>CM038041.1:53611232-54890232 GCA_021397845.1 Areca catechu
TACAGCCTTGGTGGTCTCTTCTTCTTCAAACGAAGATGATTCTTCACCATCGGACCATGTGGCAACCATGGCTTTCTTCTTCTTTTTTTGTCTAAGGATTTCTTCAATAGAGACAATCTGGACAAATGTGCCCGATTCTTGCATTCATATCATGTGGGGACTACTTCTTTATCTTTCTCTCTGTCCTTTTCTTTTTCTTTTCCATAATCCTTCCTATGAAATTTTCGGTTGAATCTTCCTTTCTTCCTTACCATGAACTTTTTGAATCTCCTCATAATTATTGCGATATCATCATCTTCTGGATCATCATTGGAGGAGGTTCTTTCTTCTTCAGACTCTTCATCATCCCTCTTTGATTCGGTAGTAGCTTTGAAGGCTATAGTTTTCTTTTTTTTCTGTTCGTCTTCAATTCTGTGCTGCATAGTCATATGTGATCAGTTCTCGTGTGTTGAGATCTTTGGCCTCCTGGATTGCTGTCACTTTGGGATCCCACTTGTCAGGTAAGGATCGGAGTATTTTCTGAACTAGATCAGCATTTGAGTATACCCTGCAAAGACTTTTCAAGCCATTAAAACTAGAGAACATGGTAGAAATTATTTCAGAAGGTTCCATTTTAAACAGTTTATAGTTGTGAACTAAAAGATTTATCTTTGAGATTTTCACTTGGAAAGTTCCCTCACGGGTCACATCAAGTTTGTCATAGATTTTCTTTACTGAAGAGCAAGTGGAAATTCGGTTGAACTCATTTGCATCCAAAGCACAGTATAGTAAGTTCATTGCTTTGGCATTCAATTCCCCTATTTGCATGTCATGATCATCCCAGTCCTCTTCAGGCTTAGGAATGTCCACGCCATCAACTTTGATCATGGGAATGTGTGGCCCTTTTAAGATGACCTTCTATAATTGAAAATCAACAGGTTGAATGTAAATTTTCATTCATGCTTTCCAATAAGAGTAATTAGTGCCTGTGTATTAGTAGAGGTCTATTTATTGACTGGCCTTCGGCCAAGGATGTACTCATGGGATGAGCCATCAATCTTTACTCGAGTAATCAGAAACATTGCTCTGATACCAGCTGTTGCCCAGGTGGCTTTTTCCAAGAGGGGGGTGAATTGAGAATTACAAAATTTCTTGCAAATATATGCACAAGTAATTCCTTTTAGTGTTGAGTGTTATGTTAATCAGAGAATAAGTGCAGAAGCTGAAAAGTAAGTAAAGCACAACACAAACAAAACAAGTTTATAGTGGTTCGGAGCAACCCAGCTCCTATGTCCACTACCCAAGTTCACTGCTTGGGGTTTCCATTATATCCCCCAAACTGGAATATAGTCGGATTGTTTTTAGGCTCATAATCCCAACCTCTACACTTTGATTTTTAAACTGGGCTCACCAAAGAAATCCACACTAGGTTATAGGCTTACCAAGAACCTCTACACTTTGGTTTTCAGTAGGCTCACCAAAGAAACCTATTTAGTTTTTACAATCGAGCTCACCAATAACCCAAGTATTCTAAGAGTATAATAAAAAAGCAACAGAAATGATAAACTAGGTTGTCTGGTGGTTGCCGATGCAGCTCAAGTGAAGCTCAATTGAATGCTCTTCAATGCACTTCAATGGCTTCCTTGCTTTCCTCAACTTCAAGCTTCTGATAAGAGTTTGTGAAGGTTGACTTCAAAGCTCAAGTGCTCTCTCTTCTTACTTCAATAAATGTTCAATAAATGTTCAACAACTCATTAGTCACTCTAAGGATATTCTCATACCTCATTTATAAAGACTTCAATTGCCTTCCCTTGATTTTGAACATTGTAGACCATTGAGAAGTGACAAGTTACCGTTGGAGTACTTTTGGAATTTAAACTCAGAAATCTGGAACTAGTTGTTGGAGAAGAGACGACAGTCGGCTCGGACATCTTCAAGTTGGCTCGGATCAGGTTTGGGTCGGCAAGGTTGAAAACCAGTCGGCTAGGTTCCACAGTCGAGAAAAAAGCTCAACTCTGGACGAGTCGGTTAGGCTGAAATCCAGTCGGCTCAGATCCCTGAGGTTCTCAGAACATCTTCATCCAAGTTTGGACGAGTCGGCTAGGATTTGGTGCCAGTCGGCTGGGTCTGCGTGCCAGAGATTTTCTTTCTTTGTGCCAGTGCCAGAGTCGGTTGGTTCCTCCATCCAGTCGGCTCGAGATTGGTTCTTCAGCCAGACCAATTTCTATTCTCTAGAACTCATATCCCAAGCTTTGAAGACTTCCTTAAGCTCTTCTTACAACAATATCAAGAGAAATCAAAGCTTGAAAACTAGTAGAAGCAACCATTTATCTTTGATTCAAATAGAAAATTTTTGTTGGGTTCTTCTTTACAAGATTCTACTTCCTTACAATTCAATACAAAGAAATAAAGGTTATAGGGTTTAAAAAATATGTCAGAGTAGTCATCCTACAAAAACTTGTCAACCATTTAAAGAGTTGTTAGATAGCCAAATATATGCTCCAATGTTTTGTTATCATCAAAATCACTTCAGGGTTCAACAGTGATCCTGGTAAAACCAAGTGTTGGGTTTCTTTGGTGAGCCCAGTTTAAAAACCAAAGAGAGTTAGGTTTGGATTGTGAGCCTGTTAAAACATTCTGACTATATTCGGTGGGGGATATAATGGAAATCCCACGTGGTAATCTTGAGTAGTGGACGTAGGAGCGGGTTGCTTGGAACCACTATAAATTTCTTTTGTTTGTGTTGTGCTTTCTCTAACTACTTTTGCTTCTGCTTATAATTATTTGAACCACATTACTTAACACTCCAAAGAAGTTTTTAAAGAATACATACTTGCTTTAATTTTTAAGTTTTTAATTCATTTCATCTTGGAAAAGCCACCTGGGCAACAATTGGTATCAAAGTAGTGTCTTTAAATACTTTTAGAGTAAAGATTGATGGCTCATCCCATGAGTATATCTTTGGTTGAAAGCCAATCTACTAATAGACCTCTACTCTTCACTAGCACAAATTATTCTTACTGGAAAGCTAGAATAAAATATACCTTTAAGATATTGATTTTCAATTATGGAAGGTCATTCTAAAAGGGCCACATATATCCATGATCAAAATTGATGGCGTGGATGTCCCAAAGCCTGAAGAGGACTGGGATGAATATGACATGAATATGGGGGAATTAAATGCCAAAGCCATGAATTTATTATACTGTTTTGGATGCTAACGAGTTCAATCAAATTTTCACTTGCTCTTTTGCAAAGAAAATTTGGACAAACATAAAGTAACCCACGAAGGAACTTCCCAAGTGAAGACTTCAAAAATTAATCTTCTTGTACATAGTTATGAACTTTTTAAAATGGAATAAAATGAAACTATCTCTACCATGTTTTCTCATTTTACAGATATTATTAATGGTTTGAAAGGTCTTGGAAGGGTTTATTCAAATGCTGACTTAGTATGGAAGATTCTCAGATCACTTCCAGATAAGTGGGATCCCAAAGTGACTGCCATCCAGGAAGCGAAAGATCTAAACACCTTATCTCTGGATAAATTAATGGGTTCACTCATCACATATGAACTTGCCATGCAGCATAGACTGATGATGATCAGAAGAAAAAAAAGATAATTGCTTTCAAAGCTGTATCAGATTCAAAGAATCAAGATGAGTAATCAAAAGATGACTGCACCTCCTCCGAAGATGATCTCGATGAAGATATTGCAATGGTCATGAGGAGATTTAGAAGATTTATGGAAAAGAAGAAAGGAAGTACTATAAAAATTTCCATAAGAAAGGGGAATACAGAAAGGACAAGACAAGGATAAAGAGAGAAAAAAAACAAGTACCCACATGCTATGAATGAAGAAACCAGGGCACATTTGTCCTGACTATCCTTTACTAAAGAAAACATTCAAGAAAAAGAAAAAGAAAAAGAAAGCGATGGTTGCTACATGGAGCGACAGTAAGGAGTCGACTTCAATCGAAGAAGAAGAGACCACAAAGACTGCAAATCTATGCCTAATAGATCTCGAAGACGAGGTAGCATCGCCTGAACCTCAAATAGAATTTACATTCGATGAATTGAATTCTGCTTTTCATGATCTATTATCTGAATATAATAAGGATGGAGTAAAGATAAGAGCTCTAAAGAATACAAATGATTCTTTACAAAAAGAAAAGGAAGAAATTTCAGAAAAGAATAATTTATTGCAAAGAGATTTACATGCCTTTTTTGAAAAAAATCTATTATCTGAAGATAAAAATAAGATAAGAGCTCTAAAGAATACAAATGATTCTTTACAAAAAGAGAAGGAAGAAATTTCAGAAAAGATTAATTTATTGCAAAGAGATTTACATGCCTTTTCTGAAAAGAACAAAGCCTTGAAAACTGACAAAAATATGTATTGAAAAAAAACAAAGCTTTGACTATTGAAAACAATGATTT
Organism: Areca catechu; assembly: GCA_021397845.1. NCBI lineage: Eukaryota > Viridiplantae > Streptophyta > Magnoliopsida > Arecales > Arecaceae > Areca > Areca catechu. The sequence continues at coordinate 53,615,652 of CM038041.1, forward strand.
GAAAAAGAAGGTTGAAAAACTCAAGTCACTAGTTGAAAACTTACTTTATCTCCAAATAAGCTTAAGTTAATTTTAAAGGAACAAAGAATTTCTAGAAATAAATCTGGAATTGGTTTTAATTCTTCTAATTCAAATGGAATTTCAGCTATTACTTTTGTACCTTCAAAAGCTTATGCTCCAAAAGTTATATCTCAAAAGGCTTATGTTTCAAATCTTTCAACATCTATTTCAAGAGCTTCAAAGTATATTCCTAAGTTTTCAAATCAGAAACCTTTGAAGTCAAATGTTCCTCCTACATATACATCTGCATCTACTTCTAGAACTTTAAAGCATACATCTTTTCAGAACTCTAGAATTATCTGTTATGCTTGCAAAAGAATAGGATATGAGGCTTTTCAATGCAATATTTATAGAAATGTCCAAAGTAAAATGAGGAGGATTTGGGTTCCCAAAGGAACCACCTCTGCTAAACTACAAGGATCCAAGTTAGCTTAGATACCTAAAAGAACTCCTTGATTGTTTTGGAAGAATGTCTTGCAGCCCAAAAATTAAAAAAAGATGATATCTGGATAGCGGCTACTCAAGATATATGACGAGTGACAAAGATCAACTCATCACCTTAGAGATGAAAGGAGGTTTAGTGACCTTTAAAGATAATGGCAAGGGAAAAATAATCGGTATTGGTAAGATCAAATTGACCTCTTGTACTTTTATTGAAAATGTATTGCTAGTAGACAAATCGAAGCATAATTTGTTAAGCATTAGTCGGCTATGTGATAAAGGCTTCAAGGTTGTCTTTGTCATCTATGTGTATTGTAACAAACTGTATTGATTCTAGCTTTAAGTTCATTGGACATAGACTTGAAAATATTTATATGGTAACCTTAATGATCTAGCCATGTCTAGTAGCTCCAGTCTAGTTGCAATGAATACTAAGCCCAAGGAGTCTTGCTTACTTTGGCATAGATGATTAGGTCATGCTAGCATGCATACTATTCCCTAGTTAATTCCAAAGAATCTAGTTAGAGGCTTGCATAAGTTTAAAGTAGATCTTAATCATGTTTGCGATGCATGTCAAATGGGTAAACAAACTAGGGGAGTTTTAAATCCAAAAATATGATTTCAACTACTAGACCCCTTGAGCTACTTCACATGGATTTATTTGGACTAACTAGGACCACAAGCCTAGGTGATATGAAATATGCTCTTGTGATAGTAAATGATTTCTCTAGATTTACTTGGATTTTGTTTATCACTCATAAAGATGAAACTTTTAAAGTCTTTCAAAAATTTTACAAAAAAGTTTCAAATCAGAAAAATCTTTCAATAGTCTCAATTAGGAGTGATCACGGCACGAAATTTAAAAATCAATTTTTCGATGATTATTACATAAAATTTGGCATTGATCATAAGACGCTCCTAGAAAACACCACAACAAAATGGTGTTGTAGAGAGAAAGAATAGGACATTAGAAGAGATGGCTTAAACAATGTTAAGTGAAGGCAATCTTCCAAGATACTTTTGGGTAGAAACCGTGAACATTGCTTATTATATTTTGAACCGTGTTTTGATTCATCCAATTTTATAAAAAAACCCCATGAGCTTCGGAATGAAAAGAAACCCAACATTAATTACTTTCATGTATTTGGTTATAAATGCTTTGTGCTTAATAATGGTAAGGATAATCTAGAAAAATTTGATGCTAAATCTGAAAAGCAATTTTCCTTGGTTATTCATTACATAGCAAAGCATATAGAGTATTTAACAAAAGAACTCTAACTGTAAAAGAATCAATGCATGTTGTTTTTAATGAAACTAACCCCTCACCTTCTAAGAAAGAAGAGTGTATAGAAAATGATGCAGGTATAATTCAAAAAGAATTGGAGGATATGAGCATACAAGAAAGATCGAAACAAGAAGGAGAAGAAATGGTAAGGATCACACTGATCTATCAAGGGAACGGAGGTATGTAACTTCTCATCCAAGAGATTTAATTATTGGTGATCCTTCACAAGGTGTTAGGACTAGGTCATCACATAAAGTGTACATGATTACCTAGTCTTTGTGTTACAAATAGAACCTCATAGCTTAGAAGAGGCTGAATCTGACCCTAATTGGATGATGGCCATGCATGAAGAATTATCAGTTTGAAAGAAATAGTGTATGGACTTTAGTTGAAAGACCATCAGACCATCCCATCATAGGAACCAAATGAGTTTATAGAAACAAATTAGATGAACAAGGAAATGTAGTTAAAAAGAAAGCTACACTAGTAGCCAAAGGATATAACCAAGAAGAAGGTATAGACTTTGATAAGACCTATGCACCCGTAACAAGACTAGAAGCCATTAGATTAATTTTTGCATTTGCTTGCTATATGAATTTTAAGCTTTTCCAAATGGTTATGAAAAGTGCATTTTTAAATGGTTACATTTCTGAACAAATTTTTGTAGAACAACCACTAGGTTTTGAATGCCATGCTTTTCTAAATCATGTTTTTAAACTTAATAAAGCTTTATATGGTTTGAAACAAGTACCTAGGTCCTAGTATGATAGACTTAGCACTTTCTTACTTAAAATAATTTTACAAGAGAAAATGTTGATAAAACTCTTTTTATCAAAAAGAAAAGCAATGATATATTAGTTGTACAGATTTATGTTGATGATATTATATTTGGTGCAACTAACAAAATTCTTGATAGATAATTTGCTAAGTTGATGCAGGGTAAATTTAAAATGAGTCTAATGGGTGAATTGAACTACTTCCTTGGTTTATGAAGATAAACCAAGCCAAGTATATCAAAGAAATTATCAAAAAGTTTGGTATGAAGACAAGAAAAGAAATGAACACACCCATGAGCTTAACCTGCAGACTGGATAAAGATGAAGAAGGCAACAACATTGATCAAAAGTTACATCGAGGTATGATTGGATCCTTGTTGTACTTAACTGCAAGTAGACCTGATATCTTATTTAGCATATATATTTATGCTAGATTTCAATCTAATCAAAAAGAATTGCACATGCTTGCTGTGAAAAGAATAATAAAATATCTAAGAGAAACAAGTAATTTAGGTCTATGGTATTCAAAACATTCTTCATTAAATTTACTTGGTTATTCTGATGCTGATTATGGTGGATGCAAAATAGATAGAAAAAGCACTAGTAGCATATGCCAATTTTTAAGGTTAAATTTAATCTCAAGGCACTATAAGAAACAAAACTCGATAGCACTATTTACTACTGAGATAGAGTATGTTACTGCAGGGAGTTGTTGTGCATATGTGTTATGGATAAAAAATAACGAAGACTTTGGTGTTATACAAGCTAAAATTACTATCAAGTGTGATAACACAAATGCAATAAATTTATCTAAGAATCCAATTCAGCATTCCAGAACAAAGCACATAGAAATTAGACATCATTTTATTAGAGATCACGTTTTAAATAGTAATGTTGTGCTTAAATTTGTTTCAACTGATAATCAACTTGCTGATATTTTTACTAAACCTCTTGATAAAGATAGATTTGAAATGATTAGAGGAGAACTAGGACTTTGTGACCCTCTTTAGGATTCTTTTGACCTAAATTCTCTTAGATCTAAGGAAATATCATCTAGAAAGCCTCCTACATTGATTTAAGATCTTTGACCATCTCTCCCTATGATTTTTTGGAATTAATTCTCATTTTTTTAATCTCTTCTTGAATCTTTTGAAAAATCTTGATTCAAGTCGACTCGGGCTTGTGTGCTCGATTCGAGCCGACTCGGATTTCTAATTGAGTATGACTTTCTTTACTCGAGCTGACTCGAGCAATTTAGGGCTTGTCAAGTCGACTCGGATGTTGGGCAGACTATTTTTTATTAGAGCTGATTGACTTATTTCGATCTTTCATGCTCTTCATTCTCACTCTAAACCCTAGCATTCCACTTGATAACACTTCTAAAACCTGAGAAATCCACTTCCTTAAGCTCCAATTCCATCCTTCTTCCCAAATTAGAGCAATGGCACCCAAAATGGCTATGGGAAAAAGATCAAAGAGAGCTATTCCCTCAATTGAGACTGAAAGAAGAACCAAACATCAGCAAGAGGAGCCGATTCAAATAGAAGAAAGGGAAATGGCTGCAGCTCCTTCTCCGAGACAAGTTATGTCCATGTCAAACTAACCCATAACCAATGGTAGGAGAATAATTTTTTCATTTCTCAAAAAATAGGGTTATAGATTAGCACATAGAATCTACTATGAAGGGACAAAGAGTTATTGTCACTATGGAAAGGCTGAGTAGCTTATTGGAAATGCCAAAAGAGGGTGTAAAACACTTAGTACTAAAAAGACCCTCAGGACTGTACTGAATAGGGCTGACATTAGTGGTGTTGGAAATGTTATGGACAACACTTTATCTCTTAAAATGAGGCTCCTACATAATTTCATTAGCCGGATTTTTCTTTTGAGGATAGGCAGATTCGATTGGGTTAGTGAAAGGGACCTATGTTTTATGGAGAACATAATTGAGGGAGAGGCCCTTAATTTGCCATATATAATTGATGTGGAAGGATCGCTGACGTGGGGGAACCAGCGGCCACCACACCAAGAAAGACGCCGCGTTAACTCTCCAGCTCGTATCACTACCGAGCTGAGCTGAGCTCTCTTTTAGAACAGCAGGTCGAGCTCAGTCCTCCGCCAGGTCATGCCCGCGGGCCCGGGATGCCTAGGTCGGAGCCGCCTTCTTCCCTCCAGAGCGAGACCCTCGAAGACTAGTGCCCTACGGTCGAGGTCGAGCCAAGAGCTCTTCGCCAATGTGGAGCCTCTCCAAGCATGCGCCCTCTGGACCGGGGTTCGCCTTCAACCTCCATAGCGAGAACCTCGGAGGCTAGTGCCCTGCGGCCGAGGTCAAGCCAAGAGCTCACCCGTCGATGTGGAGCCTCTCCGAGCACGGGCCCTCTGCCTCAGAATAGTGCGTAGATGAAGAGAAGCGACTCTTCATCTACGCGCCGATATTTCTTTCTACTTTCACGCCGCCCCTTCCACTTCTTTGACCGGTCAATCATCTCCAAGAGGTGTCGGGATAAAGTGAAGAGGCACCACTTTAATGAAGCTCCCAGAGTTTCATTTGCAGAAGGACTCTTAGTCCTTCTACGCGCGCCATACTTCTCCTGGGTGCACCAAAAGGGCACCACTTTCCTTTTCCACTTCTCACTCCACCCAAAGCAGCATATATTGATTAGTGAAATATATACAATATGGGTGTCATTGGAAAGATAATTAAATAAGCTTTCTGACCATATAATTTATTTTCAAATCAGAGGTCTGTAGCTCCTTCTGTGCCTTTTTGAAGTTAAGGTGTCATTTAGGTACGAAGAGTCTCATGCCATTGGGACTCTTCATATATGGCACCTAACATGCCCAAAAATCCAAATAAAAATCAGATCAAGCTCTAATTTGGCTAGCCCCACTTAGGACTTAACCTAATTTAGGTTTACCATAATTAGGTTAGCCCAATTAGCAAGCAACCGAATCCAATCCAATTGGGTTAGGAATTAGGTTAGCCTACATTAGTATATAATCCGGCTAACCAATTATAATCCTATGACCCTAATTAAATCATGAATGACTTAGTTGGCCAAGCCTCTATTATGTGTGACCCATTGGGTTTCACATCTAGCGAGCAGTAGGTTTAGGTTTGCGCCGATTCGATCCGATCATACCCGATGGACCAAATTAGATCAAATTGGCTCACCTAATTGTCCAATTCGAATCACACATCGAATTGACTTATGAAACCAAATCAATTGGTTCATGAAAATCTACAAGACAAGATTGACATCTAGCAACGTGTCATGCCTACCCAGAAGATGATGAATTTTGGTAGAAAATACCAAAATACCCTTCAGTAGTAAGTTCCTTGAGTCTCTCATCGAAGAGATTGCATGAGATAACAATTCCTCTTACTAAGAATGATCGATTCCTTGTTGGTCCACTCACATCCTTCGTACACCTTCCACCATACCCAGAACACCCCGTACATGTCGCAATGCCATTAATGAGTATGAACCAAAGTATGGCTTAGTGTGCACAAGGAACCATAGTGACCTCAGGTCTAAAGATCACATGCACAACTTCAACTCTGGGATCTATCTTTTGACAAGTAGTAAGACTTCCATAAGATAGTCCCGGTGCGGATCAGTTCTAGTGTACTCATACTCTGATGAGCACCTTATCATTGTATTAGTGTCTCTACACAAGTGGTTGTGAGATCAACCACCCTCATCAACTGAGAATAGGATAAGCTAGTCTTTCCGGATTCATCGATCCCCGAATCGATCGTCCAACGACTAGGAACATTCTAGATTAAGGTTTATAGGAATTAGGTCTTATTGTTATTTTATCATAACCCTAATTCCATTGCCCTATTCTATGGGGTTCATCATAATCATCAGAAACATGATACAACAGTATATGATGAATCACATACCTTTATTAATATGAAAATATGTCATACATGAGTTGGAAGTTTACAAAAAGGCCCTCATAATGATTGGCTCTTAAGGCATTTTTCTATCAAACTCCCACTTGCACTAAAGCCAATCACCCTTGTATTTTATGCCCATACAATCTAAGTGACGATCTAACTGCTGCTTGGCTAATGCTTTAGTGAATGGGTATGCTATATTGTTCTTTGTGTCAACTTATTCCATGACAATATCTTGTCCTTGAATAAGGTGGAAGCATCTTAGAATGTGCTTGGGCTTATTATGAGACCTTGATTCCTTAACTTGCACAACAACTCTAATATTTCCACAATGAAGTGACAATAGTTGTTATATAGTAGGAACCATGCCCAATTCCATGATGAATTTCTTCATTCACACAGCTTCCCTTATGGCTTCACTTGTAGCTATGTACTCTGCCTCAGTGACTGAGTCAGCTACTGTTAGCTGCTTTATAGTTTTCCAACTCACTGCACCACCATTCAGGGTGAAGACATATCCTGATGTGGATTTGCTATCATCTGGATCTGATTGAAAACTAGAATCTATATAACCTTCTAGTTTCAATTCAGATCCTCCATATACTAGAAAAATATCTTTAGTCCTTCTTAGGTACTTAAGAATATTTTTCATAGCTCTCCAATGATCCTCTCCTGGATTTGCCTAAAAACTACTCACTATGCTCAAGGCAGAAGTGACATCAGGCCTGGTACATAACATGTTATGCATTATCAATATAGTCGAAGCATAAGGAATCATAGCCATCCTCTCTCTTTCTTCTGATGTCTTAGGAGACATTTTCTTAGAGAGTTGTATGCCTTAACTCATTGGCAAGTAACATTTCTTACTTCCATCCATGTTGAATCTCTTCAATACCTAGTCAATGTACCTGGATTGGGATAAGCCCAGCATCCTCTTGGATCTATCTCTATAAATCCTTATATCTAGTATATAGGATGCTTCTCCTAAATCCTTCATGGAAAACATTGATGATAGCCAAGTTTTAATCAACTGCAACATGGGAATATCATTCCCAATGATCAATATATCGTCCACATACAAAACCAAGAAAACAAGTGCACTCCCACTTGTCTTCTTATACACACATGGTTCATCCACATTTTTGACAAATCCAAATGCTTTGATTGTTGCATCAAAATGGATGTTCCAACTCCTCGATGCTTGCTTAAGTCCATAAATGAACTTCTTTAATTTGCATACATGATTTGGTCTCCCACTTGAGACAAAACCATCTAGCTGTGACATATAGACTTCTTCCTCAAGGTTTCCATTGAGGAAAGCAGTCTTTACATCCATCTGCCAGATCTCATAGTCATGGTATGCTGCTATGGCAAGCAGTATCCGAATGGACTTGAGCATAGCTATTGGAGAAAAGGTTTCATCATAGTCTACACCATGTCTTTGTTTGAAACCTTTTGCTACCAGTCTAACCTTGTAGGTCTCAACTTGACCATCTGCTCCAATCTTCTTCTTGTAGACCCATTTATACCCTATTAGGTTAATTCCTTTAGGTGGATCTACCAAAGTCCAAACCTGATTGGAATACATGAAGTCCATTTCAGATTTCATGGTACCAAGCTACTTGTCAGAGTCTCTACTGTCGACAGCTTCCAAATAGGTCACAGGATCATCATCCTGTATGATACTGGCTTCATTGTCATCCCTGATGACAAAGCCATATCTGAGAGGTGCTTCCCGCACCTTCTCTGACCTTCGGAGAGGAGATGTGTATTGTGGTTATTCTTGATCCACAAGAATCTCTGGTTGAGAAATTTCACTTGAAGGCTCATTGATTTGTTGGTTCTGTTCTTCACATAACTCTAGTGAAGAATCACTACATTATTCTTGGATAAATTTTTGTTCCAAGAATGTAGCATGCATACTGACAATTATCTTTTGCTTAGCAGCATTATAAAAGAGGTATCCAACACCCTCTTTTGAATAATTAACAAACCTACATTTATCAGTCCTTGCACTTAGCTTATGTCCAAAGGTATTCTTGACAACCCCAAATCTTCAAATACTTAAGATTTGGTCTTTTGCCATTCCATAATTTATATGGAGTGCTATTCACTGATTTAGATGGAACCCTGTTTAATATGTATATAGCAGTATCTAGGACATGTCCCCAGAAGGAAATGGGAAGATCTGTGAAGCTCATCATGGACCTCACCATGTCCAACAAGGTGCGATTTCTCCTTTCTGCCACTCCATTTAACTGGGATGTATAAGGAGGGGTCCATTCAAAAATAATACCTTTGTCCTTTAGATAGTTTAGAAACTCACTAGACAAGTATTCCCCTCCTCATCAGACCGAAGAGCTTTAATACTAAGTCCAGTTTGTTTTTCAACCATACTTTGATATTCTTTAAACTTATCAAAGGCAGTAACTGGTTATAAGTAGGTGTTTTCTTTTTGCTTAACAAAAGAAAAAGAAGCAAAAAGAAAAGATGGGTTCAACTCAAACCAACTTTCAGTTAGTTTGAGACTAGACCATAGAGAGGACTAGAGGAATGTTCTTAAACAACAACTATAGGGAGGAAAGACTATGCTTTCTCCTCTGCTCTTATGGGACCTAGAGAATAAGACTTTCCGCTCAATATAATATAAAGGTAAAAGTCTTATTCTCCATACTAACCAGGAGGAGAAGCAGAGCAGAGGAAAGCCCTCGTCCCAACGTTTAGTATACCATGGTAATAGGTCTAGTCTTCTATCCGAAGGGAGATAAACATTGTCTACTGCTATATGAATTCTCTATAGATTACTTTTCCTAATAGACATTTATAGAGATTTCATACGAAGACTTGTATTAGATACACATGACCGTACCTTGATAAATCATCAATAAAAGTGATGAAATAAGAATATCCTCGTCTGGCCTGAGTCGACATAGGTCCACATACATCAGTATGTACTAGACCTAACAATTCAGTTGCCCTATCTCCATGTCCAGTGAATGGAGACTTGGTCATTTTTCCTTTGAGACAAGATTCACAAGTTCCTAATGATTGAAATCATCAAAGTCAAAGTAATTATCTTTGACTAACTTGTTTATCCTTGACTCACTGATATGATCCAATCGGCAGTGCCAGAGATATGTGACATTGTCATTATCTCTTTTTCTCTTCTTATCATCAATAAGAAAAATTTTATCATTGAGTTCCAAAGTTAGAAGACCATTAACAAAACTACCATGCCCAAATATTGTATTATTTTAAAGAATAGAGCAGCCAATGCTCTTTACATTTATTTCATATCCCTGTTGTAATAACAAGGGTATAGAAATAATGTTTCTTACAATATTTGGCACATAGTAGCATTCTTCCAACTTTATAATATTACCCGAAGGTAATAACATAATATAGGTGCCCATAGCTTCAGCATATATGGGTTCTCGACTTGCCCCATATAATTTGAAGTCACCTTTCTTTATATTTCTAATTCTGTGGAGTCCATGCAATGAATTGCATATGTGAGACCCACATACGGTATCCAATACTCATGAATTAGAAATGGTATTACTCAATGATAAATTGGTTTGTATCATGTACAAACCCCTAGATGCACCACTTGCATCTAGCTTCACATTTGCAAGACAAGTCTTGCAATCCTTCTTCCAATGCCCAAACATGCTGCAATGAAATAGGCTCCATCAGCCTTCTTCCTCAACCAATCCACATAGTTTGGACCGGTTAACTTGTTGGCATCAAAGTACCTTTCAGTGATAAGTTTGAAGCCATTAAAGTAAATGTTCTACATTTAATTAAAGAATAATATTAGCATACCACTCAATTATGACATTCATAATTAGATAAGGACTTTATATCTAATTATATCTCTCACTATTTTCTTCAAATACCATAACCCTCAACTATGGTAAGCAAGAAACCTTCATGGTTTCCTTAGTGGGGTTGAGATCCTTATTCCTCATGAGTGCCTTGTGTATACACAACAAACACACATGAGTTCAAAGGTAGGACAACATTTCCAATTGCAACCTGTGTAATTCTCAATAATTATCTTTTCCTCTAAGACACTTATGGCCTTGTGTGTACCCAACAAACCATAAAGTCTTAGTTTAGTCAGACCCTTCATTTTCATATAGCCATGATTAAATTATGTTGCCCTTATGTGTACACAACAAAGCAATATATCCAACCGTGCTATAAAGCACTAGGTGCACCAAGACAAATCTTATATCAAACCCTAGAGTAGGCCTGGTGTGTACACAACAAACCTACTATAGCTTTGACATAAATTTGGCTTAGCATGAAGGAAGGCAACTTTATAGTATACTTAACCAATTAGCATTACCAAATTAAGATTTAGATATGACCAAATTGGCCAGGTAAGTGGGAGGGGTGAGGGGGTCCTCCCGTTGCTTTCCTTAGACACCAATTAGATTGGCCAGGTTAGACAATGGAACCAATTACAAACCTCATTCCCTTTACCTTCCCAGAACCATTTGCCAAGACACCAATTGGCTAATCAAACTCTAACTGGTTTTGCATCTTGACTAAGTTTTATACTATGACTAAATATTATTTTTGATGAGGGCTTTGATGGTCTCAAAAGACATTCTAAATACTATCATGATAATAATGTTTATTACTACAAGTATAAACATTGAACATGATAACCAAGTTTATAACAAACACAATGCATATCACTCTAGCATATGAAAAATTTCATGTCATCAAGGATTATTACCCTAATATGCATAGCATTATATGATAACAAGCATATTACCCTAATATGCAAAACATGGCTTGATATTTCAATATCTCGTTCACCTCACTTGTTCATGGGATATGGCCACAGCGGCACCCCTACATGCCATAGGAGACCCATTGAATGGGAGGAGAGGGCCTTCAAACCCTACTTGGCTCCTTTGACCGAACGGCCATGGTGACTAACCCAATCCAAAGCAGTTACTAGGGTAAAACCAGCATGCATAATTTCATACTTGACATACATGCATTTCATAAAAACTGAAATTAAACATATTACCCAAATATGTAAAATTTCATATAATTGCATTATCATGTCATTTCATAAAGAAACAAGAAATCATGCATATGAATTTGGCGGGTCGACTCGATAGGGTTCGGGTCAGCCCGGTAATGAAATTTCATCAAACTTCAAATAGATTTATAATTGGTATGCCACAAGGTGGGCTCTGATACCACTGATGGGAATTCTCCCAGGGGTCACGGGGATCATGCAGCATGCGGAATTGACTTTCAAAATAAAATTTCATAGCATGTATAACATGTACAAAAAACCCTAATTCCCAGGAACCCCTTGGGCAATTACAACTAATGAATCATAAAATAAAGTTAATTAACATACCTGGATCGCTAAATCCAATCCTTTCCACGAGGCTCACAAGTGCAAGCCCTCCAACGATGATCCACATGAGACTTGAATCCCTACCGGGGTTGCTTGCTTCAATAGGACTCTTAGGACAGCCTTTGGACCTTTGACCACTGTAGGAAATCATGTCCTACTGTAGGGCACCCTATCCTACTGTAGGGCTTTCTAGACACTCTCCTAAGGCACTCTTGGCTTTAGGACAACCCTCCCCTAGGACCCCTTAGGCTTATGTCCTAAAACAAAGCCTTGTCCTAAAAGGACTCTTGGCATATACCGGTTATGAAGAATGGAAGGAGGCATCCTTTCAATCTTGAAGAGCATGGAATAGGCTAGTCCTAAGGGTAGAAGGACTCTGCCTAAGAATAGTGTGCGCGCAGATGAAGAGAAGCGACTCTTTATCTGCGTGCCCATATTTCTTTCTGCTTTCACACCGTCCCTTCCACTTCTTTGACTGGTCAATCCTCTCCAAGAGGTGTGGGGATAAAGTGAAGAGGCACCACTTTGATGCGCCACTTTCCTTTTCACTTCTCTCTCCACCCAAATCAGCATATATTAGTAAAATATATGCAATATGGGTGTTATTGGAAAGAGCATTAAATAAGCTTTCTGACCATATAATTTATTTTCAAATAAGAGGTCTGTATAGCTCCTTCTATAACTTTTTGAAGTTAAGGTGTCATTTAGGTACCAAGAGTCCCATGCCATTGGGACTCTTCATATATGGCACCTAACATGTCCAAAAATCCAAATAAAAATCAAATCAAGCTCTGATTTGGCTAGCCCCACTTAGGACTCAACCTAATTTAGGTTTTTCATAATTAGGTTAGCCCAATTAGCAAGCAACCGAATCCAATCCAATTGGGTTAGGAATTAGGTTAGCCTACATATGCTAGTATATAATTCGGCTAACCAATTAGGATCCTATGACCCTAATTAAATCATGAATGACTTCCTTGGCCAAGCCTCTATTATGTGTGACCCATTGGGTTCCACATCTAACGAGCAGAGCAGTAGGTTTAGGTTTGCGCCGATTCGATCCGATCGTACCCGATGGACCTAATTCGGTCAAATTGGCTCACCTAATTGTCCAATTCGAATCATACATCGAATTGACTCATGAAACCAAATCAATTGGTTCATGAAAACCTACAAGACAAGATTGACGTCTAGCAACGTGTCATGCCTACCCGGAAGATGAGGAATTTTGATAAAAAATACCAAAATACCCTTCAGTAGTAAGTTACCGTGAAATTCAATGTTTCGATCTCCCATTATCCCGATTAAGTGATAGGTATGGATAGATGTCAAACCCTAATACTTAATCATATTGAATCTCAGCTCGATCATGAGCACTCAGCTGATGACTGGTTAGATTCCACTAATCTCATCCTGCTTTGATCAAAGGCTCCTTGAGTCTCTCATCGAAGAGATTGCATGGGATAACAATTCCTCTTACTAGGAATGATCGATTCCTTGTTGGTCTACTCACATCCTTCGTACACCTTCCACCATACCCAGAATACCCCGTACATGTTGCAATGCCATTAATGAATATGAACCAAAGTATGGCTTAGTGTGCACAAGGAACCATGGTGACCTCAGGTCTAAAGATCACATGCACAACTTCAACTCTGGGATCTATCTTTTGACAAGTAGTAAGACTTCCATAAGATAGTCCCGGTGTGGATCAGTTCCAGTGTACTCATACTCTGATGAGCACCTTATCCTTGTATTAGTGTCTCTACACAAGTGGTTGTGAGATCAACCACCCTCATCAACTGAGTATACATAGGATAAGCTAGTCTTTCCGGATTCATCGATCCCCGAATCGATCGTCCAACGACTAGGAACATTCTAGATTAAGGTTTATAGGAATTAGGTCTTATTGTTATTTTATCATAACCTTTCCATTGCCCTATTCTATGGGGTTCATCATAATCATCAGAAACATGATACAACAGTATATGATGAATCACATGCCTTTATTAATATGAAAATATGTCATACATGAGTTGGAAGTTTACAAAAAGGCCCTCATAATGATTGTCTCTTAGGACACTTTTCTATCAAACTCCCACTTGCACTAAAGCCAATCGCCCTTGTATTTTATGCCCATACAATCTAAGTGACGATCTAACTACTGCTTGGCTAATGCTTTAGTGAATGGGTAGCTATATTGTTCTTTGTGTCAACTTATTCCATGACAATATCTTGTCCTTGAATAAGGTGGAAGCATCTTAGAATGTGCTTGGGCTTATTATGAGACCTTGATTCCTTAACTTGCACAACTCTAATATTTCCACAATGAAGTGACACTAGTTGTTATATAGTAGGAACCATGCCCAATTCTGTGATGAATTTCTTCATTCACACAGCTTCCCTTATGGCTTCACTTGTAGTTATGTACTCTGCCTCAGTGACTGAGTCAGCTACTGTTGGCTGCTTTATAGTTTTCCAACTCACTGCACCACCATTCAGGGTGAAGACATATCATGATGTGGATTTGCTATCATCTGGATCTGATTGAAAACTAGAATCTATATAACCTTCTAGTTTCAATTCAGATCCTCCATATACTAGAAAAATATCTTTAGTCCTTCTCAAGTACTTAAGAATATTTTTCACAGCTCTCCAATGATCCTCTCCTGGATTTGCCTGAAAACTACTCACTATGCTCAAGGCAGAAGCGACATCAGGCCTGGTACATAACATGTTATGCATTATCAATCCTATAGTCGAAGCATAAGGAATCATAGCCATCCTCTCTCTTTCTTCTGATGTCTTAGGAGACATTTTCTTAGAGAGTTGTATGCCTTAACTTCATTGGCAAGTAACCTTTCTTACTTCCATCCATGTTGAATCTCTTCAACACCTAGTCAATGTACCTGGATTGGGATAAGCCCAGCATCCTCTTGGATCTATCTCTATAAATCCTTATATCTAGTATATAGGATGCTTCTCCTAAATCCTTCATGGAAAACATTGATGATAGCCAAGTTTTAATCGACTGCAACATGGGGATATCATTCCCAATGATCAATATATCGTCCACATACAAAACCAAGAAAACAAGTGCACTCCCACTTGTCTTCTTATACACACATGGTTCATCCATATTTTTGACAAATCCAAATGCTTTGATTGTTGCATCAAAATGGATGTTCCAACTCCTCGATGCTTGCTTAAGTCCATAAATGAACTTCTTTAATTTGCATACATGATTTGGTCTCCCACTTGAGACAAAACCCTCTAGCTGTGACATATAGACTTCTTCCTCAAGGTTTCCATTGAGGAAAGCAGTCTTTACATCCATCTGCCAGATCTCATAGTCATGGTATGCTGCTATGGCAAGCAGTATCCAAATGGACTTGAGCATAGCTACTGGAGAAAAGGTTTCATCATAGTCTATACCATGTCTTTGTTTGAAACCTTTTGCTACTAGTCTAACCTTGTAGGTCTCAACTTGACCATCTGCTCCAATCTTCTTCTTGTAGACCCATTTACACCCTATTGGGTTAATTCCTTCAGGTGGATCTACCAAAGTCCAAACCTGATTAGAATACATGAAGTCCATTTCAAATTTCATGGTACTAAGCCACTTGTCAGAGTCTCTACTGTCGACAGCTTCCAAATAGGTCACAGGATCATCATCCTGTATGATACTGGCTTCATTGTCATCCCTGATGACAAAGCTATATCTGAGAGGTGCTTCCGCAACTTCTCTGACCTTCGAAGAGGAGATGTGTATTGTGGTTATTCTTGATCCACAAGAACCTCTGATTGAGGAATTTCACTTGAAGGTTCATTGATTTGTTGGTTCTGTTCTTCACATAACTCTAGTGAAGAATCACTACATTCTTCTTGGATAAATTTTTGTTCCAAGAATGTAGCATGCATACTGACAATTATCTTTTGCTCAGTCAGCAGCATTATAAAAGAGGTATCCAACACCCTCTTTTAAATAATTAACAAACCTACATTTATCAGCCCTTGCACTTAGCTTATGTCCAAAGGTATTCTTGACATAAGCATGGCAACCCAAAATCTTCAAATACTTAAGATTTGGTCTTTTGCCATTCCATAATTTATATGGAATGTTATTCACTGATTTAGATGGAACCCTGTTTAATATGTATATATAGAAGTATCTAGGACATGTCCCCAGAAGGAAATGGGAAGATCTGTGAAGCTCATCATGGACCTCACCATGTCCAACAAGGTGCGATTTCTCCTTTCTGCCACTCCATTTAACTGGGGTGTATATATAAGGAGGGGTCCATTCAAAAATAATGCCTTTATCCTTTAGATGGTTTAGAAACTCACTAGACAAGTATTCCCCTCCTCGATCAGACTGAAGAGCTTTAATACTAAGTCCAGTTTGTTTTTCAACCATACTTTGATATTCTTTAAACTTATCAAAGGCAGTAACTGGTTATAAGTAGGTGTTTTCTTTTTGCTTTGATATTTCAATATCTCGTTCACCTCACTTGTTCATGGGATATGGCCACAGCGACACCCCTACACATGCCATAGGAGGCCCATTGAATGGGAGGAGAGGGCCTTCAAACCCTACTTGGCTCCTTTGACCGGACGGCCATGGTGACTAACCCAATCCAAAGCAGTTACTAGGATAAAACCAACATGCATAATTTCATACTTGACATAATATCATGCATTTCGTAAAAACTGAAATTAAACATATTACCCAAATATGTAAAATTTCATATTACTGACAAAATATCAAGCTTTCTTCACAAAATATTTGATCAACTATTGATCCCATAAGTCATTTTGATGATAACCAAACATTGGAGCATGTATATTTATTACTGACAACTCTTCAAGTGTTTGACAAGGTTTTGTAAGATGTATAACATATTCAAACTTCAACTCCTACATTTTTACTTTCTTGTTTGAGTTATGTTGTAAGTATTTTTGTAAAGAAGAAATCCAATGAAAATGCTAAGAAAAATCAAGTAAAAGGGTTACTCTATAAGTGTGTGTGCCTTAGATTTTGTTTTGAGTTGGTTTGTGTGAAATTGTAAAGAGTTGGTGAGAGTTTTCTTTAAGTTCAAATTATAAAAATCCTGAAGAAGACTCTCGAGCCGACCCCAAGAAAAGAAGAGCCAACTCTGCTTACTGGTATGCAGCAAGGATTCTGGAACGTAGTAATCCAAGCTGACTCAATGGAAAGCAAGCTGACTCTAGTGAATCCGAGTCGACTAGAATCAGTCCGAGCCGACTTCTCCAGAGTCCATTTCCTAAAAGTTTTTTGAGAGCAGCCAGGCGAGCTGACCTGACCTAGAAAGAGCCGACTCTGCCAGACATAATTTCAAAAGCCTGAGAAAGCGAGCCGACCCGAACTGCATCAAGCCGACTCTTCCAGAGTAAGGTTTTTCGAACCTGTGAAGAAGAGCTGACCCAAGCTGAAAAGAGCCAACTCCTCGAGTTCAAGAATTTCAAGATTCAAGTTCGAGACGACCAAAGATGTAAAGAGCCAACTCATCCGGAGTGACATTTTGTGCCCTGAGACAAAGTGCCGACTGCATTGAAGAAATGGCGACTCGACCTATCGACTCGAAGAATCCGAGTCGACTCGAAGGAATCCGAGCCGACTCGAATATCGCTTTCAGGTATCTAACGGCTAGTTCCAGAATTTGTTTTTGAATGCCAAAAAGTGCTCCAACAATCACAAATCATTTCCCAATAATGGTCAACACAATGGCTAGAACTACCTTGGGATGATGGAAGACTTTAAATTTAAAGGATTTAAGCTACCTTAAAGTAATTAAGAAGAGAGTTCTAAAAAGAAGAGAGAGCTTCATTGAATATCCAACCAACCACAAGAGATAGAGCACAAGAGCATTCAAGTCTGCATTCAAGCCTTCAACAACTCTGATCTAATTCTTGAATCAACTTTGGAAGAAGTCACTGAAGTCATTAAAGCTTATTCCAGTGCATTCGTGTAGACGGAAACCGGCAACTATCCGACAACTTGAGTTTATCATTTATTGTTGCATTTATTTTCAATTCAATCTTTGAATTGTTGGGTTATTGGTGAGCCCGGTTGAAAAACCAAACAGGTTTTTGGTGAGCCTTGTTAAAACCAAGGGATAGGTTCTTTTGGTGATCCTATGAAAACCAAGTTTGGGTTTCTTTGGTGAGCCTGTTTAAAACCAAAGGGTGTTGGGTTTTCTTTGGTGATCCTGTAAAACCAAAGTGTAGAGGTTTTGGATTGTGATCCTGTAAAACAATCCTACTGTATTCAGGTTAATATAGTGAAAATTCCAAGTGGTATCTTGGATTGTGGATGTAGGAGTTGGGTTGCTCCGAACCACTATAAATTTGGTGTGTTTGTGTTGTGCTACTCTGTTTAGCTTCTGCATTTCATAACTCTATCACAGCACCTACCACTTACAAAGGATTTTGAATTGCACATTACTTGCTTAAATTTTTTAAAAGGCCCAATTCAACCCCCTCTTGGAAGCCACCTGGGCAACAACTGGTATCAGAGCAGTGTCTCTGATTATCTTGGAGTAAAGATTGATGGCTCATCCCATGAGTACATCTTTGGCCGAAGGCCAATCAACAAACAGACCTCCACTCTTCACTGGCACAAATTATGCATATTGGAAAGCTAGAATGAAGATTTATATTCAAGCTATTGATTTTCAATTGTAGAAGGTCATTCTAAAGGGTCCTTACTTTTTCCATGGTTAAAATTGATGGAGTGGACGTTCCTAAACCTGAAGAGGATTGGGACGACGATGACATGAAGATGGGAGAGTTAAATGCCAAAGCCACGAATCTCTTATACTGTGCTTTGGATAGTAATGAGTTTAATCGAATTTTTATTTGCTCCTCGGCAAAAGAAATTTGGGATAAACTTGAAGTGACCCATGAAGGAACTTCTCAAGTGAAGTTTTCTAAGATTAATCTTCTTGTACATAGTTATGAATTATTTAAGATGGAACAAAATGAAATAATATCTGCCATGTTTTCATGTTCTACTGATATTATTAATGGCTTAAAATTCTTGGTAGGGTATATACCAATGCTGATCTCGTGCAAAAAATTCTAAGATCTCTTCCGGATAAGTGGGATCCGAAAGTGACTGCCATCCAGGAAGCAAAAGATTTGAATACCTTATTGCTAGATGAATTGCTAGGATCTCTCATCACACATGAACTGACAATACAGCACCGAACTGAAGATGATCAAAAGAAAAAGAAATCGATCGCCTTTAAAGCTACTATAGATTATAAAAGAGATGAAGAATCGGAAGAAGAAAGCTCCTCTACTGAAAGTGACATGGAAGACGAAGACGTTGCCATGGTCGTAAGAAAATTCAGAAAATTCTTGGGAAGAAGGAAAGGAATATATTTTAAAAAATTCTATAAGAACAAAGAGTTCAGTAAGGAGAAGGACAAGGAAAAGGAGAAAGAAAGAGAAGTGCCCACATGTTATGAGTGTAAAAAGCCAGGGCACATCAGATCAAATTGTCCTTTATTGAGAAAAGAATTTAAGAAAAAGAAAATGAAAAAGAAAGCAATGATAGCAATGTAGAGCGATAGTGAAGCATCCTCATCAAATGAAGATGAAGAGGCTCCGAAATCTATGAATCTTTGTTTAATGGGTCTCAAAAATGAGGTATCATCCTCTGAGCTTCAAACTGAGTTTACTTATGATGAACTGAATTCAGCATTTCATGATTTACTTATCGAATTCAAGAAAGCTCGGGTTAAAATCAAGTCCTTAAAGAAACAAAACGATGTTTTATTAAAAGATAAGGATGAAATTTTTGAAAAGAATAACATTTTGCAAAGAAAATTGGATAACCTTTCTGAAAATGTTATAATCTTGAACAATGAAAAAACTGTTTTATATGAGACAAACAATATTTTAGTTGCCAAAAATACTGATTTGAAAAAGGAGGTTGAAAAGCTTAAGCCTCTAGTAGAAAAGTTGACCTTGAGTTCAAATAAGCTTGAGCTAATTTTGAAAGAACAAAAAGACTCAAAAACTAAAGCTGGAATTGTATTTGTGTCTTCAAAAGCTTCAACTGTAAATGCTAAATTTGAAAAAGGTTTTCCATCAAAATCAATTTCAAATGGCCTGAAATATATTCCTAAGAATACTATGCAAAAATCTTTCAAATCAAGTATTCCTGTTTCTGCATCTGTTATAGCTTCAAAGCATGCATCATTCAAAAATGACAAAATTATTTGCTATGCATGTCATAGGTTTGGGCATAAATCCTATCAATTCCTTAAAGATTTCCATGATTGGTGCACTGAAATGTAGAACCATTTGGGTTCCAAAAGGAACCAATGTTGCTAACCCGAAAGGACCCAAGTTAGCTTGGGTACCTAAAATCACTCCTTGATTATTTTGCAGGATTGTCTTGCAGCCCAAAAATCAAAGAAAAGATGGTATCTTGATAGTGGCTATTCAAGACATATGACGGATGACAAGGATCAGTTTATCACCCTACAAATGAAAGAAGGAGGATTGGTTACCTTTGGAGATAATGGCAAAGGGAAAATAATCAAAATTGGTAAGATCAAATTAACCCCTTGTACTTTTATCGAAGATGTATTGCTAGTAGATAAGTTGAAGCATAATCTATTAAGTATTAGTCAATTATGTGATAAAGGCTTCAAAGTTATCTTTGAATCATCTGTGTCTAACTAACTCTCTTGACTCTAGCAACAAATTCATTGGCCATAGACTCGGAAATATTTATGTGGTAGATCTAAATGATCTTGCCATGTTTAGTGATTCCAGCCTAGTAGCCATGAATGCTAAGACCAATGAGTCATGTCTACTATGGCATAGATGATTAGGTCATGCTAGCATGCATACTATTGCCAAATTAATCTCAAAGAATCTGGAAATATTTGTGATGCTTGTCAATTAGGCAAACAAACTAGGGAGAGTTTTAAATCGAAAAATATTATTTCAACAACTAGACCCCTTGAGCTACTGAATGGACTTATTTGGACCAACTAGGACCACAAGCCTAGGAGGTATGAAATATGGACTTGTGATTGTAGATGACTTTTCTAGATTCACTGGGCATTATTTATTTCATATAAAGATAAAACTTTTAATGTATTTCAAAAATTTCATAAGAAAGTTTCAAATGAGAAAAATCTTTCTGTTATTTCTATAAGAAGTGATCATGGAACTGAATTTCAAAATCAATTATTTGATGAATATTGCACTAAGCACGGCATTGATCATAACTTCTCTGCTCCTAGAACATCACAACAAAATGGTGTTGTAGAGAGAAAGAATAGAACTTTGGAAGAAATGGCTAGAATAATGTTATGTGAAAGTAATCTTCCAAGATACTTTTGGGCAGAAGCAGTAAACACTGCCTATTACATACTAAACCAAGTTTCGATACGACCAATTTCAAAGAAAACCCCCTATGAGCTTTGGAATGGAAGAAAACCTAATATTAATTATTTTCATATTTTTGGATGTAAATGCTTTGATGCAAAATCTAATGAATCTATATTTCTGGGTTATTCATTACATAGCAAAGCATATAGAGTGTTTAACAAGAGGACTCTTACTGTAGAAGGTCAATTCATGTTATTTTTGATGAAGCTGATCCTTCACCATCTAGAAAAGATGAGTGTATAGATAATGATGCAGGTACTCTACAAAAGGAAATGGAAGATCTAAACATCCAGGACAAACCAACATAAGATGGAAGTGAAATGGTAAGTAAGAATCATACTGATCTACCAAGAGAATGGAGGTATGTAACTTCACATCCCAAAAATTTAATCATTGGTGATCCTTCTCATGGTGTTAGGACTAGGTCAGCTCATAAAGATGCACATGACTACCTAGCCTTTATCTCTCAAATTGAACCACACAGCTTAGAAGAAACTGAAAATGATCATAACTGGATAATGGCCATGTATGATGAATTAAACCAGGTTGAAAGGAATAATGTATGGACATTAGTTAGTTGACCTACAAAACATCCAATAGTAGAAACCAAATGGATTTATAAGAACACACTGGATGAAAATGGTAAGGTAATAAGTAATAAATGAATTCAGGGAGAGGATATCGATTTTGATGAAATCTATGCTTTGGTAGTAAGAATGGAGACTATTAGGCATTTGCTTGCTACATGAACTTTAAACTATTTCAAACAAATCTCAAAAGTTCTTCTAGTCCTGAACAAAGTTTTTGTAAAACAGTCACCAGATTTTGAAAATCTTGCTTTTCCAAATCATATGTTTAAATTGAACAAAACTTTACATGGTTTGAAACAAGCATCTAGCACAGGGCATGATAAAATAAGCATGTTACTACTTGAAAATGATTTTAAAAGAGAAAATGTAGACGAAACTCTTTAAAGAAAATGATTTGATAGTTGTACAAATAATTCATTGATGATATTATCTTTGGTACAATTAATGAAGGTTTTCATAAAGGATTTACTGAGTTAGTGCAGGTTGAGTTTGATATGAACTTTATGGGTGAATTCAACCACTTCCTTGGCTTACAAGTCAAACAACTGAATGAAGGTATCTTTATAAGTCAAGCCACATCAAGGAATTTATCAAAAAATTTGGCATGGAAACAAGAAAAGAGGCTAGCACACCAATAAGTTCTATCTGCAAGTTAGACAAAGATAAAAATAGATCCAACTATGATCAAACGCTATATAGAGGTATGATCAGATCCCGTTTTATATTTGACAGCAAGTAGACCTTACATCTTATACTATGTAGTGTTTGCACTAAATTTCTCTCGAGCTAAACACATTAAAATTAGGCACCATTTAATAAGAAAACATGTTTTGAACAGTGTTATTATTCTTGAAAATGTACCTACGGAAAACCAACTTGCTAATATCTGTATAAAACCATTAAATTTAGACAAGTTTGCATTGATTAAATTTTTGAATTAGGATTATATGATCCCATCTAGAAGAATTTCCAAAACTCTAAGGACAATATATCTAGACAACCTTCTGATTCAAATCCTAAACCTTTTGGGGATTTGATTAATACAAAAATATATTTTTGTGCTCTCCCTCTACTCGAGCCGACTCGAGCAAATGAACTATTGGTCGAGCCGACTCGGATGTCGAGTCATCTCTTTTAACTCAAGCCGTAGGGTTTTGTATATGACATTCTTACTTCCAAACCCTCGTCAACTCCCTCCAAAGAACTTTCCAAGTTTCGCTAAACTTCCTTAAAACTACTTTAAACCCAATTTCCTTGGAATGGTGCCAAAAAGATCGGTTGGGAAGAAATCAGGTAGAATTGATGTTGCAGCTCCATAGGAATGGAGAAGCAAATTCCGTGAAGATAATGTTCCTCGAAATGAACCACAATCTAAAGAGGAAGCAAGCCCAGTTTCTCCTAGCCAGCAAAGATCCCTAGGTATGAGACCGGTCACTACTGACCGACGCATTCTTTTTGAATATCTTAAAGAAATCGATTTTGTGATTGGGGATTTAATTGAGAATCAGGGCTAGAGAAATTTATGTTCATTGGATATTAAGATCTATCCTAATTTAGTCAAAATGTTCTATGAGAATCTGAGGTATGGGAAAATTTTTATTGAGTCTACAGTTAAAGAAAAAAGTATAATCATTTTTACTGAGATTCTAGGAAGTATCTTGAAGATGCCATTCGAAGGAATTGAGTATCTTGTACAAGGATAGATCCAAGACTTTGCAAACTATTTTGGAAAGGGCTGAAGTTGATGAGATTGGGATTCTTAAAGCAAGTATGCTATCAATTGAAATGAGGGTCCTACAAAAAACTTCATTAGTCGTATTTTCTTACCTAGAACAAGTCAATTTGATTGGGTGAGTGAAAGAGATTTGTGCTTCATGGAACTCCTAATCATTGGAGAGAAAATCAATTTACCTGCAATTATGATTAATCAGATGAAAGCAGCAATTAGGAAAGTCAAAGCCATATGGAATGGTTCTCACAATCTTTTTTCAAAGAGCCAATGTTGAGTTGACATGAGAAGATAATAGGGTATTACTTCACACTGACACCTATACAGCAAAGACTTTTCAGAGAATGGGGTACTTACTGATTGATGGTACCTAGAAGAAGAAGTCTAACCCTCCTAAATTGAAGAAACTGAAGAAGTCCAGGAACAAAGAGAAGAAGAGGCTGGTGAAGGCACTACTTCACACATCCCTGAGCCACAGCCACAGCATGACTCTCCAGTTTAGATGGAGTTTGACACTTCCTTTCCAGATATTTCTATCTCTGATTTGCCTGATATACCCTACAGCACACCCACATTTGATCAGGCTACTAACATTCCAAGTCCTTTGTCAAGCTGCCACTACCCCTACTATGGATACTTAAAAAATACAAGACTTTTTGGCACAACAGATGAACAATATGACTAAGTCCATCAAGTCTTCAATGAGTGAAATGTTTGAAGTATTTCAAAGATCTATTGATAATAAGCTAAACCAGTTTGGAGAACAAATAGACAATATGAAAGGAAGAATTGATACTCTTGAGAGCTCCAAAACTACATCTGGTATAAATGAAATTGATATCCAACCAATACTCCAATTAATAACATCCAGTTCTGATTCAACCAAAAACTCAGTCACTCAAGTCCTCGAAGCATACATAACAAAAATGGATAACTTAAGTGTAAGGGTTTTGATGACCAGGGCGGAAGCATGGATTTCAAAATTTTTATGAAATTACTACCAAACCCTTAACCCAAGACCTCCTTACTAGGAATTAAAACATACAAACATGCATATATAATATAAACTAGAGTTTAGGCACCAACCTGAACCACTAGTATCCAATCTGATGAAGAAAACCCTGATTCAGCCTTCTTCTCCACCAGGCACCCAAACGTTCACCCTCAACGGTGATCCACACGAAACTCGGACCAAGGAAGAACTCCTTCAAGTTGCTTGGAGAAGTGGAACTCTTTCGGCATCCTTTGGTCTATTGACTACTATAGGACACCCTTCCTACTGTAGGGCACTAAAGACACTCTCCTAAACCACTCTTGGTTTTAGGACAGCCCTCCTCTAGGACCCCTTAGGCTTATGTCCTAAAACAAAGCCTTGTCCTAGTAGAAAAAACGTCTTGTCTTAAAGAAAGAAGGAGGGAGAGAGAGACACTCAGAATAGTACTTCAGTGGAATTCTTCATTATTAGACTCATTTCACCGCCCCCTATTTATAGATACAAGAGGGGCGTGTAATATGTCCTCCCATCAACTTATCAGATATGATTTATCAAGATCAAAGAGAAGTTATCTGGCTTGAAAAATCATATCTAATAAGCCCATTCATGCATCGAAGGCCTTATTCACATCCCTTCTTTTATCTTGATGAATTATCACTTGCCACATGTCAATTACCGGTCCCTAGGAAGCCAAGAGGTGCCTCTTCAATCTCCAAACATCGAAGATTATGAAGAGTCCTGATAGCAGGACTCTCCATCAGAACCGCGCGCCACATGAAGAGTTGCGACTCTTCATGCACCGCACGCACCATCCTTCTTCCATGCAAATTTCAAAGAATGTTGACCAGTCAAAACATAGGCATTATAGTTGTCATTGGAAAGAGGATAAAATTTCCTTTCTGACCATATAAATTATATTCAAATCAAAGATCCATTCTGTGCACTTTTGAAGTTAAGGTATCATTTAGGTACCAAGAGTCCCATGCCATTGGGACTCTTCATGTATGGCACCTAAAATGCCCTTAAATCCAAATTAAAATTAGATTTAGCTCTGATTAGGCTAGCCCCACTTAGGGCTTAACCTAATTTAGGTTTCTCATAATTAGGTTAGCCCAATTAGCAAGCAACCGGACCCAATCCAATTGGATTAGAAATTTAGTTAGCCTACATATGCTAGTATGTAATCTAGCTAACCAATTAGGATCCTATTACCCTAATTAAATCATGAATGACTTTTTGGCCAAGTCTCTATTGTGTGTGACCCATTGGGTTCTACATCTAGCCAGCAATAGGTTTAGGTTTGAGCCGATTCGATCCGATCAAATCCGATCGACCTAATTAGGTCAAATTGGCTCACCTAATTGTCCAATTCGAATCACACATCGAATTGACTTATGAAATCAAATCAATTGGTTTATGAAGACCTACAAGACAAGATTGACATCTAGCAACGTGTCATACCTACCCGGAAGATGAGGAATTTTGGTGGATTTATCAAAATACCCTTCAGTGATGAGTTACCGGGCAATTCAATCCTTCGATCTACTTGCACCCTGAATATGACTATGGATATGGATATTTGTCAAATCCAATTTCATATTCATTCCTTGCTCAATCTGATAATGATGATTCATTAATAAACCATTAGAAACTATTTCTAATGTTCATACTTTGATCAAAGATTTCCCGAATCTTCATTTGATTGAAATCATGTGGATGTGCTTCCCTCTTACTAGGGTTGATCGATTCCTTTTTGACCTACTCACAACCTCCATATGCAATCCACCATACCTAGTATCACCCCATGCATGACTCAGTGTCATGATTGAGTGTGAACCAAAGTATGGATTCATGCATACAAGGTATCATGGCAGTCTCAGGTCAAAGGACCACATGCACTACTCCCACTATGAGAACTATCTATTGACAAACAGATAAGGTTCCATTAGATGTTCTCAAGATAGATCCATTCATTGAACTCATTCTCTAATGAGCACTCACATCCTAGTATTAGTGTCAAACACAAGTGACTATGAGATCAGTCACCCTCTTTACCAAGCATACATAGGATGTGCTGGTCTTACCGGAAACATTGATCCCCTACTCAATATCCCATCGACCAGGAATATTCTAGATTAAGGTTTTAAGGCTTTAGGCATCACTGGTTTATAATCTCATCATAACCCTAGAACCATAGCCCTAATCTATGGGGTTCATCATATCTTAATAAAATTAATAAGACACAGCGTATGATGAAAATAAAATGCCTTTATTAATTGATAATGTCAATACACTGGTTTGGGATACAAAAGAAAATCCCATCGAAATACAACATTTCAATTGGCCTTTAGGGCATAATCCTTTCATTAAGGTTCAGAATGGGATCTCTCGAGGCAAGAAAGAAAATGGAAGAGGATTATACCAAGGGCATAGGTATAATCAAAAGTGAATTCGGAAGGCTAAGAGGGTCTGCAGAAGCTTTTGCTAATGTCCAGGCTTCGAAAATGCTTGCTCTACAAAAAGAAGTGGCAGTAATCAAAGAAGGAATGGAAGACTTGGTAGCTTCTAGAAGTATGAAAAAAGTTGAAGCTGAATTGAAGTCAATGAGTAGCTTTCTGTGGATGATGATGGGAAAAATTGAAGATATCCTAGCTACTCTCAAGACTCCTTCTAGATCCTTTCCTAGTCAGTCAGGCCATCCAAGACAACCTGCCCCACACATTAGGACACCTGGATCTCATAATATTCCACAATTCATTGATCCTATTGCTTCTTTACCTCTGGAATTCAGATCCCTGGCCAAACTTCTTCAAAACCTAGCATAGATATAGATAGTGACTAAATGTATTACCTTTTTGCACTTTGTACTGAACTTTTGGAATAGAATGAAGTATATCTTTTGTCTCACAAACTTTTCAATTTCTCTATGAATTGAATGTTTGATTGCTCCTACAATGATTAATTTTTTAATTAGAATTTCAAGATAAATATGAGAAAGTGAAATTATCTCAAACAATTATCTAAATACTTTCTCAATCTATTATCTAATTTATTTCTTATTCTACCTTTTTGATTGATTGACAAAAAGGGGGAGAAAGTATTGCATGAAAAAGATAAAACATTGATACTTCAAAGCTTCGATACATATGTGCTGCATGTTTGCTCTGATACGTGAAAAGAACATGTATTGATATTTCAAGCTTTGATGCTTTAAGTTCTGACTTATAATGTTTAAAGCTTTGAATTACAATTTTCTTTACAAACTCTGATACATAATGACTCTGACACATAATGTTTTACACTTCAACTTTTGTTGGCTCTGTTAATCAAAGCTTTTGAGCTTTGAAATATAAAAATGGATGAAAAGTTTGCCAAAACATGGAGTATTTTATTGAGGGGAGATTATCTCTCTAAGCCCTAATTCTCCTCTCATTGTTTGGCACTAATAGAAGTCAATTTGCTCTACTTGTTCATATACTCTTGCAAATACTATTACACAAGTAATTGTAAAGGTTTATACTAATTTTTCATGCCCAGTGTTTTGTCATCATCAAAAAGAGGGGGATTGTTGACCCCATAAGTGATTTTGATGATAACCAAACATTGGAGAATGTACATTTATTACTGACAACTCTTCAAGTGTTTGACAAGTTTTTGTAGGAGGTATAACATGTTCAAACTTCAACTCCTATATTTCTACTTTCTGTTTGAGTTGTGTTGTAAGTGTTTGACAAGTTTTTGTAGGAGGTATAACATGTTCAAACTTCAACTCCTATATTTCTACTTTCTTGTTTGAGTTGTGTTGTAAGTGTTTTTGTAAAGAAGAACCCAATGAAAATGCTAAGAAAAATCAAGTAAAAGGGTTACTTCTATAAGTGTGTGTGCCTTAGATTTTGCTTTGAGTTGGTTTGTGTGAAATTGTAAAAGAGTTGGTGAGAGTTTTCTTTAAGTTCAAATTGTAAAAATCCTGAAGAAAACACTCGAGCCGACCCCAAGAAAAGAAGAGCCGACTTTGCTTACTGGCACGGGGCAAGGATTCTGGAACGTAGCAATCTGAGCCGACTCGATGGAAAGTGAGCTGACTTTAGTGAATCCGAGTCGACTGGAATCAGTCTGAGCTTACTCCTCCAGAGTCCATTTCCTAAAAGTTTTCTGAGAAACAGCCAGGCGAGCCAACCCGACCTAGAAAGAGCCAACTCTGCAAGACCTAATTTCAAAAGCCTGAGAAAGCGAGCTGACCCGAACTGCATCGAGCCGACTCTTCCAGAGAAAGGTTTTTCAAACCTGAGAAGAAGAGCTGACCCAAGCTGAAAAGAGCCAACTCCTCGAGTTCAAGAATTTCAAGATTCAAGTTCGAGCCGACCCGAGCTTTAAAGAGCCGACTCGTCCAGAGTGACATTCTGCACCCTGAGACAAAAGAGCATACTGCATTGAAGAAATGGTGACTCGACCTATCGACTCGAAGGATCAGAGCCGACTCGAAGGAATCCGAGCCGACTCGAATGTCGCTTTCAGGTATCTAATGGATAGTTCTAGAATTTATTTTTGAATGCCAAAAAGTACTCTAACGGTCACAAATCATTCCCCAATGGTCTACAATGGCTAGAACTGCCTTGGGATGATGGAAGACTTTAAATTTGAAGGATTTGAACTACCTTAAAGCAATTAAGAAGAGAGTTCTAAAAAGAAGAGAGAGCTTCATTAAATATCCAACCAACCACAAGAGATAGAGCACAAGAGCATTCAAGTCTTCAACTCGAATCAAGCCTTCAACAACTCTGATCTAAAGCTTGAATCAACTTTGGAAGAAGTCACTGAAGTCATTAAAGTTTATTCAAGTGCATTCGAGTGGACTTCTAACGAGCTGCATCGGCAACTATCCGACAACTTGAGTTTGTCATTCATTGTTGCATTTATTTCCAATTCAATCTTTGAATTGTTGGGTTATTGCTGAGCCCAGTTGAAAAACCAAATAGGTTTTTGGTGAGCCTTATTAAAACCAAGGGATAGGTTCTTGGTGATCCTGTGAAAACCAAGTTTGGGTTTCTATGGTGAGCCTGTTTAAAACCAAAGGGTGTTGGATTTTCTTTGGTGATCCCGTAAAACCAAAGTGTAGAGGTTTTGGATTGTGATCCTATAAAACAATCCTACTGTATTCATGTATGAATATAGTGGAAATCCCAAGTGGTATCTTGGATAATGGATGTAGGAGCTCGGTTGCTCCGAACTACAATAAATTTGGTGTGTTTGTGTTGTGCTTTCTCTACTCTGTTCAGCTTCTGCATTTCATAACTCTATCACAGCACCTACCACTTGCAAAAGATTTTAAATTGCACATTACTTGCTTAAATTTTTTAAAAGGCCCAATTCACCCCCCTCTTGGGTGGTACCCATATCACAGCCACCTGGGCAACATCAACCATGGAAGAAATTCAAAAGTCCAAAGGTGCCAAGACAAGATCCATGCTTCATGCCCCCATATCAAGCCTTTCTCCATAAAAAGCTTGGATGGTCAAGGAAAGAAGCAAAGATCAAGGGGTGCCCATGATTTTTAAAGACATGCTCCCGTCCTCACTCCCCGAATCAAGCCCTCCATCAAATCAAGATTGGCCAAGAGAGGATTCCATGAATCAAATTCAGATTTTAGGTGCCTTGATGAAGACCTTTGTAGCAAATTTTCATTTGAATTTGAATGGGACCTAGGAGCCTATTTAAAGGGCCCTACCCCCCCTTGTAGAAAAAAAATGATGATGAATGAAAAGAAAAGATTTGAGAGCTACTCTTCTTGTTAGTTGCCTTCATTCCTTAAGAACATCGATCTCCATGAGGGTTCACGCCTTCGCCTTCGGGCATCGAGAGATGTGAGTCCTCAAGTTACCTTCTCTTCCGTGCAAGCCATCCTCCATCTTCGAGCTCGGAGTCCATCGGGAAGATCCACCTTGGAGGCTAGTAAGAAGAACTCCATCCACCACCAACCTCAACTCTCATTCCTTCATCTCTTATTTTCTTCTTGTTGAATCCTAACTCTTCCCTTGATTGCTCGTAGGTCCTCTAGGTACCATGAATATGGAGTTGATTTTCCTTGCCTTCGAGACCTTCAGATGGAAAGTTGGTGCATCCATAGGCATTGAAGGCTCAACCATCCAGGCCGCATCCGCGAGAGCGAGTGAACTCAACATCGGGCACTTCAAAGCTTTTAAGGTTTGCAACCCTACAACTCCGAAGTTGATATTGATCCGAGAGCTAAGTCCTACGGGGTTTCTCAATCTCGAGGTCCTCTTCCTATCCTTGTTTAGGGACTTACTTGCTAGTTTGAAGTTCTTGTTATTATAGAACCCTAGATCTACTTTGTCTGTCTTCGGGAATCCTAAATTTATTAAAAAACTAAAAATTACAAAGAACATAAACACTTGCATCATTCCTCTCATCTTGCATCTAGTTAGTCCCACACCATTCTGGTATCAGAGCATGGTTAGGACTTAGCATCTTCTTAAGTACTTCGATTAGGTGCTTCAAAAGGCCGTCCGGTCATAGAAAACAAGAAGGGCTGCAAGACCCTCACTTTTCATTCCATGGGGATTTCTTATGGCCTGTAGGGGTGCCACTATGATTGACCTTTGAAGAAAAACATAAAGAGTTAAGTTTAAATTTTTTTTTAAAAAAAAAAATTGCTTGGCATCATTAGAATCTAGCATCTTCTTTAAATTTTTGCATATTTTTTTCTCAGTACATGACCTATCGTTTTAGGTGTTTCTGTTTGTAGGAACCTCCAAATTTGTTGATTTTTATTTTTCCATATTCCACGTAATTGAAAGTAATTTTGTGAATTTTCTTAGATTTCATTGCAGCCTATAGAATTTCTACATGCTGGAATACTACCTAAGAACAAAATCTGTTCTGAGATTTTCAGCAAATGCATCTTTTCATGTTTTCATTTCTCAAATAGTTTAATTTTGCATTTAGGTTCATATCTTTTTATTTCCATCATCTTATTTCTACTATCATACATTAAAAATCCAAAAAAACAAAGTTTAGTGACATTCCATTAGATCATGTGTGTGACATTATTCTTATAAAAAAACTTAAAGGCATCAATATCAAAAGATAAGGGAAGGAAGTCATTACCTTTCCTTAGCCCAAAAACAACCACCCTTGCATTTTGAACCCAAACTTAATCTAAAATATAGTAGCAATCTAATAGATTAAGGACATCAACGAGTTGGGTTTGATCATTTTGGGGAAGCTGGTTGCATACAACACTTCAATTGATACTGGGAAGCCGGTGTCTAAGGCAAGAGGTCTAGCATCAATGACCTAAGTGGTGTTGTGGTTCCTTAATTAGGTCCTTGTGAAAGCAAGGGGGGCCTCCCATACTCCCACCTCTTACTTGGCTGGTGAAAGGGCTAGTTGATTGTGTTGTATGTCATCTATGTGGACTCATTGTGATTGAACTCCTAGGTTTAGCAAACCCGTAGCACCATTCATTGTGTGTTGCATGTCGACTAGGTCAGGAGTCCCCTATCACCCCCATCATTCCCAGTCAAGTGAACCCATGGAAAACACCGACGAGAATTAATTAAGGGTTATCACTGAATAGTTAGCTAGGATAAACAAAAGGCTTGATGAGTTTGAAGATAGATTTGGAGCCCTAGAAAAGGACAATAGACCATCTATCGAGCCTGAGTCTAAGTCACCTCCCCACCCTAGGGAATATCCTCAACATGATTCTCCCTTAGAGGCTGAGCCCAGAAGAGTCCCAAATTCTAACCCAGCCCAAGAGATTCACCTTAGGAGACCCAATCAGGAGTTCATAGACCAAGAAGAACTGCACGAATCTGAAGACCTTTTAGGAGTAGTCAAATGCATCCTTACCAAAACATAGTTCAAGAAGATTGGTGTAGGACTAACATCTTACAAACCTTTGTCAAGTTAGGGGATAGGGTGTGTAAGATCATAATTGATAGTGGGAGCTGCGTCAACGCCATTTCTTTAAGTACTGTCAAATCCCTAGGATTGATCCCAGTTCCTCACCCCAACCCTTATAAGGTCTCCTGGACAGATTCAACTTCCATATCCATAAAGTTTAGATGCAAAGTCATGATCAAATTACAGTCATATGAAGAGATGATTTGGTGTGATGTCCTTCCCATGGACGTCAGTAGCATATCCTAGGTCGACCCTAGCTTTACGATCACGATGCCACCCTTTATGGTCGAATCAATAGCTGTACCTTTAGCCACCATGGGAAGAAATTTATAATCAATCCAATTCAGCCTAAGGACCAGGTTAAAAAAGAATCGACTAGCCTAAAGGAAAAGAAGCTAGAAGTTAACCTGATCAAGGCCAAAGAGTTAGAAAAAGAGTTTACTAAGGAAGAACCCTTTAAAAAATTTTAGGGAGAAAAGGTTGAACATTCTGAGAATTTAAATGAGAAAACCCCTGAGCCCGTTGAAGACTTTAAGTATGAAAAGGTTGAACCCATTGAAAATATAGAGAAAGAAACTCCTGAACTCATTAAAGAATCCAAAGAAAACATCTATGAGTCAAGTTTAGTAGAGGAGTGTGGTAAAGATGGGCCTAAGGTCAAAAACATTGAGGAATCAAAGGAAAAAGATATGGAGAGTGATTGGGCGTGGCTTGACTTGAGGCTTGGAAGAAGGATCTTGCTCCCTTGGACTTGGAAGGTTGGTCTCTCAATTTGGAAGAAGACTTGAAGTGGGGCTTGTAGCGAGGCTTGTGTCCTCCTCCTTTCCTTGGTTGTGCATCCACCTTTGGTACAAGACATGATATGGGGAGTAGGAGATGGAGGCGCCCATGGATCTTGCTATTCCTTTTTTAGTTGTTCAAGTAGGTTGGGAAAAAGGCTTGATAGGAGGGCTTGAAGCAAGGGATTTAAATTCTCCAAACTCTAACTCCCTTTGACCTTCTCTTGGCCGGCCACTGATATTTGGAAAATAGCTTGATATGGGGGAGGGAAAGAGAAAGTGTGTCAAGTGTTGTGTCCCCCATTTGGGAGTCAAAAATCTGAAATTTGCTGCCCACTTGGCTAGTTGACATGGAGCCACATAGGATGAAGAGGTGGGCCCTTGAGCAGAGTTGGCTTCCTTCATGGCTTGGCTCAAAAAGTGACTAGACTTCAAGACCAATCTTACTTAGACCCATACTTCAAACAGACTCGGACTGGACTCATTACAGGACTGGACTCAGTATAGGACTCGACTTGACCAACTTGGTCAAAATACAGGACTAGACACAGACACTTGAGACTTAATTCAAAGCTAAAAAAAATTACAAGGTTTAGGCTTGAAGCCTTATTACAAGACCCGAAAATTGAAACCCTAACCAGAGGTCCGGTGCCCGCACCAATTCTTCCGGGGTGGGAGGAACTCGACCCTATCGAGTAAAGGTTCATTTGGCTTTGATATTTTTTTTGAAGGTCGGGGTCGAGGAGGTACTGCAAGTCCTCTCGAGTATCCTACGAATCATCAGACTGTAGTCGGCCTTGCAATCGGACCAAGTAATGCTGATAGCCTTTGTCCCGGGTAGTTATTGCTTAATCATCCAGGACATGCTCGATCTGCTCTCCTCTCTCAGGTAAAATTAGAAATGGACACTCTAAGTCGGATTCGCTCTCAAATGAAAGGTTAGGCCCAAATGGCTCACTGGGTATGTTTGCTGGTCCCCTATACTCTCGACTAAGTCCAGGATATTGAAAGTCGAGCTATGCCATAATTCGGGGGTAGCTCAAGCACATAGGCATTAGGGCCAACTCTTCTTATCACTCTAAAGGGGCCAGCTCCATGAGCATGAACTTTTTTAACAGCTCCTGGTGGAAATCGTTCAGGCCTAAGCCTAACCATTATAGAATCCCTTTGATCAACTCTTCGCCTCTCATTTAGGAATCAGCCAAATTATTTAAAATTTATACTTAATGCATAATGCAAAATGCAGACTTAACGATGCATTCCTATAGAGCAAATTTTATTGGACTCTCTAAGGTCTAAACCTAACAGATTAATGACTCTCTAGGTTTGACCCTGGTCTGGTATGCACAAGAAAAATTACCATGGATTCCTAGCAAATGCCATAAGGTATACCAGAAGTAGATGGCAAAAGGGATGGATTTTAAGGAGTCCTGCATTCTAGTAATCTTAACAAAAAGTAACCCCATGGCTCTAGAAATGTGAGAAGGCTCAGGAAAGGGTTGAAATAGGAAGGAGACTCAGGGACTGGTTTAAAGCTAAAGAGATTGACCTTAATGTGTGAAAGTTGGTCTATGGGTGTGCTGGTCCCAGCCTCATGATTAGTACTAGATGGACCTATAGGTGCAAGTTCTAAGGCTGGCTGGGTGCTCCTAGAAGGTGGAAGTTCATCAAGACGGTCTTTGAAAAGTTTATCTTGAAAGTCCTCTAAACTAACGTCTACTTCTTGTTCCTGGACCTTCTCTATGGGCAATACTTGAGAACCTTTAACTTGCTCTACTATGTTCGATCCTAGCTTAGTTACTCCTTCAAATTTTATAGTGGGTTCAGGATTTTTTTCTATAAGTTGCTTAGTGATTTCAACCTTGGGTCCATCTACATCACACTTCACCACTAGACTTGATTCCGAGATGTCTTCTTTGGATTCCTCAGTAGGCTCAGGGGTTTCTTCACTTAGATTCTCAGTGGGCTCAATCTTTTCTCCCTGAAATTCTTCAAAAGGTTCCTCTCTCTGGGTTGGTTCATGAGTCTCTTTAGTAGTAGGGATTCCCTCAGTCTTTCCCTTCTCTTTTAACCTGGTCCTTAGGCTGAACTGGATTAATAGTAAATTTCTTCCCATGGTGGTTGAAGGTACAGGTGTTGGTCTGACCATGAAGGGTGGCATCTGATCGTACAGCTAGGGTTGTCCTAAGATAATACTACTGATGCCCATAGAAAGGACATCACACCAAATCTTCTCTTCATAAGACTGCAACTTGATCAAGACTTGGCACCTAGACTTTATGGGTATGGAAGTTGAATCTATCCAAGAGACCTTATACGAGTTCGGGTAAGGAACTGGGGTCAATCCTAGGGCTTTGACAGTACTTGAAGAGATAGCATTGACACAGCTCCCACTATCAATTATGATTTTGCACACCCTATCCCCTAGTTTGATAAATGTTTGTAGGATGTTTGTCCTACGCCAATCTTCTTGTACTAGGTTTGGGTAAGAATGCATCTGACTACTCCTAGAAGGTCTTCAGATTCAAACGGTTCTTCCTGGTCCACGATCTCTGGATTGGGTCTCCTAGGTTTAAAATCTTGGGCTGGGTTAAAATGAGGAATTCTCCTGGGTTCAGCTTCTATGGATGGTTCATGGTGAGGATAATCCCTAGGGGGGAAGGTAATCCAGACTCAGGCTCGACAGATGGTCTAGGACTATTCTTCTCTAAGGCTCCAATTCTTTCATCAAACTGATCAAGCTTACTATTCATCTTAGCCAATTGTTCCATGATGACCTTTAATTGATCTTCTCGGATGTTTTCCATGGGTTCACCTGATTGGGAAAGATGGGGGTGATAAGGGACTCCGGATCTGGTCGACATGCACACACAACAAAAGATGCTATAGGTTTGCTAGACTTAAAAAGATCAAACCAAATGTTAGGTCAAGAAGACTTACTCGGTAGTAGTAACTTGGCACCTGGCCAGGTAAGTGTAAGGTTGGTGGAGGTTCCTCTTTGCTTGCCTTAGATACCAATTGGAATTGGCCAAGTAAGAGAACCAACCCACCTTCCTTCGAGCTCTTGTCCCTGAACCACTTGCCTAGACACCAGCTATCAAGCACACACAAACTAGATATCTAACTTGGCTTGACACTGGGTTCGACCCGACTTCGTGGATGTCCCTAGCTCACTAAAGCAATTAAGTGTCTATCCAATTTTAATTAGAGGTTGGGTCAATATGCCGAGTGGTAATTTTTGGGCTAGGGACAAGTAATGAAATCCTGACCCTATATCAAATTTTTGCCCTTAAGATGATTTATAAGGATGATGGCATGCAAAATGATCTAATGAGATGTCTCTAAATTATATATATATTTTTTGTTGGGTTTTTTGATGGGTGAAAGCAGAAATGAGATGAAGGAAGTGACAAGAGATGAAGCTAAGTGCAAATTAAACTATCTAAGAAATGAAAACATAAGAAAATGCACTTGCTAAAATTCTCAGGATAGAATTTCTTCTCAGGTAGTATTCTGGCTTGTAGAAATTCTACAAGCTGTAATAAAAACTTAGAAAATTATCAAAAATATTATCAATTATGTGTGATCTAACAAAATAAAAATCAAAAAATTTGGAGATTCCTACAAATATAAATACTAGAAACAATAGACCACATTTGGAAAGGAAAAAATGCAGAAATTAAAAGACAATGAGATCTAATGATGCATTTTTTTTTTTTTTGAAATCTATTCTTCTTGTATTCCCCTTCAAAGGCCTATCACAATGGCACCCCTACATGCCTTAGGAGATCCCATGGAATGGGAGGAGAGGGTCTTGAAACTCTACTTTTCTTTTAAGACCGGACGGCCTGGTGAAGCACCTAATCTAGGTACTTAAGAAGTGCTAAGTCCTAACCATGCTCCGATACCAGAAATGATGGGGGACTAACTAAATGCTAGATGAAATGATGCAGTTCCTTTGTAACTTTTAGGATTTTTTTTATAAGTTATGGATTCTTGAAGACAAACCAAGAGTAGATCTAGGGATTCAATAATAATAAGAACTACTAGCATGTGAATTAGCCCTAAACAAGGATAAAAAGAAGACCCCGGGATTAAGAAACCCTATAGGACTTAGCTCTCAGATCAATACCTACTTAGGAGTCAGGGTGGCAAACCTCAAAGATTTGAAGTGCCCAATGCCGAGATCACTCATTCTGGTAGATGCGGCCTGGATGATCGAGCCTTCAATCCCGCGGATGCGCCGGTTACTGTCCGAAGGTCTCGATGGCAAGGGCAACTGACTCCATGTTTGTGTCACCTGGAGGACCTACGAGCATTCAAGAAGAGTTAGGATTCGATCAAAGAGAAAGCAAATAGAAGAAGAGATGGAAGTTGATGTGGGGATGGTGGAGTTCTTCTTGCTAGGTGCCTGGTTGGATGATCCCAATGGACCCTAACTCGAAGTTGGAGGATGGAGTTGCGGAAGAGATGGTAACTTGAGGCCTCACACTTCTCGACGCCCGAAGGTGAAGGCGCTCCCTCATGGAGATTGATGTTCCTAGTGAATGAACGCAACTAAAAAGAATTCGCTCTCAAAAAGACTTAGATTTTCATCATCATTAATTCCATTACAAAGGAGGGTTGGTCCTTTAAATAGGCACCTAGGACCCAATTTAAAAGTCAAATGAAAGTACAAGTCTTCACTTTGGTGGGGCACCAAAAAAAATTCAGAATTTCTTCTCCTTGGCCGACCAAAAATTGGAGAGTGATTGGGCATGGCTTGACTTGAGGCTTGGAAGAAGGATCTTGCTCCCTTGGTTGTGCATCCACCTTTGGTACAAGACATGATATGGGGAGTGGGAGATGGAGGCGCCCATAGATCTTGCTATTCCTTCCTTAGTTGTTCAAGTAGTTTGGGAAAAAGGCTTGATAGGAGGGCTTGAAGCAAGGAATTTAAATTCTCCAAACTCTAACTTCCTTTGACCTTCTCTTGGCCGGCCACTCATATTTGAAAAATAGCTTGATATGGGGGAGGGAAAGAGGGAGTGTGTCAAGTGTTGTGTCCCCCCTTTGGGCATCCAAAATCTAAATTTGCTGCCCACTTGGCTACTTGACATGGAGCACATAGGATGAAGAGGTGGGCCCCGGAGTTGAGTTGGCTTCCTTCATGGCTTGGCTCAAAAAGTGACTAGACTTCAAGACCAATCTTGCTTAGACCCATACTTCAAAGACTCGGACTGGACTCATTATAGGACTGGACTCGTACTGGACTCGGACTGACCAACTTGGTCAAAATACAGGACTAGACATAGACACTGCGACTCATTTCAAAGCTAAAAGAAATTACAATGTTTAGGCTTGAATCCTTATTATTACAAGATCCGAAAATTGAAACCCTAACCAGAGGTCTGGTGCCCACACCAGAGTTCAGGAACTAACCCTTAATGAACCAACCCAAACAGAACATCTTTAAGAGATGGTTGAAGCTCGGAAAGAATTTGAGGATGTACTTCTCGATGAGTTACCTGATCAATTACCACCCCCGAGGAACACCCAGCCTACCCTAGAAACTGCACCCATAGATCAATGTCCAAATTTTAAGATCATCCTGACTAACCAAGGCCTGTTTCATGCTTCCCATAGATTGCCCCAAGACTTTGATTCCTATTTCCTACCCTTCCTGAGTCTTCTCATGTTTTAGAGCCATAGGGTTACATTTCATAGAGATTACCAGGTTGCTTGAACCCTTAAAGACCATCCAATTTGCTACCTACTTTTGGTATACTTTATGGCATTTGTTAAGGATCTATGGTAATTTTTCTTGTGCATACCAAACTGGGGTCAAACCTAGAGAGTCAATAATCTGTTAGATTTAGGCCCTAGAGAGTCCAATAAAATTTCTCTCAATAGGAATGCTTAGTTGAGTCTGCATTTTGCATCATGTTAGAATTTTGCATTAAGTACAATTTTTAAAATAATTTGGTTGATTCCTGGAAATGAGCTAAAAAGTTTGAAATTGAGGATTCTGTAATGATTAGGCTTAGGCCTGAACGGTTTCCACCAGGAACCATTAAGAAACTTCATGCTCGTGGAGCTGGCCCCTTTAGAGTGATAAAGAGAGTTGGCCTTAATGCCTATGTGCTTAAGCTATCCCGGATTATGGCATTAGCTCGACTTTCAATATCCTGGACTTAGTCGAGTATAGGAAACTAGCAAACATACCCAGTGTACCAATTAGGCCTAACCTTTCATTTGAGAGCGAACCCGACCCAAAGTGTCCACCTCCAATTTTACTTGAGAGAGAGAGCGGATCGAGCATGTCCTGGATGATCAAGCTATGACCACCCGGGGCAAAGGCTATCAGCATTACTTGGTCCGATGGTAAGGCCGACTTCAGTTCGATGATTTGTGGGATATCCAAGAGGACTTGCAGCACCTCGACCCCAACCTTCTAAAGAAATATC
This sequence comes from Areca catechu, assembly GCA_021397845.1. Taxonomy (NCBI): domain Eukaryota; kingdom Viridiplantae; phylum Streptophyta; class Magnoliopsida; order Arecales; family Arecaceae; genus Areca; species Areca catechu. The sequence continues at coordinate 53,655,412 of CM038041.1, forward strand.
AAAGTCAAATCAACCCTTACTCGACAGGGTCGAGTTCCTCCTACCCCGGGAGAATTGGTGTGGGCACCAGGATCTGACAGAGGCTCCTAAACCCTCTAAGGATCTCGATTAGGGTTTCATCTTTTGGGTCATGTAATTAGTCAAGCCTATGTAATTAATTCTTTACTTTAAGTCATGCACTCTTGTTTTTGTCCTGTACCTTGGCCAATGTGGTCAAGTTAGGTTAATAAACCTTGTATTTAGATGAATTGATCCAAGCCTGAGTCTATTTGAAGATTGGATCCAAGCCTATTCGAAGAAGAAGTGGACATTGAGTCTAGTCCAATCACTATTGGGCCAAGCCATGAAGGATGCCAATTTAGCCCCGAGGCGCCATCTCATCATCCCTTGTGGTGCCACTTCACCTTGCCAAGTGGGTGGCACAAATTTGATTTCTTGGATGCCAAAGGGTACAACATCACTTGATACATTCCCTCCTTCCCTCCCCCAATCATGCTTATCTCCAAAAATAGGTGGGCGGCCAATAGAAGGTCAATGGGAGTTGAAGATTATGAAGACAAGTCCCTTGCTTCAAGCCCCCATATCGAGCCATCTTCCCAAAATGCTTGGTCAGCCATGGAAGGTCAATAGGAGTTAAAGATATGAAGAAACAAGTCCCTTGTTTCAAGCCCTCATATCAAGCTTTCTTCCCAAAATATTTGATCAACCATGGAAGAAATTCAAAAGCTTGGATGGTAAGAAAGATCCATGTTCATGCCCCCACATCAAGCCTTTCTTCATAAAAAGCTTGGATGGTCAAGGAAAGAAGCAAAGATCAAGGGGCGTCCATGATTCTTGAAGACATGCTCCCTTCCTCACTCCCCGAATCAAGCCCTCCATCAAATCAAGATCAGCCAAGAGAGGATTCCATGAATCAAATTCAGATTTTAGGTGCCTTGATGAAGACCTTTGTAGCAAATTTTCATTTGAATTTGAATGGGACCTAGGAGCCTATTTAAAGGGCTTTAACCCCACTTGTAGAAAAAAAATGATGATGAATGAAAAGAAAAGATTTGAGAGCTACTCTTCTTGTTAGTTGCCTTCGTTCCTTAAGAACGTCGATCTCCGTGAGGGAGCGCCTTCGCCCTCGGGTGTCGAGAGGTGTGAGGCCTCAAGTTACCTTCTCTTCCATGCAAACCATCCAGGCCGCATCCACGAGAGCGAGTGAACTCGACATCAGGCGCTTCAGAGCTTTTAAGGTTTGTAACCCTAAAACTCCTAAGTTGATATTGATCCGAGAGCTAAGTCCTATAGGGTTTCTCATTCCCGGGATCCTCTTCCTATCCTTGTTTAGGGACTTACTTGCTAGTTTGAAGTTCTTGTTATTGTAGAACCCTAGATCTACTCTTGTCTATCTTCGAGAATCCTAAATCCATAAAAAAACTAAAAATCACAAAGAACATAAACACTTGCATCATTCCTCTCATCTTGCATCTAGTCCCGCACCATTGTAGCAGAATGTCCCTCGATCTGTGATGAAGGTAGTGTGCTCCTCATCTTCTTGGTGCATCCATATCTGGTTGTACCTGGAGAATGCATCCATGAAGGTGAGTAGGCGGTGCACTGACTAGTATCCACTAGTTGGTCAATCTTTGGAAGGGGAAAGCTATCTTTTAGGCAGGCTCAATTGAGATTGGTGTAGTCTAAATAGATCCTTCACTTTTCATTGGCCTTCTTGACCATGACTACATTCACCAGCCAGTTGGGATACTGGACCTCATGGGCAAAATGGATTGCGAGAAGCTTTTCCACCTCTTCATTGACTACCTTCTGCCTTTTCAGGGCAAAGCTCCTCTCTTCTATCAAATTGGGTGGCACTTCGGATCAACATTCAACTTGTGAGTGATGATGTCAGGAGGGATTCCCGGCATGTTCATTGTGGTCCAGGCAAAGACATTTGCATTCACCCGGAGGAAATTTAGCTGGTGAGCCTTCTCGTCCTCCTACGGCTGGGCTCCTACCTGTACAGTCTTTGATGGGTTTATGCCAAGGGGAATGATAGTAGGTGCTCAACTGGGGCACCCTTGGTGTGCTGCACTCTTTGATAAAGCTCATCGGTGATGGGTCCTCTTCGGTGCCTTTGGCACCGGGGACTGCCTATAGATAGTGCTGAATTAGCTGGGGGGTCCCCCACATCTCTCTCATGTAGTAAGGGGTTGGGAAGTGGACCAGGAGCTGCTTCACTGATATGATCGCACCAAGCAAATTGAGCCCGGGTTGGTCGAGGATCGATCATGTTATAGGCTGAAGGGAGCCTAACAACCATAAAGGTCATCATGACCGTACTCTATCGAGTGGGACCTGGTAGTGACTGGGAGGGTAATCTCCCCCTCGATCCCTACTCCATCTTCGATAAAATCGACCAGGGGAACGTGCACCAGCTTTAGCTGGGTAGGAGACAAATTTATCTTAGAGAAGGCATCATAAAAAAGGACATCAGTCAAACTTTCACTATCACCATAATCTATTTTATAGGATGCTTCGCTATCATCATCTCGATGATAATGGCATCATTATTTATATTTTTCACCCCGGTCCCTCTCTTCCTTGTAAAGGGGAGTAGTAAATTCTCAAACCCTTCCCCCAACTTGGTCCTTTTCAAGTCATGCTCTATCCCCCAAGATATCATGCCCACTAGCTTCTTAGTAGGTCAGTCGTCAACAGGAGGGAAAGCTGCAAGCACCCGAGATTTCACTAGAGTTTTGCCCCCCATGAACTTTTCGAGATAGCCTCTTCTTATCAGATCTTTGATCTCTCTCTTAAGATGGCAGCATTCCTTGGTGTCATAGCCATGGTCGCGGTGGAACTGATAGTACTCCAACTTGTCGTGGCCACCGGACGAAATGGGGGAGGGCAGTGCAGGTAGCACTTGCCCTCAATCTTCATGAGGATATTGGATCTTAGGGCGAGGAAAGGATTGTATCTTTCTTCCTGGACAGGGGTACTCAGCTTCAGACCCACTCAAAGGTTCGAGGCTACTCTAGGTCTATGCATCTCAGAGATTTCCCCTAGGGGTTGCTTCTTCGGAGGCCTTCCAGGAGTTTCGGGATTCGTGGCAAGCAATAGGTGTAACTGCTGCTCCGTGGCGGCGGTCTTCTAGCAAAAAGTGGGAGGAGATCCGGCATGGGGAAAGGAAGCACCGTTCGGATCTAGACGGGAGATGGCTGGGCGGCACGATCGGCTTGGCCATGGATTTGCGGCTCGATCGACGGAGCTGAGCAGAGATGGTGGAGACGGTGGCAGCACGGCTCCGATTGCATGGGTTAGGCGGTGGCGGTGTTGATGGATCGGCCAGGATGGTTGAAAAATAAATTGATCTAGTAATGGATAGAGGAGGAAGATGACAGGAATAATAGAGGGATAAATCGAGAATAAATATGGAATAAAACAGAAATAGCAGGGATATGTGGAATAGGTGGAATAAGAAAATCAATAAAAATAAAAAAAGAAAATCTGGATAAAAAAGAAAAACTCTGATGGGTTTTGATGTCCCCATCATTCCCCTAAGGTGGGAAAAACTCGACTCCGTCGAGTCAGGCTCGCTACAATTTTTTTTTTTCACATCTTTTTTTTTTCACTTCTTTTTTTTTTTCTCACTTCTTTTTTTCTTTTTTTTTTTTTTTTTCTTTTTCAACCCTAATCTTAACCCGCTCTGATACAAAAATTAATGCTGGATAAGGGGCGGGGGCTAGGATCGATGGTGAGCCTAGAAGTCACCTAGATTATGGTATTCTAATTTTTCTTTTTGGATTTTCTAATTTGATGGCAAGGAATAATGTGATGGAAGATAGGGATCTGGATCTCATGGACTTTGGGACTCACCCTAATAAGAGACCTCTCACCTCCAAGGCATTACACCCCCCTCGATACTTGGAGGCGCTAGGATGGATCTCAAAGACCACGAGGGGATAAAGAAGATGGAATGGGAAGGGGGATAACTGGGCATGACCTCACATCATTTCCTGGGGTTGGGCCTCACACCCTCTCCTCACGGAGAAAAAGAAGAATCACTCTTTCAAAACAAAAATTTCATTTATCAATTAAATTTTTACAAGATGGATTGGAGCCTATTTTATAGACACCAAGCCATTTTGAAATTCAAATTCGAAATTCAAAATAACAAAATGAGGGAAGAAAATAATACGCATTTCCATTAATAATTCGAATTCAAATTCAAATTCGAAATCGAATTCAAATTCCTCCTGTGCTTTGAGATCTGCACAGAACATTTCCTGGTCTGAAATTTGTGTGGGTTGCTTCTGCTCTGAAATCGATGCAGAAGGGTTTGAAATCGGTGCAGAAGAAAACCCTTCACTATGACGTGGAACATGGGCGGATGGGGAAGAGGGGCCGGAGGTCTGAAAGTCTTCAATCCCTCCCTGCGCTTCAGAATCGCTTAAGATAGACCCTCCAGTGTGTTTATCACTGATGTTTGTGGAAATTGTGTCATGCAAACTGGGGTGCACTTCATTCGCCGTCTGTTAGAAATTGTGTCCTAAAGCCAATCGCCTAGGCTGCAGGCAGTTGAGTTGAGTATTGTACTATTTGTATGAATAATAAATATTATTTTGGCAGCTCATCACATCCTACTTTTCCTGTAATGAACTCTTTTACTTGTGATAAAGTCCTTAGGGCTACATTGACTTCGATATAAGAGGATATATAGAGTGGTCCTTAAACTAGGCTCACAGCCAAATGATACATTGTACTGGACGGCAATGTATCAAGTTTAGGTTATTGTGGTTCACATCGTTTGGTTGTCCTTTTGACCAAAGGAGTGTGGTGACATTGATATAATCTGCAAGTGGGATATATCATATTTATTGAACGTGACTCCGTGTAGCCCCTTTCTGCCAAAGGGATACTTACGATTGGATATGGGTATATGTGTCCCTCCGACCTGAGGTCATCATGGTAGCTTGCAAGCAACTCCATGTGCTTTGGTGCCGGACTACCCGGATTTCTAATCCGGTGATGGAAGGTATCTATCTGGGTACAGGCAAGTTGTGGAGTAGTGGTGGACCAAGATGGAATTGACCTATCAAGTAGTTTGGATTGAATGTCTCAATTTAGCAAATCATCGACCGGGGTTGTCCTAGTGAGGAGTGACTGGACTTGCGAGGTTGAGACATGTTGTGGATTGACTTCACTAGGGTTGGCAGTCTAACCCTAGGTCATCCGGAGCATTGGAGGTCAAAGGGATGAATTATACGGTAACCATATGCCAGAGGTTCGATTGATTGCTCTCGCATCTTCGACCTATCCGGATGCCGGGACCCATTGCTATATGGTATCTTGTGCTGGTATTGGAATTGTTCCAGTGCTACCGCCTAGGTTCGAACCTATAAGGTCACAAGCTATAGAGGATCTCTCCCTGATTCAGGTACCGATTTATGATTAGGAATCATTTCGATAATAGTTTGATTGAGCACATTGGATTGACCTGGTTTTGGGTCGATTAGAATTGTTCGAGTCTACCGAGAATTGTTTCTGGGTGACTGGGACTTGACCAAGCCTTTTATCAATTGGATTTTGATCTAATTGATTTGTGAACCGGTTTAGAACCGGTTTAGGATTTTTTGAACTGTTGTGAACCGGTTTTGAACCAATCCACATGGTCATTTGGCTTGGGTGAGCAGGGCATTTGGAACGTCTTCTCCTCTCCCATTTTCCATCGGTTTTTAGCTTGATTTAAACCTCCACGTTAAGGCTCTTGATTGCGGTGTTGAAGAACGAATTTGATTCAATCTGAAACCGACTGCCTCATCATATTCCCAGCCAGTCTCTTCTCCTCCCTATTCACCGTTTTGAATGGTTCACGTTGATTTATATTTTCTGGGCGATGAAAAAAATGTATGGGCTGAAATCGCTGGGAGGTTTCTTCTTCTTTTGAGAGCATCATCCATCCTTTCCACCGGGGTTTTAAGGGCTGGGTGTTGTTGAGAGAAAAAGAGTGAAAATAGTTCTCTTGATTCCCTGTTGCTGATTGGTGCTCAACGTGTGGGAGGAAGCTTTGTTTTGAAGAAAACATTTTACAAAACAAGGTGTTCTGTTTTTCCCTTCCTGCCCTCACCGTTTCAAGGCTTTCCGGTGACTAGCATCGCACGAAAAGCCAGATCCGAGGAGTCCCAGGCGTGTCTACCCTCAAGAGGGTGTTCCCTTGAACACCTAAGAGCCGGATCAACCTTTCAAAGCTGCTGCTTTTGTTTTGTTTGCTGCTGTTTTTGGTTGCAGGAATTTCTGTTGTTGCAGCAAAAGAGGAAGAGAACGATCCATCCAAAGGCTCACTTTGAAGCAACATCTACCTCTCCATTGAAGCAAGAAGATACCTTGCTGTTGTTGCCTAAGAAGAGACCAAGGATTGGCCATTGCTGCAGTTGGAGAGAAGAAGAAACAATGTTCAAAAGCTTGCTGGAAGAAGAAGACAGGAATAAAATTATTCCTGTTATCCCAGCTATTCTAGAGTTATCCCTAGTTTATTCCAAGCAGGAATAAGGTAATATTTCTGGTTTTTTTTTTTTCATGCATGCCTAAATCTAGGTTTATAAAATAGTTTATAAATATTATATGCCAATACAGCAATGTTAGATCTTGCGCAGAGTAGAATTTCCACTGCGATTTTAAAAATGTTTTAAAATATATACCTGCTCCCGGTGCTGTTGCATGCTTAGTGTAGGTACTTGCCACACCATATTTCTTTCAGTGGTATCAGAGAACCAGGTTCAGGAGTAACATTTATCGATTGCATGTGTTGTAGATTAAAATATTTAATCTATTGATATGTATATGTAATTTAATCATAGGGTATGATTAGAGAGTACTTTTAGGGACCTAGTTGAGACCTTCACCATAGCCATGTGTCTTTGGCATGATGCGGTTCGTTGTGTTGGCCTCTTCAGAAGGATCCTTTAAGGAAATCAATGGAATTAAAATTATTTTAATTTAGATACATTTTTGGCATGTAATATTTATAAAAGAATAACTAGATATGATGCATGATTTGAGATGTAAAAGGAGTTTTACATGATTTTAATTAAAATTATTTTAATTAAAATGTTGGCTTATATTCAAACAATTTTGAATTGTATGATTAAATTAAATGACAATTTAATTTAGGGTTTATGAAACCTAATATCATTTAAATAAGCCAATTGGGTTAATTGGGTTAGCTGTCTAATTGGGTCCATAATTTGGGTTAGACCTATATTTAGTTGAACTGGATAATAAGAAGACTAATCAAAAATTGATTAAGGTCCTTTTAGAACTATCTAATAATTAGATAAGTTAGTCCATTCATCTAAAATGGATCTAATTAGTGGCTTCGTCGACGTCCGAGTCTTTAGGCTAATCTGATTGAGTCTGGTAAACCGATTGGTGTCGAGGTAGGTTTGGCATTTGTGATCATGGTTGCATGAGGCTACCTCTTTCCTGGCCAACTTGGTTGGTGTCTAGGAAAGATGGTTAATGGCGGATACTCACCTATGATCTCACCTACCTGGCCAGTCGAGTCGACCAGAACTAATTAGAAAAGCTCATTGACTCGAGTTAACTCATATCACCCAGGTTGATCAGTCTGACTGATTGGTAGGTGCCCATGGATCAATTGTTGAATTAGTTCAACCCTCTTGTAAACTGATTCTTCAGTGAGAGGATGATCCATGTTCTTGTCTTATTGATCTGTCACAACCTAAAATCCTCTAAAATTATTAGGTCATGAAAAAGACTAAGTCAAAGAGTTGATAGTGTCTTAGCCTCCCATTAAGTGAGTTAGTAATGTGTCCTTTAACTTGGTGTTCATCGGCAGTTCCATAGAATAGGTGTGCATCCAGTTACTGGAATTGCTCTCTCATAGATGATGGTTCAGTGCAACCTTCTTGACGGTGATCTGGTGAGCCAGCCATAGTCGGGCTTGGTCATTCGTTGGCTGGAAGTATTGGATTTATCATGTTAATGGTTGGACCTAACTGGAGACCCGCAATAGGAGGCCCCTAGGCCGATTGGGGTGCTCTCTAGGGCAAAATAAATTACTGGAAGTTGCTTAGGGAAGCAATTGGTTGGTGAACCTACGTTTAGGCACGTATGGGTGAGCTGGCCATAGTCGGGCTCATACGTGGTCTATTGGATTTCAATACCCACTATGAAATAGTGATTTCACGGATTGGATGGAGTTAGAGGCTCCCAATGTGAAAAATTAGTGGGAGAGACCTTTAGACTAAAGTCCAAGTCTTTTGGTTAATTGATTAATTCATACTCATATGGTCTTGTTTTTCCTTTCAGATGTCTTCAAATCTTTTGCTATGGTCACTTCTCGATAACGAGAAGTTGAAGGGTCACAACTTCGATAGTTGGTATCAAAAGTTGAGGATTGTCCTGGAACATGAACGGATCCTTTATATGATAACGGATCCAGCACCTGAAATCCTCTTTGTTAGTGCTCGAAGTTCGGTCAGGGACACTTATCTGAAGTGGGTTTCTGATCGGACTACTATCCGATGCATTATGCTAGTGACAATGAACGACAAGTTCAGCCGCAAGTTTGAGGAGGCCCAACCAGATGTGATTCTTCAAAAGTTGAAGGAATCTTTCGGCACACCAAACGATGTAGAGCGATACAAAGTATCTTGTGCCATCTACAACGCCAAGATGTCGAATGGTGGTTCTGTCAATGATCATGATTGTACATGATCGAGCTGATAGAAAAGTTGGGCAAGCTTGGATGTCCCTTACACGAGCAGCTCGGGAAGGATGCAATCTTGAATTCTTTGCCCTCCTCCTATCTTGACTTTCTCGATAATTACAGAATAAATAAGCCAACTGTCAATTACCATGGTTTGATGGGATTACTGCAGACTTTCGAGAAAGACCACCAACTGAACAAGGGGGTGGTGAATTTAATGGGAGGTTCTAGAGGTCGTCATCCCTTTAAGAAAGGGAAGAATAAAAAAAAGGGAAAGAAGGTGCTGAATGCTCCTAGCTCGAGTCAGACCAGGAAAGTGAAAGCTGACTAGTCTAATGTAGAGTGCTTCTATTGCAGGAAGCGGGGACACTGGAAGAGGAACTGTCCTCTTTACCAAGCATCCCTAGATCTGAACATGCCTAGGAAGGGAAAACAGCAGAATGCTAGACAAGGTATTTATATGATAAAGCCTTGTAGTTTCTCTATTTATGAAACTGCTAGCTGGGTATTAGTCCTATTCATGTTTATAATTCATTACGGGAATTGCAAGTTAGCAAGAGATTCGAGGATGGGGAACAGTTTCTGAGTGTCGGAAATGGAAATCGTGTTCCAGTACTGGCAATTGGAGTTTTGAGTCTTGTCTTTGAGTCCTGTACTGTTGAGTTAGTCGACTGCCATTACTATCCTAGTTCAATATGTGCTGTCTGTAGGCCTTTTGGCCAATTGTGGTTATGAACTATCAATAAAAGGAGATATTTGTCAGGTTATTTTGAATAACTCTGTGATAATGAAAGCTAAGTTGAATAATGGCATTTACGTACTGTCACGGCCTGTTAATGTAATATACACATCTGGCAAATGCCCAAGGTTAGAAAATGTTAGTGTTCTATATCTTTGGCATTGTAGGCTAGGTCATGTAAACCAGAATAGGTTAAACAAGTTGCGAGGAGATGGTCTCCTCAAGGTCAGTGATTCTGAATTACTGCCCACTTGTGAATCCTGTTTACTTGGTAAAATAACCAAGTCACCTTTTATTGGAAAAGGTGAACGAGCTACAGAACTTCTGAGTCTCATACATACTGATATATATGGACCCATGACGGTTAGTGCCAGAGGTGAATACAAATATTTCATTACATTTATATAGATGACCTTTCAAGGTTCGGTTATGTCTTTTTGATGAGACAAATCTGAGTCATTTGAAATGTTCAAACGATATCATAATAAAGTAGAGAAACAAACTGGAGAAAGTATTAAAACCCTTCGATCTAATCGAGATGGTGAATACCTATCTGGTAAGTTTTTGACATACCTTGAGGAGAATGGAATTCTCTCTCAGTGGACTCCTCCGGGAACACCACAGTTGAATGGTGTGTCCGAAAGGAGGAATCGAACTCTGTTGGACATGGTTCGATCCATGATAGGTTTTGCAACTCTGCCGCTATCCTTTTGGGGATATGCACTTGAGATAGCTTGTCATTTGTTAAATAATGTTCCGAGTAAGTCTGTTGTCTCCACTCCATATGAGATGTGGACTGGACGTAAGCCCTCAATCTCACACCTTCAGGTTTGGGGTTGTCCGGCTTATGTAAAGCATTTAGACTCAGATAAAATTGGTCCTAGGTCTGATCGGTGCCTGTTTATTGGTTACCTTAAGGAAATCAAAGGGTATTTCTTCTACTTGGAGGATGAACAGAAAGTGTTCGTCGCTCTTAGGGCTATCTTTTTGGAAAAAGAGTTCCTTAGAGAAGGGACTATAGCCTCTAAAACTGAACTTGGTGAAGTTCAGCCAATAGAAGAACCTGCACACTCTAAGGACATCATAGAACCGGTTGTGATTGGATTATACCTAGAACCCATTTTAGGAGATCCGGTAGAGTACCGCGTCAGCCGGACAGATATTATGGTTTCTTGGTCCGGGACGGCGATCCCATTGAGCTCGACGAGAATAATGAGGATCCAATCACCTATATGGATGCACTTCAGAGATCTGACTCTGAGGCATGGCTTGGAGCCATGCGATCTGAAATGGAGTCTATGGAGATCAACAATGTATGGACATTGGTTGATCCGCCTAAAGGGATAAAATCCATCAGGTGCAAGTGGATCTTCAAGAGGAAAAGGGGTGTAGATGAGAAGGTGGAGACCTATAAAGCCTGTCTAGTTGCCAAGGGGAATCATCAGCGATATGGTATCGATTATGACGAGACTTTCTCCCCTATGGCAATGCTCAAGTCCATTCAGATCATGCTTGCTTTAGCAGCATATTTTGATTATGAGATCTGGCAGATGGATGTCCAAAATGCTTTCTCCTAAATAGGGAGTTGGAAGAGGAGGTGTATATGATACAACCTGAAGGGTTCACATCCTCAGATGAGTCAAAAGTATGCAGGTTGCAGAGGTCCATTTATTGACTTGAGCAAGCATCTCGAAGTTGGAATTTACGGTTTGATAGGTGTATCAAATCGTATGGCTTCGTTAGGAACGGAGAAGAGCTGTGCATCTATAAGTGGGTTAATGGTTCTGTGATTGTATTCCTGGTACTATATGTTGACGACATTCTCTTAATCGGAATGACGTCACAGCATTACAAGAAATAAAGGTCTGGTTATCATCTCAGTTCTCCATGAAGACTTGGATGAAGCTTCTTACATATTGGGTATGAAGATCTATGGAGATAGATCTAAGAGGCTTCTGGGATTGTCCCAGTCTATGTACATTGATACTGTGCTGAAATGGTTCAGCATGGAAAATTCTAAGAAAGGCTATCTTCCGATAGGTTCTAGAATTACTCTTTTCAAGAAGGATTGTGCACAACTCCTGAGAAAAGAGCACATGAGTAGAGTACCTTATGCTTCTGCAGTATGCTCTATCATGTATGCTATGACATGTACTAGACTAGACATGGCATCTCACTTGGAGTAGTGAGCAGATACCAGTCTGTCCTAGGTGAGGCGCATTGGAAGGTGGTTAAGTCCATCCTGAAGTATTTGAGAAATACTAAAGACCAATGGCTGATTTATGGAGAATCTGACTTGAAACTTGTGGAGTATACTGACTCTAATTTCTGGTCAGATAGAGATGATAACAAGAATGTATCAGGGTTTGTATTTATCGTGAATGGAGTGATTTGCTGGAAAAGTTCCAGGCTGGCGACAGTTACAGACTCGGTATGCGAAGAGAGTACCTTGTAGCATCAGATGCAATGAAGGAAGTCGTGTGGTTGCAAAAGTTCCTTGGAGAGCTAGGGGTGGCATCTTCCCTAGATGGTTCTGTTTCGATGTACTGTGACAGCACTGAAGCCATTGCTCAAGCTAAGGAGCTGAAAGCACATCACCGCACCAAGCATATTTTGCGGTGCCACCACCTCGTACGAGAGATCATAGAATGAGGTGACATCAATCTTATGAAGATTGATGGAAAGGAAAATCTGGCCGACATTTTTACTAAAGCTATCGGAATAAAAGAGTTTGACTTTTGTAAAAGGGAAATGGGTATTAGATACTATTCTGATTGGCTTTAGTATAAGTGGGAGTTGTTGGAAATTATGTCCCAAAGACAATCGCCTAGGCTGTAGGTAGTTGAGTTGAGTATTGTACTCTTTGTATGAATTAATAAATATTATTTTAGCAGCTCATCACATCCTACTTTTCCTTGTAATGAACACTTTTTCTTGTGATGAAGTCCTTGGAACTACATTGACTTCGATATAGAGAGGATATAACGAGTGGTCCTTAAACTAAGTTCACAACCAAAGGATACATTGTATTGGATGGCAATGTATCAAGTTTAGGTTGTTGTGGTTCACATTGTTTGGTTGTCCTCTTGACCAAAGGAGTGTGGTGACACTGATGTGATATGCAAGTGGGATATATGATATCTCATTGAACGTGACTCCGTGTAGCCCCTTTTCGCCAAAGGGATACTCGATTGGATATGGGTATATGTGTCCCTCTAACCTGAAATCATCATGATAGCTTGCAAGCAACTCCCTGTGCTTTGGTGCTGGACTACCTAGATTTCTAATCCGGTGACAGAAGGATTCTGGGTACATGCAAGTATTTGTGGAGCAATGGTGGACTAAGATGGAATTGACCTGTCAAAGTAGTTTGGATTGAATGTCTCGCAGTCTCAATTTAGCAACTCCTCGGCCGGGTAGTCCTAGTAAGGAGTCACTGGACTTGCGAGGTTGAGACATGTTGTGGATTGACTCCGCTAGGGTTGGCAGTCTAACCCTAGGTCATCCGGAGCATTGGAGGTCAAAGGAATGAATTATATGGTAACCTATGCCAAAGGTTTGATTGATTGCTCTCACATCTTCAACCTATCCAGATGCCGGGACCCATTGCTGGATGGTATCTTGTACTGGTACTGGAATTGTTCCAATGCTACTGCCTAGGTTCGAACCAATGAGGTCACACTCCATAGAGGATCTCTCCCTGATCCAGGTACCGATTTAGGATTAGGACTCATTTCGGTAATGGTTTGATTGAGCACATTGGATTGACCCGATTTTGGGTCGATCAGAATTGTTCGAATCTACCGAGAATTGTTTCTGGGTAACCGGGACTTGACCAAGCTTTTATCAATTGGATTTTGATCTAAATTGATTTGTGAACCAGTTTAGAACCGGTTTATGAATTTTTAAACCATTGTGAACTGGTTTTGAACCAATCCACACGATCGTTTGGCTTAGGTGAACAAGGCATTTGGAACGTCTTCTCCTCTCCCATTTTCCATCTATTTTTAGCTGGATTTAAACCTCCACGTTAAGTCTCTTGATTGCGGTGTTGAAGAATGAATTTGATTCAATCTGAAACCGGCTGCCTCATCGTATTCCCAGCCAGTCTCTTCTCCTCCCTATTCACTGTTTTGAATGGTTCACGGTGATTTATATTTTCTGGGCAATGAAAAAATGTATGGGCTGAAATCGCTGGGAGGTTTCTTCCTTCTTCTTTTGAGAGGATCATCCATCCTTTCCACCGGGGTTTTAAGGGCTGGGTGTTGTTGAGAGGAAAAGAGTGAAAATAGTTCTCTTGATTCCCTGTTGCTGATTGGTGCTCAACGTGTGGGTGGAAGCTTTGTTTTGAAGAAAACATTTTACAGAACAAGGTGTTTGGTTTTTCCCTTCCTCCCATCACCGTTTCATGGCTTTCCAACGACTAGCATCGCGCGAGAAGCCGGATCCGAGGAGTCCCAGGCATGTCTCCCCTCTAAAGGGTGTTCCCTTGAACACCTAAGAGCCGGATCAACCTTTTAAAGCTGCTGGTTTTGTTTTGTTTGTTGCTGTTTTTGGTTGCAAGAATTTCTGTTGTTGTAGCATGTTGGCGTGGAGTCCTTGTTCTAGTCAGTCAGAGTTGCTGCACCACAGGATCGCTCCCCGGTTCACCTGCAAAATAGGTCCCTTACCGGAGTTGCTTCGATGAAGGACACTTCGATGCCTAAGTCAGAGGTGGGCCCCAACCACGGAATGGGGAAGATTCTTGAGAAGCAAAGGGAAAAGCTTTTGGAATTTAGAGTGTGTGTATATGTGTACCTCTCTCGAGCATTTTCTCTTACCGCTATTTATAAGGGGCCGTCTAGCCTGTGGATCCATTCTTCTTTCAGTGATTATGGGAAGTTAATTTCTCCCTATGATTGGCAATCGTGGGTTGTCATTGAGCAGTTCCGGCCAGACCGGGGGCATGGTCGGAGATCCTATTTTCTGCATGAGTCGAGGACTTGGTGTTTACCAAGGGTTGAAGATCGTGTCTTCAGCAGGAAATGAAGAGCATGTCTTCGGAAGTCGACAAGAATCCTGGTCTTCGGTTAGGGCCGAAGACATAATCTGAAGGTCTTGCCTTTGGATGTCGTAGACTGGCAGAGAGCCTTGGGTTGCCCGTGGTTGGCTTGAACTTTCTAGGTCCGAAGTCGTTGGTTCGGAGGGAAGGTCTTCAGTCAGCCGAACCGGTGTTTGGTTTGTACTTGGATCGGGATACCCCAACAGTTGGCCCCCTACTCGCAGTTTTCGAAGCGAAGGTTTGCCTTGAGAAGTGAGAGTACCAATGCTTTGTCATTTCCTCTTAGGGGATAGTGTAGTGGATGATCATGAGATCTCTGATTAGACTGCTCATCATGATTGCTGGTTGATTTGGGAATCAGGCGGTGGACAGTTATCACTTCCTAATTGGGGGAGAAGAAAAGAGCGAGCGGCCCTGGTACCATTTCTTCTTTTCCTATTGTGCGATGGTTCAGCCAATCTTTCGGTTGAGATTTGGGTGGTTGTGGTGGCTTCTCCCTGCTCGTTGGGTGATGGATGCGCTTCATCCTGGCCGCTGGTTCAAGATGGGTTACCCCCTTGGGTAACCCTTTGTCAAATCAACCTGGTGGAACTTTAGAGGCTCCTGGTTTCCTTTTGGAAAAGAGAGAAGGTCCGGCCGAGGAAGCTTCTTCAACCTCGCCTCATTCTTCACTCAGCCTTCTTTATTCTTGACTACCAGTCTATTCTGTAGGTAGTAGAATCTTCCTTCTACCTTTTTATTTCATTCTTTTATCATAGAAGAAGCTGTAGAAAGTCAGGGGGGACAAGTTAGGCCCTCGGGGGCCGGTGACATAGTAGGTCCGGAGTCGATCCCTAGTTCAGTTTCACAAGGGAAGATGACTCTTCTTTGAGAACGCTATCGCGTTCCTGAGGGATTTCCTTTCATTCTCCCCGCACCTCAGGAACGGGCAAATAAACCTCCTCCTGGGTGCTTAGCCATGTACAAAGACCATCTGAAGGCTGCCCTTGATCTTCCCCTACATCCTTTTTTCATCAGAATCTTTCGTCTGTACCAAGTGGTGCGGCGCAATTGATCCCGAATAGCATCCGGAACATCTGCGGGTTTCTGGTTATGTGCCGCATTATCAACATAGAACCTAGGACCAACTTATTCACAGCCCTTTCTGTACTCAAGAGGGATTTCCATAGCAGCGGATGGTGGGTGATCGGCCCTCAGCCGGGCCACAAGATCATCAAGGACATGCCCAGCGCCATCCATGGGTGGAAACATGTTTTTGTGTTTGTATTGTCCATTGATCCATGGGGCTTCATGATGCGGGACGAAAAATCGATGTATCCTGGTTATTTGGAAAACAGGAAAACAACTAAACAAACTAGGACCGTGGGAGGGCTAAAAAGCCTCCCGGGACTAAGGCATACTGACTCTAAAATCCTAAGACAGCTGATCTCTTTTGTTTTCAATTTTCTGGGTGGATATGGCGAAGGAAGGATGGAGATGGGGAACCGGGAACTGGAACTCATGGCCTCAAACTCATTCTAGCGGGGGACGCACACAAAAAGTCAGGGGTCAAAGCCTAAAGCTACCCTCCCGAGGGATCACAGCACCAGCTACCCTGAGCATAAAGCTACACCCTCATGAAGGGGTCACAGCACCAGCTACCCTGAGCTCTCATCGAACCCATAATGCAAACAGTAGGGCTCTCACATAGATGCGCTAGGATGACTCTCGAAGGACACGAGGGGATAAAGAAGACGAGATAGGGGATAACTAGGATGCTCATCGAACCCATAATGCACACAGCAGGGAACGCCTCACAACCCTCATCAAACCCATAATGCACACAGCAGGGAACGAAGGAAAACGGGCCTCAGCCCAGAACCAGAACCGGAACCAACCCAAAAATCTATATCAAATCTCTCTCTATTACAGGGGGAGAGGGGGCCTTTATATAGAAAAACCAAAATCCTCAGTTTCTTAGCCTCTAAGAAAACTAAAAATGAAAAATAAATTACATCGAAATTCGTGTTGCATCAAAAGTGGTGCTGATCTACTTTGAGAAGCGTGTCGACATGAGGATCTGCTCCAGAAAGTATGCTGCTCTAAAATTTGGACTGCTCTGAAATCCGTGCAAACTCCTCGCATGACCGAGCGGTGGATGGATCGCCCGACGGAGCACATGGCCGGTGACCGGGAAGCAGGCAGCGGACTGGGCTGGCAAACGGCAAGCGACGGACGACTGGCAACGAGCCGCAGTCGAGGCGGCACAGGGATTGGCATGGCACGCCCAGCATGCCTTTTGGTCTCCCATGGCCATGGGAGACCACCTGGGTGCCGGCGCGGTCGGTGGATGGCGGGGGAGGCCATGGACGACGGGAAGGTGGCCGGCGGACAGGCGGGCGACGGTGGCGGTGTCAGGCGGTGGACGGCCGCACGCGGGTGGACGGACGCCTCCCACGTCCGTTTGTCTTCCCATGGGTGTGGGCGGTGGCGGACCCCACCGGCGGCTGGGTGAGGGCTGGCGGGCGGCGGGAACGACGAAGGCAACAAGCCGGCAGCGGCGGTGGCAGCGGCTACCATGGGCCACGACGAGCGATGCCTCCATGTCCGTTCATCTTCCCACGATGATTGGGCGGCGGTAGTGGCTTCTCCGACGAGGGCGGGGGCCGACGAACGTCGGCAGCGGTCCGGCGGGAGCGGCCGGGGGTCGGGCCACCCGAATCTGGGGTCGGAGGGGGCGGAGGCTAGGGTTTGGGCATTAAAAAAAAAACATGGGAGAAGATGGAATAGTGTAGGAATAGATTGGAAATAAGATTGGAATAAAGGTGGAATAACAGGAATAGGTGGAATAGTGGGAATAGGAAAAATAAAAACAATCTAAGAAAATAAGAGAAAAATGGAAAAATACCCGGACCTGCCCTGGATCTCCATCACTTCGACACTGTTTGGAAGAAGCCTCGTCTAACCGCCAATGACGGGAAGAAGGTCTTGGCAACCGACCAGTCGGACTATGATCTTCTGATCAATTCAAAAGTCGCCCCTATCCGTGAGTTGTTGGAGGAGAGAAATCTCTATCTTGCGTGGATTAGCAAGTTCCCCGTATTAGGTATATGGCAAAAATTTTGGCTTCACTTCCCCTGTTTTTGTTGTAGCTCAGCTGACTTAAAGAAGTTTCTCTATTTATAGGTGGTGGAATGAAGCCTGGCATGAGCTGGCTCCATCAGACCTCTGAGAAGAGGGTAGCTCAAGCCCCTCTCATAAGGTCAGCAGTTCAAAAAAAGGTTCGAAGAGATGATCCTGAGGGGGACCAAAGCACTTCATCTTCCCGGGGGACCTCAGGGAAAGATGTGGTACCCACGGAGGGGCCCCCGTCAAGACCTCATTCGGTTCAAATTCCTCTGACGGTTACCTCCCCGATCCGTGCAAGGGAGAGTCTGCCTCAGGCGGTGGATGTGCCACCGTTTTGCCCCCCTGCCGCTAATAGGGGCAAAGCATCGCAAGTCGAGAGAGAGTTCGCTTGTGAGGCTTCCCCAACTGGAAACCGTTCGGCGAACTCTTCGGAGCTTTCTCCTATGGGAGGACTGCTGGTCCCCGCCGTAGCTAGGCAGGCACTGAAGAACACATTGCTGCCTCATGATTTGGCAGTTCTCCGAAGTCAAAACCTTTCCAGGGTGTCTGATTCTGCTTTTTCCGTCCTGCAACAGGTATGGTCTTTGCTATCTCCTTTGCTCTAAGAGTTGTTCGATCCATAACTTCATATTTTCGATGCAGTTGGTCTATGACCTACCTTTATGGAGGAGGGCCTGGAAAATATTGACAGTCTCATTCATGGCCTCAAGGAGGATCTCCATACTACCAGGGCCGCAAAAGAAATAGCCGAAGAATTGAGGCAGTCTATGGAGAACCGTCTCATTCGGGTGAACGATGAGGTTCATGAGCTGAAGGGTGAACTGAAAAGTGCCCATTTGACAATAGCGGAGAAAGGGGTAGGGTGGAGGAAGAGCAGAAAGCAGGTCGACTCCTTGGAGCTAACTGTTAAAGAGAACCAATAGAGAATAGAGAGTTTGACCAAGGCAGTGGAGGAATCCGCCAGGAGGGCCGAAGAGGCAGTTCTTGAGTCTGAAGCGGCCAAGAGAGAGTCAGCGGCCTTGAGAAAGCTGATTGATGGATGATGTTGTAGCAGCTTTAGAAAGTCTTCACGATTCCAAGAGGAGATGAATGAAGCATCCCTGTACGGCTACCAGCATGGCTTCAACGATGGACTCTCCAAGGTAAAGGAGGCCTTCCCGCACCTTGATCTCTCTGCATCCCTTCCTTTAACATATCTAAAGAAGAAGACAAGGAGGAGGAGGAGGCCCAGGCCGCGGAAGAGACCGAAGAGGTGCCGTGTCCGGGAGAAGAGGCCTCTGCCTCAGTCGAAGATCTGGGGGTGGCTTTCAACCTTGATCCCGATTCAGGAGGGGACTCAGGCTGAGAAAGTCCAAGCTGAAGGTTCTCCGGTCCCGGCCCAAGTCGACAAGATCCTTTCTGCACAGGTTGACAAGTTGCTTCAATCCTGTGGTGTTGGGTCTCCTCCAGTGGATATTGAATGATCTAAGTTGCTTTAGGCATTTTATTTTATTTTATTTTTGTGTCATCAATGTTTTTTGCATGACAATTTTCTTGGATTTTAAAGTAGCTTCTTCTTCTCCTGCATGTGCCATGTTGCATTTTCTGATGTAGCTTGAACAAGGTTAATCTATAATTCGAGCTTTACTATTCCTTCTTCTGATCGGTTGAACGGCTGTGGTTGAAGACCGTTTGATTGGTAGTTGACGAAGACGAACTTTGAAATAAGTTTGAACTCCATTGTCGAAGATCGTCCACGGTCGATCAGGCTGATGTCACCTTCTTTTCATAACTAAATATGCCCGTTAGGATAGACATGATAGATAGGTGTCAGGTCACCTCCCAGTTGACCGTGATTAAGGAAGTCTCATCATGATTCTCGTTGTCCATGCAGTATGTCGAAATTCGTACAGTCGTGTTTTCTTGTGCCTTGCATGCCGCTAGATTTTCTTTTTCCAAAAAGGAGCCATTAATGTCACTACCGCACGATGGGAATTCCTTCGGATTTGAAGTGCCGGTAGTTATTGTCTCGAGAATGGTCCTCAAGCAGTCTTCGGGTTCTCGAAGCATCGCTTGGACACGTGGCACTCTCTGATGCGGCTGGGAAAAGACATGGAGCACGCCTCCCTGCGACCGATCATGGGTACAGGGTCTCTATAAATAGGACCCTGTCCTCTGCTACCAAAGGTCACCATCTTCTCAGACTTCTTCTTCCTTCCCAGCATTTCAGTCAAAAATGAGGTTCAGCACCTCCGAGCTTCGATAAGCAGCGAAGAGAAGGACCGTCGATCCTAAAAGGAAGAGGAGTCCAGAGTTCTTCGAACCGGGCGATGATGATGAGCCTATCGTGGACCGTCCAGAGAAGAGGGTCTGCATGTTGGAGGCTCAACTGAAGGAGGCCAGGGCCCAGGTCATGGCGGCAGTCATGGAGGAGGCCAAGAAGGAGGCGACGAATGCTATTTCAGACTTCAAGGCATCTGCGCATTCAGGGAGGAGGTCACCGAAGCGGCTCTGGACTCCTACCATCAGGGGTTTCGGGAATGCAGGGGGAAGGCCTTCAAGTTCTATGACTTGAAGGGCCTGGACAACATCAAGCCCTCTGTTCCCTTTCCTGGATATGAGTTTGATTCCGACTCCGATGTGGGGTCAGATTCTGGTTCAGATAGGAACCCCGGGGCCCCTTCATCGTCTTTCCAGAACTCCCCCCACCGGTATGGGAAAAAGCTGGTGGGAGGTTATTGAAAATGTTTTCATACAATCCTTCTACTCCTTTTCTTTTTTTTATCTTTTTTTGTGATAGTTTTCTCTCTCTTTTTTTTTATAAAATTAAAAAAAGAATGAAATATTTTGACTTTTCTTACCTCTTCTCATGTGTCTCTTGCAATACGTTGCATTATGTCATGTCTAGAGCGTAGACTCCTCGGTCCATTTACGGTCTATAGGGAAGATGTGAGGTCGACTGGACCGTTTCAGAGATATTTGTTGTCGACGGGAAGGACGACATTGGTCCCTTTAGGTGTGTTTTTGGATTTACCGTAGGGTGGGGTGTTTACACCGTCCCTGTGCACTTCTATCATGATCAAGGTAGGTTGTTCAGGCCCGTCCGGTGTGTCTTCGGATTTACCGTAGGGTAGGTTACGAAAACCATCCCTGCGCCCTTTTTTTTTTTTTTTAGTGTAAGGTAGGCTGATTAGGCCCACCCCGGCACGTTTTTGGGTTTCCCGTAGGGTAGGTTATCTGAACCATCCCTATGCCTTCGATCTTCTTGGTGGCTTAACTAGGCCATCCGTTGCGCTCGTCGGGCATACCGATAAGATGAGTGGATCAGACTCTCTTTTGTGTAGTTGACCGATTTCTTAGATCGGGTCACTTAGGCTGTTGTTGTTCAATCGGAGCAACAAGCCATTCTGAGTTGAGTAGAGTTGAGCAAATTTGCAGAGGAAATTTGGAACCTGTTTATTGATAATATTTACGAAGGTTTTGTATATTCCATGACCAGAATAGAGGTTCCCATCCAGGATCTTGAGTTGATATGCTCCTGGTCGAATGATTTCTTCGACTTGGTATGGGCCTTCCCAGTTGGGGGAAAGTCTATCCTGTTCTATAGGCCTGGATAACATGTCCCCTGTGCGGAAGATTTGCTCCTTCACTCTGGAGTTGTAATATTTGGTGACCTTTTGTTGGTACGCTGCCATTCTTATCTAGGCTTGAAGCCTAGTGCTTGGCAGTAGATCCAGGTCGATTCTTCTATGATCAGAGTTTCCAGGCTCTTGGTAGTTGTCAACTCTCAAGGATTGTAGGGAGACTTCAATAGGTAGTACGGCTTCGGTACCGTATGCTAGGTTGAACGGAGACTCACCGGTGGCCGTTCTTGATGTAGTGTTCGGTACGCCCAGAGAATGAAGGTCAGCTCTTCGGCCCAAAGTCCTTTGGCGGCGTTCAACCTCATCTTTAGACCGTGGAGAATGGTCCAATTAGTTATTTCGGCTTCTCCATTGGACTGTGGGTGGGCAACGGAGGTCAGTCGATGTTGAACATGATACCAAGTGCAGAAGTCTTTGAACTTCGGATTGTCAAACTGTCTCTCATTGTTCGTGATTATGACATGTGGGATGCCAAATCAGAATATGATGGAATTTTTTACAAAATTCTCCACCTTGCCTTCTGTGATCTGGGCTAGTGGTTTAGCTTTTACCCACTTTCTGAAGTAGTCGATAGCCACAAGGAGGAACTTCCTTTGTCTAGAAGCCGGTGGGAATGGGCCAAGAATATCCATTCCCTATTGGACAAAAGGCCAAGGGGCCGTCAGTTAAGTCAGGTGAGTTGTAGGTTGCCTCTGAATGTTGGTGTATCTTTGGCATTGGTCGCATATCTCCATACGAAGTCAACCGAGTCCTTCTAGATGGAGGGCCAATAATATCCTTGTCGAATGATCTTGTATGCCAAAGACCTACCTCCCAAGTGATCACCGCATATGCCCTCATGGACCTCTCTTAGGGCATAATTCGCATCCGTCGATCCCAAGCACTTTAGCAGCGGTTGAGAAAATGACCTCTTATAGAGGGTCTCATCTAAGATGACATACTTGGATGCTATCTAGCAGATTTTCTTGGCCTTTGTTTTGTCTCATTTAGGAACTTAATGATGGGATCCATCCAGCTTGGCTCGGCATCGATCTAGTGCACTTCTATAGCCTCTTCAGCTATACTCAGAGTTTCAAGGTGTTCAACAAAGGTGCGCTCGAGAGATTCTGGTGTTGTAGTAGCCAGTCGAGACAATGTGTCCACCCGGGAATTCTCTAATCGAGGAACATTGATAATCTCAAAATGCTCTAATTGAGAGGATAAGCCTCATACCTTCTCTAGATACTGCATCATGGTTGGGTCCCTGGCTTCGTATTCTCCTTTAACTTGGTTCACAACCAATTGGGAGTCTGAAAAGGCCGGGAGTTGTTGTACTTCCAAACCTTTGGTAATCCAAAGTCTAGCGAGCAAGGCTTAATATTCAGCTTGGTTGTTAGAAGCATGGAAGGAGAATCGAAGTGCATACTCTATGGTATGGCCATCAGTTCGGCTAGCATAAGACCAGCTCTACATTTGGTAGCATTGGAAGCTCCATCCACATGGAGTACCCAAATAGACTTTGTCTCCTTCGGGACTTCATCTTTTGTCGAAGGTACTCTGTCTTTGGACCTCCAGGTGCATTCAGCTAAGAAATCAGAGAGCACCTGGGCCTTCATAACCGATCGAGGCTGAAAGTTGATGTCGAATTCACTCAACTTCATAGCCCACTTGGCTATCCTTCCTGAGATGTCCGGAGATCGAAAAATGACCTTGAGGGGCTGATCAGTTAGCACCATGATGGCGTGGGCATAAAAGTACGGTCGTAATCACTTTGCTGCAATCACCAGAGAGTATATCAGCTTCTGCATCCTCGCATATCGCGTTTCAACATCGTGCAGAACCTTGCTGATGTAGTAAATCAGTTTGTGGGATCCATCTTCATCTCTTCGGACAAGGACCGAACTAATTGCTTCATCTGAAGCAGAGAGGTATAGGTAAAGTACCTCGCCTTCTTGAGGTTTGGAGAGTAGAGGCGGAGTTTCTAGGTAGTTCTTTAACTCTTCAAAGGCAGTACGACAGTCCTCGGACCATTCGAAGCCCTTTGACTGCTGAAGTACCTGGAAGAATGGCAGACATTTCTCGGCTGAACGAGAAATGAACCTGCTTAGGGAGGCAATTCTCCCTGTTAACTGCTGGACTTCTTTCTTGTAGGAGAGATGTCTCATATCCTTTAGGGCTTGGATCTTTTCAGGATTTGCCTCAATCCCTCGTTTGGTG
This sequence comes from Areca catechu, assembly GCA_021397845.1. Lineage (NCBI taxonomy): Eukaryota > Viridiplantae > Streptophyta > Magnoliopsida > Arecales > Arecaceae > Areca > Areca catechu. The sequence continues at coordinate 53,678,835 of CM038041.1, forward strand.
ATAAGAAAATCCAAGAACTTAACCGAAGTGACCTCGAAGGTGCACTTCATCGATTTCAGCTTCATGCGGTAGCATCGCAGAGCACTGAATGATTCTTCCAGGTCTTGGATATATGATCTTTTCGGAGGAGGCTCTTGATGATCATGTAGTCAACATAGGCCTCCATGTATTTTCCCAGTTGCTTTTCGAACACTTTGTTGATTAACCTTTGAAATGTTGCCCCGGTGTTCTTGAGACTGAATGGCATCATCTTGTAGCAGTAGAGACCTTTGTCGGTGACAAAGGCCATCTTCTTCTCATCTTGGGGATCCATCCTGATCTGATTATAGCCATAAAAAGCATCCATGAAGCTCAATAGTTGGTGGTCGGTAGTGGCGTCGACCAGCTGATCAATCTTTAGGAGAGGGAAGCTATCTTTTGGACAAGCCTTGTTGAGGTCTGTGTAATCGATGCAGATCCTCCACTTGCCATTAGCTTTCTTTATCATTACCACATTGGCCAACCATTCGGGATAGTGGGCCTCTCGGATGAACCCTGCTTTAAGGAGTTTCCTACTTCCTCGTCCATGACTTTCTGTCTTTTAGTAGTAAAGATTCTTTTCTTCTGTCGAACTGGTTTCTTTACTTCTTTTCTTCTCCGTTCTGGTTTCTTTATCAAGCATACTCCCGATCTATACAACTTTGGTGGGTCTTCCTTTGTCAAAGGTACCAGGACAGTTCTTTCCATGTTTCACCAGAATCTATCATTGTGTCTCTTGGGTCCAACTGATCCAGGGTGGCAGAATCATTGAAGTGCTTGTCCTGGATCATCAGGCAATGCCGTGCCACTCTCTGGTCTCCTCTAACTTCTCCAACACCATTCCTGGTGGGGAAGCATACCAAGAGATAATGAGAGGACATCACGGTCTGAAACTTGTTTAAGGCGGGCCATTCTAGGATGATGTTGTAAGCCGAGGGGTTCGGACTACCGTGAAGTTGATCGGCAGTATTTTTTGTCGAGGTTTAGTGCCGAGGGTCACAAGCAACACTATTTCTCCCTCGGCATCAACTTGATTATCCCTGAAGCTAGTGAGCGGCATGGGACCTCCATAGTTGATGTTTAGGCAAACACATTTTAGAGAATGCATCATAGATCAAGACATCAGTTGAACTTCCATTATCAACAAGAATTTGCTGTACATCATAGTTGGCCACAACGGTCGATATTACAATGGGATCATCATGCGGGAGCCGGACTCCCGCAAGGTCATCGTCAGAGAAGAGGATAGAATTGTTGTCCTTGAATTACTTTGGAACATTGTCCTCATCTCTTCTCCAGTCGATAGACTAGTGTATCATCCCCATATATCCGTTGGTGGGCCTTTGATTTGGCATTTCGGCCTCTTTAGGAGGTGGCTGGGGAACAATAGCTTCCGACCGAGGTCCTTGACGACCAATGTATACCACTCTAAATACCCTCTTTTGATAAGATCCTCAATCGCATCCCTCAGCTGGATGCATTCTTCAATATTGTGGCTGTGGTCCCGGTGGAATCGACAGTATTTGTTCCTATTCGTTACGGAAGATGAGGCCTTCATGGGACGGGGCCATTGGAGATAGTTTTCTTTCTCTATCTCTATGAGGATCTTTTGTTGAGGAAGGTTGAGGGGGGTGTCGGAGTCGAATCTTCCTCCCAATGCTCTGGGCCTGGGAGGACTTCTTCGGCGATCAGAATATTTATTGTTACTGTTATTGGAGATTGGGGGACCTTGTCCCCTATTGTTCTTCTTTGTTGAAGGGGGCTTTCCTTCAGTCAGTCATCGGTAGGCCGCCTGTTCTTCGTCATCGACATATTTCTGAGCCCTTGACAGGAGCTCAGCATAGCTTTTGGGAGAACTTCTTATCCATGAAAAATGTGAGCCCAGTGCGAAGTCCCTTCTTTAGTGCAGACATGGCCACATGCTTGTTGAGATCGGGGATCTTAAGGGTGGCCGCATTAAACCCGGAGATGTAGTCTCGCAGGCTTTCTTCTTCGTTTTGATGAAGGAGCAACAATGTGTCCGTATTTCGAGGGGTCTTGTGGCGCAAGTCCTGAAATGCAAGACAAATAATTTCTCTAACTCGGAAAAAGAATCGATGGTACCTGGGCGTAGGCTTGAGTAGCACATTCGAGCGGCTTTCTTCAAGGTGGCCGAGAACGCGAGGTAGTACATCGCATCCGAAGCTCCTTGGATCATCATATTGGCCTTGAAACTGCCCAAGTGGTTGAAGGGATCGGAGGTGCCGTTGTAGGTATCCATCTGGGGAATCCTGAAATGCCGAGGAATAACTTCGGCTATGATGCGGTCGGTAAAGGGCAGACACAGATCACATGCTGCCAAGTCGTTGTGGCCCCTTTGCTCCCGCATCCTTGCCATCTCTGATTCGATGGCCTTGAACTTTCCATCATAATCAAGGAGGGCCTGCTTTGGCCCTCTCTCTACGAGAGTAGAGTCTTTGGAGGATGGTGAGGGAGTTTGCCTAGGCCTCTTCCCTTTTTGCAGGGAGTTTGCGGGCCTAGGTGACCTCGAACTCCGGCCTTCAGGAGAAGATCGAGAATGGGGGGAGAGATGTGTTGATTCCTCCCGAGGGGCTCTCTTTCTCCGAGATCGAGAGCATGTCTGGAGGCGGCCGATGGATTTCCCACCAGAAAAGATCTGTTCTGAAAATCTTGAACCATGGCCGTAAGGTTGGTGACCTGGTTTACAAGGGCTTCAAATTGCTGCAACCCCAAGACAACTGTGGGAGGTGGGACATCGTTCTCTCCCGGGAGTGCACCCCCTTGGGATGGAACACGACTTCGACTCGTGGAAGCAATCTGAGTCTTTCCTCTCACCATCGGATACTTCCCCTTGTTGGGGAGGGGAGCTTGAAGATTGTTGTTGCACCCCTTCCTGGCACACCAATCTGTTAGCGTGGAGTCCATGCTCACGCCAGTCGAAGATGCTGCACCACAGGACCGCTCCCCGTTCACCGACAAAACAGTCCCTTGTAGGAGTTGCTCCAGCGAGGGACACTCTGATGCCTAAGTTAAAGGCAGGCCCCAGCCACAGAATGGGAAAGATTCTTGAGAAGTAGAGGGAAAAGCTTTTGGAATTTAGAGTATGTGTATATGTGTACCTCTCTCAAGCATTTCCTCTTACCATTTTTATAAGGAGCTGTCCGGCCTGCGGATCCGTTCTTCTCCCAGTGATTACGAGAAGTTAATTTCTTCCCATAATTGGTAATCGTGGGTTGTCATTGAGCAGTTCCGGCCAGACCGGGGGCATGGCAGCTGGATTGCTCACCATGATCGTGGCATGAAGATTGTTGACAATAATCGTTGGTTACTGTTGCTTATCTGGGATATATCGTGAACCCATCTTCATATTTTCCCTGTTTAGGGAGATTCTCATAATTAAATCAGGAATCTCCCCATCTTCGGATCTTCTCGGTTGGAGATCCTGTCTTTTGCATGAGTCGAGGACTTGGTGTTTACCAAGGGCCGGAGATCATGTCTTTGGCAGGAAACGAAGAGCATGTTTTCGAAAGTCGATGAGAAGCCTGGTCTTCGGTTAGGGCCGAAGACATAATCCGAAGGTCTTGCCTTCGAATGTCGTAGGTCAGCAGAGAGCCTTGGGTTGCCCGTGGTTGGCATGATCTTTCTAGGTCTGAAGTCGTTGGTTCGGAGGGAAGGTCTTCGATCAGCCGAATCGGTGTTCGGTTCATACTTGGACCGGGATACCCCAACACAGCAAAAGAGGAAGAGAACGATCCATCCAAAGGCTCACTTTGAAGCAAAATCTACCTCTCCATTGAAGCAAGAAGATACCTTGCTTTTGTTGCCTAAGAAGAGACCAAGGATTAGCTATTTGTGGTTGGCCATTGCTGCTGTTGGAGAGAAAAAGAAACAACGTTCAAAAGCTTGCTGGAAGAAGAAGACAGGAATAAAATTATTCATGTTATCCCAGCTATTCTAGAGTTATCCCTGGTTTATTCCAAGCAGGAATACAGTAATATTTCTGGTTTTATTTTTTCATGCATGCTTAGATCTAGTTTATAAAATAGTTTATAAATATTACTTGCCAATGTTATGCCTTGTTTGGCTATAATATATCCAGAATATGTAGATCTTGCACAGAGTAGGTTTTTTCGCTGCGATTTTTTAAATATTTTAAAATACATACCTCCTCTTGGTGCTGTTGCATGCTTATTAGTGTAGCACTTGCCACACCATATTTTTTTCACCGTCTTCCTAAAACCACTCCAAGCACACCACATAAAGAGTGCACTTTGTTGATGCTGAACCTTTGCCGACCGGATAGAGTAGTTCTTTCGCTGGATTGCCGTTGACCGGAACCTGCAAAATAGATCCTTGACCGGAGATTTTCCAGTGGGGGACACTCCGATGCTTAAAGTCAGAAGAAGCTCAGGAAGCAACAGAATGGAGAGTTTTTGAAAGCAAGGAGGGAAAAGAGAAATTCGAAAATGCAAGAAAAGAGAAAATTCCCTTGAGTGTCCCCTCTTACCAGTATTTATAGGCTCCAACGTAACTACATACGATTATGGGAGTTGGCGAACGCAACCACTTCATAACTGTAAGTAGTGGCTATTGGAAAAGCCGTTAAACTCGAGGTTTATTTAATCTGAGGTTTTGGACCATGTGAGTGGTTGCAACAACTCAAACAGATTTTAACTATTTGTCCAAGAAGCCCACATACCCAAGAATTCTCCTTGTCTAATCATAGATCCAAAGTGAGCTTTACATTCTCTTTACTAGCGCTCCTGAAGGGAATGTTAGCTTCACACTTCGGATTCTTTGGATGTAATAAAAGTTAACTTACAGTCTTCAGATTATATTGAAGAAATAAAGCCGAAGATATTCGCCAGGAAGGTCAAGTCTTTGGATCACAGTAATTGTACGAAACTGAAGACATAGATAAATAAACCTAGCTTAAAACCATAGAAAAAGTTGTTAGGCTGAGTCTTTAGATCATGGTGGATGTACGAAGCTGAAGATATTAGGCATAGTCTTCGGACTAAGATAATAATACGAAACCGAAGATCCAGAGTTAACAATATCTTTCGGAACAAAGACGTAGACATTAAGCATGGTCTTCGGACCAAGATAATAATACGAAACCGAAGACCCAGTGAAGACAAAAACCTTAGGCTAAGTCTTTGGATCAAAGTAATAATACGAAGCCGAAGACCCTCTCCTTTGCCAATTGATTTGACCAATAAACCAAAAGAGAAATTGAAATTGGTCCAGAAAATGGTCAATAATTAATTAAAATAAAAATCCGGGATGTAATAACAGCTGTCCCCCACTCCCAAGTTTGAAATGATTAAGTTTCGAAGAATGGGAGTAGTTTAATTTTTGTCTTCTAGTGATGACTAACAGGTAATGATGGAGTTGAATCCTGACAGGTTTTTCACCATAACTGTCCGGTGGTGCAATAAAACGTGGTGAACACATGTGTCATCCTGCTAGTGGCCATCTCAAAAGTTAAACACCTCGATTTTGGAAAAATCCTAAGAAATTCTCGAGAAAGATGTCCTTATACAACCAAGATCGAACACGTGGCGGTCATCTGGAGTATGATCACATCATTGGTGTTATCACAGCCAATGGTGATATTTCATGCGGATTGCAATGGCTTATCTCATTAATGAAATTTCTGGAAAGCCGTACCCACGATCAAAACTGTCGATTCGGCGAACGATCAGCCAGATCTTCCGAATCGCCTCAAAACCACTACCTTCACCTATAAAAAGGGGAAGAACCTTTCTGAGAGAATTTTTTCTTTCTGCTCCCACACTCCTTCTTCTCGCTCTGCACTGTAGTCTGCCATTGCCACTTTCTCAAAGGTTAGACAACCCTCCCTTCTTCCTTTCTTCTTTTTCTTTAAAATGTCAGAATCCAGTAGGAATTCTTCCTCTAGCATAGGTTCACTAGGGGGTGATCTTGGTATGGAAACAATGGAAAGGGAACTTGAGAGGAGTCTACCGAGATTTGGATCCGGTAGGGGTTCGCCGGGGGGTGAAACCAGTAGAGGGAAAGGATTGGGTAGAAAGAAGAGTCCGAAAAGGTCACCTGACTCCGTTCCAAGCTCTTTCACACTTGCCAAGGTGGAAGAGGTTAGGCAGTGTTTCCACATTCCTCAAACCTTTAAACTGATCCTTTTGAGGCCCGAAGAGAGGGTAAATAAGCCTCCAATGCATTCAATTGCCATATACGAAGACCACCTTTTTGGCTTCCCCTTCATCCCTTCTTCGCCAAGATTTTTAATCTTTATCAAGTGGTCCCGGCCCAATTAACTCCCAACAGTTTTAGAAATATCTGCGAGTTTTTGGTTCTTTGCAAACTTAGAATATAAAGCCGAAGACCAGCTTGTTTACTTCCTTCCATGGCAAAGGGTGGTCGGTTGTAGGTCCTCGGCCTGGCCGAAGACTGTTGAAAGGAACCCCTAGTGCCATACACGGGTGGAAGCCCAACTTCTTTTTTGTATACTATACCCATTGGGGATTCAACACAGACCGGAACACTCCGTGTTTAGATGCAAACACCGGGAAGAAAGTCTTGAGATCCGATGAGAGGGACTTTGACATTTTAGCATAACCAAAGATCCCTTTACTTAAAGAACTGCTGAGGAAGAAAACCTTCATCGGGCCCATCAGCGAGGTCCCATCATTAGGTATAGAATTAGTAGTCTTCGGATTTTTCTCGCTTCCCTTATCCATGCATATGTATATAATGAGATTCCTATTTTTGATTGTAGGTAAGAAAATAAAGCCGCAACTTGAGAAAGTTTGGCAAGCCTCCAGAAAGAAAGCAGTGGCTGCTCCTTCAACAATCGAAGTCAGAAAGAAAAGAAGGGCTGAGGAGGGTTCAAGTACACCTCCGATGAGGTCCTCATCGGATGAAGATATCCCTTTACTTCAATACCACCTGATCCTGTCATAAGTCCATCTCCGAGGATGCCGCCTCCGAAAAGTCCTCGATCGATGCCAACTATGGATCAGCATGATGTAGCTTTAAATAAAGATCTGTGATTGCCCCTCCAAAAAATAAGAGTCAAGAAAGGTCAAAGTACCGATCCGAAGATGATCCTAGGTGGAATGCCACCTCGGAGGGGGGAAGCAATATGGATTTCACCATCTTCTCGGATCAAGAGGGCTTGGAGAATCCCGAGTTAGCAAGGGAATTGATGAAGCGCACTCTTCTTCCGAAAGATTGGGACAAAGAAATTTTGGATTCGGTGTTCTCATCCGCACTGAAGGTAAATATCCATTTGCTATGTCAAACTTAGGTCTATAACTGCTAAGTTTTTCTTGTTATTGTAGATGATGCACGATATCACTCATATGGAGGAGAGCATCTTTGACTTCAGAGTGACTTATAGAAAAAGGAAGGAAAAAATAAAAATGGTCGAAGCCGAGAAGGCCATAGCCGAAGAGCAAAAGCATGCTATGGAGGAGAAGCTCACCCAGAGTGATGCTTCGGTTCAGAATTTGAAAGCCAAAATAGAAAAAATCCGATCGGAGCATTCTGAATAAGAGGCGAGGTTCAAGATGAGGAAAACCAAGATTCGATCCCTGGAAGCCTCGCTTAAGGAAGCTAATGAACTTTCCGAAGAAGCTTCCAAAAGAAAAGAAGAGGCCATCGAAGAAATCCGATCTTTGAAAGATCAACTAGGGAAGGCAATAGAGAATTACAAAGTGTCTCCAGCCTTTGAAGCCGAAATGATCAAAGTACTCATAGTTATCAAGGAGGCTTCAATGATAGAGTGGAGGTGGTGCAAAAACTCTACCCAAACTTGAATATTTCAGGTATTCAACTGTTTGATCTTGAAAGTCCAACTGAGCCTGAACCCCGAAAGGACTCTGAAGAACCAACAACGACCGAAGAGGTGGCAGGTCCGATTGATCTTATCGATGAGGCTCCAATAGAAAACTTGTAACTTTTCTTTTTCTCCTCTTTTTGGGAAGGATGTAAGAAAATCGTCATCAATGAAAAACCCTTTTTAGAATTTCCAATTGCATGTGGATGGATAGAAATTTCTTAAGTGTAAAGTTTTTAGATAATTAAGAATTCCGAGGCAATAATACCGAGTCTTCGGACCTAGGAAATATAATTTCTTTGGATTTGGGATAAAAGAATATTAGATAATAATCAGGTCTTCGGACTTAAATTTTTACTAAGTTACAGACTTAGGATAAAAATACCAGATAAGAATCAAGTCTTCGGACTTGAACTTTCACTAAGTTTATGGACTTAGATAAAAGAATTCTAGATATAAATCAAGTCTTCGGACTTGAACTTTCACTAAGTCTACAGACTTAGAATAAAAGAATTCCAGATATAAATCAAGTCTTCGAACTTGAAAATACACTAAGTATTTGGACTTAGGATAAAAGAATTCCAAATATAAATCAAGTCTTCGGACTTGAAATTATACTAAGTCTTTGGACTTAGGATAAAAGAATTCCAGATATAAATCAAGTCTTCGGGCTTGAAAATACACTAAGTCTTCGACTTAGGATAAAAGAATTCTAGATATAAATCAAGTTTCGGACTTGAAAATACACTAAGTCTTCGAACTTAGGATAAAAGAATTCTAGTTATAAATTAAGTCTTCGGACATGAATTTGTGCTAAGTCTTCGGGCTTAGATAAAAGAATTCTAAATATAAATCAAGTCTTCAGACTTGAAAATACACCAAGTCTTTGGACTTAGGATAAAAAAATTTCAGATATAAATCAAGTTTTTGGACTTGAAAATATACTAAGTCTTCAGACTTAGGATTAAAGAATTCCAGATATAAATCAAGTCTTCGGACTTGAATTTGTGCTAAGTCTTCGGACTTAGGATAAAAGAATGCCAGATAATAATCAAGTCTTGGGACTTGAATTTATACTAAGTCTTCGGACTTAGGATAAAATAGACCTTGGATCATTTAAGAATTAAGATAGGCTGATCGGGCCTACCTTGACATTTCGTGAGGTAGATCCGGAGATCATCCTCATGCTTTTTGCATTGGAACTAAGATATGCTGATCATGCCCACCTCGGCACTTCGTGAAGTAGATCCGGAGATCAGCCTCATGCCTTTTTTATTATGGTGGACTGTTTTAAGCCCAACTCGGTACTTCATGAGGTAAATATGGAGATCATCCTCATACCTTTTTGATTAAGATGGATTGTTTTGAGCCCAACTTGGCACTTTATGAGGTAGATCCAGAGATCATCCTCATGCCTTTTTGATTAAGATGGACTATTTTGAGCCCAACTCGGCACTTTATGAGGTAGATCCGGAGATCATCCTCATGCCTTTAAGAGAAATAAGATGGCTAGGTATGCTTACCTTGGCATTTCATATCGTAGATCATAGAGATCATCATAATGCCTTTAAGAAATAGAATGAAGATAGACAGATTAAATATGTATTGATGACCTTGAATGAAACCTTTATTGATAATATTTATGGAGGTTTTGTACATTCCATGGTCGAAGTAATAGAACACCTTCCAAAGTTTCCAACCGATAAGTTCCGGGTCGAAGAACCTCTTGGATCCGGTACGGCCCTTCCCACGAAGGAGAAAGTTTGCCTTGCTCTGTTGGTTTGGATACCTCAAACTTCCATAAAACTAGATCTTTAGAAGAAAGGTCCGTTCTTTTATTTAAGAGTTGTAATATCTCATCATTTTCTATTGATATTGTAGCCATCCTCAACTGTGCCTGAAGTCGTGTGCCTTACAATAAATCCAGGACAACTCTTCGATGTTCAGAATTTTCGAATTCCTTATAGTGATCAATCCGAAGAGAGTGCAGAGAGACCTCTATAGGAAGGACTGCTTCGGTACTATAAGAAAGATGAAATGGAGATTCACCAGTGGCTGTTCTAGGAGTAGTTTGATATGCCCAAAGAATCGAGTTTAATTCATCGGCCTATGAACCCTTAGCATCATTTAATCTGGTTTTAAGGCCATGAAGAATAGTCGTGTTTGTCACTTCAGCTTCTCCATTACACTGAGGATGGGCTACTGAAGTAAGCTTGTGAAGAATATGTTATTGAGTGCAGAAGCTCCTGAATTTCAGATTGTCAAATTGTCTTCCGTTGTCAGTTATTATAGAATAGGGAATTCCGAAATGGAAGATAATGAAATTCCTCACAAAAGTTTCAACTTTTGCTTCAGTAATCTGTGCCAATGCTTCAGCCTCGACCCATTTTGTAAAGTAATCAATAGCCACTATAAGAACTTCCGCTGCCTAGAAGCTGGAGGAAATGGACTAAGAATGTCCATTCCCCATTGTGCAAAAGCCCAGGGAGCTATCAATCAATGGAGTTAATTGATTAGCAGGCCATCTTTGTACATTGGCATATCTCTGACACTGATCACATCTTCGAACAAATTCCATAGAATCCTTCTGGATAGTTGGCCAATAATAATCTTGATGAATTATTTTGTATGCCAAAGATCTGCCCCCAAATGATCTCCATCATGAGTGCATAATTTGCATCGAATGGACCTAAACATTTCAACAAAGGTTGTGTGAAAGACCTCTTATACAATGCTTCATCCAAGATGACATATTGAGAGGCTGTCCACCAAAGCCGTTTAGCTTCCAGTTTGTCTTCGGGCAAGATTCCATCTTTTAAGAACTTGATAATTGGATCCATCCATGAAGGTTCATGTTCAACTTGACATATTTTAGTTGAGGATTCCGATATGCCGGGTCTTCAAGATATTCCACATATATCCTCCCAAGAGAATCTGGTGTAGTGGTTGCAAGTCTTGAAAGAGCATCTGCCCGAGAATTCTGTATCCTTGGAACATGAACAATCTCAAAATACTCCAACCCAGATGCCAGGCTTCAGACCTTTTCTAGGTACTGGATCATATTTGGATTTCGAGCTTCGAAATTACCTTTCACTTGATTCACCACTAGTTGTGAATCGAAAAAAACTTTGACCCTTTTGATCTCCAATTTCTGGGAGATTCTAAGTCCAGCAATAAGTGCTTTATACTCTACCTGATTATTTGATACTTGAAAAAAAATCGAAGAGCATATTCAATAACCTGCCCATTTGGTCCAGCAAGAATTAAACCTACACCACAACCATTGGCGTTCAAAGCACCATCAACATGCAACATCTAAATAAACTCCAGATTATTTTCGGTTCCTTCCTCTTCGGCTCTTGGTCGGTCTTCTTCAGATCCCCATGTGCACTCAGCTATAAAATCAGCCAAAATTTGTGCCTTCATTGATGATCTGGGTTGATATTCAATATCAAATTTTCCTAATTTAACAACCCACTTAGTTATCCTCCCTGAAGTATCAGGATAATGAAGTATGGCCTTTTAGGGTTGATCTGTTAGAACCATAATAGAATGGGCTTGGAAATAAGACCGAAGGATGCTTCACCGCAACTACTAGAGAAAATATAATCTTTTATGCTCTGGGATATCGGACTTCAGCTTCATGCAATACTTTGCTAGTATATCCATATTGAATTGCGGATACATCAATGATAGAATCATTTCTGATTGAAACAAGGTTTATCCAATAGAAATAAACTGATAGAGGATCGCCAAAAAAATCAAATAGCAGCATACACTTTTTCGATATGGGAATCATTATCTAATGAATTCAACGGTTCCAAAATAAATGAAAGAGATGGGTGGAATTCCAACTGGATCTTGGTCTCAAATCAAAAGGGGATATGGCGAAATTGGTAGACGCTAAATAGGTTTTTGTGAATAATTGGCATCTCTTCGTACCAGAACCGAACAAACTACTTCATCGGTAGCTGATAGATATAAATAAAGTGTTTCTCTCTCATAGGATTTTGAGAGCAGAGGGGGATTCTCCAAATACTCTTTCAGCTTGTCGAAGGCAATTCTGCAATCTTCTATCCATTCAAAATTTTGAGTTTGGCGAAGAACCTTGAAGAAGGGTAAACACCTTTTTACTGAACGGGAGATAAACCGGCTTAAAGAAGCAACTCTCCCCATTAACCTCTGAACTTTATTTTTGCAAGTGGGATGCCTCATTGTCCGAAGTGCTGGATTTTCTTTGGGTTGACTTCAATACCTCGCTTAGTGACCAAGTACCCCAGGAACTTCCCAGAGGTTACACCGAAGACACATTTGGTGAGATTTAACCTCATTTGATGACGTTGGGAGCATCAAAAGACTCCTTTAGATCTGTGATGTGATCAGACTTATGAAAACTTTTCACAATCATATCGTCAACATAAGCCTCCATATTTCTCCCAATCTGGTCTTTGAAAACTTTGTTGATGAGCCTTTAAAAAGTTGCCCCAGCATTCTTTAATCTAAACGACATCACCTTGTAATAGTAGAGTCCTTTCTCTGAAATAAAAGTAGTCTTCTCTTCATCTTCAGGATCTATTTGGATCTGATTATAGCCTGAGAAGGCATCCATAAAGCTCAGCATTTGATGACCGGCGTAGCATCAACCAGCTGATCAATCTTTGACAAAGAAAAACTATCTTTTGACATGCTTTGTTGAGATCCGTATAATATATACAAATCCTCCACTTGTCATTTGATTTCTTTACCATGACCATATTTTCTAGCCAATTTGGATATTGGAGGTCTTATGAAGTTTGCTTCAAGGAGTTTATTAACTTCTTCATCAATTTGCCTTTTTCCTTTCTGGAGCAAAATTTCTCTTTTTCTGCCGTACTGACTTATAATTGGGAGATACTTCCAAGTGATGAATAATCACTTCGGGCATAATTCCAGGCATGTCTGAAGCTGTCCAAGCAAAAATATCAACATTATCTCGAAGAAAGGAAATTAGTTTTAGACTCCTCATCGAGTAAGCTACCAATTTGTAGAAGCATAGTTGGGTCATCTTCAGATAATGGTATGAAGAGCATTTTTTCTACCGGTTCTCCAAAGTCTTCGGATTCATCTCTTGGATCCAGCTGGTCAAGTGCCAAAGGCTTGGATGCTTGTTTACTTTGAATCATTAGATACTGGTGAGCAATCTTCTGATCTCCTTTACTTCTCCAACACCTGTTCTGGTAGGAAATCGGACCAACAAGTGGTATGTGGAGACTATGGCTCTAACTTATTTAATGTTGGATGCCCAAAGATTGCGTTATAAGCTGAAGATGTTCTAGCCATAATAAAATTGATCGGTAAAGTCCTTTGGAACGGTTCAGATCCAAAAGTTATGGGAAGATCGTTTCACCTTCTACCCCAACCTGATTTCCACCAAAACCAGTTATAGGAAAGAGAGATCTTCGCAATTCACATCCAGACAATCCCATCCGAAGGAAGGCATCATAAAGCAATACTTCAACTGAACTTCCATTATCAATTAAAATTCTTTTTACATCAAATTTGGCAATAACTGCCGAGACCACTACAGGGTCATCATGTGGAAGTTGTACATTCTGGATATCTTCATCAGTGAAAGTGATGGAATTTTTTCCTTTAAACCTCTTCGGGACATTTTCTTCAGCTTCAGTGTCCCATTCTGATGACCGATGAAGCATCCCAACATCCCCACCAGTTGGCTTTTGGTGAGGCAAATCAGCTTCTTCGGATATTCTTGGAAGGGTAGTTGCTTCAGCTTGAGACTCTGGGCAGTTGACATACTTTCCAGATATCCTCTTTTTATCAAATCATCGATGGCATCCCAAAGCTAGAAACATTCTTCGGTGTTATGGCCATGATCTCGATGATATCGACAGTATTTGCTTTTGTCCCTTGCTTTTGCCAGTGTCTTCAAGGGACGTGGCCATTGGAAATATATTTTTTTTCAATTTTTAGTAGAATCTTCTCCCTAGGCAAGTTGAGGGGTGTGTAGGCGTCGAATCGGTTGTTCTGTTGTCTGCACTTGGGGCTGTGTTTAGAAACTGAAGCATTGTTAGAAGATGTTGGCGCATTCGGCTCTCTAATACTTTTCTTCTTAGGAGGGAATCTCTCCTCCACCAGTCTTCGGCTTGCCGCTTGCTCCTCAGTGGTAGCATACTTCTGAGCTCTTGCCAACAGCTCGGCATAGCTCATTAGAAATCTTTTGTCCAGGAAAAAAGTGAACCTGGATGATTTTAAGCCTTTCTTCAAGGCAAACATAGCCACATGTTCATTCAAGTTCAGAATTTCTAGAGTGGCCGAATTGAAATGGTGGACAAATCCTTTCAAACTTTTTCCTTCTTGTTACTAGAGAAGAAACAAATTGTCAGTGTTGCACGGTATCTTCTGGCACGTCCTGAAGTACGAGACAAATTGCCGCTCTAACTCAGCAAAGAAATGAATTGAGTTCGGAGGCAGGCTCGAATACCATATTCGAGCAGATTTCTTCAAAGTGGTAGGAAAAGCAATACAGTAGAGAGCGTCAGTTGCTCCCTGCACCATCATATGTGCTTTGTAACTCTCCAGATGGTCAAGGAGGTCTGAAGTCCCATCGTAGGCCTCTAATTGTAGGATCTTAAAATATCTAGGGATAATTTCATCCATAATTTCATCAGAAAAAGGGAGCTGAGAGTTGAAGGTCACAGCCTCATCATTTCTTCTCAGTTATGAAATTCTTGGTATCTGTGCTTGCATAGCATTGAATTTCTCCTTAACCTCATGATTGATCTCCTTTTGCCTAGAACTTTCTGGTACAAAACTTCTAGAGGAAATAGAGGGAGAACGTCGAACCCTCTTCTTCCCATTATGATCTTCTGCTTGTCGATCTGGTGGAGAAGTGTGGTGGCTACGAGATGACCGGATCTGTGAGAAGCTGGGGGTGATCTCTCGATGTTGATCCCTCTCCCTCTCAAGTGGATAGCCAGATTGTGGAATAGAGGGAGGGCAATGTTTTTGAGCTGCATCTTCATGCAAGTGCAGCACCAGCACTGTCAAGGTCTCTACCTTGTTCACCAGACTTTTGAATTGCTGCTTCTCCACCATTATCATGGGAGGCTGTGATCCCTGAACTGTCAGAAGGGTGCGACCGGAGGTCCGTTTGACGGAAGAGCCTGCTGCTCCTGACTCGTAGATGCATTCTTATTTTTTCCTTTCACCATTCTTGCCTAGAAGAAACTCTCCTTCAAAATAGAAGAATCAAACTTCTTCCCCTACCTGGCGCGCCAATCTGTTGATGCTGAACCTTCACCGACTAGATAGAGTGGTTCTTTTGCTGGATTGCCATCAACCGAAACCTGCAAAATAGATCCCTGATCGAAGATTTTCTGGCGGGGGACACTCCGATGCCTAAGTTAGAAGAAGCTCAGACAGTAACAGAATGGAGAGTTTTTGAAAGCAAGGAGTGAAAGAGAAATTCAAAAATGCAAGAAAAGAGAAAATCCTCCTTGAGTGTCCCCTCTTACCAGTATTTATAGGCTCCAATGTAACTACTACGGTTATGGAAGTTGGCGAATGCAACCACTTCATAACTATAAGTAGTGGCTGTCGGAAAAGCCACTAAACTCGGGATTTATTCAATCTGAGGTTTTGGACCATGTGGGTGGTTGCGACGACTTAAAATGATTTTAACTATTTATCCAATAAGCCCACATGCCTAAGAATCCTCTTTGTCTAAGCATAGATCTGAAGTGAGCTTTACATTCTCTTTAGTAGCGCTCCTGAAGGGAATCTTAGCTTCACACTTTAGATTCTTTGGATGTAATAAAAGTAAACTTAAAGTTTTCATATTATATTGAAGAAATAAAGCCGAAGATATTCGCTTGGGAGGTCAAGTCTTCGGATCACAGTAATTGTACGAAGCTGAAGACATAGAGTAAATAAAACCTAGCTTAAAACCATAGAAAAAGGTGTTAGGCTAAGTCTTCGGATCAAGGTGGATGTACGAAGTCGAAGATATTAGGCATAGTCTTCGAACTGAGATAATAATACGAAACCGAAGACCCAGAGTTATTAACAATATCTTTCGGAATAGAGCCGTAGACATTAAGCATGGTTTTCGGACCAAGATAATAATACGAAGCCGAAGACCCAGTGAAGACAAAAATCTTAGACTAAGTCTTCGGATCAAAGTGATAATACGAAGCTGAAGACCCTCTGCCAACTGATTTGACCAATAAATCAAAAGAGAAATTGAAATTGGTCCAGAAAATAGTTCAATAATTAATTGAAATAAAAATCCGGAATGTTATAACACACTTCATTCACATACTCAAGAACCTCGTGAAAC
Organism: Areca catechu; assembly: GCA_021397845.1. Classification (NCBI taxonomy): domain Eukaryota; kingdom Viridiplantae; phylum Streptophyta; class Magnoliopsida; order Arecales; family Arecaceae; genus Areca; species Areca catechu. The sequence goes on from CM038041.1 coordinate 53,695,013, forward strand.
AGATCTTCAGACAACACAAATCGAACAGGAGAATGCCCATCTAAATCTTTGTTCCCTTGAAATAACATATCTAGAAGTTTCTTGACAACAGCACACCACTCACGATTCAGGGCAAATGACATTGAAGCTATAGAGCAAGGCTTGTTTGGTATTCCCTCTTGGCAAGGTAGGGAATCAACTTTTGGTTGCTGGAAACCTGCAGATAAGCAACATGAGAGATGCTTTCAAGCAAACCAGTGAGTCATCCTATTATGAATATGCTGGGGTCACCCTCCCACTTGGAAATGGCACTCCTGATGTCTTTGCTAGCGTAGCATCTTTCTTGGGGACCGGCACCAGAGATGTTGGTCTCAATAGTGTATTCGGTGGAGACCAACAGGGTGATGGTGAGGCGACATGGGCGGCACAGGGCGTCGGCACGGCGGCTGCACAGTGGTGGCACGATGGCGGCTGGTGGAGTTGATAGTGGAGGTCACCGTGGTAGCAGGGGGTGGGATGGGCATCAGCCGGCAGGAGGTGGATGGCGGTGGTGGGTTGGACGGCCGGTGTAGGGAAGGGAGGAGATCCGGTGGTGCGTCGGTGGTGTCGATCGGGAAAAATGGGGGCTTGGATCTGGGCGGAAAGGGGAAGAAGATGACAGGAATAGCAGAGGAATGAATCAGGGATAAGTATGGAATAAAATTAGAATAGGAGGGATAGGTGGAATAGCTGAAATAAGAAAATATAAAATAAAAAAACAATTTAGGAGAAAAAAGAAAAAAAAACCCCGATGGGTTTTGATGTCCCCATCACTCCAAGCCAATGCGGAGGAGCCGCGTGGCCACGTCTGAGGAGCAGTTATTGCTGGCATGACATTTAGAGCAGCCACGGTCGAAGCGAGACATCCCACTCGTCGATGATCGACACGTGGCACCAATCTGCTAGCGGAGATGCTGCAACGGTACGGTCGGCGTCAGGTCGCTTTGAAATGAAAGGCTTATTTTTTTCAAAACATCCACTCTTTCGAATCTCACGTGCTCGCCATCATACCCAAGTCTTCTCTTCCCCCCGGCCATCTTAGACTCCCCCAGGAACCAGGTTCGTCTCCTTCTTCCTCCATCTCCCAGCAGTGCAGAGCTTTTCTTTTGAGTTTCGGGTCTTTGTGGATGTAGTCCATCTCCCTTCTCCTCTTGAGCTTCCCACCTTCTTCATCTCTTTAGATATCCCATTTCGGTCCCAACTTTCGTCCCTCGACCAACCAAACCGAGGCGGGGCCTTCTATGCCAAGGCCACCTTCTTCTTCCTCCGATGAGGAGAGGGAAGAAGAATGCTTCGAGTTCAGTAGGAGGCGTCCCCCTGGTGGGATAGTCATTGGGAGTCTAGATCTAACCGTCAACCTCCTCATCTATCTGAACTCGCCCCCGAAACTGCTCGGTCAACTGGTCCTGGTAGGATTGCTTCGACAATCTCTGCTAAGGAACGGGACCATCCGGGATGTCTATGGCATCTCGCACTCTTGATCCCTCAACCAAGGGATTGGGTTACTTCCAGTAGCCGATTGCCTTCTATGAGGAGACCTTCTCAGGAGGGCTTCGATTTCCTTTCCACCCCTTCTTCCTTTCTGTGTTGAGCAACTACCATCTCGTCCCTGCTCAACTCATCCCGAACACCATAAGGACCATTTTTTGCTTTATAGTGCTTTGTCATTTTCGTGGGATTGTCACCCATTTTTTCTTATTCAGGGCCTTCTTTATCCTGAAGCGCCACCCGATCGTGGATGGGTGGTGGTCTCTTTTTTTTCACCCGAAGGACATCAAATTTGATCTCCCCTCTTCCATTAAAGGATGGAAGAGTAAATTCTTTTTTGCAATGGTCAAAAGGGTCGACTGGGTCTGCAACGACCCAGATCGATCCCCTAATCGAAATTCTATGATCGAAGTGACTGACCGAGAAATCTATGAGCAGCTCCGCACCGTCCAGATTCTTTCCCTCAAGGTTCTGTTATCAGAGCAAAACCTTTCCGAGGCCGGGGTCGACCCAACGAGGGAGTTGGGTGAGTTCGGCTCGAACTTCTCCTTGCGCCTCCTCCTCTATTTCTTCGAACTTGAAACTGACATTTTTCCTTTGCATGCAGGTATGAAGTTCTCGATGGATGACCTCTTCTCGATCACTAGGAAGAGACCTCCATCAGAGCTAGTTGAAGAATCCTCCTCGAAGAGGGCTCGTGATGAGAGCGCAGTGGCAACTACTCCTGCCGTGCTGACTGAGCTGAGGAGGAGGATGGCCGAGACCTTCCTCGGATGAGAAGGAGCGGTCGAAGTAAGCCTGAGCTGGGCCAAAGGGTAGCCAAGCCCGTGCCAGAGCGACCGAGGCGGCGAGAGCCGGTCCCGGCCCCGGAGCCCGAGGTGGTCGTTCGGACTAGGGCCGCTGCCGTAGCCATCGCCATAATGTCCCTTCCTCCATCGGAAGTTGTTGTCGTTGAGAAGGAGGGACAAGTGGGAACAGAGGCGGTGCCGAAGGCACCGTCTGGGAAGGCATCGAGCTCCCCCCATGCACCTGAGGCTTCTTCTAATGGCAGAACAGGCGACACGGCATCTGGGGCGAGCAAAGGAGAGAGGGACTACCACCGAGTCTCGTTCAAGCTAGGGCCCAATATCTCCCTGGTCCAGGACTAGGGCATGGCAGAGCGCATGATGGATTTTGCAATCCAATCATGCGACCGGCGAGAGAAAGCCGGCAAGCTTTTGGGTGAAGCGATTGGCAGCACATTCCCCTTGCTCTTAAATTATTTTTCTTCTTTCTTATACTGATTGCCGAGTTTTCCTTTGGTGCAGCTCAATGAGGAGCTCCTGTTGATCAGGGATTGTTACAAGCACTGGCTGAAGAAGGACCGCCAGCGGGCAGTAGAGCTCGAGTCTTTGAAGACCGAGCTGAAGCAGAAGACTGATGACTCCTGGGAGCTCAGCCAGGAAAACAAGGAGCTTTGGAAGGAGCTTGCGAGTGCTGAGAGGGACTCGAAGGAGCTCCAGGAGAGCCTGGACCAGGAGTGGAGTCGGTCAAAGAGCAAGGTGAGGAGCTGGCAGCCACTAAGAGAAGGCTGACCGAGTTCAATGCTGAGGTCGTCCAGCAGAAGGGGCTTGCCCAGTCTCTTCAGGCAGAGCTGGAGGCAGCCAGGGAGAGGCTGATCTTCGCTGAGAAAAGGGTCATCACTGCTAAGAAGGAGGCAGCAGTGACAACCGAGTCGGTGGAGATGGCAAAAAAGTAGGCCACCGAGCTGAAGGAGGCTGAGGAGGCCATGGCAAGGTACAGGGCCTCGGAGGAGTTCGCTACCGAGTTCTATGAGATGGCATCAGACTCCTTCAACAAAGGCTTCATGTACCTGAGCTACAGAGTTGAGGAGTTCATCTCTGACAAGGGTTGAGCTTTCCTCGGATATCTCAGAGCTTCGGACGCAGAGCCGGCCCCAGATCGGGCACTGCTGAGGAGTCGGCCACATCTCCGAACCTGCCCCGCCAGTGCTGGTCGCTAAAGCTGGAGCTGCACAGCCTGAGGCCCCGGAAGATGACATTCCGTAGCCACACAGCCTGGCAAGGGGCCGCCTTAGTAGGGTGGGTAGATTCCCTTTTTCATTTCTCTTTTCTTTTGTTTTTGACCTGGGCTGCCCGGCATGTCGGGGGCCTAGAAACACTTGTAATGAAAAGTTAACTTTCAATGAAGTTGGCATTTTTAGTCATCTCGACTTGAGACTCTTGTTCCTTTTTCTTTTTTCTCTTCTCTCTTCCCTCTTCTTTTTTTTTTTTTTTACATGTGATGAAGTTAGAGAAAATTTTCACAACTTGTCGAGTTGTCTCCACTTTACTCCTGAATGCGCTAGAAGTGGATGAATGTTTCTGAGTGTCGGAGAACTGGGCACTTTGCTTTGGCATTGGAGGGCTGGACTCAAAGCTTCAATGCTGGAGGCTAGGCTTAAGGCTTCAATGCCAGAGAGCTGGTCCACGGGCTTGAGTGCCGGAGAGCATGGGATTCCGGGCTTAAGTGCTCGAGAGCTAGGCTCAGAGCTTTAATGCCGGAGAGCTGGGCCCCGGGCTTGAGTGCTGTAGAGATGGGCTCGAAGCTTCAATGCCGGAGAGTTGGGCCTCTGGCTTGAAGCTGGAGAGCTGGGCCTCGGGCTTGAATGCTAGAGAGCTGGGCCTCCAGGCTTGAGTGCCGGAGAGCATGGGATCCGGGCTTGAGTGCTGTAGAGCTGGGCTTTAGGCTTGAGTGCTAGAGAGCTGGGCTCGAAGCTTGAGTGCTAGAGAGCTGGGCTCGAAGCTTCAATGCCAGAGAGCTAGGCCCGAGCTTGAATGCTGGAGAGCCGGGCTTCCAGGCTTGAGTGCCGGAGAGCATGGGATCTGGCTTGAGTGCTGGAGAGTTGGGCTTCCAAGATTGAGTGCTGGAGAGCTGGGCTTCCAGGCTTGAGCGCCAGAGAGCATGAGATCCGGGCTTGAGTGCTGGTGAGCTGGGCTTCCAGGCTTGAGTGCCGGAGAGCATGGGATCTAGGCTTTAGTACCGGAGAGCGTGGGATCGGGCTTGAGTGCCAGAGAGCATGGGATCCGGGCATTAGTGCCGGAGAGCGTGGGATCCGGGCTTGAGTACTAGAGAGCTGGGCTTCTAGGCTTGAGTGCTAGAGAGCGTGGGATCCAGGATTTAGTGCCAGAGAGCATGGGATTCGGGCTTTAGTGCCGAGAGCATGGGATCCGGGCTTGAGTGTTAGAGGACTGGACTCCCGGCTTCATTGTCGGAGAGCTGGGCTCCAGGACTTGGTGTCGGAGGACTGGACTCCGAGCTTCATTGCCAGAGAGTTGGGCTTCGGGACTTGGTGCCAGAGGACTGGACTCTGGGCTTCATTGTCGGAGAGCTGGGCTCTGGGACTTGGTGCCGGAGGACTGGACTTCGGGCTTCATTACTGGAGAACTGGGCTCCGGGACTTGGTGCCGGAGGGTTGGACTCCAGGCTTTGGCATACCGGGCCTTGGGCCGGGCAGCGATATCCCTGCAAGACAAAAACGGTTTGCACACAAAGGATATATTATTATTATAAAGAAAATGCCTTACATTACTGATAGTATATTCTCAGGTTTCAGGCATTCCATGTCCACGGGAATCTAGCACCGTCCAGACTTGTGAGATAGTAGGCCCCATATGGAAGAGCTTCGACCACCTTGTAGAGGCCTTCCCAATTCGGCGAGAGCTTACTGCACTCTCGGGGTTGGGATGCTTCAGCCCGGCACAGTATACCAGGTCACCGGTACGGAAGACCTTCGGCTTCACTCGTGCATCGTAGTACCGAGCTACACGATGCCTGTAAGCCACCATCCGGAGTCGGGCCTTATCTTGGGTTTCCTCAAGGAGGTCTAGGTTGAGGAGAAGGTGCGCAGGGTTCTTTGCTTCGTTATACTACTGTACCCGTAGCATGGGCATGCCGACTTTGATTGGGATGATGGCATATTTACCGAAAGTGAGGTTGAAGGGTGTCTCATCCGTTGCCATCCTAGGTGCTATGTGGTAGGCCCAGAGAATGCTAAGGAAGTTCTTCTGTCCACCTGCCCTTGGCTTGGTCTAGCTTGGTCCTGAGTCCCTGAAGAATGGTCTAGTTGGTCACCTCGGCTTCTCCATTAGTCTGGGGGAGGGCAACCAAAGTGAAGTGGTGCTGGATGCTGAGCTCGGTACAAAATTTTTCAAACTCTTGGTTGTCGAACTGCCGCCCGTTATCAATGATGATGCTGTGGGGAAGCCCAAAGCGGCAGATGATCGACTTCCAGAAGAACTGGCGGACCTTGGCTTCCGTGATCCATCCTAGCGGCTCCGCCTGCACCCACATGGTGAAGTAGTCGATGGCCACTATCAAAAACTTCTATTGCCCTGGTGCGGGGGGAAATGGACCCAGGATGTCCATTCCCCACTGGGCAAACAGCCATGGGGCGGAGAGTTGGGAGAGTGGCGCCACTGGTTAATGTTGTATGTGGGCATGGTGCTGGCACCGGTCATACCTCTTCACAAAGTCGGCGGTCTCCTCCCTCATAGTCTCCCAATAGTAACCTTGGTGGAGGGCCTTGTATGCCAGCATCCTCCCCCCGATGTGGTTTCCATAAAGGCCTTCATGGATCTTTATGGATAGCATGAATGTTGCCTCTGTAGGTCTCAAGCACTTCAAGAGCGGATGGGAGTGGGACTGAAGGTAGAGTTGCCCTTCCATGAGGATGTATCGCGAGGCCTTCTACTTGATGAGGCCTACCTCTGCTTGATCCTCCGACAGGGTGCCATCAGCAATGTATCTGATGTACCTATCCATCTAGCTAGGCTCTGGGGTGACCTGTTGCACCTCTGCTGGAGCTTCGTTGCTCGGATTTTTGAGGTACTCGATGTTGGATTGCCCTAGTGATGAGTCCAGCAAGGTCGCAAATCGTGACAGCGTATCGGCGCGAGCATTCTCACCTCGGGGGATGTGAGTGATGCTGAACCACCGGAAGCCTACCGTGCTTGAGCGGACCTGCTCCAGGAGCTCCATCAGCTGGGGATCTTTGGCTTCATATTCTCTGGAGACCTGTTCGGCCACTAGATGGGAGTCGGTGAAGACCTTCAGACTTCATACACCCAGCTCGCGGGACACCCTGAGGCCCGTGAGGAGTGCCTCATACTCCGCCTGGTTATTTATCATGGCGAACTTGAAACGGAACACGCATTCAGCACGACTCCATCGTTGTTGGCAAGGATTAGGCCTTCCACCCACGTTGGATGCACTGTCAACATGGAGGATCCAGGTTCCTCCTCAGTGTCGAGCTCCTCTTGATGCTCCATGATTATCACTCTGGCTCTTCAGCGAGTTCGCGCACTCAACCAGGAAATTGGCCAGTACTTGGGCCTTCTGGGATGACCTCGACTGGTATGCGATGTCGAACTCGCTGAGCTTTAGTACCCACTTGGCCAAGCATTCGGATGTGTCAGGATGACTGAGCAAGCCCTCAAGGGCTGGTCCGTCAATATCGTAATTGGATGCGCTTGGAAGTACAGCTTGAGATGTTGAGCAGACATAACCAGTGCAAAAATAAGTTTTTCAGATCGGGTGTACCACCTGATCTCAGCATCCCGGAGGACCTTGCTGGCGTAGTACACCGACCTTTGGGACCTGTCCTAATCCATGTGGATCAGGACCGAACCGACAGCTCCAGGGGTGACCGCTAGGTATAGCTGGAGTTCCTCTCCTATCTCTGACCTGGAGAGTAGTGGTGGTGATGCCAGGAAGTCTTTGAGCTCCTCGAAGGCCATTGATGAGCACCGAGAGTCTATTTTATTTTATTTTATTTGAGTCCATTTGAGTCAAAGTGTGCCAATTGAGTCCTATAATAAAGTAAGACAACTGAGTCAGTTGAGTCCACTTAGTCAGGTCTAGTCATTTTAGTTCAGTCAAGTCCGATCAAGTCATTTAGGTCATGTACAGGAGGAGAATTCGCAACCAGGAGATTCACCAGACCCCTCCAACCAGAGCTGGCCTTCATGCACTTGGACCCTTTCATGCCACCAAGCCTGCAATGGAGAGCTCCAGTCCAAGATAGGCCCACTGTTGACCGATACACCAGGGTTTCTTGGCCTACAAGTCCGGGTTTCTTAGCCCTCAAGTTATTTATATACCCTAGGGTGAATCTATAAATACCACCCCTCCCCTCTTGTATAAATTATCTTTTTTCTTATGAATACAAACAAAAAATTATTTTGATTTGAGTTTTGAGTTTTCTCCGGATTGGAGTGGGTGTGATGCCCTGGTTCCTTATTCTTGAGCGCAGGCCCTAATCTCCCCTGGTGACTTCTACGCTCGCCAGCGATCCTCCCCTGCTCTGTCCCATATCAACTTGGTATCAGAGCCCAGCAGATTAGGGTTTTCTCTTCCTCCCAACTTCCCATCGTTCCTCCTGTCCAGATCTCCATGTGCAAGGCTTCTCAAACCTCAGTCAGCTATCGAGGTCCGTCAACGTCCTGCACCCGAGCCCCTCTCCTCTCTATCGCCCGTGAAGCCCGTCTCCAGCACCACCTCCGATCAAGTCTCCCCCTCAACCTCTCTCCCGTGACCCTCCCCTTCCATCGACGAGTCCTATTGCCAAGGCCCAGGCCACCACTGTCGCCCTCGCTGACCCCGGCCTCGACCATGCGACCGACCGCGATGACCAACCGCCCCTCCCGTCAGATCTATCCCAGCACTCGATCGACACCTCCCGTCGGATCCCCTGCGGTCGTGACTCCCACGACCACCACCTCCAAAGCCACCGACACCAATCAGAGAGCCTCATCATTGCCCCGCCCATTCGGAACCCCATCATCACTCATCTTTGGGCTTGTCCGGCCGTCAGACCCCTCCAAATGCCCCACCATCCCGTCCGTGAAGCCTTGGAGAGCTGCCGGCCAAAGGCGACAACCCCCCTGATCATCTCTATCGGATCTGCTTCCGTCAGCCACTCGTGCTCATCGCCGGCCATCACTCCATCCGCCGGCCATCACGACCTCCACCGGCCATCACAACCTTTATCGTTCAGCCCCCTCGATCCGTAGAGAAAAAGGAACCCTGCTGCTGTTGGCACAAACGTGAAAGCAGTTCATGTTCTTTAATGCCGACTTTAGGTTATGCACATATCTCATAGCAGGACCATAGGGATCTCAAAGCTGCATGCTGCACACTCCTCAGAGCGCACAATCCTCAGAGCTGCACGATCTTCAGGGCTGCACAGATTTTAGAGCAGCACCAATTTCAGAGTGGCATAGTTTCTAGAGCCCTTCTTTATTTCAAGTTTATTTGGATATTTTTGGATTTATTTGATTGTGTCTATTTATGGGTTTGTCTTTTGATATGCTTAGATTCGGTTCCATCAAACCGCCACTGAGCTTGACTCTATGGAGTCGAGTTCTCCCCATTGTAGAAAAATGATGGGGATTGAGAGTCTATTTTATTTTATTTTATTTGAGTCCATTAGTCCTGTGTCACTTGAGTCAAAGTGAGCCAATTGAGTCATGTAATAAAGTGAGATAACTGAATTAATTGAGTCCACTTAGTCAGGTCTACTCATTTAGTTCAGTCAAGTCCGATCAAATTATTCAGGTCATGTACAAGAGGAGAATTCATAGCCAAGAGATTCACCAGACCACTCCAACCAGAGCCGGCCTTCATGCACCTGGACCCTTTCATGCCACCAAGCCCGTAATAGAGAGCTCCAACCCAAGATAGGCCTATTGTTGACCGGTCCACCAGGATTTCTTGGCCCACAAGTTAGGGTTTCTTAGCCCTCAAGTTATGTACCCTGGGATGAATCTATAAATATCACCCCTCTCCTCTTGTATGAATTATCTTTTTTCTTATGAATACAAATAAAAAATTATTTTGATCTAAGTTTTGAGTTTTCTCTAGATTTGAGTAGGTGTGATGCCTTGGTTCCTTGTTCTTGAGTGCAAGCCTTAATCCCCTGGTGACTTCTATGCTCGCCAGCAATCCTCCCCTGCTCTGTCCCGCATTAGCCATCTTGTACTCCTCCATCCAGGTGAAGTCACTCATCTTGTGCAGAACCTTGAAGAAGGAAAGGCATGGTCCGTCGACTTCGAGATGAATCGGCTCAATGCTCGCGATCCAACCCGTCAAGCACTGGACCTGCTTCTTCGAGATTGGATGCTCCATGTCGATGATCGCCTGAACCTTCTCCGGGTTCACCTCGATCCCCCTTTAGGTCACCATGAAGCCAAGGAACTTCCCCGCTGCTACCCCGAAGGCGTACTTTGCCAGATTCAGTTTCATCTTGTGCGCTCGAAGGTTGTGGAAGGCTTCTGCAAGGTCAGCTACATGGTCCGAAACTTGGCTTGCTCATGACGAGCATATCAACCACATAGACTTACATGTTCCTACCGATCTGGTCTCTGAAGAACCTGTTGACCAAGCGCTGGTATGTTGCTCCAGCAATCTTCAAGCCGAATGTCATCATTTGATAGCAGTACGTCCCTTGGTCGGTGATGAAGGCAGTGTGCTCCTCATCTTTTGGGTGCATCCGAATTTGGTTATATCCAGAGAATGCATCCATAAACGAAAGCAAGCAGTGCCTCGAGGTGGTGTCCACTACCTGGTCGATCTTTGGCAGGGGGAAGCTATCCTTTGGACATGCTCGATTGAGGTTGGTGTAGTCCACACAGATCCTCCACTTCCTGTTATTCTTTTTTACCATGACCACATTTGCCAACCGACCGGATATTGCACTTCCCGGATGAAGCCAACAGTGAGGAGTTTGTCGACCTCCTCGTTGATCGTCCTTTGCCTCTCCGATATGAAACTTCTCTTCTTCTGCTAGACGAGGTGGTACTTCGGGTCGATACTTAACTTGTGGGTTATGATCTCTAAGGAGATCCCAGGCATGTCGGCCACCGTCCAAGCGAACATGTCTGCGTTCGCTTGGAGGAACTCCAGAAGGTGGGCCTGTTCATCATCTTGTAGCAGCCCCCCAGTCTGCACCATCTTTCCTGGATCGGTTTCGAGGGGGTATGACCGCAGGCGCTTGACTGGGCCACCTATGGGGTCCTGTGCCCTTTGGTCGAGATCATCTGCACTGGGGTCATCCTCGGCAGCCTTGGCCCCAGGGACGATTTAGAGGTAGTGCTGAACAGGCTGAGTGCCACCCTCATCTCCCCGACATCGTAGGGATTTGGGAACTGCACCAATAGCCGCTTTGTGAAAATGATCGCATTGAGCAAATTGAGTCCGGGTCAGCCAAGGATCACATTGTAGGCTGAGAGGAGCCTCACAACTATGAATGTCATCATGATAGAGCTCTGCCGAGGTGGCATCCCAGTAGTAACGAGGAGGGTAATCTCCCCTTCGACTCCTATGGAGTCACCCGTGAAACAAATGAGAGGCGTATGCACGAGTTTGTGCTGAGCAGACGAAAGATTCATCCTGGAGAAAGCATCATAAAAATGCACATCTATGGAGCACTATCAACCATGATGCATTTTACAGGATGTTTTGCTATCGTCATCTCGATGACACAGCATCATTATTATATTTTTATTTTCATCCCCCTCTTCCCTCATAAAGGGAAGTACATTCTCAAAATTTCCCCCACCTCGGGCCTTCTTGGAGGTGCGCTTGGCTCCCCAGCGATAAGTGCCTGAGGTTCTGTAGGGGGTCTGCCCCTCACAAACCTCTCGAGGTAGCCCCTCTTTATGAGCTCTTCAATTTCTTTCTTGAGATTGTGACACTCCTCGGTGTCGTGGCCGTAGTCACGGTGGAAGTTGCAGTACTTCATCCTATTGTGACCATTGGATGGCCTCAACGGAGGTGGGTGCCTCAGATAGCGCTCGCCCTCGATCTCCATGAGGATCTTCACCCTCGGGGCGAGAAGAGGAGTGAAGCTCCCTTTCGGGATGGGGTCTCTTCTTGGCTTCGACCTCTGGTGGGAGTCCAGCATGGCCGGTACAGACTTCCGCATCCGGAGGTCTCCCTGGAAGATGGCTTCTTTGAAGGCCTTCCATTCAGCTCCCTCCTCGTTCGATCCACCTCCTCGATGCAGATGTACTTTTAGACTCGGAGGAGGAGCTCGGAATAAGTCTTGGTAGGCTTTTTGTCAAGAGAGTAGGTCAGGTAGGAAGTTCTAAGCCCTCTCTTCAGTGCCAGCATAGTGATTGGCTCATCAAGGTTATAGATCTCCAGTGTGGCGACCTTGAAGTGTGGAGCAGAGGCTGTCAGCTACTCATGGCCACAAACTTTTGCTCCAGCTAAGCGAAAGATCCGATGCTCTTGGGTTTGAGGTGGGTGAACCAGACCCGAGCCGCCTTCCAGAGGGTTGCTGGGAAGGCAATCCAAAAAAGGGTGTCAGTGGCCCCCTGGACCCTCATAAGGGCCTTGTAGCTTTCCAGGTGGTTCAAGGGGTCGATGGTCCCATCGTAGGGATCTACCTGTGGCATACGAAACCGGCTGGGAATCGATTCCTCTTGGATCTCTTGGGAGAAGGGGAGATGGGCATCGTAGCCTGCTGGCTTGCTAGTGGAAACCTGCATGTTTGCAAACCGGCGGGATAGCTCCACCAGCTTATGCTCCTGCTCCTCCAGGCACTTCTCGGCTGTGCACCTATTGGTCTCATCGGTTGACCCCTCCGTGAAGGCCGAAGGAGGCGAAGAAGGTGACATGGGATGGTGTCCATGATGGGGGATCTTGCCTTTTTGACCTCGGCGGGCTCTATCCATTACCTGCTCGAGGGTCTTGGACTAGCTCTCCCGATTGGCAGATCCGACTCGTTGTCTCTTTATCAAAGTCCGATAACTACCTCGGTGATCAGTGATGGCTCATGGCTGCGAAGGCCTTCCTTGGAAGGAACGCAGGCTATGGTAGGGTGCTGCGGCATGGGTCACAGGAGAGTCCCTAACTACTGGTGGGTAGCCAAGGATTGTTGCTAGTGCTGGAGCTGGCGCACTGTCGTAGTGAGGATCTACATCTACTGGGTGAGTATGGCCAGCTGGATGTCCGTCGGAGATGGTTGACCTGGAGAGGGTAGCTGTCCTTCTGGATTGTGTGGATCCCTCCCTATGGGAAGGGGGATCTCCCGCAAGGCTGGTGGAGACCTCTCTTGCCCGCGTCGTCACCATGTTCCCGGTGAGCTACTTTCAAGGGGGGTTTGGGTAGGACCAAGCTACGTCCAGCCTCACCCCCTACCTGGCGGGCCAAATTGTTGCCGCCAAGATTGTCGTGGCCCATAACTAAGGTCGAGGTCGGATCTCACCACCATCTTACAGGATCCTGCTCGATCTTCGGACCTGCAAAATAGAGTTAGTGACCTGGGCCGGGGATTCCAGTGGGGGCACTCCGACGCTCAAGTTAGTAATGATCCAGGAGAATAGATCTTCCTGGTCGAGCCTCGAGTATGGACTCCATGCTAGGAGAAGAAGTTGTGAAGTGAAAGAGTGTGATCGGGCCAAACACAGATTGTGGGAGTGACAGCAGAGGAGAGCTCAAACTAGGTGGCCGTGTCCGTCTATACCCCTCTTGAGGGTTTCACGGTAGCCTCGAGCATTGCCTTCCTATGCGTTGCCCCCTTCTTGCTTGTTGGACCTCGCTTGTTTGAAGCTTAGATTGAATGCGGGTGTGTATTCGTTACCTTATTTGAACTTGGGAGACCTCTTTTTGCTAGGGTGTTCCCCATGCTTATGGGCACGTGCGGTGATGTTTCGTACCATGGACGGGTTGTCTTTCCATTCTAGTGACATGGAAGCTATCATTTGTGCTAACATTCCTTTTGGTCGCTCCCTTTTAGGCAACTTTGCAGGATCTCGATCGACGAGCCGCTGCCTCCTAGATCCGAATCTACTTGTTGACTTCCAATCTCGGAAGGCACATACGGTTGGTAGAGAATGCAGTGCCTCAATCGGAGGATTCCTTCCATTTTGGTGCAAGTGGCCTCCTGGGTCACTATCGCAGCCTAGCAAGCATCCTTTCATGGTCCTCAAATGTTGGGCCATCATCTGGGGAGAGCGGTGACCTCCTTCAGCAGCAGATCTCTTTGTTTGAGGTGGAGCTGATCTGGAGATGCGAAGCTCGACTTTGGCCTCGGCATCTCGACCCGAAGGGAGCGGGCCGGGAGAAGGAGGGTGGAGCTCGACTTTGGCCTTAGCATCTCCGACCTGAAGGGAGCGTGGCCGGGTGAAGGAGGGCGGAGCTCGACTTTAGCCTCGGCATCTCGACCTGAAGGGAGCGCGGCCAGGAGAAGGAGGGCGGAGCTCGGCTTCGACCTCGATATCTCGACCCGAAAGAAGCGCGACCGGGCGAAGGATAGGTGAAGCTCAACTTCGGCCTCGACGTCTTGACCCGAAGGTAGTGCGATCGAGGGAAGGAGTCCAGGCTGGGACGTTCCACTTGAGTGGAGCAAAAACTTTTGCTCCAGCTAAGCGAAAGATCCGATGCTCTTGGGTTTGAGGTGGGTGAACCAGACCCGAGCCGCCTTCCAGAGGGTTGCTGGGAAGGCAATCCAAAAAAGGGTGTCAGTGGCCCCCTGGACCCTCATAAGGGCCTTGTAGCTTTCCAGGTGGTTCAAGGGGTCGATGGTCCCATCGTAGGGATCTACCTGTGGCATACGAAATCGGTTGGGAATCGATTCCTCTTGGATCTCTTGGGAGAAGGGGAGATGGGCATCGTAGCCTGCTGGCTTGCTAGTGGAAACCTGCATGTTTGCAAACCGGCGGGATAGCTCCACCAGCTTATGCTCCTGCTCCTCCAGGCACTTCTCGGCTGTGCACCTATTGGTCTCATCGGTTGACCCCTCCGTGAAGGCCGAAGGAGGCGAAGAAGGTGACATGTGATGGTGTCCATGATGGGGGATCTTGCCTTTTTGACCTCGGCGGGCTCTATCCATTACCCGCTCGAGGGTCTGGGACTAGCTCTCCCGATTGGCAGATCCGACTCGTTGTCTCTTTATCAAAGTCCGATAACTACCTCGGTGATCAGTGATGGCTCATGGCTGCGAAGGCCTTCCTTGGAAGGAACGCAAGCTATGGTAGGGTGCTGCGGCATGGGTCACAGGAGAGTCCCTAGCTACTGGTGGGTAGCCAAGGATTGTTGCTAGTGCTGGAGCTGGCGCACTGTCATAGTGAGGATCTACATCTACTGGGTGAGTATGGCCAGCTGGATGTCCGCCGGAGATGGTTGACCTGGAGAGGGTAGCTTTCCTTCTGGATTGTGTGGATCCCTCCCTATGAAAAGGGGGATCTCCCGCAAGGCTGGTGGAGACCTCTCTTGCCCGCGTCGTCACCATGTTCCCGGTGAGCTACTTTCAAGGGGGTTTGGGTAGGACCAAGCTACGTCCAGCCTCACCCCCTACCTGGCGGGCCAAATTGTTGCCGCCAAGATTGTCGTGGCCCATAACTAAGGTCGAGGTCGGATCTCACCACCATCTTACAGGATCCTGCTCGATCTTCGGACCTGCAAAATAGAGTTAGTGACCTGGGCCGGGGATTCCAGTGGGGGCACTCCGACGCTCAAGTTAGTAATGATCCAGGAGAATAGATCTTCCTGGTCGAGCCTCGAGTATGGACTCCATGCTAGGAGAAGAAGTTGTGAAGTGAAAGAGTGTGATCGGGCCGAACACAGATTGTGGGAGTGACAGCAGAGGAGAGCTCAAACTAGGTGGCCGTGTCCGTCTATACCCCTCTTGAGGGTTTCACGGTAGCCTCGAGCATTGCCTTCCTATGCGTTGCCCCCTTCTTGCTCGTTGGACCTCGCTTGTTTGAAGCTTAGATTGAATGCGGGTGTGTATTCGTTACCTTATTTGAACTTGGGAGACCTCTTTTTGCTAGGGTGTTCCCCATGCTTATGGGCACGCACGGTGATGTTTCGTGCCATGGACGGGTTGTCTTTCCATTCTAGTGACATGGAAGCTATCATTTGTGCTAACATTCCTTTTGGTCGCTCCCTTTTAGGCAACTTTGCAGGATCTCGATCGACGAGCCGCTGCCTCCTAGATCCGAATCTACTTGTTGACTTCCAATCTCGGAAGGCACATACGGTTGGTAGAGAATGCAGTGCCTCAATCGGAGGATTCCTTCCATTTTGGTGCAAGTGGCCTCCTGGGTCACTATCGCAGCCTAGCAAGCATCCTTTCATGGTCCTCAAATGTTGGGCCATCATCTGGGGAGAGCGGTGACCTCCTTCAGCAGCAGATCTCTTTGTTTGAGGTGGAGCTGATCTGGAGATGCGAAGCTCGACTTTGGCCTCGGCATCTCGACCCGAAGGGAGCGGGCCGGGAGAAGGAGGGTGGAGCTCGACTTTGGCCTTAGCATCTCCGACCTGAAGGGAGCGTGGCCGGGTGAAGGAGGGCGGAGCTCGACTTTAGCCTCGGCATCTCGACCTGAAGGGAGCGCGGCCAGGAGAAGGAGGGCGGAGCTCGGCTTCGACCTCGGTATCTCGACCCGAAAGAAGCGCGACCGGGCGAAGGATAGGTGAAGCTCAACTTTGGCCTCGACGTCTTGACCCGAAGGTAGTGCGATCGAGGGAAGGAGTCCAGGCTGGGACGTTCCACTTGAGTGGAGCAAAAACTTTTGCTCCAACTAAGCGAAAGATCCGATGCTCTTGGGTTTGAGGTGGGTGAACCAGACCCGAGCCGCCTTCCAGAGGGTTGCTGGGAAGGCAATCCAAAAAAGGGTGTCAGTGGCCCCCTGGACCCTCATAAGGGCCTTGTAGCTTTCCAGGTGGTTCAAGGGGTCGATGGTCCCATCGTAGGGATCTACCTGTGGCATACGAAACCGGCTGGGAATCGATTCCTCTTGGATCTCTTGGGAGAAGGGGAGATGGGCATCGTAGCCTGCTGGCTTGCTAGTGGAAACCTGCATGTTTGCAAACCGGCGGGATAGCTCCACCAGCTTATGCTCCTGCTCCTCCAGGCACTTCTCGGCTGTGCAGCTATTGGTCTCATCGGTTGACCCCTCCGTGAAGGCCGAAGGAGGCGAAGAAGGTGACATGTGATGGTGTCCATGATGGGGGATCTTGCCTTTTTGACCTCGGCGGGCTCTATCCATTACCCGCTCGAGGGTCTGGGACTAGCTCTCCCGATTGGCAGATCCGACTCGTCTCTTTATCAAAGTCCGATAACTACCTCGGTGATCAGTGATGGCTCATGGCTGCGAAGGCCTTCCTTGGAAGGAACGCAAGCTATGGTAGGGTGCTGCGGCATGGGTCACAAGAGAGTCCCTAGCTACTGGTGGGTAGCCAAGGATTGTTGCTAGTGCTGGAGCTGGCGCACTGTCATAGTGAGGATCTACATCTACTGGGTGAGTATGGCCAGCTGGATGTCCGCCGGAGATGGTTGACCTGGAGAGGGTAGCTTTCCTTCTGGATTGTGTGGATCCCTCCCTATGAAAAGGGGGATCTCCCGCAAGGCTGGTGGAGACCTCTCTTGCCCGCGTCGTCACCATGTTCCCGGTGAGCTACTTTCAAGGGGGTTTGGGTAGGACCAAGCTACGTCCAGCCTCACCCCCTACCTGGCGGGCCAAATTGTTGCCGCCAAGATTGTCGTGGCCCATAACTAAGGTCGAGGTCGGATCTCACCACCATCTTACAGGATCCTGCTCGATCTTCGGACCTGCAAAATAGAGTTAGTGACCTGGGCCGGGGATTCCAGTGGGGGCACTCCGATGCTCAAGTTAGTAATGATCCAGGAGAATAGATCTTCCTGGTCGAGCCTCGAGTATGGACTCCATGCTAGGAGAAGAAGTTGTGAAGTGAAAGAGTGTGATCGGGCCGAACACAGATTGTGGGAGTGACAGCAGAGGAGAGCTCAAACTAGGTGGCCATGTCCGTCTATACCCCTCTTGAGGGTTTCACGGTAGCCTCGAGCATTGCCTTCCTATGCGTTGCCCCCTTCTTGCTCGTTGGACCTCGCTTGTTTGAAGCTTAGATTGAATGCGGGTGTGTATTCGTTACCTTATTTGAACTTGGGAGACCTCTTTTTGCTAGGGTGTTCCCCATGCTTATGGGCACGCGCGGTGATGTTCGTGCCATGGACGGGTTGTCTTTCCATTCTAGTGACATGGAAGCTATCATTTGTGCTAACATTCCTTTTGGTCGCTCCCTTTTAGGCAACTTTGCAGGATCTCGATCGACGAGCCGCTGCCTCCTAGATCCGAATCTACTTGTTGACTTCCAATCTCGGAAGGCACATACGGTTGGTAGAGAATGCAGTGCCTCAATCGGAGGATTCCTTCCATTTTGGTGCAAGTGGCCTCCTGGGTCACTATCGCAGCCTAGCAAGCATCCTTTCATGGTCCTCAAATGTTGGGCCATCATCTGGGGAGAGCGGTGACCTCCTTCAGCAGCAGATCTCTTTGTTTGAGGTGGAGCTGATCTGGAGATGCGAAGCTCGACTTTGGCCTCGGCATCTCGACCCGAAGGGAGCGGGCCGGGAGAAGGAGGGTGGAGCTCGACTTTGGCCTTAGCATCTCCGACCTGAAGGGAGCGTGGCCGGGTGAAGGAGGGCGGAGCTCGACTTTAGCCTCGGCATCTCGACCTGAAGGGAGCACGGCCAGGAGAAGGAGGGCGGAGCTCGGCTTCGACCTCGGTATCTCGACCCGAAAGAAGCGCGACCGGGCGAAGGATAGGTGAAGCTCAACTTCAGCCTCGACGTCTTGACCCGAAGGTAGTGCGATCGAGGGAAGGAGTCCAGGCTGGGACGTTCCACTTGAGTGGAGCAAAAACTTTTGCTCCAGCTAAGCGAAAGATCCGATGCTCTTGGGTTTGAGGTGGGTGAACCAGACCCGAGCCGCCTTCCAGAGGGTTGCTGGGAAGGCAATCCAAAAAAGGGTGTCAGTGGTCCCCTGGACCCTCATAAGGGCCTTGTAGCTTTCCAGGTGGTTCAAGGGGTCGATGGTCCCATCGTAGGGATCTACCTGTGGCATACGAAACCGGCTGGGAATCGATTCCTCTTGGATCTCTTGGGAGAAGGGGAGATGGGCATCGTAGCCTGCTGGCTTGCTAGTGGAAACCTGCATGTTTGCAAACCGGCGGGATAGCTCCACCAGCTTATGCTCCTGCTCCTCCAGGCACTTCTCGGCTGTGCACCTATTGGTCTCATCGGTTGACCCCTCCGTGAAGGCCGAAGGAGGCGAAGAAGGTGACATGGGATGGTGTCCATTATGGGGGATCCTACCTTTTTGACCTCGGCGGGCTCTATCCATTACCCGCTCGAGGGTCTGGGACTAGCTCTCCCGATTGGCAGATCCGACTCGTTGTCTCTTTATCAAAGTCCGATAACTACCTCGGTGATCAGTGATGGCTCATGGCTGCGAAGGCCTTCCTTGGAAGGAACGCAGGCTATGGTAGGGTGCTGCGGCATGGGTCACAGGAGAGTCCCTAGCTACTGGTGGGTAGCCAAGGATTGTTGCTAGTGCTGGAGCTGGCGCACTGTCGTAGTGAGGATCTACATCTACTGGGTGAGTATGGCCAGCTGGATGTTCGCCGGAGATGGTTGACCTGGAGCGGGTAGCTTTCCTTCTGGATTGTGTGGATCCCTCCCTATGGGAAGGGGGATCTCCCGCAAGGCTGGTGGAGACCTCTCTTGCCCGCGTCGTCACCATGTTCCCGGTGAGCTACTTTCAAGGGGGTTTGGGTAGGACCAAGCTACGTCCAGCCTCACCCCCTACCTGGCGGGCCAAATTGTTGCCGCCAAGATTGTCGTGGCCCATAACAAAGGTCGAGGTCGGATCTCACCACCATCTTACAGGATCCTGCTCGATCTTCGGACCTACAAAGTAGAGTTAGTGACCTGGGCCGGGGATTCTAGTGGGGGCACTCCGACGCTCAAGTTAGTAATGATCTAGGGGAATAGATCTTCCTGGTCGAGCCTCGAGTATGGACTCCATGCTAGGAGAAGAAGTTGTGAAGTGAAAGAGTGTGATCGGGCCGAACACAGATTATGGGAGTGACAGCAGAGGAGAGCTCAAACTAGGTGGCCGTGTCCGTCTATACCCCTCTTGAGGGTTTCACGGTAGCCTCGAGCATTGCCTTCCTATGCGTTGCCCCCTTCTTGCTCGTTGGAACTCGCTTGTTTGAAGCTTAGATTGAATGCGGGTGTGTATTCATTACCTTATTTGAACTTGGGAGACCTCTTTTTGCTAGGGTGTTCCCCATGCTTATGGGCACGCGCGGTGATGTTTCGTGCCATGGACGGGTTGTCTTTCCATTCTAGTGACATGGAAGCTATCATTTGTGCTAACATTCCTTTTGGTCGCTCCCTTTTAGGCAACTTTGCAGGATCTCGATCGACGATCCACTGCCTCCTAGATCCGAATCTACTTGTTGACTTCCAATCTCGGAAGGCACATACGGTTGGTAGAGAATGCAGTGCCTCAATCGGAGGATTCCTTCCATTTTGGTGCAAGTGGCCTCCTGGGTCACTATCGCAGCCTAGCAAGCATCCTTTCATGGTCCTCAAATGTTGGGCCATCATCTGGGGAGAGCGGTGACCTCCTTCAGCAGCAGATCTCTTTGTTTGAGGTGGAGCTGATCTGGAGATGCGAAGCTCGACTTTGGCCTCGGCATCTCGACCCGAAGGGAGCGGGCCGGGAGAAGGAGGGTGGAGCTCGACTTTGGCCTTAGCATCTCCGACCTGAAGGGAGCGTGGCCGGGTGAAGGAGGGCGGAGCTCGACTTTAGCCTCGGCATCTCGACCTGAAGGGAGCACGGCCAGGAGAAGGAGGGCGGAGCTCGGCTTCGACCTCAGTATCTCGACCCGAAAGAAGCACGACCGGGCGAAGGATAGGTGAAGCTCAACTTCGGCCTCGACGTCTTGACCCGAAGGTAGTGCGATCGAGGGAAGGAGTCCAGGCGGGACGTTCCACTTGGCAGCTTTATCCAATGTGGCATCCGACTGGGATTTCATATCAGCAATCCTGCCACATCAATCAGAGTTAAAGTAATTATCTTTGACTAACTTGTTTATCCTTGACTCACTGATATGACCCAATCGACAGTGCCAGAGATATATGACATTGTCATTATCTCTTAAGGCTTCTAATTCTATGGAGTCCATGCAATGAATTACATATGTGAGATCCACATGCAACCCAATACCCATAAACTAGAAATGGAAGCACTCAATGATAAATTAGTTTGTATCATGTACAAACCTTTAGATGCACCACTTGCATTTTGCTTCACAAAATGCAAGGTAAACCTTGCAATTCTTCTTCCAATGCCCAGTCTTGCCATAATGAAAACAGGCTCCATTAGCCTTCTTAACTTTTTTGTTCTTCTTCTGGATGCTCTTCTTAGGATTGAATTTTCTCTTCATACCCTTCTTCATTGCTTGCTTCTTTCTATCTATCAACAAGAAGCACCTGAGCCTTATTCTCCTTTAGAGTGGCTCTCAGCTATCTTAAGCATGTTAAGCAGCTCTGCTAATGAAGTATTCAATTTGTTCATATGATAATTAAGAACAATTTGAGAGGAGTCTGGGAGTGACTGCAGGATCAAGTCCTGATTGAGTTCACTGTCCATGACAAATCCTAATTGACCAAATCGAGTGATCAAGTCAATCATTTTCAGCACATGGGTTTGCATAGGTGAACCCTCATTCATGCTCGGAACAACTGCTTCGATATTTCATATCGGGCAGCCCTACTTTGCTCTCCATAAAGCTCTTTAGATTGAGCAATATGGACTGAGGTTCCATACCTTCATGTTCCCTTTGGAGCTTATTGCTCATCGAGGCCAACATGATGCACCTGATAGTTGTACTGTCATTTTGCCACATTCTATGTATGGCAATTTCCTCCTCTGATACATCCTCTCCGATCATCACTGGATCCGGAGAATCAAGTATATATGAAAGCTTCTCCTGAGTTAAAACAATCCTCAAGTTCCTCAGCCAGTCCACATAATTTGGACCAGTTAACTTGTTGGCATCCAAGATGCCCCTCAGTGATAAGTTTGAAGCCATTAAAGATAAATGTCTTACATTTAATTAAAGAACAATATTAGCAGACCACTCAATGATGACATACATAACTAGATAAGGACTTTATATCTAATTATATCTCCCATTATTTTATTCGAATACCATACCATAACCCTCAACTATGGTAAGCAAGAAACCTTCCTGGTTTCTTTAGTGGGGTTGAGATCCTTATTCCTCATGAGTGCCTTGTGTATGCACAACAAACATACATGAATTTAGAGGTAGGACAACCTTTCTAATTGCAACCCATGCAATTCTCAACAATTATCTTTGCCTTTAAGACACTTATGGCCTTGTGTATGCACAACAAACCATAATGTCTTAATTTAGTCGAACCCTTCATTTTCGTATAGCCATAATTGAATAATGTTATCCTTGTGTATGCATAACAAAACAACATTTCCAACCATGCCATAAAGCACTAAGTGCACCAAGACAAATCTTATATCAAACTTTAAAGTAGGCCTTGTGTATGCACAACAAACCAACTATAGTCTTGACATAAATTTGGCTTAGCATGAAGGAAGGCAAAATATAGTACACTTAACCAATTAGCATTACCAAATTAAGATTTAGATATGACCAAATTTGCCAGGTGAGTGGAAAGGGTGAGGGGGTACCCTCGTTGCTTTCCTTAGATACCAATTAGATTGGCCAGGTCAGACAACGGAACCAATTAAAAATCTCATTCCCTTTACCTTCCCAGAACCACTTGCCTAGACACCAATTAGCTGATCAAACCCTAATTGGTTTTGCATCATGACTAAGTTTTTGCTATGACTAAATATAATTTTGATGAGGGCTTTTGATGGTCTCAAAACACATTCTAAATTATCATGATTACTATGCTTATAACATATATAAACATGTAACATATCATCATAACATAACATCATACATAACATGTTATGTTAAACAAGCATATTGAAGCTAATATGCAAATCAAGGCATGATAGATAAAAATACCTTTCACCTCACTTTTTCATGGGATATGGCCACGACGACACCCCTACATGCTATAGAAGACCCATTGAATGGGTGGAGAGGGCCTTTAAACCCTACTTGGCTCCTATGACCGGACGGCCATGGTGACTAACCGAGTCCAAAGTAGTTACAAAGTACAATCAACATGCATAATTTCATACTTGAATCATGCATTTCATAAAAATTGAAATTAAACATATTACCCTAATATGCAAAATTTCATACAATTGCATTATCATGTCATTTCATAATGAAAATAGAAATCATACATATGAGTTTGGTCAGGTCGACTCGACAGGGTTCGAGTCGGCTCGATAGGGTCCGAGTCGACTCGACAGGGTTCGGGTCGACTCGATAGAGGAATTTCATAAAACTCCAAAAATGCCACAAGGATGGCTGATACCACTGATGGGAATTCTCTCAGGGTGCGAAATCATGCAACATGCGGAAGTGAATTTCAAAACAAAAATTCAAAGCATGAAACCCTAATTGGCTAGAAAATCTTAATTCCCAGGAACCCCTTATGCAATACCAATTAATGAAACATAAATGGAGTCAGAAAAACATACCTGGATCGCTGAAACCCAATCCTTTCCACGAGGCTCATAAGTGCAAGCCCTTCAACGGTGATCCACATAGGAATCAAACCTAGGAACCTCTTCCTTGTAGGTTGCTTGATCAATTGGGACTCTTCCGATGGACTTTCTTCCTTCGGTAGCCTCTCCTTCCTTGCTTAGACCTTCGCCCTCCAGTAGAGCACTCTAAGCCTTCTCCAAAATCTCTCTTCTCTCTTTCTATCACTTCCTAATTATTTTCCTAAATCCTTGTCTTAAAATGGCGAACATGTCTTAAAGGAAGACCTATGTCCTAACAAGGGAAGGAAGAGACAAGGTGGATAGATGTAAGAGTGTAAGAAAGAAACCAAAATATGATCCCATCGAAACAAATACTGATGGCTTTTTATAGAAGAGTAGGAGGTGCCAGATAAGCCTTTTCATCAGCCTTCGATCTGTCCAAACACAGATCAAATAAGACCCTTCTCACTAACAAGGAGTCTTATCATGAAACACCATGTCCCTTTATGCGCCAATCGCCTAATTCAAGTCCCTTCAATTTTTATCTGACTTCTCCCTTTGCCACTTGGCATTACTAGTTAAAATAAAGCCAAGGGATGTGACTTATGAATGACAAGCATCGGTGATTCAAAAGGACTTAAAGCGAAGGACTTTGCTTACTTGAATTAGCGCCAAAGTGAAGATACACGACTCTTCATTTTGCACTAAATTCTCCACACCTTATGACACCTTTGACCTAGTAAAAGTATATGTAATATGGGTGTCATACGAAAGGGCATTAAGTCTACTTTCCAACCATATAATTTGTTTTTAGATTGGAGGTCAATTGGTCCTTGTGCGCACTTTTGAATGTAGAGGTGTCACTTAGGCATCAAGAGTTCCATGCCTTTTGGACTCTTTATATATGGCGTATAAAATATCCAAAAAATATCAGATAAAATTTTATAAATTCGACTCACTTAGGACTCTACCCAATCTAGGTCTTCCATAAATTGGTTAGTCCATTTAGCAATCTTTCAGTCCCAATTCAATTGGGTTAGGAGATTAGGTCAGCCTACACATGCTAGTGTGTAATCTAGCAAACCAATTAGGATCCCTTGATCTTAATAAAATGTCAATTGAGTTCCTAGGCTGACTCCCTAATGTGTGTGACCCATTGGGTTCCACATCTAGCCAGTAGTAGGTTTAGGTTTGAGCCGATTTGATCCGATTGAACCCGATTAACCTATTTAGGTCAAATTGGCTCACCTAATTATCCAATTCGAATCACACATCGAATTGACTCATGAAACCAAATCAATTAGTTTATGAAAACCTACAAGACAAGAGTGATGTCTAGCAATATATCATGCCTACCAGGAAGATGAAAAATTTGATAGAAATTATCAAAGTACCCTTCAGTAGTAAGTTACCGTGCAATTCAATCTTTCGATCTCCCATTATCCCGATTAAGTGATAGGTATGGATATATGTCAAACCCTAACACTTAATCATATCAAATCTCATCTTGATCATGAGGACTCAGTTGATGACTGATTAGAAACCAATTCTAATCTCATCCTGCTTTGATCCAAAGGCTCCTTGAGTCACTCATCAAAGAGATTGCATAGGATAACAATTCCTCTTACTTGGAATGATCGATTCCTTGTTGGTCCACTCACATCCTTCGTACACCTTCCACCATACCCAGAACACCTCGTACATGTCGTAATGGCAGAATGAGTATGAACCAAAGTATGGCTTAGTGTGCACAAGGAATCATGGTGACCTCAAGTCTAAAGATCACATGCACAACTTCTACTCTGGGATCTATCTTTTGACTAGTAAGACTTCCATAAGATAGTCCCAGTGTGGATTATTAGTCCAATGTACTCATACACTATGAGCACCCTTATCCTTGTATTAGTGTCTCTATACAAGTGGTTGTGAGATCAACCACCCTCATCAACTGAGCATAATAGGATAAGCTAGTCTTTCCGGATTCATCGATCCCCGAATCGATGGTCCAATGACTAGGAATATTCTAGATTAGGGTTTATAGGAATTAGGTCTCACTGTTATTTTATCATAACCCTAATTCCATTGCCCTACTCTATGGGGTTCATCATAATCAACAAAAACATGACACAACAGAATATGATAAATCAAATGCCTTTTATTAATATGAAAAATATGTCGTACATGAGCTAAAGTTTACATAAAGACCTTATAATGATTGGCTCTTAGGGCACTTTTCTATCAGCTACAAAGAAAGCTTTGTGGATGAAGAAATTCATCACAGAATTGGGTATGGTTTCGGATATACAATAACCAGTGACACCTTATTGTAGTAACACTGGAGCTGTTGTGCAAGCTAAGGAACCAAGGTCTCATCATAAGTCTAAGCACATCTTAAGATGCTCCCACCTCGTTTGAGAAATAATAGAAAGACAAGATGTTGTCATCGAACGAGTAGATACAAAGAACATCATAGTAGACCCATTCACTAAAGCACTACCATAATAGCAGTTTGATCGCCACTTAGATTATATGGGTATAAAATATAATGGTGATTGGCTTTAGTGCATATGAGAGATTGAAAGAATTATGTCCTAAAAGCCAATCTTTGTACGAGCATTTCTATAATCTTCCAACTCATGTATGATACTATTTATTAATAAAAGGCATTTGATTCATCATACTGCTATACTTATTAAGATTATGATGAACTCCATAGTCATCAAACTGGAATTAGGGTTATGATGGAGATTATAATGGTGAGACCTAAGTTCCTATAAACCCTAATCTAAAATATTCATAGTCATTGAACATCGATTCAGGGATTGATATTTCTAGAAAGACTAGCACATCCTATATATGCTTGATGGAGAGGGTGATTGGTCTCACAGCCACTTGTGTAGAGACACTAATACAAGGATGTGGATGCTCATTAGGATATGAGTTCACTGAACTAATCCACCTTAAGAACATCTTATAGAGGTCTTACTGCTTGTCAAAAGATGGTTCTCATAGTGGGAGTTATGCAAGTGATCCTTAGACTTGAGATCACCATGGTTCCTTATGCATATAAAGTCATGTTATGGTTCATACTCACTCATGACAAAGAGTCATGTACAGAGTGTTCTTGATGCGGGACTGAGATGGGAGGATCGTCAGAGGATAGCAAGAATAACAAGAATAAAATAGGATAAAAAGGAAATAACGGATATCCATACCAATAATTTTTTTTTTCCACTTTTTTTTCTCTAACCCTAATCCTCTCCCACTCTGATACCAAGTTGATGGGGGAAAATTAGGAGATGATGCATTTCATATGAAATCAGTAATAATCAAATGAAAGATGAAGTAAATAAATGCAGCAATTTAAGTAATAAAGTAGGAATTTAAAGATAGGAATCTAAATATTAAACTTAACTAGAAAAGAAACCGATCAAAGAAATTAAGAGGACCTTCGTGGTTAAGAAACCACTCAGATTAGGGTTTAATATTCTAATAATTGCATATTTGAAAAAATATTGAAATAGGGTATTCGGCAATTAATAATTATGACTTTAGCACTGGGAACACTCAAAGAAGAACATCCGGATGACAGGGAGATTCCCTAGGTTGCAAGGCTTCTTGTATCCAGTTCCTTGGCATGAAAGACCTTCTTCATAGGAGTCTGGAAACCTGGGGATCCTGCAACAAAAAAAAGATGTAGGGGAAGGTTAGAGGGAAAGGTCGAGATGGAGAAGTGAGGGAAAAAGTGAAAGGAAGTCCGGAGTAGTCTTGTTGAAGATCTTATTTGGCTTCATTTGGATGACGATTCTCGGCATGAACTTGGAAGAACTCATAAATTGATTGACTTCATCAAAGAGGTGGAAGAGATGTGGACTCTTGATAGCTCCTTGTGTTGGCCGAATGGACTAAGAGGGAAGAGAGGGAGTTAGGTTTGAAGAGGGAAGTTGGAAAGAGGAAGAGCACTCTAGGCCTCACACCCACCTTCTCACAAGGGACCAAGCATTCATGCAAGGGAATTTTCTTTCAAGAAAACTTTCATCTCTTTCATTAACTTTCAGCATTGTTCTACAAGAAGCTTTGGATCCTTTATTTTATTATAGACTTCCAAGCCTTTTGAAATTCAAAATTTGAATTACACCTAAATGAAGGAGAGAATGATGGGCGATTTCTTGATGAGGAATGTGGAGGAGAATGAGGCTTCATTCGAATTCTAAATCTTTCTTCTCTTGGGCGACAATCAAGGTGATGTGTCTAGGTGATGTGGCAAAGTGGAGTGATGAAGTGGCTTTCAAGTTGGTGATCCCATGGTCCATGCACCCACTTTCCTTATTTGGACTTGATGTGCTTGAAACTAGATTAGACTTGTTGTGCTGAAACCAGATTGGACTCGGACTGAACTACTCTTGACTCAATTGCAATAAAGAACCTAATTGAAGTAAATACAGGACTCAGTTAACCAAACGTAATGAATACATGACTCAATTAAACTTATTGCAGGATTCAGACTCTCAATCTTCCATCTATGAAGAGTCTAGCTTTATCTGTACTAGCTGAAGTCTCTTCTTGAACCTGGTGCCTGCACCAATTCTCCCTGTGTGGGAGAAACTCGACCCTGTCGAATATGGATTGGCCTGACTATGATATTTTTCTAGAAAGTCTGGGTCAATTTATTGCAGATCCTCTTGGATAATCCAAGAGTCCTCGAAATCTGGTCGGCCTTGCCAATGAACCAGATAACATTGATAACCCTTATTTCTAGTGGTAATCACCTGGTCATCCAACATACATTCAACTTTATCTCTCCGGTCTAGTAGAATTGTTGTTGGGCACTCGGGTATGGTTTCGCTCTCAAAGGTGGGATAAGGCCCAAAAGGCTTGCTAGGAATTAATGCCGGCTCTTTATATTCTATCAGATTAGCAATATTAAAAGTAGAACTAATGCCATAATCTGAAGGTAACTCTAACACATATGCATTAGGTCCAATTCTCTTAGTTACTTTGAAAGGTCCAGCTCCCTGGGATGCATTTTTTAATAGTTCTCGATGGAAACCTTTCAGGTCTAAGTTTAATCATTACAGAGTCCCCTGCATTAGATTCTTTCATTCGTCTATGTGAATTACCCATATGCTTATAGACTTCATTACTTATTTGAATCTTTTTACTAATTTCTTTATGCAATTCATGGATATGCTGTCCATATGACTTGGCGGACTCAGATACTCATGCATGTGTGGCATACTCATTAAGAGTTCTGAGTAGATACCAATCTGATCTAGATGAGAACCATTGAAGGTTGTAAAATCCATCCTTAAGTATTTGAGAAATACTAAGGATCAATGGCTCATTTATGAAGATTGTGACTTAAAATTAGTCGATTATATTGACTCAAGTTTTCAGTTAGATAGGGATGATAGCAAGAGTATGTTAGGTTATATTTTTATCTTGAATAGAGGAGCTATCTGCTAGAAAAGTTTTAAGCAGCACACTTTGATCGATTTTGTTAGCAAGGTAGAGTATATTGTGGCATCCGATGCTGCAAAGGAACTACGAAAGTTCATCACGAAGCTTGGAGTGGCACCCTCCATAGATAGCCCGGTTTCCTTATATTGTGATAGCACCGGGGCCATAGCTCAGGCGAAGGAACCAAAGGCTCATCAGTGAACCAAGTACATTTTGTATTGTTTTTACTTTGTTCCAAAGATAATGGACTGAGATGACATTGATTTTCAAAAGATCGATGAAAAGGAGAACTTAGCTGACTCATTTACTAAAGCCCTCAGAATCAAAGAGTTCGATGACCATAAGTGAAAGATGGGTATTCATACTATTCTGATTAGCTATAGTCCAAGTGGATTTGTTAGGAAATGTGTCATATAGCCAATTGTTTGGGTTGTAGATGGTTGAGCTCTTTTTAATTTATACATGAATCATTATTGAAATAAAAGTTATTTTTGGCAATTCATCTCTTTTTGCATCTTCCTTTGGATTCTTTTAAGATGAAGTTCTTAAAACTACTTCAATTTGATAAAGAAGGATTTATCAAGTAGTTCTTAAACATGTTTACAACCAAATGATATATTGTTACCTAGAATGACAATATTTATCGAGCATATATCGTTGTATGACATATAGGTTGGTTGTTCTCATAATCAAGAGTGTGAAGACACTGGTATGGCATACAGGTGAGTATAGGTGTACATTTCACCGAGCAAGACCAATCTATTAAGTACTCTGCTATCAAGAGTATCTCACATAAGTACATGGGTATAAGTATCCCCCAACTTGAGATCACCATAGTGATTTGCAAGAAAGTCATTATACTTAGGTGTTGACATTTGGATTTCTAATCTAGTGATGGAAGGTTACTGGATATAGTTATGTACTTGTTAAGTCATTGATGAGCCAAGATGGAATTGACCACTTCAAGATGTTGGAGACAATGCTCTACTAGATTTCAATTTAGCAAGACCTTGGCTAAGGCAATCCTTGTGAGAAGTCATAGAATTTAGCAGGTTGAGATATATTTGGATGTATTATTTAGAGTTGGCAGTTAACTCTAAAATCATTCTAAGCATTAAGGTCAAAGGGATAAATTATATAAAATCGTATACTTGGGTTCTTGAATATTGCTTCACGAACATTTGACCTATCCAGATGTCGGGCACCATTGATATGGTTGCATTAATTAGTTCAAGAATTAGTTCTTGGATTACCGACTTAGTATTCAAACCTATGGCATCACACACAATAGAAGTTTTTGACCGATCATGGTGGATGGCTAACGATTAAGTATCATTCAGTGGCAAAATTATAAATATAATGAACAATTAACCCTATACAAATATTATAAATTTATAATTAATTAATTATTAATTAATTATAGAAGGGTTAATTAATAATTAGATTGCTAATTGACTCATTTTGATTGAGTGAAGAGGTTTAGATCAAGTCTAATTGAATTTAGTTCAATTAGAATTTATCTGATTAGGTTATTTGATGACCTAATTGCTAAGGATTTTTAATTACGATTGGATTTAGGCTTGGACCTAGTTAGTTTCAGATTTAATTAAGCCTAATTGGATTAAGTGCAAGTTGGTTAAATTAGTTATAATCAAATTAGTTTTGGTTCATAACTAATTTTGATCAAATCTTGATCAAACCCTTATTTATCCTAACTAGGTTTCCTATTAAATTCTTGATATCATTTATTTGAATAAATTCATGGAAAATTCGTGCCTAGCATGTTTTCATGCAATCCCTCTTTTATTATTTAATTTGGATGAATTTAGGATGAGTTTAAATTTAAATGGAAGGAGTTTGACTGGGAATCAAACTCTTTCCTTTATCCTAACTCTACTTGATCTTAAACTCTCAAAAACTTATCTATTTTTGTCACTATTTTTAAAAAAATTATACATGAAAAAAATAAGTCTCTTTTCATCCTCCTTCATTTTCATTTAGATTAGGATTGGTTTGAATTAAATTTGAATTGATTTAAATTTAATTAGAGGAGTTCTATTGGGAATAGCATACCCAGTCCTATTCAAATAGCATCACCTTATCCTAATCTAATCCCTTCTTAATTAATAAAATTTCACTTTAAATTTTTGTCATACATACATTTTTAAGAGATCACTCACCATAAAAAATCTAAAGTGAAATTACCATGAATATAAGAGGAAAAGGGGCATGAATTCTGGATAGGCATGAGAGACCTTCTTGGGTGCTAGGGTTGAAGGAAGAGAAAAAAGAAGTAAAAATAGTAGAAAGGGGTTTCTTGTTTTTGGTTTTCTTCCTTTTAAATCTATAACTCTTCATCCTCTTCTTGGATTTCTTGGAAGTCTCAAGAAAGTCCAAGAAATAATTTATTTTTAGCCATCTAGCGACTTTCGCGTGGATCTAGTAATCTAGGAGGTTGATCGTGTTGGAGCTTTGTATGGATGATTCATAGAGGCCAGACATCCTGTGTAGCTACAAAGTGATGTGGAGCCCTTACCACGTGCCGTCAATAGTAGTGATCATCGACTCATGATAATGTATAAATTTTGATTTCATATTATTTGTAAATTAGATCTACTGCAAGTACCGAGTAGATCGATGCATGCTAATTTTGATTTCTACATATCATGACATGATTATGCTTATAATTTATTAGAATTATTCTAAATACATATTTTATATTTAAAATAGTTTTAAAATAGATGTTCTTCTTTTATTTATTATTAAAAAAATTATGCATGAAATCCTAGGTATTTTTTTAATAGTGGTATCAGAGCAATTTTTCATAACATGATATGTAGATATAGAATTTTACATATTAAATGTAATCTTAATCTGAGTAACTGCTTTGGATTGGATTGATCACCATGGCTATCTAGTCATAGAAAAAATATAGGATTTAAAAACTCTCTCTTCCTATTTAATGGGATCTACTATGGTATATAGGGGTACCACTTGTGGTTATATCCCATGAACAAGTGAGGTGAAAGGAAAATCATTGAAATTATTTCAATAATTAGATATATTTTTTAATAATTTAATCTTCATTAATTTGCTATTTTTGATCTAAAATTAATGTATTAGGATTTTTTTTTATGTTTAGAATATGAAATATAAAAATAATTTCAGCATAAGACTATATCGTATATTGAAGATCTAAAAGGTATTTAATTATATGTGATGATATAAATTGTTTAGATCTAAAATTTAGCAAACTTAATCTTGATTAATTAGTGAAATTAAAAGGTCTAATATTAGATTTAGAATTATGAATTAAAGATCTAATCATGTTTTATAAATCATGGACTTTTGGTTAGCTTGAAACAGGTCAAATAACCGGGTTAGATATAGGGTTAGAATTTGGAATAGTATGGATCTAATGAAGAATTGGATTTAATCGAACCAAAAGTTGATTAGATTAGATCAAGTTTTTCTCTAGATGAAATCTATAGTGATAGTCTGATCAAGTCCATTTTATAACAAATGGACCTGATTATGGCTTAGTGTTTAGACCTGAGTCCTTAGGCTAGTCTAATCGAATCTGATAAACTAATTGGTGTCTAAGGTAAGTATAACATTTTGATTATGGTCATTAATTGAGAATACCTCTTACCAGGCCAACTTGTTTGGTGTCTAAGGAAAGAGGTTAATGGCGAAACCCTTCCATTTATCTCACTTACTTGGCCAAGTGTATAAGGTTGTTTCTATTCTTACTAAAGAATTTGAGGGATATGATAATGAAAATCAAGAATCACCCATACCTGATCACAATGATGCACTCTTAGGCATAAGTTAGGTAAGTCATAGCTTAACCTAAACAAAGTGAAGATTGGCATAGACTATGATATTCCATACCTTCATAAAACTTGGAAATAAAGCATG
The DNA here is from genome assembly GCA_021397845.1 of Areca catechu. Taxonomy (NCBI): domain Eukaryota; kingdom Viridiplantae; phylum Streptophyta; class Magnoliopsida; order Arecales; family Arecaceae; genus Areca; species Areca catechu. The sequence continues at coordinate 53,727,427 of CM038041.1, forward strand.
CAAGGTTATCATTGATAGTAGTAGTTGTATTAACGCCATATCAACTGATGCCATCAAAAAATTAGGATTGACCTTAGTTGAATATGCTAGTCCTTATAGAGTTTCTTGGATCGACACAACATCCATTTCGATTAAGTAAAGGTACATGTACCCATTTAATTTATTTCATATAAGGACAAGGTTTGTTGTGATGACCTATGGAGGTAGGTAGTATAATTCTGGCAAGACTATGGCTATTTGATTTAGATGTCATACTTTTTAGTTAGTCCAATTAATGTTCTTTTATTTATAATAGAAAGAAGGTTAAGATTAATCTGTCTTAACCCACACCCAGTAAGAACTTTGAGTCAACCAAAATTAAAGAATCTAGGAAGGACAAAGGTTTGAATTTAATCAGTGTGAAGGAGATTGAAAAGGAAGTGAGTGAAGGCTCCACTTTTTGGGCATTAATAGTTCAAGAAATTAGCAAGCCCACTCAAATTGAGTACCCCCTAGAAGTCAAAAGATTTCTCAATGAATGTAATGATATTTTTACCAATGATCTACCATATTGGTTACCACCCATGAGAGATATACAACATGCAATTGATCTAGTTCTTGGTTCCACCCTATCAAATTTATCCCATTACTAATTAAATCTGATTGAACATAATGATTGAATAGGCAAATTGATGATTAATTAAAAAGGGGTTCATTAGAGAGAGTTTAAGTCCTTGTACTGTACCTGTATTATTAATCCCTAAGAAAGATGGCTCTTAGAGGATATGCATTGATAGTCATGCCATTATCAAGATCATGATCAAATATCATTTTTCCATACCTCACCTTGATAACATGTTGGATATGATGGCTAAAGCTACTATCTTTTTAAAAACAGATCTTAAAAGTGGTTACCATCAGGTTTGAATTAGATCAGGGGATGAGTGAAAAATAGTCTTTAAAACTAAGGATGGTCTGTATAAATGGTTAGTTATACCTTTTGGATTGTCAAATGCTCCTAGCACATTTAAGGCTTATGACCTAGGTATTAAGACATTCATGGGAGTCTGTGCTATTATTTTTTTGAGATATTCTTACCTATATAGTAAATCCAAGAAGGAATATTTAGACCACCATAGACAAATTTGTCAAACCTTGAGAGCTAAAAACTGTATGCAAATATTAAAAAATGTGCCTTTATGACTAATCATGTAGTCTTCTTAGGTTTTGTCGTTGTACCTGAAGATATGTTTGCTGACCCTGAAATGATTAAGGCAATAGTAGAATGGCTAGTACCTTAGAACATCATGGATGATTTAAAAAAGGGTTTAGCACCATTATGGCCCTAATTACCATTGCATTAGGAAAAGCTAATTTAAGTAGACCAATAATATTGAAAGAGCCTTTCAAGAGATCAAGGAGCAAATAAGTCAAGCACACTTAGATTACTAGATTTTTTCAAAGTATTCAAGGTTACTTGTGATGCTTCAAGAATTGAATAGGTGGCATTTTGAGTTAAGAAGGACATCCCATAGCCTTCTTTAGTGAGAAACTTAATATGGCCAAACAAAGATACTCCACCTATGATAAAGAACTTTATGCTATGGTACAAGCACTTTGGTATTGGAGACATTACTTGTTACCATTTGAATAGTACTTAAATTTTTGAATTCACAAAAGAAATTAAATCCTAGGCATGGTAAGTGGGTAGAATTTCTTCAAGCTTATATTTTTGTGCTAAAACATTAAGTCAAGACTAAAGAACAATGCGACTGATGTGCTTAGTTGATGAGCTACCCTTTTATCTATCTTAAGTGGTGAAGTTACAGGATTTGAGAAGCTTAGGGATGAGTATAAGGAATGCATGGACTTTGGTAAGGTTTTCAAAATCCTACGAAATGGACCATCAATTGAGTATAGCAAGTTTATCCTACAAGATGGTTTTCGTTTCAAAGGAAATAAGCTGTATGTCCCAAGGACATCAGTTAGAGTCTTTCTAATTTGGGAAGTAGATGTTGGAGACTTAGTAGGACACTTCAGCAGGAACAAAATGATAGAGGTATAGGAGTCCAATTCTATTGGCCTAGTCTTCAATGAGACATTTCCTATATAGTATAGCCTAGTGTAGGACATATGCTGTAGCAAAGCAAACTAAGAAAAACACTGGCTTATACACTCCATTACTAGTTCTTGCTTATCCATGGAAAGATGTGAGAAGAAAAACACTGGCTTATACACTCCATTACTAGTTCCTGCTTATCCATGGAAAGATGTGAGTATGGACTTTACATTAGGATTGCCACGAACTTTGAGAAAACATGACTATGTTTATGTCATAGTTGATTAATTCTTCAAAATGGTTCCCTTTCTATCATGTTCAAAAATATTAGATGCCTCTAAGATAGTCCATCTTTTTTTTGATGAGATTGTTAGGTTACATGGGTTATCTAAATTTATAGTATTTGATAGAGATATCAAATTCATGAGCTACTTTTGGAAGACCTTGTGGCGTATGTTAGGAACAAAATTGAAATTATCTTCTACCTATCACCCTCTAATAGATGGCTAAACTAAAGTAGTGAATAGAAGTTTAGGAAACCTACTAAGATGCTTGGTTGATGAACATGTGTCAAATTGAGATTTGATTTACCGCATGCTAAGTTTGCTTATAATAATTTGGTTAATAGGTTAACTGGTATGAGTCCTTTTGAGATTCTCCATGGTTATATAAGCTATGAAACTAGTAGACTTGATTCCTTGTGCATGCTACAGTGTCTCATTTAGCTCAGGATTTTGCACAACATATTAGGTGATGCGGGACGACTCTAAGATTGCTAAATATGTAGAGAAAATAGTAAACTAATTTTTTAATTTTTTTTATAATTTTAATTTGAAGGCTAAATTTCTAAAGTTAAGTAAGAACTAGCAAGATATTCATCAATGTAAAGAATCATCATAATCGCATGCATACTCATGCAAAATAATGAAAACCAGGACTCAAGAATTGAGAAACTCCCAGCTTAGGATAGCTAATCTTCATCGAATCAGAGTAGGGAAGGATGTTACCAATTAAAGATTGAAGAATCTGTAATTGAAGAGATCACTCACACTCTGATTGGAGCCTGGATGATAAAGCTTTAGTTCCCTTAAATTTGATGGCTGATTTGGGCAATCCTGGAGGCAAGGAAAGCCTCCTCTGGGAAGGTGAAATACCTCGGGGATCCTACAAGCATCTGAGGTTAATCAAGCAACAAATAATCAAAGGGTCTTTAAACTAGGGTTTTGAAGGAAACAAAATTAGGGTTAGAATAGCTGGCGACCTGGAAGAAGAAGGAGATCCTTTGCTTGTTGGATGGCTAGGGCTTCTTCTTTTTGGCTTCTTAGGGCTTGAAGGTAGCTAGCTTGGGCATGGAAGAGAGCTTGGAAACAAGGTTTGGCCAGAGCACAAGAAGACTCAAAACAAAGAACACCAACACTAGAACTTGAGACAAACTTTTATCATAATTTTATTTCATAAGATAGAAGTGAGTACAAGAGGAGGGGTGGGGTATTTATAGAGTCCTATGCCCTCTCCTAAAGAGATTACAAGTCTTCTCCTAGTTAGAATAGGTTTACATAATTTGAGTGGGAGAAAGACTACAAAATAAACCTAGAACTAGGGGTATACAAGTTGAATGAAACTAGATTTCTTTTTTCCATTCGAACTCCTCCTTCAAGCTTGGACCAAGTCTACACCTTGTATGCCTAAGCTTTGATTAGCATGTTGGGCTTTTAAGGGCAGCAAAGGGCTGGCCAAGGGCAAGGGTGCATGGGCTTTGGGCCTCCTGGAAACTGGGATGCCCTGGGCTAGAATATACCTGGAATCAATATGGAATCTTGGTTCTTCATGGACCTGGGCCTTGCATTCTCTTGGACTGGGGCATAGGTAAGTCTTTGGAATTATGTTATGACCTGGTTTGAGAATATACTCTAGCATCTGGAGGGAATCTGGGCATCTGGAAAATATCTGGAGGAATCAGGATATCTGGAAGGCATCTTGGATCCTGGGGTGTTACACAAAATCCAATAAGCTGATGTAGTGGCCTTTACTCCTGGATGAGGCTTGGTGGAACTCCAAAATAGGATAACCTCCTCTCTTGTATAAAAATTGGACTCATACTAGACTTTATACTGAAATACAAGACTCAATAGAATGGACTAGGTTAAGACAAATCAACTAGCCTTAACTTATTACAGGACTCCATCTTAATTGATTACAAAATTATAACACATGACTAAGATTCTAAAAAATCCTAATTAGTAAACTATATGGGATCCAGGGATCTGTGTCTAATCTTGGTATCCCCACCAATTCTCCCGGGGTGGGAGGAACTCGACCCCGTCGAGTAAAGGTTAATTTGGCTCAAGGAGGGTCTTGTATGCTATCCTGCTGTGTGCTTAAGGGGTTCTGAGAGCTTTTCTTCTTCCCAGTGTTGCAACTGATTCTAGCCGCCATCCAATCCTCCAAAGCCCTGGCTGACCACTCCAAAAACACTTCATCCCTTGCTGTTTCCTCTTGTTTTTTTCATCTCCTCTGAGTTTTCTAATCCCTGACAGGTCGTTTGCAGGTCCCTTACTCCAACAAATCCGATGACTCCAGCCATGCCTCAATCGGATCATCGAGCATAAAGCCAGGTATCCGCAGGTCTCTGGGTTGGTTTTTTAGGCCACATCCATCGAGGATGAGTGATCTCTTCATTGCGATCTTCACCAAGTGCATCAGACATTACCAGGTACACCCCCTCTACCACCAGTAGCATTATTGTAGAAGACCTAGCCCAACCGAGGCTTCTCAGCCTCGACGGTCCCTCTTTACTACTTTCTTAGATCCTAATCTGAATGCGTAGTTTCTAAAATTCATATAGAACTCTCTACATCTTATTTTGATTTGATATTCAAGATTTAACCACCTCACCCCACATATAAAATACACAAAAATAATCGCCTGCATATTAGTTCCGCATCACTAAGGAGTGGAGGTATGCTCATGGACATTCTAAGGAATTAATCCTAGGTGATCCATTTAAGGGGGTAAGAACTCGAGCCTCAATTAGAAATGAATGTGATTACATAGCTTTTGTTTCTCAAGTAGAGCCTAAATATTTTGAAGATACCGAAAAAGACCCTAACTGGATAAATTCTATCAAGATGAATTATTCAGTTTGATAGAAATAATGTTTGGATATTAATAGAAAGACCATCTAATGTTTCTATTATTGGTACTAAATGAGTGTTTAGGAATAAGTTAGATAAATATGAAATTGTTATTAGAAATAAAGCTACGCTAGTTGCCAAAGGCTACAATCAGGAGGAAGGAATTGATTTTGATGAAACTTTTGCTCATTTTGCTAGACTTGAGGCAATTAGACTACTATTAGTATTTGCTTGTTTTATGAATTTCAAACTCTTTCAAATGGATGTTAAAAGTGCTTTTCTAAATGTCTTTATAATAGAAGAAGTTTTTGTCGAACAACCACCTAGTTTTGAAAATCATGCATATCCTGATTATGTTTTTAAATTGCACAAGGCACTCTATGGTTTAAAGCAAGCACCCCAGGCATGGTATGAAAGACAACAAATTTCTAATTGAAAATGAAATTTCTAGAGGTCATGTTGATAAAACTTTGTTTCTAAAGAAGAAAAATGAGGATTTATTAGTAGTGCAAATCTATGTTGATGATATTATTTTCGGTGCTACTAATAAAATTCTTTGTCAAGAGTTTGCTAAGCTAATGCAGGGTGAGTTCAAAATGAGCATGATGGGAGAACTCAATTTCTTTCTCAGACTCCAAATCAAGCAAACTAAAGATGGAATCTTCATTAACCAAGCTAAGTATATGAGAGAAATCATAAAGAAGTTTGAGATGGAGACTACTAAGTCAATAGGTACACCTATGAGCCCCTCTTGTAAACTTGATAAAGATGAGTATGGTAAATCTGTAGATCAAAATTATATAGAGGTATGATTGGCTCTTTATTGTACTTAACTGCTAGTAGACTAAGTATAATGTTTAGTGTATGATGTGTACTAGATATCAGTCTGAACCTAAGGAATCACATTTGTTGGCTATTAAGCACATTATTAGATATTTATCTGGTATAATTGATATTGGCTTATGGTATTCTAGAGACTCATTTGCTGAATTAATTAGATATTTTGATGCTGATTTTGCTGGATATAAATTTGATAGAAAAAGTACTAGTAAAACTTGCCAATTTCTTGGAGTTAACTTAATCTCTTGGTTTAGCAAGAAACAAACTTCAGTTGCACTATCGATAGCTGAAGCTGAGTATATTGCAACAGGAAGTTATTGTGCTCAAATCTTATGGATTAAACAACAACTTGAAGATTTTGGAATCAAATAAACTAGTACACCTATAAAATGTGATAATACCAGTGCTATTTGCTTGACTAAAAATCTTGTTCAACATTCTAGAAGTAAATACATTGAAATTAGGCATCATTTTATTAGAGATTATGTTGAAAATAATGATGTTGTGCTTGAATTTATTTGTACTAAATTGTAATTAGCTGATAGTTTAACTAAGCCTCTCTAAGAGGATTGATTCAGTATGATTAGAAGAGAACTTGGGATCATTAGTCCTTTTGATTAAAATTTTCCAATCTTTGAGTCAAAATAGATCAAATTTGACATCAATCTCATTGAATTTCAAGTATTTCTTATGATTTTGATATGTGCTTCATTCTCTGGATTTTCGGTTTTAAGTTGATGTGTCGACACATAGGACTATGTCATGAGTCGACACATGAACGGCTGCAGACCGAAGTTAAGGGCAGAACGAAAGCATTTTCTTTCCCATTTTTTCTCCCAACTTGAGTTGACACTTGGCCTAACTCCATTCTAACTACTCCTTCCATCCAAATCTCAGCTAAAACCCCCTCAAATCTTCATTTTGGATGGTTTTTGGTTCGGATTGTGCGACATTCCCTCTCCTATTTCGGTTTTGAATCATATAAGCCCTAGGTTTCTTCTCCATTCTCGTTCAAACCTCTCATCTATGCAATAAGACCTAGGAAACAAGTCGTCCATCGCCCTCAGCCATCCAATCAGGAAGAAGAGAGAAGGACTAAAGCAAGACAAAAAGCCATAGCTCCAGATCCACCTGTTTGGCCACTTTCAGTGCTTCTAGTTGCATGAGTTCGAAGATAGTTGTCAGAGGATGCCGTGTTGACTTTAGATTTATCGACCAGCAGCATTTCAGGATTGGTCAGTGGATTAGAGATGCTGGTCTGACTTCTTTCTACTCATTGAGTGAGAGATTCTACCCGGGCCTTATATGAGAGTTCTACGGATCCTTAGCCCATGGCAGTGATGGATGGTTAGCTCAGGTTCGAGACAGAGATAAACCTGTGACTACAAAGATCTTGAGTAGAGTATGGGATATACCCTTGACTAGATCTATAGTTGACAGTTTGGTGGACAGATTTAGTGGACTCCAGTGTATTTTCGAGTAACATATTCTACCTGAGGGAGCCACTGTTCCTGCATCCCGTCTTTCTGCTGAGATGAGACTTCTACATCACATTGTCGCCCGGATTCTTCTATCGAAGACCGGATGTTTTGATTACATCACACAGAGAGAGAGAGTTGTTCATGATGGTCTCCTTAGTTCAGCACACTCCAGTTTGCCTTCCGATACTCATGATACATCAGATGATGGAGGATTGACCAGTCAGAGACTTTGCTTACCCTACGGGATGGGTTTGACACTACTTTTCAGAGCGTACGGTGTGACTTTTGATGATGAGCCCTTCGGATGCTTCTATATACTGATGTCTATGACATCAGGTCACTACACTGGATGGGATATCAATTGGTCAGAGGCCAGTGGAGATGCAGAGTATCAGGATAGGCCGATGATAGAGATGAGGACACTACAGAGGAGGAGCGTATATTTTCAAGCGAGGCAGGAGCTTCAAAGGCACATCTTCCAAAGATTCAGCCTGAGCCAGCAGCGCAGCCAGAGTCTGCTTCTCAGTCTGAGCCTGCACCTCTGCCTCAACTGGCTCAGTCAAATGCTCTAGGAGATTCAAAAAGCTTGATGGATAGAGTCAGTCACATAAAGACGGATATCATGATTGTTCGATAGTGACTTGATTGTTTCATTGTTGAGACGAGAGAGAGCCATAGAGGATTGAGTGATGGCATCTCTGTTATTTTGTCCGCACTATCCAGACCCTTTTCTGGGAGTATTCCCAACTCATCTATTCTAGCTCCACCTGCACCAGGACCAGAAATTGACATTGATGGTGAGACTGACTCTGACGGTTTTGACTTTCCAGACTTGATGTCAGAGCCAGCGACAGAGACGGTGGTAGACTTACTTAGGAGTCCTATTCGAGATCCTTCCAGTTCACACATTCAAACTCCTGTTCTATCTACTCCACTATCTAGATCTGATGATCATACTGCCATTCCTATCCTTTCACCTGTCATTGATGCCCGCATCATTGATACTCCTATTGTTGACTCACCTATTACTGATACACCTACTATTTCTTTAGCTGATACGTCTATCATTTATTTGGCTGATACACCAATTTTTGATACACCATCCTTACATACATCCTTCTCTTATTCAGGAGCTAGGTTTCTACACACCTGGTTTCCATTATCTTGATTCCGGTCCTTCATTCGATCATACACCACATCCGACAGTTGTAGAGACTGTCGCTCTGATATGCTCTTTTCCTACTGATGATAGCCTCCACCTCTTCTGCTTCAGCTAGAGACAGGACCTATGTTCGACGTAGAGGACGTGGTCGTCGTACTCCTTCACGACCGACCAGGACCCGTCTTCGTGATCTCAGATCGATGTGGCCCTGAGCTCGTGCCTTCATTGATACTGGACTGATAAAGATTGGATCTTCAGAGGATGAGGATTAGGATAGTTTTTATGTTTAATTAGTTTGCTTTTCTGCACTTTTTGTATATTTTGATGTTCTCTTTTTGTACAAAATTCTGATTTTGTTTGAAATTTTATATTGTACTTCATGTTATGAATTCAAATGAATGAAATGCATTAATTACCTTTGGTACTTCATTGTCTTCGTTTATGAATGAATGGATGAATGAGTTTTTATGTTGTATTTCATTGTTTTATCTTGAATGACTTACTTATTATTCTCTTCCTTCCTTTTTAATGATAACAAAAAGGGAGAGTAATAAGACTAAAGTATAAATGTGTAAATTCTTTTGTGTTTGAATATTTTGAAAATTCTTTTGAAATTTGTTTGAGCTTGAATTGAAAATTCTTTACAAAATTCATTGAGTAATGGAGAGTAATACCTCCTTTGTATTGAAAATCAATTTTGAATTGAATTTCATGTCAAATATTTTCTTTAGATGTTTAAAAAGATGTTTATAAATTCTTTTACGAATCATCTATTCAGGGGGGGTCTAGTCTATTGCTAAATTTGTCTCTCCCAAGCATATTTTCTTTTAGAATATCACGATACATGAATTTATCTCTTATATATATTCCAAGCTCTGATACTCTTAGCCATTATAATACTCTTGCTCTAATACATCTTTTTCAATATCTCAACACCTATTGCAATTAGCTCTTCGCACCTTGAAAAGTTCTTTTGAAATATTTTTATGCAATTTATAAGGTTTTGTCATCATCAAAAAGGAGGAGATTGTTAACTCCGTTATTGATTTTGATGATAAACAAAATGCTTAAGTATAAGTTGAGTACTAATGATTTCTTTGATGTGTGTTTTTATGAAAAAGGTGCTCTCATTAATTTGACAAATATTGTTTGATTGAAGAAGTCCAAATTTAGATGAAAGATCTGCTCAAAGAAGACTTTAATAGTTAAAGATTGCTTGAATGGATACATAAGTTCAACACAAACTTGATTCAGCATAAGTTCAGATGTTTTGAGAGAATCTCAGTGAAGTGTCGACTCAAGTCGGTACACAAAGAAAGTTTTAGATGGCACAGTTGAAGTATCAACACATGGACTTAAAGTGTCGACTCAAAGTGTCGATACATGGATCAGCTCATCGCCTGAGATTTTTTAGTTATAGAACTTGCTAAAGTTAAAGATCTGGGTGAAGTGTCGACACATGGATGCCAAGTGTCGACTCATAGTGTCAACTCATCTAAAAAAGTGTCAACACATTTGAGATTTTCAGAAAGCTATATTGAAGATATTTGAACTAGGTGTCGACTCAAGGAGGGCATGTGTCGACCTGAAGTGTTGACTCATAGCCTGAAGTATCGACACATGGAGTTCTGAAAATAGTAATGGCTAGTTTTTCAAATACAGAACTCGTCCCTCTTGACTCCCAATGGCTAGTTTTTCATGTCTAACAGCTCGAAATCGAATTTGAAGCCTTGGAAAGATATTTATATGATTCAAATCAAATCAAAAGTAATGTTGTTGAAAAAGGAATAACCAAAAGAGAAGAAAAGAAGAGCATTCACTCCATTCATTGAGTTCAACCACCTTCAAGCAAAAGCAAGTCTCCAAGCATTCAAGAGCCTTCAAGAGAATTCAAGATCAATCATTCTTGAGCAATTAAAAATGCTTCATCAAATTGGAAGCATCACAACAACGAGCTTCAAAGAGATACCCGCTTTTGATTAGAAAGCTTTCATTATTTTTTACTTCAAACTATATTTGTTGTAAGGGTTTTTGGTTAGCCTATTGAAAACCAAAGGAGGTTATTGGTGAGCCTTTGAAAACTAATTAGGTTCTTGGTTAGCCTGCAAAACCAAGGGAGGTTGGTGGTGAGCCTTAAAACCATTTAGGTTCTTGGTTAGCCTGTAAAACCAAGTGAGATTTTGACTTGTGAACCTTGTGAAAAAGAGTCAGATTTTGATTATGAGCCTCGAAAACTAATAAGCTATAATCGGTTAAAATTATAGTGAATTCTCAGGGGATATTGGGAAGTGGATGTAGGTGCATTGGATAGCACAGAACCACTATACTTCCTTGTGTTTGTGATTGCTTGTCTCTTCTATTTGCTTTTACTTATATTGCTTTATATTTCTACTGCACACTTATTAAGAGCACTTCATTTGTATTCATAGTACTTAGTTTAATTGTTAGATTGGTTTACACACTCTTGTATTCCATTAATAATTTTTAGAGACCCAATTCACTCCCCTCTTGGGTTGCTTACTGGGTAACAAGCTCATTGGGTGAGCCCCCCGTTTGAGGTCAGCCTCCCTATTGAGATCAAGCTCCCAACCGAGGTCGGGCTCATTGGGTGAGCCCCCCATTTGAGATCAAGCTTCCAGCTGAAGCCAGGCTCATGAGGTGTGCCCCTGTCTGAGGTCAGCTCCCAGCTAGGGCCGTGTTCGAGTCCCAAGGTGGAGTCCCAGGCATGGAGTTCCTGCTAGAAAGCAGATATTCAAATCATGCCACTGTAAAAGCCTGGTCACTTGCAGCCTTCTGCAGGTGGTGCCAGCCCTACCAGAGGTACGATATGGGCACCCTCAGGCCCCAGGCCTGGTGGCTTGCTGCCATGCCCATAGCCATACCACCAACGTTCGCCCACCACCGTGGCACGATACCCAGAGCTTCTCCGAGAGAGGAATCTAGCGAAGGCCCCAGGACCTGCAACACCTGGGTGGTCACTCCTGAAATAGAAGCGCCCCTCCTATAAGGGGCACGGGAGAAGAAAGAAGGGAAAAAGGGGTTTTGCAGGGGGACAGGAGGTCTTTTCTTTCGGAGCTCCCTCCGAAAGGGAGGGAGAACTTCCAAAACCTCTGGGCTCCCTGAGACCCCTTCTCGGAGAGAGCCTCGGCCCCACTTCTGGAGAGGAGGAAGGTAAGAAAGGTAAGAACACAGGGGAAGGTGAGGGAGAGATAAGTTCCCATTCCTCGCTCTTGATCCCCACTCTTTCCATTTCCTTTACAATTTCATCTCGAGTCACACCCTCCCGGTGGACGGGTCCCCCAAGCCATATGCCATGGAAGACTTGTCTATTCCCCTCGATCGTCCCACTGACTTGATCATCGGAGTGTCTTCACTGGAATCCCCGGCTTGGGTCTCCCCTATTTTGTAGGAAGGAAGGGAGGACGCACGGTAGTGGGGGAGGAGGAATGCCCCGGCATGACCGAGCTGCAGGCCCATGGTGATCTTGGTAGCAATAGATAGTATTAGCAGCATCATTATGGCTATAGAGCCCGATTGGCCCTTACCTTAGTTGCTTTATTTTTATTTTTAGCTGATTTATTGTATGCCTAATTGGGTTTGTTAGTTGGGTTAGCTATTTTGTTTATATGAACTCAAGCTTGGGTTATTTAGCATTTAGAGGTTCATCAGCAGAAGGACTCTCTAATTAGATATACTGCCATATATTTTCAATGCCATATTTTTTTGTCATATAATTTATTAGCTAAACATTGGATGTCGTGCAAGCTTGGGCCCACAAGGTTTATCTCCCATATGGATAAAGGCGGATCAAGCTTTAGTTTAATTTTACATGGAAGTTGTATTTATCATGAAGAGTCCATATGTATCTTTATTTTATGCTTTTGCCTATATAAAAGCCTTGGAATCATGAATAAAAGTAATTTTTTCTAGTTATTTTCTATCTTGATATTGTGATTGTAAGATTGGGTGTGAAGCCTTGATCCTATGCCAACTATCCTCCTCTTCTTTCTTGTACCGCCCATCCCTCTTTCATCTCCCATTCCTAGTTCTTCTTCCTTTCTATTCCATATCTTATATTTCTGATAGATCTAATTTCTTTTCTTCTTTGTCAACAAATTCCCTCAATAAATTGCAAGGATACATCAAAGCTTGTAGCTCCGACCATTCCTTTAGAATAGAAGCCTGAGATCTACTCCGAGAAATGCTGCTCAACCTAGATCTTAAGATCCTTAATGCCTTGGTGAGATCTTATTTAGGATTTAATTTCATACTTTCTATTGGCTATATAGTAAGTTGAGTATTCCCTCCTTAGACTGGATCTGATACAAGTTAAATAGAATAATTCTAATCTAGGTAGTTTCTTAATTAACATGTGATCCTTTTCTTAAAAGTCTTAAATTTATTACAAATGGATAGCAATGTCTAATTATTTTGCATTTTCACTTGCATCTTTACTTGAAATACTTAGTTATTGTATTTATAAAATTAGAACTTGCATCGTTCTATATCAAGTTTCATCTAGCTACTTTAGCTGGTAGGTCCCAGGTTTGACATTCTCTTCCACTTGGTAGGGTCCCTCCCAGTTAGGCTAGGACACTTTCACAAAGCATAGTACCCTATCACTGACCCTAATGGTCTTGTTTTAGACTTTGGCATTAAAATAACATTCGATGTTGTACTAATATGCAGCCATTCTAATGCATGTTTTTTTTTCTGTACTTCATCCAATAAGTCTAGATCTATGAGTCACCTTTCTGAGTTGGTCTACTTATCAAAGTTTGCAACTCATATCAAGGGTTCTCCAAGCTTGATGGGTATCACGATCTCAATCTCGAATGCTAGGCTAAATGGAGTCTCTTACATAGGGATCCTTGGAGTTGTTCGATATGTCTAGAGTATATGGTGGAGCTTGTTAACCCACAAACCCCTAGCTTTACCAAGCCTCCTCTTGATTCCCTAGAGGAGGGTCTAGCTCATGACCTCTGCTTCCCCATTAACCTGAGGATGGGCCACTAAGATAAGGTGATGCGAGATCCCTTATTCTTTGCAAAACTCTTCAAATCTATACCCCATGAATTCCTATCCATTGTTGGTGATCAACACCTAAGGGACTCCAAAGCAGCAAATGATAGCCCTCCATACAAAACTATTACTTTGGATTTGGTGATGCGGGCCAGTGGCTCTACCTCCACCCACTTAATGAAGTAATCAACATGACTAGTAAGAACTTTTGCTACCCTAAAGTCGGTGGAAAAGGGACCAAAATATCCATCCCCCATTGTATAAAAGGCCATGGAAGGTTCTCTTATATGGGAGTAATCAGCATGGTAGGTAGATGCTAGATATTCATATTCCTCTGCCATGCATCGCACCTCATAACAAAGTTCTCTACATCTTGCTGCATTGTTGGCTAGTAATAGCCTTACTGGAGTAATTTATATGCTAATGCCTTCCTTTTAATATGATTATCATAAATTCCTTCATGGACCTCCTAAAGGTGAAAAGCACCTACACCTAGCATACAATATATAAGAAAAGAGGGCAGAAGGATATGCATTTTAAAACAATTTTAAAACATGCATAGCAGAAGGTTCGGTAGATAGTTCTAAACGATATACCGATCTGCTCGCAATAGGATCTAGTATAATGACCTAACGTGCATATAACATCAAAAGCAAGAGAATATATATAAAAGTACCATAGCTTTATATCTCTGAGAGAAGCAATGAAAGTGCTGTGAGAAGGAAGAGGGTGCTCGAGCCACACACGCATCTGCCTCTCAGGAAATCCACACCTGGGCTTGACTCTGATCAACTCCCTCGGAGTGCTAGCTCTTCGGGATCCTTGGCCGATCTTCTTCTTCCAGGAAGACTAGGAGGAGAGCAGGAACCCCTTCCCAAAATCTCTCTTTCCAAGACCTAGCAAGAGTGCTAGGTTACTCACACCCAATTCTAAAACCTCTCAAAACCCTTCTCTATTTCCTCCCTCAAAGTTTTTCTCAAAATTTGTAGATTAATCATTGGCAGCCCCTGAAAATGACATTCATTTATAGAGGCAGCAGGGAGAGGGAGAAAGAGGAAAGGAGGAGAGATGAGGGAAGAGAATGGGGGAGAGGATCAAGGCCATACCAAATGGGTCTAATCCATTAATGTATGTATGACTTTCATACCATAAACCTTGGAGCCAAAACTGGTTTGAATTCGAAATTCAAACCAGGTCAAAACCTACCCAAAAACCTTCCACGAAATCCTCCCAGAATTTTTGTTTGTCGCAGGAAGTGTCGACACCCGAAAATTGCCAAGTGTCGACACTTCACCAAGTGTCGACACCTGCAAAATTCCAAGTGTCCACACTTGGAACAAAGTCAATTATATTAACTTCGGGTGACGACAAATGAATCCCAATCATCGATTAGCCACAAGATCATATAGAAATCCTCTATGGTGTGTGACCCCATAGGTTCGAACACTAAGCTGGTAGCAATGAAACATTTCCAGTACCAGTCAAAGTCCTCATTTGTAATGATACCCGACGTTCGAATAGGTCGAAGATGTAGAGCACCTCACAAGAACCTCTGGCATATGGTTACCGCATAATTCATCCTTTTGACCTCATAATGCTCAGGATGACCTAGGGTTAGACTGCCAACCCTAATTTAGTTTATCCAGATCATGTCTCAACCTCACAAGTTTTGTGACTCCTCACAAGAACTACCCTGGCCAAGGTTTTGCTGAATTGAGATATAGTAATGAGTCATTCACTCTAAACTATTTGGAGAGGTCAATTCCATCTTGATCCACCATCGCTCCACAAGTACTTGACTACACCCAGAAACCTTCCATCGCTATATTAAAAATCTAGGTAGTTCGGTACCAAAGTACAGTGACTTGCTTGCAAGCTACCATGGTGACCTCAGGTCTAAGGGACACATATATCCATATCCCTTTGCGAGCAACCTTTTGATAGAAGGGAGCTCCGCAGATGGTCACGTTCAGTGAAATGTTATATATTTTACTTGCATGTCATACCAGTATCTCCACACTTCTTGGTTAAGAGGATAACCAACAAATACGATATACAACAACCTATACTTAATACATCATCATCCTATAACACTGTATCCTTTGGTTGTGAACCAGTTTAAGAACTACCTGATATATCCTTTCTATATCAAACAATGTAGTTCTAAGGACTCCATCACACAAGAGTTCTTTACTCGAAAATGTAAATATGATGGATAGCCAAAATAAATAACTTTTATTTATAAAAAAGAATTCATATACAAATACAAAGATAGCATAACCATCTACAGCCTATACGATTGGCTTTGCGACATAATTCCCAACAACTTCCACTTGGACTAAAGCCAATCAGTACAGAATCTCATTCCCATTTTTCGTTTACAACAGTCAAACTCTTAAACTTCGTTGGTTTTAGTGAAGGAATTAGCCAGGTTTTCCTTTCCATCGATCTTCAGAAGGTCAATGTCACCTCATTTCATAATCTCTCGTACAAGGTGATAGCATCGCAGAATATGCTTTGTGCGGTGATGAGACTTCGACTCTTTGGCTTGAGCAATGGCTCCAGTGTTGTCACAGTACATCAGAATAGGACATCAAGGGAAGGTGCCACTCCCAGCTCGCCAAGGAACTTTCGCAACCACACAGCTTCCTTCGCTGCATCTGATGCTGCAATGTACTCTGCTTTGCATACTGAGTCTGTCACAGTAGGCTGCTTAGAACTTTTCCAGTAGACAGCTCCTCCATTCAGGATAAAGATAAAACTTGACACACTCTTGCTATCATCTTTATCTAACTGGAAACTGGAGTCAGTATACCTCACAAGTTTTAAATTAGATTCTCCATAAATCAGCCATTGGTCTTTAGTATTTTGTAAATACTTAAAGATGGTTTTTATCACTTTCCAATGAGCTTTACCTGGGTTAGACTGGTATATACTCACTACACCTAGTGAGTATGCCGTGTCTGTCTAGTACATGTCTGGCATACATGATAGAACCCACTACCGAAGCAATGGGATTCTACTCATGCGCTCTCTCTCCTTAGGAGTTGTAGCACAATTTCTTTTGGAGAGATCAATTCCAGTGCCTATCGAGAGATAGCCCTTCTTAAAATTTTCCATGCTGAACCATTTCAGCACGGTGTCGATGTACGTAGATTGGGACAGTCCCAGAAGCCTCTTAGATCTATCTCTATAGATCTTCATACCCAGTATGTAAGAAGCTTCACCCAAGTCCTTCATAGAGACTGAGATGATAACCAGACCTTTATTCTTTGTAGTGCTGCGATGTCATTTTTGATTAAGAGAATGCCATCCACATACAGCACAAGGAATACAATCACAAAACCATTAGCCCATTTGTGTAAATACAAGGCTCTTCTCCATTCCTAACAAAGCCATACGACTCGATACACTTATCAAATCGCATGTTCCAACTCCTTGATGCTTGCTTCAGTCTATAGATAGACTTTTGAAGCCTGCACACCTTTGACTTATTTGTGGATGTGAACCCTTCAGGTTGTATCATATACACCTCCTCTTCTAGCTCAACATTCAAGAAAGCTGTTTGGACATCCATTTGCCAGATTTCATAGTCAAAGTGCATTGCTAAAGCAAGCATAATCTGAATAGATTTGAGCATTGCCACAGAAGAAAATGTCTCATCATAGTCAATACCATAACGTTGATGATAAAACCCATGGCAACCAGACAGGCTTTATAGGTCTCTACCTGTCTGTCTGCGCCCCTTTTTCTTTTGAAAATCCATTTGCACCCAATAGGTTTTATCCCTTCAGGTGGATCAACCAATGTCCATACATTGTTAATCTCCATGGACTCCGTTTTGAATTTCATGGCTCCTAGCCATGATTCAGAGTTGGACCTCTGCAACGCATCCATATAGGTGATCGGATCCTCATTGTTCTCATCAAGTTCAATGGGATCATCGTCCCGGACCAAGAAACCGTAGTATCTGTCCGGTCAACTCGATACTCTACTGGATCTCCTTAATGGTTCCTGAGTGGGCTCAAGGTGTGATCTAATCATAGCCGATTCTATGTTGTTCCTTGAGTGTGTTGGTTCTTCTACTTGTTGAACTTCACTAAGTTCAATCTTAGCGGCTACAGTTCCTTCACCAAGGAACTCCTTTTCCAAAAAGATAGCCCTAAGACTGACAAACAACTTTTGTTCCTAGCTAAGTAAAAGTAATACCCCTTAGACTCCTTGGATACCCAACAAATAGGCACCGGTCAGACCTAGGTCCAAGTTTGTCCGTTTCCAAATGTTTTACATAAGCTGGGCACCCCCAGACCCAAAGGTATGATAGTGTGGGCTTACGTCCAGTCTATATCTCATATGGTGTTTTACTAACGGACTTACTTGGAGCCCTATTTAGAAGGTAACAAGCTGATTCTAAAGCATATCCCCAAAAGGATAGCGACAGAGAGGCAAAGCCCATCATGGACCGAACCATGTCTAACAGGGTTCGATTCCTCCTCTCAGATACTCCATTTAATTAGGGTGTCCCTGGAGGTGTCTACTGAGAGAGAATCCCATTCTCCTTGAGATATGTCAGAAACTCACCTGAAAGGTATTCACCATCTCGATCAGATCGAAGGGTTTTGATACACTTTTTGGTTTATTTTTCTACTTCATTATGATATCGTTTGAACATTTCAAACGATTCAAATTTATGTCTCATCAAGAAGACATAACCATATCTCGAAAGGTCATCTATAAAAGTAATGAAATAACCATACCCATCTCTTGCACTAACATTCGTAGGTCCGCATACATTAGTATGTATTAGACTTAGAATTTCATTGGCTCATTCACCTTTTCCAGTAAAAGGTGATTTAGTCAATTTTCCAAGAAAATAGGACTCACAGGTTAGAAGTGAACTATCTTCACTAAAATCGAGGAGATCCTTGGTTTTCATCCTATTTATCCTGTTTCTATAAATATGACCTAGCCTACATGCCATAGGTATGCTTCGCTGACATTATCTATCTTAGGATATTTGCTAGATGTGTACATTATACTAACAGGTCGTGATAGTACATAGATGCTATCACACATTTGTCCATTCAAAATTACAGAACCATTCAAAATGATTTTGCAAATGTCATTCTTTATTGATAGTTAGTAACCATACACAGCCAACTGGCCTACAAAAATGACATTCAAAATAAAAGAAGGACAAAAATGACACTCATTCAAAATAATAGTACAGGACTTGAAAACAAGTTTAAGGACTCCCAACACCATAACTAGAACTTGGCTTCTATTTCCTACATTAAAAAACCTCTCTCCATCCTTGAATCTTCTACTAACTTGAAGTCCCTGCAAAGAATTGCAAATATGAATTGGACTTCCTGCATCCAATACCTAGTTAGTAGTATCGCAAACAGAGAAACTACAAGGTGTTATCATATAAATACCTTATCCAGGACCATCCTGCAACTTTCTCTTCTTGGACATGTTCGGGTCTAAGGATGCAATATAAAGAGGACAGTTCCTCTTCCAGTGACCCTGCTTCTTGTAGAAGAAGCACTCTGCACGACTTTGATCTGCCTTCACTTTCTTGGCCTGACTGGGCCCAGAAGCACTAAGCACCTTTTTTCCTTTATTTTTCTTCTTTCCTTTCTTAAAGGAACGATGCCCTCCTAAAGAACCTCCCACTAGATTCACCACCTCTTTATTCAACTAGTGGTCTTTCTCATAAGTCTGCAACAATCCCAACAGACCGTGGCAGTTGACTATAGGCTTATTCATTCTGTAATGATCGAGAAAGTCTAGATAGGAGGAGGGGAGAGAATTCAAAATCGCATCTTTTCCAAGCTGTTCATGAAAGGGACAGTCAAGCTTGCCTAGGCACTCAATCATCTCTATCATGTATAATACATGATCAGTGACCGAGGGCCCATCATGCATCCATGTATTATATATAGCACAGAAAATCCTGTACCTTTCAATGTCGTCTGGTGTCCCGAAAGACTCCTTCAACCTTTGAAGGATTTCTTCCAGCTAGGCTTCCTCGAATTTGTGACTGAACTCGTCGTTCATCGTCGCTAACATAATGCATTGAACAGTGGTCCTGTCAGAAATAAGTGTCTCTAACAGAACCCCGAGCAGTGGTAGCAAGGATCTTAGGTGCCGTATCCGATATCACATACGAGATCCGTTCATGCTCAGGACAATCCTGAGCCTTCAATACTAGCTATCGAAGTTGGGTCCATTGAGGTTCTTGTTGTCGAGAAGAGACCGGAGTGACAGGTTGGAATACATCTGAAAGGAAAACCAAAACTAATTAGTATATATGAATTATTAACCTAAAGACTTGGACTTTAGTCTAAAGGTCCCTCCCACTATTATGCATAGATTGGTAGCCTCTACCTCCAATCCAAGAAATTACTTTTATTCCTTAGCGGGTACTAGAGTCCAATAGACAACACATGAGCCCGACTTTGGCCGGCCCATCCATGCATGTCTAAAGGTAGGTTCTTCAACCGATTACTTCTTCAAGTAACCTCTAGTAATTGGGTTTTGCCCCAAGGAGCACTTCAATCGACCTTTGGGCCTCCTACCTTTGGGCCTCCTATTGAAGGTCCCGGTTAGGTCCAACCATTAACATGATAAAATTCAATGCTTCTAACTAATGAATGGTCAAGCTCGACTTTGGCCGGCCCACCTGACCACCGTTAAGAGAGTCATACTAAGCCATCATATTAGGAACAACAATTTCAATAGCCCGATGAACACCCGATCTTTGGATCTGCCGATGAACATCTAATATTGGATACATTACTATCCCACTTAATGGGAGGCTAGGACTTGGTTATCCCTATAACTTTATCCTTTTAAGGACCTAATAATTTAGAGGGTTTTTAAATAATGTAACAGATGAAGAGATGAGAAGACATGGATCAACCTCCCACTGACCAAATCAGTAATTTAGGAGGGTTACGCATAACTAATGATCCATGGATACCTAAAATCAGTCAAGACTGATTAACCTTGGATGACAAGGGTTAACACGAGTCAATGATCTATCCAATCAATCCTGATCGACCACATTGGCTAGGTAAGTGAGATCATAGGTTGGGTTTCACCATTAACCATCTTGCCTTATACACTAACAGAGTTGGCCAAGTAAGAGGTAGCCCCAAAGAACTATGATCACAATGCCAAACTTATCTCGACAGCAATCGGTTCATCAGACTCGATTAGACTAGCCTAAAGACTCAGGCTTTCCATTGAGCCACAAATTAGGTCCATTCAATCTAACTATTAGATAGATTTAAAGAAGAAATCATAACTCAACATTTGATTAGATTAGTTCTCTAATTAGTCCAATGCATTTAAACTTAGGTCTAACCCAATTAAGGACCTAATAGAAGCTAACCCATGACCCTTAAGACTTATTGAAATGACTTAAAATCTTTTGAATCATATTCCTAGAGTTCTTAGTCATTCTTAATTCTTAATTAAGTTCAATATCCTCAAATAAATTTAAAAAATTTAATTTATCATGTAAAATAATTTTACAACAAATCAAAATTTGAATTCACTATATTTTAAAAATTTTTATTCCAAGTATCGACACTTCAGGAGCAAGTATCGACTCAAGGCCCGAGACAGGAAAAAGAAAACAGAACGATCTATTTTTTGGACATGCTCATGTGTCGACACTTCGAAGGTCAAGTGTCGACACTTCAGGGTCAAGTGTCGACACTTCAACCTATCTCAGAAGAAAAATAGAAACTAGATCTCAGAAAATTTTTTCATGAGTCCATACTTCAAAAGCCAAGTGTCGACTCACAGCCTGAGATAATGAAAAATAGTGATGTCAAATCAAATGTTTCTCCAAACATTCAATCAAAACCGATCAATAAAAACTCTTAGATCTTATCTAAAGTTGTTTTATGATCATGTCATTAGATTAAAATAATCTTTAACCTACAATTTTCTTTCTTCTTATTTTTCTTTTCAAAAGTCAATCACAGCGGCACCCCAACACGCCATAGGAGATCCCATTGAATGGGAAGAGAGAGTCTTGTAGCCCTACTTCTCTCCTATGACTGGACGGCCATGGTGAAGCACTCAATCCAAGTACTTAAGAAGTGATGATATTAGCATGCTAGAATCATTATACTATAAAAAAGAACCTATTGCTCTGATACCATTGAAGGTGAAAAGCACCTACACCTAGCATACAATATACAAGAAAAGAGGGTAGAAGGATATATATTTTAAAATAATTTTAAAACATGCACAACGGAAGGCTCGGTAGATAGATCTAAACAATCTACCGATCTGCCCGCAACAGGATCTAGCATAATGACCTAGCATGCATATAACATCAAAAGAAAGAGAATATATATAAAAGTACCATACCTTTATACCTCTGAGAGAAACAGTGGAAGTGCTGTGAGAAGGAAGAGGGTGCTGGAGCCACACACATATTGGCCTCTACAGGAAATCCACACCTGGGCTTGACTCTGATCAATTCCCTCGGAGTGCTAGCTCTTCGGGATCCTTGGCCGATCTTCTTCTTCTAGGAAGACTAGGAGGAGAGCAGGAACCCCTTCCCAAAACCTCTTTTCCCAATACCTAGCTAGAGTGCTAGGTTACTTACACCCAATCCCAAAACCTCTCATAACCCTTCTATATTTCCTCTCCCAAAGTTTTTCTCAAAATATATGGATTAACCATTGGCAGCCCCTGAAAATGATGTTCATTTGTAGAGGCAGTAGGGAGAGGGAGAAAGAGGAAAGGAGGAGAGATGAGGGGAGAGAATGGGGGAGAGGATCAAGGCCATACCAAATGGGTCTAACCCATTAAGGTAAGTATGACTTTCATACCATAAAGCCTTGGAGCCAAAACTGGATTGAATTCAAAATTCAAACCAGGTCAAAGATTGTCCAAAAACCTTCCACGAAATCCTCCCAGAATTTTTATTCGTCACAGGAAGTGTCGACACCCAAAAATTGCCAAGTATCGATACTTCACCAAGTGTCGACACCTGCAAAATTCCAAGTGTCCATACTTGGAACAAAGTTAATCATATTGACTTTGGATGATGACAAATGATTCCCAATCATTGATTAGCCACAAGATCAGATAGAAATTCTCTATGGTGTGTAACCCCATAGGTTCGAACACTAAGCCGGTAGCACTGAAACATTTCTAGTACTAGTTAAAGTTCTCATCTAGTAATGATACCCGACATCCAGATAGGTCGAAGATGCAGAGCACCTTACAAGAACCTTTGGCATATGGTTGCCACATAATTCATCTTTTTAACCTCATAATGCTCAGGATGACCTAGGGTTAGACTGCCAACCCTAATTTGGTTTATCCAGATCATGTCTCAACCTCACAAGTTCTGTGACTCCTCACAAAAACTACCCTGGCCAAGGTTTTGCTGAATTGAGACATAGTGAGTCATTCACTACAAACTATTTGGAGAGGTCAATTCCATCTTGATCCACCATCACTCCACAAGTACTTAACTATACCTAGAAACCTTCCATCACTGGATTAAAAATCCAAGTAGTCCAATACCAAAGTACAGTGAGTTGCTTGCAAGCTGCCATGGTGACCTCAGGTTTGAGGGACACATATACCCATATCCCTTTGCGAGCAATCCTTTGGCAGAAGGGAGCTCTGCAGATGGTCACGTTCAGTGAAATGTCATATATTTTACTTTCATGTCACACCAGTGTCTCTACACTTCTTGGTTAAATAACCAACAAATATGACATACAATAACCTATACTTGATACATCATCATCCTATAACAATGTATCCTTTGGTTGTGAACCAGTTTAAGAACTACCTGATATATCATCTCTATATCAAATAATGTAGTTCTAAGGACTACAGGAAAATGTAAATATGATGGACAACCAAACTAAATAACTTTTATTTATTAAAAAAATTTATATATAAATACAAAGATAGCACAACCATCGACAGCCTAAATGATTGGCTTTGGGATACAATTCCCAACACCTCCCTCATCGCAATCCTACCTCAGAAGGTCACAAACAGCTCGGGAGGGGTAAAGAGAAAGACTGCTTATAAAGTTTTCCCTCATGTATCAAGCACTTGGAGGATTTAAATTTGATCTTATGAGCTTCCTTTTGATCTACCAACAACCAACCATTCCTCAAGAAATTGATTAGTAGATCAATCCAGAAAAGTTCATCATCGAGCTACATCACCTCTAATGTCTTCTCGATAGTCAATTTCTTAATTTGTTAAAGATAGGCTCCTCGGGGGAGCATCATTGGCATAGTGGTCGCTACCTTGGCTAGTGAATCTTTTGGAAGTTATCTTTTCTTTGGATTTACTAGATTTCAAAGTCAAGAAAATCACTAGTCAGCTCTTTGACCTTCTAAAGATATTTGATCATGTGGTCAATGACCAACTAAGGGTCATTGTAGACCCTCAGGTTCCACACTCTAAGGTCTTTAGTGGCTTCAAGCCCGATAATTAGGGCTTCATACTCAGCTTTATTATTTATTGCTAGGAATTTGAAGCATAAGGCATGCCCAACAATCATTTCCTTAGGGCTAACAATTGCTATCCTAGCTCTCGATCCTTTGGAGTTAGATCACCCATCTACATATATTTTCCATGTGTTAGCTGGGGGGATCCAGTGCAGGCATTGAATGCCCCACCTCTTCAGGCTTGGGCGGCTCATTAAGGATGGTGCACTCAACTTGGAAATCAGCCAATACCTAATCCTTAACTGATGATTGGGGGTGGAAGTTAATATCAGACATTAAAAGCTTGATGACCCATTTGGCAATACATCTCGAGGTCTCGAGCCAATGGAGGATGCTTTTCATGGGCTGATCAGTTAGCAGAATGATAGTATGAGCTTGAAAATATGGTCAAAGTTTTTGAGAGACAATGAGGAGGGCATAACTAGCTTCTCTAGTTTTGAGTATCGGGTATCTGCATCTCTTAAGATCTGGCTAATGTAGTAGATTGATTTTTGGATCATATCCTTTCATGGATTAGCACTGTACTCATTATCGAGGGCGAGGTTACTATATAAAGGAATAGCTCCTCTCCAAGATCAAGCTTATCCAATAACAGTGGGGAACTTAGGTACTTCTTGAGATCTTCAAAGGCTTTTTGAAATTCTTCGGTCCATTGAAAATTCTTTAACTACTTCAAGGTCTAGAAAAAAGGAAGGCATTGCTTGACAGACATAGAGACAAATCGGCTAAGTGTAGAAATTCTCCCTATGAGAAATTGGACATTCTTTATTGTCTTTGGGGGGCTTATGTCATAATTGGCTCTGATTTTCTTCGAGTTGAACTCCACCTCCTATTGGAGACCATAAAGCCAAGAAATTTGCTCAAGGATATTCCAAAGGCAAACTTAGTAGGATTCAACTTTATTTGGTACCTTCAAAGGGTGGTGAAGTTTTTCTAGAGATCACAGATGTGGGCTTCAAAGACTTTGCTCTTGACAAGCATGTTATCGAAATACACTTCCATTTTCACCATCTGGCCCTTGAAAACCTTATTCATCTAGTACTGGTATGTAGAACCTACATTTTTTAGACTGAGTGGCAAAACCCTATTACAAAATAATCATCAATCATAATAAAAGTAGCCTTTTCTTCATCCTCAAGAGCGATCTAGATTTGGTTGTAGCTGGAGAAGGCATCCATGAAGCTGTGGAGATCATGGCTTGAAGTGGCATCTACCATTTGATCGATTTTAGGCAATGGATAATCATCTTTTAGGCATTATCGATTAAGGTCGGTGCATCTATACAAATTCATCATTTGCCATTTGCCTTCTTCACCATGACCAAATTTGCGATCACTTTGAATAGATAGCCTCTTGGATGAAACTAGCCTCTAGGAGTTTATCGACCACCTCGGCTATGGCCTTTTATTACTCGGCCATGAAACATCGCTTCTTTTATTTAATAGGATGGTACATCGGGTTCACCTTTAGCTGATGTACCATCATCGAAGGGTTGATACCCAACATATCAACTGGTGTCCAAGTGAAGATATTAGCATTTTCTTACAAAAATAAAGTCAGTTGATGTTGGGTTATCTGATTCAGGTTGGAGCTAATTCTGACCATGTGTTCAGAGTTTCTATCAGCCAAGGGTATAGGAACGAGGTCCTCGATGAGCTCTCCTTACCATTTGGTCAACTCATCTCGAATGCCCAAGCCTTCAATAGGATAGCTATCAACAGCCTTCCTCCCTTGGAGCTCGTTATGATAAAAACACTGTGCCAAGCTTTGATCTTCATGGATTTCCCTGACCTTGAGCATCATCGAAAATTTGATTTTAGGAAATCAATGGACATGAATGCTCAATGGCATTGATACCCGGTCATCCTAGGATGTCATTATAGTCTGAAGGGGTCCGGATGATTAGGAAATTCACTTGGGTGATAGACTGGACATGGTAACCACCCATTTTTTTAGTTAGGGAGATCATTCCTTCTATCAAGATTACATCTCCTGTGAACCCTATCAAAGGGAGTCCACCCAAGTCAATCGATCGGGAGATATCCCCATTTTTACAAATGCATCAAAATACAAAACATCAATCAAGCTTCCATTATCAATAAGGATATAGTGTACATCATAATTTCCTACATTTAATGTCATAATGATCGCATCATTGTGCGGGAATAAAACTTCCTTATCATCTTCTTCAGTGAAGATCACTAGTGCGGCTCATTTATGATTAGGTGGTTCTTTCTTGAGATAATGCCACTCCCTAGTGATCATCCTTGCTAATAAATCACACACATATATATATATATATATAAATATTTTAAGTAATTATTGGTGCTAATATATTTTAAAAATCCTAATATCATAATTAAACTGGACTTTCTTGCAAAATTAACTACCTTTGAAAAAGATAAAATTAGAGTATAATTATGAAAAGTAGATGTCAATCCGAAGCACCACACACCTATTAAAATATTTAATAAAAAAATTTATTCATATTTTTCCCTCTTTGGTAGGTACATTAAGATTGATAAAAATTCTTGAAACTCTAGAACCTAAGAATCAAACAACACGTGAATCAGAGTTCATTTTTAATGGGCCCAGAATAATTTCAAAAGTTCTACTAGAATTTAACTCCCAATCCTACACTAATTCAGCCTTCTCTAAGCTCTATTTAAAGGACCCCTGGGCTATTGAAGAAAGCATCTTGGAGAAAGGGGATAGAGGACATAGCTTTGGATTATGAATTGGCCTGTAAGAGTGAGGTTTCTTAGAGAAAAGTTCTGTACTTACATCATCATCAAGCCTATTCCATCTCCAAGATCAAGATATAAAGAGAAAGAAGAAGTGGAAGCCCAGTTCGCTTCATGGAGTACGATGGAAGAAGCGCAGTGACATCACTAACTTTCCAACAAGGCTATGGCAAATCAACTTCAGATGCTTTGTTACCACTTTTATTTATTTATTTAGTTATTATTTTCTTGTTATTAGATTTTAATTAATACAAAATTTATTTTTATGTAAGTTAAATTCATATCTTTTACTTTTCTCACAAGTAGATGCTAAGATCTAACTAACAGATCGAACGTATCTAAGTTTAAATTCATGTTCTTTAAATTCTTTTACACTTTTTAATTTTATTTTTTGATTTCAAAATATTTTTCTTTTTCTATTAAAATCAAAGATTTTAATTTATTTTATGCACTGCCTTCTTCGTAGATTCAACCTGACTCATCCTTATTATATATTTTTAATTTTATTTAAAAGTCAATTAATTAAATTGATAGCCATGGTGTCTTAAGATGATATCATAATCTATCAAGTTTTTGGCACCGTTACCAGGAAAGGCACAAACACTAATATTTTTGATCTCTTTGATTTCTTATAAATTTAGTTTACTAACTTTTCTTTTTTCTTTTACAAATCAAAAAAAGAAAAAAAGAGAAGAAAGAAAATTCTACAATTTTGATGAGATCAACCCTAATCCTAGATTAATTTTCTTTTTTATTAGTTACTTTTAATTAACTTTTTCTTTTTCATATTAACCAAAAAAACTTCTTTTTTATTTCTTTTGATTAGTTTCCTTTTTTAAAAAACTCCATCTAATTTTTTTTGATTAGATTTATTTTCTTTTTTTATTGCTTTCCTCTTTTTCAAATTAACATAAAAAGAAAAAAAATATTTTTAGTTGCTTTCAATTAATTTCTTTCTTTTCGAACTAACCTAATTTTTTTTTTATTTCTTCCTTATCAAATTAACCTAAAAAGAAAAAAATGATTTTTATGTACTTTTAATTAGTTTTTTTCTTTCCAAACCAACTTATAATTTTTTTTTGATGTCTTCCTTTTCAAATTAACCTAAAAAGAAATAAAATACTTAACTTTTTAATCAATTGCTTTGAATACTAGATTTGATTTCTTACCTTAACATTAGTTGCTTTATATTCCTAATCAATTTTTAGTCTTTTTTCTCTCACATCTAATTAACCAAGATTAAAAACTATCTTTTATTCATTTTGCTTAAATTATTACATAATTTAAAAAGAAACTAATTACTATCATAATAACTTAACTAAAATAGAGAAACTAATTAAAATTTAAAAACTTACTACTTGTTTCGAAACATCTTTCTTTTTTGTATTGCATATTTTCATAAGATATCTTAAGGGCAAGAACCCATAAATAATAAAAGATGGGGATTTGATTATCCTTCCTTAGCCTATAAATTACTATCATGCATCTTGCATTAATCCAAGCCTGTTAATTAAAATCAACTAGATGTTAGCTCCTAAGAAACTCGAGCTCAATAGGATAAGGTACTCAAAAGAATTAGACTAAGTCAGGATTGGCTGATTGACTGGTATCTAGGAAAGGAGTTCAAAGATGATGTAGCCTTGAAAAAAGATGATTTTTAATTGATTCTATTGACTAACCTGGCTAATCTAATTAGTGCCTAAGAAAAGCAATGGGAGGAACCCCACTGATCTTACCCTTACTTGGCTAGTTGATTAGTTAGTTTCTGACTTGGAGGGCTCCAAGGTGGCCTTGGCAATTAGGAGCTGTCTAGATTTGGGATAACCCTATGATAGAGAGTTCATGTTATGTTAACTCTTATATAAATAATATCAAACTCTAACTAATTCTTTTCTCTTTCTTAGCTCTAGGACTCCTTTGGTCCTCATCTTTAGTACTCTTTTCTATCTTTCTTCCTTCTTTATCTCACCACTCCTCTTAAAAAATAATAAATATATAAATATATAAATAAATAAGGATTTCTCTAATCTAAAATCTTGATTGCATATTCAAATATTAAGAACAATCTGATAAACTAAATTAGTGCTAGGAGAGCATGAATCATTATAGTAGAGTACCCTTCTGTTGGCACAATCGAGCCCCGCTCACCTTGTGAGTGAATGCCTAGCTACATATCAATTTTTTCAGTCTAGGTATGAGCTAGTTTATCAAGATCAACCCCAAATAGCATATAGACTAGGACGTAACCCATACTTTAATGTATATAATTCAGGTGGGGGTTCCAAACAGATTTTTTTATGGCAACCACATCCAGTGGTTTCCTTGGCAACCTAAGGATCTATGTTCATAGATACACCATATTATGATTAGTCCTATCCATAATGTCATCCTTCTTTAACTATTTATAGTTCATTATTTGAAGAGAAGGATTAGCAAGCATCACACCCACCTCCTCTATAGACCAACCTAGATGTCGATAGGTTTGTTCAATATTAACAAATAATTATAGCCCAATGGCAATCTATTGATAAGCTAATGGATTGAATTGATCAACGATTAATCGAAATTAATAGTGAGAAGGGGGATGAATTGCATAGTCAATCCAAGAGTAATAACCTAGAGGGACCATACCTAGCTCAAAATTTTAATGACCCTCTATCTTTTCTTAAATAATCAACTCTAACTCCCAGGAATAAATTGGTCTTAGAGTAACTCTATACAACTATAAAAATCAATATAGATAATTTAATTAAGATAGAAAAATATATAGAGAAATTAAACTTATGGGATGAGGAACCATTCCATCATATCCCACTCAACTATGGCCCCATTCCCTAGTGCCATAAAATCATCCATGTCTTTTAATAAGATGGGAGAACAAATAGATGTAATGATGGAATTAGTTGATCCTTCCCAAGAACTACAAATGCATAATATAATGAAGGAAGCTACCCCCAAGGTTCTCTCCCAAGATTTAGTAGATCCCTGCCTAGCTCAGTTTGGGATAGATAAGTTTAATGCATATGGATATTTTATGAAAATTTATAACTTAATACATATACCCTATTTCGAAACCACCCTACTTTGGATTGACGAACAACAAGAGCCATTACCTATCCTACCAATAGCTCATTTGTTAGAATCATGACCTGTTCAAGAACTAAAATCACTTCTTGATGCACCTATTAAAATTTTTCCAGTGAACCTTATTCAGGAAGCCCAGCTTAGTAATATTCTAAAAGAACATAAAGAAGCTATCGGGTGGGATATTATTGAAATGAGGGATCATGATCTGGAAAATTTTATAATTGATTTCTCCATATTTGGCACTAATCTTGAAAACTACCTCCAAAATCTTTTCATGATAGTAAAATGATGTATGGAGACATGTTTAATATTAATTTAGAAAAAGTGCCTAACTTTGAAATGGAAAGGGATATTGACCAAACACATCATGCTCGAGAAGGAGAGTAGGGTAAATCAACCCATAATTAAAAAAATTCCTAAACTACCACCTCCAATCTTGGCCCAATAAACACAATCCCATTCTAATACTACAATAATACTGGTAAAAGGCAATGCTAAAAAAGGTTTTTCCCGATGCTAATAAGCATCGACAAAAATTATCCCAATGCTTCAAAATGGTTGAGAATATAGGAGTGGAGATAATTTTTCTTGATGCTTTTTAAAAATATCAAGAAAATTTTCAATGCTTTAAAACATCGATATATTTTACATTACCAGTGCTTTAAACCATTGGAAATATAACATTTTGTCGATGCTTTTAAAAAGCATCGACAAAATTCAAATTCTTGATGGCAAAATTCAAATTCCCAAAAAAGGATCGACAAAATTCAAATTCTCGATGCTTTAAAGCATTGGCAATTTGAATATTACCAATACTTTAAAGCATCGAGAATTTTCTTGATACTTTTTAAAAATGTTGGAAAAATTCAAATTACCGATGCTTTAAAGCATTGAAAATTTGTCGATGCTTTAAAGCATCTAGAATTTATCGATGCTTTAAAGCATTGATAAATCTATTTTTTTAAAAAAAGTAAAATAAATATTTTTAAAATCAAAATCTGTATAAATTTTTTATGAACCTATTATATAATAAAATTATAACAATCATAAAATCACATTGCATATATTCTTCACATCCAAATTGAAATTTCAAATATAAATTTCATTGCATTCTAATATAAGAAAGTTTCTTATAATATAAAGTTTAACAAAATTAAAAAGTACATGAAATAGAAGATATAAAATAAAAAAAGTCAAGGTCAATGATCTGTATGAGGAAGTCATCACCCTGTCCATGAGGATCTGATACTTTAGAAGCCTATAAAAAATATTTAAAATATTTAAGTTACGAAACAATGAATGACAATATATTATATAAATCATTGATTTAATATAAGAATATATATTTAATAATATATGTATTTACCTGATGTGCAACAAACATCAGTACGATAGATGTAAGCCACTCAATATGCTCTCTCATGGCATCCATCGTTGTTCTACCGGTGGCATGGCTCTGTCGCATCTCCTCTATCTCCTACTTAAGTTTACAAACACATGCATCTTGAGTACCATCTATCGCATCACGTGTATATCTACTCACCATAGATAACTAAGTAGGGATGACTCTAACTCCATAACCCCTCACTGATCATAGCGCTCCGATCCCATCAGGTCCTTAAACACCTCAATCCTGATGCGACTACTCTATATAGATGCTGTAGAGTCATTGACATGCCTAGCAATAAGAGCTATAGCTCTTTCCTATATTAATTTAAGAAAATTATATCTTAATGACTAACAAAATTAAATTAAAATCATTGTATGAAATAAATTATAATAAATAATTACATATAAGTTTCTCGACTCATCTTTAACAAACATACCATCATGGTAAGTATGAGTCATCTGGTAAAACTTCACCTCACTGGATTTCCTTCCATGCTCATCCATCTACAAAAAAAATTATAATTTTAAGTAAATAATTCAAAAAAATTTAAAAATTATTTAAGTATCATGATACATATGTATATCTTGATATACATATGTATGGCGATACGCATATGTCTCGCGATACATATATGTATCGCGCTACTTATGTGTATCCTGATACATATATGTATCGCGATAATTATATATATATTGTGATACTTATATGTATCATGATACTTATATGTATCGGGATACTTATGTGTATCAGGAAATATATATGTATCGTGACACTTATATGTATTACAATATATATATGTGTATCATGATACTTATGTGTATTTTAATAATTATGTGTATCACGATATATATATATCGCGGTACATATATGTACCATGATACTTATGTGTATTACGATATATATGTATCATGTTACATCATCCATGATACATAATATTAGTTTCATTAAAATCTAAAAATGCTTTAATATAAAAAATATAAGTTTAGAGTTAAGGAACATACGAACTCTTGTCTGATTCACGCATAACTCTTGGATCCTGATGTATGGGGAATAGACAGAGGTGCTTGTGTAGCTCTACCAATATCAGAATATGTCTACAAAATTAAATAAATAACTTGTTATATCTTGAAAGAAAGTGATGTGGGATGGACGGATTATTTGGAAAGGGGAACAACTAAACAAACTAGGACCATGGGAGGGCTAAGAAGCCTCCCGGGACTAGGGCAAACTAGAACTAAACCCTAAAACAGCTAAACTCTTTTGGTTTTCAATTTTTTGGTGGAGGAACAATGGGATGGAGGATAGGAAACATGGACACTCTAGGACTGGGGACTTAACTTCACGGAGAGATGTCGCACCTCTAGGGCATCTCACCCATCCCACTACATGTAGTCTAGGGCGTTCTCCCATCTCACTACACGTGGAGCCTAGAGCATCCCATCCAAATCGCTACCTGGGACCGTAAAGAAAAATTCCTAAGACCAAGAGGGGGATTCGATGGAAAAGGGGATAACTAGGGACTCGCGCCTCTCGACGCTCGCATGGAGCGAAGGAAGTGGGGTCCACACCCCTTGACACCCGCAGGTGAAGGAAAGATGGGTCTCAGCCCAGAACCGGAATCAGTGGCTAAACCAAAAATTCATAACAAATCTTATTTTTACAAGAGGGAGAGGGGGCCTTTATATAGAAAAACCAAAGCCCTCACTTACTTAGCCTACAAGCAACCCAAAAAAGGAAAATAAACTACATCAAAATCCGTGCTACATCAATATTGGTGCTGATTTGCTCTAGGAAGCATGTCGGCTTGATGAAGTGTTCTGAAGAGCGTGCTGCTTTGAAAACTGGACTACTCTAAAATCCATGCAGAATCCTCTCATGGCCGTGCACAGGGAAAGAAAACGATCTCTTGCGGCAACCGGTAGATGGCCGGCAGTCGGGAAGCAGGCGGCGAGCGACGGATGGCCGGCGACGGCTGCAGACGGGGCGACGGCACAAAGGTGGCACGACACACCCAGGGCATGCCATTTGGTCTCCCACGGCCCTGGGCACCGGCGAGGCCTCCGATGGCCGGACTTTGGCCGGTGGACGGTGGGATGGCGACGGACGATGGGCGGTGGCTAGGTGGCGGACAGGGGTGGTGGCTGCAGGCAGGGCGACGGCAAGCGATGGCATGGCACGGTTGCATGTCGTTTTGTCTTCCTGTGGGCGTGGGGCCCTGTGCACCGGCGAGGACCTCCGGCGGCCAGGCATGGGCTGGCGGATGGTGGGCCGGCGGCCGGCAGCAGGCCGGTGGCAGTGGGCGGCAGCGGCGGACATGGGGTAGCGGTTGGTCTTCCCACGGCCATCCCTTCATCTTCCACGGGCGGGGCGGCAGACGCCAATTTTCTAGCAAGGGGCGGGGTCGATGTGTACCAGCGGGCGAGCCGGCAGGGGCGGCCGGGGGTCAAGCAACCCGGATCTGGGGGTGGCAGGGTGGTGGGCTAGGGTTTGGGAGGTTTTAAAATTCACGGGATAAAGATGGAATAAGGCAGGGATAAGGTGGGGATAAGTTTGGGTTAAAACTGGAATAGTGGGGATAGGTGGAATAGTGAGAATAGGAAAAATATAAAAAAATATGAGAAAATAAGAAAAAATAGGAAAAAGAATTCGGACCTGCCCTGAATCCCCATCATAAAGTATATATATAATGTACAATATAAATTAAATATTTTAATAAAGTTACTTAAAAGATTAATTAGAAGATACCTGTCTCCTTTCGGAGAACCAATAATAAACCACTCCATCCACTGATGAGGGGGTACATTAGGAGGATAAGTACCAACTACCTGCTCCTTAGTCATACCCGAGAATTTGTACTTCATCTTTAACTATGCTTTATATTCTTTTCATTTTCGATTGAGAGACTTCAGTATAAAATCATGAAAGGATGGAGGGAGTACAAACTTGGACTGCAAAAGAAAATAATTGTCAGGTCAAGTAAATGTTGGAAATAATCATGCAAAAACAAAATTAAAATAAAGAAATATAAAATCCTCCAATCCTCCATCATCTAATACCATGTCGATACAAAGTATTGTTATTGAAATAATATAAAACATAGCATAATATGTCACCATGCAAAATAAGAAATATTTTTTTCAATTTTTTACCTGCACAACTCAAGGAATCTCAACTTTATATGTTGGAAGCATGTCATTCTACTTTTCATAACTCAATGGACAAAGTTGATGCCTCCACGCAACTATCCTTAAAAATGAACTCAATAATATGGTGGCTTGTTTAATTGGCTGCCCTAGCTAATTGCACTCAATCACTATCTTCTCACCCTCGTGCATCTCCAGGCATCCCATACTACTATAGGCCCGCGTCTACCTGTAACCCTCCCAGATCATCTATAAAAAATAAATATAAGTAAACTATAGTAAGAAGTGTAATGAAATTTTATCAAACCAAATTAAAAATAAATTATTTTTGAATGTGTAGCACATAATCTGCTACATCAACAGGAGGATCATACTGCCCCGAGGATGATGGACCTATAGCTACTGTGCCAAAGGATTAGCCACAACCTCTGGTATTGAAGAAGGACTGGCATGAACCTACTGCACCAAGTACCCGCCTCAACCTACTATGCTGAAGAAGAAATGCTGGCCTTTGTCCGTGAGTGCTGGAACTACACACTTTCAAATCATCGCGAGCATGGCATAATGTCACCTATAATTTACATCAGAGTTAGAATCAATGAACATAAATATTAATTTAACATAATAATTACTACAAATTGCATACATTGTAAAATTTAATGCCAATAAGAATCAAGCATTAGCATTTCCTTCAAATTTTATCCTGACCAAGGATATTGTAGTATGTATGTCATCAACTGGTACAAAATTGAATGGCATGGAATGTGTATAAGTGTCATCATCTTCATCATCTTGCAGCTACTTTCCCATATCATATAAGTTCCTAGATTTTATTTTAATAATAGTAGTCCAATCTTTATCTTTTGCATTATATATAAAAAATGCTTGATGAGCTTGAGAAGAAAAAATGAATGGTCATCCTTCAATAAGGCACCAGTATATATTAATCTTGTAAAATTTACAAGTGTAAATCCATTTGTATCTTATTTCAAATCCCTTGATGAGTTTATGTCCACCCATCACATCTAAATAATATGACTTTAAAGATTCCGTAGTGATCTAACTCATAAATATCTTTAAGTATACCATAATAAATTTCTCCATCTGCTTTCACCATAACACTGCTATTCTATGTTTTTTTAAATTTCTCATGATCTTTAGTATGAAATTTAAAACCATTGATTATGAAACCATTATATATGTTGATAACTTTGTTAGGTCCTTGAGCCAATGCTATTAATTCATCTGAATAATTTCTCTCTATCATCGTTGATACCTAAAAAATAATAAGAAATGTTAACACGTTATTTGATATTAAATCTATCCATATATTCTTTAAATATATATCAAACCTATTTTGAAAGCCATATAGGAAATACTTGACTAACCGTCGCTGTTCAATCCTTGGATTAGATCAAGTGTTATGATTAGCTTGTCGCTGAGATAATAAAAACTTACTGCATAAAATTTATATTGTTCATTTAGAAAAAAATAAGATATGATATTTAAACTTAAAATTTATTAAATTATACTAACTATGATAGTCTGATATTATTTCACTACGAAGTAACACATAACGATGTGCTTGTATCATTGATTTATAATCAAATATAGTACTTCTACTTTTTTTCATTACTCAACTAGCAGTAGAAAACTTATACAATTCAGCATTATCTACAGAATCACTATACTGTTGAGGTCTATTAAATACAATCTCTATACCTTGAAGATATCTTGAATAAAATGTCAAACACTCTTCAGCAATATATCCTTCCACAATCGAGCCCTCTGGATAGGCTCTATTTCATACATAATCTTTCAATCGTATAAGATACCTACAAGAATTAAAAATTTATTTACACATCATTATGATGCTACTTTTATCAATAATATATAAGGATTAAAAATGAACAACAATACCTTTCAATAGCATATATCTATCTATAATATGCCGGTCCACCAAGCTTGACTTCCGAAGCTAAGTGAATGAGTAGATATATCATAATACTAAAAAATCTAGAAGGAAAAATCTTCTCCATCTGGCAAAGAGTGTTCATAACATCATATTCCATTTGATCAAGCTCTCCGGGATCAATGCATTTTGATCATAATGCCTTAAAGAATGATGATAACCAAATTATAATTGTAAAAACTTGTTTAGGCAATGATGATCTTGAAGCTATTGAAAAGATATCTTGCATCAATATGTGACCATCATGACTTCTGAGATTAGAAATTCTTTGGTCCTTAAGATGCACACACCTTGAAATGTTTGATGCATATCCATTAGGTGCTTTAATATTTTTCAATACTGTTATAAAATTATCTTTTTCTTGAGCAGACATTGTATAAGATGCAGGAGGTAAATAAATTCTATTATTAGCAAGTATTCTGGGATGAAGTTTCTGTCAGATACTAATTTTTTTAAATCTAGTCATGCCTTCATATTATTTTTGGTCTTTCCATCAAGATTCAATAATGTTCTAAGCAGATTATCACAAACATTCTTCTTTATGTGTATGACATCAAGATTATGCTGAATAAAATTATGTTCCCAATAAGATAAGCCAAAGAAGATACTTTTTTTCTTCCATAAATGTTTGCTAAGTTGATTTATAGATGCTATATATACATATTCCTCATTTTCATTTTCAAAAAGATTATTAGGATCTTCAAATACCTGTGCATCCATACTAGCAGTATTCACTTTTTCTGGCAATCCTTCTTGATCATCCCTTTCTCTTTTTTTAGAAGACTTCAAGAATTCACCATATATGTAACTGATAGAACCATTTATCTATGAACACTAGTTCTAGAAGGTGGATAGGTATATATCCAAATTCTATGGTACCATCAAATAAATCTTTCTAAAATCGAAATAGATGATTTGGTTCTAACTATCGATGATGTCCTATATATCAAAACTTTCCTCCTTGTTTTAATTAAATTGAATGTGTTGAAACTGCATAACAAAGACATGTAATCCATCCCTTTGTACTCCAGCTAGATAAATTGGCATATAGTAGAAAATCATTAAAAGTCCATAACAAAGCTGCCCGTAGTTTAAATGTTTAACCATTAGAAGCATAAAGTACATCGACACCTTCCCATAACTATTTCAATTTCTCTATTAAAGGTTATAGAAAAATATCAATATCATTTTCTAGACCCTTATCACCTCGAATAACCATCGATAAGATAAGTGAGGATTATTTCATGCACAACCATAATGGTAAATTATATGGTATTAGAATAACTAGCCAAGTGCTATATATAGAATTTAGAGTCCAAAAAGGATTGAAGCCATCTGAAGCTAAACCCAACTAGACATTACGAATATCAAAGGTACAATCAAAATGCCTAGCATTAAATTCTTTCTATGCTAAACTAATTGCTGAATGTCTCAACATTCTATTCTTCGTATGCCCTTCATCATGCTATCTCATTAATGAAGCTATTTTCGATGATGAATATAGCTTCTTCAATCAAGAAATAAGAGAAAAGTAATACAATACCTTTACTGGTATTTTTATACTCCATAGTTACTGGTATTTTTATACTCCATAGTTACTGGTATTTTTATACTCCATAGTGTATCTGTTCCATTCATTACATCGTCGTCATCTTCTTTGTGAATAGTCCATTATGAAGATCCCCATAATTGAATGACTCTTGATCAGCATTTGCACTATGATATAACATACGATTTACGGACAACTATGAATCTTTTGATATCCAAGATCCAATTTGTTAGTACTTTCTTTGCTTCATAATAAGAAGATGGTAGACCAGTGCCTTCTAGAAATACATCCTTTACTAAGTTTTAACTTTTTTCGGACTATCCATTTATATATTTTATATGGAATAAGTGTATAAGAAAGAAAACTTCAAACAGCCTGGATATAATTGTTCATCTACATCTTTCATTAAATTATGATATCGAGCTGACTTAATAATTGATGGCTATATCTACTCCTGATATATGTTCATTCCGTGAATATAGAACCCTCACATATTCTAGCTATTTCATATGTATTACTTGAACCTCCAAAATTTTGAATACCTTATTGAAAAGCATCTATGATCAAATCCATTATATCATCATCTCGTACAGGATTCTTTTGCATATTACTGAATCCAAGATCAGACAAGGGTTGATTACTTGTTATTGGCAACATAAATTCTCCATAAAAAACCAACTCGGGATAACCCCTTGCAAAACCATTCCATACCAAATGTTCTTCAATAGTTTGTAGATCTAGACAAGAACTGTTAACACATCATCAGCATAGACATAAAATCTTTTCATTCAAACTACTTTTATACATACTAAATTTAATGAAATCATGAACTCCATCTATATATTCTTTGGTATTTTTCAGTTTACTTATCCAGCTTTTATCTATTATAGGATACAATGATCGAACTTCCAAGTTATCTAAAATCAAAAAAAAATTTCAAGCAATCATAACACCAAGTTCAATTTTTAAAAATTATGTGAAAAATAATATAAATTATTTAATAAATACATTATATCACTAACTAATAGATAAAGGTAGGTCCTATCCCATTCAAGAATTGTATTAATTATATAGGTCATTTACAGTAATCAAATAATATGCAATAAGAGTTCTGAAAAAATTTTGGCAGCATTTTCCTTTAGTTCTCCCCACACGACTAATGATGTATGAGAAGAATTAAAAGAAAATGCTGTCCAAAATTTATATCGAAATCTATCCATACTGCTTGATTACTATAATTACATACATAATTATTTATAATTATTAAACTATCCAAACTGGACAATTAATTGATCACTGTAAATAATTCTCTCAACCGTATAAAAAAATATCAATGTACGGATTCTATAGAATATGTACATTAATCAATTGATGAGTCTATATTTTTATGTAATAAAAGTTTTATAAAAAATATTTAAAAAACCATATCTAATCATAGCAAAGCTATACATGGTACTAAAATGAAAGATTTGCAATAATGATCAAATATGATGACATTAGCATAAGACCCTCCAGGCATCACTTACCCATAATAGTGCAAGTCTCACGAACCATTATCACATAACACCAATAATTTTTTCTAAAAAAAAGAGCTAAACATGTGGCAATTAGCAAGTATTTGACTTGTAATAAGAAATTAGTACAACAAATATTATAAGTCAATCTAAAGCTAAAAACTCTACAACTATTTGTGTATATGTTTGAATGTTTGTGTTTACACATTGAGGATTGATTTTTTTTTGTATAGGTGGTGTTGGCTTGTAACCAATATAGAATGTGCCATGCCCTATGCCAAGCTTGTTAGAGCTTGTTATACATTGGCATTAGATTACAGCATGCCAAGTTTTGTCACACTGGTGGTACTATGGCTTTATTTCATGCAGGTATGCATAGTACATATTATCTATGCCTTGTCATTTCATGCTGGTATGCACAGTACATATTATCTCATGCCTTGACATGTTGAGTAGCACTTAAGTTCATATATATATCTCTTCAAATAGATATTTATATGTACATGTACAAATATTTTATTATGTTTCTTGCAAAAGATATTCCCTGACATACTATCAGACCATATTAGTTGATGCTGTTTGTTTTGAAAAATAGTGCATATTGACCAAATTGGTATCTTGAGAGGGAGTGATCATTAGATAAAAAAAGGGGCCTCTATCGAGCGGCCAACTAGTGGCTCCTGGGAGATAACAATGTCCCTCCTAGGGAGAGAAAAATGCAAGCCAATAAAAACACTAATCTAAACTACTAAACTTTAGTCTCGATACGAACAAAAAGGAAAAAATATTTTATTAGATAAACCAACACAACTAAGACTGTATATTTGACATTATTTATTATAATTTTAAAAATTAATATTATGGAACATCAAAAGTTACTATGCTATAAACCAGGTGACTTTGGTTGTCAACCACGTAATTGTAAGATAATGGATGATATGGCATGACCGCTGATGTGAAACCCCTGTCAGATCTAGCTGGCCACCATGCAGGTAGAAGGCACCACCTGGACATGGCTAGCAGATGAAATGTCGAGGTTGAGCCCCTAGCCGAGGCCAGCTCCAATCCAATGTTGAGCTCCAAGTCGAGGTCGTGCTCCCGCCTGTCGAGGTTGAGCCCCTAGCCGAGGTCAGCTCCCATTCGAGGTTGAGCTCCCTGCCGAGGTAGTGCTCTTGCCTGCCAAGGTCAAACCCCTGGTGGAGGTCAACTTCCATTCGAGGTCGAGCTCTTGATCGAGGTCGCACTCCCACCATTCATGGTCGAACTCCAGGTCAAGGTCAACCCCTTCCCTGAAGTCAGGTATGGAATTTCTGCAAGTGGATGAGGTCTCTTTCATGGGCACCCCTGGAGCGGCCAAGATAGTGATGTCAACAAGCGGTGTCGCCATCCCTGTCAGGACCCCTGTGCTTTTCGAAGAGCCTGGCACCTCTGAAAGATGATGTTTCACTAGAGCATGCCACCTGCAACCTCTAAAGAGTGGTGCTTCACTAGAGCACGCCGCCTGTGGGGAAGCATCCTGCCAAAGTGTCAGGCCTCTCAGCCTACTATCACCACCTCATGAGAAAAGGTGCTTCACTTAGGGCACCGCACGCCTCAACCTACTCCCTGCATCACCTAAAAGTAGAAGGTGTCACTAGGGGACCCAAGTCTTGCAACATCTCTTGCCAGGCCGATGCTCTACCAAATCACCCCAGACACAAAAAAGTGATGCTAGGAAGAGGCAGTGCCCTGTCAGAGTGTTAGGCCTCGCGACATGCCATATGTATCCACTGCTAGAGGGATGTGTACTCCTCAGTACTCCACCTGTGTCCATGGTAGATCTCCCTTGATGGAGACTATGGATCCTGTACCCCTCCTCTAGAGAAGGGGGGAGGAAGAGTAAGCCTAGGCCTCGTTGGTGGGGACACCAAAGGCACCAGAATAAGACAGAGGCTTTTCAACCCTCTGTGGGTTGATCAATAATTTATAAGTCCATCTGTAATAAGGGCTTAGCCCATCTGAGTCCATTTTAGTTATTATTTGAGTCATTTGAGTTGTTATTTCAGTTAAGTATTAGTCAGCTCATGTTGAGCTAGTTCAGTCCAATGCTAGTCAGCTCATGTTGAGCTAATTTTATTTTTTTTGAGCCCTGTCCAAGTATACTAAAGACTCAAGACTACATCATATAAGTGAAGACAAAGTCCAACCAGATTGAAGATA
The DNA here is from genome assembly GCA_021397845.1 of Areca catechu. Classification (NCBI taxonomy): domain Eukaryota; kingdom Viridiplantae; phylum Streptophyta; class Magnoliopsida; order Arecales; family Arecaceae; genus Areca; species Areca catechu. The sequence continues at coordinate 53,769,216 of CM038041.1, forward strand.
TTGAAGTATAGCCCAAGTCCAACCCAGTTTGAAGATTTGAAAACCTCAGGAGGAAAATTTAGAAAACCCTGATTCCTTGCAGATGCCCTCCAGATGCCCAGATTTCCTTCCAGATGCCAGAATATATACATAGACCAGGGCATCCATGATTCTAGAGGTCCACCTGCATCCTAGCCCAAAGAAATAAAGCCCAGGCGCCAAGCCCAAGCCCTTAAGAAGCAAGATACCAGGGAATATTCCTGCTACCTGGCTACCAGGCCACCCCAGCTTCCAGAGGCCCAAGCCCATGTGCCCAAGCCCCTTTGGGCATGCCCCTTGCTGCTCCTAGAAGCCCAACACGCCCCCCTAGGCATCCTTGGAGTGTTGACCAAGTCAAGAAAGGAGGAGAGAATTTTTAGGGATTTTCCTACCTAGGTTTCCTTACTTTCCTAGCTAGAGTTTGAGAGGGAAAATGATTCTTATGTAAAGTCTAATGTACCCTTACTTTGGGCCCAAGACTAAGGGTCTATTTAAAGGACCCTAGTATCTTGTATGAGGATTGATTTTGATATATGAATTAAAACTTGAGTTCTCCTCAATTGCTTTGTGCTACCCTGCTTTATGCTTAAGGTGTTTTATTGGTGCTTTCTTCTTCCCGGTGTTGCAACAGAATTCCTGCCGCCAACCATCCTTCCAGAGCCCTAGCCGCCATCCTCCAAAACTTTCTTCCCCTTGCCATTTTCTCTTGTTTTCTTGCTCCCTTGTGAGTTTTCTAACCCCTGACAGGTCGTTTGCAGGTCCCCGAGTTCCTACGAATCCAACAACTCCAGCCAAGCCTCAATCGAATCACCGAGTAGAAAGTCGGGTATCCGCGGATCTTTGGCTTGATTTTCCAGGCCGCATCCATCAAGAAAAGAGAGATTCCTTCGCTGCGATATTCATCGGGCACTTCAGACATTGTCAAGTACACCCGCTCTACCTCCAGTATAATATTGTAGGAGAACTTGCCCTAACTGAGGCTTCTCAGCCCCGGCGATCCTTTTTTATTACTTTCGTAGGTCATAATCTGCATGCCTGACTTCTAAAATTCATATAGAATTCTCTATAACTTATTTTGATCCAATTTTTGGAAATTAATCTCTTAACCCCACATATAAAACACACAAAAATAATTGCATGCATATTAGTCCCGCATCATCTGGTATTAGAGCTTAGATTATGGCTTGTTTTCTGCATCTTTTTAGTCCGTATATGCTCTGTTTTGTTATTTATTTCTTCCTGCTAAAAACTCTAGAAATTCTGAAATTTATTTTTATGGATTCATCATAATTCAAAGTATTTTATGGAATTTTCTCAAGTTTTATTTCAGTCTGTGTAGTTTCTGCAAGCCGAAATACAACTTACAAATTTTTGGCTCTATTTTTTCAGCAAGATAATTTTAGAAGGTTTAGGGTTTTGTTTAGCATCTCTTTGCATATCTTTTATTTTTAGTATATTTCTAGCATATTAGGTCATTTGCTGCAAATCATATCTCTACAAAAAGAACAAAAATATATATATATATAATCAAAAAAATATCAAAAAAAATATCTAAACCCTAATTTGCATCATCATCTGCCTGCCATCATTGGATAATTTACTTTTAAGGGCACTCTTGCTATATCAGATAAGGAGAGGAGTTGATAACCTCTCCTTAGCCCAAAACCACACCCCTTGCATCCGGTCCCAAGCCTAACCTAAAACTAACTAGACTTAATTTGCCCTAGTGGGCTAGGGACACCAACTGGTCGGGTCTGGGCTAGTGTTAGATCACTGTGTCAAGTTAACCTGTGTGTGCCTTGTGCTTAGTGTTTAGAACGGTGGTTCAGAGATTCTATCCCGAAGGACTTGTGTGCTGCTCCGCCTACCTAGCCAATCTTTGATTGGTGTTTAGGATTGGCAATCAGGAACCTAACACTCCCCTTACACCTGCCTAGCTGAGTACAGGATTATTATAGGCTAGTTTGCCAACCTGATTAAGCATCTAGTTTTGGACTCTAGGTCTAGGAAGCTATAGTTGATCGAGTCTTGCATGAGCACTAGATCAGGAGCATCCTATCATCCATCATCTTTACTTTTGTCTGAATCCATGGATAAGCTAGAAGCCCAGATGAAAGCATTTGCTAAGCAGCTAACCTAATCCATGGCCCAGATGACTACCCAGTTAAACTACCCAGATGACTACCCAGATGACCCAGTTAACTCAGTCCGGTACCCAACCAACAATAGACTTGAACATCTTGCCAATGGGTTTGACCAGATGGAGAATAGGATAGGGACCCAAGAGAAAACCCATAGGACCCATACTAGATCTAATACCTATAGCCTCAACCCAACTCAACCTAGTGAAACCAGGGAGTCCAACCCTAGGAGAACCCCTCACCATGACCCATATTATGATAATGAACCTAGAAGAACCCCTTACCATGACCCTTATTATGATACTGAACCTAGAAGAACCCCTTACCATGACCCTTATTATGATACTGAACCTAGAAGAACCCCTTACTATGACCCTTATTATGATACTGAACCCAGGAGAACCCTATTCTGACCCATATAGGGAGTCCAACCCCAGGGAAACCCAATACTCTGGCCCATAGGGAGTCCAACCCTAGGAGAACCCAATATTCTGACCCATATAAGGAGTCCAACCCTAGGAGAACCCAATATTCTGACCCATATAGGGAGTCCAACCCTAGGAGAACCCGATACTCTGACCCATATAGGGAGCCCAACCTTAAGAGGACCCCATACCATGATCCATCCTTAGAACCTGACCATAGAAGCACCCAACCTCATGTACCCCTATTTGATGGAAGATCCTCAGGTGTATACTAAGTGGGAGGATATGATGGACTGGCACTTTGAGTATACTGGGATGTTAGAGTTAGATAATATTAGTTTGGCTACATATGGGTTAATCAAATATGCCAAGCAACATTGGAAACATACTGAGGATGAATGTTATCGATGGGAAAAAGAAATACGTACCTGGAAAGCCATGAAAAGTAAATTGAGAGAGGAATACCTAAGTGAATCTTATGAATACAAACTTTTAGACCAATGGTACAAATTGAAACAAGGGAACATGACTGTGTCTGAGTACATTAACCAATTTAACGAGTTTAGTAGGAAATGTAACACAGTCAAACCTAATCTAAGATCATGGCTAGATTTCAGGATGGCCTACGTAGGGATATCCAGTGGGAGCTGTATCATTATCAAATTAAGGACCTAGAGGAAGCCTATCGCCTAGCTAGGGAATTCGAGTTATATCAGAGGGAACTCAGGATCACTCAATCTAAGTCCAATAAGGATAATTCCCTTGAGCCTAAGTCCAAACCTAGCCAACTTCCTTTAGATCAGCCTACTACTCCTATTCCATTAATTTGCAAGGAATTAATCCCAGAACCCGTTAAAGAACCTGAGGTAGAAGTGTATGAAGGTGATTCTAGTTTAGCAGATGAATACGAAGGAGAGGATTTTGAGAACTATGATGAAGATGGACCCAAGGTAGAAATCACTGAGGAACTACTAGAAAAGGATCCTGAACCCACTATAGAAATTGAAGGAGTGCCTGAGCCAGGATCAAACATAGTAAATGAAAGTGAGGGCCCACTAGAGTTGCCCATAAAGGAGGTCCCTATGGAACAATCCCAGGAAGTAGACATTATTTTAGAAGACCTTCAAGATAAGCTTCCCAAAGACTTTCCTGATGACCTTCTACCTGATCCCCATCCTACTCTAGAACTACTTTCAGCCCAGGACCTTATTCAGTATTCTCATCAAGAGTTCATTCCTTTAACCCCAGCTGATAACCTTAGTCTTGAGCTGATTAAGCCATCCTTTCTTAAAGACCCTACGCTTGCAATGACCAAATTCTCCTTCCTTCAAGTGGACCTTATGCCATCCATAGATTAATGTCCAAATCTTAAGGTCCTCCATATTAACCAAGGTCTATTGTGTTCCCGATCTCGCCACCGCGCCCGTGCCTCGGAACCGCCGATCTGTATAGACCGTCTTGCTCCTGGGGCTTCCTGGCTGGACTGGACCTGTAAGACGGGGTCAGAAGACCCTGGCCGGGGATCCCGGCGAGGGAGCTCCGACGATCAAGTTAGTAGATGACGAGAGGGAACAGGGTCTCTGGGATGGGCCCCCCAAAGGAGTCCCAGACTCAGAGATTCTATGAGCAAGAATGGTGCTAAAGAGACCAGAAACCCGGCTGGACTCCCTTGCCGAGCTCATGCCAAGCGATCCCCTCTCGGGACCTTGGATCTTGTCCCGTGGAGCGGAGCCTCCAGCCTCTGTTTCTTACTTGTCTCTGCTTACCTGGTCATCTCTTTGCTTCTTCCTTTTATCTCCTCCCGGTGCCTGCTCGTTTTTCACTCTCGGGAGGCTCCTCCCCCTCTCGTTCTCGTCGCCCTCTCCCCGTCCTTTTCTCTTTTTCCTTCTGGTTCTGAGGGCCAGGCGGCTCTCTGGCCTCGTTCGCCGAGCCTAGCGGGGAAAAGGTAAAGGAGGGGGGTGTCGGCAGGGCGGCCGGTCAGACCTTGGGCCAAGCATGGGTGCTCTCCTCCCAGGTGCCGGCACTTGTCCGTCGAGGGGCCCTGTCCTGTCAGAGCCACGTCTCTCGACTGTGGAACTCGTCGGGCCGACGTAAGTGATGTTCCACGTGCCGCCGCCATCCGTACAGGGCACCCTCTTCGGGGTGCGGTGCGCACGGCTCGAGGGCCAGCCTCGGAACCTACGCCTCCGCTCTCTGGGGCTCTCTCTATAGGAGCTGCCTGACCTCGGTCGAGGTGGACCCCTCCCGAGTGGACACCTGGCGGGGCGGCAGAAGGACGCTCGGCCTCGATCGAGGTGGTCCCGTCTTAGGGGCCACCTGGCGAAGGAGCGAGGGGGCCCGGCTCGACCTCGGCCAAGGTGGGGCCGTCTATGGGTGCCACCTGGCGAGGGAGCGGGGGAGCAGCCGACCTTGGCCGAGGTGGACCCCTCCTGGGTGGACACCTGGCGGGGCGGCAGAAGGATGCTCGGCCTCGACCGAGGTGGTCCCATCTCAGGGGCCGGGCCACCTGGCGAAGGAGCGAAGGGGCCCGGCTCGACCTCGGCCGAGGTGGGGCCGTCTATGGGTGCCACCTGGCGAGGGAGCTGGGGAGCAGCCGATCTCGACCGAGGTGGACCCCTCCCGGGTGGACACACCTGGCAGGGCGGCAGAAGGACGCTCGGCCTCGACCGAGGTGGTCCCGTCTCGGGGGGGCCACCTGGCGAAGGAGCGAAGGGGCCCAGCTCGACCTCGATCGAGGTGGGGCCGTCTATGGGTGCCACCTGGCAAGGGAGCGGGGGAGCAGCCGACCTCGATCGAGGTGGACCCCTCTCGGGTGGACACCTGGCAGGGTGGCAGAAGGATGCTCGACCTCGGCCGAGGTGGTCCCATCTCGGGGGGGCCACTTGGCGAAGGAGCGAAGGGGCTCGGCTCGACCTCGACCGAGGCGGGGCCATCTATGGTTGCCACCTGGCGAGGGAGCGGGGGAGCCCGGTCCGAGCTCGACTTCGGACAGGGAACCGTAGTTGACTCGGTTGAAAACCTCCACGTAGCTCGTATAGTGCTCGCCGGGATCTGCGACCAACCACATCATCATTACGGCCGTAATAGTTGCCCCCCAATCCGACGTTCCGTCGCGGCATCGTGGGACAGAACGTCGGGATTAAATGTGGAATGATGTGGGGAGGCGGAGATCTTGCATCATAATTGCCATGATCCTCGTCGTCGTTTCTCGGTGTGCCCGAAGCCTTATAGGAGGCCGCCATGCCATGCATCGTCTGTTCGCCCGCAATAAATGCGTCGCTTCGAAGCAGGGGCCGTTCCCTGTTAACGAGGCGACGGTGTCGGGCGTGCATCCACGTGGCGATCATCCAATGGCCCGGAGCGGAATGACGGGTACGGCGACTATCGACTGAGTTTGAAAAGGAGGGGACTTTCCAGAATGAGGCATTTTTCTTTGCTCCGTGGGTGGTTTGCTGTAGGCTAATTTCCACTGCCCCGCGTTCGCTGAGTGCATTTCAGTGAGTGCCCCCATTTTCTCCCTAGTTTCCCTCTTCTTCTCCCGTGAATCCTCCTTGCTTTCTCCTTTGTCATGGTGCGCCGTCGCCATGTTTCCTCTAATCCGGACGAGGCCGGTCCGTCCTGGCCGAAGACTCCGTCTTCTTCCTCTTCGGAGGAGGAAGTGATCTCGGAGGAGACCCGCAGGCGACTGCAACCTGGGGGGATCACTATTGGTATCCCCGGGGCGTCAGGTCTCCTCCCGTTGCTTCTGCTATTCCGCTTTCTTCTCTTCCTCCTCCAACTCTTCCTTCTGTCTGTCCCTCCGGTCATGCTTCCACCATGACCGAAGGCAACCTTTCTTTTCTCCGGGAGGTCTACGGCATCCCGGGGTCAATCCGTCTGCTCGCTTCGTGGCCCAGGGATCGCGTCACCATGAGTGGCCCCGATTGCATAGCCTTCTACGAAGACTTCCTTCTCGGGGGTCTTCGGTTTCCTCTGCATCCTTTCTTTCTTTCCTTCCTTAGCCACTTCCTCTCGTCCCGGCCCAGTTGGCTCCCAATGCCATCCGGGTCATCTTCTCCTTTATTATTTTCTGTCATTTCCATGGGTTTGTTGCCCGTTTCTCCCTCTTCAGGGCTCTATTTATTCTGAAGAGGTACTCCACCGATGATGGCTGGTGGTACATCTCGCCCCGGTCCAGGTATCTCCGGTTCGACCTCCCTTCTTCCATCAAGGGTTGGAAGAACCGGTTCTTTTTTGCCTCGATCGAGGATGTCGACTGGGCCTGAGCGAACCGGATCAGTCTCCGAACCGGAACTCCCAGGTCGAGTCGGCGGACTAAGAGGCCTACTCCCAGCTTCTGAGTGAAGTGGTCCTAGCGCTCGAGGTTCTGCTCTCGGAGCAGAACTTGTTTGAGGCCAGGATCAGTCCCATCCACGAGTCGGGTGAGACTCAGTCTTTCCTTGACCCCTGTACTCTTTCTCCTTTATAGCCGAGCTGACTGACCTCCTTTTCTTTTGTGTTGCAGGCATGAAATTCTCGCTGGAGAACCTCCTGGAGGGCGCGGCCCAGAGGGACGTCGTCGAGGTGGATGAGCCTGCGGCGAAGAGGGCTCGCACCGAGGTGAGCCAGGAGATCGTGCCGGTGACCGTACTCAGCCCAGTGGTCACTGTTCCCCCGCCCAGGCTGCCTCGGGGCGGGGCCATCGATGCTCCAGCTGTCAGACTCGGCGGTGCTACCGACGAGGGGGCTCCACCACCGGCAGTTCTGCCCAGCGCCGGCCCCATCATCGCCGTGGCTCCGACGGCGCAGCCTGCGACCTCTGCCGCCCCGTCGACAGCGATTCTTGCCAGAGGGGCAGTCGCCGCCGTAGCTGACCTGACGGCTCCGCCACCGGTGATCACCAACCGGTGCTCAGTAATCCGCGATAAGGGGCTCGCGGAGAAAGTGATGGAGTATGCCTCCACCGCCCGGGACCACCGATCTCGAGGCGGCAGGGACTACGCCGATGCCCTGCTCGGGATCCTCCCGTAGCTTTTCACGGTAAGTTCGAACTCAGACTCTTCTGTCCTTTGTGGCCTCGGGTGGTCTTTCTTCTAACCCGGTCTTTTTGCTGTGCAGATTGGGAACGACGTGCTCCTACTGAGGAACTTTCTTGTAGGGTACGCGAAGAAAGATGCCGAGAAGGAAGAAAAGCTCGGCAAGCTCGCGACCGACATCAAGGATCTCATGGAGAAGGGGGTCGAGCTGCGAGCGAACAACCAGGCCCTCCAGGCGGACCTGGCACGCGCCGAGGAGCATGGCAAGGGCCTAGAGTCCTCTCTGTCCGAGGAGAGGATCTCCCACCAGCGTCGTGCGGAGGAGGACGCGGCTGAGAGGGCTCGCCTCCAGGCCCATTCTCAGTGGCTGGAGCGCCAGCTGGAGGAGGCCAGGTGGGATGCGAGTGCGGCGAAGGAGCGGAGCGCCTACGTCAACGGGCTCCTGGAAGCCATGAAGCGGGAGGCACAGGAAGCCATCCCGAAGTTCCGGGCCTCCGACGAGTACACCTCAGAGGTCCGGGAGGTCGCCGTGGACTCCTTCCTGAAGGGGTTCCGAGTGTGCCGGGAGAAGGTGGGGTCCTTCTACCCCGAGCTCGACCTCAGTGGGGTGGTGCTCGGAGGTAGGAGGCAGGGACCACAGCAGGTCCTCCGGTGCGACCGACGTCACAGCTACGGCCCCGGCGAGCGACATGGCCGTGGCTCCGGAGCGGCCCCCTGAGCCGGCAGCCACCGAAGGTGAGGATGCAGAGCGCGCGACCCAGGCCGAGGGCCCCGCCACCGCGCCGAACTGAACCATGTATCCCCTTCTTTTTTTGTTGTTGTTGTTTTGTTTTTTCTTTTGGGGACTCCCGGCCTGTCGGGACTCCCAGTTTGTACTTCCCTTTCTTGGATCAATGAAAATCCAGTTTGTCCATGTCTCGAACTTGCCTTCTTTTTCACTTTTTCTTCTTCTCTTTTTCTTCCTGAGATGTCGATGTGGAGTGTCGAGACGAGGGTGGACCTGGTCCCATCCGGTGTTCAGATCAAAGTTCGGGACATTCCGGACCGAGTGGTATCAGAGTAGGCCTTGAGCGGGCCCTTCTTTGGGCTTGCCTTCGTGCTCGCGTGGGCGAACTAGGTTCTGCCCCGCCTTCCAGACCGAAGTCCGGGACTTCCGGACTAAACCCCGGGGTCGCAGGCTTTTTCGAGCCTTGCACGGCTTGCCAAGCTGTTCTCCGTGCTCGCGTGGGCGAACTGGGTTCTGCCCGCCTTCCAGATCGAAGTCCGGAACTTCCGGACTGAACCCTGGGGCCGCAGGCTTTTTTCGATCCTTGCACAGCTTGCCGAGCTGTTCTCCGTGCTCGCATGGGCGAACTGGGTTCTGCCCCGCCTTCCAGACCGAAGTCCGGGACTTCCGGACTGAACCCCGGGGTCACAGGCTTTCTCAAGCCTTGCATGGCTTGCCGAGCTGTTCTCCGTGCTCGCATGGGCGAACTGGGTTCTGCCCCGCCTTCCAGACCGAAGTTCGGGACTTCCGGACTGAACCCCGGGGCTGCAGGCTTTCTCAAGCCTTGCGCGGCTTGCCGAGCTGTTCTCCGTGCTCGCATGGGCGAACTGGATTCTGCCTCGCCTTCCAGACCGAAGTCCGGGACTTCTCGCTTCCTCTGGCCTTCGGCCACGATCGGGCGTGACGAACTCAGGGCCATGCGCCGGTTTCTCTACGAGGAAAGAAAGAGCATTTGAAGCAAAGAAACTTTATTGCAGGAGTGGGGAACCTTACATTACTGATAATACATCCTTAGATTCAAGGCGTTCCACGTCCGGGGGAACCTGGCCCCTCCCAATTCCTCCAAGTAGTAGGCGCCATGGGGGAGGGCTTCTGCTACCCGATACGGGCCTTCCTAGTTTGGTGAGAGCTTCCCGCACTCCCGTGGCTAAGAAGCTTCAGCACGTCGGAGGACCAGATCTCCGGGACGAAAGGACTTCGGCCGCACTCGGGAGTTGTAGTACCGGCCACTCGCTGCCTATACGCCGCCATCCGAACCCGGGCCTTGTCCCTCGTCTCTTCAAGAAGGTCAAGGTTGAGCATCATTTTGGCGGGGTTCTCCGTCTCGTCATATTGTTCCACACGCAGTGTAGGTAGGCTGAGCTCGATCAGGATGACCGCTTCGGCTCCAAAGACGAGGTTGAACGGGGTCTCGTCGGTCGTCGTCCTTGGGGTAGTATGGTATGCCCAAAGGATGCTGGGGAGCTCCTCCGCCCATCTGCCCCTGGCCTGGTCCAGCCGCGTGCGGAGGCCCTACAAAATGGTCCTGTTCGTGACCTCGGCCTCCCCATTGGTCTGAGGATGCGCCACCGAGGTGAAGCGATGCTTGATGCTGAGGTCACCGCAGAACTCTTCAAACTCCTGGCAGTCGAACTGGCGCCCGTTATCGGTGATCACGGTGTGGGGGAGGCCGAAACGGCAAATGATCGACCTCCAGAAGAACTTGGCGACGTTTGCTTCGGTGATCCATGCCAAGGGTTCGGCCTCGACCCACTTCGTGAAGTAGTCGATGGCCACGATTAAGAATTTCCGCTGTCCAGACGCCGGTGGGAATGGGCCCAGAAGGTCCATCCCCCATTGGGCGAATGGCCACGGAGCTGAAAGCTGGGAGATTGGGTTGGAGGGCTGCCGTTGCACCGTGGCGTGATGCTGGCATCGATCGCACCTCTTCACGAAATCAGCGGCATCCTCCTTCATCGTCTCCCAAAAGTAGCCCTGACGAAGGGCTTCGTAGGCTAACGCCCTGCCCCCCACGTGGTTCCCACAGACGCCCTCGTGGATCTCCTGGAGCACGAGTTTGGCTTCCGCGGGTCCCAAGCATTTCAGGAGGGGGTAGGAGTAGGATCTTCGATACAATTGCCCATCCATCAGGACGAACCGCGCGGCCTTCTTTCTGATAAGGTGGGCCGCTACGCGGTCCTCTGGCAGGGTACCGCTGGTTATGTACTCGACGTACTTGTCCATCCAGCTGGGCTCACGGCTGACCTGATGGACCTCCACTGGGGTCTCGTGGCTCGGGGCCTTAAGGCGCTCCACATCAGTGCGGCCTAGCATCGAGTCCGGTAGGGTCGCCAACCGGGAGAGAGTGTCCACACGGGCGTTCTCCCTGCGGGGGATGTGGAAGATGTCGAAGCACCGGAAACCGGTCGCGCCCGCCTTGACGAGCTCCAAGTCTTCGCCATTTGGGGGTCATGCGCGGCATACTCCCTAGAGACCTGTCCTGCCATGAGCTGGGAGTTAGTGAAAGCTTTAAGGTTAGTCATGCCCAGCTCGCGGGAGACCCTCAGCCCGGCGAGGAGCGCCTCGTACTCCGCCTGATTATTTGTTGCGGCGAACTGGAAACAGAGCGCGCATTCGGCGACGACTCCATCGCTGTTGGCAAGAATGAGTCCGGCTCCGCTCCCGCCAGAGTTCGAGGCTCCATCTACGTGGAGGATCCACGCGTCCTCTCCGGGCTCCTCGGGGCCCATCTTCACCTGCTGGCATGAGGGGCCTTCCTCGGGCTCCTTGCCTAAGCCTGCACATTCGACCAAGAAGTCGGCTAGCACCTGCGCTTTCATGGCCGACCTTGGCCTGTACACGATGTCGAACTTGCTGAGCTTCAGTGCCCACTTCGCCAATCGCCCCGATGTGTCGGGTCGGCTGAGCACCGCTTTCAGCGGCTGATCCGTCAGGACGGTGATAGGATGCACTTGGAAATAGGGCCTGAGACACTGAGCAGACACTATCAATGCAAAAATGAGCTTCTCGAGCCGAGAATACCTGAGCTCCGCATCGCGAAGAAGTTTGCTGGTATAGTACACCGGCCGCTGGACTTCTTGGTCGTCGGTCCGAACCAGGACCGAACTGACAGCCTCCGGGGTTACTGCCAGATAGAGGATAAGCTCCTCCCCCTCCTCGGGCCGGGAAAGCAGCGGCGGCGATGCGAGCATCTTCTTCAGTTCTTCAAAGGCCTCCTGGCACTCCTCGGTCCAGGCGAAGTCGTTCATCTTTCTCAGTACCTTGAAGAAGGGCCGGCAGCGATCGACCGACCTGGAGATAAAATGGCTGAGGGCCGCAACCCGGCCGGTGAGTTGCTGCACTTGCTTCTTGGAGGCGGGCCGCTCCATGTCCAGGATGGCCTGGACCTTCTCCAGGTTGGCCTCAATTCCTCTCTGGGTCACCATGAACCCTAGGAACTTCCCGGCGGAGACGCCAAAGGCGCACTTCGCCCGGTTCAGCTTCATCTGATGACATCGGAGGTTGCCGAATGTCTCCGCCAGGTCAGCCACGTGGTCCGAATCGGGCTTGCTCATCACTAGCATATCGTCCACGTACACCTGCATGTTGCAGTCGATCTGGTCTTTGAAGATTTGGCTGACCAGATGCTGGTATGTGGCCCCGGCATTCTTGAGACCAAACGGCATCATCCTATAGCAAAAAGTTTGCGGTCGGTGATGAAGGCAGTGTGCTCCTCGTCCTCCGGGTTCATTCGGATCTGGTTGTATCCGGAGAAGGCGTCCATGAAGGACAGGAGGCGATGCCTCGAGGTGGTGTCGACCAGCTGGTCAATCTTTGGAAGGGGAAAGCTGTCCTTCGGGCAAGCTCGGTTGAGGTCCGTGTAGTCTACACAGATACTCCACTTACCATTGCTTTTCCTTACCATGACCACATTCACCAGCCAGCTGGGATATTGGACTTCCCGCACAAAGCCGGCGACGAGGAGTTTCTCCACCTCCTCGTTGATGGCCCTCTGTCTCTCCATAGCGAAGCTCCTCTTCTTCTGGCGGACCGGACGGCAGCCTGGATCCACGTTCAGCCTGTGCGTGATGATCTCGGGGGGAATGCCCGGCATGTCGGCCACCGACCAGGCGAGCACGTCCGCGTTTGCGCGGAGGAACTCCAGCAGGCGGGTCCGTTCTTCTTCTGGGAGTTGCGCCCCGACCTGCACCGTCCTCAGCGGGTCCGGACCAAGGGGATAAGTCAACAGGCATTCTACGGGGCCTCCCCTGGGTTCCTTCTCCCTTAGGTCGAGGGTGTCAACGTCGGGGCCGAGCTCCGCGCCCCGGGCGCCCGGGACCGTCTGGAGGCAATGCGGGACCGGCTGGGTCATCCCTTCATTACCCCGAGCCCGAAAGGCGTGGAGAACTGCACCAACAACTTCTTCATGGAAATCATGGCGTCCAGTTGGTTGAGCCCGGGATGCCCGAGGATCGCGTTGTAAGGCGAAGGGAGCTTGATGATGGTAAATGTCACCAGGACGGTCATCTGCCGAGGTGGGGACCCGGCGGTGACCGGGAGAGTGACCTCCCCTTCGACTCCTCGGTAAAGCCTACCAGGGGGGTATGCACCGGTCTCAGCTGAGCATGGGACAAATTCATTCGAGAGAAAGCATCATAAAAAAGCACGTCAGCCGAGCTTCCGCTATCTACCATAATTCGGTGTACAGGATGCTTCGCGATGGTCATCTCGACCACCACGGCATCATTGTTTACATTTTCTTTTTCCTTCCCCTTCTCAGAAGAGGGTACATTCTCCGGGTTCCCGATCTCCCGTCTCTCTTTGCTGCCCGGCCGAGCCCAAGTGAGATCATGCCCACCGGCTTCTCTGTCGGGCGGTTGTCGATTGCAGGAACTGGTGGTAGGGCCGCGAGCGGCTGCCCCTCCGCCGGGACCTCGTTCCTGACGAACTTCCTGAGGTAGCCCCTCTTGATTAACTCCTCGATCTCCCGTTTAGGTTGTGGACACTCCTCCGTGTCATGGCCGTGCTCACGGTGGAACTGGTAGTACTTTGACTTGTCCCGGGTACCTCTTGGGTTCTGAGGAGGAGGTCGGCGGAGGTAGTGCTCGCCCTCAATTTCCATAAGGATCTTTGTTCGGGGGGCGAGGAGAGGAGTGAACCTCTGCTCCGGAATGACCTTGCCCTTTGACCTCGGATTCGGGCGAGGGTCGGCAGATAGCCCGGGCTTCCGAGCTCCTGGAATATCCCTCAGGGACGGCTTCTTCAAGTCTTCCCGTCTAGCTCTCGATGGGTGCGGTCGGCCTTCTCCGCTCGGATGTACTTGTGGGCACGGAGAAGGAGCTCGGAGTACGTCCTGGGCGGCATTTTGTCCAGGGAGTAGGTCAAGCGAGACGTCTTGAGCCCGCGCTTCAAAGCCAACATGGCGACGGGCTCGTCCAGGCTATAGATTTCCAGGGCTGCGGTCTTGAACCGGGTGATATAGTCCCGGAGTAGCTCCTGGTCCTGCTAGCGGATGGAGAAGAGGCTATCCACCTCTCTTGGCACCTTCCGACAAGTGTCGAAGTGCGCCACAAACTTTCCTTCCAATTGGTGGAAGGAGAAGATAGATCCGGGCTCGAGGCGGGTGAACCAGACTCGAGCGGCCTTCCGGAGGGTAGCAGGGAAGGCGATGCACAAAAGGGCGTCAGTGGCTCCCTGGACCCTCATGAGAGCCTTGTAGCTCTCCAGATGGTCCAGAGGGTCGGTGGTCCCATCGTAGGGTCCACCTGCGGCATGCGAAACCGGCTCGGGATCAGCTCTGCTGGATTTCTTCAGAGAAGGGGGACGGGAGTCGTAGCCCGCCGGGTCCGCCGATGAGTTCTGCAGGTCGGCAAATCGGCAGGCGAACTCCGCCAACTTGCGCTCGTGCTCCTCCAGGCGCCTCTCGGCCTGGCGCCTGATGGCCTCATCGTGGAGTCTTCCACCGAGGCCGCTGGTGAAGGGGGCACGATCGGTTCTCGACGTCGCTTGCTGCGATGCGCCGTCTCGGCTTCATCGGCCAGGGATCGACTCTCATGATCCACCGAACCGGAGTAGTTTCTTTTTGCGGGAGCTTGGTGGCTCCCACGGGGGTTGGAGACTGCCCTCGGGTGGGATGGCCTGCCCTGAATAGAGCGCAGACTCCCACGCGGGCCCGCGGCTCGGGCCGCGGGGGTCCCCGGCTGCGGCTGCGTGGCCAGGGACCGCTGCTGATGTTGAAGTTGCCGGACCGCCGAGGTCAAGGTCTGCAGTTGTTGGATGACGGCCGTGAGGGGCCCGTCCGCCGAGGTCGGCTGTGGTGGAAGAGGAGGGGGAGCTGGAAGCTCCCTCTCCGGGCTGTGAGCCCTTGAGGAGAGGGAACCTCCCCCACATGGCATGTGGATGCCTCGCGCCCACGATGACCACCATTGTCGGAGAGCGCTTTGCCTGAGAAAGCTAGCTCCCACTAGGGGTATCGTTCTGCCCCCCTACCTGGCATGCCAATCTGTTGCCGATCTCGCCGCCATGCCGGTGCCTTGGAACCGCCGATCCATATAGACCGTCTTGCTCCTGGGGCTTCCTGGCTGGACCGGACCTGCAAGACGAGGTCAGAAGACCCTGGCCGGGGATCCCGGCGAGGGAGCTCCGACGATCAAGTTAGTAGACGGCGAGAGGGAACAGGGTCTCTAGGACTGGCCCCCAAAGGAGTCCCAGACTTAGAGATTCTGTGAGCAAGAATGGTGCTAAAGAGAGCAGAAACTCGGCTGGACTCCCTTGCCGAGCTCACGCCAAGCGATCCCCTCTCGGGACCTTGGATCTTGTCCCGTGGAGCGGAGCCTCCAGCCTCTGTTTCTTACTTGTCTCTGCTTACCTGGTCGTCTCTTTGCTTCTTCCTTTTATCTCCTCCCGATGCCTGCTCGTTTTCCGCTCTCGGGAGGCTCCTCCCCCTCTCGTTCTCGTCGCCCTCTCCCCATCCTTTTCTCTTTTCCCTTCTGGTTCTGAGGGCCAGGCGGCTCTCCGGCCTCGTTCGCCGAGCCTAGCGGGGAAAAGGTAAAGGAGGGGGGCGTCGGCAGGGTGGCTGGTCAGACCTTGGGCCAAGCATGGGTGCTCTCCTCCCAGGTGCCGGCGCTTGTCGGTCGAGGGGCCATGTCCTGTCAGAGCCGCGTCTCTCGACTGTGGAACCTGTCGGGCCGACGTAAGTGATGTTCTGCATGCCGCCGCCATCCGTATAGGGTGCCCTCTTCGGGGTGCGACGCGCACGGCTCGAGGGCCAGCCGCGGAACCTGCGCCCCGCTCTCTGGGGCTCTCTCTGTACGAGCTGCCTGACCTCGGCCGAGGTGGACCCTCCAGGGGTGGACACCTGGCGGGGTGGTAGAAGGATGCTCGGCTTGACCGAGGTGGTCCCGTCTCAGGGGCCACCTGCGAAGGAGCGAGGGGGCCCGGCTCGACCTCGACGTGGTGGGGCCGTCTATGGGTGCCACCTGGCGAGGGGAGCGGGGGAGCAACCAACCTTGGCCGAGGTGGACCCCTCCTGGGTGGACACCTAGCAGAGCGGCAGAAGGATGCTCGGCCTCGGTCGAGGTGGTCCATCTCAGGGGCCACCTGGCGAAGGAGCGAAGGGGCCCGGCTCGACCTCGGTCGAGGTGGGGCCGTCTATGGGTGCCACCTGGCGAGGGAGCGGGGAGCAGCCGACCTCGGCCGAGGTGGAACCCTCCCGGGTGGACACCTGGCGGGGCGGCAGAAGGACGCTCGGCCTCGGCCGAGGTGGTCCCGTCTCGGGGGGCCACCTGGCGAAGGAAGCGAAGGGGCCCGGCTCGACCTCGGTCGAGGTGGGGCGTCTATGGGTGCCACCTGGCGAGGGAGCGGGGGAGCAGCCGACCTCGACCGAGGTGGACCCCTCCCGGGTGGACACCTGGAGGGGTGGCAGAAGGATGCTCGGCCTCGGCCGAGGTGGTCCCGTCTCGGGGGGGCACCTGGCGAAGGAGCGAAGGGGCTCGGCTCGACCTCGACAGAGGCGGGGCCATCTAGGGTGCCACTGGCGAGGGAGCGGGGGAGCCCGGTCCGAGCTCGACTTCGGGCGGGGAGCCACAGCTGACTCGGTTGAAAACCTCCACGTGGCTCGTATAGTGCCCGCCTGGATCTGCGACCAACCACGTCATCATTACGGCGTAACATATTGCATTTCTTCAAGGATTGTCCAAGACTTCGATCTTATTTCTTGCCATACCCTAAGGCTTCCTTCAATTTACACTTGTTGAGGTCATTCGGTACACCAATTTTGTGAGTATGTTAGGTTTGCGACCTAGTTTTGGAAGACTTATGGCATTCGCTTGGAGTCCATTGTAAATACTCTGGTGCACCACACTCGTTAGACATAGAGAGTCTATAGTCTCTTGGTTTAGGCCCATAAAAGTCCAATAAATTTTTATACTAGAGGAATGCATAGGTGAGTCTATTAGGTGATAGTTTGAGTCCTTTGCATCATCTGTTAGGAGTATGAATGTGTCCGCGGTTCACCACCTGCACTATTTTTGAACAATTGGCTAATTCCAAAGATGGACCAAAGAATTTGATGTAGTGGATTCTATCTGGTTAGGCTTAGGCGCCTAAAAGAAGCTTCATGCTCGCAGAGCCAGACCTTTTAAAGTGAATAGAGAAGGTTGGATCAAATGCCTAGGTGTTAGACTTGCTTTCGGATTGGGATTAGTTCTACCTTCAATTTACAGACCTGGTTGAGTACAGGGACCCGGCACGATACATAGTGAGGCCTTTGGACCTATCACATCCTGTTGTCAGTGACCCTAACCCAGAGTGTCCACTAACAAATTTGGCCTGAGAGAGAGAATGGATCAAGCGTATCCTGGACGATCAAGCCATCACGACCCTGGGCAACAGCTATCAATGCATCCTGGTCTGATGGTAAGGCTGGCCAGAGTCGGACGATTTGTGGATTCTATAGAGGACTTGCAGTGCCTCAACCCAGACCTCCTCGAGAGAATGTGAGCCAGATTGATCTTCACTTGACAGGGTCGAGTTCCTCTCACCTCACCCGAGAGAATTGGTGAAGACACCAGAGGTATCAGAATAAGATAGAGGCTTTTCAACCCTCTATGGGTTGATCAATAATTTATAAGTCCATCTGTAATATGGTCTTAGCCCATCTGAGTCCATTTTAGTTATTATTTGAGTCTTTTGAGTTGTTATTTCAGTTAAGTATTAGTCAGCTCATGTTGAGTTAGTTTAGTCCAATGCTAGTCAGCTCATGTTGAGCTAATTTTATTTTTTTGAGCCCTGTCCAAGTACACTGAAGACTCAAGACTACACCATACAAGTGAAGACCAAGTCCAACCAAATCGAAGACATGGAAGTATAGCCCAAGTCCAACCCAGCTTGAAGATTTGAAGACCTTAGGAGGAAAATTCAGAAAATCCTGATTCCTTGCAGATGCCCTCCAGATGCACAGATTTTCTTCCAGATGCAAGAATATATTCATAGACTAGGGCATCTATGATTCCAGAGGTCCACCTACATCCTAGCCCAAAGAAATAAAGCCCAGGCGCTAAGTCCAAGCCCTTAAGAAGCAAGATACCAGGGAATATTCCTGCTACCTGGCTACCAGGCCACCCCAGCTTCTAGAGGCCCAAGCCCATGTTCCCAAGCCCCTTTGGGCCGGCGCCTTGATGCTCCTAGAAGCCCAACACACCCCTTAGGCATCCTTGGAGTGTTGACCAAGTCAAGAGAGGAGGAGAGAATTTTTAGAGATTTTTCTACCTAGGTTTTCTTACTTTCCTAGCTAGAGTTTGAGAGGGAAAAGGATTCTTATGTAAAGTCTAATGTACCCTTACTTGGGGCCCAAGACGAAGGGTCTATTTAAAGGACCCTAGTATCTTATATGAGGATTGATTTTGATATATGAATTAAAACTTGAGTTTGCTTTGTGCTACCCTGCTTTGTGCTTAAGGGTTTTATTTGGTGCTTTCTTCTTCCCGGTGTTGCAACAGAATTCCTGCCGCCAACCATCCTTCTAGAGTCCTAGCCGCCCTCCTTCAAAACTTTCTTCCACTTGCTATTTTATCTTATTTTTTTATTCCCTTATGAGTTTTCTAACCCCTGACAGGTCGTTTGCAGGTCCCCGAGTTCCTACGATTCCAACGACTCCAGCCAAGCCTCAATCGGACCACCAAGCAGAAAGTCGGGTATCCGCGGGTCTTTGGCTCGGTATTCCAGGCCGCATCCGTCGAGAAACGAGAGATCCCTTCGGTGCGATCTTCATCGGGCACTTCAAACATTGTCAAGTACCTCCCTCTACCTCCAGTAATAATATTGTAGGAGAACTTACCCTAACCGAGGCTTCTTAGACCCGGCGATCCTTCTTTATTACTTTTCTAGGTCCTAATCTGTATGCCTGAATTCTAAAATTCATATAGAATCCTATATAACATATTTTGAACCAATTTTTGGGAATTAATCTCTTAACCACACATATAAAATGCACAAAAATAATTGCATGCATATTAGTCCCGCATCATCTGGTATCAGAGCTTAGATTATGGCTTATTTTCTGCATCTTTTCAGTCCGTATATGCTCTGTTATTTTAGTTATTTCTTCCTGATAAAAACTTTAAAAATTCTGAAATTTACTTTTCTGGATTCATCATAATTGAAAGTATTTTATGAAATTTTTTCAAGTTTTATTTCGGTATGTGCAATTTCTGCAAGCCAAAATACAGCCTACAAATTTTTGGCTCTATTTTTTCAGCAAGACAATTTTAGAAGGTTTAGTGTTTTGTTTAGCATCTCTTTGTATATCTTTTATTTTTAGTATATTTCTAGCATATTAGGTTATTTGCTGCAAATCATATCTCTGCAAAAAGAATAAAAAAAAATACATATATTCACAAAAATACCAAAACAAATATCTAAACCCTAATTTGTATCATCATCTGCCTGCTATCATTGCATAATTTACTTTTAAGGGCACTCTTGCTATATCAGATAAGGGGAGGAGTTGATAACCTTTCCTTAGCCCAAAACCACACCCCTTGCATCCAGTCCCAAGCCTAACCTAAAATTTACTAGACTTAATTTGCCCTAGTGGGCTAGGGACCCTAACTGGTTGAAAGAAAATGGTGCAGGTGGTTTGACATGATCCTACACTAGGCATGCAAACAGCTACGGGAGCAGAATGGATTTTAAAACATTTTTAAAAATCACCACAGCGAAAAACTGCTCCACCCAGAACCTAACCTATTCATGTTGCATGTAGGCATGTAACGAGGCATAAAATATTTATAAAAAATATATAAATAAATACATCTATTTATGCATGATTAAAATAAAATTTTTCATACCTTTATTCCACCTGGAATAACTCTGGAATAAAGCTGGAATAGGCTGGAATAAGTGGGATAAACTTATTTCAGTCTTCTTCCTCCTTGGACCATTGAGATGCTCTGTTTTTGGCTTTCAAAACAGCGATCAAACAGCGGCTTCCGGACCTCCTTTTCCTCCCAAATCGAGGCAGCAGCAAGGAGGTTGGATCTTCTTCAATTTTCAACCAAAATCTGCAAAGAAAAAAATACTAAAAGACCTCTACCAATTCACCGAAAGCTTATTGCCAAAAATTTGCTGCAGGAAAAACAGCAGGCTTCTTCTTTGGATTTTGAGCAGCAGCAGCAAACGGGGTTCGATTCTCTTGCTCCCAGGAGTAAAGGGATACTCCCTCTAGAGGGGAGATACGCCCGGGGCTATCGGATCCTCCCAGCAGTAGCACGGTCACAGGTAGCAGCAGGTCTCTTTGCTGCAGAGCTGAGTTTGAGCACCTCAAAAGGCAATGAAAAGGCTTTGCTCACACTCCCAAAAAAATACCCTACAAGCACCCAGTGGAAGTAAGAAGAAAAAAAATCTCTCAAAGAACCCCTAGAAATTTTTTCTTCTCACGGTGAAAAGGAATCAGCACACATGAAATAGAGCAGTGGCTGGGTTTAAATATAGGCAGCAGGGAGAAGATAAAAGGGCTGGGAAACGATGAGGTCTCTAGAGCCATTAAAATAGGGATTAAGGTAGCCGATGGGGGAGAGGAAGGGACGGCCACCCAGTAAAAATAATTCGGTCGTTTGGCCTTCAATCGAACGCAAGGATTTCTCCTAATAAGGAAAAAGTCCAACGTGGAAACCGGTCCAAGGGAGAAAACACCAGTTCAAAAACCGGTCCAAACCAATTTTGATTCAATCCCATTAAACCTCTTGGTTCAATCTAATTGAACCGGTTCAAGCCCAATTTAATTTGGTTCAATTGGTTCACAACCAATTGGAGGCCGAAATGAACTCCGAATCAGTTCGAAACTGATTTAGAAAAATCCTGGCATAGTCCTAGTTAGCCCGGAACAATTTCCGATTGACACAGACAAGGGCAAGACGAGGAAAAGAGTACTCAAAAATACTGTGATCATAAAACCGAGATGATTTCCAATCGTAATCGGTATTCGGATCAGAGAGTAATCCTTTGTGGCGTGTGACCTCATAGGTTTAAACCTAAACGGTAGCACTAGAACAATTCTAGTACCAGCACAAGAAACCATCTAGCAATGGGTCCCGGCATCTGGATAGGTCGAAGATACGGGAGCAAACTATCGAACCTCTGGCATATGGTTACCGTATAATTCATCCCTTTGACCTCTAATGCTCAGGACGACTGAGATTGGGCTGCCAACCCAGACAGAGTCAGTCGACTACGTGTCTCAACCTCGCAAGCCCGGTGACTCTTCACTAGGACAACCTTGGCCGAGGATTTGCTAAATTGAGATACTGCGAGACATTCAATCCAAACTGTTTGGACAGGTCAATTCCATCTTGGTCCATCATTGCTCCACAAGTACTTGCCTGTACCCAGAAACCTTCCGTCACCGGATTAAAAATCCGGGTAGTCGGCACCAAAGCACAGGGAGTTGCTTGCAAGCTACCGTGATGACCTCATGTCGGAGGGACACATATATCCATATCCAATCGTGAGTATCCCTTTGGCAGAAAGGGGCTGCACGGAGTCACGTTCAATAAGATATCACATATCCCACTTGCAGATCACATCAGTGTCACCACACTCATTTGGTCAAGAGGACAACCAAACGATGTGAACTACAATAACCTATACTTGATATATTGCCGTCCAGTACAATATATCCTTTGGTTGTGACAGGGTTTAAGAACCACTTGATACATCCTCTCTGTATCGAAGTCAGTGTAGTCCTAAGGACTTCATCACATGGAAAGAGTTCATTTCAGAAAAATATAAAATATGATGAGCTGCCAAAAAAAAAATATATATTTTATTAATTCAAAGAAAGAGTACTGAGCCCAATCGCCTACAACCCAGGCGATTGGCTTTGGGACACAATTTCCAACAACTCCCACTTGTACTAAAGCCAATCAAAGAGTATCTAATACCCATTTCCCATTTACAATCGTCGAACTCTTTTATTCCGAGGGCTTTAGTGAAGGGGTCAGGAAGATTTTATTTTCCATCGATCTTCAGAAGATTGATGTCACCTCGTTCTACGATCTCTTGTACGAGGTGGTAGCACCGCAGTATGTGCTTGGTGCGGTGATGAGCTTTAGGCTCCTTAGCTTGAGCAATGGCTCCAGTGCTGTCACCGTACACCGGAACAGGACCATCTAGGGAAGGTGCCACCCCTAGCTCTCCAAGGAACTTCTGCAACCACACAGCTTCCTTTGCTGCATCTGATGCTGCAATGTATTCTGCTTCGCATACCGAGTCTGCAACAATTGCCTGCTTGGAACTTTTCCAGCAGATCGCTCCTCCATTCAAGGTAAATACAAACCCTGACACACTCTTGCTATCATCTCTATCCGACTGGAAACTGGAGTCAGAGTACCCCACAAGTTTCAAGTCAGGTTCTCCATAAATCAGCCATTGATCTTTAGTATTTCTCAAATACTTAAGGATGGACTTAACCACCTTCCAATGCGCCTCACCTGGGTCAGACTGGTATCTGCTCACTACTCCTAGTGAGTATGCCACGTCTGGTCTAGTACAAGTCATAGCATACATGATAGAGCCTACTGCAGAAGCATAAGGTACTCTACTCATGTGCTCTCTTTCCTCTGGAGTTGTCGCACAATCCTTCTTGGAAAGAGTAATTCCAGAACCTATCGGGAGATAGCCTTTCATGAAATTTTTCATGCTAAACCGTTTCAGCACGGTGTCAATGTACGTAGACTGGGACAATCCCAAAAGCTTCTTAGATCTCTATCTCTATAGATTTTCATACCTAGTATGTAAGAAGCTTCACCCAAGTCCTTCATGGAGAACTAAGATGCGACATCATTCCCGATTAAGAGAATGTCGTCAATATACAGTACTAGGAATACAATCACAGAACCATTAACTCATTTATAGATGCACGGTTCTTCTCCGTTCCTAACGAAGCCATATGATTTGATACACCTATCAAACCATAAGTTCCAACTTCGAGACGCTTGCTTGAGTCCATAGATGGACCTTTGCAACTTGCATACTTTTGATTCATCTGTCGATGTAAACCCTTCAGGCTATATCATATACACCTCCTCTTCCAGCTCCTCATTTAGGAAAGCGGTTCGGACATTCATCTGCCAGATCTCGTAATCAAAATATGCTGCCAAAGCAAGCATGATCCGAATGGACTTGAGCATTGCCATAGGGGAGAAAGTCTCGTCATAATCGATACCATATCGCTGACGATACCCCTTCACAACCAGACGGGCTTTATAGGTCTCTACCTTCCCATCCGCAACCCTTTTCCTCTTGAAGATCCATTTACACCCGATGGATTTTATTCCTTCAGGCAGATCAACCAATGTCCATACATTGTTAATTTTCATGGACTCCATTTCGGATCGCATGGCTCCAAGCCATGCCTCAGAGTCAGATCTCTGAAGAGCATCCATATAGGTGATCGGATCCTCATTGTTCTCATCGAGCTCAATGGGATCGCCGTCCCGGACCAAGAAACCGTAGTATCTGTCCGGCTGACACGGTATTCTACCGGATCTTCTAATGGGTTCTGGGTGTGATTCAATCACAGCTGGTTCTACGATGTCCTTAGAGTGTGCAGGTTCTTCTATTGGCTGAACTTCATCAAGTTCAATCTTAGAGGCTATAGTTCCTTCTCCAAGGAACTCCTTTTCCAAAAAGATAGCTCTAAGAGCAACGAACACCTTTTGTTCATTCTCCAAATAGAAGAAATACCCTTTGGTGGTTAGGATAACCAATGAATAAACAACGATCAGACCTTGGACCAAGTTTGTCTGAGTCTAAACACTTTACGTAAGCCGGACAACCCCAGACCCGAAGGTGTGAGATTGAGGGTTTACGTCCATTCCACATCTCATACGGAGTAGAGATAACAGACTTACTTGGAACATTATTTAATAAGTAACAAGTTGTCTGAAGTGCATATCCCCAAAAGGATAGCGGCAGAGTTGCAAAGCCCATCATAGATCGAACCATGTCCAACAAGGTTCGATTCCTCCTTTCGGACACACCATTCAACTGTGGTGTTCCTGGAGGAGTCCACTGAGAGAGAATTCCATTCTCCTCAAGAATGTCAAAAATGCACCAGATAAGTATTCGCCACCTCGATCAGATCGAAGGGTTTTAATACTTTTTCTAGTTTGCTTTTCTACTTCATTACGGTATCGTTTGAACATTTCAAATGACTCAGACTTATATGTCTTATTAAAAAGACATAACCGAACCTTGAAAAGTCGTCTGTAAAAGTAATAAAATATTTGTATCCTCCTCTGGCACTTACTGTCATCGATCCACATACATCAGTATGTATTAGACTTGAAGTTCTGTAGCTCGTTCATCTTTTCCAGTAAAAGGTGACTTGTCATTTTGCCAAGTAAACAGGATTCACAAGTGGGCAGTGATTCAGAATCACTGACCTCGAGGAGTCCATCTCCTCGCATCTTGTTTATCCTATTTTGGTTAATATGACCTAGCCTACAGTGCCAAAGATACAAATCGTTGACATTATCTAATCTTGGGCGTTTGCTAGATGTGTACATTACACTAACAGGCCTTGATAGTATGTATATGTCATTATTTAATCTAGCTTTCATTATCACAGAGTTATTCAAAATAACATTGCAAAAATCTTCTTTTATTGATAGTTCAAAACCACAATTGGCCAAAAGGCCTACAGAGATTATGCTCATAATGAAACTAGGACAATACTGACAGTCGACTAGTTCGACAGTACAAGACTCAAAAAGACAAGACGCAGGACTCCGACCGCCAGTACTGGAACACGATTTCCATTCTCGATGCTCAGAAACTGTTCTCCATCCTCAAATCTTCTGCTAACTTGAAGTTCCTGTAATGAATTACAAATGTGAATTGGACTACCAGTATCCAATACCCAGTTAGCAGTATCAACAATAGAGTAATTACAAGGTTTTATCGTATAAATACCTTGTTCAGTAGACTTCTGCTTTCTCGGCCTGTTCGGATCAAGGGGCGCAATATAAAGAGGACAGTTCCTCTTCCAATTCCCTTCTTCTTGCAGTAGAAACACTCTGCAGAAGATTGATCAGCCTTATACTTCCTGGTCATAATATGCATGCCTGACTTCTAAAATTCATATAGAATTCTCTATAACTTATTTTGATCCAATTTTTGGGAATTAATCTCTTAACCCCACATATAAAACACACAAAAATAATTGCATGCATATTAGTCCCGCATCACTCGTCCAGGTGAGGGACTCCCAGAGGATGCCAGATCAAGGCTTTGTACCTCACGGGGGTACAACACTTCTATAAGAAACTCAAAGGGGCCACCGATAAAGGTAAGCGAGAAGGGATGAGTAACTAGCAAGGCTTTAAGGGCAAGAAGAATACCCCAGGACTCCCTAGGAGAGCCCCCGTGGTAGTAACCATTACTACTCAAGCCCTCAACCATTACTACTCAAGCCCTCCTTCTCAATCCCAACTCTCCTTCCATCATCTCTTAAATCCTCTGAGAGTGGAGACCATCCCAGGATCCACTGAAGGGGATCTATTTTCCTTGATCGTCTACTAACTTGACCATTGGAGTACTCCCGCTGGGATCCCTAACCCGGGTCTCCCTTCTTTTGCAGACTGGGCACGAGCATGGGATGCCAGGCGAGAGAGCCACCAACCGATGCCACATAGGAGCTGCACGGCATGGCGATCTAGGCGGCAACAGATTGGCATACCAAGTAGAGAGAGAGTAACCGAATCAAGCCAGTCCCCCATTACTCGAGTAACTTTGTCAGTGACATGGTGGTGATGCGTGCGCAAAAGCCTCCATCAGTCATGTGGGGGGTCCTCCTCCCTGTGGGGATCTACATAGCATGGAGAGAGAGCTTCCTGCTCCACCACCACCACCTTTGATGGACCCTCAGTTCACTATGCACACCCAATAGGTTCAGACCCTGACTGTGGTGGTATGCTAGTTGCACCACCGGTATCGGATCCTGGCAACCCAGCAATAATTAGGAACCCTTATGGCTTAAGCCGCCAAACACTGTGGTAGCCTGCGATCCTTCCATGGAAGGCCATCGCATCCACAAACCACCTCCTTCTACCAGGGAAGCCTTTAGACCTCGAGGAAGAGGCACTGGAGTGGGTCGGTCAATCGAGAGAATCGATCTCTGGCTTATGACTACATCGCCTCTATGGGTCGCAAGCGTTGTCATGGCAAGGGCCCCAAGCATGATCCTCTCTGACCCCTATCTTCCTCTCCTCCGATAGCCTCAGTAAAAGGTTCCACTAATAAGGCTATTAGGCATCAGGCTAAGAGACATCTGGAGGAACAAGATCACAAACTGGTCGAGCTATCCCACCAGTTTGCCAATCTGCAGGGCTCCTCATATGAGCCTATGGGCTATGACGCCCGCCTCCCTTTCTCCTAGAAGATCCAAGAGTAATCGATTCCCAGCTAATTCCGCATGCCTCAGGTGGAACCCTACGACGGGACCACCGACTCCTTGGATCACCTGGAGAGCTACAAGGCCCTCATAAGAGTCTAAGGGGCAATATATGCTCTTCTCTGTATTGCCTTCCTAGCCATACTTTGGAAGGCCGCTCAAGTTTGGTACACCTGCCTCGAGCTAAGGAGCATTGACTCCTTTGCATAATTGGAGAAGAAGTTCGTAGTGCACTTTGATGCCTGTCGAAAAGTGCCACGAGAAATGATAGCCTCTTCTCCATTCACCAGCAAGACCATGAGTCTTTGCAGGACTATGTGTCCCACTTCAAAGCTACCACCCTAAAAATCTATAACCTGGACAAGCCCATTGCCATGTTGGCATTGAAAAGAGAGATTAGGACCTCCCGTCTCACCTACTCCCTAGACAAGATGCCCCCAAAGACCTACTCCGAGCTCCTCTCCAAGCCCATAAGTACATTCATGTGGAGGAGGCAAACCACACTAGAAGGGAGCTACATGGGAGGCCCTTGAAGAAGCACCCCCAAGGGGAACCCTCCAGGATGCACAGGCCCGAAATAACCCCGAACCTCCAGACAGGTCTAAAGCTGAAGAGTACCACCGTCCAAGAAGAAAGATACACTCCTCTCCTTCACGATCTAAGATCCTCATGGAGATTGAGGGAGAGCGTTACCTGCACCGCCCTCCCCCGCTAAGGCAATTTGGTGCTAGGGACAAGTCAAAGTACTACCAGTTCCATCATAACCATGGCCACGACACCAAGGAATGCTGCCACCTCAAGAGGGAGGTAAAAGATCTCATCAGAAGAGGCTACCTCAAAAAGTTTGTAGGGGTAATGCCCCATCGGGACCCTCGACGCTTGTGGCTCTCCCTCCTGTCGACAACAAGCCCACCAAGAGGCCAGTGGGCATGATCTCCTGGGGGATAGAGCGCACCTCGAAGAGGAACAAGGTAGGGGAAGAGCATGAAAATGTACTTCCATTCATGAGAGAGAGAAGAATCGGGTTAGAAAATGTAAATAATGATGCCGTTGTCATTAAGATGACGATAGCAAAGCATCCTGTAAAGCAGATTATGGTCGATAGTGGAAGTTTGACTGATATCCTTTTTTATGACTCTTTCTCAAAGATGAACTTGTCTCCTGCCCAGCTGAAGCCAGTGCATGCCCCCCTGGTTGGTTTTACCAGGGACTTAGTAGGGGTCGAGGGAGAGATCACCCTCTCGGTCACTACTAGGTCACCACCCCGGCAAAGCACAGTCATGATAACTTTCATTGTTGTCAGGCTTCCTTCAACCTACAACATGATCCTCAACCACCCTGGGCTCAACTTGCTCGATGCGGTCATATCTATGAAATCACTCCTAGTGTAGTTCCCGACCCCCTACGGCATAGAAGAAATGAGGGGAACCCCCTAGCCAATCCAGCATTGCCTACAAGCCATACCCAGGGCCAGAAGCACCGGGGAGGACCCCATCACTAGCGAGCTTGATCAAAGGGTGAAGGATGCCAAGGGCAGCCTAGTCGAGAGCTTGCTGTCATACCCTCTCGGTACAGACCCTTTGAAGATAGTGTAGGTAGGAGCCCAATTATAGGAGGAAGAAGGCTCGCTTTCTAGGTTTCCTCCGGCGAACACAGATGTCTTCGCTTGGACCTCGATAGACATGCTGGGAATTCCCTCTGACATCATTACTCACAGGTTGAATGTCGACCCGAAGTGCCACCCGAATGAGTAGAAGAAGAGAAGCTTCACCCCAGAGAGGTAAAAGGCAATTAAGAAGGAGATGGAAAAGCTCCTTGTGGATGGCTTTATCCGAGAAGTCTAGTATCCCAGCTAGCTGGCGAACATGGTCATGGTCAAGAAAACTAGTGAAAAGTAGAAGATCTGTATAGACTACACTGACTTTAATCGAGCTTGCCCAAAATATAGCTTCTCCCTTCTCAAGATTGACCGCTGGTGGATGCCACATCAGGGCATCGCTTACTCACCTTCATGGACACATTTTCTGGATACAACCAGGTCTGGATGATATGCTCATCATGAGCAAGCTGGAATCGGACCATGTTGCAGACCGAGCAGAAGCCTTCCAAAATCTCCGTCTTCATTAAATGAAGTTGAACGCAGCTAAGTACACCTTCGACATGGCTAATGGAAAATTCTTGGGCTTCATGTTTACTTAGAGAGGGATCAAAGCCAACCTTGAGAAGGTTCACGCGATCGTCGACATGGAACACCCTACCTCAAAGAAGTAGGTCCAGCACCGACCGGTCGTATTATAGCCTTGAGCCAATTCATCAATGCTCTGCCAATTGCTGCCTGCCCTTCTTCAAGGTGCTGCACAAGATGCATGACTTTGCTTGGACAGAAGAGTGCTAAGAAGCCTTCAGGAAGCTGAAGAAGTTCTTGGCATCACTGTCGCTACTCTCCATGCCAGAGGATGGGGAGGAACTCCTCCTGTATCTGGTAGTCTCCCCACGGGCAGTCAGTTCAGTGCTCGTCTGCACAGATGGAGATGGGATCTAGAGATCGGTGTATTATGCCAACAAGCTCCTCCAAGACATGGAGACCAGGTACACCCACTCTAAAAAATTAATTTTTGCACTCATCATGTCTGCTCAACGTTTCAAGCCATACTTCCAAGCCCACCCTATCACAGTCCTCACGACCAGCCTCTAAGGGCCATACTCAGCCATCCGGATATATCTGGATGTCTGGCTAAGTGGGCACTGAAGCTTAGTGAGTTAAACATCGCATATTGCCCGAGGCCATCTCAGAGGCATAGGTGCTGGCTGACTTTCTGGTGGAGTATGCCTACATGAGCGAAGAGCTGGAAGGAACTCCTTTGGAGCATCCTATGGAGCCACCCATCGATGAGATGGTCTGGGTTCTCCATATGGATGGCACATCAAATGCACGAGGGAGCAGAGCTAGCCTCATCCTCACCGACTCCGATGGGGTCATGGTCGAGAGTGCACTGCGCTTCCTGTTCAAACCTACTAATATCTAGGCTGAGTATGAAGCACTCCTGGTAGGGTTAAGGGTGTCACGCGAGTTGGGTGTGATGAGCCTAAAGGTCTTCATCGACTCATAGCTAATTATGGGTTAAGTCTTGGGAGAATTCAAAGTCCGAGATCCTCAAATGGCAAAGTATCTGGAGCGGGTACGTTCGAGCATGATAGATTTCTGGCATTTCAACATTTTCCATATCCCTTGCAGAGAGAACACCCATGCCGATGCTCTCTCCAGGCTTGCAACTCTGTCAGACTCATCAATAGGGCATGCCTACATCGAATACCTATAGACTCCCAGTTATGAGGGGTCCGACAAAGTCTAGCAAGTCACTCCTGAGCCTAGTTGGATAGACCGATATATCAGATGTGTCATCGATGGTACTCTACTCAAGAACTACATGGAGCCTTGGCCTCCTCAAGAAGAAGGCTGCATGCTTCGTGCTGATGGATGGGCAGCTCTATCGAAGGTCCCACTCCTACCCACTCCTGAAGTGTCTAAGACCCTTAGAGGTGGCCTATGTGCTCCAGGAGATACACAAAGGCCTTTATGAGAACCATGTGGGGGGCATAACGCTGGTGACAAAGCCCTCCGGCAAGGATATTACTAGAAGACCATAAGGGAAGACGTGGCCGACTTCATAAAAAAATGTGACCATTTCCAACGACACGCTTATATACAGTGTCAACCGGCCATGCCGCTCTCCGAGCTCTCTGCTCCTTGGCTATTTGCCTAGTAGGGAATGGATATCTTGGATCCTTTTCCCCCATGTCTGAACAACAAAGGTACCTGATCAAGGCTATCGATTACTTCACTAAGTGGGTCGAAGCCGATCTATTGGCACGAAGCACTAAAGCTAAGGCCAGATCATTCCTCTAGAAGTTGATTATTTGTCACTTTGGTCTTCCCCACTCGATCATCACTAATAATGAACGACAATTTGACAACCAAGCATTCGAGGAACTCTGTGCTAATCTCAACATCCTTCACCACTTCACCTCGGTGGCTCACCCTCAGACCAACGAGGAGGTAGAGGTGACCAGTCGGACCATCCTCCAAGGGCTCTGCACTAGGCTAGATGAGGCCAAGGGCCTGTGGACCAAGGAACTTACTAGTATTCTTTTGGCCTACCACACCATGCCCGAGATGACGATAGGTGAGACATCTTCAACATTATCTTCGATACTGAAGCCATGATCCCGGTGGAGATAGGTCTGCCCACACTGCAAGTAGAGCAATATGATGAAGCTAAGAACTCGGCCCGTCTTCTGCTCAACTTGGACCTGCTAGAAGAAATAAGGGACAAAGCTCGACTCCGCATGTTGGCTTACAAACAATGGGTGGCCCGGTATTACAACTCCCACGTGAAGTCGAAGACCTTCCATCCGGGTGACGTGGTCCTATAGCGGGCTGAAGTTTCATATCCTGGGGAATGTGGCAAGCTCTCCTCGAACTAGGAGGGTCCTTATAGGGTAGATGAAGTCCTACCTCATGGACCCTACTACCTCGCTAGACTCGATGGCATCCAATTTTTTCGAACCTGGAATGTCAACAATTTGAGGATGTACCACTAATGATATAAGGCTTTTAATGGGGACCCGAAGTCTATTATAGTTTTGTCGAGTCCTGTAGTCCATTAGTCCTGAGTCACTGGAGTCCTGTATTGAAGTAAGTCAATTGAGTCTTGAGTCATGTAATAAAGTGAGACAACTGAGTTCAGTTGAGTCCACTTAGTCAGGTCCAGTCATTTTTAGTTTAGTCAAGTCCAATCGAGTCCATTCAAGTTATGTTCAAGAGGAGAGTCAACAAACCAAGAATTCACTAGGCCCCATCAACTAGAGCTGGACTTCATGCACCTGGGCCCTTTCATGCAACCACGCCCACAAGGGAGCGACCCCCTCAATCCAAGAATGTTGGCACCCCAGATCAGCCCAAGCCCATGGAGTTGCTGCCCAAGCCCAAGAGGAGCTTTCTTGGCCCTCAAGTCATGTAGTCCCAGTCTATTTGGAGTCCAGGGACCTGGGTAACTCTATAAATACCCATCCCTTCCCTCTTGTATGAAGTATCTCTTTTTCATGAATACAACTTGAATTATTTGGTTAATTGTTTTCCTCCTGTTAGAGTGGGTGTGAGACTCGTGTGCTTCCTTCTTGTGTGTGCAAGCCCTAGTCCCCAGCATCCCTCTCTTCCACAAAACCCTAGCCACCATCATCCTCTCACAAGCCCCAAACCTACCCTAATCCCTGGTGACTTATACACTCACCAGCGATCCGTGCATCCCGTCTTGCATCATTGGTATCAGAGCTAAAGTATTAGGGTTTTCTCTTCCTCCTCGGCTCCACATCGTTCCTCCCGTTTAGATTTTCCTTTGCAAGATTCCTTCTCAAACCTTGATCAACCACCGAGGTCCGTCAATGCCCTGTATTCGCCTCCCTCCCGTGACCCCCAATGCCCCATCGTCATCTTCCATCCAAACCCACAGCAGTCGACGCCCTGCACCGTCTGCCCAGATCCATGCCCCATCACCGCATGCGATGCCTCACCAACCAGAGGCCACCGTCATCGTCCGCCGTTGCCTGAGCCATCTCCACCAGACCTCCACCCGTGAAGCCCATCTCCACAGCTTGCAACTGGGAACACCTCCGATTAAGTCTCCCCCATGCCGTCGACTCCCTCTTCGGATCTGCCCCATCCAGGTGCCACCACACAGATCTCCACATCACTTCGTCGCTGCCTTGTCGGTCGGTCTCCACCTGTCCAGACCTCCACCCCACCAACCACATCTCCCAGGCCGCCAGCCACCGGGGAGAAGCTTCCCAAACCCGCAACACCCAAGTCGGATCTACCTAGCCCCTCTCTCACAAATGCCAACAGCCATCGAAATATGGCCATGCCCCATCTCTACGTGCCACCGCCCATTGACCGAACCAGTCTTCTCCCAGGCACTGGCGATCTCGAAGGAGCCGGTGAAGTCCACCGGTCTTCCCCTGTTTCGTGGCTTCTTCCGTGAAGAAGATGAAGAGCAGCGCACGAACATGAAAGCTGCACAATTTCTGGAGCTGCACGATTTCTAGAACAGCATGATCTTCAAAGCAGCACAAATCTCAAAGGCATAACTTTTAGAGCTGCACAGACTGCAAAGTTGTACAAAATCTCAGAGCATAACTGATAAAAAAAGGAAATCTAGGATTTGTTTGAAAAATAAAAATAAAAATAAAAATGGATGAACCCAGCCTAAGAGTCCTTTTTGATTTGATTAGTTTGAGTTCCATCAAACCCCCATTGAGCTTGACTCGATAGAGTCGAGTTCTCCCCACCCCAGGGGAATGATGGGGACCCGAAGTCTATTACAGTTTTGTCAAGTCTTATAGTTCATTAGTCTTGAGTCACTTGAGTCCTGTACTAAAGTAAGTAAATTGAGTCCTGAGTCATGTAATAAAATGAGATAACTGAGTTCAGTTGAGTCCACTTAGTCTGGTCCAGTCATTTTTAGTTCAGTCAAGTTCGATCGAGTCCATTCAAGTTATGTTCAAGAGGAGAGTTAGCAAACTAAGAATTCACCAGGCCCCCTCAACTAGAGCTGGATTTCATGCACCTGGGCCCATTCATGCTACCAAGCCCACAAGGGAGCGACCCCCTCAATTCAAGAATGTTGGCACCCCAGATCAGCCCAAGCCCATGGAGTTGCTACCCAAGCCCAAGAGGAGCTTTCTTGGCCCTCAAGTCATGTAGTCCCAGTCTATTTGGAGTTCAGGGACCTGGATAACTCTATAAATACCCATCACTTCCCTCTTGTATGAAGTATCTTTTTTTCATGAATACAACTTGAATTATTTGGCTAATTGTTTTCCTCTTGTTAGAGTGGGTATGAGACCCGTGTGCTTCCTTCTTATGTGTGCAAGCCCTAGTCCCCAGCATCCCTCTCTTCCATAAAACCCTAGCCACCATCATTCTCTTACGCCCCAAACCTACCCTAATCCCTGGTGACTTCTACGCTCGCTAGTGATCCACGCATCCGGTCCTGCATCAGCTTTCTTTCATTAATGAAAAGTTCCTTTTTGGTGCAACACCATTTTCACCTACATAGGAACTCTATCCGTCGAACTCCCAATTCAGCGATGGCAAGCCAGAAAACTCCTGAAGCCCCACACTCAAAGCTAGGAAACTCCTGAAGCCCCGCACTCCAAAGCTAAAAAACTCCTAAAGCCCCATACTCCAAAGCCGGGAAACTCCTGAAGCCTCGTACTCAAAGCTGGGAAACTCTTGAAGCCCCACACTCCAAAGCTAGGAAACTCCTGAAGCCCCACACTCAAAGTCAGGAAACTCCTGAAGTCGCTGGGAAACTCCTAGAGCCTCTCACTCAAAGCTGAGAAACTCCTGAAACACCGCACTC
Organism: Areca catechu; assembly: GCA_021397845.1. Classification (NCBI taxonomy): domain Eukaryota; kingdom Viridiplantae; phylum Streptophyta; class Magnoliopsida; order Arecales; family Arecaceae; genus Areca; species Areca catechu. The sequence goes on from CM038041.1 coordinate 53,802,934, forward strand.
CAAAGTCAGGAAACTCCTGAAGCCCTGTACTCAAAGTTGGAAAACTCCTGAAGCACTGCACTCAAAGTCAGGAAGCTCCTAAAGCCCCGCACTCTATCCGTCAAACTCCTAGTTCAGCGATGGCAAGTCATAAAACTTCTGAAGCCCCACACTCTATCCATCAAACTTCCAATTTGGTGTTGGCAAGTTGGGAAACTCCTGAAGCCCCGCACTCAATCTGTTAGACTCCGAGTCTAGCGAAGGCAAGCCGGGAAACTCTTGAAGCCCCGCACTCAAGCTGTCAGACTCCGTGTTTGGCGAAGGCAAGCCGAGAAACTCCTAAAGCCCCGCACTCTAACCTACAAAACTCTTAGTCAATTAAGGATGGTTTACAAAATCTCCAAGGTTTCTTCGGCCACCTTCTAGTTCTTGAATTGGGCAGGAAGAGTCAGAACTTTGGAAGTCTTAAGATTGGCAACCTCAGTAAATCTCACGGTCCGATGGATATGGTTCACAAAATCATTGACATTCCTTTGGCCACCAGTGAATTAGGTAGGAAGAGCCTTAACTATGGAGAACCTAAGTCTGGCAAACACAGAAAGGATCCATCTCTGTGCTATGTAAAAAAAAAAGAAGAGAGGAAAAGAAAGGAGATAGTGGAAGATATATTGAAAGAAAGGGGATTTCATTAATATAAAAAAAGTTTGCAAAAAGAAGAACCCCCCGACAGGTCAGGAGGTTCTCCAAGGTATTATATCACAAAAGGCAAAAAAGAAAGAAAAAGAAAAAGGGCATCGATCACGGTGAGGTCGCCGAAGCCTTGCCAAGGCATCGAGGGATCTCACCGGCATCCCCTTGGCTCTTTACCGGTGGGGTGGAAGAACCAGCTACCTCATCCACGGGTGCCATGCTAGCCTCTTCAGTCGGCGCCTCCTCCTCCGCACCACCGCAACCTGGCAGGTCAAGGATGATAGCCTCCACGTCCTGACCGGGGTATGCCAAGGCCACCTTCATTTTGCAATCGGTGAACCCCTTAAGGAAGGAGTCCACCACTGCCTCCCTGACCTCCTCGACAAATTTCATCGAGACCTTGAACCTCGGCACCGCTCCCATAGCTTCCTTCTTGGTGGCTTCCATCAGTGTCACCATCGTGTTCGCCTTCTCCTCCAACTACTGAAGCTCGAGCCATTGCCACCTCGAGGTGTGCTTGGAGGGTCCAGGACCGCCCCTCCAAGTACACCTCTATGGTGGACTCCTCCACCTAGCAGGTGGCCTTCTCCTTCTCGGCTGCCAAGGACATCATGAGATCCCTGGCCTGCCTCTCTGCTCTGGCCATCGACTCCTTCACATCGACCACTTTAGTCCGAAGGATCCTGATCTGATCCTCCAGGACCTAGATCCTCTCGGTCTGTGCTCGAGCCTCCACTTCTAGAGCCTTTGTGAGCTTCTTCTATTGGGCATCTTGCTTCGCCCACTATGTGCAATAGTCCCTAATGAGGATCATGTTGGTGGTGATCTGCAGTGGTGGAAGTGTCAGTGAAAATCACATAGGCAAGCATGAGAAGAAGTAAAAGAGCAGGAAGCTTACCATGAATAGCTGGAGGAGGATGCCCATGATGGCCCCTGATAGTGGCTTGCCGCTCCTCTCATGGCGGTCATGCAACTGAACGGTAAACTCCATCATCTGTTTAGCTAGTTCGATGTCCTAAGTTATTGCTATATTCAACGGTACCACTATGGATACCCCGGTTCACCCCGGGAGTTGTCATCGTGGGGGCCATCATCGATCCCAAGGTGGGTGAAGGTGAAGGCACCTCGGTTGTCCAGTGGTGTGGGTGCTACTCCTATCGCCATCGATGGCACCGATCTCCCTTCCATTGCCACCTCAGCCTTGACCTCGACCACCTCCGGAGCTTTAGCAGGGGTGATCGCTGGTGTGGCCTGCATAGCTACATCGAGCCCACGGGCTGAGACCTAGGCTTGCAATCTGGATGATGTGGGGGCCGGCCCGGTCATCTTTTCCTCCTGACTGGATGATGGTGTGCAGCCCTGGGCCCCCATCCAAGCTCTTCACGGGCCCTCTTCAATGGGTCCTCCCTGGGCTTGGGGGATTGCACCCCTCTTCTGGGATTCTCTCAGATCTGGTCCACCGAAAACTTCATGCCTGCAAGAAAGAGAAATGTTGGTTAGACCCAAGGCTGAGAAGGATCCCTATAGAAAGAAAAGAAAAAAAATGGTTCATGGGGCTCACCTAAGGCATGGATCGGGCTGACCCTGACCTTGATCAGATTGTGTTCAGCCATCAAGTCCTGGAGGGGAGGAATGATAGAGGTGATGAACTGGTCGTGCTCCTCCTGGTCCGCGGCCTCTACCTGATCATTCCGATTCGAGGAGCGGTCTGGGTTACTCCAGACCTAGTCAATCTCCTTGACTAAGGTGAAGAAAAACCTATTCTTCTATCCCTTGATGGAAGAAGGAAGGTCGAATTTGATGGCCCCCAGGAAGGGGGCCACAAACCACTACCCATCATTGGAAGGGTGGCGCTTAGGGTGAAGAATGCCTTGAAAAGGAAAAACGGGCAACAATCCTTTGGGGGCCACAAACCACTATCCATCATCGGAAGGGTGGCACTTAGGATGAAGAATGCCCTGAAAAGGGAAAAACGGGCAACAATCCTATGGAAGTGATAAAGAATGGTGAAGTAAGAAATAACTCTAATGGCATTTGGTGGGGTGAGTTGGGCTGGAACTAGAATTTGACCCGGGCCACTGGAGATGACCCGCTCCCCCGGTCCCAGAATCGAGAGCTGGACAGAGTTCGAAATCTCGTAGGTATCCCAGAGCCAAGAGAGGTCCTCCTGGGTCATCACCGAGGTGATGCTAGAAGGACCAGCCACACCAGAAGGAGTAGAAGGAACAGAAGAAGCAGAAGGAACAGGAGGAACAAAGGGAGAAGGAGAAGGGGGTTCCCTAGGTCAACCTATGATGATCCCCGCCGGTCAGGGACCCCTACGAGCAATAAGGGGGACATCATCCTCCTTATAGGAGGATGGTGTCCTGGTCCGAGAAGGCCCTGCATCACTGGAGTGCACTGAACGAGGATGCCTCCAGCCAAAAGGATCCATCCTAGAGTAGAGAAGGAGTGGGTGCCAAAGAAAAGAAACCTAAAGACTCTAAGACGGGTCTCCCTTAGTGTGAGCCGAAGGAGGAGGAGACAAAGGAGGGGGGAACTAACCTGAGTGCCTCGAGGAAAGATCGAACTGGGGTGGAAAAGGGCTTTGGTTATTCCTGTAAATGCGAATGTTTGAAAGAGATGATTGGGGGAAGTTTTTCTCCTTTTCAAAAATGGCCTGACAACGCCCTACCATGTATTACTAATGGAGACGTGCGTCCCTTCGATCCTTTGACCACCGGATGCACTCCACATGTAGAGACCTACCGGGAATGGCATTTCAACACATCGAAGATTGCTTCGGGCCCAGCGCCAATCATCATACTGGGCCCAGCGCCAATCATCATACTCCCCCCGAGCCCGCCGACATGGCACTCCTCGTTGGCATTAGGGCACGATCTGTGAATCGTCGGCAAATGTCATATTTAATGGTGTCGGATAAATGTCCTTCCATATCAGCGTTGCAATAACTCCCTTCATCCTGAGCACTGCATCATGCTCGTGACTTAGGAGTGGGGGGCAACTGATATGGCATGACCACTGACATGGAACCCCTGTCAGATCCAGCTGGCCGCCACACTAGTGAAGGCATCACCTGGACATGGCTAGCAGATGAAATGCTCAGGTTAAGCCCTTGGCTGAGGTTAGCTCCCGTCCGAAGTCGAGCTCCCGATCGAGGTCGTGCTCTCACCTGTCAAGGTCAAGCCCCTAACTGAGGTCAGCTCCCATATGAGGTCGAGCTCCCAGTCGAGGTAGTGCTCCTTCCTACCGAGGTTGAGCCTCTAGCCGAGGTTAGCTCGCATCCGAGGTCGAGATCCCAACTGAGGTCGGGCTCCCACCTCCATGGTCGAACTCTAGGTCAAGGTCAACCCTTCCCCAAAGTCAGGTATGGAATTTCTATAGGTGGACGAGGTCTCTTTCACGGGCACCCCTAGAGTAATTGAGATAGTGATGTTAGCAAATAGTGTCACCATCCCCGTCAGGACACCTGTGCTGCTCGAAGAGCCTAGCACCTCTGAAGGGTGATGTTTCACTGGAGCACGCCGCCTGCAACCTCTAAAGAGTGGTGTTTCACCAGAGTATGCTGCTAACTGGGAAGCATTTTGTCGAAGTGTCAGGCCTCTCAACCTATAATCACCACCTCATGAGGGAAGGTGCTCCGCTCAGGGCACCGCATGCCTCAACCTACCGCCTGCACCACCACCTAAAAGTGAAAGGTGTCACTAGGGGACCTAGGTCCTGCAGCATCTCCCACCAGGCCGATGCTCTGCCAAATCTCCCAAGACACAGCAGAGCGATGCCAAGAAGAGGTAGTGCCCTATTGGATGTTAGGCCTCGTGGCATGCCACACATACCTGTCGCTAGAGGGATGCATACTCCTCAGTACTCCACCTATGTCCATGGCAGATCTCTCCTGATGAAGGCTACGGATCCTATCCCCCTCCTCTGAAGAAGGGGGGAGGAAGAGCAGGCCTACGCCTCGTCCAGGTGAGGGATTCCTAGAGGGTGCCAGATCAATGCTCTGCACCTCACAGGAGGTACAACACTTCTATAAGAAACTCAAAGGGGCCTCCAGCAAAGGTAAGCGAGAAGGGGCGAGCAACCAGTCAGGCTTTGAGGGCAAGAAGAATATCCCAGGATTCCCTAGGAGAGCTTTCGTGATAGCAACCATTATTGTTCAAGCCCTCAGCCATTACTTCTCAAGCCCTCCTTCTCAATCCCAACTCTCCTTCCATCATCTCTTAGATCCTCTAAGAGTGGAGACCACCCCGAGATCCACTAAGGGGGATTTGTTCTCCTTGATCATCTACTATCTTGACCATCGAAGTGCCCCCACCAGGGTCCCCAACCCGGGTCTCCCTTCTTTTGCCAGACCGGGCACGAGCATAGGATGCCAGGCGAGAGAGCCACCAATCGACGCCACATAGGAGTTGTGGGCTATGGCAATCTAGGCAGCAACAATGGACTCACTATCAATAGGATGAAGAAATGACTTGCCACCAGAAGACCATAGATGCATAGCAGTATTTTTAAATGAGTTTTTAATTTTTTTTTGTAATTAATATTTCTTATTTATATAATTGATTAACGCAATGCATCCTTTCCTAGATCTGGGTCTGCATTATTTCATCTACAACATGCACTTATTAGATGATGCTTATATCATAGATTAGCAATTGTGAGTAAAGTGTATTTTAACTCATTTCAACCTAGCCTTTTGCAACTAAAATAGCCTTTTCTTTGTATATTTCTTCTGGTACCAGTATAAAAGCTAAAATGTTTCTAATCATCATTATACTTTTAATCTATAACTGAAATAACTAATAGAAGTTTTTGGTCATACATAAATTTTGAACTTAAGTGGTTAAAATAACTTACAACAGATCATGTCACTAAGATGAAAGAGCTCACAAATAAGTAAGGAAACTTACCAAGTTGTTATAGATCTCGTAGCTTGCATGATATTTTAAATAAAAAATCAGCATTAACCTAGTGAATTCAGTTAATGAAACAAGTATCAGGCATGTTGACAAGTCAAGCTAACCTCTAAAACTGTTCAGTGTTTATGAACTTCAAGCTTAGCTACAATTATTCAACAGAAAATTAAACATCTACTTGCTATAAAGTCAACATTCTATAAAACAAAAGAAGCTTTACCTTGACAAAAAATAAGTATCCAAATTCATAAGATGAGAAAAAAGACATGATAATTACCACTCTAATGGATTTCTGTTCATAACTTAAGCAAGTATTGTTATGGCACATATGAACATATAAGCTTTTTGCTACAAGTACTAAAATATCTACATGCTAAATAAAATAACTAAGCTTATTAGCCAAAACTAAAATAAAATGCATGACCAAAAAAATAAAATTGATTAAACATATAATCTCTTTCAAAAACCATCGAACTGCAAATTCTTTACACCACAAGAAAAGAAAAAGAAAAAGACTACGATCATAGCAGCTCTAACAATTGAAACATGCAGATAGTACAGGGACTTCAAGATCTGTGTATCTCACACACATATTATGTAAAAGGTCAATTGTTTGGTCAGCTGATCTTGATAACTCCAGGTCTTGGTGATATGAGAAAGGATAGAATGAACATGCACAACCTTGTTTTGAATCTTAATTTACTAAAGGAAAACATATGTTTATCAACCTTATAAAGCTCAAGTTTCCATTTTCTATTATTTTTACATGACATATATTCAGAAAATGATAAATCTATACAACCTATTAAAATAAATGTAACTTATAATCAAAAGTTAAAATAATGGAATCATTAAATTTCTTCTTCATTCCCTCTCCCTTCTCTTTGCATCTTTTTTTCCTTTCTAGTCTTGAGATCAACCTCTTCATGCAGATTTTCTTAATACATATGATTTTATTTTCAGAGTTCAGCAAGATAATTCAGACCTGGAAAAAAAATAGATCTCAAGAAAGTGTAGTCTTGATCTCCTAGATCTCTTTTCTATAGACACATATGCACAAAGAACACACTCTTCAAATGACCCACATCAATAAGTGACTTCAAACCCAAAAATTAGGGGAAAACAAGCATTTAGCACCTTAACAATCTCCATTCACACATCCAATATTGGAATGGAATAGCTGCAAGAAGCCAAGAACAACCATAAATGCAAGGTTAGCCCAACAAAGCATAGGTAGCAACCACCCGATCCATGGGATATACCCCCTCATGTTTCTAATGGTAGCTCAAGCAGCAATTACTAAAGCTAACTTATGACAATCAACACTCCAATCTTTTCACCTAATGATAGTTAATCGGCTATCTTTGCCAAAGCATTGATTATTTCTCCCCATTGCTTCAAAGGCAATTCAAACAGTTACTACACTGAGCTCTAAGCATCTGGATAGTCGATTACAATTGGCAACACGTAGGCACACTAATCCCAGTTATGCAGTTCCTAAACATTACTTTGAAAATTAGATGATATAATTGCAATTAAGATTATCAATGGTAGATTGTGTTAACTTATACACAAGTACTTTTAGCAATGCCTATACATGGCATGGCATCCTTCAAAGGCCACTGGTCAATTATATACTTTGTTAGCAAATTGATACTCATTTGATCATGTGCTAATAGGGTAGACAACAAAAAAAAATGCATTGTTAGCCTTCAAGGTCATGACAAGAATTATTGATGAAGCAAGAGGCATAGGTACATTTGGCACTTGAAAGACCTAGCATCCTTCAAAGCAAATAGGCTGACATATCAAATATTGTTAGCAAAAGTAACTCCAATCTTTAACAAATTTTTAAACTCCAAGTCGAGCATCACAAAAAATAGCAAAAGAAGGAGATGAAGGAGTAGGGAGGAAGGTTGGGAGAGGGAAAATCGAGGTTGGGGTGGCACCGGCATCGAGTTCTTAGTTGATTTTGGATGAGGAAAGGCACTTCTATAGACGGAGATCGCTGAAGGTGAGACAACCAAAAAAACCTCGGGGATGGTGAGCTAACTAGAAATGAGGAGGAGATGAAGGAGGAGGGAGGGAGGTTGGGATAGGGAAAATCAAGGCGGGGCAGTGCCGATGTGAGAATGAAATTAAGGCTCGGGGTGGGTAGATGAGGAAGAACCTACTAACGCTTTAAAGCATTAGGTAAACCCTGTTTTTGCCAATGCATGAAAAAAATGTTGGCATATCCTTATCTATAATTCCCGACGGTTTTAAATGTCACCATTTTTGATGCTTTAAAAAGCATCGGTAGGCTGGCCAGAGTTCCTGGCACTTTCTTCTAGCATCGAAAAAAATAGGTTAGAAAAACATGATTATCTTGTAGTGTAGGTATTGTATAACCTATAATAATATTTTTAAGTCCTGAAATAACATGCTTGCCTAGTTTACTTTATTAATTCAAGCTAATCATTATAGAGTACTATATGAACATTTTTCTACCATGATGACAAGGTCTCCTAATTGGCCTTGTCCTTTTGATATCATGAGGCACACATTAAAGTTAGTTATCTACTAGAATCTCTCAAAATGTCTGGCTGAAGATATTAAACTTAGCACTTATTAGGAGGCAACCGAATATTTATTTTTGTGCTCTTAAAAATAAAATAAAAAAATAAAAAATTTCAATCCAAATTGATTAGTGTAGCCTTTATCTTGTTGATAAGCTCCTCTTCTCAGGAAATCTCTATCTCTATATCTTTTTTTTGTCTTTATAGTTTGAATTTATTTCTTTAACTTATTTATACTATTAGAGACAATGGTATTTAAGTTAGGGATAGAGATAGGACAAGCTTTTAAAATCTTTTAAAATTATTTTTAAAAAAATGAAAATCTTTGGAAATTGTTAAAATTATTTGAAAAATCTTTTGAATTTTTAAAGAGAAAACTTTTATTTTGAATAAATCATATGCCAAAAAAAATCTTGAGCAAAATAAACTAGGAAAAAGTAATAGAGTTATGAGATATTTGCTTATAAATGTAGCGAGTCAAGGAATAAACTAGTGGTTAGTCTTTAGCAGCTTACTTAGATCACCTAAAGGCTATTAGCACATTTGATTGCACATGCACATCGACGATATTTGCTAATAACTATAGCGAATCAAGGAATAGACTAGTAGTTTATCTTTTAGCAGCCTACTTAGGTCACCTAAAGGCTATTAGCATTTTTGATTGCACATGCGCACTGATAAGGCAAAGTAGGTGTTAGTTGTAAGGTCAACTGAGAACTCAATTATCACCAAAATTTAATAATTGATATACACCTTAATTAAAAAAACTTGAATATAAGAAAAGAGCTACCTACCTAAAAAAATATCAGGCAGTGTGAAAGCTACCTTGAATTTAAGAAAAGAGCTACATGTTTGAATTAAAAGTATAAAATATAGAGTATATATGGATTGCCCTAAGCTTAGTAACCGGGTCTCTACACCTAAGTCAAGCATGGAGGTTCACATCAAATGGTGAAGGAAAGCCATGATGCTCAGCACTCAAAGAAAAATCAAGTAGTGTGAAAGCTACCTTATATTCATCAGCTTGATTTAAGAGTGTATAAAAAACTAGCTAAAATAGGTGATAAGTGAAGAAACATTTATCCTTTGCAAAATAGCACTAAAATACTATGTTAGTCATTTCAAACACAAGTACCGTAGAGATTTAGATGAATTTTAAGGAAGTTTTAAATTATGCTGACTACAAAAATTACATTTGAAACTCAATATATAGTTAGTACTACTTGCTAGATCTTTTTACTTTCAATCCTAGATCTATTTTTATAAAGGAAGCTCTTATGATACATGGTTATAATTTAATACTAATATGTATTACATTGCAAGGGACTAGTAATGAATAAGTTGGGGGGTGTGATAAATCATGTGTTTATATATTTATTTTAAATATTTTAAGTAATAATTGGTGCTAACTCTTTTAAAAATCCTAATTTATAATTAAACTAGATCTTCTTGCAAAATTAACTATTTTTAAAATATCTTTGAAAAAGATGAAATTAGAGCATAATTATGAAAAATAGATGTTGAGCTAAAGCACCACACATCTATTCAAATATTTAATAAAAAAATTATTCATATTTTCTCCTTTCTGGCAGGTATATTAAAATTGATGAAAATTTTTGCAACTCTAGAATCAAAGAAAATTGATTAGATTATAGACTAAAAAACTTGCCAACATGAAGAGCTCGATTTGTAGAATCTAATGAATCAAATGATATACAAATCGGAGTTCATTTTTAATGGGTCCAAAATAACTTCAAGAGTTTTACTAGAAGTCTAATTTCCACTACTAATTCAACCTTCTCCAAGATCATTAAAGGACCCCTGGCCTACATAAAAAAGCATCCTGAAGAGAGAGTATGGTACAGAGTAGAGGGCATAGCTTTGGATTATGGGTTGGCCTCTAATAGTGAGATTTCTTAAAGAAGAATTTTGTCCTTACATCATTTTCAAGCCTATTCCATCTCCAAGATCAAGATCCAAAGAGAATAAAGAAGAGGAAGCCCAGTTCACTCCACGGAGTATGATGGAAGAAAGCGTAGTGACATCAACCAACTTCCAGACGAGACTATGACAAATCAACTTCAAATACTTTATTACTACTTTTCTTTATTTATTTAGTAATTATTTTCTTATAATTAGATTTTAATTAATGTAAAATTTATTTTTATATAATTTAAATTCCAATCTTTTACTTTTCTTGCATGTAGATGCTAAGATCTGACTAACAGATTGAACGTACCCAAGTTTAAATTTCTGTTCTTTAAATTCTTTTACATAATTTAATTTAATTTTTTAACTTTAATTCTTATGCACAACCTTTTCGTGGATTCAACCTGACTCTTCCTTTCTATATATTTTCAATTTTATTTAAAAATTAGTTAATTAAACTTATAGTCATGGTGCCTTAATGATAATATTGTGATCTATCATTTACCCTAATAGAAGGGTTTCCTCCCTTCTGGTGGTGGTGGTAGTTGTGGGTGCTTGGCTTAGCGAGGCAATCTTGCTTGCTCCTTTTGCTCACTCAACCATTAAATAAAGCGATTAAGGTGGCCTCGTCTAATTAGCCCCTCGATCCCGTCTCGGAGTTGGATATATTCTTCTATGTCATGGCCGTGATCTCGATGATATAAACAAAATTTGTTCAAATTTCTTCTAATCGACGGTGTTTTTAGCTTCATGATTCTGGGATCTGCCTCTTAATTTTCATTAGCACTTTTTCCTTAGGGCATTCAATGGAGTGTAAGTGTAGAATCTTCTCATTGGTGACGTTTGACCGACCTCCTTAGGTCGATGATCCCTAAAGAACCTATTATTCTTTTGTGGAGACTTGGAGCATAGTCTTATCCTTCCTTTGAGCTTCGTAAAGGCCTTTTGGTCCATTCACAACCTTTCACCACCCTCCAGTATAGAGGTGGAAGGGGCTTCTTCTAGTGTGAAGGCTTCCTTTGTCTGGGTATACTTCTCAACCTGGGCCAGCATCTTTGCAAAATCTTTTGGATAGGTTTTGGTCAACGTCCATTTAAGGTCATTCCTTTGTAGGCTGCTCATCAAAGCCAACATGATAGATAGTCAACTAGTCCAAGTTGCGGACTTCTAATTTAGCTGCATTGAAGTAGCTTATAAAGGCATAGATCGTTTCTCTTTTATGTTTGATGGTATAAAGGTAGTCCGATCACCACTATTGCCTTTGGCTATTAACAAAATAGTCGATGAATCGGCTCAACTGCTTCAAGGAATATACCGACCCTGGCTTCTAGCTTGAGTACCAATATCAAGCCACCCCCTTTAAGGTGGAGGGGAAGGCTCTACAAAGGATGGGATCAGGGGCTCCATGAAGGAGCATCATCACTCAAAAGCTTGCTAAATGGTCATCTAGATCAGTGGTTCCATCGTAGCTCTCAAACTATGAAATCTTAAAGTGCCGAGGGAGTGGTACTTGCATGAACTTTTCATTGAATAGAGGCTAGTTGCTAATTCTATCATTCGATGCTCGGAAGAGATTGCAAATTGCTTTGATTCACTAGTCAAGTTCCTTGAACTTTCTCTCAATTTCAAGATTTTGGTTAGCTAGGGCTTTTGATCACCTTTGAGACTGATGATCCAGTGTGGAGTTGTGTTCCGATCGAGGGCTTCGAGAGTGCTGTCTCCTGGGCCTCAAGCTTTTAGGATGGTGACAACCATGGAGGGGTTTGTGAGTGTTCCAGCAAGACCATGTTATCGGAGGGAACACAAGTGTAGGGTGCACTACAAGCTGAGAAGCCACTACTGAATGGAGCTGGGCTACCTGAGGTAGAGCAGGGGTGGCCGTAATACTTGGACAGTTCAACCAAGCTCTGGACTTGTATGACAAGAAAGTTGAATTGATTTATGCCAATCACTATTGCTTACAGTGGTGGCGAGGCTTTGGCTAGCATAGGCTTGGGTAGATTATTCGCTGGGCTGTCCATCACCCTTTTTGTCGGCCATGAGAATAGTGGTGTTGATGCGAAGAGAAGTAGTCTTTTTAGGTGGCATAATTTTCCCACTCTGTGGGTTACACCCTTTATGAATAGAAATGATCCTTCTTCTAAACTGTTGGTGCCAAAATCTATTAAGCACCGAAGGAAGAGCTGGATTGGTGGTGTTGGAGTGAGTGCTGTAGGTGGCTCTCTTGAAGATGGTACATGGAAAAAAGCCCCATCAGGATAATTCCAGCGATAGCACTCCGATGCTCAAGTCAATATCGATACCAATAGCATGGAGGGTGTGAGCAAGAGAACTAGCCTATCTCAAAAACTTTGTAGAGTCCTCTTTATAGGTAGAGATTTAGGGGCACTTTTGGCATGACCAAGATCCTGTTAGATATGGTAAAGAGCAGCATGACCTTCCACATGTTGCTTGGGACTTTCTTGTTGGTAGGGAGCATCTTATCTCCTTAAATGTATCCTTGTCGCTAGTTTATGATAGGCCATGCTTCATTAAATGGTGGCCTGGGTTATAGAGTGTCCAAGCGTGCCCTTTTCGCTTGCTGAGATCTTGTAATGATTTGATGATTTTTGGACTTGACGGAGAGTCCCGCCATGTGGTAGAAGCGGGGACCGTGAGTGTTGGAGTGCTGTGCCTTCAAGGGCCTATAGTAGGGGCTGATAGAAATACAGGGTTGAGAGTGCCTACACTAAGCATGCAACAGCATAGGGAGCAGGTATGTATTTTAAAATAATTTTAAAATAACAACAGAAATAACCTACTCTGCACATATTCAAGATGCATGTACAGGCAAAACAAGGCATGAAATAGGCATGTAATATTTATAAATAATTTTATAAAACTAGATCTAGGCATGCATGAAAAATAAAATCAGAAAACTTACCTTATTCCTACTTGGAATAAAGCAGGGATAATGCTGGAATAGCTGGAATACCTGAAATAAAGTTATTCCAGTCTTCTTCTTCTTCCAGTAGCCTTTTGGAAAGCTCTTCATGTCTTCTCCAATAGCAGCTAACCCAAACCAAAATGGGAATCTCTTACTCTCACCTTTTGCAACAACAGCAAGGGAATATCTAGATGGAGCTTGCTTCAATGGAGAGCTTAAGGATAGTTTCACCAACAACCTTGAAGTTCCTTTCTCCCAGAAATTTCAGAACCTAAAATCCTGCAACCAAAAAGAGGGCAAGCAAAAGTAGCAGCAATAGAGGTACAAATGGCTCCCAGGTGCTCAAGCGAACACCCTCTAGAGAGGGGACATGCCTGGGGCTCCTCAGATCCGGCTTCTCGTGCGATGCTAGTCACCGAAAATCTTCAAACGGTGAGAGGGAAGAAGGAAGAATAGAACTCTATGTACAGTGACTTGTTTTCTCCAAAACAGCACTCACTTCCACCAAATGAGCACCAATAGAATAGAGAATCAATGAATACTTTCTCTCCCAATTTCTCACAAGAAAACTTAGGCTATAAACCACTGGTTGAGAAATCTCAAAAGCAAGAACAAACTCAGCATACCACAGCCCAGAATTTATTCAGGTAGAACCAAGTAACCGGTGATATGGGAGGTGAGAAGACTGGCTAGGAATACGAAGTGGCGGTAGGTTTTAGAATGAATCAAATTCATTCTTAAACATAGCAGTAAAGAGCGATAAATAATAGTTTATATCCAACCAAAATGAAAGCAAACGGGAGAGAAAAAGACTTTTCATATTCCCTGTTCGCCCAAGCCAAAATCACCGTGTGGATGGGTTTAAATCGGTTCACAACCTGTTCAAAAATCCCAAACCGGTTCTAAACTAGTTCACTATCTAATTAGATCAAAATCTAATAGATAAGAGGCTTGGTCAAGTCCCGATCACCCAGAAATAATTCCCAGTAGACCCGAACAAATTCTAATCGATCCAAAACTGAGTCAATCTAACGAGTGCTCAATCAAACCGTTACCGAAATGATTCCTAATCATAAATTGGTACCTGGATCAGGGAGAGATCCTCTATGGCATGTGACCTCATAGGTTCGAACCTAGGCGGTAGCACTGGAACAATTCCAGTACCAGCACAAGATACCATCTAGCAATGGGTCCCGGCATCCATATAGGTCGAAGATGCGAGAGTAATCAATCAAACATCTGGCATATGGTTACCGTATAATTCATCCCTTGGACCTCTAATGCTCAGGATGACCAAGGGTTAGACTGCCAACCCTAGCTGAGTCAATCCACAATATGTCTTAACCTTGCAAGTCTAGTAACTCCTCAACTAGGACTACCCCGGCCGAGGATTTGCTAAATTGAGACACTGCGAGACATTCAATCCAAACTACTTGGACAGGTCAATTCCATCTTGGTCCACCACTGCTCTACAAGTACTTGCCTGTACCCAGAAACCTTTCATCACCGGATTAGAAATCTGGGTAGTCCAGCATCAAAGCATAGGGAGTTGCTTGCAAGCTACCATGATGACCTCATGTTGGAGGGACACATATACCTATATCCAATCGTGAGTATCCCTTTGGCAGAAAGGGGCTACACGGAGTCATGTTCAATGAGATATCATATATCCCACTTGCAGATCACATCAATGTCACCACACTCCTTTGGTCAAGAGGACAACCAAACGATGTGAACCACAACAACCTACACTTGATACATTACCGTCCAGTATAATGTATCCTTTGGTTGTGAACTTGGTTTAAGGACTACTCGATATATCCTCTCTATATCGAAGTCAAAGTAGTCCTAAGGACTTCATCACATGAAAAGAGTTCATTACAGGAAAAAGTAAGAATGTGATGAGCTACCAAAATTATATTTATTAACTCATACAAAGAGTACAATACTCAATTCAACCACCTACAACCTAGGCGATTGACTTTGAGACATAATTCCCAACAGGGGCATTGTCGAAGTTCTATTGGCTAAGGAGTGGTCTCAAAATGTCAGTTTGGATAGGCAGTAGAGCCCATGCTGAGCATCTTAGGGATGGTCGGCGGGGTTCGCTGATGGGGGACAAGGCTAGGAAGGGCCTCACACCCCTCGACACTCGAAAGCGAAGGAATAGGGCCTCACATTTTTCGACGCTCGAAAGCGAAATAATAGGTCTCACACCCCTCAACACCCAAAGGTGAAAGAAAGACGGGCCTCACGCCCACTCTTTACATAGGCAGAATCTCTCTTCTAAAACTTAATTTCATTCACCATCTTTTTACAAAGGACTGAGAGTGGTATTTATAGATTTTCCAACCCTCTTACAAGATAAAGATGAAACCTATCCCAATCCTAACAGACTTCAAACTAATAATCCTAATCTAAAACAAACTTGAAATTAAAAAGTTTCATAATAATCAATACATCCAGATTAAAAAGTTAAAATAAATAAAAATATAATCCGAATGCATCAAGATCTATGCCCAAAAAAGGTTCGTATCAGGATCCATGTTGAATTGCTCTGAAATCTATGCAGACCTGATAACTATGCAAAAAAATTCCTGCTCTGAGAAGCATGCAGCTTTGAGATCCATGCAAAGCTTTTATGCTCTAAGATTTGTGCAGGTTCTTCTCCATGACCGTGGAACAAGGAGGCGACGATGGGGAAGAAGGGTTTACGGGGAGGCTTTGCCGGCATCAGCACTGGGGAAGGCAGTGGCATGGTCGATGGCTGGAACAGGCGACCGACGGTCTTGATCTGACAGTGGACGATGTCTTCTCCAAATGGGATGAGATCCGGTGATTGGCGATGCACGGTGGGGAGAAAGCAGCATTGGCAGGCGATTGGCAGCGGTGCTGGGAAGAGATGGCGGAACGGACGGTGGAGGTCTTCATGGTGAGGGGAGGCGGTCACCGTGGAAGAGTAGCAGTAAGGCATCAGCGGGAGGTGGACGGTGGCATGGGCGGGGATGACCGGCAGTGGCAGGTTAGGTAGCCAGCATAGGGAAAGGAGGTGATCTGGTTGTTGTCGGTGGTGTCAGTTGGGAATAGAGGGGATGGGGGCTTGGATTTGGATGAAACGGTGGAAGAAGATGACAGGGATAAGTCAAGGATAAGCAAGAATATAGTGGGAATAGTGGGGATAAGTGGAATAGCTAGAATAAAAATAAAAAAAATCTACAAAAGAAAAAGAAAAACCCATATGGGTTTTGATGTCCCCATCATTTCCCTGGGATGAGTAAAACTCGACTCCATCGAGTCAGGCTCGATGCTGCAATTTTTTTTTCTTTTTTTCTTTTTTTCTCTAACCTTAATCCTTTCCCGCTTTGATACCAAATTGAGGGGGACAAGGCTAGGAGGATCGTTGGAGAGCTGAGAAGTCTCTTGGGATTAGGGTCAAGAAGGGATAACTAGGGTCTCACATCTCGCGATGTTTCGAAGAACAAAGGAAAACTAGGGCCTCACATCCCTCGATGCTCGAAAGCGAAGGAATAGGGTCTCACACCCCTCGATGCCCAAAGGCAAAGGAAAGATGGGCCTCACACCCACTCCTTACGGAGGCAGAATCTCTCTTTTAAAACTTAATTTCATTCACCATCTTTTTATAAAGGACTGATTTATAGACTTTCTAACCCTCTAACAAGATAAAGATGAAACCTATCCCAATCCTAATAGACTTCAAACTAATAATCCTAATCTAAAACAAACTTGAAATTAAAATAGTTTCATACTAATCAATACATCTAGATTAAAAAATTAAAAGAAATAAAAATATAATCCAAATGCATCAAGATTTATGCCTAAAAAAAGGTCGTATCAGGATCCATGCTGAATTGCTTTGAAATTGTGTAGACCTGATAACTGTGCAAAAAATTCCTACTTTAAGAAGCATGCAGCTTTGAGATCCATGCAAAAATGTTCTACTATGAGATATGTGCAGGTTCTTCTTTGTGACTGTGGAACAAGGAGGCAGCGGACGGGGAAGAAGGGCTTGAGGGGAGGCTTCACCAGCATCAGCTCTGGGGAAGGCAGCGATATGGCCGGTGGTTGGGGGAAGGCGGCGGCATGGCCGGTGATTGGAAAAGGCGGTCGATGGCCTTGATCTAATGGTGGATGATGTCTTCTCCAGATGGGATGAGATCTAGTGATTGGCGGTGCACGGTGGGCAAAAAGCGGCACGGGCAGGCAATTGGCAATGGTGCTGGGAGGAGATGGCAGAATGGATGGTGTAGTTCTTCATGGCGAGGGGAGGCGATCACCGTGGAAGAGTGGCAGCAGGGCATCGGCGAGAGGTGGACGGTGGCACGGGTGGGGATGATCGGTAGTGGCGGGTTGGGCGACCGGCATAGGGAAGGGAGGTGATCCGATTGTTATCGGTGGCATTGGCTAGGAATGGAGGGGATGGGGGCTTGGATCTGGATGGAAAGGTGGAAAAAGATGACAGGGATAAGTCTGGGATAAGTCAGGGATAAGCAGGAATATAGTGGGGATAAGTAGAATAGCTGGAATAAAAATAAAAAAAATTAGAAAAGAAAAAGGAAAACCCGGATGGGTTTGATGTCCCCATCACTCGCTGATACCTTCCAGGTATAGGAGTTGTTGCCGCCCGATCACCATGGCCTGTACCTGGAGATGACCTCGGACCGTGTCCCTATCGCTCAGGATCCTGCTCAAATACCCGGACCTGCAAAATAGAGGAGACCATGACCGGTGATCCTGGTGGGGGCACTCCGATGCTCAAGTTAGTGGCAATCCAGGGGAACAGATCTGATAGAAAAGTGCCCTAAGAGCCAATCATTATGAGGGCCTTTTTATAAACTTCCAGTTCATGTATGACATACTTTCATATTAATAAAGGCATTTGATTCATCATATACTACTGTGTCATGTTTTTATTGATTATGATGAACCCCATAGAGTAGGGCAATAGAATTAGGGTTATGATGGAGTTCATAACAGTGAGACCTAATTTTGTATAAACTCTAATTTAGAATGTTCCTAATCGTTAGACCATCGATTCGGGGATCGATAAATCCGGAAAGACTAGCTTATCCTATGTATGCTTAGTTGATGAGGGTGGTTGATCTCACAACCACTTGTGTAGTGATACTAATTCTAGGATAAGGGTGCTCATCAGGGTATGAGTACACTGGACTGATCCACATCGGGATTATCTTATGAAAGTCTTACTACTTGTCAAAAGATAGATCCCAAAGTAGAAGTTGTGCATGTGATCTTTAGACCTGAGGTCACCATGGTTCCTTGTGCACACTAAGCCATACTTGGTTCATACTTATTCATGCCATTGTGACATGTACGGGATGTTCTTCTGGGTATGGTGCAAGGCTTATGAAGGATGTGAGTGGACCAATAAGGAATCGATCATTCCTAGTAAGAGGAATTGTTATCCCATGCAATCAATCTCTTCGATGAGTGACTCAAGGAGCCTTTGATCAAAGCAGATGAGATTAGTGGAATCTAATCAGTCATCAGCTGAGTCCTCATAATCGAGCTAAGATTCGATATGATGAAGTGTTAGGGTTTGAAATCTATCCATACCTATCACTTAATCGGGATAATAGGAGATCGAAAGATTGAATTGCACGGTAACTTACTACTGAAAGGTATTTTAGTATTTTCTACCAAATTCCTCATCTTCCAGGTAGGCATGACACGTTGCTAGACGTCAATCTTGTCTTATAAGTTTTCATGAACCAATTGATTTGGTTTCATGAATCAATTCGATGTGTGATTCGAATTGGACAATTAGGTGAGCCAATTTTACCTAATTAGGTCAATCAAGTTCGATCGGATCGAATCGGCTCAAACCTAAACCTACTGTTGGCTAGATGTGAAACCCAATAGGTCACACACAATAGAGACTTGGCCAAAGAAGTTATTCATGATTTAATTAGGGTCATAGGTTCCTAATTGGTTAGCCAGATTGCATAATAGCATATGTAGGCTAACCTAATTCCTAACCCAATTGGATTGGGTCTGGTTGCTTGCTAATTGGGATAACTTAATTATGGAAAACCTAAATTAGGTTGAATCCTAAGTGGGGCTAGCCAAATCAGAGCTTAATCTGATTTTAATTTGGACTTAAGGGCATTTTAGACACCATATATGAAGAGTCCCAATGGCATGGGACTCTTAGTACCTAAATGATACCTTAACTTCAAAAGGGTATAGAAAGCTTATTTGATGCCTTTTCCAATGACACCCATATTGCATATATTTGACCAAGTCAATTTGATGCTTTGGATGGACTAAATGGAAAGGAAAAGACTATTGGCACCTTTTGGCGCACCCGGGAGAATAAGTGGCATGCAGAAGGACTAAGAGTCCTTCTACAGATGAGACTCTAAGAGTTTCATCAGGAAGGTGCCTCTTCATTTTATCCACAGGTCTTAAGAAGTCTTAATAGCTGGTTTAAAGTTTAAAGGGATGGCTTGAAGAGGTGTGAAAGGTGGCGCGCACATGAAGAGTCACGCCACTTCATATGCACGCGCACAACAGAGGGCAGACTCTTTCTGCCTCTGAAACTCTTCAAGCCTCGCATTACTTTGGATTAGAAGAGGCATCTCCCTATCTCAAAAATCGGTATTTGACACATGGCATGATGGGGATTGATCTGGTAAGTGAAAGAACACAGATATGACTCTCCATTCCCGAAGAGTCTTATCAGATATGATGTTTCATATCTGATAAGTGTTGTCAGGATGCATTTCATGCCCCATCTGAGATTATAAAGAGGGGTATGGTGAAATGAGAAAAGATTTGATGGACTTCGGTCTTCTGAGAGTTTGAGTGTTTTATTTTCCCGAGAGTCAGAGTGTTCTTCCACTTTCTCCCTCCCTCCTTGTTTTAGGACAAGACTTGTCTTGTTAAGACAAGTTCTTCTACACTAGGACAAGGCTTGGTTTTAGGACATAAGCCTGTAGAGTCCTAGACGACGGTAGTCCTAGATCCTATAGTGGTTTAGGACAGTGTCTTGAGTGCCCTTCAGTAGGACAGGGTGTCCTACAGTGGTCAATAGACCAAAGGCTGCCGAAAGAGTTCCACTTCTCCAAGCAACTTGAAGAAGGAGTTCTTCCTTGGTCCGAGTTTCATGTGGATCACCGTTGGAGGGCTTGCGCTTGTGAGCCTTGTGGAAAAAGATGGATTTCAGCGATCCAGGTATTTTTCTTGACTTTATTTGATGATTCATTAGTTGTAATTGCCCAAGGGATTCATGAGATTTAGGATTTTCTATACAAGTTATACATGTTAGGGTATCATGCTATGAAGTTTTATTTTGAAAGTCAATTCCGCATGCTGCATGATCCCTGGCACCCTAGGAGAATTCCCATCAGTGGTATCATAGGCATCCTTGTGGCATTCCAATTATGAATCATTTTGGAGTTTGATTAAATTCCACTACCGAGCCGACTCGAACATATCGAGTCGACTCGACCATGTTCATATGTATGATATTATGTCAATATAAAATTATGTATGAACCAAGTAATTGCTTTGGATTGGGTTAGTCACCATGGCCGTCCGGTCATTGAAGCCAAGTAGGGTTTAAAGGCCCTCTCTTCCCATTCAATGGATCTCCTATGGCATGTAGGGGTGCCGCTATGGCCATATCCCATGAATAAGTGAGGCGAAAGGTATTTTTTATCTATCATGCCTTGATTTGCATATTAGGGTAATATGCTTGATGACATGAAATTTAATGCATATGCTAGATTGATATGCATTGTATTTATATTTGTTATAAACTTGGTTATCATGTCTATGTTTATACTAGTAGTAATAAATATTATTATCATGATAGTTTTAGAATGTGTTTTGAGACCATCAAAGCCCTCATCAATAATCATATTTAGTCATAGTATAAAACTTAGTCAAGAAGCAAAATCGGTTAGGGTTTGATCAGCCAATTGGTGCTAGGCAAGTGGTTCTGGGAAGGTAAAGGGAATGAGGTTTTTAATTGGTTCCGTTGTCTGACCTGGCCAATCTAATTGGTGTCTAAGGAAAGCAATGGGGGGACCCCCTCACCCCTCCCACTTACCTGGCCAATTTGGTCATATCTAAATCTTAATTTGGTAATGCTAATTGGTTAAGTTTACTATAATTTGCCTTCCTTCATGCTAAGCCAAATTTATGTCAAAACTATAGTAGGTTTGTTGTGGACACACAAGGCCTACTCTAGGAATTGATATAAGATTTGTCTTGGTGCACTTAGTGCTTTATGTTGCTTTGTTGTGTACATACAAGGACAACATTATTTAATCATGGCTATATAGAAATGAAGGGTCCGATTAAACTAAGACATTATTGTTTGTTGTGTACACACAAGGCCATAAGTGTCTTAGAGGCAAAGATAATTGTTGAGAATTGCACGGGTTGCAATTGGAAAGGTTGTCCTACCTTTGAACTCATGTGTGTTTGTTGTGTACACACAAGGCACTCGTGAGGAATAAGGATCTCAATCCCACTAAGGAAACCAGGAAGGTTTCTCGCTTACCATAGTTGAGGGTTATGGTATTTAGAGAAAATAGTGGGAGACATAATTAGATATAAAATCCTTATCTAATTAT
The DNA here is from genome assembly GCA_021397845.1 of Areca catechu. Taxonomy (NCBI): domain Eukaryota; kingdom Viridiplantae; phylum Streptophyta; class Magnoliopsida; order Arecales; family Arecaceae; genus Areca; species Areca catechu. The sequence goes on from CM038041.1 coordinate 53,824,559, forward strand.
GAATGTCATAATTGAGTGGTCTGCTAATATTGTTCTTTAATTAAATGTAGGACATTTAAATAATGGCTTCAAACTTATCACTGAGGGGCATCTTGGATGCCAACAAGTTAACAGGTCCAAACTAGTGTTGAGGAAGAAGGCTGATGGAGCCTGTTTCCATTGTAGCATGTTTGGGCATTGGAAGAAGGATTACAAGACTTGTCTTGCAAATATGAAGCTAGATGCAAGTGGTGCATTTAGGGATTTGTACATGATACAAACCAATTTATCATTGAGTGAATCTATTTCTAATTCATGGATATTGGATACCGCATGTGGGTCACATATTTGTAAATCTTTACAAGGACTCCAATAGAATTAGAAATTTGAAGAAAGGTGACTTCAAATTATATGGGACAAGTGGAGAACCCATATATGCTAAAGCTATGGGCACCTATCTTCTGTTATTACCTTCGGATAATATCATAAGGTTGGAAGAATGCTACTATGTGCCAAATATTGTAAAAAATATTATTTCTATATCCTTGTTGTTACAACAAGGATATAAAATAAGTGTAAAGAGCAGTGGCTGCTCTATTCTTCATAATAATACAATATTTGGGCATGGTTGCTTTGTGAATGGTATTCTAACTTTAGTACTCAATGATGAAATATTTCTTGTAGATGACAAGAAGAGAAAAAGAGATAATATCAATGTCACATATCAATGTCACATATCTCTGGCATTACCGGTTAGGTCATATCAATGAGTCAAGGATAAACAAGTTAGTCAAAGAGGAATACATTGACTCTAATGATTTCCAATCATTAGAAACTTGTGAATCTTATCTCAAAGAAAAAATGACCAAGTCTCCATTCACTGGACATGGAGAAAGGGCAACTGAATTATTAGGTCTAGTGCATACTGATGTATGTGGACCTATGTCAACTCAGGCTAGAGGAGGATATTCTTATTTCATCACTTTTATTGATGTTTTATCAAGGTACAGTCATGTGTATCTTATGAAACACAAGTCCAAAGCCTTTGATAAGTTTAACGAATATCAGAGTATGGTTGAAAAACAAACTGAACTTAGTATTAAAGCTCTTCGATCTGATCGAGGAGGAGAATACTTATCTAGTGAGTTCCTAAACCATCTAAAAGACAAAGGCACTATTTCTGAATGGACCCCTCCTTATACACCCTAGTTAAATGGAGTGGCAGAAAGGAGAAATCACACCTTATTGGATATGGTGAGGTCCATGATGAGCTTCACAGATCTTCCCATTTCCTTTTGGGGACATGCCCTGGAGACTGCAGCACATATATTAAACAGGGTTCCATCTAAGTCAGTAAGTAGCACTCCATATGAGTTATGGAATGGCAAAAGACCAAGTCTTAAGTATTTGAAGATTTGGGGTTGTCATGCTTATGTCAAGAATAACTTTGGACATAAAGTTAAGTGCTAGAGCTGACAAGTATAGATTTGTTGGTCACCCAAAAGTAGGTATTGGATACCTCTTTTATAATGCTACTGAACAAAAGATAATTGTCAGTAGGCATGCTACATTCTTGGAACAAGAGTTTATCCAAGAAGGATGTAGTGGTTCTTTACTTGAGTTATGTGAAGAATCTAGAACCAACAAACTAATGAGCCTTCAAGTGAAGTTCCTCAACCAGAGGTTCTCATAGATCTTGAACAACCACACTACACAGCTCCTCTCCAAAGGTCAGAGAGGGTGCGGGGAGCACCTCTCAGATATGGCTTTGTCATCAGGGATGACAATGAAGCCAGTATCATAGAGGATGATGATTTTGTGACCTATTCGGAAGCTGTCGAGAGTAAAGACTCAGACAAATGGCTTGGTGCCATAAAATCTAAAATGACTCTATGTATTCCAATCAGGTTTGGACTGTGGTAGATCCACCTGAAGGAATTAACCCAATTGGATATAAATGGGTCATCAAGAAGAAGATTGGAGTAGATGGTCAAGTTGAGACCTACATGGCTAGACTGGTAGCAAAAGGTTTCTAACAAAAACATAGTATAGACTATGATGAAACTTTTTCTCCAGTAGCCATGCTCAAGTCCATTCGGATATTGCTTGCAATAGTAGCATACCATGACTATGAGATCTGACAAATGGATGTAAAGACTACTTTCCTCAATCAAAACCTTGAGGAAGAAGTCTACATGTCATAGCCAAAAGGTTTTGTCTCAAGTGGGAGACCGAACCAGATATGCAAATTAAAGAAGTCCATTTATGGACTTAGGCAAGCATCGAGGAGTTGGAACATCCATTTTGATGAAACAATCAAAGGATTTGCTTTTATCAAAAATATAGATGAATCATGTGTGTACAGGAAGACAAGTGGGAGTGCACTTGTTTTCTTGGTTTTATATATGGATGACATACTGATCATTGGGAATGATATCCCAATGTTACGGTCGATTAAAACTTGGCTATCATCAAAATTTTCCATGAAGGATTTGGAAGAAGCATCCCATATACTGGGTATAAGGATCTATGGAGATAGATCCAAAAGGATGCTAGGCTTATCCCAATCCAGGTACATTGACTTAGTGTTGAAGAGATTCAACATGGATAGAAGTAAGAAAGGTTACTTACCTATAAGTCAAGGCATACATCTTTCTAAGAAAATGTCTCCTAAGACATCAGAAGAAAGAGAGATGATGGCTATGATTCCTTATGCTTCAGTTGTAGGATCGATAATGTATGCCATGTTATGTACCAGACTGGATGTTGCATATGCCTTGGGCATAGTGAGCAAGTTTCAGGCAGATCCAGGAGAGGATCATTGGAGAGCTATGAAAAATATTCTTAAGTACTTGAGAAGGACTAAAGATATTTTTCTAGTATATGCAGGATCTGAGTTGAAACTAGAAGGTTATACAGATTATAGTTTTCAGTCAGATCCAGATGATGCAAATCTATATCAGGATATGTCTTCACCCTAAATGGTGGTACAGTGAGTTGGAAGAGTACAAAGTAGCCAATAGTAGCTGACTCAGTCACTGAGACAAGTACAAGGCTGCTGTGAAGCCACGAAGGAAGATGTCTGGATGAAGAAATTCATCATGAAATTGGGAGTGGTTCCAGATGTACAACAGCCAGTGCCATTATACTATGATAACACTGGGGCTATTGTACAAGCTAAGGAACCAAGGTCTCATCATAAGTCCAAGTACATACTAAGACAGTTCCACCTCGTTCGAGAGATCATTGAAAGACATGATGTTAAAATTGAACGAGTTGATACAAAGAACAATATAGCAGACCCATTCACTAAAGCTTTAGCCAAGTAGCAGTTAGATCGTCACTTAGATTGTATGGGAATAAAATACAAGGGAGATTGGCTTTAGTTAGTGCAAGTGGGAGTTTGATAGAAAAGTTCCCTAAGAGCCAATCATTTTGAGAGCCTTTTTGTAAACTTCCAGCTCATGTATGACATACTTTCATATTAATAAAGGCATTTGATTCATCATATACTGCCGTGTCATATTGTTATTGATTATGATGAACCCCATAGAGTAGGTCAATGGAATTAGGATTATGATGGAGTTCATAACAGTGAGACCTAATTTCCTATAAACCCTAATCTAGAATGTTCCTAGTCATTGGACTATCGATTCGGGAATCGATGAATCCGGAAAGACTAGCTTATCCTATGTATGCTCAGTTGATGAGGGTGGTTGATCTCACAACCACTTGTGTAGAGTATACTAGGATAAGGGTGCTCATCAAGGTATGAGTACACTGGACTGATCCACACCGGGATTATCTTATGGAAGTCTTACTACTTGTCAAAAGATAGATCCCAGAGTAGAAGTTGTGCATGTGATCTTTAGACCTGAGGTCACCATGGTTCCTTGTGCACATTAAGCCATACTGTGGTTCATACTCATTCATGCCATTGCGACATGTACGGGATGTTCTGGGTATGGTGGAAGGTGTACGAAGGATGTGAGTGGACCAACAAGGAATCGATCATTCCTAGTAAGAGAAATTGTTATCCCATGCAATCTCTTTAATGAGAGACTCAAGGAGCCTTTGATCAAAGCAGGATGAGATTAGTGGAATCTAATCAGTCATCAGCTAAGTCGAGCTGAGATTTGATATGATGAAGTGTTAGGGTTTGACATTTATCCATACCTATCACTTAATCGGGATAATGGAAGATCGAAAGATTAAATTGCACGGTAACTTACTACTGAAGGATATTTTGGTATTTTCCACCAAATTCCTCATCTTCTGGGTAGGCATGATACGTTGCTAGACGTCAATCTTGTCTTGTAGATTTTCATGAACTAATTGATTTGGTTTCATGAGTCAATTCGATGTGCAATTCGAATTGGACAATTAGGTAAGCCAATTTGACCTAATTAGGTCAATCGAGTTCGATCGGATCGAATCGACTCAAACCTAAACCTACTACTGGCTAGATGTGGAACCCAATGGGTCACACACAATAGAGACTTGGCTAAGGAAGTTATTCATGATTTAATTAGGGTCATAGGATCCTAGTTGGTTTGCCAGAATGCATACTAGCATATGTAGGCTAACCTAATTCCTAACCCAATTGGATCGGGTTCGGTTGCTTGCTAATTGGGCTAAACTAATTATGAGAAACCTAGATTAGGTTGAGTCTTAAGTAGGGCTAGCCAAATCAGAGCTTAATATGATTTTAATTTTGACTTAAGGGCATTTTAGGTGCCATATATGAAGAGTCCCAATGGCATGGGACTCTTGGTACCTAAATGATACCTTAACTTCAAAAGGGCACAAAAGGACCTACAGACCTCTGATCTAAAAATAAATGATATGGTCAAAGAGCTTATTTAATGCCCTTTCCAATGACATCCATATTGCATATGTTTGACCAAGTCAATTTGATGCTTTGGGTGGACTAAATGGAAAGGGAAAGACTATTGGCACTTTTTGGCACACCTGGGAGAATAAGTGGCCCACAAAAGGACAAGAGTCCTTTTGCAGATGAGACTCTAAGAGTTTCATCAGGAAGGCACCTCTTCATTTTATCCCCATAGTCTTAAGAAGTCTAATAGTTGGTTTAAAGTTTAAAGGGATGGCTTGAAGAGGTGTGAAAGGTGGCACGCACATGAAGAGTCACGCCTCTTCATATATGCACGCACAACAGAGGGCAAAGTCCTTCTGCCTCTGAAACTCTTTGGTATGGACACCAGAGGCACCTAAATAAGGCAGAGGCTTTTCAACCCTCTGTGGATCACTTAATGACATTCGATTCCATTGTAATAAAGCTTAGTTCAGCTAAGTTATCTTTATTTGAGTCCTGTATTAGTCAGCTCATGTTGAGCTAGTCCAGTCCAGTGTTAATCAACTCCTGTCGAGCAAATTTTAATTTTTAAGTCCTGTCCAAGCACACTGAAGACTCAAGACTACATCATACAAGTGAAGACCAAGTCCAATCAGATTGAAGACATGTGAGTTTAGCCTCAGCTCGCTGGACCTCCGGTGGGAAGCAGTCAGGGCCTCCATGAGAGCCGATCAGTGTGAGCTTCAACCCGTATCAACTAGCTGAACGTCTTGTCCAGCCCAACCCAGGCCAGCTGGATGGGTATAACAGTTGCCCCATGCTGCTGGCCTTTGAGGAGGCACGTGACCTCGAAGCGCAGGAGCACAGTTTTTGGTACAGATCATGCCCGTTCAGGCTTGATCCGGGATCATCACGACGGGTAGCTTCGAATCTCCCATGATCGGCCTTCTGGATAGATGTCAGCCCCTCATTAGGGGCACAGGGGTCGCAGTTAATGGCAAAAAGGTGTCATGATGGAGAGTCAGGCTGGCAGGCGCACTGGCAAGAGCGAAGGGATGCACCGCACCACGTGGCATCATCTGGGTGGTCGGCTCCATTTCTTATGCAACTCCTTCACCGTTGATTCAGCACTTACACGGATCACCATCTGCCATTAGGATCGGTTTGTCGCTTCGGTCTTGGAGACGTGGGTGGGCGTGTCTTCCGATTGGGCAGTCGAAACGCCCACGAAGAGAGAGGCAGTGCCTTCCTCCAGAGACCTATAAAAGGAGGGGCGACGCGCTCTGGGAAGGTTTTCCAGCCATGTTTGTGCCCCGCGAGAGAGTGCGCTTCTCCTTCTTCCTCCACGAAACCTGGCTCTTAGGAGTTCGTCTTCAAGTTAGCTCCTAAGTCTTCCTCCTTCTTCAATCATAATGGCGACCACCGGTAGGGGTCCAGTCCATAGACCTAGGCAGTTAGGGCCGAGCGAGATGCCATCGACCATGATCCGAGAGCAGGTCGAGAACCTTAGGGCAATGTATGGGATCCTCACCACTCTGCACCTCACGTTGCCAGGCTGAGAGGGGAGAGCGAGCAGTCCTTAGGGCCGGGAACCTTGCCAATATATGAATCCCACCTCAAAGCCAGTTTGAGGTTCCCGTTGCACCCCTTCTTTGTTGAGGTCTTCAAGTTCTATAGGATAACATTGGCACAATTAACTCCGAACAGCATCCGGATCATATGCTGTTTCATCATGTTGTGTCATAGGGCCGGACTTGAACCTAGGTTATCCCTCTTTGATAACTTCTTTCTCTTGAAAAAAGACTTTAGGAGCCGGGAATGGTGGATGTTCAGTCCCCATCCCAACTGAAAAATCCTAAAGTATCTTCCGTCAGCCGTCCACGGGTGGAAGGCCGGTTCTTTCTTATGAGCAGTCTCCAGCCCTGGGGGTTCGAGCCTTTGTGGAGGGAGCCGTGGGCAAGGCTCCGAGAGGGGAGGTCGATCCTAATGGCCGACCAAGCTAAATTCAATGAAATCAACAGAGCTAGCCCGACCGCGGCATTTGAACTGCTAGGCAAAGACCGCCTTCACCGGGCAGGGATCAGCTCCTAAAGATTTTTAGGCAAGGGCTGAACTCTTTCCTCACAGTTCGACCCCTGACCTTGTCGCTTGTCTTCCTTTGACTAACCATTAATCTCTTTGTAACAGGAGGGGGGATGAGGAAAATAGACAAGGCCAAAGTCGTTCAGCGGGCGGTGCAGAAAAGGCCCGCCTCAGGGTCGGCCCCAACATCGATGGCCGAAAGACAGAAGAAGAAGCGGGAAGAGAAGCAGCCTGCACCCGTCGTGGAGGTGGAGTCCAACGAGGACGATACCCCCTTACTGAGGTGCTGGCCAGGAAGGCATCCGAGGCTTCATTTGCCACCGGGGAGTCGGCCGCCCCATGGGAGCAGGAGCGGTCAGAGCTACCTGGTGCAGCGACCGTGTCAACCCCTGCACCAATCGGCCCAGATACAACGGAGCCCTCGGAAGACAAGGGAAAGGGGACGGCCGTAGGAGGGGCCAACGATGAGGGGGGCGAAGAGGAGTCCGACGAAGAAGTCCGCCAGGAGGAGTTCCAACACTAGAATGCTCTGGACTACCCCCGGAGAGCACGGAGCCTGCTTAGGGGGGCAATGATCAACGTCGACTGGGAGGATCAATCCAAAAAAACCTGAGCAACGTGGCGGTAGAATCCTACCGCAATCTCAAGAGGGTAAGGCATCTTGCTTGATCCATTGTATTTTTTCCTCCCTCTTTCAGCCCTGACTTAGCCTCATGTCTATAGCTCCTCCATGACATTTCCCTGATGGACGACAGTATCGGCCGGGTGCTCCACGCAGCCAAAACCTCTACCAGAAAAGTACAGGAGCTGGAGGCAACTCGAGCTGCCATGAAGGCAACTCAAGCTGCCAATGAAAGCGTCTCTGAAATCTACGGAGGAGAGGTCGTCGGCCGCCCAAGCAAAGGCCGAGTCATCGAAGGAGGCCCTGAAAGAGGTAGAGGGCCGACTGGCCGACTGGGAGGCTAGACTGAAGAAGAGGAAAGCGAAGGGGGCTTCCCTCACTCGCTGGCTACAAGAAGAGGAGGGTCGATTCTCGGAGGCCAACAAGAGAGCGCAGGCCGAGAGGGCGACGGTGATACAGCTGATGACCCAGCTTGAGGAAGCCAGGGAGCAGGCCATGAGGCAGGTCCGGGATGCGGTAACGACATACAAGGCCTCCTCCGACTTTGATGAGGAGGTTGAAGAGGCAGCGTCGGACTTCTACAGAGAAGGCTACAAAGACTGCTTGAAGAAGGTGGCCTTACTTTTCCCGGAGCTGGACCTGTTAAGGTGCGGAGCTGAAAGGACCTGCAGAGGAGGGAGAGCCCCAAGCTGAAGTGAGATGGAAGAGGCCAGGGCCGAAGTAGAGGTGACGGACATCTCGGTCGGGCCCCCAAGCACTACGGTCCCTGTTACCCTTCCAGTTGTAGCGGACAGGGCCGAAGTCAGGGCCCCTGATGCACCTTCTATGGGTCTGACCTGAGGGGTTTGTAAAGATCCGACCCACCCTCTTTTGTAAACGTCTGCTTTTGAAATTAATGACAAGGTCTTTTAAACATCTTATGTGTATGCGGGTGTGGAATAGGTATTTTTCTTTTGAAGTTTTTCTAAGTATTTCCGGTCGGCTTCTTCGCACTGCAGGTCACCTTTTCCTTTCAAAATTTTTCTAAGTATTTCGGGTCGACTTCTTCATATCGTAGGCCACCCTCTTTTCCAAACGACCGTTCGGTGCCAATCCAATCTAGAAACCTCAAAAAATCCCAAGTATTTTTGGTCGGCCTTTTGAGGCTTGAAGCTGAAATGTTGGCGGTAAAGGGGTGACTGCTTAGTTCGGGCTCATGAACCAGGAGATTTGCTCCTAGCTTGATCTGTCAACTATCTCTTGTTTGCCATCTATTCTTCATGCGGTTCTGCATGGGCCATGTGCAGTGATTGCTGACCAGAGTCGGACTTTCGGAGTGGGCTGCCCTAGAGCCTCTGCCGACCGAAGTCAGACTTTTAGAGTGGGCTACCCTAGATCTTCTACCGACCAGAGTCGGACTTTCGGAGTGGGCTGCCCTAGAGCCTCTGCTGACCGGAGTCAGACTTTCGGAGTGGGCTGCCCTAGAGCCTCTACCGACCGGAGTCAGACTTTCAGAGTGGGCTGCCCTAGAGCCTCTGCCGACCGGAGTCGGACTTTCGGAGTGATGATGGAAGAAACTATAGACTTTATTGATAGTACTTGCAAAGGTTGTCTACATTCCACGGGCATGATATTTGCTGCCCGTCCAACTGCTCGAGCCGGTAGGTCCCGGCCCGGATTAATTCGCTGACTCTATAGGGGCCTTCCCAATTACAAGAAAGTTTTCCTTGCTCGTCGGCCTTGAAATCTCCGTCCTCTGCAAGACCAAGTCTCCAACTTGGAAGGTTCGTGCCTTAACCCTCGAATTGTAATATCGAGACATCTTCTGCCGGTAAGTTGCCATCTTCATGCTTGCCCGTAGCCTGGTTTCCTCCAGCAAATCCAGGTCAGCCCTTCGTTGCTCCGAATTGATCGGCTCAATGAGGTGATCAACCCGCAGGGATTGCAAAGAGATTTCTACGGGGATGACTGCCTCACTCCCATAGGTTAAGTTGAACGGAGTTTCTCCAGTTGCCATCCGTGCGGTAGTTCGGTATGCCCACAATATCGAATGAAGCTCTTCCGTCCAAAGTCCTTTGGCTTCATTCAGCCAAGTCTTCAACCCATGCAGGATCGTCCGGTTGGTGACTTCAGCCGCTCCATTGGACTGAGGGTGGCCGGCTGAGGTGAGCCGATGGGAAATATGGTATTGCTGGCAAAAATCCCGGAACCTTGAATTGTCAAATTGCCTTCCATTATCTGTAATGATCGTTCGTGGGATGCCGAACCAAGAAGATAATGCAATTTCGGACAAAGTTTTCCACCTTGGCTTCCGTTATCTGCGCCACTGCTTCAGCCTCCATCCATTTGATAAAATAATCGATGGCCATGAGGAGAAATTTCCGTTGGCCGGATGCTGGGGGAAAGGGTCCCAGGATGTCCATGCCCCATTGGGCAAATTGCCATGGCACCGTAAGCGGGTCAGCTAGCTGGCGGGCCTCCTTTGGATACCCGAATACCTTTGACACGCGTCACACTTCTGCATGAATTCTGATGCATCCTTTTGAATTGCGGGCCAGTAATATCCCTGTCGGATAATTTTATAGGCCAGGGATCTTTCTTCTAGGTGGTCACCGCAAATGCCTTCATGCATCTCCATGAGTGCATAGTCTGTATCGGTCGGTGCCAAGCACTTCAACAATGGTTGTGAAAATGATCGCTTGTAGAGGGTTTCATCGAGGACAACGTATTTAGAGGTTGTCAAGCATATACGCTTGGCTTCAGCCGGGTCATCTGGAAGAGTGCCCTGAACCAGGAAGGTACAGATCGGGTCCATCCAAGATGCCTCCTGCTCAACCTGATGGATATCAGTCGGCTCTTCAGTGATGCTTGAACGTTGCAGATGTTTCACAAAGGTCCGATCGGAGGTGCTGATCACAGCCGTAGCCAACCACGACAGGGCATCCACTCGGGAGTTCTGCAGCCGAGGTATATGGAGGATCTTGAAAAACTTGAGCAGAGATGTAAAACGTCATACCTTGTCCAAGTACTTGGCCAAGGTAGGGTCCCTCGTTTCAAACTCGCCCTTCACTTGATTGACTACCAGCTAGGAGTCAGAGAAGGCCCAGATTCTACCGATGCCTAATTCACCAGCTATCCTCAACCCTGCAAGTAAAGCTTCGTATTCCACCTAGTTGTTAGATACTTGAAATGCAAAGTGCAGGGCATACTCCAGACATTACCCATCGGGGTCGTCTAAAATCAGGCCTGCCCCACATCCAGTGAGATTGGAAGCTCCGTCTACATGAAGAGTCCAGGTGGGCTCGATCTCTCCTGCTGGGCCGGCCATAGGTACTTCGGCTGTCGAAGAGGTGGTCTCTGGCCCCATGTGCATTATGCAATAAAATCAGTAATTACCTGGGCCTTCAAGGCCGATCAGGACTGAAAGGAGATGTCAAACTCTCCCAGCCTGATAACCCACTTGGTGAGCCATCCGGAGGTGTCAGGACTTCAGAGGATTACCTTAAGGAGCTGGCTGGTCAGTCAACACAACGATCGGGTGCACCTGGAAATAGTCGGAGGCGCTTCACTGCCATGACCCAACGAGTAAACTAGTTTTTGGATTTTGGGATACCTTGTCTCGGCATCGTGGAAGACTTTGCTGATATAGTAGACAGGTTTCTGCTAGCCGTCTTCCCCCACCCGCACAAGGACGGTGCTAACGGCTTCATCAGAGGCCAACAAGTACAGGTACAACACCTCCCCCTCCATTGGCTTGGCCAACAGCGGGGGGTTCTTCAAATAGTCCTTCAAGGTTTCGAAGGCCGACCGGCACTCGTCGATCCACTGAAAACGGTCCGACTGGTGCAAAGTTCTGAAGAAGGGCAAGGACTTCTCAGTCGACCGGGAAATGAAATGGCTGAGAGAGGTAATATGGCCCGTGAGCTCTTGCACCTGCTTCTTACTGGTCAGATGTGCCATGTCCATAATGACCTTGATCTTCTCGGGGTTAACCTCAATACCCCTTTGAGTGACCAGGAAGCCGAGAAATTTCCTGGAGGTCACCCCAAAGATGCACTTGGTGGGATTTAATTTCATCCGATGATGTCTTAGCGCGTCAAAGGAATCCTGCAAATCCCTGATGTGGTTGGCCCTTCAGAGAGGCTCTTAACAATCATGTCATCAACATAGGCCTCTATATTCCTTCCAAGTTGCCCTTCAAAGACTCGATTGATCAGCTGTTGAAAAGTGGCACCTGCATTCTTTAGGCCGAAAGGCATCATCCTATAACAATACAGTCCCCTATCCGTGATAAAGGCCATCTTCTCCTCATCCTCGGGATGCATCCTGATCTGGTTGTACCTAGAGAAGGCATCCATGAAGCTCAATAGCTGGTGGCCAGCCATAGCATCCACCAGTTGGTCAATTTTTGGCAGGAGGAAGCTATCCTTCGGACAAGCCTTGCTGAGGTCCATGTAGTCCATGCAGATCCTCCACTTTTCACTGGCCTTCTTCACCATAACGACATTGGCCACCCACTCCAGATAGTGGGACTCCCTAATGAAACCGGTGTCGAGGAGTTTCTTCACTTCTTCTTCGATGGCTTTCTGCCTTTCGGCAGCAAAGCTTCTCTTCTTCTGTTGGACAAGTCTACACGTTGGATCAACCTTAAGTTGGTGGGTAATGACGTCCGATAGGATGCCTGGCATGTTCGAGGCCGACCAAGCAAAAACATCAGCATTACTTCTCAAGACCCTACCAGCTCCTGTCGGGCTTCTTCACTTAGTGTACTCCCGATTTGAAGTACTTTAGTAGGGTCATCCTCCCTGAGCGGAACAAACATAATCTTTTCAATAGGCTGATTGCAGTCATCAGTTTCATCCTTGGGATCTAGTTGCTCAAGTGTGGGGTGCCCATCCAGCTGCCTATCATGTATGGCCAGACATTGTCTGGCCATCCTGCGGTCTCCCCTTAGTTCCCCGACCCCATTACGAGTCGGGAACTTTGCTAGCAAATGATAAGTGGATACGATGGCACGGAACTTATTAAGGGCCAGTCGGCCTAGAATGGCATTGTACGTCGAGGTCGTACGAACGACAACAAAATTGATGGGAAAAGTTCGTTGGCGAGGCTCCGTTCCAAGGGTTACGGGTAAGGTGATTTCTCCTTCTACTCCGACGAAGTTTTCTCCAAAGCTAGTGAGCGGCACTAAGGAGTCCCGCAGCCTTGACCTAGACAAGTTCATTTGAACAAAGGCGTCGTATAGCAAAACTTCCGCACAGCTTCCATTGTCAATAAGGACACATTTTACATCATAATTGGCAATGATTGCCGACACAACAACAGGGTCATCTCCTGGGAGATGGGGTTCCAAGAGGTCTTCATTAGAAAAACTGATCATACCGGAGCCCCTAGGCCTCTTTACAATATCTTGGCCTCCTTCAGACCCCCGGTCAGACCTTCGGTGCAACATGCCAACGCCTCCGCCCGTCGGACACTGATTGGGGAGTTCAGCCTCTTCAAGTGGATCTCTGACAGTTGAGGCTTCAACCTGATCCTGGTGGGGACAGACGTACTTGCTCAGATACCCTCTTCTGATAAGGTCTTCGATAGCATCCTTCATGGAGGTACTCCTCAGTGTCGTGTCCATGATTCCTGTGGAACCGACAGTACTTATTCTTGTTTCTGGCAGCAGGGGGCCCATCATCGATCGAGGCCTTCGGAAGTAAGCCTCATTCTCGATCTCCATGAGAATTTTCTCCCTCGGAAGGGAGAGGGGCGCATAAGTCTCAAACTCCTTGAAGAAGTCCCTCGGCTTCGGCTTCGACGTCGAGTGGGTCGGCAGTCTCGCCGGGAGGTTGGACTGTAGGGGTTTTGTCGCTTCGCTTCTTAGTGGCTAATTTTCCCTCCGCTTGGCGGTGGCTCGCAGATTGCTCCTCTGCTAGGGCGTACTTGTGGGCCCTGGTCAACAGCTCGGTGTAGTCCTTTGGGAACTTCCTGTCCAGGGAGAATGGAAGCCTGAATGACCAGAGCCCTCTCTTGAAGGCTAACATCGCTATCGCCTCGTTCAAGTCAGGGACTTCCATGACCATTGAGTTAAAGCGGGCCATGTAGTCCCGGAGGGTCTCCCCCTCCTTTTGGAGTACGAGGAAGAGGTAGTCGGTGTTCTTTGGGGCCATACTGCATGTCCTGAAATGTGAGAGAAAAAGAGTCTCAAGTTGAGAAAATGACCGGATCATTCCTGGTCGGATGGCCGCAAACCACATCCGTACAGCCTTCTTTTGGGTGGCTAGGAAGGCAATATAACGAAGGGCATCGGAGACGCCCTGTACCATCATGTGGGCTTTGTAAGCGTCCAAATGATCCAGTGGGTCGGTCGTACCATCGTAGGGGTCCACCTGAGAAATTTTGAAGTGTCAGGGGATAGGCTCCCAAGATCTCAGCAGAAAAAGGTGGGAGATTGTCATACGCCTGCCCCCCTTCGACCTTCTAGTGCTCAATAATCTCTGCCATGCGCTTTTCCATACGCATGATCTTACTGCCATAGTCATGTAGATCTTCGGCAGGGCGCCAACCACCAAGGGGAGCGGAGTCAGCGAAAGATGGGGAAGCCGGCCTCGCCCTCTTCCTACTAGCGTGAGCCCCCAAAGACCTTCGGGGTTCTGGAGCAGCATGGAAAAGGGGCGGTGGCTCCTCCAATTGCTGACTTCACCCGGCAGCTGGTTGATGGTTGATACAGGACGTCGCGGGTGGCTACCACTGGTCATCGACCGCTTCCTGAAAATGCTGGACCGCTAAGGTAAGCGTCTCGATGCGGTTTACTAACATCTAGAACTGCTGCAGCCCCAGAGTGATGGTGGGCTCGGCGGCGATAGCCGTGACGTCCTCCCCGCGAAGTGCTTCAGGCTTGTGGGAAGAATGCCTCCCTCTGGTGGAGATGCTTCGCATTCTTTCCCTTACCATTGACAGCTTTCTTCAGTCAATCTCTCCTTTTAGAGTAGAGAGCGGAACGAAGGTTCACGTGCCCTTCCTCTAGCGCCAATCTATTGCCGCGCTTCCACCTGGACCGGGCTCGGCTCACTGCACTGGAGAGCTCCTCCGTCGGTCAACCTGCACAAAGTCCCTTGGGCGCCGGAAGTGCTCCGACGGGGGACACTCCGATGCTTAAGTTAGCAGGGGGTTTGGAGCAACAGAGTGAAGAGAAAGAGAGAAGAGCGTAGCATGGAGAGGAAAGAACGCCCTTACCCCAGTAGAGGTCCCCTAGATACCTTTTATGGGCATGAGATACTGCCAAAATTTGTTAGAGGACAGGGATAAAGTCCCGGATTTGTCCCTGGGAGGATCAAAGTGATGGCCAGGTGGTGCAAAGTCGTGGAGTCCATTGCAACAGAATTCTGGTACCAGCTGGAGGGAATCTTCCAGAACCTTCGAGCGGTTCCCCAGGTGGGGAAAAGTCCGTCTAGCTAAGCAGGAGTGGATCAGCCGGTCTCCAGGTTGGTCGGCCTCTAGTAGGTCAACCTTTGATGGGTCAGTCAATCTTCAGGTCGGTCGGCCCTTAGATCAGTCGGCCCTATAGCCGGTCAGCTCGCTGGACCTCCGGTGGGAAGCAGTCAGGGCCTCCACGAGAGCCGATCAGTGGGAGCTTCAACCCGCATCAACCAGCTGAACGTCTTGTCCGGCCCAACCTGGGCCGGCCGGATGGATATAACAATCCCTAACTTTTTCACTATCACTGGCCAACAGGGATTCCAGGATTATTTTATTAATTTTTCTCTTTTTTTGATTTTACTCCCGGACTATTTTTCTATTTTTTATTTTACTTCTTTATTTTTCAGTCGAAATATGTTTAAATCAAGACTCGAACCCCTGCCAGTTGGTTATGAGATAAGCCTCACATTTTCAGCCGAAATATGTTTAAATCAAGACTCGAACCCCTGCCTGCTGGTTATGAGATAAGCCTCACAACCAACTATGCCACGCACCAGTAGCTACAGGAACAATCCTTTGGCTAGTTATTGCGTATGCATAGTAAACTGGCTCCAACCTAATAACAGCCGTTGTCAATGATTATGGGCTGAAATCATGAGGCATCAATGGTTTTGTCAAACCAAAATGTATTCGAGATGGGTTAATATTTGAGCACTCTTATTACTGTTTAAGCATTAAAAAAAAGAAAAAAATCAGAAAATATAAATATTTATAATATTAAATACCTTTTCCTGTCAACCATATATAACAACACGATGGTGATGCCATCATAAAAATTTGAATCTTAGATCCATTCTAGGCCAAGAAGAGTGCTGATCAACTAAGTAAAAGATAGATGGTATTCACCCTAAAATTTTCCCCTTATATTATGTTTCGGTCCAACATTCGACCTCGGTGCATAACAATCTGGATCATAATTCTTTTAAGAAAAGAAAAGATCTGGATCATAGCAACAAGCCCAAGGACCTAAATTTAAATAAAATCACATGCATTCAATTGCTTTCTTATTAACCATTAACTCTCTGCATGCTTCTCAGTCAAGTCGACTTATTACCATGGCACGGTTTGCTTTTGGTATGATTATTACCATAGCTAAAAATTTGGATTAGTATTTTACCAACCTCTGATCCTATTATGAATCAACTTTCCATCTAGCATCTACTGCATGCCTGCATGTTGATTTTGCAGAGAAATATGTATAGATTTTTCATGCTTATTATGACAGCAGCAATGCTAACAACCAAGTATTATTCATCAAGACATTTCTGCATACCATCTTCATTACCATTTCTTTTGATAGAAACATTCATAGAAATTCATCACATTTATCAACATTTCTATCTCCTCTAGATTAAATGCCCACATTATCAAGAATAAAACAAGATCATCCTTGCAAAAATCTGCTTTATTCAAAGCACATATGCGCGACACTTGATCGTGCTTCTTTCGAAAGCACTGCACAATTTATTTTTTTGGTAACATTTTAGTTCATCATTATTTAAAATAATGGAAAAAAGAACAAGCACAGAACAACCCCTGCAATGTTTGGGTTCTCTATTATTTGAGATGGAACAAGTCCTTGAATAAATCTATGAACTCATTGCTGATCAAGAATAAGGACTGCCTCACCTGTGTGAAAAATTTTGCAATACAATCGTAACAAAAAGAGATTTCACAAGAACATCGTGGGTACAAAATGGTGTTAGGTATATAGTAACAACGGCACAATTTTAGGTAACTGAGCCCTTCATTCTTTGTATCGGGCTCTTAAAAATTATAATATCAAAATTCTTAGGTATTTCAATCCGCCATGTGATCCTCGGTTTTCAATGAAGGCAACATAGACTTATGGTCTTTTCATCCCCAGCAAAAGTACATAGGGTACAACTCTAACAAACCCAATGGAACACGAATTTATCATATAATAATTTTTTTAAAGATATGTAATCTTAGTGAAAAAGTAAATGCGACTATACCGTCACAAATGTAGTATTTGAAAAAAAAATCGCTGAACTTCTAGATGATAAGCGAATTTTTACTCCTTTTCTCTCCTGTCTTCAATTCCCTCTTCTACCGCTCGTCCTTTTCTCCCTCGCCCAGATCATCCTATCTGTCACGCAGCCTTCCCTTTACATAGAAATTTTTCACGTGCGGCACTAGGAAAGTCCTTCCTAGCCAACCAACCTTCATCCTTGCACTTAGCTGTCCAAGTACACCAGGTAAGTAGCTTCCTGCTGCTTGCTGCTGGTGGTATTTGGTTCTGCACTCCCAGAACCCGATCCCTCATCCTGTTGTCCCGACTCCCTGCTGTGGCTATCCCGAAACCCAGCACTCACCCATAAATGACACACAGATATAAGGGAAACACCCCCAACATGGCTTGCCTCTCTCCCAAACCAGGATACACTTCTCACATAGAAATGTTTACAGCACTCTAACATAGCTGGCACCTCTGGCTAGCAGTAGAAGGATCCCACACCCTCTTTTCCCTTAGTAACCCCTCCTAAGGTCAGTCATGGACTGCTGCCTAATGGCATTCTCTGCCATACGGTTGACAAGCCCAACCGCCTAGCTTCTTGCTAGCACCAATCAGCAATGGCACCCACTCCCATGCAGGTGACAAGCCCCAAACCCAGGGCTTCTTCTCCATGCAGCCATGGCATGCAGCAACCTGCCCAAAGTCACTGCCCCAAGATCCCCCTCTCAGGTTCTAGCTAAAGGCCCCCCATGGACTACTGCTACCCAGTAGCAAGAAAGTCTCTCCCTTCCTCTCTTTCCCAATAGGGTCCTCCGCCCCACTTAAGGATCCGAGTCTACCACCTCTGTGACTCGCGTGCGCTCGAGTCCCGCGCACCTGCATCCATGTCCCGAGCACGTCCGCATCCCGCGTGCCTGTGCCCATGTCCGGTGCATGCCTGTGTCCACAACCGTCTGGCAACTACTCAGGCGGTTGACAGCCAAAGGATTCGAGTCCGGCGCATCTGTGCCTCGCGTGCACCCACGTCCCGCGCGTCTGCGCCCATGCTCCGTGCATGCCCGAATCCCGCGCATCCAGGACTCGCGTCCAATCGCCCAGGGACAACTGCCCAGGGACCCGAGTCCAATGACCAAATGACTCGAGTCCGGTCCTGGTGCCCATCTGGTCTGGCCGCTGCACCGCGAGCTCGACCCGCACACACCCGCTCGGCCCCTGCAACGCTCCGTTGCACTGTGCGCACTCGTCCCGCGTGCACCTGGCTCAGTCCTCCGCTATGCTGTGCTTCGTGCACTCACCCCGCGCGCGCTTGGATCCCAGCCTTCATTGCCCTCCGCATGCTGGTCCCACGCACGCTCGGATCCGGCCTTCACTGCTTTGTGCGCGCTAGTCCCGCGCACGCTCGAGTCCGGCCTCCTGTGCATTTGCGCACCTGTCCAGCGCGCGCCCGATTTCCGGCCTCCGCTGCACTTGCACGCCTGTCCCGCGCGCCCGAGTCCGGCCTTTGCTGCACTGGGTGCCCACATCCTAGCACCCAAGGATATGCACCCGCACGTCCCATCGTGGCTTGGTATTGTCCAGCCAAACCATTGCACTTGTGCGCCTTTCCATCGTGCGTGCTCGTGCACAACCTCGTGTGCGTGTCCTGGACATGCTTCAGCATGCCCAGCCCTAGCTCGGCAGCACCCTGCCCAGCCTGCATACCTGCCCCGCCTGGGCCAAGTGTTGGGGATTGACACTATCCTCCTCTCCTCATCCATCACCGCCGTCTCCTCTCATCATCGATTTGGATGATAGCCGCGATCGGCTTCGCCTCCAGGACTTCTCCCACCTAGATACTGTCAATACTTTCAGCGATGTCAACATCTTGGCTGCTCCATTAGCGAGCCTGCCCTCTTCAAGGAGGGATCTCCAGGATCCGGACTAGGTTCAACCCTCCTTTCTCATATATGGATATAATTATCCCCTTCTACTTTCATTTCTTTGACATAGCAATTGGAAAATTGATCTTGATATGGATCTATTACTCAAAGCAATTCCTGCATCCGATAGTTCCATCAGACCCTATTGATAGTATGATTAGAAAAATTTTGTAATTAACCGATCGAATATGTGCTGTGTTATTGGCTGTAGAGGAGGCACAATTTTCTTTAGTGTCCATTATCCTTAATGTGAAGCACAACTTCTTCAATTGAAAAATGACCATATTTTCTTTGCTTTACTAATCTTAAAGCCCAAAATTGCTTGGGTCTTGAAAGAGGCAAAGACAAGATTTGATTCAGCTCGCATTAAACTAATTATAGTTGGTGTTGATACCCCTAACAAAGTTCGTATGCTTTCCGAGTACATGGTCATACTTCCTGTTTTATAAGTAATTAGCAGTAAATATAATTTAATAAATACAAGTACCGTGGATATTTTAGTTTGTATACTTCAGGTCTTTAAGGCTATATCTTCAAATCAAATCAAACTATAGCATAGCCTATGCTTCAATCCAACCTAGTAAATTTGAGCATGTTTTTCTTTTTTTTGGCATTTAATCATCGGATGTATTATTGACTTGTTAGGCCCAGCATGTCAGTTAGACTAGGCCAACCTCTCCAATAAAAAAAAACTAAAAAAATGCTAGAGGAAGACTCCCACTCTCATTGACAGTCTTCTTCTCTGTTCGACTCTTAATGAGAGTAAAACTCCTGCTAACATCAGGAGGCTTATTGAGAGTCATACTTCTCTAAGCATCAGAGGCTTGCATCTATCATTTAAAGGCCAACCCCTTCTCTAAGGCTTTATAAGCATTGATCCTCTTTTCTCCCTCTTTCTTTTCATTCTTTCCTCCTTGCTAATTTCTTTTCATCATGGTCATCAAAATCAAAGTTGGAGAGCACTATCGAAACTAGGACTGGAAGTGGGCTCAAGCCAACCTGATAGGCTTTGGGCCGGCCCGATATCAGACCGGGCTTCGGATTAGGCCTAAAGAAAATTAGGCCAAGCTTGGGCTTCATTTTAAAGTCCATTACATTTTCAGGCCAAGCTCGGACTTCTCTATGGCTGGCCAAGCTTGACTCAAAGAGATCGGGCCCAAATCAGGCCCGGAAAAGGCCCAGCAAACCCAAATCATCTAGCCGGACCAACCCGATAGATTTTATAAAAGTTAAAACCCTCTGATTCAATTCTCCCACTTCTTCATTTGCTCTGAGTCGTCATCTCTAGGGTTTTGCCATCCCCATCCATCAGTCCCCTCCTTACATTCTGATCAGGCAAGCGGCGAGCCAATCACCATGGCTGGCCTTCCGATTTTCACCATTCCGATCATCATCTCTGACTCCAAGGTAAAATCTCCATTTCTTCTCCAAGGCTTAGAGTTTTGTATTTTTTTTGTTTTCCTGTGGCTTTTCATTCAATTCAAATCTTCCTCCTTCTAGTCTTAAAAACTCCATGCCTCCTCTCATTGCATCCATAGACCCAAAAATAAGGGCTACATATTTCATCAGGGCATTTTATCCCTCTTTGCAATCTAATCAACATCTCACACCTTTCTGCATTCCTTCAACACAAGCCTAGGACTCTATTTAGCATTCTTAAACTTTTGTTGCACATTTTTTTGGCAGAACATGGCTTTGCCTCACATTATTTTTTTTAAAGATCGATTGTCCTCTGCATACAATAATGTATAGCTGACGTGGAGCGTACATCAACCCAGCTGGTAGCCAAGCGATGCCATGTGGCGTTCTCCTCCGAGCGCTCCTGCTAGGTGGCTTGACCAGCATTGCGCCCACCTCGGTTCGAGCTCGGCACCTCGGCGCCTTCGCCAGGTGTCTACCCACGTGGGGTCCACCTCGATCGAAGTTGGCCTGCCTCTGCTTCTCCGCCAGGTGGCACCCCCAGATGGATCCATCTCGATCGGAGTCGAGCCTGGCACCTCTACTCCTTATGCCAGGTGGCACCCCGAGATGGGTCAACCTAGGTCGAAGTCGAGCTTGCCTCTGTCCCTTCGCCAGGTATCAATCCAAGCATGATCCACCTTGGCTGAAGTGGGCCTGCCTCTGCTCCTCCACCAGGTGGCACCCCCAAATGGTCCACCTTGGTCGGAGTCGAGCCTGGCACCTTTGCTTCTTCTGCCAGGTGGCACCCCCAGATAGGTCCACCTTGATCGAAGTCGAGCTTGCCTCTGCCCTTCGTCAGGTGTTGACCCAAGCGGGGTCCATCTCAGCCAAAGTGGGCCTGTCTCTGCTCCTCCGCCAGGTGGCACTCCCAGATGGGTCCACCTCGGCTAGAGCGAGCCAAGCACCTCTGCTCCTTCGGCCAGGTGGCGCCCCCAGACGGGTCCACCTTGGTCGAAGTCGAGCTTGCCTTTACCCTTTCACCAGGTGTCGACCCAAGCGAAGTCCATCTCGACCGAAGTGGGCCTGCCTCTGCTCTTTCGCCAGGTGGCATCCCCAGATGGGTCCACCTCGACAAGAGTCGAGCTAGGCACCTCTGCTCCTTCTACCAGGTGGCACCGCACCCCCAGACGGGTCCACCTTGGTCGAAGCCGAGCTCGTCTCTACCCCTTTGCCAAGTGTCGACCCAGACGGGGTCCACCTTACTCGAAGTGGACCTACCTCCTTCGCCAGGTGGTGCCCCCAGATGGGTCCACCATGACCAGAGTCGAGCCCGGCACCTTTGCTCCTTCGCTAGGAGGCGCCCCTTGATGGGTCCACCTTGGTCGAAGTTGAGCCCTCCTCACAAGACATCCGTGGGACCGGGGCGCAAGCCCCGAGGATGCTGTTGAGGATGGCACGCATAGGGTAGTGTGTCCGGTACAGCATCCCCGGGCCTATAATAGTGCACGGAACCTCGTTTGCACCAGTTTAGGAGGGACATCTCGATCGAGGAACCAGATCTGGTGACCTATGACCTGGAATCCCCCGAAGGAGAGGGCCATGGTCAATGCCTCGAACCCAGGCATGCCCATGAGCAGATCGAGGTCCCACCCGATCCCCCTTTCATGACTGCATGGTGGACGAGACTGGCTCACCACTTAACTCCCAACCATAAGGGGAGACAACCTTAAGAGAATAGTCAGAAAAGCATCGCTGACCTCCGAGGCCTCCCTAGGGGGAAGAATCAACGTATGAAAGCATCCAACAATCTCAAAAGGGGGGGAGAGGGAGAAAGGAGGAAGGTAAGCAATCGAGAGGGCAAAGGCATGCACAGAGAGAGGAGGCAGTTCTGAGATAGAAGCTCCAAAGAAACTCGTTGGAGCAAGCCCGATGAGCCCAGTTGCAGGAACCGGAGTGCTAATCCCTCTCGTTCTCACTCATTTTCTCATCAAAGATTCCTCTAAGCATGGAGACCCAGTGGAATTCGTCTTAGTGGATCTGTTCCACTTTATCGCTCTCTAACTTGACCGTCGGAGTGCCCCCGCTAGGATCCTCGGCTCGGGTCTCTAATCTCGTTTTGCAGGTCCGGAAGTGTTAGATTCTATAGCAAAGGAGACCGCAGTCCGGTGCCGACTCATAGCTACAGGCCACAGTGGTAAGGTCGGCAACAGTTTGGCATGCCAGGAAGGGGGGATGAAAGGCCCTACGCGAACAAGCCCCTGACAGGCTTAAGAATGGCTCAACCCTAGCATGGTGGTGACTCGCGGACGTGAAGCCTCCACCAGCCAGGCGGGAGAAGATCCCTCTCCTCTGGGCCCTTATAGCTTAGAAAGGGAACTACCCACTCCTCCTGCTCCTCCTCAGCTGTCCTCGGTAGACGGTCAGATGCTGCTATTGTCTAGCAACTGCAGATGCTGACCATGGTCGTGAGGCAGCTATAGCATCAGCAGTGTTCCCTGGCTACTCAACCCCAGCTAGGGACCCCCGTGGCCTAAGCCACGGGCCCCCACAGAAGCCTGCGCTCTATCTAAGGCAGGTTGTCCCATCCGCGGGCAGCAACCAACCCTCGTGGGAGTCATCAGACCCCTGCGAAGAGGAATCACACTGGGTCGGTGGACCACGAGAGCTGATCCCTGGTGGACGACCAGATGCTGCCAAGCACAGCAAGCTCCGTCGGGGCAAGGCCCCTCGCCGTGACCCGTCGGCACTTTCTTCTCCAGCGGCATTAGTGGAGGGTTCCACTAATGAGGCCATCAGGCATCTAGCCGAGAGGCGCCTGGAAGAGCAAGAGCACAAACTGGAGGAGCTCTCCCACCAGTTTGCCAACTTGCAGGGCTCCCCTAGAGAGCTAGTGGGTTATAATGCCCGACCACCCTTCTCTTGGAAAATCTAAGAGGAACTAATTCCAAGTCGGTTCTACATGCCTCAGGTGGAACCCTACGTGGGACCACCAATCCCCTGGACCACTTGGAGAGCTATAAAACTCTCATAAGGGTCTAGGGGGCAATGGATGCCCTTTCTATGCATCGCCTTCCCGGCCACCCTCCGAAAGGCTGCTCGAGTTTGGTTCACCCGCCTCGAGCCCGAATCCATCGACTCCTTCCAGCAGTTGGAAGGAAAGTTTGTGGCACACTTCGATGCTTGTCGAAAGGTGCCAAGGAGGTGGATAGCCTCTTCTCCATCCGCCAGCAAGACCAGGAGCTTCTACGGGACTACGTCACCCGCTTTAAGATTGCTACCCTGGAGATCTACAATTTGGACGAGCATGTTGCCATGTTAGCGTTGAAGCGAGGGCTCAAGACCTCCCGCTTGACATATTCCTTGGACAAAAAGCAATCCAAGA
Source organism: Areca catechu (assembly GCA_021397845.1). Taxonomy (NCBI): domain Eukaryota; kingdom Viridiplantae; phylum Streptophyta; class Magnoliopsida; order Arecales; family Arecaceae; genus Areca; species Areca catechu. The sequence continues at coordinate 53,848,184 of CM038041.1, forward strand.
CATACTTCGAACTCCTCCTCCGCATTTATAAATACATCCGAGTTGAGGAGGCTGATCATACCAGGAGAGAGCTGGACGGGAAGCCTTCAAAAAAGCCTACCCTAAGGGATGTACCTGGAACCCGAAGGCCCGGGCTGCCTGCGGACTTCTAGTCAGGACCGAAGCCAAAGAACGTCTCGCTCCGGAGAGACCTTCACTCCCCTCCTTGCTCTAAGAAAGAAGATTCTCATGGAAATCGAGGGCGAGCGCTACCTCCGTTGACCTCCTCCTCAGAACCCGAAGAACTGTCACGACAAGACAAAGTATTGCCAATTCCATCGCGACCACTGCCATGACATGGAGGAGTGCTGTAACCTGAAGAGGGAGATTAATGACTTGATTAGGAGGGGCTATCTCAAGAAGTACGTGGAAAGAGAGGCCCCGGCAGAGGACCAGCCACTTGCGGCCCTTCCCCCCATTCCTGTAGTCGACAATCATCCTAAGGAGAAGCCAATGGGCATGATCTCTTGGGAGATAGGGCGTGCGTCGAAGAGGGCCTGGGAGGGAGGAGACCTGGAAAATGTACTCCCCTTTGAAAAGGGGAAAGGAGGTGAAGAAAATGTAAATAACGATGTGGTGGTGGTCAAGATGACCATCGCTAAGCATCATGTACATCGAATTATGGTTGATAGTGGAGCTCCACTGACGTACTTTTTTATGATGCTTTCTCCCGAATGAACTTGTCTCATGATCGGCTAAGACCAGTGCACACCTCTCTCGTGGGTTTCACCGGAGATTCTGTAGGAGTCGAGGGAGAGATCACTCTCCCTGTTACCATCGGGACTCCATCCCAGTAGAGCACGGTCATGATGACCTTCACCATCGTCTGACTCCCGTCACCGTACAATGCTGGGCCACCTAGGGCTCAATTAACTTGATGCAGTCATCTCCACCAAAAGATTGCTGGTATAGTTCCCCATCAATTTTGGAGTGGGGGAGATGAGGGGGGCAGTTCAACCTGTCCTGCATTGCTTGCAGGCCATCTCAGGAGCGCGGAGTGCTGAACTTGATGCTAACGTCGACGATCTCGACCTGAGAGGACAGGATCCTAGGGGTGGTCCTATAGAGCGCCTGCTAACGTACCCCCTTGGCTCGGACCCACAAAAAATGTTGTAGATAGGAGCCCAACTCTCGAAAGACGAGCGGACTTGCTTGTTGAATTTCTTTCAGCAAATGCAGATGTGTTCGCCTGGTCCACGGCAGATATGCTAGGTATTCCCCTGAAAGTTATCACCCACCAGTCGAAGATCGATCCGAAGTGCCGTCCAGTTCGATAGAAGAAGAGAAGTTTTGCCGCAAAAAGGCAGAGGGTGATTAACAATGAGGTGGAGAAGCTCCTCACTGCCGGCTTCGTACGAGAGGTGCAGTACCCTAGTTGGCTCACCAATATAGTGATGGTCAAGAAGAACAATGGGAAGTGGAGGATCTGTGTGGACAACACCGACCTCAACCGAGCTTGCCCAAAAGATAGCTTCCCCTTCGAAGATCGACCAGCTCGTGGATGCCACTTCGGGACACCACCTCCTCTCCTTCATGGACGCCTTCTCCGGGTATAATCAGATTCGGATGCATCCTGAAGACGAGGAACATACCGCCTTCATTATGGATCGTGGGATGTACTGTTACAAGATGATGCCCTTCGGTCTGAAGAATGCAGGTGCCACGTACCAGTGGTTGGTCAACAAGGTCTTCAAAGACCAAATTGGCCATAACATGCAGGTATACGTGGATGACATGCTCGTGAAGAGCAAGCCGACCTTAGACCATGTCGACGAACTGACGGAGACCTTCTACAACCTTCACCTCCACCAAATGAAATTGAACCTGGGGAAGTTGCCTTTGGTGTGGCAGCGAGAAAGTTTCTAGGCTTCATGGTGACCCAAAGAGGGATAGAAGCCAACCTAGAGAAGATTCAGGCGATCCTTGACATGGAGCAGCCCACCTCGAAGAAGCAAGTCCAGTGGCTCACTGGCTGAGTAGCAGCCCTGAGCTGATTCATTTCACGATCTGTTGATCACTGCCAGCCCTTCTTCAAGGCACTGAGGAAGATGCACATTTCTCCTAGACGAAGGAGTGCCAAGAGGCATTCGAGGAGCTGAAGAAAACCTAGCATCACCACTACTATACTCCCGGTCAGAGGAGGGAGAAGAGCTCCTCTTGTATATGGCGGTCACCCGGGAAGCCATCAGCTCGATCCTAGTCCGGATGGATGACAAAGGGATCCAGAGACCAGTATACTATACAAGCAAGCTTCTCCGCGATGCAGAGCATAGGTACTCTCGATCCGAGAAATTGATTTTTGCACTAATTATGTCCGCCCAATGTCTTAGCCTTATTTCCAAGCACATCCAATCGCGATCCTGACGAACCAATCGCTCAGCCGACCTGACATGTCTGGATGCTTGGCGAAGTGGATGCTGAAGCTCAGCGAGTTCGACATCACCTATCGATCGAGGTTGGCCATGAAGGTGCAGGTACTAGTTGACTTCTTAATTGAGTATGCAGGCCTGGGCGAGGGGCCAGAAGAAAGCCCCTAGAATCAACAGCCAGGCCCTGAACTAGAGGAGGACATTTGGGTCTTGCATGTGGATGGAGCCTCTAACTCCGATGGAAGCAGAGCTGGGCTCATCCTTGCCAACAGTGAGGGAGTCATCACCGAATGTGCACTTCGCCTCCAATTCGTCGCCACCAATAACTAGGCAGAGTACGAAGCGCTCCTTGCAGGACTAAGAGTCTCCCACTAGCTGGGCGTGACCAGCCTAAGGGTCTTCACCGATTCATAGCTGGTGGCTGGGCAGGTCGTAAGAGAGTACAAGGTGCGGGACCCTCAAATGTCCAAGTATCTGGAGTTGGTGCGTGTGAGCGTAGTGGGCTTTAAGCATTTCAACGTCTCCCACATCCCGCGTGCTGAAAACGCTCGCGCTGACCCTTTCCCAGCTGGCAACCATGTCAGACTCATCATTGGGCTGCGCTTATGTCGAGCATCTTCAGGCCCAAAGCTATGAAGCCCCCAGAGAAATCTATCAGGTCATCCCAAAGCCTAGCTGGATGGACAAGTATGTCAAGTATATTACCGACGGTACCTTGCCCGAGGATCGGATTGAAGCTGGCCTCATCAAAAGGAAGGTCGCGCGCTTCATGTTGATGGATGGACTGCTCTACCGGAGGTCCTACTCCTATCCACTCCTCAAGTGTGGAGGCCGCAATCGTGCTCCAGGAGATCCACAAAGTCCTCTATGGGAATCATGTGGGGGCAGAACTCTGACGTATAAGGCCCTCCGTCAAGGATACTTCTGGAAAATAATGAGGGAGGACGCAGCCAACTTTGTCAAGAGATGTGACCGCTGTCAACGTCACGCCATCGTGCAATGCCGCCAGCTGCACCACTCTCCCAGCTCTTAGCCCCCTGGCCATTTGCCTAGTGGGGCATCAACCTCCTCGGTCCTTTTCCTCCCACGTCCGGTTAGTATAAGTTTTTGATAGTCACTATCGACTACTTCACAAAGTGGGTCGAGGCCGAGCCGTTAGCCCGAATCATGAAGGCGAGTGTCAGCAAATTTCTTTGAAAGTCAATCGTATGCCGCTTCGGGCTCCCCCATATCATCATCGCCGATAATGGATGCCAGTTCGATGTCGAGAGTTCGAGGAGTTCTACAACAACCTCGACATTCATCATCGCTTTACCTCGGTGGCGCATCCTTAGACCAATGGGAAAGTCGAAGTAACCAACCGGACCATCCTGCAAGGGCTCCAAACTAAATTGGATCAGGCCAAAGGAAGATGGGCTGAGAAACTTTCCAGTGTCGTGTGGGCGTACCATACAACCCCAAGGATGGCCATAGATGAAACCCCGTTCAACCTTGTCTTTGGTGCAGAAGCAGTAATTCCGGTGAAACTCAGTTTACCAACGTTGCGCATGGAGCAATACGACGAAGCTGAGAACCCAACATGGCTACTGCTCAACCTAGATCTCCTCGAGGAAACGAGGGACAAGGCCCGGGTTTGGATGGCGGCCTACCGGTAATGGGTGTTCAGGTACTACAACTCCAAGGTGAGACCGAAGTCCTTCCACCCAGGAGACTTGGTGCTACGTTGTGCCGAAGCTTTCCAACCTCAAGAGTGCGGTAAGCTCTCTCCAAACTGGGAAGGCCCCTACAGGGTGGTCGAAGCACTCCCACATGGTGTCTACTATCTTGCCGATCTCGACGGGGCTCGATTTCCACGGACGTGGAACGCTGTGAACTTGAGGATGTATTACCAATGATGTAAGGCTTCTTGAACATTAATGATGAAATTCCTTTTTTATGCAATACTTGTTTCTATTTCGTAGGACTAGCGTCGCCCGGTCTTAAGTCTGGTGAACAAAGGTGAGGTAGAAGCCCCATGAGCGATCCACAGGAAATGCAAGATCCCATGGTTCAGTTTGGAAGGCCACACGGAATCCAGTTCCGGCATGAGGCCTTAAAGTTCAGTCCGGAAGGTGACACAGAACCTAGTTCCTCCACGAGATCCCGGACTTCGGTCCGGAAGATGGCACGGAACCTAGTTCCTCACGAGATCCCGGGGTTCAGTCCAGAAGGCCGCGCGGAACCCAGTTCTGGGATGAGGTTCCAGACTTCAATTCGGAAGGTGGCACGAACCCAGTTCCTCCACGAGATCCTGGGGTTCAGTCCGGAAGGCCATGCAGAACCCAGTTCCATTATGAGACCCCGGAGTTCAGTCCGGAAGGTGGGATGGAACCCAGTTCCTCCACGAGATCTCGGACTTCGATCCGGAAGGTGGCACAGAACCCAGTTCTTCGACGAGATCTCGGGGTTCAATCTGGAAGGCTGTGCGAACCCAGTTCTGGCATGAGGCCCCGGAGTTCAATCCAGAAGGTGGCATGGAATCTAGTTCCTCCACGAGATCCCGAAGTTCAATCCGAAAGGCCGCACGTAACCCAGTTCCAGCATGAAGTCTCGGAGTTTAGTTTGGAAGGCCGCACGGAACCCAGTTCCGGCATGCGGCCCCGGAGTTCAGTCCGAAGGATAGCTCGAACCCAGTTCCAGTGTAAAGGCACGGAACCCAGTTTCGACAACCAAAGTCTTGGCACCAAAGACCTATAAAACACAAGCCAAAAGCCTTAGGGGTGCCTTCTCGAAGCCTAGAGGTCTCCTAAGTCTGAGAGTCAAAGTTAAACTGCAAATTGAAGTTGCAGGCTCTAGGCTCCCACAGGAGACAGTGGCAAACATCAATAGGACGATCGAGCACACCACCAACAGGCAGTAGAACATAGTATCAAGGCAAAAGCAATGAAGAATGAAGAAAAGGAAGTTCTCATTTCTAATGTGAAGGGTTCTTACAAGTAAAAGGATCCCGACAGGCCAGGTGGCCCAGAAGAACAAAATGGAAACCCTATGCTAGAATACAAAAGAGATGATCCAGGGTCACTCCTCCGCTGCCGGTTCCTCCCCAGGCTGAGAAGCCTCTACGTCACTGGCTACCTCCCCAGAAGGTTGCCCGGCAGCCTCCTCACCAGTAGCCTCCTCAGGCTGCTCCTGGGGCCGCCCAGGTCGACCCCAGTCAGATCGAGCTCGGGAAAAAGGAAAGCCACCTTCTTCCGGTAGACTCCAAAGCCCTTCAAAGGAGTCTATGGTGGCCTCGTGCATCTCCTTCTGGAACTCTTCAGAGGCCCGGAACTTGGGCATAGACTCCTGGGCTTCCTTCTACGAGGCATAGAAAGTCTTCTTGTTGGCCACCGCCAGTTTCGCCAAGACCTCCTTAACACAATGCTCCAGTGACCGAGATTGCCTCCTAAGATGGGAGATCTCGGCCTCATCATTTTCAGCTCGGTGCTTGCTCGAGATCCTCTCCTCAGACTGGGAAGCCTTGAGGTCCCTAACATGCCCCTCGGCATGTGCCAGGTCCTCCCGGAGAGCCTGGTTGCTCCCCCTTACCCATGGCCCTTGTCCATGAGGTCCTTCATGTCGGCTGCAAACTTGCCCAGCCTCCGCTCCTTCTCGGCCTCCTTCTTCGCCGAAGTGGAGAGAAAGTTCTGGAGCAGGAGCACATCGGTCCCGATCTGCATCAAAGAAAGAGTTAAGACTTTCAAAGAACCCAATTAGAACATTAAAAAGGAGAGCTAGATGCTTACCTTGAAGAGCTGGGGGGGATCCTGAGCAGTGCGTCCACGTAGTCCCAGCCGCCCCTCAGGTGGTGATCCCGGGGCTGGGCCACGTACTCCATCATCCTCTCTACAAGATCCTGGTCGTAGATGATGAGGTGCTCCCACAGAGCACTGGCTGTACGGGGCGACGCTTGGAGGAGGGCTGAGCCAGAGTCCCTCCAGCGGGAGGGGCAGTAGTCTACGGCGTCGCCGCCACCGATACGGCCACACCGGAATGTTGGGTGCTATGACCACCGGAGAAGGTGCTGGTTGCACCTCCTCCCCGCTCCTGTCGAGGTCAATGACCTCTGCGATGGGGCTGCTACTGAGATGGCCCAGGGGTCGCATCTGCCACCATAGGCTTCGAGGATGGAGTGGGCCTGGGCCCCTAGTCCGCCTCCACACGGGACCATTTCGGAGGAGCCTCTTGGGTCGCGCCTGAAGCACCTCTCTTACGAGCCCCCTCCATCAGGCTTTCGATAGAGAATTTCATCCCTGAGAATGAAAAAGGTTGGATGAGAAAAAAAAGAAGAGAAGAAGAAAGAAAAGAAGAGGAAAGGAGGCCTGGAGCCTCACCCATAGCCCGGATCGGGCTGACCCCCACCTCGAATAGGTTCTACTTTGAGAGCAGAACCTTGAGAGAAGGGACCACATTGCCTATCAGCTGAGAGTAGACATCCTGGTCAGCCGGCTCGACCTGAGAGTTTCAGTTCGGAGATCGATCTAGTTCACTCCAGACCCAATCAACGACCCTAACCGAAATGAAGAAGAACCGGCTCTTCCACCCCTTGATTGAGATGGGGAGGTCAAACTGGAGATACCTAGGCTGGGGGGAGAGGTACCACCAGCCATCATCGATAGAATAATGCTTCAGGGTGAAGAGAGCCCTGAACAGCGAGAAATGGGTGACAAATCCATGGAAGTGGCAGAAAACGATGAAGGCAAATATGACCCTGATGGCATTAGGAGCCAACGAGGCCGAGACAAGTTGGAAGTTACTAAGGAATAAGAGAAAGAACGGGTGAAGAGAAAACCGAAGACCCCCGGCAAGGAAGTCCTCATAGAACGTGACTCTGCCAGGGCCGCTCGAAGTCACTCGCTCCCTCGACCCTGGAAGTGAAAGTTGGATGGAGTCGGGACCGCATACATATCCCGGATCCAGGAAAGGTCATCTCTGGTCATCGTCGAAGCAAAGCTGGAGGGACCGGAAGGAGTCTCTGCCACTGGAGTGGGGAGGGCATAGATGGGAATAGCAGGAATGGCAGGAGGAGCCCTAGGAGCCCTAGGAACTCGGATAGTTATACCACCCGGCTGCAACCGTCGCCGGACATCGATGGGAACGTCATCCTTCAAAGAGAAGGATGATGGAGTCCTCAACCGGGATAGACCGGCCTTGTCCGGTTTGAATAGAAATGGCGACAATGACCTTAAGGAGCCATCAAGAAGGAGGAAGCAAAGTAAGGCCTGGTTCGGGAGGACTAGATTTCGAGGGGAAGCAATGATGGAAATGGGGTCAACAGGGCACTCACCAGGGTATTTTAGTGGAAGAATGGCAACCCGAGAGGTGAAGAAGGACCGCTGCAACCACCGGTGAGATGTGAGAAAGCCAAGAGACCTCATTTTCGAAAAGTCTCCTTTCTTTTCAAAACCGATCAACAGTGACTTTACAGCCCCTTTTCGCCCAAGCCACCGGATGAGTGCCACGTGTGGAGACACCCAACGATGATGCTTCGGTTCGCTGGAAACCATCTCAGGTCTGGCACGGTGTAATTATGGCCCGTCGAACGCGCAGACGTGGTGCTCACACATTGGACCTCATGCGCGATTAGCGATGCGGCAACAATCGGGGCAATTATTATGCAAGATTTCTATCCTTCCATGTCATCTCTGTATTAACTTCTTACGTCCCTACCGCGGTGCTCCGACGGGACTTGGAAGTGATATGGCAAGATTCACTGATGTGGAGCGTACGTCAATTCAGCTGGCAACCAGGTGGTGCCATGTGGCATTTTTTTCCAAGCGCTCCTACTATAGGTGGCTTAACCAGCATCGCGCCCACCTCAGTCCGAGCTCGGCACCTCGGCCCCTTCACCAGGTGTTAACCTAGGCGGGGTCCACCTCGACCGAAGTGGGCTTGCCTCTGCTCCTCCGCCAGGTGGCACCCCCAAATAAGTCCACCTCGGTTGGAGTCGAGCCTGGCACCTCTGCTCCTTCTGCAAGGTGGCACCCCCAGATGGTCCACCTTGACCAAAGTCGAGCTTGCCTCGCCCCTTCGCCAAGTATCGACCCAAGCGGGGTCCACCTCAGCCGAAGTGGGCCTACCTCTACTCCTCCGTCAGGTAGCACCCCCAGATGGTCCATCTCGGTTAGAGTCGAGCCTGGCACCTCTGCTCCTTCTTCCAGGTGGCACCCCCAGACGGGCCACCTCGACCGAAGTGGGCCTGCCTCTGCTCCTCCGCTAAGTAGCACCCCCAGATGGGTCCACCTCGACCAAAGTCGAGCCTGGCACCTCTGCTCCTTCTTCCAGGTGGCTCCCCCAGACGGGTCCACCTCGATCGAAGTCGAGCTTGCCTCTACCCCTTCACCAGGTGTCGACCCAAGTAGGGTCTACCTCAGTCAAAGTGGGCTTGCCTTTGCTCCTCCGCCTGGTGGCACCCCCAGATGGGTCCATCTTGGCCAGAGTCGAGCCAGGCACCTCTGCTCCTTCTACCAGGTGGCGCCCCCAAACGGGTCCACCTCGATCGAAGTCGAGCTTGCCTCTGCCCCTTCGCCAGGTGTCGACCCATGCGGGGTCCACCTCGACCGAAGTGGGCCTGTCTCTGCTCCTCCACTAGGTGGCACCCCCAGATGGGTCCACCTCGGCAAGAGTCGAGCTAGGCACCTCTGCTCCTTCTGCCAGGTGGCACCCGCAGACGGGTCCACCTCGGTCGAAGCCAAGCTCGCCTCTACCCCTTCGCCAGGTGTTGACCCAGGCGGGGTCCACCTTGGTCGAAGTGGGCCTACCTCCTCCGCTAGGTGGCACCCCCAGATGGTTCCACCTCGATCGGAGTTGAGCCCGACACCTTTGCTCCGTCGCCAGGTGGCGCCCCTTGATGGGTCCACCACAGCCGAAGTCGAGCCCTCCCCGTGAGGCATCAGCGGGGTCGGGGTGCAAGCCCCGAGGATGCTACCGAGGATGGCGCGCACAAGACGGCGCATCCGGTATGGCATCCCCAGGCCTATAATGGTGCATAGAATCTCGTTTGCACCAGTTTAAGAGGGACATCTCGATCAAGGAACCGGATCCGGTGACCTGGAATCCCCCAAAGGGGAGGGCCATGGTCAACGCCTTGAACCCAGGCACGCCCATGCATAGATCGAGGTCCCACCCGGCTCCCCCTTTCGTGACTGCATGGTGGACGAGACGTGCTTGTGACTTAACTCCCAACCGTATAGGGAGATGACCTCAAGAAAATAGTCAAAAAGCACCGCTGACCTCCGAGGCCTCCCCATGGGGGAGAATCGAGGTACGAGAAAGCATCCAACAATCTCAAAAGAGGGAGAGGGGGAAAGGAGGAAGGTAAGTAATCAAGAGGGCAAAGGCACGCATAGAGAGAGGAGGTGGTTCTGAGATAGAAGCTCCAAAGGAACTTGCAAGAGCGAGCCTGACTAACCCGGTTGCAGGAACTGGAGTGCTAATCCCTCTCATTCTCACTCATCTTCTCATCAAAGATTTCTGTAAGTACGGAGATCCAGCGAGGATCCATCTTAGTGGATCTGTTCACTTTACCTCTCTCTAACTTGACCGTCGGAGTGCCCCGCCAGAATCCCCGATCCAGGTCTCTAACCTTGTTTTGCAGGTCCGAAAGTGTTAGGATTCCGCAGCAAAGGGGATCGTAGTCCAGCACCGACTCATAGCTGCAGGTCACAGCGGCAAGGTCGGCAACACATAGAAAACAAACAGAAACACCAAATGCTATCAATACAAGCAGAACAGGTTTTAGTGAAACGGATTCTAAAAATTCCTTATCAAAATAAAATGCTTGAGATCTCAAGTCCATCTTCCTATTGTTGGAATTTTGTCATTTGAATTTTAAGAATTAGTTCATTGATGTACAGGGAAGACCTCCATTGACATAAACATTGATAGTTCAATGGAGGAGAGTATACTTTTTTTTTTTTGTAAAGGTAAAATGGGGAAAATTTTGCAACATCTATTAAAGAAATATTAATGCCCCAACTTGGTAGGACGAACCGGGAAAAAGAAGGCATGGAAGTTCTCACCTTGATGTGAAGGAACCCAAAGTCATATCCATCTGTTCGGCCTGGTTTATATTCATCCTCCCCAGGTACAAAAATAAATGGAGGTGGCTTTAGTGGTTTATTTTCTAATAAGCTAAATACTAAATAGTTGTCCCATTTTCAATATCTAAGTTTTGAAAAAAAAACTTGCAAACAAAAAGAATGGTTCATCTTGAGAGAAATTATAAAGTGCTACTTAAACCTACAAGCTATAGTATTTTTTTTCTCTTATGCTTTAGTTTATCGATTTAATGTACTATATTATCTTATTTTTGCAGAATGTCTCAATCTAAAATAAATGAAAATGAAATCATTGAATGTATAATGAAAGAGGATGACAAAAATGAAAAAAATTTGAAAATGATGGTGATAAAGGTTGTAAAAAAAGATCTTGAATATGGGACTATTTTATTAAGAAAAGAAAAAGTGATAAACTAGTAGCCACATGTAAGCATTGTAAAAAGGCTTTAAGTGGCAGTACAAAAGGAGGAATAAGTCATCTAAAATGCTATCTTGAAAATATTTGTAAAAAGTATCAAAAGAATCTGGTTAATCAGTTGTTTATATCAGCAAGTTCAAAAGATCCGATGAAGACTTTTAAATTCAATCAAAAAAAGACAAGAAAAATCCTTGCAAAGTTTATTATTTGTGTCAAGCTTCCATTTCATATTGTTGAGCATTCTGTTTTCAAGGAATTAATGAGATATGTTCAGCCATTATTTAATGCCATAGGCCGTAAGACTATAAAGAATAATCGTATGATTTTGTATGAAGGAGAAAGGAAAAAATTGCATGATGATTTTAAAAAATTAACTTCTCGAATTAGTTTTACTGGTGATATTTGACATCAAATCAAAAAATTGGTTATATATCACTCACAACTCATTATATTGTTTCAGATTTTATTCTGCATAAGAAGATAATTAGTTTTAAGAAATTACCATACTCTCTTTCAAGTTTTGTAATTAAAGGTGCTATTGAAAAGTTTCTTCTTGAATAAGAACTGGATTCTAAGATATGTTCTATCACTTTAGATAATTGTACTACAAATGATGCTATGACCTGAAGGATCCAAGAATATCTTTATGGTAGAATGTTGTTTGGTAGGGAGTACAATCATATCTGATGTTGTGCACATATACTAAATATTATGGTTCAAGATTGGTGGGGACACCAGGATCAGACACAGATCCCTAGATCCCATATGGTTTACTTAGTTATGTGTCAAAGTTTTGAAAATTTTGTAATCAATTAAGATTGAGTCCTGTAATAAGTTAAGGTTAGTTGATTTGTCTCAACGCTCAACTTAGTCAGTATTTTAAGTCATGTGCATCAATTATGAGTCCAGTATAAGCCCAATTTTTGTACAAGAAGGAGGTCACCCTACATTGGAGTTCCACCAGGCAACATCTAGGAGTCAGAGGCCACTACATCAGCCCATTGGATTTTGTGTGACAACCTAGGATCCAAGATGCTTCCAGAAATCCTGATTCTTTTCAGATGTCCTCTAGATACCCAGATTCCTCCCCAGATGCCAAAGCATATTCCTAAACAAAGGCATCCATGATTCCAGAGATCCACCTACATCCCAGCCCAAGGAAATCAAGCCCAGGTGCCAAGCCCAAGCCCTAAGACGCAAGATTCCATGGAATATTCCTGCTACCAGGCTACCATGCCACCCCAGCTTCCAGAGATCCAAACCCATGCACCCAAGCCCCTTTGGACCGGGCCCCTTGCTGCCCCTAGAAGCCCAACACACCCTCCTAGGCATCCTTGAAGTGTTGACCAAGTCCAAGAGGTGTCCTTGAGTGGAATAGTCAAAGCATGAAGGAAAAAGAAAGAGAACTAGGTCAATTCCTAACCTAATGGGGATTTGTTTTTCTAACCTAGCTGGAAAGGACTTGTCTTCCAATTTGGAAGAGGACTTGTAATCCAAGTATAACCATGGTTAGTGAGGGCATGGGAACTCTATAAATACCCCATCCCTCCCTCTCTTATAATCAACTTTTATTCATGATATCAAAACCCTGGTGAAATTTATTTGAGCTTGCGAGCTTGTGTTACTTTATTTTTTTGGTTCTTTGGTTTGTGTTTGTGTTTCCTTGCTGCCCTAGAATCCTTCCATGCCCTAACTCACTGCCATCCGAGCCTTCACACATCCAAGAAGGAGTGCCCTAGGCCACCAAGCAAGGAGATCTTCAACAAGCTTCAAGCCGCCCCGCTTCTAAACCCTAACCTGAATCTTTCTAAACCTAGTCCCCTTTCTTTTTCTTACTTGCTATTTTGATTGACCCTTGACATTTTGCAGGATCCCCGAGGTGTTTCACCTCCCCAAAGGATGCTTTCCTTGCATCTAGAACCATCCAAATCATCCATTTAATCAAGGGAACCGAACTTCATCATCGAGACTCCAATCAGAGTGCTGTGTGATCTTTTCATCGGAAGTTCTTCAAATCACTGGTTGGTAACATCCTTCCCTTCTTTTAATTTCTAATTTGATGAAGATAAGCTATCCTAATCTAGGAGTTTCTCAATTCTCGGGTCTTGAAATTTATTATTTTGCATGAGTTTGCCTGCGATACGATGATTCTTTCATTGCTCTTCTTCTTGCTAGTTCTTACTTTTATTTGGAAATTTAGCTTACAAACTAAATTATAAAAATAACAAAAAAATTATTTTACTATTTTTTTTTCATGTTTAGCAATCTTAGAGTCATCCCACATCAAAGATGGATTGAAAATTATTCATTTAGCTATTGAATGTATCAGGAAGATTGTTAGATATATGTCTGCAAGCCCATCTTAGATGCAAGCTTTTAATGAAATAGCAAAACATATGAGACTTTTTGTTAGAAAAGGGCTTACTTTGGATGTTGCAACAAGATGGAATTCTACATATGAGATGTTGCTTGATGCAATTAGTTATACAGATATTTTTATTAGATATGTAACCAAACATTCAAGTATGCCCTACCAATGATGAATGAAAAAAGGCTGAGATAATTCTTAATTTTTAGAAATCTTTCTTAATGCTACTAAAATATTTTCTAGTTCTAAGTATGCCACATCAAATTTGTATCTAAAAGAAGTTTGGAAAATTCGGATGGTGTTGATGAATACGAGAGCTCATACTGATGAAACACACTAAAGCAATTGATGAATGAAATGCAAAAGAAATTTAATAAATATTGGTCTTAATGTAATAATTTGTTAGTAATTGCTTCTATTTTGGATCCTAGATAGAAGTTGATATTTGTAGAATTTTGTTATGAAAATGCATTTGATGTAGAAGAGACAGAAAAAATTGATGAAATTCATACTTGTCTTCACAATCTTTATTCAGAATATGTAGATGCAGCAAAAGTGCAATCTTTTATAGGTTCGAGTGAGGTAACATATGAAATTCATATACAAAGTGATATAAACTGTTGGAAAAATTTCAAGGCATTGATCCCACTTGTTGGGAGATCTGGACTAGCGCCTATACGCAGTGGATATAGCGGAAGCAACGTGGAAGGATATAGTCCAACAACCTGTTCTTAGATTCAACATTTATAGACGGATAAAAAGAAGAGATGTAGGAAAAAAAGAGAGATTACTTTATTTTTTTGGAGAAGAACCTTGTTACAACAAACAAGACAACACCCGACAGCCCTTCTGAAAATCCAGAAGCTTCTCGCCGTCCCGCACGTCTTCTCTCTTGCAGGCCTCATGCCTTAAGAATCCACGTACGCCACACATAGAGAATACCTCAACGTGCGTCCCTTCTCCAAAGCCCCGTGAAACACTATCATGGCACAAGCCCTCCATGTGATATCTCCCTCACATGCGCCTCTCTGCAGCCCAACACCGTGGCCCTCTCTAAAACCAAGAGAGTCTCCCTATGGTCCACGCCCCAAGGGGCGTTCTCAAGCCCTCACGATCCAAGACCAGGACCGTGAGAAGTCCTCATGGACTCCACACCTGACCGGACCCCACAGAGTCAGCCTTTATTGGACACACCAAACCGCACGCCCCATCCCTTTAATTTATAGCATATGGGACGGTGAACTTCTTGTCTCCTTGGATGTCTTGGACTTCTTGATCTTGTTGGACTACAATCATATGGGCTCATAATTTCTTGGTGGTTACAATCACATGGATGGTTAGGACTTGTCTTGGGCCAATAATAAACTAATTAAGACACCTCACATGGTTGGATTTCCTAATTGCTTACAACCAACCAACTGGCTAACCTCCTAACCAATTTAACAAACCTAGACCCAACCCCATAACCCAATTGGATTATGTTATAATCTCTCAAAACATTCTCCCTCTAAGCCTATATGAAAACACTAATCCTTGGGTCAAAACCCCCTGACCCAACATGTGATCCAAATTGACTCAGTGGCCTGAGAAAACCTCCATAAATCCCTTGGAATACCTCCAAGACAGCTTGGGACACATCCATAAGCTCCAGAGATTGCCTCCAGCATCCCTACCATGGCCTCCCAAGTCTTTCCAAGGCTTGGAAGCACCACGCTGTCCCAAGCCTTGGCAAACCTGGCAATATCCTCCTGCATAACCCCACTGTAACTGCATGTCCTGACACCCTTCAGTTGCTGTGCACCCTTGGAGGCCTTTGGGATGACCTCCTCCATAGCTGAAGATCCTTGCTTGTATCCTTGCACCATGATTGTAGCCTTCCTTCTGGATGGTAGCTGCATCAGTTTTTCCTTGGACTTTTCTGGAGAAAACACAGCGAACCTGAACTAGCATTCATTGTAACTGAAACTCTACTTAACACCATCTCCACAAAGCCACGCCAATCTCTGCACACTTTGCTCCACCTGGCTAAGTGCACCCCTGATGCTCGTGCTAGGACCTAGCCAGTATCCTTGCATCTCCCGCTCTGAACTCGTGTCGAATCCTACTCCACCCATGAAGCAACCTCTCACCAGTGCTCCACCTGAGACTGAAGTCCCACTGATGCCACAGAAAGAAATCTCGAGGCTAGCCACTCAACACTACCCTACTAAGCCTACCGCTGCACCTCGAACATCGTCGCTACCTTCTCAGACCCTCCACATCATGCGGACCCCTCCAAGACCATTTTGGATACACTACATCTGCAGGCTCCTCCAAAACCAAGAGCTCATCCCAACTCTTCTGCTAACCTAGCAACTGAACTCAGCAACCATCTCCACCTGGCTACTTCATCATGTCCCAACTTGTCTCCTGGCTGCATGATGTCACTGGCGCTCCCTAAGACCTGTCCTCGGTCTCCCTGAGCTACCCTCTCCATTAGCTCTAGTCTCCGTCCCTAGGCCAATGCTGCCATACCGGGACACTTCAAACTGCCCGATATCCCTATCACTTCCTGAGACTGTCTCCTGTTTCTCTGAGTTATCCCTAGCATCGCTCTGCTGACGTACTCTGATGAACTTAAAAAATCCATACTTTTCCTTTCTTCATCCACGCGGGATACCATACCCATGTACAACTCCACCTACCTCGATGCACTTCTTGAATCCTCCTCTTCCACCTTCAAACCAGTGGCTCTGAAACCGCTCCACTTTCGCTCAAACAATGGCTCAACTAAGCTCTGATACCAGTTATTGAAGAAATTTTTGGCACTGATTCCACTTGTTGGGAGATCCGGACCAACACCTATACGCAGCGGAAGCAGTGGAAGCAACGGAAGCAACATGAAAGGATACAGTCCAACAACCTGTTCTTGGATTCAACATTCACAAATGGATAAGAAGAAGAGATGTAGGAGAAAAAGCGATATTGCTTTATTCCTTTGGAGAAGAACCTTGTTACAACATACAACACAACACCCGACATCCCTTCTAAAAATCTAGAAGCTTCTCGCTATCCTGCACGTCTTCTCTCTTGTATCCCTCATGTCCCAAGAACTCACGTATGCCACGCACAGAGAATTCCTCAACGTGCATCCCTTCTCCAAAGCCCGGTGAAACATTATCACAGCACAAGTCCTCCACGTGATATCTCCCTCACGTGCACCTCTCTGCAGCCCAATACCGTGGCCCTCTCTAAAACCAAGCCCCCACGGTCCACACCCCAAGGGGCATCCTCAAGCCCTCACGATCCAAGACCAGGACTGTGAGAAGTCCTCATGGACTCCACACCGGACCGAATTCCAAAAGGTCGGCCTCTCTTAGACACACCAAACCACATGCCTCATCCCTCTTATTTTAGCACATGGGATGATGAACTTCTTATCTCCTTGGGTGTCTTGGACTTCTTGATCTTGTTGGACTACAATCACATGGGCTCACAATTTCTTGGTAGTTACAATCACATAAGCGGTTAGGACTTGTCTTGGACCAATAATAAACTGATTAGGATACCTCACATGGTTGGATTTTCTAATTGGTAATAACTAACCAATTAACCAACCAACACCTCCTAACCAATTTAACAAATCTGGACCCAACCCTATAATCCAATTGGGTTATGTTACAATCTCTTAAAAAACTCTCCCTCTAAGCCTATATGAAAACACTAATTCTTTGATTTTGATTTTTGTGTATGGCTAACATGCTGATGCATAGATATACATATGTTTCAAGAGTATCATATATCTACTTTATCTCTTGATAGTTCAGCCGTTCAGGTCTTACACTAACTAGATAAGGTAATAAAGACATCAAACTGTCTGGCCATCTCTGCGTTTCTTTGGTGCATTTCTGCCACTGGCTTCACCTCTCCCACAGCCACAGCCCACGGTCTCACCAGTTATCTGCCAAAACTTACCAACAAAACCACGTACAGATAATCTTTTTGCATGAAATAGGAGGTTATGAATGAACCAGCGAGAGAGAGAGCGCGCGCGCGCGCGAGAGAGAGAGAGAGAGAGAGAGAGAGAGAGAGAGAGAGAGAGAGAGAGCGAGAGAGAGAGAGGAGGAGGAGGAGGAGGAGTGGGATTGGGTTTCCTTAAGCAGCCAAGAGTGAACATCTGAAATATTTGCAAGTATTATAGCCAGATGAGTCAACAATGTTTACTGCAAAATCATACCAGGTGATTTTCAACATATGCCTCTCCTATATGTTCAATCATATACAAACCAGGTGAATGTTGCTGCCGTATTTATACTTTGCTAAATGTTTACTGTAAAATCATTTTGCATTCTGTACTTAATCAAAATTGTTTTCGTGGATTAATATTTTCATGTTTGTGTTGTCTAGATTTGCCGACGTTGCCATGCTCTTTCATACATTCATCATGTTGTAGGGGTCTCTGTCATCGTGACAATAAGCCACAAAATTTGTTGATAAGAGATTGTCTTATGTTATTAGCATGCTTAAAAGTTGATATTATATTTCAGCATCTGTCATGCAAGGATGCATTTGAGTTGTGATATTAATGCTGCATATAGATTAATTCATATGACATTAACAAGGTTCTAAAAGTGCCTCTTATTGTTCCATCAATGATTAAGGTTTAACAACTGCTTAGCGGATCAAGAGAAGTGAGTTTAATGTCAGTCTTGACATGGCAGTTCAGCAGGTGCTTATGGTGGTTAGAGTTAGTGTTTTGAGTTGAAATTGAATAGTCATTTCCGTGTCGGTCACTTTGTTATATTCTACTAAGATTGGTAATATCTTATTATAAAATATAAAACATAGATACCTAGAGAAGGTTTTTGGAATTTTGCTATGATTTTTTATGACATCTAGAGGAACATGAAAACCACTCTTATGATAAAATGTCTGAGAAAGCTCATGATGATATAGAGGTTATCTGTACTACTACTATATATGGACTGTGTCAAGTGATCACCTTTATTAGCAATCATGCTGATCTGTTTTACATTAAGAAGTTTAGGGGAAGAATGTGCTTGAGGACAGGGAGGTCTAGTTGTGAATGTGAATCAAATGTGCCCATTACAAATAATTACTTCCATCACTATTGGCAGGTTTAACAGGTATGCCACTAGTTTCAAATAGTCTGCACATTTTCTCATGTTTAATTACAGCAAGTATTCTCAAGGGTTTCTTCAAAGAGAATTTTGGTTGAGAATGAAAAAGGATAGATAGGATATGGCTTGTATCATGTGAAATTATGCTGAACAATTCTTTGGTTGAAATGGTGCTATTTAATATTTACTTTGGTTTCCCTGATCATTTTTATCTGGTCTATTCTTTTTTTCATTTTCTGTTGTTCTTTCATTTGTGTATTGTGAGGCCCAGTTCTGATTGGGCTGAATTTGGGCTGAAGTCGGCGGCCCTTGCCGACTTCAGTTCAAATTTGTTTTGGTTCGGAAGTTCGGGTTTTCCGGTGGAGATTTCGGAGAAGCCCGTCGATGCCGCTGGAGGTGGGGGGGATATGGGTCTTCCTCGGGTTTTTTAGGGACATCGAGTGCCTCCGTTGATCTCAAATACCCTCCTTATCAGTGGACGCCGATGGCTCCTTCGCGTGTCTCAGCCCTCGCCGGAGTGCTCTCCACCGGTGGTCGCTGCGATCGGAACCCATCCCACCGGTAAGTCCTTCTTCCTCGGGGAAATGCTTGGTGTAGGGATGTTTGGCGGGGAGGAAGGAAGAATCCGGTCGATTCTTTCTTCTCCATTGGAACCGTGGGAAATGGCTGGCGATGGGAGGTCACCGCCGGATTCCTCCTCTCCTTCCGACAAACCATTCTGGGTGGTCGATCACAGGGATCGTCGCCGTTCCTCTGCTTGCATGGGGGGGGGGGATATTGGATGGCCTGTTAACAGAGAATGATATTTCTGTTAACATGGGTGGAGGTTTATCCCTGTGCTCACCGGCTGACGGACGGTCGCCGTTGGGACCGCCGGACTCTTCCCTTTCCTCCGGCGATTCTTTCTGGTGGTCGGACGGGAAGATCGCCGTCGACCCTCCATCATTCTTCCATGAGGTCGGGCCGGGTGCTGTGGCCGGTGGGTTGGCCTGGGCTCGGTTAAACCGGGCCTTGTTGGGCCGGGCTTGGCTGAGCCAGGCCTTGTTGGGCCGGGCTCGGTTGAGCCATGCTCTGTTGGGCTGGGCCTATTACTTTGGATGGGCCGACCCAGTAAAGGCACCATTAGAAAAATAAATAATAATAATAATAATTAAAAGAAAAAGGAAGGTGGAGGAAGGGAGGAAAGAAATTGTCTGGGGATGTCCCAAGAAATTTAATTTATGTTTAATTCCTTTTTATAGGAATTAATTATATCAAATTATAAATAAAATAATTTGTGATACAGGATCGTCATCATCCCTGGAAAATCGGGTTTAGTGCTTAGTTGGTAAATTGTAAGTTATCACTCACCAATATAACTTTTACCATGCATGATTATTTGACTCTTAGTTAAGTTTTTTTACGGCTTATATTTATACTGCATACATGTATCTCGATGTATTATGAAATGTAAACAAAGACTAAGATGTAAGAGTTATGGGTTGAGTTGAATTTAGCTACTCTCTAGTCCGACTATGATCACACGAGGATCTAGACTCTTTTTGAGCCTCGAGCGGGGCTATCGCTGGCACATGATCGATGAGCGGTATGTGACACAGGAGTTAGTTGATTTATTCTAGCACATACTGGGAAGCATGTTTCTCGTGTGATACTCAGAGCTAGTTTTCTTTTGGGCCTCCAGCAGGGCTATCGCTGGCACATCACTAATGTGCGGTATGTGACACAGGATCTAGACTCTTTTGGGGCGAGCCACGGGCCGATCGTGGCCATAGTATGAGGGACTAAGTGAGTGTGTATGGATGGCCATCCTAAAATTTGTATGATACCAGAAAAATAAATAAGAAGGTTAATAATAAGAAATGGCTTATATTTTATGGTTGTTCGCATGCATGGAGTTACTCTAGATTCATGGTAAATTTATATTTGTGACATATGATGACTTACTGAGTTTAGGGAAACTCATTCCTATCCCTTGCATTTTTTTCAGGACCAAAGGATCACATGGGCCAGGGATTCAATCAGTGAGACTTAGGATCTAGTGGACATTATTATTTTTATTGTCTGATATTTGATTATGTTAAATGTGTGATGGTTTGCTTTATGAACATTTGAATCTACTTGCCTAGGTTTAATTTTTATGGTTTAATTGCCTGGTTATTCATTTTATTTGAGAAATGGTTGGTACAGGCCTGGTATGTCCCTGGGAAGGTTGAACCCCAGAACATACGACCGTCTGTCGCACTTCTGGCCCAGGTCTTGGAGTTAGGGTGCGACAGATTTAGTGGTATCAGAGCCAGGCTTGTCTTAAAAATCAAGATGTTATAGATAGTGAAAGCGGGGTAGAGATAATTAGGACAAGTTTAAATTAATAAAAGTACAAGTAAGGTTATATTAATTAACTGACTAACTTTTGTGACATAGGTTTAATGGCTCGGACCCGATCCATGAGGACATCAAATCAAAATGATCATGCTTCTCGAGCTCATGATGCTTCGTAGGCAACGGGTCCATCTCGGGTGGCCGGCGCCTTCATGACTCGTAGCCCATCACCTAATCAGGGCGAGAGCCGAGCAGTTAGTCCTCCTCTTCTACAGCATGATATGAGGACAGCCATTCTGATGGTCAGGTGGTAGGTCTTATCCAGGCTCTAACTGGACTTGTGCAGGAAATGAGGCAGTAGGGAAGTAGGGGTGGTCAGTCTTTTAAGATGGATCGGGGGATCACTGAATTTAAGAAGTTGGTGCCTCCTACTTTTGAGGGTTCTACTGAACCTACTGAATCTTTGAAATGGTTGAAGGAAATGGAGAAGGTCTTTGCTAGCATGGACAGTACAGATCGAGAAAAGGTTCGCTTTGCAGCTTATCAATTGCAAGGCGAAGCTTCGGAATGGTGGGATGCTGTCAGGAGACAATATGGTAATGAAGAACCAATTACTTGGGACATCTTTCGTCAAGAGTTCTTGGATATGTATTTTCCTGAAAGTCTCAGATTTGAGAAAGAGAGTGAATTTACAAGATTGATACAAGGAAGCTTGACAGTGGCTCAATATGAAGCCAAGTTTATAGAACTGTCCCGCTTTGCTCCGGAGTTGGTGGCCATGGATTATATCAAGGCTCGGAGATTTGAGAAAGGGCTTAAACCCAGGATTCGTGCTGGAGTAAGACCCATGCAGCTGGCCTCATACCGGGACGTCGTTAGTAAAGCAAAAATTATGGAGCAGGAGGTTGATAATATGCAGCAGGAGAGGGAATGGCAGTTGAAGAAGAGATCCAGACCTGATGGGCAGCGAGGGAACCAACACTCTAGCAAACAACCTAGACAGAAGGGAAATCAAAGGCAGGATCCAGGTCCTCAACAGGGTAATGGTCCTCGTTGCAGGAGATGTCAAGGTTTTCATTTGGAGCAGGATTGTCGTTGGTTTTCTGGGTCTTGTTTTAATTGTGGTCAGCAGGGCCACAAAGCTATGGATTGCCCTCATCCTTAGAATCCTGGGTATCAACATACCTTCCAGAATGCACCGCGCCGCCTGCACCTCCTCCTTCAAATGTACCAGCTTTTATCCAAGGACAACCTTCAGCTTATGGATCTGGTGAGCGCCAGAAGCAGAAGACCCAGGCTCGTGTGTATGCTCTGACTCAGCAAGATGCTCAGGCATCGAATGCTGTGGTGACAGGTAATTTCACAGATTTTTTTTTTAAGTTGGTTAAATTGAGTTCATATAATCATAAGTTAGAATTTAATTATCTGGTAGGTACCATCAAAGTAGTCTCTTCTTATGCCCGTGTTTTATTTGATTCCGGAGCAACACACTCTTTTATCTCAACCGGATTTACTAAGAAGGCTGGTATGAAACCAGTACCTCTGAATTTTAAGATCGGAGTGTCCATTCCAAATGGGAGCATTATCATGGTCAACATGATTTGTCCATCCTGCACTCTGAGCATTAAAATCATGATTTTTCATCCGATCTAATGGTTTTGGAAATGGAGGAGTTTGATATTATCTTGGGAATGGATTGGTTGGCCTCTTATCATGCCACTGTAGACTGTTTCGGGAAGAGAGTAGTTTTCCACCCTCCAGGTCAGGAACCTTTTGGTTTCTCTAGCAGTGAAGGGAAGGCCCCTATTAGAATGGTTACAGCAATGCAAGCTAACAGGATGCTGAGGCAAGGCTGTATAGGATATTTGGCCAATGTTATGGATTTTCAGCAAGAAGAAAAGTTGGAAAACATTCCGATTGTGAAGGAATTTCCGGATGTATTTCCAGATGAATTGCCGGGATTGCCTCCTGATAGAGAGGTGGAATTTTCTATTGATCTCATACCCAGTGCAGAACCTGTATCTAAGGCTCCCTATAGGATGGAACCAGCTAAATTGAAAGAACTTAAAGAACAACTCCAGGATCTGCTCGATAAGGGATTTATCAGGCCGAGTGTTTCACCGTGGAGTGCTCCGATACTTTTTGTCAGGAAGAAGGATGTAAGCTTGAGGTTGTGTATTGATTATCGAGAACTGAACAAGTTGACAATCCGAAATAAGTACCCCCTTCCCAGAATTGATGATCTTTTTAACCAATTGCAAGGTGCTCGGGTGTTTTCAAAAATTGATCTGCGGTCCGGATATTATCAGTTGAAAATTAAGAATGAGGACATATCCAAAACAGCCTTTCGGACTAGATATGGGCATTATGAATTTATGGTGATGCCTTTCGGACTGACGAATGATCCGACAGCTTTCATGGACATGATTAATAGGATATTCAAATCATATTTGGATCAGTGTGTAGTAGTATTTATTGATGATATTTTGGTATATTCTAAGAACCCGAAAGAGCATGAAGAACAATTGAGGAGAATCTTACAGATACTAAAGGAGCAGAGGTTGTATGCAAAGCTGAAGAAATATCAATTCTGGCTTGATAATATTTCTTTTCTTGGCCACACAGTCTCTAAAGAAAGAATATCTGTTGATCCAGCAAAGATTGAAGCAATTGTTGAATGAATAGACCAACTAATGTGACTGAAGTCCATAGTTTTCTGGGACTAGCTGGTTATTACTGAAGGTTTGTGGATGGATTTTCCCGTATAGCCTTGCCACTGACCCAGCTAACTCATAAAGGGATTAAATTTGTTTGGTCTGATGATTGTGAGAAAAGCTTCCAAGAGTTGAAGAAGTGCTTGGTGTCAGCTCCTATCCTTATCCTACCATCTGGAAGTGAGGATTTTACTATTTACAGTGATGCCTCCAGAAAAGGGTTAGGATGTGTTCTTATGCAAAAGGAGAAGGTGGTGGCCTACGCATCTAGGCAGCTTAAAACACATAATTGAACTACCTTACTCATGATTTTGAACTAGCTGCCATAGTCTTTGCCTTGAAAATTTGGAGACATTATCTGTATGGAGTATCTTGTGAGATTTTTACTGATCATAAAAGTCTTAAATATTTATTTACCCAGAAAGAGTTAAACTTGAGGCAAAGAAGATGGTTGGAGCTGATCAAAGACTATGATCTGAAAATAAGTTATCATCCGAAAAGTAAATGTAGTGGCTGATGCATTGAGCAAGAAGGTCGAAGGTAGCTTAGCAACCTTAATCACTTCTCAGGGAGAAATTTTTCAAGATTTCGAAAGCTGAATTTGGAGATCCAGTTGCATAACTCTAAATTCTCACTTGCTACTCTTAAGATACAATCTATCCTGATTGATAGAATTAAGGCATCTCAGAAGAGTGATTCAGAATTGCAAAAGATCAGAGAGAAGATGCAATCTAGGACAATCTCAGAATTTCGAATTCATGAGGATGGATCCTTAAGATTTGGAAACAGATTGTGTGTTCCAAGGGATGCAAGTCTAAAGAAAGAAATCTTGATCGATGCCCACAACTCTATTTACACTATTCACCCTGGGAGTACAAAAATGTATAGAGATCTTAAAGAGAACTTTTGGTGGAGGGGTATGAAAAGGGAAATAGCCATGTTTGTGGCTCAATGCTTAACTTGTCAACAAATAAAGGCTGAGCATCAGAGACCAGCGGGACCACTACAATCCCTAGCTATTCCTGTATGGAAATGGGAGAATGTCACAATGGACTTTGTTACAGGATTGCCGAAGACTCTCAGAGGATTTGATGCTATTTGGGTTGTTGTAGATCGATTGACAAAGTCAGCTCATTTCTTACCTATCAAGGTCAATTTCTCCATGGAAAGGCTAGCTAAATTATGTATTGATGAGATTGTTAGATTGCATGGTATTCCTGTATCAGTTGTATCTGATAGGGATACTAGATTTGTTTCTCAATTTTGGAGGAGTTTGCATCAAGCTATAAAAATCATGCTGGAGTTTAGTACAGCCTTTCATCCTCAAACAGATGGACAGTCAGAGAGAACGATTTAGACACTAGAGGATATGTTGAGAGCATGTGTTCTTGATTTAAAGGGGTCTTGGGATGAACATTTGTCACTGATAGAATTTGCATATAACAACAGTTATCAAGCAACCATTAAGATGGCACCTTTTGAAGCACTGTATGGGAGGAGATGTAGGACCCCGGTATGTTGGGATGATGTTGGCGAGAGAAAACTCTTGGGACCAGATATTGTGCTGCAGACCACAGATAAAATTCAACTTATTAGGAAGCGACTGCTTACAGCTCAGAGTCGACAAAAGAGTTATACAGATAATCGAAGAAGAGAACTGGAATTTCAGGTGGGAGATCATGTACTTCTTAAAGTGTCCCCTACTAAAGGAGTCATGAGATTTGGGGTGCAAGGGAAGCTAAGCCCTCGTATGTGGGTCCTTTTGAGATCTTAGAGAAAATTGGAGCTGTGGCTTATCGGCTTGCTTTGCCACCTTCTCTTGCTGGTGTACATAATGTTTTCCATGTTTCTATGCTGAGAAAGTATGTACCTGATCCAAATCATGTAGTTGAATTGGGACCACTTCAATTCAGGGAAGATTTGTCTTATGAGGAACAACCAGTGAAGGTGGTGGATAGAAAGGAACAAGTCTTGAGGTGACGCATCATCCCTTATGTTAAAGTCCAGTGGAGTAATTATTCAGAATGAGAAGCCACTTAGGTGTTGGAAGAAATCATGAAAGTTAAATATCCTCAACTTTTCCAGGATCCAGGTATGTAAATTTCGAGGACAAATTTTTTTTTTAGGTGGGGAGAATGTGAGGCCCAGTTCTGATTGGGCTGAATTTGGGCTGAAGTCGGCGGCCCTTGCCGACTTCAGTTCAAATATGTTCTAGTTCGGAAGTTCAGATTTTCGGCGGAGATTTCGGAGAAGCCCGTCGACGCCGCCGGAGGTGGGGGGATAAGGGTCTTCCTCGGGTTTTTTAGGGACATCGGGTGCCTCCGTTGATCCTGAATACCCTCCTTATCGGTGGATGCCGACGGCTCCTTCGTGTGTCTTAGCCCTCGTCCGGAGTGCTCTCCACCGGTGGTCGCTGCGATCGGAACCCATCCCGCCGGTAAGTCCTTCTTCCTCGGGAAATGCTTGGTGTAGGGGTGTTTGGCCGGGAGGAAGGAAGAATCCGGTCGATTCTTTCTTCTCCGTTGAAACGTGGGAAATGGCCGGCGATGGGAGGTCGCTGCCGGATTCCTCCTCTCCTTCCGGCAAACCATTATGGGCGGTTGATCACAGGGATCGCCGCCGTTCCTCCACTTGCATGGGGGGGGGGGATATTGGACGGCCTGTTAACAGAGAATGATATCTCTGTTAACAGGGGTGGAGGTTTAGCCCTGTGCTCACCGGCTGATGGTCGGACGGCCGTCGTTTGGATCGCCGGACTCTTCCCTTTCCTCTGGCGATTCTTTCTGGTGGTCGGACGAGAAGATCGCCGTCGACCCTCCATCGTTCTTCCGTGAGGTCGGGCCGAGCGCTGTGGCCGGTGGGTTGGCCTGGGCTCGGTTAAACCGGGCCTTGTTGGGCCGGGCTCGGCTGAGCCATGTTCTGTTGAGCTGGGCCTATTACTTTGGATGGGTCGACCCAGTAAAGGCACCATTAGAAAAATAAATAATAATAATAATAATTAAAAGAAAAAGGAAGGTGGAGGAAGAGAGGAAAGAAATTATCTGGGGATGTCCCAAGAAATTTAATTTATGTTTAATTTCTTTTTATAGGAATTAATTATATCAAATTATAAATAAAATAATTTGTGATACAGGATCGTCATCATCCCTGGAAAACCGGGTTTAGTGCTTAGTTGGTGAAATTGTAAGTTATCACTCACCGATATAACTTTTACCATGCATGATTATTTGACTCTTAGTTAAATTTTTTTACGGCTTATATTTATACTGCATACATGTATCTCGATGTGTTATGAAATGTAAACAAAGACTAAGATGTAAGAGTTATGGGTTGAGTTGAATTTAGCTGCTCTCTAGTCCGACTATGATCACACAAGGATCTAGACTCCTTTTGGGCCTCGAGCGGGGCTATCGCTGGTGCATGACCGATGAGCGGTATGTGACACAAGAGTTAGTTGTTTTATTCTAGCACATGCTGGGAAGCATGTTTCTCGTGTGATACTCAGAGCTAGTTTCCTTTTGGACCTCCAGCGGGCTATCGCTGGCACATCCCAATGTGCGGTATGTGACACAGGATCTATACTCTTTTGGGACGAGCCACGGGCTGATCGTGGCCATAGTATGAGGGACTAAGTGAGTGTGTATGGATGGCCATCCTAAAATTTGTATGATGCCAGAAAAATAAATAAGAAGGTTAATAATGAGAAATGGCTTATATTTTATGGTTGTTCGCATGCATGGAGTTACTCCAGATTCATGGTAAATTTATATTTGTGATATATGATGACTTACTAAGTTTAGGGAAACTCATTCCTTTCCCTTGCATTTTTTTTAGGACCAGAGGAACACATAGGCCAGGAATTCAATCAGTGAGGCTTAGGATCTAGTGGACATTATTATTTTTATTGTCTGATATTTGATTATGTTAAATGTGTGATGGTTGGCTTTATGAACATTTGAATCTACTTGCCTAGGTTTAATTTTTATGGTTTAATTGCCTGGTTATTCATTTTATTTGAGAAATGGTTGGTACAGGCCTGGTATGTCCCTGGGAAGGTTGAACCCCAGAATATACGGCCGTCTATCGCACTTCTGACCCAGGTTTTGGGGTTGGGGCGCGACATGTATGCTTCATAAATTCTAATGATCTACCGAGCATAGATTTTTCTCCTAAAAAATACCATAATTATTATTTATTCGATGTATCTTGCAGCCTGTAGGTGTAGTTGGCGCAACTATCATATGGAACTTTTCTTTAGTCATGATTTCATGGAAGGTATTTGTCGGCTATTATATTTACAATTTTGACAAACTTTCTTTTACAAAGTATGCTTGTCCTTAAACATGGCTTTTTTTTTTTACAAAGTATATATTTTATGATGTATCAGGTTGGCTCTGCATCAGCTTGTGGCTGCATGGTTATTGTTAAACCATCAGAGTATACATCTTTGACTGCATTAGCTACTACCGAGCTCTCTCTTCAAGCTGGATGCCTGGAATACCACCACTAATCTGTCACTCCTGTATTTCTTCTTTTTGGTCATTCAAAAGATTTTTTCCTCCAACACATAGTAAGTTTTGATCAAAATTTGGCTCCAAATTAGTAACTCAAAAGACAATTCTTTTTAAAGACTCTCGAGGAATAAGCATTTACACATTAAAATAATGCAGTTTGATACAAAATAGACTTTATTTTAGTTTAGAACCCAACAATCTTTTATCTTCAAAGTAGGTTCGGGCCAGCCTGCTCAAAGCAGGTTCGGGCCAGCCCAATTAGATTCAGGGTGGGCTATTTTGAATCAGACAGGCTCGAACGGGCTTGGGTTGGGCTCGAGTTCAGGCTTGGATCAAGCCAAAGCCGAATTTTTTGAAAATGAATCGGGCCTAAGCTCGACCCGAAGCCTGATTTTTTTTCGAGCCGGGCTCGGGTAGGGATATGACCCTGTCCGACCCGACCCACTTCCAGTCCTAGTTGAAGCCAAGGTAAAGCTATGCCTCTTTATTCTCTGCTTTCTATTCTCTCTTACTGCTTGAAACCATCATCGCTATAAATCAGCCAAATCTTGCCTTCCTTATTTTTTTTGGCTATTCTCTTCCTTTTTTTCAATTACAGGAACTACTTCTTCTTGTCATTGAAATCCTAGCCAAGCTCCTAGACTTCCCTAGCTTCTTCAACAGCAATGCCAAAAATGAGATGAAACCTTGAGTCCATGTTTAGCCTTAAAAAAAACTAAAATATAAAAAATATAAAAAAAACTATCACTTTCTTTTATTGTTTTCCTATCTCCTCCTCCTTCCTCTGTCTTGATTAATAGAGTTATGATGTCCTAATTGGGAAAGGAGAAAGAAAAAAAAAAAAAAGAAAAAAAATTAATCAAATTTTTTGATCATTTTTTTTTAAATGAGAAAAAAATGAGGAAAAATAAATCATCTCAAATTTATAATTTTTTTAAATTAAAAAAATATAATATCCAGATCCAATAAACGTAAAATTAAAAAATTATATATATATATATATATATATATATATATTATATATATATATATTTATTTATTTATTTATTTATTGAAAATATTGTAGGTTGAAACGTAAAAACGCCAGCCAGCCCTATGCCCTCTCTCCCGGCCGTGCCTCGGCGGCTCCTCCCCTCTCCACTCGCCAGCAGACCACCGGCCGTCTCCTCCCCTCCCCCCTTCTCCTCCATGTGGCTTCGACCTTGCCGACTTCTTCCGTCAGTCCGCCTTCCACTTCCCTTCCCCCGCTCCAAATCTCTTCCTCCGCTGGATCGAGTTCTGGAGCTGCAGAAGGAGCTTCTTCTCTCTCCGATACCTTCGCCTGAGGTACATCAAAGCCCCCACAAACCCAGCCAACGCGGCCACAGGCCAAACATCACCTCCAATCCAAACACCACCTCCAATCCAAACCCGCCTGAGGTACATCGACAAATCTTCGAATGGATCACCTCCAAACCCGAACCAATCAAACGCCTGGCCGAATCCCACATCCGACATCGCATCGCCGACATCTCCACCCCCTCCCCCTTCTCGTCGTCCCTCGGCGGATATGAGGACTCGTCGAGACCTCCGACCGCTTCGCCGTGGTGCTGGGGAGGGATTGGGATTGGATTGAGGTCGGGATCGCGGAGGAGATGGAGGCTGGGTCGGAAGATGGAGCAATCGTCGTAGGCGGCGCCGACGGCGACCACCTCCCAACCCCTGCCGTTCTCTTCCGCCACCCATCACCATGGACAACGGCGCTTCCGGTGTTGCTGCCCGCAGCGCCGACGAAAAAAACGGAGACGTCACCTCGGCCTTCTCCATTGCCCGCCGGCGGCACCTCGGCCTCCTCCATTGCCCCTGAAGCAGGTATTTTCCTATGCTCTTGAGCCCTCCGGTCTTCCATTCGAATCCCGGATCCGGATCCAAATACCCAGGACCCTTTAAAATCCGGATATGGTGTCATGAGATTAGATCCATCGGATATTCGGACCTGATCTGGATTTAATCATTAAGACTGCCCACCCAAGCCTGTCGCCCAGCCAGCAACGGCCCACGTCGCTTCCAAAATATATTCGTAGTAGACGTTGTTTCCGACTCCCTCTAATCCCATCTCGTTGGTATTCAAAATCCACCCGTACTCCAACTTCGGATCTAAATCAAACTCTGCCTCTCTACCGCGGTATATAGAAGTGGAAGCTATTACCAATTTTTTTATCTTTCTCTCAGTTATCATTATTTTATCTCCCTTTCTTTACGTAGTCGTTGGATTCTTCTCTTCGGTAGGGGATATGATGGAGCCGTCGACGTCTTATTCTCTTTCTGCTTCTTCTTCATCTTCTTCTGGGAATGAAACGAAGCTCTTCGTAGGAGGGATTTCGTGGGAAACAGCGAGTCACTGTCTGGTGAAGTACTTTTCAAAGTACGGCAAGGTGGCATGGGCCAAAATCATTAGGAACAAGATCGGTGTTAGCAAGGGTTTTGCCTTTGTCAAGTTTGTTGACTTGGCCGCTCTCGAGAGGGCTCTCGCGGATTCTAGAGAGCACATCATCTTGGGGATAAAGGTCAGTTATGCCTTTTTTTTTTTAATACTTGGGTATTGGTTATTATCTCACTGCAAACATGAATAAACATTACTTCAATCTTAGTTATTTCAATGCAAAAAAAAAAAAAGAAAAAGAAATGATTAGTTTTTGATTATTTTCACTATAATGAAGAGAAAAGGACTAGTTCTTGGTTATTATTTTATTATAATGAGGGAAAGAAATTGGTTATAATTTGGTTACTTTTTTTCTTATTTCACTGCAAATTCTTGTTTTATTTTTTCATCAAGTAAAGGAAAATATATTTCTTCTTGGTTATTATCTGACCTTATAGAATGGATTTTCTAGAAAGAAAATTCGTTGGATTATGTTAGTTATTTTTTTCTTTTTTATTAAAAAATTGATATAGTTTGTGTAAAGAAAACAATGTCGCTTTTTTATTTCTTTTAAATTATCAATCTCAACCCTCTCAGAATACTTTAAGAGACTACGGAGTTTCCACTTTCTTGCACTTTGTAGAAAAAAAGAGGAACTAATTTATGTATTTTGTATTTACTATTAATTTTTGCTTATCTACTTGTGAGATTGGATAGTATTGAACATGCTATTCTTTTTTTCCACCTTGTTATAACACAAGCATATGGCTGATTACTTTTCCTTTTGCATAAGGACAATAGTTTTTAATCTCATGTAATTTATTTGACATGTAATTTTTCAAGATAAGAAATGTTACTTGTTATCTTTAAGTTAAAATTATAGTTATGGAAAAGTTAATGTATTGTGAGGCCTTTTCCCTAATAATATGTTCTATTATTAATGAAGAATAGATTATATAGGACTTTACAACATCAAACATATGCTTTACGGACTATCCTTCATATAAAATATTTAAACAGCTAATAAAACTCATGTAAAAAAGCAAGATAAATGATTTGGGATGTAAAATGGCATATTTAGTTATTAAAAAATGGGTAGAGAATTCAAAATCCCATATTGTCTGCAAAATTAAAGTTAGACATGCATAATTTTGTATTTTAATATAATTAATTTTGATATTCAAGAAATCACATATATAATGCAAATTTAGATACAAGATCATTCTTTTATCCTTCATTAGAAGTGGAAATAATTATAGGCTAAAATGCATGGTTCCCTACAAAACCTCAGGAATAAGGTATATGGATATTTATTACATTAGCCTTCATAGTGCATCTGCACCACCATTAATAGCCCTGCACATGAGCTATTGAGGCAATCTCGAACAGCCTTGCTTAAACAATGAACTTGTTTATTTAAAAAATAACATTATTTCAATATCAGTGGGTGAACATGAATCCCAACAATACAAACATCATGTTGCAACCTAGAGCTTTTAAAAATCTAGAAAATAATGCCTAGTCTTATGTGATCCTTAAATAACTTAAGTATATGCAACAGAAAAATCTCATGCAGGCCAAAGCTTGCCTTATATTCCTTAAAAGATATATTAAAGCAATAAGCTTTTACTTAGAATAAAAAGGCTTGACTGACATTCTCTTGTGTCCTATCCTAAGCCTATCTGCCCAAATAATCATCATCATACTTGTAGATTAGAGCATCCATATTATTTTGTTTTAACCAAAAAAGGAAAAGACATTCTACAACCTTGGTTTATTACAAAAACAAAAAATCTCGATTGGGTTATTTTAAAAATGCAAAAAAAAAACATAGTTGATGTCCATATTCTTATCTTTATACCACTGTATGTTTTCAGAAAGATTGTGTAGAGAACAAAAAAAAAGAGTTATATCCATATGGATTTCTTTTTTGCTAATTTTCTTGATTATAATTTTTTTATAAAGAATAATGTTATTTCCTCTCTTTTTTTTGTTTGTCTTCTCTATAATATTCAACAACATGTGCTTTTTTCATTTCTTTTTCATTTTGTGGGTAGTTTTCTTTCTCATTGTCTTTGTCTAATTTTCTTCATATATTATTTATTTATTTTTTGATAATGCTTTCAGGTAGAAGTAAAAAAAGCCATACCCAAATATCCTGGATACCAAATTCATCAACATTTACATGCAAATCAGTATCAAGATCGAAATGGAGAGCTAATTAATAACATTACCAATTTTCATAATGGGATTTCTTTTAACCCGAGAAAGATTTTTGTAGGTGGTTTACCTCCTAAGCTGACAGAGGATGAGTTTAGAAGTTTTTTCGAGCAGTTTGGTAAAATTACGAATGCTGTTTTGGTGTATGATAAGTTTGGCCGACTAAGAGGCTTTGGCTTCATTGAATTTGACTCAGTAGAGGTTGTAGAGAATGTATTGCAAAATAGGTTTTATGAATTGAAAGACAAGAAAGTAGAGGTCAAGAGAGCGGTGCCTGAGGATGCTAGTAACTATAACAAGGAAACCAACTCCTATTTTAGTGAACATTTGATGATTGGTAGCGGAGGTGGATATGTGTTTAAGTATGACCAAGCTGAATTGAAAGACTATGCATCTCCATTTCTTCCTGACTACACTCCTCAAGAATGGGGCTTTATTGGAGGATACCCTATTGGATGTTATGATGGATTTGGTTATAGCTCTCTGCATGCTGACTTAAGGAGCCCTTGGAATGGTCAGGAATTGGTTCCTCCATTGCATTGTTTGATGTTTTATAGTGTTAATAGTTTGTATCCTGGCTTTCTTGACAATGGCTTTAGTGGCTACCTGAATTTGCCTGTTCACATATATAATGCAACTATTTGGTGTGGTAACAATAGCAATAATGAAAATTTGAAGCATAATTTTTCTGATATGCAATCACAAAATATTGATGATACAACACTGCAACTGGATGGTGATGATAAAACATCCAAATCAGACAGTGATGATATAACTCAACATGATAAAGATGGCAATTCAGCTGAGCAACTATATTCTTATTGGTAAGGTCGTTAGCAATCTTATTTTTTTCCTTCTAGTTATTGATAATTATTCATTTATGAATAAATTTTTATCTTTGTTGTTTTATGCAGTCATAATAGCAATAAAAATGGAAAGCAAAATTTGTTTGATACGCAACCACAAAATATCGAACATACAACTCCTTCAAATGGTGATGATAAAATACTTAAACTAGATAATGATGATACAACATCTCAATATTATGAGGATTGCAATTCGGTTGAACAACTATATTCTCATTGGTAAGGTCATTAGCAATCTATTTCTCCTTCCAGTTATTGGTAATTATTCATCCATGAATAAATTTTTTATCTTTATTATTTTTGCAGTAATTATAGCATTGAAAATGGAAAGCAAAATTTATCTGATATATAATCACAGAATATTGAGGATACGACATCTCAACCAAATGGTGATGATGAAATACTTAAATCAGATAGTGATGATACAACACCTCAACATTAAAATGCTGGCAAGTTGGCTGCACAAAAATATTCTAATTGGCAAGATCATAAGTAATCTTTTTGTTCCTCTTCCATAAATAACTTTTATCTTTACCGTTAATAAAATTTTTCACTTGACAAATGCACTTTCTTTTAATAATATATATGTATATGTTAGCCCATATCGTGAAGTCTAAGCTAGTCTTAATTGCATGCTAGGCTATTTTCTCAACAGGATTTGTAAGTGGTGTATAAAGAATATGCATTAATTATTTTAAAAATCATGATATATTTGTGGTTGTTAAATTTCAATCATATGTTTGATTGACTAATATGACTTTCCCATTCATTGACAGAAATTTTTGGTGAGGTAAAGTAGTGTGAATCTATCGACGAATGGTTAAAGCTCATACGTGAGAAAGAGATGCCTGTCAGAGTCTAATTTTTGTGCTTCTTGACTCTGTGCTCATGGCAAATCAATGTAGCAAATGAACTTTTTTATTTCATTATGTTTTTTTTTTTTTTCAAGGAACTTCTCCTGACAGCATAGTCTATCAGCCTTTTTAATTTTGTGTGGATTCTAATGTATTGTTCTCGGTTTTTTACATACAATTTGAAAAGTAGCTATAATACTTACATTGGAACTTATTGGATCTATCTTTTGTTTTTATTTCTGTTTTGTTTTGGGTTTCTTTTGGATGAAGGATCCATCTTTTGTTGATTTCGTCAATGGTGAAAGTCTCACGTGTCGATATGCGTTTTTTATTTAACTATGTGGCATTTATTTTATTTGGGACAAGAAGGATCCCTCCACCTCTCCCTCTACATGGCCGATGGTCCTAGCAACCCGGGCCCCACCGCCTGCCTACTCTCCTTCCCCTCCCCTGCCCGTATGGAGGATGAAACTGTCTCCGTTGGGGATGACAGAAAGGGTGATGAACGGTTTGAGAAAAACCTATTACTGCCAAGTCTTGGGCGGTGGGAATACCAGTAATCATCAACTTATTTGAAAGAGTTTTGATTTAATTGTATATAGAAGGTGAAGGACATTAACTTTGGGCTTCGAACTCTTTTGTATTTTGGATTAAAAAAAAAAATCATCAAGATAATCATACTTCTGCATCTCCTAGCACTTGCACTCTTGCATATGAGAAGTTCATTTTATCTAGTGACACAAGTTCTTTTGGATTTCATGTTAAATCACCTGGCTACTTGCCTTGCTAACTGTCACTAAGGAACCTTATCTGTCTGGTAGTTTGTAATTTTGGCGGCTTCAATGACATTTTCTCCTTATGAACCTCAAGACTATTTGAAATATCGGAATGCTTAGTATGGGATATTCATGAAGATCACTATCATAACTAAAAAAGAGGAAACTATTGTTTTTCTTAGCTTCATGGTCTCCATAATTACATAATCAATTCACATAAATATTTATAATATTTACAATATTAGATGCCCGTATTTTATCAACCATACATAATATTATGATGGTGATGCCACCATAAAATTTGAATCTTAGATCTATTTTATGGTGTTCACCCTAAAATTTTCCCCTTATGTTAAGTATCAGTTTAATGTTGGACCTAGGTGAATAAGAATTTGGATAATAATTACTTTAAATAAAAGAATAGATCTGGGTCATAGCAACAAACTCTCCTTCAACCATGGGAGCTCCTAAATTTAGATAAAAATCACATGTATTCAATTGCTTTCTTATTAACTACTAACTCTTTGCATGCTTCTCAGATAAGTTGACTTATTACGTAGCACGTTTTGTTTTTGGTATGATTATTTCCATAGTTCAAAATTTGGATTGGTATTTCATTATCCTCTGCTCAAATTATGTTGGAACCAAATCCGTTACATCTACAACTTCTTCTCTGTACTTGGCTGAATCAAACTTTCCATCTAGAATCTACTGTATGTTGATTTTTCTGAGAAATATGTATTGACTTTTCATGCTTATCATGACAATGGCAATGCCAACAACCAAGTGTCATTCATCAAGACATTTCTACATACCATCTTCATTACCATTTCTTTCGGTTGAAGCATATACAAAAAAACATCACATTTATCAACATTTCAATCTCCTCTAGAATAAATGCCCACACCATCAAGATTAAAACAAGATCATACTTGCAAAATTCTACTTTATTCAAAGCATATACGTACAACACTGGATCGTGCTTCTTCGAAAGCACTGCTCGGTTTATTTCTTTTGATAACATTTCGGTTCATCATCAGATAAAATAATGGGAAAAAGAACAAGCACGGAACAACCTTTGCTATGTTTGGGTGCTCTATTATTTGAGATGGAATAGGTCCTTGAATGAATCCACAAACTCATTACTGATCAAGAATAAGGACTCCCACCCCACTTGTATGAAAAATTTTGCAATACAATCTTAACAAAAAGAGATTTCACAGGAACATGGCTAATATGGTGTTAGGTATATAGTAACAATGACACAATTTTTAGGTAATTGACCACCCTTTACTGTTGGTATCAGGCTCATAAACTTACAACTTCAGTTCCTTACTTGGGTACTTCGATTCACCATATGATGCTTGCTTTTCAATGAAGGCAATATAGACTTAGGATATTTTCTTCTCTGGTAAAAGTATAGAGGATCAATTCAAATAGATCTATCGAACAAGAACCTATCTGATACTAATTTTTTTAAGAGCATGTAATCTTTGTCAAAAAGTAAATATGACTTTACTATGACAAATGCAGATATTTAAAACAAAAAAACACTTAACTTTGGATATGTCAAAGCAACTAGATACCATCCTAGTATTCTATGCATGAACAAAGAATAAAGTAACGAAACATTTTATGTTGCTACAATTCAACAAAAGTGTGAAAATGCAGTATATGATAGTCTAAAAGGTCCATTTAACAAGGAGCTAATGGAATCAATCAAATTCAAAATGATCAAATAGCTTGGGTTTAAGTGGTCATTGGTTTCTCTAAACATATATCACGAGACTATAATTGAATATATTCTTGCTTATAACTAGATCTAAACTATCCCCTTTCAAGCAAGAAAAAGATATTTATAAAAAAGAATACCTTCAGTTTTCAGGTATTAAACTAACTTAAAAGATAGTGGGAGATTTTTTTATATCTTATTTTCTTAGAAATTTTAGTTATGTTATTGATTTTTATAATTTTTATAATTATTTTAATTTTTTAGTGAGTTATAAGTGCTGGCCTATTTAGGCCCTTCCTTTATAAGGGCCAAGACCAGACGGCCTATTTGATGGACTGTTTATCAAAAAGACTTTTTTAGCCTGACCTGTGAATGGGCGGCCCTTCATGGATCGGGCTGGCCCATTTTGACAGCTCTAACTAGGAGTACTGGAAAAAAAATATTTATTTATTTTTGTAGGATCTGATTCTCTTTATCCTCTTTGAATAGGAATTCTTTGAAAGTTGTGAACTCTGGTTTTCTAATTTAAGGTTGGAGTCCAATGGTCTCATAACCCAGTGAATATCGTGGATAAGCACTAGCCATACATCTCTGGCTAATCCACAAACTACATTTTTTACTATTCATAAACCATAGCTAATTCGAATCAAGAAACTTTGATTTCTCCTTGGAGAAGAAAATGCTCTGGTCCTATGGTGTGGGCACAAGAAAATATCGTATGGAGCGGGCATCTTTTTTACTGTATTTCTATTAGCGTCCATCTTGCAGCAGAAATCTAAAAGTTAAATCGAGATGAAATTTCTTTTACAAACAAATTTATCAGTCTTGTAATATTAAAAACATAAAAAAAAGAAAATCACATTCATGAGGAGAGACCATCTACCCGAGGAGAGGAAGGCCTCACAAACTAGATAGATGGCTTGACAAGAAAGAGGATAAATGAAGAGAGGTTTAATGGGGAAGAAAGAGGATGCGGGCGAATTGCCTTTCTTCACATGCATAATTTTCTTTTCTTTTTTTAAAGTCACCATACTAATAGATTCTAATAGTAGTCAGAGTTCCATCCATATTTGACATTTGAGTTTGCTTTTTAAGATAGGTGCTAGAGGAAACATGACAAAATAGAAAGCCCATCCCATGAAACATTCTTTAGTGTGCATAATACAGGATTTTTGTTCTCCTTTGAGGTGCACATGAAAAATTATCTTACCTAAGAATGGTTGGTTATATTAGTGAACAATATTTTATTATTAGTTACATAAGAACATAGTCCAAATTTTTAGGAGCACCATTAATTTTAAATGACCACACATGTATGTGTTGGAATATGTGTACATGGAACTATGCACTCAAAATTAGGAAATAGTATTAGTAGTGGAACTCAATTGCTAGAAAAAAGATTGTATCAAGTATTATCAATTTGATATTAATTCTTTAAAAATTATTGTCAAATTTGAACCCCATGCCATCAGGGAAAAGAGGAGGCTTGTAATGAAGCTTAGAAGGTATTAACTCACTGGAAAACCTCAAGTTTCTGTTATAGTTATGATTATGCCTCTTGTCACTGCTTCCTGCCTGCATGTTGGAGGTTGCTGGAGAAAAAGCACTCATGAGTTGTCTTGCAAGAAAATCTCGGTCGAAGGTTGCTTCGACGAGAACCCTTCGATACTCAAGTTAGGGTACAGGCAATAGAAGAAATAAAGGAGCGGAGATTAGGAAGAGAGATCGTACTTTGAGGGCTCTCAAGGAATCCGTTTTATAGGCAAAAGATAAGGGTATTTTTGAGATGAGAAGTTCTCAGTGGGTTTGATGAGAAGTGACTTCTGTTTGTACAGAATGTCTGCTCCCCCTTAATTGGGACATTATCTTTGAAATGGAGTCGACCATATTTTTTAATCATAATGTCGACCATTGCATGGACTGGTCATGCTCTCCTTAATTATGAGAATTTGCTAAGGATTATAGGATATGGTTTCCTAATCATGCAATAGGGTGTATCAAGATGAGTGCCGATCTATTTTTCCTTCGGTCACCTTAAGGAGCATTGCTTGGAAATCCTTGTTCACCATTAGACATAATGATCTTGGGTTGGCTCAAGTACCTTTACTGAGGCCAAGGGTTAATCGGGCTGAGGGACTCAAGATGCAATTTTGTTCAACCAAGGATGAGGTTGTCCCCCCACATTAGTTGCCCCCTACTCTTTAGTCATGGTGTGAAGAATCTCAGGCTAAGGAGTAAACTTGGTAGCACATCCGAGGGATCCTGGTGCCAGTCCAGGGTTTATATGCTTCTCAAGAGAAGTGCATGGTGGGCTGGTGAGGGAGAAGCCACCACATGCCTCATTTACAGCATTTCTTGAGGAAAGGGGTGAATTTATTGATGGGTTTCGATGACACAGCAAATGGTAGAATTTCAAAAATTTCATTTGAAAAACATAAGATATCGAAACCCTAATCCAGAATCTCTTGAGCATAACAATTAACTAATCTTATAATGAGGCTTAAGAAGAATACTTGTACGCTATAAGCTTCTTCTTTCCACTAGGCACACAAGTGCATGCCCTCCAGAGATGATCTACACAAGAATGGAACCAAGGAGACACTCCTTTGCTTGCTTAAACCACTAGGACTCTTTGGCAGCCTTCCTAGTCTTCTGCAGCCTTTTCTTCTTTCCCAGACTAATACCCTCCTGACAAGCACTCTGAACCCTCTCCTAAACTCTTCTTACTTCTACTTAACACTTCTTTATTCTCTTCCTAAGCCCTTGTCATAATTTGGCAGACTTGTCTTAAAGAAAGAACAATGTCTTAACAAAGGAAGGAAGAGACAAAGGGGATAAGTGCAAGAATGTAAGAAAGAAAGGATAGAATAATAATGCTTTCGGTAAAACATCGATGGATTTATATAGGAAAGCAAGAGGCATGGGATAAGGCTCTTCATCAGCCCTTGATCTGCTTTTCATCAGATCAAATAAGACCCTTCAATGAGAAGGAGTCTTTTGGATCTAAAAATACATCCTTTTATGTGCCATAAGACTATCTGCATCTCTTGGACTTAACCGGTGATTTTTCTTCACGCCATGTGGCATGCAACCAACTTATAAGAAGGTAATCGGCATGGGAATGAAGAGACATATCCCTTCAATTAATAAAACTACCCATTTAAATTTGAATTGGTGCGGCAACCACTCTTCATGTTGCGTGCGCCAATTCCTTCCTTCCTTTCCCTTTTGTACGGTAAAGAGGCTGAAGGAATGGGTGTTAGGATAAGGGGAGAGACTCCTTGCTTATCTAGAAACCACCTCCCCAAAGCAGAAGGACTCCTTTCCTTCTTTCATGCCAATAATTTCTAGCACAAATACCAAAAGGCACCAAGAGTCCAATTTGATTTGGACTCTTCATAAATCCAAGATAAAGGCTGATAAAATCCAAATAAAATCAAATTATTTGACCCCACTTAGGACACAACCCAATCTAGATTTCTCATAAATTGGTTTGCCCAATTAGCAAGCAAAAAGATCCAATCTAATTGGGTTAGGAATTAAGCTAGCATACATATGCTAGTATGCAATCTAGCTAGCCAATTAGGATTGATTGACCCTAATATAATATCCAATAAATTCCTTGGTTAATTTTCATTTGTGTGTGACCCTTTGAGTTCCACATCTAGCCAGCAGTAGGTCTGGGTCCAAGCCGATTCGATCCAATCGGACCCGTTTGACCTAATTAGGTCAAATTGAACTGACCCAAGTTGCCAATTTGAACCAACTTTCAAATTGACTCATGAATCTAATCAAATTGATTCATGATAACCTACACGATATGATTGACATCTAGCAATGTATCATGCCTACCCGGAAGATGAGGAATTTGGTGGAAATTATCAAAATATCCTTCAGTGGAAAGCTAGCGTGCAATTCGATCTCTCAATCTCCTTTTATCCCGAATAAGTGATGGGTATGGATTAATGTCAAACCCTAGCACTTAATCATTTCAAATCTCAATTCGCTAATAATGACT
Source organism: Areca catechu (assembly GCA_021397845.1). NCBI lineage: Eukaryota > Viridiplantae > Streptophyta > Magnoliopsida > Arecales > Arecaceae > Areca > Areca catechu. The sequence continues at coordinate 53,888,990 of CM038041.1, forward strand.
CTATTGATGACCGATTAGAAAACCTTTTCTAATCTCATCCTGCTTTGATCAAAGACTTCCTAAGTCATCAATTGAAGAGATTTCTTGGAATAATATTTCCTCTTACTAGGAATGATCGATTCCTTGTTGATCCACTCTCATCCTTCATACACCTTCCACCATATTCGAGAACATCCCGTGCATAACTCAATGTCATGAATGGGTATGAATCAAAATATGGCATAGTATGCATAAGGATCTAAGGTGATCTCAGGTCTAAAGATCACTTGCACAACTCCCACTATGAGAACTACCTTTTGATAAGCAGTAAGGCATCCATAAGAAGTTCTCAGTGCAGATCGGTTTAGTGAACTCATGTCTACAATGAGCACCCATATCCTTATATTAGTGTCTCTACACTAGTGGCTGTGAGATCAACCACCCTCTCTTAAGAGCATACATAGGATATGCTGGTCTTTTCGAAAGTATCGATCCCCTAATCGATAATCCAATGATCAGGAACATTCTAGATTAGGATTTATAGGAATTTAGGTCTCACTGTTATGATCTTCATCATAACCCTAATTCCATTTTCCTAACCTACGGGGTTTACCATAATCTATTAATCAGACACAACAGTATGATGAAAACTAAATGCCTTTTATTAATACATAAAAATGTCATACATAAGTTTGGAAGTTTATAGAAATGATCTTACAATGATTGGCTTTTAGGGTATTATTCTTTCATTCTCCCACTTGCACTAAAGCAAATCACCCTTATATGTAATACCCATACATTCTAAGTGACGATCAAACTGCTGCTGGGGTAGTACTTTAGTGAATGGTCTGCTATATTGTTCTTTGTATCAACTCATTCAATGGAAACATCTTGTCTTCCTATGATCTCTCGAACGAGATGGAAGCGTCTCAGAATGTGCTTAGACTTATGATGAGACCTTGGTTCCTTAGCTTGAGCAACAGCTCTAGTGTTGTCACAATAAAGTGGCACTGGTTGTTGTATTTCAAGAACAATGCCCAATTCCGTAATGAATTTCTTCATCCAAACAGCTTCCTTTGCGGCTTTACTTGCAGCTATGTATTCTGCATTAGTAACTGAGTCAGCTACAGTTTGCTGCTTTGTACTCTTCCAACTTACTGTTCCACCATATAGGGTGAAGACATACCTTGATATGGATTTGCTATCATCAGGATCTGATTGAAAACTAGAATCTGTATATCCTTCTAGTTTCAATTATGATCCTCCAAAGATTAGAAAAACATCCTTAGTCCTTCTCAGATACTTAAGAATATTTTTCATAGCTTTTCAATGATCCTCTCCTGGATCAGCCAGGAATCTGCTTACTATGCCCAAGGCATAAGCAACATCAGGCCTGGTACATAACATAGCATACATTATTGATCCTATAGCCGAAGCATAAGGAATCTTAGCCATTCTCTCTCTTTCTTCTGATGTCTTAGGTGACATTTTCTTGGAGAGATGTATGCCTTGACTCATGGGCAAGTAACCTCTCTTACTCCCATCCATGTTGAATCTTTTCAACACTAAGTCAATGTACCTGGATTGAGATAAATCTAGCATCCTCTTAGATCTATCTATATAGATCTTAATTCCCAATATACAGGATGCTTCTCCCAAATCCTTCATGGAAAACTTTGAAGATAGCCAAGTCTTGACCGATTGTAACATTGGGATATCATTCCCAATGATAAGTATATCATCGACATACAAAACCAAAAAGATAATTATTTTTTCACTTGTCTTTTTATACACACAAGGTTCATCCACATTTTTAATGAAGCCAAACTCCCTGATTGCTTCATCAAAGCAGATGTTCCAACTCCTCGATGCTTGCTTTAATCCATATATGGATTTTTTAAACTTGCATACTTGATTAGGTCTCCCACTTGAGACAAACCCTTCTAGTTGTGACATAAAAACTTCTTCCTCAAGGTATCCATTGAGGAAAGCAGTCTTTACGTCCATCTGTCAAATTTCATAATCATAGTATGCTGCTATTGTAGGCATAATCCTGATGGACTTGAGCATTGTTACTGGTAAAAAGTTTCATCATAATCAATACCATATTTTTGTCTGAAACCTTTTGCCACTAGCCTGGCTTTGTAGGTATCTACTTGGCCATCTGCTCCAATCTTCTTCTTGAAGATCCATTTACACCCAATTGGGTTAACTCCTTCAGGTGGATCAACGAATGTCCAAACCTGGTTAGAGTACATGGAGTCCATTTCGGATTTCATGGCATTTAGCCATTTGTCGAAGTCTTTACTCTCGATAGCTTCCGAATAGGTTACAGGATCATCATCCTGAATGATACTGGCCTCATTGTCATTTCCAATGACAAAGCCATATCGGAGAGGTGTACCCCGCACTCTCTCTGACCTTTGGAAAGGAGGTGTGTGTTGTGGATGTTTCTGAATTATAGGAACATCTGGTTGAGGAATTGCATCATGTGTAGGTTGAACTTCTTCAAGTTCAAATATCCTCTCACTACCATCTTCTTGGATGAATTCTTTTTCCAAGAAGGTTGCATGTCTACTGACAAAAACATTTTGTTCAGTAGGGTGATAGAAAATGTATCACATTCCTTCTTTAGGATATCCTACAAACCTGCAATTATCAGTCCTAGCACTTAGCTTATGCCCAAAAACATTCTTGACATAAGCTGGGCAACCCCAAATCTTAAAATACTTAAGACTTGGTTTTCTTCCTTTCTATAATTCATATGGAGTGCTATTGACAGCTTTTGATGGTACTCTGTTCAAAATGTGAGTAGCGGTCTCTAGGGCATGACCCCAAAAAGAGACTAGAAGATCAGTGGAGCACATCATGGACCGTACCATATCTAATAAGGTATGATTTCTCCTTTCTGCTACACCATTTAACTATGGTGTATATGGAGGGGTCCATTATGAGAGAATGCCTTTATCTTTTAGAAAATCAAGAAATTCACTGGACAAGTATTCTCCTACTCAATCAGACCGAAGGATTTTAATACTATGCCCTGTTTGTTTCTCAACCTCTTTTAGATACTCTTTAAATTTATCAAAAGCTTCAAGCTTGTGTTTCATTAGATACACATATCTAAACCTTGATAAATCATCAGTAAAACTGATAAATTAAGAGTATTCTCCTCTGGCCTGGGATGTCATAGGACCACACACATCTATGTGAACTAGTCCTAACAACTCAGTTGCCCTTTCTCCATGTCCAGTGAATGGAGACTTAGCCATTTTTCCCATGAGACAGGATTCACAAGTTCCTAATGACTCAAAATCAAAAGGTTCAAAGAAGTTATCTTTGTATAACTTGCTTATCCTGGACTCACTAATATGACCCTGGCGGCAATGCCAGAGATATGTGACTTTGACATTATCTCTCTTTCTTTTCTTGTTCTCAACAACCAAGACTTCATCATTGAGTGATAAAGTTAAAAGACCATTAGAAAATGTACCATAACCAAAGAATTTATTTGAAAAGAAAATTGAGCATTCCAGGCTCATTAACTTTATTTCATAACCTTGTTGTAACAAGAAAGGTACAGAAATAATGTTTTTAATAACATTGGGTATGATATGGTTACATCGCTGATGTGGAGAGCGTGTCAGGTCTAGCTGGACACGGTCAGTACCACGTGGATTTTTTTCTTTCAAAAGATCCCCCGTTCGGGAAGAAGTGCTCCTGCTCCTTCGCTAGGTGGCACCCCAAGACAGGTCCACCTCGATCGAAGTCGAGCCTCTCTCTGCCACTCCGCCAAGTGTCCACCTCGGTCGAAGCTGGCGGCCCCTCTCTCCCTCGCCAGGTGGCAACCCAAGACGGGTCCACCTCTACCAAGGTCGAGCCGGGCCCTCTTGCTCCTTCGTCAGGTGGCACCCCAAGACGAGTCCACATCGATCGAAGTCGAGCCTCTCTCTGCCACTCCGCCAGGTGTCCACCCAGGAGGGGTCCACCTCGACCGAAGCTGGCAACCTCTCGCTCCCTCGCTAGATGGCATCCCAAGATGGGTCCACCTCTGTCGAGGTCGAGCCGGGCCCTCCTGCTCCCAAGACGGGTCAACCTCGACCAAAGTCGAGCATCACTCTGCCACTCCACCAGGTGTCCACCCAGGAGGGATCCACCTCGATCGAAGATGGCGACCCCAAGCTCCCTCGTCAAGTGGCACCCCAAGACGGGTCCACCTCGGCCAAAGTCGAGCCTCACTCTGCCACTCCACCAGGTGTCCACCCAGGAGGGGTCCACCTCGGTCGAAGCTGGCGGCCCCTAGCTCCCTCACCAGGTGGCACCTCAAGACGGGTCCACCTCTGTCAAGGTCGAGCCAGGCCTTCCTGCTCCTTCGCCAAGTGGCACCCCAAGACGGATCCACCTCGGCCGAAGTCGAGCCTCTCTCTGCCACTCCACCAGGTGTCCACCCAGGAGGGGTCCACCTCGACCAAAGCTGGCGGCCCCTCGCTCCCTCGCCAGGTGGCACCCCAAGATGGGTCCACCTCTGCCAAGGTCGAGCCGGGCCCTCCGCTCCTTCACCAGGTGGCATCCCAAGACAGGTCCATCTCGACCGAAGTTGAGCCTCTCTCTGCCACTCCACCAGGTGTCCATCCAGGAAGGGTCCACCTCGGCCGAAGCTGGCGGCCCCTCGCTCCCTCGCCAGGTGGCACCCCAAGATGGGTCCACCTCTGTCGAGGTCGAGCCAGGCCCTCCTGCTCCTTCGCCAGGTGGCACCCCAAGACAGGTCCACTTCGATCGAAGTCGAGCCTCTCTCTACCACTCCGCCAGGTGTCCACCCAGGATGGGTCCACCTCAGCCGAAGCTGGTGGCCCCTCGATCCTTCACCAAGACGGGTCGATGCTGGTGGCACCCCAAGACAGGTCCACCTCTACTGAGGTCGAGCCGGGCCCTCCCGCTCCTTCGCCAGGTGGCACCCTAAGATGGATCCACCTCGACCGAAGTCGAGCCTCTCTCTGCCACTCCGCCAGGTATCCACCCAGGAGGGGTCTACCTCGGTCGATGCTGGCGGCCCCTCGCTCCCTCGTCAGGTGGCACCCCAAGATGGGTCCACCTTTGCCGAGGTCGAGCCGGGCCCTCCTGCTCCTTCGCTAGGTGGCACCCCAAGATGGGTCCATCTCGATCGAAGTTGAGCCTCTCTTTGCCACTCCACCAGGTGTCCACCCAGGAGGGGTCCACCTCGGCCGAAGCTGGCGGCCCCTCGCTCCCTCACCAAGTAGCACCCCAAGATGGGTCCACCTCTGCCGAGGTCGAGCCGGGCCCTCCAGCTCCTTCACCAGGTGGCACCCTAAGATGGGTCCACCTTAGCCGAAGTTGAGCCGCTCTCTGCCACTCCACTAGGTGTCCACCCAGGAGGGGTCCACCTCGGCCGAAGTTAGCGGCCCCTCGCTCCCTCGCCAGGTGGCACCCCAAGACGGGTCCACCTCTACCGAGGTTGAGAGGGCCCTCTTGCTCCTTCGCCAGGGTGGCACCCCAAGACGGGTCCACCTCGACCGAGTCAAGCCTCTCTCTGCCACTCGCCAGGTGTCCACCCAGGAGGGGTCCACCTCAACCGAATCTGGCGGCCCCTTGCTCCCTCGCCAGGTGGCACCCCAAGACGAGTCCACCTCGGCCGAGGTCGAGCCGGGCCCTCCCGCTCCTTCACCAAGTGGCATCCCAAGATGGGTCCACCTCGACCGAAGTCGAGGCTCTCTCTGCCACTCCACCAGGTGTCCACCCAGGAGGGGTCCACCTCGATCGAAGCTAGCGGCCCCTCGCTCTCTCGTCAGGTGGCACCCCAAGACGGGTCCACCTCTATCGAGGTCGAGCTGGGCCCTCCTGCTCCTTCGCTAGGTGGCACCCCAAGATGGGTCCACCTCAGTCGAAGTTGAGCCTATCTCTGCCACTCCGCCAGGTGTCCACCCAGGAAGGGTCCACCTCGACCGAAGCTGGCAGCCCCTGCTCCATTGCCAGGTGGCGCCCCCTGATGGGTCCATCTCGGTCGATGTCAGCCTTACTCTACAAAGCCTTGGGGAGGCAGAGACACGGGTCGTGAGGTCGCCACTAGAGCCAGCGCGCGCCGTGCTCTGTACAAGGCACCGGTATAGCCTATAGTGATACGCGAAACCTCATTTATACCAGTTAATTAGGGCCCCGCAACCGAGGAATGAAATCCTAGTGGGCAGGAGCCTGAAATGTCTAGAAGCCCACCGTTAATGCCCTAAAAGGAGAGCTCCTGCGCTTGGCCAAGGCCTCACTAGTCTTCCCCCTTCGTGACACACTACGGACGAGGCGGGCTGGCCACTTAACTTCCAGACTCGAAGAAGAAGGGGGAGGAGAAGGTCCAGAGGTCTTAGAGAGCTCCCTGGAGGGGACGTGGACTGAAGGCAGTTCGGTGATATAAAAGGGATGGTAAAAATGGATGGGGAAGGAGGTGAAAAAGAGGGGAGAAGACCAAAAAAACGATCTGGGAGGATCTCGAGAAGTCCTCAGGCGAGAGCTCGGTGGCCCTAGCATGGGAGGCCGGGCCTAAACTCCTCTCTTCCCCATACTTCTTTCATTTTACAACTCCTCTAAGCACGGGGATTTTTCAGGAGCTCGCCTTAGAGGTCTTGTTCCATCTTGCTGCTCTCAGACTTGATCGTCGGAGTGCCCCCGCCGAAACCCCCGGCCCGGGTCTCTGACCTTGTTTTGCAGGTCCGAAAGTTTGAGATCTCGAGATGAGAGAGTCCGAGAACCGGTGCCAGCTCACGAGCTACAGGCCCCCGCGGTGAATGTCAGTAACAAATTGGCACGCCAGGTAGGGGGGTGCATAACAGTAACCCCTATACAAGCAAGCTCTCCGTGGGGGAAAGCGTGCTCCGACCATGGTGGTAATGCTTGGACGCGAAACATCCACCAGCCGAGCAGGAGAAGTTCCTTCTCCCTAGGGCTGCGTAGCCCGGAGAAAGAATTTCCTGGTCCACCTCCTCCTCCTCATCCATCCCTGGTGGACAGTCCTTTCGCAGCTGTTGTCCAGCAACTGCAAACTCTGACCACTACTGTGCGGCAACTACAGCACCAGCAGCGCTCTCTGGCCACTTAGCCCCAGCCAGGGACCCCCGTGGCTCGAGCCACGGGCCCCCGTAGAAGCTTGCACTCCATCCAAGGCAGGCCCTCCCATCCGCGGACAGTTTCCAACCCCCACGGGAGCCACCAGACTCCCGTAAAGAGGAACTACTCCAGTTCGGCGGATCACGAGAGTCGATCCCCAGCTAACGATGTCGAAGCAGTGTGGTGCAGCAGGCGCCATCAGGGCAAGGCCCCCCCACCGAGACCGATCGGCACCCCCTTCTCCAGTGGCCTCGGTGGAAGATTCCACCGACTAGGCCATCAGGTGCCAGGCTAAGAGGTGCCTAGAGGAGCACGAGTGCAAGTTGGCGGAGTTCGCCCGCCGCTTTGCCAACATGCAGAGCTCCCCAACCGATCTAGCGGGCTACAATGCCCAACCACCCTTCTCTCGGGAAATCCAAGAGGAACCGATCCCGAATCAGTTCCGCATGCCTCAGGTGGATCCCTACGATGGGACCACCGATCCCTTGGACCATTTAGAGAGCTATAAGGCTCTCATGAGGGTCCAGGGATCGACGGATGCTCTTCTATGCATTGCCTTCCCAGCCACCCTCCGGAAGGCTGCTCGAGTTTGGTTCACCCGCCTCGAGCCGGAATCCATCAGCTCCTTCCATCAACTAGAAGGAAAGTTTGTGGCACACTTCAACACTTGCCGGAAGGTGCCAAGAGAGGTGGATAGCCTCTTCTCTATCCGCCAGCAGGACCAGGAGCTGCTGCGGGACTACATCACCCGCTTCAAGATCGCATCCCTAGAAATCTATAGTCTGGACGAGCCTGTCGCCATGCTGGCATTGAAGTATAGGGCTCAAGACCTCCCATATGACGTATTCCCTAGACAAGAAGCCTCCCAAGATGTACTCTGAGCTTCTCCTCCGTGTCCACAAGTACACCGAGCGGAGGAGGCCGATCGCACCAGGAAAGAGCTGGACGGGAAGCCTTCTAAGAAGCCTGCCCCGAGGGATGTCTCCGGGATGCGGAGGCCTGGACCACCTGCAGATTTTTGTCCAGGCTCGAAGCCGAAGAACGGTGCTGCCCCGGAGAGAACGTTCATCCCTCTCCTCGCTCCCAGAACAAAGATCCTCATGAAGACTGAGGGTGAGCACTACCTCCACTGACCTCCTCAGAATCCAAGGAACATCCGTGACAAGATAAAATATTGTCAATTTCACCGCGAGCACGGCCACGACACGGAGGAGTGCCGCAATCTGAAGTGAGAGATTGAGGAGCTACCTCAGGAAGTTCATAAGGAACGAAGCCCCGGTGGAGGGTCCCCCGATGGAGGGTCAGCCGCTCGTAGCCCTTCCCCCCATCCTTGCAATTGACAACCGCCTAACGGAGAAGCCGGTGGGCATGATCTCTTGGGGGATTGGGCATGCAACGAAGAGAGCCTGGGAGGTGGGAGACCCAGAGAATGTACTCCCCTTTGAAAAGGAGAACAAAAATGAAAATGTAAACAATGATGCAGTGGTGATCGAGATGACCATCGCGAAGCATCCTGTACATCACATTATGGTGGATAGTGGGAGCTCTACTGACGTGCTTTTTTACGATGCTTTCTCCTGAATGAATCTGTCTCATGATCAATTAAAGCCGGTGCACACCCCTTTCGTGGGCTTCACCGGAGATTCGGTGGGGGTCGAAGGAGAGATCACTCTCCTTGTCACTACCGGATCCCCACCTCGGCAGAGTACGGTCATGATGATGTTTATCATCGTCAAGCTCCCATCACCTTATAATGCCATCCTCGGCCGTCCAGGGATCAACCAGCTGGATGCTGTTATTTCCACTAAGAGATTGCTGGTGCAATTCCCTATCACCTCTGGGATGGGAGTAATGAGAGGGACGGTCCACAGCCCAACCAGCATTGTCTGCAGACGGTCTCGGGGGCCCGGAGCACTGAGCTCGGCTTCGATGTCGACGACCTCGACCTAAGAGAGCAAGACCCCAGGGAAGGGCCCGTGAAGCACTTGCTGATGTACCCTCTTGGCTCGGACCCTCAGAAAATAGTGCAGATAGAAGCCCAGCTCTCGGAAGAAGAGTGGGCTCACTTGCTAGACTTCCTCCGGGCGAATGCTGATGTGTTCGCCTGGTCCGCTGCTGACATGCCAGGTATCCCCTCGGAAGTCATCACCCACCAGTTGAACATTGATTGAAGGTGCTGCCCTGTCTGCCAGAAGAAGAGGAGTTTTGCTGCGGAGAGGCAGAAGGCCATCAATGAAGAAGTAGAGAAGCTCCTCACCGCCGGCTTTGTACGAGAGGTACAGTATCCCAGTTGGCTGGCAAACATGGTCATGGTGAAGAAGAGCAACGACAAATGGAGGATCTGTGTGGACTACACCAATCTCAACCGAGCTTGCCTGAAGGACAGTTTTTCTCTTCAAAGATCGATCAGCTCGTGGACACTACTTCAGGGCATCGCCTCCTCTCTTTTATGGATGCCTTATCCGATTACAACCAGATCCAAATGCACCCGGAGGACGAGGAGCACACTGCTTTCATCACCGACTGCGGAACCTACTATTATAAGATGATGCTATTCGGTCTCAAGAACGCCGGGACCACGTACCAATAGCTGGTCAACAAGGTCTTCAAAGACCAGATTGGCCGCAACATGCAGGTGTACGTGGACGACATGCTAGTGATGAGCAAGCCCACTTCGGACCATGTCGGTGACCTAGCGGAGACCTTCGGTAACCTCCGGCTTCACCAGATGAAATTGAACCCATTGAAGTGTGCTTTCGGCGTGTCCTCCAAGAAGTTCTTGGGATTCATGGTAACCCAAATGGGGATAGAAGCCAACTCGGAGAAGGTCCAGGCTATCCTGGACATGGAGCAACCCACCTTCAAGAGACAAGTGCAGCGACTCACCGGCCGGATAGCCGCCCTGAGTCGATTTATCTCAAGGTCCGCTGACCGCTGCCAGCCCTTTTTCAAGGCGCTGAGGAAGATGAACGACTTTATTTGGACGGAGGAGTGCCAGGAGGCGTTCGACGAGCTGAAAAGGACACTGGTATCTCCGTCACTGCTTTTCAGGCCCGAAGAAGGAGAGGAGCTCCTCCTGTACCTAACGGCCATCCCGGAGGCCGTCAGTTCGGTCCTGGTTTGGATCAACGACAAGGGGATGCAAAGGCTGGTGTATTACACAAGCAAACTCCTCCGTGATGCGGAGCTCAGGTATTCCCGGTCTGAGAAACTAATTTTTGAGCTAATCATGTTCGCTTAGCATCTCAAGCCTTATTTTCAAGCACACCCCATCGCTGTCCTAACGGATCAGCCACTGAAAGTGGTGCTCAGCTGACCTGACACGTCTGGACGCCTGGCAAAGTGGGCGCTCAAGCTCAGCGAGTTCAACATCACTTATAGGCCGAGGTCGGCCATGAAGGCACAGGTACTCGCTGATTTCTTAGTTGAGTGTGCAGGCCTGGGCGAGGGGCCGAAAGAAAGCCCCCAAGACTGGCAGCTGGAGCCAGGACCAGAGGAAGACATCTGGATCCTTCATGTAGACGGAGTCTCAAACTCTGGCGGGAGTGGAGCTGGACTCATCCTCACCAACGGCAAAGGAGTTGTCATCGAATGTGCGCTCCGTTTCCAGTTCACCGCCACTAATAATCAGGCGGAGTATGAAGCACTCCTCGCAGGGCTAAGAGTGTCCCGCGAGCTGGGCGTGGCCAACCTCAAGGTCTTCACCGACTCGTAACTGGTAGCCGGGCAGATCTCGGGGAAGTACGAGGTGCGGGACCCCCAAATGGTGAAGTACCTGGAGCTCGTACGAACGAGCACGGCAGGATTTCGACATTTCAGCGTCTTCCATATATCTCGCGGGGAAAACACCCGCGCGGATGTCCTCTCCCGCCTTGCAACCCTGCTGGACTCATCATTGGGCCGCGCTTACATCGAGCACCTCAAGGCCCTAAGTTGCAAGACACCCATGGAGGTCCAGCAGGTCAACCAAGAGCCCAGCTGGATGGATAAGTACATTGAGTACATCACCAATGGCACCTTGCTAGTGGACCATGTTAAGAGGAAGGCCGCTTGGTTCATCTTAATGGATGGGCTACTATATCAGAGGTCCTACTCCTACCCGCTCCTCAAGTGTTTGAGACCGGCAGAAGCCGCACTCGTGCTCCGAGAGATCTACGAGGGCATTTGTGGGAACCATGTGGGGGGCAGGACACTTGCGTAAAGGCCCTCCGTCAAGGTTATTTCTGGGAGACAATGAAAGAAGACACAGCTGACTTCATGAAGAGGTGCGACCGGTGTCAGCGGTATGCCGTGGTGTAATTCAGCCCATCGCTCCACTCTCCCAGCTCTTCACCCCATGGCTGTTCGCTCAGTGGGGCATGGATCTCCTAGAACCTTTTTCCCAGGCGTCCGGGCAATGAAAATTCTTGATCGTGGCCATCGACTACTTCACAAAGTGGGTCGAGGCCGAACCCTTGGCTTGGATCACGGAGGCAAACGTCACCAAGTTCCTCTGGAAGTCAATTATTTGCTGCTTCGGCCTACCGCATACTATTATCATCGACAACGGATGTTAGTTCGATTATCGGGAGTTCGAGGAGTTTTGTAGCGACCTCGGCATCCACCATTGTTTCACTTCAGTGGTGCATCCTCGGACGAACGAAGAAGTCGTGGTAACAAATAGGACCATCTTGCAATACCTCCGGACAAGACTAGACCAGGCCAAGGGTAGGTGGGCAGAAGAGCTCCCGAGCATCCTTTGGGCATATCACACTACCCTAAGGACGGCTACGGATGAGACCCCGTTCAACCTTGTCTTCAGAGCAGAAGCGGTTATACCAGTTGAGCTCAGCCTACCGACCCTGCATGTGGAACAGTATGATGAGGCAGAAAACCTTACCAGGATGCTGCTAAACCTGGACCTCCTTGAAGAAATGAGGGACAGGGCCTAAGTTCGGATGGTGGCTTACCGACAACAGGTGGCCAGATATTACAACTCCAGGGTGCGACCGAAGTCCTTTCGCCAGGGAGACCTGATGCTCCGCCGCGCTGAGGTTTCCCAGCCACGGGAGTGTGGAAAGCTCTCCCCTAATTGGGAAGGGCCTTATAGGGTAGCGGAGGCGCTTCCCCATGGGGCATACTACCTGGAGGAGCTAGGCGATCCTGATTCCCTCGGACCTGGAATGCCTCAAACTTGAGGATATACTTCCAATAGTGTAAGACCCCTCAAACTTTAATAATGAAATCTTTTTCACCAAATTCCTACTCTCGTCTTGTAGGGTAAGGGCCGCCCAGCTCTAAGTTCAGCGAGCATGGACACGGCAGAAGAACCACGAAGGCGTGATGTCCCTCTCATAAAAATCCTGGAGTTCAGTCTGGAGTGTTGCACGGAACTAAATTCTGACATGCGGCCCTGGAGTTCAGTCCGGAAGAGGTCCCAGAGACTTAGGTCCCGGTCCTACAAAATTCCGGAGAATAGCTCGGTAAGCCGTGCAGGGCTCAATTTCAACCCGCGGCCCTGGGGTTCAGTTTGGAAGTTCGCAAGGAACCCGATTCCAAAGCGAAGTCCCGGACTTCTGTCTGGAAGGTGGGGCAGAACCTTGTTCGCCCATGCAATCTTGGAGTTCAGCTCGGAATGCACTACGAGACTTAGTCCCAGTAGCTAGCACCGGGGTTCAGTCCGGAAGATGCACCAAAAAAAAAAAAAAAAAAAAAAGAGAAAAGAGAGTGACAGAAGGAACGGGTTAATGGAAAAATATTTTCATTGCAAACAAAAAGTTCCTTACACAAAAGGGGCCCCGACAGGCCGGGAGACCCCAAAGAAAAAGAATACAAAAATAAAATAAAAAGTCACGGAGCTACATCGGTGCAGCCGCATCCTCCTTAGGCTGGGGGCACCCTCTCCGCCGGCACCATCGACTGGAGGCTGCTCGGGAGCCGCCACCTCGTCACCAGCCACCGTCGAAGATCCTCCGGTGGGCTCCTGCCTCCTGCCGTCCAGTAGACCCCGCTAAGGTCGAGCTCAGGGTAGAAGGAGCTCACCTTCTCCCGGCATACCTGGAATCCCTTCAAGAAGGAGTCCAGGCCGTCTCGTGCACCTCAGCGACATACTCCTCGGAGGCCCAAAACTTGGCACGGCCTCCTGCGCCTCTCTCTTGGATGCCTCCAGTAGCCCGTTGACGTAGGAGTTCTTCTCCTTGGCTGCGCTCAGCTCCTTGAGGACGTCTTCTACCCGGCACTCCAGTGACCGGGACTGAGCCCTGAGGTGGGTCTTCTTCGCCCGTCCTTCTCATTGTGGTGCTGGTTCGAGATCCTCTCCTCCGATAGAGAGGTCTCGAGCTCCTTGACGTGCCCCTCGGTGCGAACCAGGTCAGCCCGGAGAGCCTGGTTATTCCCTCGTAGCTCGACCCCCTTCTCCATGAGGTCCTTAACATCGGCTGCGAGTTCCTTCTCAGCATCCTTCTTGGTGTAGCCAGCAAGAAAGTTTCTCAGTAACAGCACGTCCGTCCCGATCTGCATCAAAAGAGACACAGAGTTAGTAAGATCCAACTGGAACTTTAAGGGGTCGGAGCTCGAAACTCACTATAAAAGCTGCGGGAGGATCCCAAGCAGCACCTCGGTGTAGTCCCGGTCACCCCTTAGACGGCGGTCCTGGTAGGTGCTGGCGAACTCCATGACTCTCTCCACGAGCCCCTGGTCACGGATCACGGAGCAGTGGCTGGTGAGACTTGGGGGTGGGATGGCCACGTCAGCAGCAGGTTGGGCGGCCGTCCCTTCGACAAGCGATGTGGCCATCGGTGGAGCTACCACCACCCTGGTGGCCATCACAGAAGTGGCCGGTGTGGCGGCTGGAGCAGGCGTCGCTCGAGGAGGTTCCGACCCCTCTTTTCCCCGACCTTGTCGAGGTTGACGACAGGGACATCGGGCACCCAGGCCAGAGGCGGCCTGGGTGGGAGCAGGATCCGCCGCCCCAGGGCCAGTAACGGTAGAAGCGGGCGCAGGTACCCGGCTGCCTCAGTGCGAGCCCTCTTCGTCGGGGGGTCAGTCCCTTCGGCAGCATCCCTCTCCATGATGCCTTCCATCAGGTTTTCCATGGAGAACTTCATACCTGAGAAAAAAGGGGGGGTTCAATTAGCCCAGTTTAAAGAAAAGAAGTGCCGAACTAAAGATAAAGGAGAAGGAGCGAGATCCGGGCCTCACCCAACTCCCGAATGGGACTGATCCCCGCCTCGAATAAATTCTGCTCCGAGAGCAGAACATCGAGAGTTGGGATTGCGTCACCCAGCAACAGCGTAAAGTCATCCTGATCCACCGACTCGACCTAGGAATTCCGGTTCGGGGATCGGTCCGACTCACTCCAAGCCCAGTCGACGTTCTCGACCGAGGCGAGAAAGAAGCGATTCTTCCAACCCTTGATTGAAGAAGGGAGGTAGAACCTAAGGCGGCCAGGGTGAAATGTACCACCAGCCATCATCGGTGGAGTAGCGCTTCAGGGTGAAGAGAGCCCTGAAGAGGGAGAAACAGGCAATGAATCCAGGGAAGTGGCAGAAGACGACGAAGGCAAAGATGACCCGGATGGCATTAGGAGCCAACTGGGTTGGGACCAGACGATAATGGCTGAGGAACGAAAGGAAAAAGGGATGAAGGGAAAAACGAAGACCCCCACTGAGGAAGTCCTTATAGAAGGCGACCCTCCCAGGGCCACTCGAGCTTACTCGATCCCTATGCCTTGGAAGGGAAAGGCGGATTGAATCCGGGACTGCATAGTTGTCCCGGATCCAGGAAAGATCGTCTCCGGTCATCGTTGAAGCGGAAAGGCGGATTGAATCCGGGACCGCATAGTTGTCCCGGATCCAGGAAAGATTGTCTCCGGTCATCGTCGAAGCGTAACCGAAGAGATCGAAGGACGATGCCTCCGGAGGAGGAAGAAAGGAAATGGGACACAGAAATTATGGGAGGAGATCTAGGACCCCTAGGGACACCTATGGTCACGGCCCCGGGTTGGAGCTGCCTCCGGACCTCCTCCGAGATCTCTTCCCCCTCCAAGGAGGAAGACGATGGAGTCCTCGGCCGGGAGGGGCCGGCCTCGTCCGGGTTGGAGGAAACATAGTGGTGACGCGCCATGAAGGAAGAAGAAACAAGAAAACTGGCACAAGGAATAGAAGATAGAAGAAGAGGAGAAGGGGGTCGCAGACACTCATCGAAATATTTTGTACCAGAGGAATGGCAACCCCGGGAAGATGAAGGGAGACCACTGCAACTGCCGGCGGAGTGTGAGAAAGTGGAGAAACATCATTTCCAGAAAGTCCCCATCCATTTCAAACTCAATCGACAGCAGCCGTACGCCTCTTTCCATTCCGAGCCATCAGATAATTGCCACGTGGAGGCACGCCTGACATCAATGCTTCGATTCGGTGGAAACTACCTCGATTTTGGAATGGTGCATAAATGGGCTATCAGACATGTACACGTGGCGGCCTTTCAAAGGGTCTCAGGTGCGACAGAAGCGGTGGCAGGGATCATGGTAATTATGGCACGAGATTTTCACCTTCTCCACGTCATCTTTGCATTAAATCTCCATGTCCCAAGCCATGACACCTCGATGGAACCTGGGGATGGGGGGTAACTGATATGGCTACATTGCTGACGTGGAGCGCGTGTCAGGTCTAGCTGACACGGTCAGTATCACGTGAATTTTTTTCTTTCAAAAGATCCCCCGTTCAGGAAGAAGTGCTCCTGCTCCTTTGCCAGGTGGCACCCCAAGACGGGTCCACCTCGACCGAAGTCAAGTCTCTCTCTGCCACTCCGCCAGGTGTCCACCCAGGAGGGGTCCACCTCGATCAAAGCTGGCGGCCCCTCGCTCCCTCGCCAAGTGGCATCCCAAGACAGGTCCACCTCTACTGAGGTCGAGCCGGGCCCTCCCGCTCCTTCGCCAGGTGGCACCCCAAGAAGGGTCCACCTCGACCGAAGTCGAGCCTCTCTCTACCACTCTACCAGGTATCCACCCAGGAGGGATCCACCTCGACCGAAGCTAGCGGCCTCTCGCTCCCTCGCTAGGTGGCGCCCCAAGATGGGTCCACCTCTGTCGAGGTCGAGTCGGGCCCTCCTGCTCCTTCGTCAGGTGGCACCCCAAGACGGGTCCACCTCGGTCAAAGTTGAGCCACTCTCTGCCACTCCGCTAGGAGTCCACCTAGGAGGGGTGCACCTCCGCCGAAGCTGGCGGCCCCTCGCTCCCTCGCTAGGTGGCACCCCAAGACGGGTCCACCTCTGCCGAGGTCGAGCCAGGCCCTCCTGCTCCTTCGCCAGGTGGCACCCCAAGACAGGTCCACCTCGGCCGAAGTCGAGCCGCTCTCTGCCACTCCACCAGGTGTCCATCTAGGAGGGGTCCACCTTGGTCGAAGTTGGCGGCCCCTCGCTCCCTCGCTAGGTGGCACCCCAAGACGGGTCCACCTCTACCGAGGTCGAGTCGGCCCTCCCGCTCCTTCGCCAGGTGGCATCCCAAGATGGGTCCACCTCGGCCAAAGTCGAGCCTCTCTCTGCCACTCTGCCAGGTGTCACCCAGGAGGGGTCCACCTTGGCCGAAGCTGGTGGTCCCTCACTCCCTTGCCAGGTGGCACCCTAAGGTAGGTCCACCTCTGTCGAGGTCGAGCCAAGCCCTCCTGCTCCTTTGCTAGGTGGCACCCCAAGACAGGTCCACCTCGGCCAAAGTTGAGCCTCTCTCTGCCACTCCGCCAGGTGTCCACCCAGGAGGGGTCCATCTCAGCCGAAGCTGGCAGCCCTCGCTCCCTCGCCAGGTGGCACCCCAAGATGGGTCCACCTCTACCGAGGTCGAGCCAGGCCCTCTTGCTCCTTCGCCAGGTGGCACCCCAAGACGGGTCCACCTCAACCGAAGTTGAGCCTCTGTCTGTCACTCCACCAGGTATCCACCCAGGAGGGGTCCACCTCGGCCGAAGCTGGTGTTGGGTTCGGGGACCAGTGCGAAAGCGTGGATTTCAAAATTTATGAAACCAGGTCCGAACCCTAATCCCAAATCACCTTATTAGCAATTAAAACTATGACTACATGCATGTCCAAATTTAAACATTGTTTAAATACTAACCTCAGATCGCTATTACCAGTCTGATGGAGAAATGAACTCCAAATTTGAGTAGCCTCTTGGACACACCAGGCGTCCACTTGTCCGCCCTCCGATGGTGATCCACACGGGCAGATGATCAAGACACTGACTCCTTAATTGGGTTCCTTCCAATCAAGTTCTACCCTAAGAACTTGATATATGGGCTATTGGCTAGGACCCCTCTAGCCAAACTGGGACTAAACCTTCTCTCTTACCCTTCTCCTCGTCTTCTAGCAACTTTGGCCCCTTAAGACACTCTTGTCTTAAGAATAAGCCCTTGTCCTAAAATGGGACAAGGCTTGTCTTGGAGGGAGAAGAAAATTAAGACAAGATTGTCTTAATGTAAGAAAGAAAGGAGAGGCGCCTTCTTCCTTTACCGTCGGAGAGTTTCTCTCTGACTCTCCTGTTCTGAAATTCGACAGAGCCTAGGCTCTGTAAAGGAATCAAAGAGGAAAGAGAGGAGGGGGAAAACAATCTTCTGGAGAGGGAGAGGGAAAAAGAAGCAAGGCTTCGCCGTAGAAAATCTGGAATAATTTTTACGGTGAAGTCTTCTCCTTAAATAGGCGACAGAGAGGCGCCTTCTCATCTGTAATCATCCTCTCACGTCCCTCTCTCCCTTCTCACGTCCTTTCCCTTTATCTCAGGCCCTTGGGATTAATCTCATGGCCTTTGGGATGGGAAGACGCAAGGAAGAATCGCGAAAAACACAGAAGGGCGCGTGCAAAAAGAAGAGTCGCGCCCCTTCGGTATTTTTTTTTTTTCTTTTCACGGTAATTCCATTTTTTTTGAAGAGTCCATGCCTAGGTGGACTCTCTTCCACGCCTCTTCAGCCAAAAACGCCGACTTCCTTTCTTTTCTCACGCAGAAACACCGCTTGGAGAGAGTCCACGCGCGCGCGTGGGAAAAGAGGGGAAAGGGCTTAGGCGATGTGGGAAAGGGGTTTAGCCTCTTAGGTTAGCCCAATTGCTAGCCTACTATTAGCCCAATGTCTTGAATCTTCAATTAGATTCAAACCGGAATGAATTTGGATCTAAAAAAGACCAAATCGGAACCCTAACTCGAATCCGATTCAAGTAGAAGCCATGGTTTGCAACACATGCTAGTGTGTTCATCTGCAAACGAGATTTAATTCCAAATTAAAACCTTGATTATCTATCCTAAGTGTGTGACCCATTGGGTTCCATACTTAGCCAGCAGTGGGTCCGAGTGCAAGTTGACCTAATTTGATCAGAACTCATTCTAATCGATTTAGGTCAAATCGAGCTAACTCGAGTCAGTCAATTAGGACTCCTCCTAATTAGTGATCCAATTAAACCATTTAATTTGATCAACCCACAAGACAAGATTGACGTCTAGCAACGTGTCATGTCTACCCGGAAGATATGGAAATTCTGGTGAAATTCCAAAACTACCCTTCAGTGGAAAGTTCCCGTACAATTCGATCCTTCAATCATCTTGCATCCCGAATATAACTATGGATATGGAATCATGTCAAATCCAGTTTATACTCATTCCCAGCTCAGTCATACACTAATGATTCAATTAATTCGATATTAGAAATCATTTCTAATATCTGTACTTTGATCAAAGATTTCCTAAATCATCATCTGACCTAATTTGGCTGGATGCAATCTCCTCCTACTAGGAGTGACCTACTCATTTCCTTCATATACAATTCACCACACCCAGCATCAACCTTGTGCATGACCCAGTGTCATGAATAGATTGAACCAAAGCATGGGTTCATGTACATAAGGTATTATGGCAGTCTCAGGTCATAGGACTACTTGTACAACTCCCACTATGAGAAACATCTATTGACATGCAGCTAAGGCTCCATTAGATGTTCTCAAACTGGATCTATTCAGTGAACTCATTCGCTAATGAGCACCCACATCCTTGTATTAGTGTCCTACACAAGTGACTGTGAGAGCAGTCACCCTTTTCAGCATACATAGGATGTGCCAGTCTTACCGGAAACCCTGATCCCCAACTCAGGGTTCCTATGACTAGGAATATTCTAGATTAGGGTTTTAAGGCCTTAGATCTCACTGGTATGATCTCATCATAGCCCTAGGACCATAGCCCTAACCTATGGGGTTCATCATATAATGACATAGTGAATGATGAAAAATATTGCCTTTATTAACTTGTCAATTTACAATGGTCTGGGAGATACAAATATTGGCTTATAGGGCATAATCCTTTCAATCTCCCACTTGCACTAAAGCCAATCGCTCTTATTCTTTAACCCCATACAATCGAGGTGGCGATCAAACTCCCGCTGTGGTAGAGCCTTAGTGAACGGGTCTGCTATGTTGTTCTTTGTATCCACTCTGTTGATGCAGACTTCTTGTCTCTCGATTATCTCTCGGACAAGATGGAAGTGTCTCAGAATGTGCTTGGACTTGTGATGGGCTCTCGGTTCCTTAGCTTGAGCAACTGCTCCAGTGTTATCACAATAGAGTGGCACCGGGCTCTCAATCTCAGGAACTACTCCCAACTCTGTGATGAATTTCTTCATCCAGACAGCTTCCTTGGCGGCTTCACTGACAGCTATGTACTCTGCCTCGGTAGTTGAGTCAGTTACAGTCTGCTGTTTAGTGCTCTTCCAACTTACTGCTCCACCATTCAAGGTAAAGACATACCCTGAAATGGATTTACTATCATCTGGGTCTGATTGAAAACTAGAGTCTGAATAGGCTTCTAGTTTAAGATCAGATCCTCCGTGTATAAGAAAAATATCCTTAGTCCTTCTCAGGTACTTAAGAATATTTTTCACAGCCTTCCAATGATCCTCTCCTGGAT
Organism: Areca catechu; assembly: GCA_021397845.1. Lineage (NCBI taxonomy): Eukaryota > Viridiplantae > Streptophyta > Magnoliopsida > Arecales > Arecaceae > Areca > Areca catechu. Next base: position 53,908,983 of record CM038041.1, read on the forward strand.
CAGCCTGAAATCTACTGGCTACACCCAAGGCATATGCCACATCAGGCCTGGTACATAACATAGCATACATAATCGACCCTATAGCCGAAGCATAAGGTATAGAACTCATTCTATTTCTTTATTCAGGTGTCTTAGGAGACATCCTCTTAGAAAGACGTATGCCATGACCAATAGGTAAGTAACCTCTTTTACTTTCCTCCATGCTAAATCTCTTTAGCACCTGGTCAATGTACCTAGACTGGGATAAGCCTAGCATCCTTCTTGATCTTTCTCTATAGATCTTTATACCCAGTATATAGGATGCTTCTCCCAAGTCTTTCATGGAAAACTGTTTCGATAACCACACTTTAACTGATTGTAACATTGGGATATCATTCCCAATAAGAAGTATATCATCAACATATAGAACTAAGAAAACTATGGCACTCCCACTAGTCTTCTTGTACACACAAGGTTCATCCTCATTTTTGAAAAAATCAAATTCTTTGACTGTTTTATCAAATCGGATGTTCCAACTCCTGGATGCTTGCTTTAATCCATAAATGGATTTCTTTAGCCTACATACCTGATTAGGTTTAGTCTCCAAGACAAAACCTTCTGGCTGTGACATATAAACCTCTTCCTCAAGGAAACCATTGAGGAATGCAGTTTTTACATCCATTTGCCAGATCTCATAATCATGATATGCTGCTATGGCAAGCATAATCCGAATAGATTTGAGCATGGCAACAGGGGAAAATGTTTCATCATAATCTATTCCCTGTTTTTGTCTGAAACCCTTAGCCACCAATCTGGCTTTATAAGTTTCAACTTGGCCATCTGCCCCAATCTTCCTTTTATAGACCCATTTACACCCAATGGGTTAATACCCTCTGGTGCATCAACCAAAGACCATACTTGGTTGACATACATGGAGTCCATCTCGGATCTCATGGCTTCCAGCCATCTGTCTGAGTCTCTACTCATGACTGCTTCCGTATAGGTTAGAGGCTCATCATTTTGAATGATTTGGGCTTCATTATTTTCAATTATGAACCCATACCTCTCAGGTGCCTGTCGCACCCTATCAGACCTACGGATAGGAGTGTGTTCAGGTTCTATATTAACTATGTTATTACTTGACTGAGATGTGTCTATTTGTTGAATTTCATTAAGTTCGATATTTCTACCAGTGTCCTTTTGTAGGATGAATTCTTTTCCATAAAAGTGGCATGCCTACTGACCAAAACCTTTTGCTCCGTAGGGTGGTAGAACAGATATCCTATACTATCTTAGGATACCGATAAATAGACATTTGTCTGCTCTAGCATCTAGTTTATGTCCAAAATTTCTTTTTACATAGGCTGGACATCCCTATATCTTAATATACTTAAGATTGGGCTTCTTACCTCTCCATAATTATATGGAGTGCTAGAGACAGTTTTAGATGGTACTCTATTCAAGATATAAGTTGCTGTTTCCAAAGCATATCTCCAGAAAGAAAAAGGTAACTCCGTGAAGCACATCATGGACCGTACCATATCCAATAAAGTACGATTCCTCCTTTCAGCAACACCATTTAATTGTGGTGTGTAAGGAGGAGTCCATTCAGAGATGATCCCCTTATCTTTAAGGTGATCAAGAAACTCAGTGGATAAGTACTCACCTCCTCTATCTGATCGGAGGATCTTTATACTTTTTCCTGTCTGTTTCTCTACCATACTTTGATACTCAAAAAATTTTTCAAAAGCATCGGACTTATGTTTCATTAGATACACAAATCCATACCTTGAAAAATCATCAGTAAATGTGATGAAGTATGAGTATCCACCATAGGCTTGAGTTGTCATAGGCCCACATATATCTGTGTGTATGAGTCCCAATAACTCTTTTGTCCTTTCTCCATGTCCACTAAATGGAGTCTTGGTCATCTTACCCATGAGACATGATTCACAAGTTCCTAATGACTCATAGTCATAAGGATCAAAGAAATTTTCTTTGTATAACTTGTTAATCCTAGTCTCATTAATATGTCCAAGTCGACAATGCCAAAGTAAAGTATTGTTTACATCATCTCTTTTCCGTTTGTTAGAAACATGAAAAATATTGTCATTAGTGAAAAGAGTTAATAGACCATTGCAGAATATGCCATAACATATAATTTCATTAGATAAAGAAATTGAGCATCCACTGCTCATTACATTCATAGTATATCCTTGTTTAAGTAACAAGGGTACAGATATGATATTTCTAATGATTTTTGGCATATAGTAACAATTCCTTAGCTCCAAGGTCTTCCCTGAAGGTAACTTCAAAATATAAGTCCCTACAGCTTCTGCTTGGATGGGGTCCCCTCCAGCACCGTAGAGCTCAAAGTTACCTTCTTTCAATACTTTAAGCCCCTGAAGTCCCTGCAATGATTTGCAGATGTTATGACCACAGGCGGTATCCAACACCCAAGTATTTGAAATGGAAGAATCCAATGACAAAATAGTATGAACTTCTTTCATACCTTTTGGTGCTCTGATGCACCAGGCTTCACACTTGCAAGGTAAACCTTGCAGTTCCTTTTCCAATGACCCGGCTTGCCACAATGAAAACAGGTCATCTGTCCGAAGGCCTTCTTTCCTTTCTTCTTCTTAATGCCCCCTTTGGGATTCATCCTCTTACTGGAACCCTTTTTGCCTGTCTTCTTCTTATCCACAAGAAGAACTGGGGCCTTATTTTTCTTTACATGGCTCTCTGCTGTCTTCAACATATTCAACAGCTCAGGCAAGGAAGAATTAAGTTTGTTCATATGGTAATTAAGAACAAACTGTGAAAATGACTCTGGGAGTGATTGCAAGATCAAGTCTTGATTCAACTCCCCATCCATTACAAAACCTAATTGACCTAATCGAGTGATTAGATCAATTATCTTTAATACATGGTCTTGTACTGATGTACCTTCTGTCATCCTTGCATGGAACAACTGCTTAGATATTTCATATCTAGCAGTTCTACTGTGTTCTCCATAAAGCTCTTTTAAATTGATAGTATGGAGTTAGTATCCATGCTATCATGCTGCCTCTGCAACTCATTAGTCATAGAGGCAAGCATAACACACTTGACAGTAAGTGAGTCATTTTGCCACATATTATATGTGGTCTTCTCCTCTTGCGAGGCATCTTCCCTTGGTGGTTCCAAAATTGGGGTATCAAGAATATAGGAAATTCTTTCTTGACTGAGTACTATTTTTAAATTTCTCAGCCAATCAACATAATTAGGCCCAGTCAATTTGTTGGCATCTAAAATACTACGGAGTGAGAGTGAAGAGGCCATTTATCTACATTTAAAAAAAGAACAATACATAAGCAAACAACCATGAAATGACAATACATAATTAAATTAGGACTTTAATTTAATTATGTCTCCCACTATTTTATCGAGCATCATAACCCTCTATACGATGATCGAGAAAACCCTAATTAGTTTTTCTTAGTGGGGTTGAGATCCCAATCCCTTATAAAAGACCTTGTGTGTACACAACAAATCTTATATAAGTTTATAGGTAGGAAATCTCTCTCCAATTGTAACCCGTACAATTCTCAACTTATCCCGGCCTCTAAAATATTAATAGCCTTGTGTATACACAACAAACTATAATATTTCAGTTAAGTAAGACCCTTCATAGCCATATAGTCATGACTTTAATAGTAATACCCTTGTGTGTACACAACAAAATATTACATTAAATCATGCCATAAACAAATAATTGTATTAGGCCAAAAATTGTGTTAGTCACCATATTAGGTCTTGTGTGTAAACAACAAACCTAGTATAGATCGTAACACAATAATGACCTATCATGAAGGAAGGCCAATAATAGTATTTTAACACCAAGCATGTTAGTCAAGAATTAAATCAATCAGATCGGCCAGGCTAGTGGAAGAGATGTGGGGGTCCCCCCGTTGCTTTCCTAGACACCAATTTAAAAATTGGCCAGGTCAGACAACGGAACCAATTAAAAACCACGATTCCCTTTACCTTCCCAGAACCACCTTTCTAGACACCGAAATGACTAATTATCCATCATGACTAATAATGCTTATTGGTTAACTATACTACCACTTAAAATAATTTTAAGAGAGATTTATGCAATGCCAGCACATTCAATTAAAAGCTATCACATATATTAATACATGCTTTAAACTAAGCAAATATGTGAAATGTGTGCCATCATACTAGGACAACCATTTACCACATAATGGATACACCATTATGCCAGGGCAACCTTATTTCAGTATGATGGCTCCAGGGCTAATCATATCTCTAAGACAATTAGGATTTGAGTGGAAAACCCTAACTGGTGGCAATCATCAAACTCATGTTCAATCAAAGACATGCATTGTGCATCAATAAAGACTTTATCATGATACTACATCATTCAATAAAACATGAATTGAATTGCATAAGTTTTAATCCTAATAAGGAGGCTCTGATACCACTGTTGGGTTCGGGGACCAGTGCGGAAGAGTGGATTTCAAAATTTATGAAACCAGGTCCGAACCCTAATCCCAAATCACCTTATTAGCAATTAAAACTATGACTACATGCATGTCCAAATTTAAACATTATTTAAATACTAACCTCAGATCGCTATTACCAGTCTGATGGAGAAATGAACTCCAAATTGAGTAGCCTCTTGGACACACCAGGCGTCCACTTGTCCGCCCTCCGATGGTGATCCACACGGGCAGATGATCAAGACACTGACTCCTTAATTGGGTTCCTTCCAATCAAGTTCTACCCTAAGAACTTGATATATGGGCTATTGGCTAGGACCCCTCTAGCCAAACTGGGACTAAACCTTCTCTCTTACCCTTCTCCTCGTCTTCTAGCAACTTTGGCCCCTTAAGACACTCTTGTCTTAAGAATAAGCCCTTGTCCTAAAATGGGACAAGGCTTGTCTTGGAGGGAGAAGAAAATTAAGACAAGATTGTCTTAATGTAAGAAAGAAAGGAGAGGCGCCTTCTTCCTTTACCGTCGGAGAGTTTCTCTCTGACTCTCCTTCTGTTCTGAGATTCGACAGAGCCTAGGCTCTGTAAAGGAATCAAAGAGGAAAGAGAGGAGGGGGAAAACAATCTTCTGGAGAGGGAGAGGAAAAAAGAAGCAAGGCTTCGCCGTAGAAAATCTGGAATAATTTTTACGGTGAAGTCTTCTCCCTAAATAGGCGACAGAGAGGCGCCTTCTCATCTGTAATCATCCTCTCACGTCCCTCTCTCCCTTCTCACATCCTTTCCCTTTATCTCACGGCCCTTGGGATTAATCTCACGGCCTTTGGGATGGGAAGATGCAAGGAAGAATCGCGAAAAACACAGAAGGGCGGCGCAGAAAGAAGAGTCGCGCCCCTTCGGTGTTTTTTTTTTTTCTTTTCACGGTAATTCCATTTTTTTTGAAGAGTCCATGCCTAGGTGGACTCTCTTCCACGCCTCTTCAGCCAAAAACGCCGACTTCCTTTCTTTTCTCACGCAGAAACGCCGCTTGGAGAGAGTCCACGCGCGCGTGGACTCTTCTCCTTGCGCGCGCGCGCGTGGGAAAAGAGGGGAAGGGCTTAGGCGATGTGGGAAAGGGGTTTAGCCTCTTAGGTTAGCCCAATTGCTAGCCTACTATTAGCCCAATGTCTTGAATCTTCAATTAGATTCAAACCGGAATGAATTTGGATCTAAAAAAGACCAAATCGGAACCCTAACTCGAATCCGATTCAAGTAGAAGCCATGGTTTGCAACACATGCTAGTGTGTTCATCTGCAAACGAGATTTAATTCTAAATTAAAACCTTGATTATCTATCCTAAGTGTGTGACCCATTGGGTTCCATACTTAGCCAGCAGTGGGTCCGAGTGCAAGTTGACCTAATTTGATCAGAACTCATTCTAATCGATTTAGGTCAAATCGAGCTAACTCGAGTCAGTCAATTAGGACTCCTCCTAATTAGTGATCCAATTAAACCATTTAATTTGATCAACCCATAAGACAAGATTGACGTCTAGCAACGTGTCATATCTACCCGGAAGATATGGAAATTCTGGTGAAATTCCAAAACTACCCTTCAGTGGAAAGTTCCCGTACAATTCGATCCTTCAATCATCTTGCATCCCGAATATAACTATGGATATGGAATCATGTCAAATCCAGTTTATACTCATTCCCAGCTCAGTCATACACTAATGATTCAATTAATTCGATATTAGAAATCATTTCTAATATCTGTACTTTGATCAAAGATTTCCTGAATCATCATCTGACCTAATTTGGCTGGATGCAATCTCCTCCTACTAGGAGTGATCAATTCCTTGGTGACCTACTCATTTCCTTCATATACAATTCACCACACCCAGCATCAACCTTGTGCATGACCCAGTGTCATGAATGAGATTGAACCAAAACATGGGTTCATGTACATAAGATATTATGGCAGTCTCAGGTCATAGGACTACTTGTACAACTCCCACTATGAGAAACATCTATTGACATGCAGCTAAGGCTCCATTAGATGTTCTCAAACTGGATCTATTCAGTGAACTCATTCGCTAATGAGCACCCACATCCTTGTATTAGTGTCCTACACAAGTGACTGTGAGAGCAGTCACCCTTTTCAGCATACATAGGATGTGCCAGTCTTACCGGAAACCCTGATCCCCAACTCAGGGTTCCTATGACTAGGAATATTCTAGATTAGGGTTTTAAGGCCTTAGATCTCACTGGTATGATCTCATCATAGCCCTAGGACCATGGTCCTAACCTATGGGGTTCATCATATAATGACACAGCGAATGATGAAAAATATTGCCTTTATTAACTTGTCAATTTACAATGGTCTGGGAGATACAAATATTGGCTTATAGGGCATAATCCTTTCAGCTGGCAGCCCCTGCTCCACTACCAGGTGGTGCCCCCTGATGGGTCCACCTCGGTCGAGGTCAGCCCTACTCTACAATTCTTGGGGAGGCAGAGACACGGGTCGCGAGGTCGCCACTAAAGTCAGCGCGTGCCGTGCTCCATACAAGGCACTAGTATGGCCTGTAGTGATACGCGAAACCTCGTTTACACCAGTTAATCAGGGCCCCGCATTCGAGGAATGAAATCCTAGCAGTCAGGAGCCTGAAACGGCTAGAAGCCCACCGTCAATGCCCTGAAAGGAGAGCTCCCGCGCTCGGCCCAAGGCCTCACCAGTCTTCCCCTTTTCGTGACACACTACGGATGAGGCGGGCTGGCCACTTAACTTCCAGACTCGAAGAAGAAGGGGGAGGAGAAGGTCCGAGGTCTCAGAGAGCCCCTTGGAGGGGACATGGGCTGAAGGCAGTTCGGTGATATAAAAGGGACGATAAAACAGACGGGGAGGGAGGTGAAAAAGAGGGGAGAAGACCAAAAGAATGATCCGGGAGGATTTCGGGAAGTCCTCAAGCGAGAGCTCGGTGGCCCTAGCACGGGAGGCCGGGCCTCAACTCCTCTCTTCCCGACACTTCTTTCATTTTACATCTCCTCTAAGCACGGGGATCCTTCAGGAGCCCGCCTTAGAGGTCCTATTCCATCTTGCCGCTCTCTGACTTGATCGTCAGAGTGCCCCTGCCGGAACCCCCAGCCCGGGTCTCTGACCTTATTTTGTAGGTCCGGAAGTTTGGAGATCTCGAGGTGAGAGAGTCCGAGAACCGGTGCTAGCTCGCGAGCTACAGGCCACCACGGTAAGGTCGGTAATAGGGTACAGTCTTCTAGGCCTCTGCAGCCCCTGCAAAGATTTACAGATATGAGATCCACATGCGGTATCAAGTACCCATGAATTAGAAGCTGAAGAACTCGATGATAAACTTGTTTGTATTATTAACAAACCTTTAGATGCTCCAACAGCATCTTGCTTCTCCTTTGCAAGGTACAACTTGCAACAATTTTTCTTCCAGTGCCCTTGCTTCCCACAGTGATAACAGGATCCATCAGCGGAGGGCTTCCTTGCCTTCTTTTTGCTCTTGAAGCTACTCTTAGGGTTCCTCTTTCTTTTAGGACCCTTTTTCATTGCTTGCTTCTTCTTATTATCGACTAGAAGAAGCTCAGCCTTACCACCCTTAAAGTGGCTCTCTGCTGTTTTGAGCATATTTAATAACTCTGGCAATGAAGTATTCAGTTTGTTCATGTGGTAATTATGACAAACTGTGAGAAGGAGTCTGGGAGTGATTGTAGGATTAAATCCTGATTGAGCTCCCATCCATCACAAATCCTAACTGACCTAACCAGGTGATTAGGTCAATCATTTTGAGGACATGTGTCTGAATGGAAGAGCCCTCATCATTCGTGCCCGGAACAACTACTTTGATATCTCGTATCGTGCAGTCCGACTATGCTCTCCCCATATAGCTCTTTGAGATTGAGCAATATGGAGTGAGGTTCCATTTTCTCATGTTACCTCTGGAGTTCATTACTCATTGAGGCCAACATTATGCACTTGATAGTCATGCTGTCATTCTGCCACATTTTATATGTGGCTCTTTCCTCCTCGGTAGCATCCTCTCCTACCCGATCAGGGTCAGGAGTATCAAGGACATAGTCAATCCTTTCCTGAGATAAAATTATCCTTAGGTTCCTCAACCAGTCCACATAATCAGGACTGGTTAGCATGTTGGCATCCAAGATGCCACGCAGTGACAGAGTAGAAGCCATGAAAATATTATCTACATAAAATTAAAGAACAACTATAAGTAGACCACTCAAGATGACATCCATAACTAGATAAGGACTTCACATCTAATTATGTCTCCCACTATTTTATTCGAATACCATAACCTTCAAATATGGTAAGCAGGAAACCACACTAGGGTTCCCTTAGTGGGGTTGAGATCCCAATCCTTCATGAATGCCTTGTATTAATCACAACAAACACCCATGAGTTCAAGGGTAAGAAAATCCCTTCCAATTGCATCCTATTGCAATTCTCAACATTAGACTTGCCTCTAATACATTTATAGCCTTGTGTATGCACAACAAACTATAATGTATTAGTTTAGTCATACCCTTCATTTAATATAGTCATTATTAAATAATGTCACCCTTGAGTATACTCAACAAAGCAACATAATCAATCATACTATATAGCATAGAAAATACTAAGACAAATATCATATCAAATCCTAAAATAGGTCTTGTGTTAATCATAACAAACCTATAATAGTAAGTTTGACATGGATTTGGCTTAGCATGAAGGAAGGCAATTTTGTAGTGTACTTAACCAATTTGCATTTCTAACTTAAGGTCTAGATATAGCCAAATTGGCTAGGTAAGTGGAAGAGATGAGGGGGTCCCCCTGTTGCTTTCCTTAGACACCAATAGAATTGGCCAGGTCAGATAACATAACCAATTAAAAACCTCATTCCCTTTACCTTCCCAAAACCACCTGCCTAGACACCAATTGGCTTAATCAAAGATCCCTAAATAGATTTGCTTCATGATTAATTGATACTACGACTAAATATAATTTTATGAGGGCATTTATGGTCTCTTAACACATTAGCAGTCGAACCCGTGGGAGCACTGGCTTTGGGTCGGGAGGTCGCGATGGCAAAGCTGACTGTCTCCAATGCTCGAGATGCCAGGAAGGACCTGTAGGCAAACAAAAGAAAGGTCAGCGGAATGTGGAGATGCACGGAAAGGAATTGAGCTGGAGTTGGAAAGGGGCTTCGAGCCCGGTGTCCGGCTGGATTCCAAAGTCGAAGTTGGAGATAACTTGGGGCCTCACACCCCGCAGCGTCCTGGAGGACGAAGGAATGTAGCCTCACACCACGCGCATCCTGGAGGACGAAGGATTCGCGATGCCCTGGGGCGACGGACAGGTGGCCTCACACCACTCGACGTCCCTGGGGACGAAGGCAATTCCACTCAAACCTATCCTAAGAGACAATGGTTGGAGGGTGGAAGAAACTCAAACTTTTCATTAATCACTCAATCATTCATTCATTCATTTTTTTTTTATAATGGAGGGGGTTGGGTCCTTTAAATAGGCACCCAAGGCCCATTTTGAAATTCAAATGCAAGAATACAAAATTTCTTCTTCTTTTTCTTGAATGGGCATGGCATAAAGCAAGGCTAGGAGGAGGGATCATGGCGCCTTGAAGTTGGAAAGAATCTTCATTGTTTTGGAAAAAGACATGAAGAGGGGCTTGTAGCATGGCTTATGTTCTTCTTCCTTCCTTTGTTGCACACCCTTTCTTTGGTATAAGGCTTGACATGGGGAGTGTGTCCTTTGACCTTCCTTCCTTGTAAGAACATTTTGGGAAGAAAGCTTGGAAGGGGGCTTGCTTTGAGGCTTGGATTCTTCAAGGATCTCCAACGCCCTCTTTTGATGGAACAAGGCATGATGTGGGGGAGGGAAGAGGGGGATGGTGTCTCTTCCTTCCAATGTTGCCCAAGGCGTGTGGAAAGCATGAGGATGCCACTTTGTTTCCCTTCTTGGATGCCCAAGTGGCAGCTGATGTGGCGCCACGTAGGTAGCTGAGGTGGCACCTGAGTTGGTATTATCCCAAGTGGAAGTGGGATGGTTTGGCCCACCAGAACTTGATTTGGTGAAGATAACCAGAGTGACTTCAATTGGGCTTGGGCCCAGACTAAACTCAGACTCGAACAAATACAGGACTCATGAACTAACTTGACCCAAATTGGTCAAGGTACTGGACTAAACAAACTTTGACAAGAACTTATGAAATTGCTTTGGCTCAAGGCCTTGTTACAGGACTCATAGAAGGGGAAACCCTAATCTGAGATCCACAGAGGGTTGAGGAGCCTCTGTCAGATCCTGGTGCCCACACCAAGAACCAATGATGCCTCTATAAAATTTTTGATCAATACTCTTACTAGATTCATCTCTGTCAAGCTTACATGAAAGGCTCATAGTGTGCCAATAGGTTTAGTCTTCTCCATCCCAAACTTTTTCAGAATCTTCTTTGTGTATTTAGCTTGGTTGATGAAGATCCCTTCATTGGTTTGTTTGATTTGGAGTCCGATGAAGTAGCTTAACTCTCCTATCATGCTCATTCAAACTCACCCTGTATAACTTAGCAAATTCTTGACAAAGAGTTTTATTAATGTCACCAAAGATATCATCAGCCTTTTTCTTTAAAAACAAGGTAGTATCTACATGACCCCTAGTAAAACTATTATCAATCAAAAATTTGCTTAACCTTTCATTCCATGCACATGGGGCCAGTTTTAAATCATAAAGGGCTTTATGTAGTTTGAAAATATGGTCAGGATATGTATGATTTTCAAAACCAGGTGGTTGTTCTACATATACTTCTTCAGCTATATATCCATTTAAAAATGCACTTTTAACATCCATTTAAAATAATTTGAAATCCATGAAACATGCAAATGCTAAAAGTAATCTAATAGCTTCAAGTCTAGCAACTAGAGCAAAGATCTCATCAAAATCAATTCCTTCTTCTTGATTGTAACCCTTAGCTACTAGTCTAGCCTTGTTCCTAGTTACAATTCCATTTTCATCTAACTTATTCCTATACACCCATTTAGTGCCTATTATAGAAGTATTAGATGGTCTTTCCATTAGTGTCCAAACTTATTTCTTTCAAATTGATTTAATTCTTCTTGCATAGAATTTAACCAATTATGATCTTTTTCAGCTTCTTCTATGCTTTTAGGTTCTATTTGAGATACAAATGCAAGATAATCATATTCATTTATAAGAGGGGATCTAGTTCATACCCTTTTGATGGATCACCTAAGATTAGTAGTATAGTGTTCATGAGCATACCTCCATTCCTTAGGTAGGTCCTTATGCTTCGGTGAAGGTCTTGTGACTTTTTCTTCATTCTCCTTGTTTTGCTCTTCCTCATTCTCTTTGGAAGGATGATCATTCAAAGTCAGCTTTTCGAGTCCTTGAATACCTGCATCATCAGAAGTATCCTCTTTTCTAGAGAACTTGTTAGTAGACTCTTCAAACACAATATGTATAGATTCTTCTACTATAAGTGTTCTTTTATTGAAAACCCTGTATGCCTTGCTAGACGTGGATTATCCTAAGAAGATACCTTCATCTGACTTAGCATCAAATTTGCTTAAATTATCTTTGCCATTATTTAATATGAAACACTGGCAACCAAATATATAAAAATACTTTAAAGTAGGTTTTCTTTCTTTCCAAAGTCATAGGATGTTTTCTTTATAATCGATCAGATCAAAAATCAGTTTAAAATATAACAGCAGTGTTGACTGTTTCAGTCCAAAAATATCTAGGGAGGTCATTTTCACAAAGCATATGCCATTCCTTCTAAAATTCTATTTTTTTTTTACTATCCTATTTTATTGAGATATTTTGGGTATAGAAAAATTATGTTCAATGCCTTTTTCATTGCAAAAATTTTCAAAATCTTGATTTTCAAATTCAGTTCTATAATCACTTCTAATACAACAATAGAAGTACCTTTTTCATTTAAAACTTTCCTATAAAACTTTATGAAAGCACAAAAAGATTCATCTTTATGAGCTAAAAATAAATCCAAGTAAAACAAGAGAAATCATCAACTATAACTAATCCATATCTCTCGCCTCCTAGGCTTGTGATCCTAGTTGGCCCAAAAAGATCCATATGGAGTAGTTCTAATGGCCTAGTAGTTAAAACAATTCCTTTTGATTTAAAAAAAGTTCTTGTTTGTTTACCAAGTTACCAAGCATCATTTATTTTATCTTTTTCAAATCTAAGTTTAGGCAAATCTTTTACCAAATCCTTTTTGTATAATTTGAAAAATAAATACATGTTTGAATGTCCTAACCTACGATGCCATAACCAGCTAGTCTCATTGATTTTGGCATTCATTGCAACTAGGCATTCACCATCTTGCATAGGAAGATTATCAAGATCAACTAGATAAATGTTGTCATGCTTATTTCCAATGAATTTCATCCCATCACCACTAAGACTAGACACTATGCAAAGAGATGATTCAAAAATGATTTTAAAATCTTTATCATAAAATTGACTAATACTCAGTAAATTATCTTTTAAACCTTTTACTAATAATAAATTATCAATAAAAATAGATAGAGAAATGTAAACTTTATCGACACCAATGATTTTGCCTTTTCATTGTCTCCAAAGATTACATTCCCTCCATTTAAAGCTTCAAGAGAGGTGAATTGATTCACATCTTCCGTCATGTATCTTGGGCAATCACTGTTAAGGTATCACATTCTTCTTTTTCTCCTTGGTTACAAGATACACCTATAAAAAAGATCAAGTTTTTGCTTTAGGTACCCAAGCCATCTTGGATTCTTTAGGGTTAGTTGTGATGGTTCCTTTTAGAATCGAAACTTTTCTAAATTTGTTTACCTTTCTTAAATTACATTGATATGCTTTATGTCCAAATTTTTCACAACAAAAACATGTAATACTACTAGAAGATGCAGGAATAAAGAAATTCTTGAAATACATTTATTGTTTTTGAGGTTTATATCCCAAACCAACTTTAGTAAAAACTGCACATTGATTAATTAATAATAAATTCAGTCTTTCAGAACTAAACATGAATTTTTTAACAAAGGGCTTGGCTTTATCAAGCTCTTCTTTGAATTTCTTGTTTTTCAACTCAAGGTCTTTGTTTTTCTTTATAACCTCATCATTTGAAACAGAAACATTGGATCTTTTTAAAACTTCTATCTCTTTTGAGAGAGCATTCTTTTCTTTTTCCAAAACAGCAACCTTGGCTTTTAATTCTTTATTTTCATTACTAAGATTATTGTTTTCAAAAGGAAAAGAATCAACTTGCTTCTTTAATTTCTTATGCTCAATTTTCAATAATTTATATTCATGCACAAGTTCATCAAAATATATCTAAGTTCTTCAAAAGTAAATTAAGATTTAGATTGTACCTCATTTTATATGCCATGTGTTGCCCAATAAGCAACCCAAGAGGGAAAGTGAATTGGGTTTCTAAAAAATTAAATATTAGAATGCAAGTAAGTATCAATTCAAAACAATTCAAGTGTTGGTGTAGTGTTTGTGCATGTGAGTTAATCAAGTATATGCAATGAAATTTAAAAAAACAAGAGCAAACCAAATAGAGGTAAAGAAGAGAGAGCAAACAACACAATACAAGATTTTATAGTGGTTCGATGCACACCAAGCACCTATGTCCACTCCCCAATATCTACTTGGAATTTTTACTATAATTGATGAGGACATTAGATCAACATAGACTTCAATCTTCAATTTGTTCTCTAAGTTATGTGTTGGTCAATTTTTATTAAGTCCTCTAATGAAGTCCAAATTTTGTGAGTCCTATAATAAAGTGAGCCAGTTGAGTTCACTAAGTCAGTGAAAGTTCCTTGTTTAGTCCATTGAGTCTTGTTTATATATTCAGTGAGTCCATTTATTTATTTAGGCCTATTTTAAGTCTTGTCAGTTAGGCTTTTTTGAGTCCATGTAATTTTATTCAAGAGGAGGACCCTTGGACCCACACTTAAGTCACCAGCCCAACATCTGGACTCCCTTCATGTCGCCCAAGCCCTCTAGGAGATGGTGCCCCAGCATACCAGGCCCTAGGCGCCTCAAGCCCACAAGCTCACGTATTGAATGGCACCCAGTCCAAATCCCCAAGGAAGTCGTTCCCATATCCAAGCCCTCCCAAGCCCACTGCAATTGGCGCCCAAGCCTTTGACCCAATCCAAGATGCCCAGGCTTTGACCCAGTCAAAAAAGATTCATCCAAGCCCACCAGGGAATGGAAAAGTCAAAGCAGTCCAAGAGAATTTCATCCCAGCCCAAGCCCATGGAGAAAAGTCAAAGCTTCCAAGTTTTACAAGGAGTCCAATGTCCAAGTCCTACTAGAATTTAGGCCTCCTAATTTCAATCAAACTTTGTACTCCTAATTCTAGTTAAACCTTGTACTCCTTGTTCCATACAAACTTGTAATCCAATTTTGACAGGAAAAGGGCCCTGGATGAATCTATAAATACTCCACCCCTCCCCCTCTTGTAATCTAATATCTTTTCATGAATTAAAACTCTGGTAAATTTTTCATATGACAATTTATGTTCTTTGAAAGTGTGTGTGAGACTTGTCTTTTTTTTTCTTCTTACTAAACCCTAGCCATTGCCCATCCAAGCAAGAGCCCAAGATGCCCACCATCAGCCCTCCAAGATCCAGATGCCCAAAGCTTCTTCAATTGGCCACCATCCTCTTTAACAGCCTTCTCTTCCCTTCTTCCATTTTCTTCCAGTTTATTATTTTTCTCATCATCTATGATCCTAACCCATGACATTTGTAGGATCCCATCGACGAAACCATCCTCAGATGATGTCTTCTTTGCCCTTGAATGAAGCTGATAAAAAGTCGACGGATTCGTGGGAAGTGACCGGATCATCCAGGTATCGATATGAGTTGAGAGATCTCTTCTACATCAACTAAAATCATTGCCTGGTATGTTAAACCTAATTCACTTCTCACTTTTTTTGATTTCTTGAAGGTGAACATGCTCCTAATATGCCTTCTTATGCCTAGGATCCTAATTTTTTTTTCTCTTTGATTAATCTAGCATGTGGGTAGGATGCTAATTGATATAGGATAACCTTAACCTAATCTATGCTAGTTTCGGAATCAAAACCATAAAAAAAACCAAAAAAATATTTGCTTGCTTTAATCTGATTTTCTTCATCTTCATCCCTTTTATATCATCCTGCATCATATTAGAATCTCGTCCCTCATCAATTTTGGTATCAGAGCACAATTTAGGGTATGTTCTTGCATCTTAGTTTAGATTTTTGCATCCTGAATTCTGCATAACCCCTCAAAACATAGAACTGTTTCCCTATCAAACATCTTTATTTTTTTCTGATTTTCATAGTTAATATCCTCTGTTTTGTCCTCTATTTTCTTGTTGTTTTTTTGGAATTCTTTAGGTCCAAAAATATACAAACAAATAGTAAAAAGAAAACCCTAACAAAAATCTGTATCATGTTATCTGCATTAGGGGTCTGAGTTTCAGTCTGATTCACACATCTTAGGTATTTTAGTTTTCTCTAAAGTTTGCATCATTTCATCTCTGTTGAGTCCTCTATTTTACTGATATTTTTATAAGATTTTACAAAATCTAAAAGTATGAAAAAAATCAGCATCCTTGAAAACCTAACTGGAAATCTATCTTTTCCTGCACCCAGTTAGACACCCTATGTTTTTCATCATAATACCATTTTTGTTTTGCATGAAATTTGGTAGGAAGAATCCTCACACGTCATTCTCTATTTTTTATTTTTTAAAAGTTTTTATGCATTTAAATCTATGCTAACTTCTGCATCAAACAAATCCTAATTTCAGTTTCTGCATATCTGACTAAACCAAACCTAATCAACTACCAAACCCCACCCAACCCCAACTAATTTTGTTTGATAACTTAACCGACTTAAAGTTAATTTGACCTCAGAAAAAGACAAGAAAACATTTTTATTTTCTGTTTGTTATTAGATTGCATTAGGGTCATTGATTGTGCCTCATCTCATCTAAACTAATCTTAAGGGCAATCTCAATATCTCAGATCAGGGCAGGATTTCATTACCTGTCCTCGCCCAAAATAACCACCCATCATCAGAATCCAAACCTAATTAAAATTAATTAACCTAATTTGCTCTAGTGAGCTAGGGACACTAACAGGTCGAGTCCGAGTCTAGTAAAAAAATTAGTACACTCAACCCATCACTATTACTGAAAGCTGGTGTCTAAGGCTAGAGGTCCAGAGGCAAACTCCCTAAGTGGACTGGTAGTTTTTAATTAGGACCCTGTCACAGGCAGGGGGAGTCTCCCACCACCCCACCTCTTACCTGGCCAGTGGAAGGATTAGGTATTGTATTGAGTGTAAGTTGAGTTGATTCACTTGATTTTGGCTCTAGTTCTAGCAAACCCTAGTACGATTAACCCGTGTGTGCTTGGTTGCATCATAACCCTTGTGTGTTTGATTGCATGACCGTTAGATTAGAAGCCCAATACCAATAGCCCCAACCCAACCCAACCTAGTGTGACCATGGAGCCCAACCCTAGGAGAGCCCAATACTTTGACCCATATTGGGAGCCCAACCCTAGGAGAGCTCAATACTCTGACCCATACTGGGAGCCCAAACCTAGGAGAACCCCATACCATGACCCATACTTGGAGCCCAACCCTAGGAGAACCCAATACTCTGGCCCATACCAGAAGTCCAATCATAGGAGACCCAATTATGATTTCATAGATCCGAATGAGAGAACCATTAAGTACATTGGGATATATACACCTAACTTTAGTGGTGATCTTGATTTTGAGGATTATCTTGCTTGGGAAAGCGACATGGATCTATATTTTGATCAGGAGAAAATGTATGGGAGACATCAATTCGAATTTGCTAAACATAAGTTAGTTTGCGAGGCTAAGGTAGATTGGGTTATGTTTGTGGAAATGTCTAGACTAAAAGGAGAAATGCCCATAACTACCTGGAGTGACATGAAACGTGAACTTAGGAAAAAGTACCTACCCATAAAATACGAACCTAGCTCCTATGTACCAAAGTCCTATGAGCCCAAAGAACCTATAATCCATAGAACTAAACCCAAGTCCTATGAGTCTAAAAGATCTACAACCTATAGATCTGAGCCCAAATCCTATGAGCCTAGAACCTATGTACCCAAAACCTATGAACCTAGATCCTATGACTCTAGACCCTATGCACCCAGATCCAACAAATCTATAACCCATAGGTCTGAGCCCATGTCCTATGAGCCCATAACCCCTAGGTATCAACCTAGTGCCAGTCAGGTTTTTCCTAGTTGACCTGAATCCCATAGGATTAATACCCCTAGGTATCAGCCAAGTATTAATCAGGAACCCCTTGGTCAACCCATCCATGATACCCTAGATACAATTTTCTCTTAGCCAACCCCCTCCTACCACCCCACTGGTTTACAAGAATGACATTGAAGAGGAAGTGTATGAAGTTGATGTGAGCTTAGTGATAAGTATGAGGAAGAAAAAGAAGGCATACCCATAGAAGACCTAGAATTAGTTGACCCAGTAGATACCTAGATAGAAGTCAACCTAGAATTAGTTGACCATGACCATACCCAGATAGAAGTCAATCCAAAGTTAGTTGACCCTGACCATACCCAAACTGTAGTGGAAGAACAGTTAGAGGAAGAGACACGAGATACTACTATTATAATCTCTTCCTTTTTGCTGATGACAAAATATTTAAGTATATGCATATGAAAGCTCAAAGATTTTTAGCAGGTATAGTGCTTTAGACAACAAATTCAGAGCTAATGATGATACATATCAAAGTCTACAAATATGTTAAATGACAAGGAATGAGACTTATTGATACTATATCAGAGCTGTATATGAATGTTTGAAGAAATGCAAAGTTATACATAAAAATAATTATCTAAAATAGTGATTTTAATGTATTAGAGCTATAGATCATAATGTATCAGAGTTATGATCAAAAAGGTTTCAGAGCAAAGATGTACAAATATGTGTATATGAATGTTGCTCAAAAAGAGTATTAAAATATTTTCAAAAGATAGACATTTTAGCATTAAGAGTATTAGAGCAATAATGATAATAAGAAAGGGCTTTTAAGAGTAACAAATCATTAACCAAGTACCATGGTCATAAGGAGTATCAAGATATGTAAAATTGAAAAGTATCAGATCATAGTGATAAACATGTCAATCATAACAAAAACAAAATTATCAAAACATACAACTGAAGGGTATGAATGAAGGACAAAACATTCAAAAAAAAACTCCCCCTCAATAAATGATCCTAAAAGAAAACTGATTTTCAAAAAAAAATATTTTTGAAAGGATTTTCAAAGAGATACTATTTACTTGAGTAAAAGTAAAATGACTTTCTTGCTCAAATATTGACTTTCTTGCTCAAATATTCCTGCATTTTCAATTAAACTCCAAATATTCTTTCCTTTTTTGTCATCATTAAAAAGCAGTGAGAAAAATAATAATACAACAGGTATACAGAAAATATTGATTTATTGCAGAAAGTTGCACACATAAGAAAAACTTGATATATGATATAAGAAAAGTCAATATATATATAATATTGCAAGGATTTGATACATGATACATCAGAAATTGATATTTATGACCAGTATAGACACAAAAACATCAAACATAGACAGGCTAATACATAGACTAAATATTGAGATAGAGATGGGCTAATACATAGACTAAACCTAAGGAGTAGTCTCCTCATCAGAGGAAGATGGAATATCTAAAATAACAGGCCCTGTATCCCTCGAAGGTCGAGGTCACGGTCACATCGACCGAGATCAAATAGCCTGGTTCAGGTAGGTTTAGGTGTCTCACCACATGCTCTGCTTCTACCTTTGCCATGTCTGATGTAGGTCCTTCCTCTAGCTGGTGCTGAGAAGGAAGAAGGAATATCAGAAGTAGGAGCAAAGTGAGTGGTGGGAGAAGCAACTGTATCAAACAAAGGGGGTGTGTCATCAAATGCTGGTCCTGGAGAAAGGATATGGAAACCAGGCATATAGAAACCTAGTTCCCGAATCAAAGATGATGTGTGAAGAGTAGGTGAATGAATCACAGGTGTATGAATAGAATGAATGATAGGCATAG
Source organism: Areca catechu (assembly GCA_021397845.1). NCBI lineage: Eukaryota > Viridiplantae > Streptophyta > Magnoliopsida > Arecales > Arecaceae > Areca > Areca catechu. The sequence goes on from CM038041.1 coordinate 53,928,613, forward strand.
AGCAGGAAGGGAAGTTACAGAAGGATCATGAAAAATGGATGAGCTGGGTAAGATAGGATCTGGAAGGGTGATCGCGAAGGATCAGGAATAGGAGTCTTAGACTCATCAGCAGCTACATCCAGCTCTGGCTCTGCCATAAAATCTTCGACATCAAACTCTGTGGAGGAGTCAGCCTGATCATCTACAGTATCTGGAGCAGGGGGTGCTGGTGGTGCTGGTGGAGTTGGAGGTGAACCAGAATGAGTGGAGGGTGGTACTCTACTCGAAAGACTCTCCAATGCAGATAAAATACCATAGATGCCATCACTCAATCCTCGATGGCTCTCCTACATCTCTAGATATATTTGATCAACCTGCTGTCTGATGATCATATCTGACTCCAAATGGGCAATCCTATCCTCTATAGAACTCTAGTGGCTGGCATCTCTGAGTGTGGTGGAGCAACTGGCTCAGGCTATGTAGAAGGCTCGGGCTATGCCTCCAGAATCTCTCTATGTACCTTAGAAGGCCCAGCCTCACTAGTAAAAATATGCTCCTCTGCGTCTCGTCATCTGCATCGATGGTCTGACCAGATATGCATCATCTCCATTGACCTCTGACCATATGATAGCCCATCCTATAGAGAGACCTCATGTCATAGACGTCTGTGTGCAATAACTGTCTATAATCCTCGCCGTCTATAGTCACTCCATATGCCCTGAATAGTAGTGTCAATCCCATGCCGTAGGGCAAGCAAAGCCTCCGACTGGTTGCTGCCTCCATCATCTAATGAGCCATGAGTGCTGGAAGACAAACTGCTGAATCAGTCAAACCATGACCAGTAACTCTCGCTCAGTAATAAAATCTAATAATCCGGTCTTCGGTAGAAGGATCCGGGCGATGATATGATGTACTAGCCTCATCTCTAGAGAAAGTTTGGAAGCAACAACTGATGCTCCCTCTATGATATCATCTATCTCAAAAATGCATCTCAGTCCTCTAAATCTATATGCTAATGCATCTACTATGATCCAACCAAAGGAATCTGCCAGTGTCTACTTAGGATCTCAGTAGTCAAAGGGATCTCTCTCCCACAGACCTCAGCTACCCATCCATCAGCACCTTTGGCTAAAGATCCATAGAACTCTTTGACTAAGCCAGGGTAGAACCTCTCAGAAAGAGTGCAGAACTCAGCTAGGCCAGCATCTCTCAACCACTGACCAATCCGGAAGTGATGCATGTCCAAGAACTCAAAATCTACTTGACGTCCGCCAACAACAACCTTGGAACTCATCCTACTCACTGCTATTGATATGATGGGACATCCTACTAAACTTGGGGCTCTGTTGGCACTAAATCCTCATGTCTAGCTTTTGTGCGACACTCTGCTTCTAGCTCAGATGTTCGAGGTCTTCAGATAATTTGTTTTCTAGGCCCCATTCCCAAGGAAACATATCAAAGGACAAATGTGGGAGAAAATCAAGGGTTTTCATGGTGGAAAAATCAAGAGAATCGGGAGATGAACAGTGAAAATGAGAGAAAATTGACTCCAAATAAGAAATCAAGCCAATTGAATAGAGTTTGGAGGGAAAATGGAGAGTGAGAAATACCTTAGGGATGAGTCGGCTCATGAAATTTCAAGAAAAATGGTAAGAAATCACTCGAAATACCCAATTTATTCTCAAAATCTCACTGGTCAAGTGTCGGCTCACGACCATAGGTCAAGTGTCGACACTTCCAAGTGTCTCACGACCATAGGTCAAGTGTCGACACTTCCAAATGTCAACACTTCCAAATGTCGACACTTTGACAAAAATCTGATAAAAAATAGAGAAAAAAATTTTACAGAAATTCACGATAAATGAATCAAGGAAATATGATTGATTTGATATGATTTTGAAGAGTATTAGCTTAGGAAATTTAAGAAAGGAGATCAAAGTTCAGTCAAAAGGATTGATGACTCCTAATTCCCTTCTAATCATATAGAACACATCTTTTTGAAGTGATTTGGTCAATATATCGGCCAATTGCATCTCAGTACAAACAAATTCAAGCATAATATCATTATTTTCAACTTGATCTTTAATAAAATGGTGCCTAATTTCAATGTGTTTACTTCTAGAATGTTGAACAAGATTTTTAGTTAGATTTATTGCACTTGTATTATCACATCTTATGGGTGTCTTACTTAATTTGAATCCAAAATCTTCAAGTTGTTGGTTAATCTACAAGATTTGAGCACAATAACTTCTGGCTGTAATATATTCAGCCGCAGCTGTAAATAGTGCAATTGAAGTTTGTTTCTTGCTAAACCATGAGATTAAGTTAACTCCAAGAAATTGACAAGTTCCACTAGTTCTTTTTCTATCTAATTTACATCCAACAAAATCAGCATTAGAATATCCAATCAAATCAATCGAAGAATCTCTAGAATACTACAAACCAATATCAATGAACCAGATAGATATCTAAGAATGTGTTTTACAGCTAATAAATGAGATTCTTTAGGATCAGACTGATATCTAGCACACATGCAAATACTAAACATGAATATGGTCTACCTGCAGTCAAATATAGTAAAGATCCAATGATACTTCTATATAATTTTTTATCAATACTTTTACCACATTTATCTTTATCAAGTTTACAAGAAGGGCTCATAAGTGTACCTAATGGTTTGGTACCTTTCATCCCAAACTTGTTTAAGATTTTCCTTGTATACTTAACTTAGTTGATGAAGATCCCTTCTTTAATTTGCTTGATTTGAAGTCCAAGGAAAAAGTTGAGTTCACCCATCATACTCATCTTGAACTCTCCCTGCATGAGCTTAGCAAACTTTTGACAAAGTGTTTCATTAGTAGCACCAAAAATGATATCATCAACATAAATTTGTACAACTATTATTTTTTTAAAAAAAATGAAGTAGTATCAACATGGCCTCTAGAAAAATTATTTTCAATCAAAAACTTATTGAGTCTTTCATACCATGCTCGGGGTGCTTGTTTTAAACCATAAAGTACTTTGTGAAGTTTGAAAACATGATTAGGATGTGCATGATTTTCAAATCCAGGTGGTTGTTCTACAAAAATCTCTTTAATAATATAACCATTTAAAAATGTACTTTTGATATCCATTTGAAAGAGTTTGACATTCATAAAGCATGCAAAAGCAAGTAGTAATCTTATAGCTTTGTATCTAGAAACTGGTGCAAAAGTCTCTTCAAAATCAAATCTTCTTCTTGATTATATCCTTTTGCTACCAACCTAGCTTTGTTTCTAGTAACTATACCATTTTCATCTAGTTTATTCTTAAATACCTATTTTGTACTAATTATTGAAATATTAGATAGTCTTTCTATTAGTATCCAAATATTGTTTCTTTCAAATTGATTTAATTCCTCTTGCATAGCAATTATCCAATTAGGATCTTTTTCAGCTTCTTCAATACACTTAGGTTCAATTTGAGAGACAAAAGCTATGTAGTCACATTCATTTCTAATTGAAGCTCTAGTTCTTATCCCTCTCAATGGATTAACTAAGATCAATTCCTTAGGGTGTCCATGAGCATACCTCCATTCTTTTGGTAGATCTTTGTGAGTAGGAGTGGACTTTGTAACTTCTTCTCCATCCTTCTTGCTTTGATATTCTTTATCTTCTTTGGAAGGGGGATCATCCAAAGTCAACTTCTTTAATCCTTCAGCACCTGCACACTCATAAAAAACATCCTCTTTTCTTAAGGATTTTGTTAGTAGATTCTTCAAATACAACATGTACTGCTTCTTCTACTACTAAAGTTCTCTTATTAAATACTCTATATGCCTTGCTAGATATAGAGTATCCTAAGAAGATGCTTTCATCAGACTTGGCATCAAATTATCTAAATTATCTTTGTCATTATTTAGGATAAAACAACGATAACCAAAAACTCGAGAATACTTCAAAGTGGGTTTTCTTTCTTTCCAAAGTTCGTAAGATATTTTCTTTAAAATAGGTCGGATTAAAACATGGTTTAAAATATAACAAGCTTTATTAACTGCTTCAGTCCAAAATATCTCGGTAAATCATTTTCAGAAAGCATTGTGTGAGCAATTTTTCTAAGATCTTATTCTTTCTTTCTACTATCCCATTTTGTTAAGGTGTCCTAGGTACAAAAAAATTATGATCAATTCCTTTTTCATTACAAAAATTTTCAAAATCTTAGTTTTCAAATCCTGTGCCATGATCACTTCGAATAGAAATGACTGAAGTACCTTTTTTATTTGAAAATCTTCGATAAAACTTTATAAAAGCTGAAAATGATTCATCTTTATGAGATAAAAATAAAACCCATGTAAATCTAAAAAAATCATCCACTATAACTAATCCATATCTCTTGCCTCCTAGGCTAGTAGTCATCCTAGTTGGTCCAAAGAGATCCATATGGAGTAGCTCTAATGGCCTAGAGGTTGAAACAAAGCCTTTTGGTTTAAAAGATGTTTTAGATTATTTTCCAAATTGACATGCTTCACATATTTTATCTTTTTCAAAACTAATTTTTGGTAAATCTTTTACTAAATTATTTTTACATAATTTTGAAAGAAGATGCATGCTTGCATGACCTAATCTACGATGCCAAAGCTAGAGCTAGTTTTATTTAGTATGGAATTCATTGCAACTAGGCATTCATTATTATGTAAAAGTATATTATCAAGATCAACAAGATAGACGTTACCATGCTTATTTTCAATAAATTTTACTCCATTATCATTATGACTAGCTACCATGCAAAGAGATGATTCAAAAATAACTTTAAAACCTTTGTCGCAAAACTGACTGATGCTAAGTAAATTATGTTTCAAACCTTCGACTAATAAAATATTATCTATACAAGCGAAGGGGAGATATAAACTTTACCAATACCAATTATTTTTTCTTTGCCATTATCTCTAAAAGTTACACTCCCTCCATTAAGTGCCTCAAGAGAGGTGAATTGATTCACATCTCCTGTCATATATCTTGAGCAACCACTATCGAGATACCATAATCTTTTCTTTTCTTTGGTTGCAAGACATACCTGCAAAACAAATTAAGTTTTGATTTTAGGTACCCAAGTCATCTTGAGTCCTTTAGGATTAGTAACTTGAGTGGTTCCTTTTGGAACCCAAACCTTCTTTGAATTATTTATCTTCTTAAGGTCACAATGGTATACTTGATGACCTAATTTTTTACATAAAAAGCATGTGATGCTTGATGATGCAGGTACAAGAAGTTATTAAAATATTTTTGCTATTTTTAAGGTCTATAACCTAAACCAACCTCGTTGAAAATAGCTCTTCGATTGTTTAACAAAAGATTTAGTTTTTCAAAGCTATAGTAAACTTTTCTACCAATGGTTTTACCTTTTCAAGTTCATTTTTTAATTTCAAATTTTCAGTTTCAAGATCTTTATTCTTCTTTAAAAGTTCATTATTTGAAATATTTACTTTGGATATTTTCAAAACTTCATTTTTCTTAGATAAAGCATTTCTTTATTTTTCCAAAACATCGATTTTACTCTTTAAATCACTAACTTCATTCATAAGATTATTGTTTTCATGAGAGAAAAAGTTTGCATGCTTTTTTATTTTTTTTATTTTCAATCATAATCAGTTTGTAATCATGCATAATCAGTTTATTTTCAAAAGCATTTCTAAGTTCATCAAAAATATAATCAAGTTCAAATTCAAAATTTACCTCTTCTTTTTACTATGCCATGAAGCAAAGATTGGCGACTTCGATTTGTTCTTCATCTGAATTGGAGTCCTAATTGTCACTCCAAGTTGCCTCATTGCTTTCTTTCTAAATTTCTTCTTGAGTTTCTTTAGGAGAGGGCAGTCAAACTTGTAATGTCCCGGCTTCTTGCATTCGAAGCATATTGGTAGTGCCTTCTCCTTTTCTTTTTCTTTTCTTTTTCGTTTTCTTTTTCCTTTTCCTTGCTTGGTTGAGCCTTCTTTCTATAGGGAAATTTCTTTTTCTTCATAAATCTTCTAAACTTTCTTGCTATGAGTGCTTCTTCATCCTCGTTCTCTTCTTCTTCTGATTTCACATTTGAAGACTCTTCTGTGTTGTGGATTTGAAGGTTATAGTCTTCTTTTTCTTATACGTATTCATTGCTTTTTGTTTCAAGTTCAACTTATAAGTCATGAGTGAACCTACTAGTTGCTCCAATAAAAGTTTCTCAACATCTTTGGCTTCTTGAATGGCTGTTACTTTGGAACCCCAAGATGTTAAAAGAGATCTGAGAATTTTATTGACAAGATCGGCATTAAACATAGTTTTACCAATCTTCTCATGCCATTTATAATATTTGTGAATCTAGTATACATGTCAATTATAAATTCACTAAGTTCCATACGAAACATTTCATACGTATGTACAAGCATGTTAACTTTTATATTTTTTACTTGATCGGTACCCTCATAAGTAACCTCAAGTGTATCCCATATTTTTTTGGCTGAGGTGCATGTGGAAGTCCTATTGAATTCACTAGAATCCAATACACAGTAGAGGAGATTCATTGCCTTAGCATTGATCTCGGATTGTTTAACGTCATTTTTATTCCAATCCTCTTCAAGTTTTGGAATGGAAACACCATTAACAACAACCGAAGAAATATGAGGACCTTTATCCACTACTTTTCATAAATTATAATCAATAGAGTGCATATATATTCTCATTCATGTTTTCCAATAGGTGTAATTTGTGCCATTAAAATAAGGAGATCTATTCGAAGCTTGTCCCTCAAGGTGGTTAGACCTATACACTAGAACGTGGCTCTGATACCACTTGTTTGTTGCCCAGTAAGCAACCTAAGAGGGGGGTGAATTGGGTTTCTAAAAAATTAAATTCTAGAATGCAAGTAAGTATCAATTCAAAATAATTCAAGTGTTGGTGTAGTGTTAGTGCATGTGAGTTACTTAAGTATATGCAGTGGAATTTAAAAAGACAAGAGCAAACCAAATAGAGATAAAGAAGAGAGAGCAAACAACACAAATAAACAAGATTTTATAGTGGTTCGGTGCATACCAAAGCACCTACGTCCACTCCCCAAGATCCACTTGAGATTTTTACTATAATCTTTATTAATTACAACTAATTAGCTTTCCAAGCTCACTAATCACAACCCAACTTGTTTTCACTGGGAATACAAGTCAAAAACCCTTTGGTTTTGCGGGTTAACCAAAAACCTTGTTGATTTTGTGACCTAACTAAAATAGGCTCACCAACACACCCTCCTTGGTTTTGTAAAATAGGCTAACTAAAAATCTTCATTGGTTTTAACACAGGCTTACCAACAAACCTCCACTTCTAGTTTTAAATCCCTTGAAACTAGAAACACAAGAAAGAAATCAAGAATATAGTAAAGAATACAAAAAGCTTTTAATATAAAGCAAGTATCTCTTTGAAGCTCTTGAAAACTTATTGTGGATGCTTGTCCTTAATTTGTTGAAGCCTTAAATATAGCTTGAATGATTGAACTTGAATGCACTTTAATGCTTTGGAAGCTTGAAGGTTTTTCTTCACTTGAAAGTAGATGAAGACTTGAAGAATATTCAATGTAAACTTGTCCTCTTCTTTCCTCTTCATTTAAAAACCCTTTAAATACCTCTTAGAGCCTCAAATGGCTGAATATGACCATTGGAGGGCTGAAACTAGCTATTGGAGGGTGAAAGGATCAATTCTGTGCTTCAAAAAACTAGCCGTTACCGTGCAGTCTGAACTCCAAGTGCCGATACTTCGAGTCACGAGTCGATACCTGAGTTGACACTTATCTTCTATGAGTCGGCACTTAATTCAAAAATTATTACTTGAAACTTTCTAGAAATCTCAGGTGAGTCGACACTTCTTCTGGTGAGTTGACACGTGAGTCGATACTTGATCTTCATGTATCGACACTTGAGGAAATTTCGTGAAACTCAGCATGTTCTGTAAACTTTTTGTCTCAGGCATTAAGTCGATACATGAGTCAACACCTGGTCTTCATGAGTCGACACTTGAAGCATGCCGCTGAAACTCCTTTTTGCATATCAGATTCTGGCTTCCATGAGTCGACACTTCATTTTCATGAGTTGACACTTCACTGAAACTTTTCGAAACAATGCTGAATCTTCTTCAATCTTAACATTTGATCCATTTTAAGTTATTCTTATTTTCTTAAGTCCATTCAAACTTGAGATTTTCATTTGGAAAGGGAACTTCTTCAAATGTATGATAAGCAACCTTTTAACAGAGTTGATGAGTACCTTTTTCTGATAAAACATACTTAAATAAATAATTAGTACTTAAATATACTTAAGTGTTTTGTTAGTCATCAAAATCAATATAGGAGTCAACACCATAAGGCAAAAATTGGCAACTTCTTGCTCTTCTTCCTCCAAGCTAGAATATTCACTTTCGCTCCAAGTAGCCATCATTGCCTTCTTCTTGTATTTTTTTTGAGCTTCTTGAAGAGAGGACAATCAAACTTGTAATGATCGGGCTTCTTGCATTCAAAATAAATGGGTTGGTCCTTCTCCTTCTCCTTTTTTTTTTCTTTGCCTTTATCTTTACTAGACTCTCCTTTGTGTGGCTTCTTTTTATATAAGTACTTCTTTCTCATAAATCTTCTAAATTTTCTAGCCACTAGAGCCTCCTCATCTTCATTTTCACTTTCTTCAGACTTCTCACTTGAAGGTTCCGTTGGTGTAGTGGATTTGAGGGCAATTGTCTTATTCTTTCTGTCTACATCCACTGCTTTTTACTTTAGGTTCAATTCATAAGTTATGAGTAAACTAACAAGCTGCTCCAAGGGTAGGGTCTCAACATCCTTTGGTTTTTGGATAGCCATCACCTTTGGATCCTATAAAGATGGCAAAGATCTAAGAATTTTGTTAACCAAATCAGCATTAGACATTGCTTTGCCAAGACTTCTCATTCCATTAATATATTAGTAAATCTTGTATACATATCAAAGATGGATTCATTAAGTACCATTATAAATATCTCGTATGTGTGAACAAGTATATTTATTTTTTGTATTTTTCACTTGTTGGGTACCCTCATGTGTAACCTCAAGTATGTCCCATATTTTCTTTGTTGATACACTTGTGAAAATCCTATTGAATTCACTAGGATCCAATGTGCAATAAAGCAAGTTCATTGCTTTGGCATTAAGCTCATATTGCTTAATATCATTTTCATCCCAATCTTCTTCAAGCTTTAGAATGGAAATATCATTAACCATAATTGAAGGAACATGTGGACCTTTAACTATAACTTTTCAAAGATTATAGTCAATAGAATGTATATAGATGCGCATGCGAGTTTTTCAATATCTGTAATTTGTGACATCAAAAAATTGTGATCTATTTGAGGCTTGACCCTCAACAACACTAGTACCTATTGGGGTTGCCATAGATCTTTTACTCAAGACAGTTAGACCTACTTAGTTGAGTACAAGGCTCTGATACCACTTATTCCTAGCTAAAGCAATTCAAGAAGGGGGGTGGAATTGGGTTTCTAAAATTTTTTATAAGAATTAAAAATAAGTGCTAGTGTGTTTCCAAAGTGTTTATATACTCAATGAAAATATGCAGCAGAAGTAGTAAAGTAAATGCAAAAAAAGTAAATGTCAATCATAAACATAAAAGTTTTATAGTGGTTCGGTATATTCCAAAATACCTACGTCCACTCCTCAAGCTTTCCTTGGGTATTTTACTATAACCCAACCTTGATTATAGTATATTAGTTTTTTGGGCTCACTAATCAAAATTCTTTGATTTTTACAAGGCTAACAAAAAATCTAATTGGTTTTTACAAGGCTAACCAACAACCCAAGTTGGTTTTCACAAGGCTCACCAACAAACCAAGTTGGTTTTTACTCAAGGCTCACTAACAAACCTCAATACTAGTTTCAATCCTCGTGAAACTAGTAACAACAAGAATAATTTAAGTACAATGTAAAAAGTATAATAAGCTTTCTCAAGAAGTAAATAAACTCAATAAAGTACTTGATTGTTGTCAAAAAGCTTGTCTCTAAGTTGTTGAAGCCTCAATCAATGCTTGAGAATATGGAGTTGAATGCTCTCTTTGAAACTTGAATGTTTAAAGACTCAACTTCACTCACAAGTAATAAATACTCAATTAATTCTTAATGAACAATCAATGAATTACTTTTCTCTTGTGTTTGGTGATCTTTAAATACCTTTCCAAGCCTTAAAGGACAGTTTATAGCCATTAGGGAGGAGAAAATAGCCATTAGACACAAATTGAAGAAGTTCTACGCTTCAAAAAACTAGCCATTACTGTTCACTTAGACTTGCAAGTATTGACACTTCAGTCCATGACTCGATATTTCAGATCATGAGTCAACACTTAAGTCAAAAAAGTTTTCTGAAGTTCTCTGGAATGCACTGGTGCATTGACACTTCTTCTGATGAGTCGATACTTCATCTTCATGAGTTGATACTTGGACAAATTCCTGAAATCAGCAAGTTCTGTCTTCTTTTTGGTCTCGGGCCCTGAGTTGATACTTGGCGAGTCGACACTTGGTAACTCATGAGTTGACACTTCAGCATGACTCATGAAACATTTTCTACGTATCAGCTCAAGCTTCTATGAGTTGATACCTTGAGTCAACACTTGAGTTCCATGAGTTGACACTTGGCTGAAACATTATTAAAACTTGTCCAAATTCAAAATTTGAGTCAGTTAAAGTCATTCTTATGTACCAAGATCCATACAACTTGAAAATCCATTAACATAAGTGACTTCTTCAAAAAGATGACAAGCATTTTGAACTCTTCAACACATTATAACTTTGATGAGTACCTTATTCTGATAAATATACTTTTAACACATAATTAGTATTCAAATATACTTAAATATTTTTTATTCATCAAAATCAAAACAGGAGTCAACATAAGGAAATGGTGAATTGATCTTTAGAAAAATATTGGAGAAGAAAAAGATCGGCATGTAGAGTTTTAGCCAGCATGGACTAGTGAGCCGATGCAAGGAACTTGTGAGTTGACTCAAGGGTCGACTCAAGGAATGACTCAAGCTCCATGAGTCACAGTTGTCAAAAAATCTAGAAGGCTAAATTTTTGGCATAGTCTGTGAGTGACTCAAGAAATTGATGAGTTAACTCAAGGGTCGACTGAAGGATTGATGACTCAAGCTTCATGAGTCTTAGTTACAGGAAATCCAGAAAGCAAAAATCTTCAAATTCAAGCTGTGAATCGACTCAAGCATCTAGTGAATTGACTTAAGGATCGACTCAAGGTTTAGTAAATCGACTCATTAGATTTTGATAGCATAGTAATGGCTAGTGTTTTAGATGTGCAGAAACTTATACAATGTGTTAAAAGGCTAGTTTTTATTTCCAAGTAGTCATAAACTATCATTTAAAGGTTCTAAGTGGTGCGGGCACCACAACTCAAAAGAGAATTCAATCCAGTCTAAATAAACCAGATTCATTATGGATTTTAGAGGAGTAAGTTTAGTTTACTTTTGGTTTCAATTTTATTTCTTTAATTAAACATGAGTCCTGTAAATAGGAAAGTTTATTTAGGATTAGGTCCATGTTAATTTGGTCTTTTGAATCAAATTGGGTTCAATTTGACATTGTAATTAGTTGAATTTTAAGTTGAGTCTAAGATGGGTTTGAATTGGGTTCAAGATAAGCAAGAGGGCTTGAAAATTAAGTGCCACAAGACACTCCAACCAACCATGCCAAGGAGGATGCCACATCATCAAGCTTACTTGGAGGCCATGTCATCTTCAAATCCTACATGGAGGACACCTAAGCATGATGCCACATCACCAAGCTTTGGGTAGCCAAAATTTGAGTTCAAATGCAAGGAGGCCGACCACCATTTTCTCCCCATATCAAGCATGGTTTCAACTCTCCTTCCACATAGCTAGCAACCTCCCATGATATTCTCCATGTATTTCAAATTTTCAAACTTGTATTGGAGGCTTATAAATAACCCTCCAAACCCTCTTGTAAAGACAATTTTGATGAATGAAAATTTCAGATTTCTATTTCCATTTGTGTTTGTGCAAATGTCCTCTGAGAGGGAGAGGGTGAGAGGCCCATAGGTTCTTTATTTAGTTAAGTAGCTACCTCCAACTCCATCAACCAAAACCATCCTCCCCCATCCACCAAAACCACTATAAAATTGTGTGTGTTTATTGTGCTTTACTTTCTTTCTCTTTTATCTTCATTAGCTTAGCATTTATCTTTAATTTGCTCATATATACTGCCACATGCATTTCACTAGTTTTTCAAAAACAGTACATCTTTATTTAAAATTTTAAAAAAACTCAATTATCCCCCTCTCTTGGATTGCTTCACTAGGTAACACTAACTTAACAACTTTCTTAACAATGTAACTAACTTATAAATGGTTATAATCGTCTAACCAACTTGGTCCTAAACTTCTATAAAAAAGAGATCCAAGGAAACTCCAAAGGACCTCTCATGCACACTCATATACTCTCTCAATTTTTTTCTTATTGTTCTCCCTCTCTAAGTTGACTTAAATATTGAAAGGTCCATCGTTACAGAAATCACACCCAAGGATTTCTTTTGTAGGTCAAAGAGCTAATCGAGTCCACTTTCAAAGTCATCAACCAGTTTCTTGAAAAGACCCTTAGAAGCCCAAAAGCCACTCCAGCACATCAAGCTTATCAAGCTTGGAGAGGTGTAGTAACAAATTCGGTGCTAGAGGAAGGGACTTGTCCAAATCTTTCAAAAAAATGATGAAAGGAAGCCCACTCAATCCCACTCTCCAATGGTGATTTTCTTGAGATGCTCTTAATACAATACAAGTTGAGGTAAGAAATCCTCAATCCATTCCTGCTATTGATCCAAGAATAGACACTCTGGTTGAGTAGGTCCAACTGCTGACAAGTACCATCCATCTTCTTCAATAATCTACTATTTGGTCTTCTGCTCCATTGGCTAAATCATCTCAGCATAACCATTGGTATTGGTCTAGGGTGATAGAAGTCATAACCTTCCTATAGGGAGGAAAAAATCTAGTGATTAATTCCTCTTCAAGAAGGAAGGAACTATGATTCCTAGGAGGATTCAACTCTAGTGCACCCTTCTTATCATCGCTCTCAGTAAAAGAATGTTATCGAAAGGAAGGTCCAGAGCTAGAAGCTAAACTCAGAGAAATCTATATGAAAGATTACCACCAGAATAATTTTCATGACTTCAATACTCAATCTCCTTTTTTTGAAGAAATAATGAATGAGCCAATTTTTCATCAGTTCAAGATGCCTTCCCTATGACAGTTCTACTGATCCTAGGATAGTTCTACTTGTATCTTGATTTAATTAATTAAGTAATTGTTATCTTTTACTAACTACTGTTCTCAATCTAATGTTCTACAACCAATTTTTTTTTTCTCTTTTTCATGAAATAGTTACTCTTAATCCCTGAGGATACGATCCGACTCATCACTAGCTATAGTAGTGAGTAGGTTTTATTTTTGACTGCCAATAATAGCGATCAATGGTATAATCATCTCACAAACGGTTATGACTGCTTAACCAACTTGATCCTAAACTTTTATATATAGGGGATCGAGGGGAACTCTAAGAAAGCTCACACACATACACTCATACTCTCTACATTTTTTTCTTACTGTTCTCTTCCTATAAGCTAACTTATGCATCAGAGGGTTCCCTTAAAGAAATTCTATCAATTTTTCAATGTCAAGAACTTTTTAACAAGTCAAGGAGTTGATCGAGTTTACTTTCAAAGTCATCAACCAATTTCTTAAAAATCCCTAGTAGCTCAAAAGCCACTCTAGCACATCTAGCTTATCAAGCTTGGAGAGGTGCAGCAGTATTTGTCAATGTATTGTTAGGTTCTTTTAGGTCAATCAGCAACTGGGAATTCAACACCATGGTCTTCTTTTCCTGGTGAAACCCAAGTGTCAAGTTGGTGCCCTCCAATTCATCACCATGCATGTTGATGCTAAAAGAAGAGGAAGATCCTTTAATATCTTCTTTGCTGTGTGAGAGTAGAGGTAGATTTGATTGTATCATATTATTGAAGTTGACTTTTGCCTGGTTGCCACCCGGTTATGGATCAGAAGGAAAGGGTATTAGATTTCGTACATATGGGTGACAGTGGTATTGATGGTGGTGATGAAAGAGGAGAATGTAGACCACTAGGCCGCATGATAAGGTATGAAGGAAGATCGAAGGAGGGATGACAGATAGGGGGTTGAAAAACCATATACACATGTCTTGGTTTTATGATTTTTAATTTATCTTATATACATGCCTTAGGATCCCTGAGATAAGTTATATGGCATGCACCACCTGCCCCCCCCCCCCCCCCCCCCCCCCGAAAAAAGAAAGAAAGAAAGAAAGAAAGAAAGAGAGATAGGGGAGAAACTTTTCCCAAATGTTGTACTTGTTAATCTCACCATACTATACAAAGGATATCCTCAAGTTCATTGGGCTAAAGCCAATATGGATGGTTTCCATGGTCCAACCCATACTAATGCTAGGGTGGCTTTATATATTTCTTTTTGATAAGTTCTTTGTACACCATCCTGATGGAGAAAAATTACATTGCATAACTTGACTGGATCATATAAGTCCCGCTTTTCAATGTGATATGGTCGTATCCATAGACGTGGAGTCCATTTGGATGCCAGTTGTCAGCCAACAAACAGAAGTGCCACCTAAGCCTGGTGCCTAAGCAAGGAGCCTAAGTGAGTCCTCTGCCAAAGTCAGTTCCTGGCTGAGGTTGAGCTCAAGCTGCCATCCAGCGAAGAAAGGAAGGCAACGGAGATTTGAATCATGGTGAGAAAGAGGGTTGCCCTCACCGAGACCTAGCCATTGAGACAATACAACTAACAGGTGGCAGCCCACCGCCTGAGGCCTACGAAGAAAGGTGCCCCACCGGACCACCAAGGCCCCCTCAAGCCCCAATTTTTACCAATCAGGAAGGAGCATCCCCTTTAAGGCACGGCACTTCCCAGTCTACCATCTGCACTACCTATAAGTAGAAGGTCATGCTAGAGGATTCAAACCCTAGGGCGGCCGCTCGCATGCCAATACTCTGCCAGGTTTCCCGAAACATGGTGACCAACCAGAATATCAGAGCTAGCAACATAACTCCCCATCTCAAAAGGGCAAACGGGAGCTCACGCGCAGTTCCCGCGTGTTGCCAGATATCACCCCTAGGACTCCCCCGAAAGGAGAACATCTGGAAAGCAAGCAAGAGGTCGTACATGGCCTCTCCATACCAAACTAAAAAAGGGGACCTCCGAATGAAAGAAGAGGACAAGAGGCAAAACCAGCAGAGGGGTAAGAGAGGTAAAGGTTGGCACAGAAGGGGAGAGAGCAAACCTGACACAGTGCTCTGGGGGCTACCAGGGAATTCGTTGGAAGAATCCCATGGACACAGCCGACCTTGCTCCCATCCTCCTTCTCTACTAACTCCCTACACTCACTTTCTTTTCTCAAATACATGACTCCCGAATGTGGAAACCTCACCGGGATCCACCAAGGGAGATCTGTTTTCTTGGATCACTCACTGACTTGATCATCGGAGTGCCCCCGCCAGAATCCCCGACTCAAGTTTCTTTTCTTTTTGCAGGGGTCCGGAAACACGCGCAGGATCCTAGGCAAGGGGAGCGATGCCCGATGCCATGCTAGAGCTACAGGCCACGATGATCCACGCGGCAACAGATTGGCATGCCAGGTAGGGGGGCAGACATAGGATGCTGAAACATTAGCCAAACTAGTCCCCCCACCACAAAAGTAGCTCTACTCGAGGCATGGTGGTGACACGTGCATAGGAAGCCTCTGCTAGCCACGTGGAGGGCCCTCCTTCCCACGGAGGTCCACACAGCCTAGAGGAGGAGCTTCCCGCTCTACCACAACCACCTCCGATGGATGTCCAACCCCCACCACACTTGCCCAGCAGATGCAAGTGCTGCTTGCGGCAGTGCGACAGTTACAACACCAGCAATGGCACCTAGCACCCAACAGCAGCCAGGGACCTTTGCAGCCCAAGTCATCGTCCCCCATGGTAGTTTGCATCCCTACCAAGAAGGCCTTCATAACGCGGGCCACAACTAATCCTGGGGGTCACCTCCTGGCCCCAACGAAGTGACTAAGGAGCGGGTCGATCGATTGGGAGGGCCAGTCCCGAAGCTTGAAGTGCATTTTTCACAGGCACGTAGATGCTGCCAGAGCAAGGCCCCCCGTCGCAACCCTCCTCAACATTCGCCTCCATCTTCTCTAGCAGCCTTAGCAGAAGACTCTGCTGATGAGGCTATCAGGCGCGTGCCAGAGAAGCGCCTTGAGGAATAAGAGCATAAGTTAGCGGAGCTATTTTGCCAGTTTGCCAATATGCAAGGCTCCTCTAAAGAGCCAACGGGCTATGATGCCCATCCCCCTTTCTCCCGAGAGATCTAAGAGGGCCAATCCCGAGTCGATTCCGCATGCCTCAGGTGGATCCCTATAATGGACCACCAACCCTTTGGACCACCTGGGGAGCTACAAAGCTCTCATGGGAGTCCAGGGGACAACGGATGCTTTCTTTTGCATAGCCTTCCCCGCTACCCTATGGAAGGCCACTCGGGTCTAGTTTACCCGTCTCGAGCCTGAAAGCATCGGTTCCTTCGTAGAGCTGGAAAGAAGGTTCGTGGCACACTTTGATGCTTACCGAAGAATATCATGAGAAGCTGATAGCCTTTTCTCCATCAAGCAGCAGGACCACGAGCCCTTGCAAGACTATGTGGCCCGTTTCAAGGTTGCCACACTGGAGATCTATAACCTGGACGAGTCCATCACCATGATGGCACTGAAGAGAGGGCTCTGGACTTCTCGCTTGACTTACTCTCTAGACAAGAAGCCACCGAAGATGTACTCTGACCTCCTCCTTTGCGTTCACAAGTATATTCGCATTGAGGAGGCAGACCATGCCAAGATAGAACTAGATGGGAAGCCCCTGAAGAGACAAGCTCCGGGGGAGGCTCCAAAGGCATGCAGGCCTAGGCCGAACCCCGGTCTTCGAGCAGGGCCCAAGCCAAAGAGCGGTCCTGTTTCGGAAGAAGCATACACCTCTCTCCTCTCTCCGAGATCGAAGACCCTCATGAAGATTGAGGGCGAGCACTACCTACGTAGCCCTCCCCCACTGGGATCATCTAGTGGCCGTGACAAGATGAAATACTATCGGTTCCACCATGACCATGACCACAACACCTAGGACTGCCACCACCTCAAAAGAGAGATCGAAGATCTGATAAGAAGGGGCTATCTCTGGAAGTTCATGGAGGGCAAGACCCCTGCAGAGCCCTAGATACTTATGGCTCTTCCTCCTGCCCCTGTAATCGACAACCGGTCCACCGAAAGGCCCCGCATGATGTGTTGGGGGGCAAGCTCTCCCTAAATTGGGAAGGCCTCTATGGAGTAGTTGAGGTCTTTCCACCTGAAGCCTACCACCCCGCCGATATTGACGGCGACAAAAGTCTAAGGGCTTACCTCCAAAAATGTAAGGCTCCTCCCTTTTCAATAAAACTATCCTTTCAGTGCAACATTGTCTTTGCCCTACAGGAAAACCATCGCCTGACTCTAGGCCTAGCAACCAAAGTCGGGAGCCACAGTGCCCCGCACCGAAACTGAGAAGTAGCACCCCGCACCAAAGCCCGGAAACTTTCGAAGCCCAGTACCAAAGCCCGAAAACTCCTGAAGCTCGGCACTAAAGCTCGGAAACTCCGAAGCCCAGCAATAAAGTCTGGAAACTCCCGAAGCCCAGCACCTAAAGCCCAGAAACTCCCGAAGCCCGGCACCTAAAGCCCGAAAACTCTCGAAGCCCAGCACCAAAGCTCAGAAACTTCCAAAGCCCGGTACCTAAAGTACAGAAACTCTCGAAGCCCGGCACCTAAAGCCAGAAAACTCTTGAAGCCCAACACCAAAGCCTGGAAACTCACGAAGCCTGGCACCTAAAGCCCAAAAACTCCTGAAGCCCGACACCAAAGCCCGGAAACTTTCGAAGCCCGGCACCTCAAGTCGGAAAACTTTTGAAGCCCCGCACCTGTCACCGTGCTCACAGTTCGGAGATGTCAATGGGATTTCCCAGAAGTTCTACCATCTACCGCCTGACTCACAGCTCGGCATCTCAATCCAGGAAACTCTTGAAGCCTTGCACCTGTCACCGTGCTCACAGTCTAGAGATGTCAACGGGACCCCACAGAAGTTTTGTCATCTATCGCCTAACTCATAGCCCAGCACCTCAAGTCGAGAAACTTTTGAAGCCTCGCACCTGTCGCCGTGCTCACAATCCAGAGATATCAGCGGGATACCCCAGAAGTTCTGCCATCTACCGCCTTACTCATAAACTGGTACCTCAAGCCAGGAAACTCCTGAAGCCTCGCACCTGTCACTGTGCTTACAGTTCGGAGATGTCAGCGGGACCCTGTAGAAGTTTTGTCATCTACCGCCTGACTCACAGCCCGGCACCTTAAGCTGGAAAACTCTGGAAGCCCCGCATTCAACCCGCTGGACCCCAGTTTAAAGATAGCAAAATGGGGCACTCTCAAAGGCCCACACTCCACTGACCGGACTCAGAGCCAGTGAGGATAATCTTAAGGCTCCTCAAGTCATGTTCCCTAACTTGACGGTAGACCTCAGGGCTGCACAGGCCCCCTCCCTCAAGTCATTCGCCAGCTCCGGCTTAACTGAAGAGGTTCAAGGTAACCATGAAAATAAAAACTCAGTGAAGTGAGAAGGGCTTCATTGATGTTGCATGAAAAAGATACATCATCAAAGGACCCCCGACAGGCCGAGTGGTCACAAAAAAAAAAGAAGAGAAGAAGGGCAGGTTCCGGAAGGAGATCGGAGCCTATCCCTAAGCAAACTCTTTCCTGGGACAGTGGATAGGTGTGCGATGTCCTCTTGGGCCTCCATAGTCCTAGTCGGTGGGACCTCCTCAGCGACCAGGGCAAGCTCCACCTTAGTGGCAGTGGGAGTCGTGGCTCCCCTTGAGCTTCCACTAAGGATGCTCAGGACCACAATCTCGTCCAGCCTCAGCCCTGGGAAGTGATAGGCCACCAAGGATTTATAGACCTCGAACCCTTTGATGAAGGAATCCATGGCCGCCTCCCGGACTTCATCGACAAACTCCATCAAGGCCCTGAATCTGGGCACTGCCTCGGTGGCCTCCTTGGCGGCCTCCATCAGAGCCACCGCCCTAATAGCTTTCTCCTAGGCCATCGACTGCCAAGCCTGCACCGCCTCCAGCCGTGCCTGGAGGCCACTCATCAGCTCTTCTTCCGCTCGGGCAACCCCTACCTTGAGCTCCTCTACTCGGTGGGAGGCCCGATCCCTTTTTCGGGCCAAGGATGCTTCGAGGTTCCTGACCCGATTCTCGGCATCGACCACTTTGGCCTGAAGGATCCTATTCCTCTCCTCCAAGGCTCGGGCCCTGTCAGCCTGCTCCTGGGCCCTGGCTACTAGCAACATCCTTTCCTGCTCCCATTGGGTGCAGTGATCGCGAACGAGAAGAATGTCGGTCCCGATCTGCACCATTAAAGATGTTAGCCCTTGCAGTCAAACTGAAACAACAAAAAAGCAGAAGACTACTATGAAGAGGAGAGGAAGGGTGCCAAGAAGGGCCTCTGCCAGCATCCAGCCTCCTCTCTCGCGGTGGTCGTGCGACTGGATCGCGAACTCCATCATGCGCTCTGCAAGTGCACGATCCTAGGTGATCACCGAATTTGGTCTCATCCCAAGTGCTATCCTCCGGACAGCGGCCCTCCTCGATGCTAAGGGCACCGCCGCATCCAGGGGAGCCACCTCTGAAGGCATCTTATCTGGCGGTGGGGAGCTCATCACCTAGGTGATGGCATCGGTGACAGTTGCTCCATCACCCCTTCTCCCTCTACATCAACCTCGATGACTGCAGGAAGGTGGATCGCAACTACTGCTACCGGCTTGGCCAGCGTGTCAGTGCCCGATTCTTAGGCCAGATGCTGGGCTTGCTACTTCGAAGGCCCAGGGGCTGGCTCGGTTACTTGCCCCACGAGGCCAAAGATTGAAGCAGACCTTGCCTCTTGGCTGGGCTCAACCCGGGGCCCTCTTTGATGGAGCCTCCCCAAGCCCAGATGTCAGCCCTCTCTTATGGGTGGCCTCCAGAAGCTCCTGCACTGAGAACTTCATGCCTGCAGGAAGAAGAAGATAAAGTTCAGTAATATGCCAAAAAAGGGCTCATTGAAAAAGAGATACCCCTCCTGACTCACCTCGTCCCTTGATCGGGCTTATCCTGGCATCAAACATGTTTTGCTCTAACAATAGAACCTCGAGAGGGGGGATCTGAACAAAGATAAGATGGTTGTATACTTTCCAATCAGAGGCCTCAACTTGGGAGTTCTGGTTTGGGGTCCGGTCCGGATCACTCCAAACCCAGTCCACCCCTTCGACAGAAGCAAAGAAGAATTTTCTCTTCCACCCTGTGATGGAAGAGGGGTGCTCAAACTTTATCCCCCTCGGGTGAGGATAAATGCACCACCACCCATCCTCAGTCGGGTGGCATTTCAGGATAAAAAAGGTCCTGAAAAGGAAAGCAGCGACAATCACGTGAAAGTGGCAGAAAATAATGAAGCAGTTGATGACCCTAATGGCATTGGGAGCCAACTGGGCTGGAACAAGATAATAGTTGCTTAGAAAAGAGAAAAGAAGTGATGGAAAGGTAAGCAAAGGCCCCCAAGAAAGAACTCTTCATAGAAGTGATGCTGAACTAAAATGCATGCATAAGTATTTTTATATTTTTTCATATTAAGAGTTAGATATTTAAATCCCGAAGATCAGACCAAGAACCTAAGTAGAGGGTTCTATGCAAACAAGAAGCAATAGCATACAGAATAGGACCTAAAAAGTAATAGAAAAGAGGACCGCCGAGGTTGAGAAGTCTCGGTTGGGCTAGTTCCCTTTCAAGAACGCTACTGGCAAGCAGAGAGGGTGTACCTGACAATGGTTGATGCGCCTGAAGAAGATCGTAGATGAAGGGATCGCTCTCACTCTCGGATGCAACCTGAATGATCAAGCTGGAGACCCACGGATTCTCGGCTTTTAACTCGGTGATCCGATCACTGCCGGCTAGAGTCATTGAATTCATAGAAGTCAAGGGACATGCAAATAGCCTATCAAGGGTTACGAAACAAAGCAAGGATGAAGAAATAAAGTAAAAATAGCAAGGATGAAGAAATAAAGTAAAAATAGCAAGGGAAAGAGAGGTTTTGATGTGGGCGACCAAGGCTTGGAGAAGTGGATGGTGGCTGGAGACAGGACACAGGGCACAAGGAGGAAAGAGGTGATCACACAAAATCCCCTTAGCACATAGTAGATAACACATAGCAGATGGAAAACTCAATTGTATTAATCAAAATTATCTTCATACGAGAGAATAGAGTCTCTTAAATAGACTCACAAACTTGGCCCACAAGTAAGGATACAAAAGACATTTCCTAGGAATTTGAATCCCACCCAAACCCTAGCTAGAATACATGGTAGGTCTAGGATTTGATTTCCCTCAAATTGCTCCCTCTCTCTCTTGCCTTGGTCGGCCAAAGGTGGTGACTCTAGGGCCGACCAAGGAGGGTAAGCATAAGAAATGGCGCCCCTTGGTTCCTCTCATGGGCCTTGGCTGGCCCAATTACTTCTGGCCATGGTCCAGGGCTTCAAGCTGCTCTCCAGGGTTCAGGACTTCTAATTTCTTCTACTGGGCCTTCCATGGTCTTTATAACTTCAAGCTGGGTTGATCTTTACTTGTACTAGCTTTATGATCACTTGTACTGAGTCTTCACTCAACTTGGACTAACATATACAGGACTAGCTCAACATGAGCTTACTGGTACAGAACTTAATAATGAAAATGACAACTCAAATTGGCTAAGCCCTTATTACAAATTGGACTCAAACACTACTAAGTAATCCACAAAGGGTTGAGAAGCCTCTATCTTATTCTGGTGCCTCTGGTGTTCGCACCAATTCTTGCAAGCAGAAAGGAACTCGATCCTATCGAGTAAGGATCACACTGGCTCACATATCTCTCGAGAAGGTCCAGGTCGAGGCACTGCAAGTCCTCTCGAGAAATCCATGAATCGTTTGACTCTGGCCGGCTTGCTATCGGACTAGAAGCGTTGATAGCCATGGCCTCGGGTCATGATGGCTTGATCGTCTAGGATACGCTCGATCCGTTCTCCTCTCTCAGGCCAAATAATTGATGGACACTCTAGACTAGGGTCACTCACAAAGGAAGGAGTAGGTCCAAAGGACTCACTGGGTATCGCTGCCGATTCCTTATACTCAACCAGGTCTACGATATTGAAGGTAGAACTAATGCCCAAATCCGGAGACAAATCTAACACATAGGCATTTGGTCCAACCTTCTTTTTCACTTTAAAAGGTTTGGCTCTGCGAGCATGAAGCTTCTTAACGGTCCCGGGTGGGAACCGCTCAGGCCTAAGCCTAATCATGACAGAATCCCTACATCAAATTCCTTAACCCTTCTTCGGGAATTAGCCAGTTTCTTATATGTTTCATTGATTAGGTTAATCTTTTGGCTAATATCCTTTATGCAAGTCTCTAATATACTATGTGAATGACTCTGCAGACTCTGAGACTTGGGCATGAATAGATAAAGAAATCAGATCAATGCAGCGATTTGGCTTATACCCATGGACTATCTCAAAAGGACTCTTTCCCGTAGTCCTATTTACTGAGCTATTGTAGGCGAACTCTGCTCTAGGCAACAATTTTCCAATGTGTTCACCTACCAAGCATCTAAGGAGGTTTCCTAGGCTATATGATTCACCACTTCGGTTTGGCCATTTATTTGGGGGTGGTAGGCTGTAGAAAACTTAAGTTTAGTCCCTAACAGGTGCTAGAGGGTTTTCTAGAAATAACTGGTAAACCTAACATCCCTATCTAATACGATGGTCTTAGGTAGGCCGTGGAGTTTAACCACATTGTCTAAGAAAAGCTTGGCTACTCTAGACGTATCAAAGGTCTGGGAATAGGATGAAGTGAGCCATCTTAGAGAACTTATCGACCACTACAAAGATAGAATAGTATCTTTTCTGGGTCTTAGGTAATCCTAACACAAAGTCTATATTGAGATCCTGCTAAGGGCGATCAGGCACTGGTAAAGGTGTGTAGAGACCAGTGTTTTGCTTTTGCTGTTTTGCAACAGCATAAGTTTTACACCTGGCTACAATCTAAGCAACATGCCTTTTCAAACCTGGCCAATAAAATTGGTGTTCGATCGCTAAGATAGTCTTATTCCTACCAAAGTGACCAGCTAATCCTCCAGCATGGGTCTCCCAAATCAGGAATTCTCTAAGAGAAGTTCTATGGATATAGAGTATATTATTTTGGAATAGGTAGCCATCCTGAATGGTATACTCACTATGGGTACTGGATGGTCCTAGCCTAAGTCTGGAAAATGTCATACTCTTCTTTAATCTATTAAACCCTATGACTTGGATGCTGACTAAACCTAAAAGCAAAGACCTACGGCTAAGGGCATTTGCTACCTTATTATCTGTTACAGCACGGTGTTTCAAGACAAAGGTGTATGCCTGAATGTACTCGATCCATTTACCATGCCTTGGGTTGAGTTTCTTTTGGGAGTTCAGGAACCGGAGTGCCTCATGGTCAGAAAATAAGACAAACTCCTATGGTAGTAAGTAATGTCTCCAATGTCTAAGGGCCTGGACTACCGCATAAAATTTCTTATCATAGGTAGAGTACTTAAGTTTACAAACTCCTATGGTAGTAAGTAATGTCTCTAAAGTCTAAGGGCCTGGACTACCGCATAAAATTCCTTATCATAGGTAGAGTACTTAAGTTTAGCCTCATTTAGCTTCTCACTAAAGAAGGCTACAGGATGGTTTTCTTGACTTAGTACCCCACCTACTCCTACTCCCGAGGTGTCGCAAGCGACCTTAAACACCTTAGAGAAGTCAGGTAATCTAAGGATGGGTCAGGTAATCTAAGGATGGGTGCATGGGTCATCTTATCCTTAAGTTCTAGGAATGCCTTATCAGCTGCTTTGGTCCACTCAAATGTACCCTTCCTAATGCAATCGGTTATTGATGCGACGACGGTACTAAAACCCCTAATAAATCTCCTATAAAAGGTTGCTAGGTCATGAAAACTATGCACGTCGTGGACACTAGTGGGTACAGGCCACTCAATAATTGCCCTAACCTTTTCAGGATCTGCAGAAACTTCCTCAGGGGTGACAATAAAACCTAGGAAGATAACCTATATGTCATGAATTCACATTTCTTAAAGTTGGCATAGAGGTTATTCTCCCTAAGGGTCTGACATACTAACCTAAGGTGACTAAGGTGGTCCTTTTTAGTCCTACTATAAATCAAGATATCATCAAAATAAACCACAACAATTTTTTTAGTATATTCTCTCAGGACTTGGGTTATAATCCTCATAAATGTACTTGGTGCATTCGAAAGGCCAAAAGGCATCACAACCCACTCAAAAAGGCCACCATAGTCTTGAATGCGGTCTTCCACTCATCCCCAGGTCTAATCCTAACCTGATGATAGCCACTCTTAAGGTCTATCTTTGAGAAAACTTTAGCACTGGCCATCATATCTAGCATGTCGTCCAATCAGGGGATGGGAAACCTATACTTCATAGTTATTTTGTTGATGGCTCTATGTCTACACACATCCTCCAGGTACCATCTTTCTTAGGGGTCAATAGAGCAGGGACTGCACATGGACTCAATCTCTCCCTAATGAAACCCTTTCTAAGTAACTCTCCCACTTGTTTTTGTAATTCTTGATGTTCACTTGGGTTCATTCTATAGTGAGGAAGGTTTGGTAAAGTAGCTCCTGGGACCAGATCTATGGCATGTTGGATGCTCTAAAGTATGGTAATTGATCAGGTAAATCATCAGGGAAGACATCCTCAAATTCTTTAAAAGCCTCAACAATTTATGGATGCTCATGGATTTCTTTGGTGGTCAAGATCCAAATAGGGTTACCCTCAGCAATCTCTTTCTCTAACTCCTTCGCCTCAATCAGATTAACTCCTGCTTTCTTGTCCTTAAGGCTACTAGAAGCTCTCTTAACTAGGTCTCTAGATGGAGTTGGGTGGATAAGAAACCTACACTTACACTCCTCAGACATATCATACCACTCAAAGTACTGGTCAACTTCTCCCTCCCAATCTATATAAACCTTTGGGTCAAGACAACCATCAAAAGTGGGTGCATCAAGTTTAATATTTTTATAGGATCTATCTTCCTGGTCTATAAAATCTTGGTTGGGTCTCCTTGGATGAACTTCTTGGACTGGGTCATGACGATGGGCTCTCCTAGGTTCAGCCTCAAAGTAGGATCAAGGTTTGGGGTCCTTCTAGGGTCAACCTCATAGTAAGGGTCACGACGAGGGGTTCTCCTAGGATGGAGAGGTGACTCAAGACCTATCTCAGAATGGGACCTACATGTCTCCTCTAGGGTTCCTATCCTTTTCTCCATCTGATCAAACCTCTGATTCATCTGAGTGAAGGATTGGGCTAGCTATCAGTAAGGGCTTTTATCTGGGCTTCAAAGTTATCCATGGATTCAGCCAGTTGTCGGGGTGGTGATGATATGAAGCTCCTGATCTAGTGCACATGCAAGACTCAAACCAATCGACTACGGGTGCCTAGACCTAGAGCTCAAGCAGAATGGGTTGACTCAACTTACACACAACTTAACTCCTAGTCCTTCAACTAGCTAGGTAAGAGGTGGGATGGTGGGAGGCCCCCCTGCTCCGTAGGGACCCAATTAAGGAACCACCGATCCGCTTAGATCGTTTGACACTATACCCTCTAGCATAGATACCAGCATCCAGTAATAGAAAATGAATTGGGTGCATTAGTCATCCCATAATGGTTGAACCCCACCTGTTGATGTCCCTAGCCCTTTAGGGCAAATTAAGTCTACTCGATTTTAATTAGGATTGGGTTCATATGCAAGGGTGGTGGTTTCTGGGCTAAGGAAAGGTAATGACCTCCTTCCTTTATCTTGGATATTGTTGCCTTTAAATTAATTATGCAATGATGGTAGGTAGATGAAAATGCAAATTAGGGTTTTAAGTATTTTTGGTGTTTTATGAGTATATATATATATATATATATATATATATATATATATATATATATTATTTTGGTATTTTTTTAAATAGTAAGATAATTTGCAGATAATGACCTAATATACAGGAAACATGCCAAAATTTTAAGATATACAAAAATTATACTAAAACACCCTAAACTTGCTGAAATTGACTTTGCTGCCAAAAACAGGGTAAAATTATTCTTAGGCAGTATTTTGGCTGGCAGAAAATCCACATATCGAAATAATTTCTAAAAAAATCATGAAAATTAATTTCAATTATAAAGAATTCAGAAAAATAAAATTTCAGATTTTTCTGAGTTCTATACTGGTAGAAACAATCAAAAAGCAGGCTATGTACTAAGAAGGCCCAGATGCAAAAAACCCTAATGAACTCTTTGTTTTCTTCTTCAGGGTCAAATCACAACGGCACCCCTACACGCCATAGGAGATCCCGTAGATTAGAAAGAGAGGGTCTTGCAACCCTACTTGTCTCCTATGACCGGATGGCCATGGTGAAGCACCCGATCTGAAATTCAAAGAGAACTGAGCCAAACTTGGCTTTGATACCAAATGATGCGAAACTAAAATGCATGCATAAGTATTTTTGTATTTTTTTATATTAAGAGTTAGATATTTAAATCTCGAAGATCAGACCAAGAACCTAAGTAGAGGGTTCTATGCAAACAAGAAGAAATCACATACAGAATAGGACCTAAAATGTAATAGAAAAGAGGACCGCCGAGGTTGAGAAGTCTCGGTTAGGCTAGTTCCTTCAAGAACGCTACTGGCAAGCAGAGGGGATGTACCTGACAATAGTTGATGTGCCTGAAGAAGATCGTAGATGAAGGGATCGCTCTCGCTCCCGGATGCGGCCTGGATGATCAAGCCAGAGACCCACAGATTCTTGGCTTTCAACCTGATGATTCGATCACTGCCTGGCTGGAGTCATTGGATTCGTAGAAGTCGAGGAACCTGCAAACAGCTTATCAAGGGTTAGGAAACAAAGTAAGGATGAAGAAATAAAGTGAAAACAGCAAGGAAAAGAGAGGTTTTGATGTGGACGACCAAGGCTTGGAGAAGTGGATGGTGGTTGGAGACAGGACGCTTGGCACAAGGATGAAGGAGGGGCTCACATAGAATCCTAAGCACACAGCATATAGCATACAGTAGATGGAAAACTCAATTGTATTAATCAAAATTGTCTTCATACAAGAGAATAGAGTCTCTTAAATAGACTCACAAACTTGGCCCCCAAGTAAGGATACAAAAGACTTTTCCTAGAAATTTTAATCCCACCCAAATCCTAGCTAGAATACATGGTAGGTCTAGGATTTGATTTTCCTCAAATTGCTCCCTCTCTCTCTTGCCTTGGTCGGCCAAAGGTGTTGACTCTAGTGGCTGACCAAGGGGGGTAAGCATAAGAAATGGCACCCCTTGGTTCCTCTCATGGGCCTTGGCTGGCCCAAATTGCTTCCAGCTACGGTCCAGGGCTTCAACCTGCTCTCCAGGGTTCTAGGACTTCTGATTTCTTCTACTGGGCCTTCCATGATCTTCATAACTTCAAGCTGGGTTGATCTTTACTTGTACTAGCTTAGTCTTCACTTGTACTGAGTCTTCACTTGACTTGGACTAACATATACAGGACTAGCTCAACATGAGCTGACTGGTACAGGACTCAAATAATGAAAATGACAACTCAAATTGGCTAAGCCCTTATTACAAATTGGACTCAAACACTACTAAGTAATCCACAGAGTGTTGAGAAGCCTCTATCTTATTCTGGTGCCTCTGTTGTCTGCACCAATCGGGCTATTCGACCTGGGCCACTAGAGATGACCCGCTCCTCCGGTCGTGGAATCGAGAGCTGGATAGAATCCAGGATCTCGTAGGTAGCTTGGATCGCAAAGAGATCCTCCCTGGTGATTGTCGAAGCTGTGCCCGAAGGCCCGGTCGGGCAAGAAGACCCAGAAGAAGCAATGAGAATAGAAGAGATGGAAGGAGCATGAGGGACCCTGGCCCACTGATGATTACTTTGGTCGGGCGAAGGTTTATGCTGATGATGAGAGGGACCTCCTCCTCGTCTAAAGATGGAGTCCTTAGCCAAGAAGCCCCTGCCCTAGTGAGGTTACCAGAAGAGCAGTTGTGTTGGCCGGATGCAGCCATCCGAGATCAGAAAAAGGAGGTATGTAGGTAAAGAAGACCTAAGAGCCATACAAGAAGACTCAGCCTAGCTGAAAGAGAAGGAGAATGTCCAAGGAGACCTACCTAGTTGTTAAGGAAAAAGACAGTCGGGAGAAGGAAGAAGTTCTGGCCCGGCGGTGAGCAGAAAAGTTCTGAAAGAGACGACGGGGAGAAAAGCTAATCCTCTCTTCAAAGCCACCAGACTGCAGTCGTACGTCCTTTCAGCACTCCCACCATCGAATGGGCACCACGTGGCAGCATTGACCAAAGACGATGCCCCGATGTAACAAAAATAGCCTCGAGTCATACCTCCACCATTATGCTTCCTCGAACCCACTGACGTGGCATCCCCATACTAGCCTCAAGGCATGGCATGCGAAGTGACGGAGATCATAGCATTTAATGGTGCCAAATCTCGGCCTTTCCATGTTAGCTCCACAATTACCTCCTTAGCCCCGAGCATGATATTGTGTCAAGACTTGGAAACAGGAGGGAGACCAATGAAGAAACGACATCATTGGGTCCTGCACAGATCCATTCGACGGAGATTGCAATCGTAAGCCCTATCCCATCAAGTCCTTCTGTTGGCTGACTCCCCCAGGTAGAGACTCTAGCAGGAGCCTGGTTCCTCGAGTCCCTTCGCTGGGTTAGCTCCCCCCTGGTCGAGACTCTAGTCGAAGTCAGACTCCACCTTTCACTGGGCTTGCTCCCCCTAGGTCAAGATTCTAGCAGAAGTGCGATTCCTTGAGTCCCTTCGCTGGGTTGGCTCCCCCCTGGTCGAGACTTTAGTCAAAGTCAGACTCCACCTTTCGCTGGGCTGGCTCCTCCCAGGTCGAGACTCCAGCGAAAGCCTGATTCCTCGAGTCCCTTTGCTGAGCTGGCTCCCCCCAAGTCGAGACTCCAGTCGAAGTCAGACTCTACCTTTCGCTGGGCTGGCTGCCCCCAGGTTGAGACTCCAGCAAAAGCCTGATTCCTCGAGTCCCTTCACTGGGTTGCTCTCCCTGGTCGAGACTCCAGTCGAAGTCAGACTCCACCTTCTGCTGGGCTGCTCCCCCTAGGTCGATACTCCAGCAAGACGCCGAATCTCTCTCCAAGTCTTCCCACCGAGCTAGTTCCTCCAAAGTACACACTCATGGAGTGCACAGTTGTGGCCCCCGGTAGGCCCCCTTCGGAGCAACTCAGATAGAGAAGAAGAAGAAAAAGGAGACAAGGAGAAGAAGTGCACATTAGTCAAAGCAAAAGCCTTCATTGATCAAAAGTCCCTTACATCTTACAGAGGTTCACGACAGGCCATGAAGTCTCTCGGAGGTCTAAGTTACAAGTAAGAAAGGATCCTCCCTGGTAATGCCCCTAGAAGCAACTGGGGGTGCGCCAGTATCTTTTTCAGGTGGGCTTCCTGCGAAGGAGGATGGCAGTGCCTCCGCCTCTAGCACCCCGTCCTTCCCAGGAAGTCGCCGAGTCTCCAGAGCCCAGCATCGGCTCCACTCAGATGATGCGGGTACCCTTCCGCAAGTGAACATCTGAGGAAGGGATACAATGGCGCATCCTCCTCGACCACGAAGTCCTCCTTGGATTTCACCAATCTGGTAATTCCAAAGCCAGTTGTAGCCACTCCTCGTTAGGTCACCCCAGTAGCGCCATGGCCACCATGGCCTTCTTCATGGTGACTGCGACCACCATCGTCCCCTCATTCAGTCGCATAACCAGATGCACCCAGGAGGTTTGCAGGTAGGTTGCTCCTATCACACAAGCAACCACCTTCTCTACCCCAGGGCCTCTCCACTTTCTCCTCCTTCAAGGAAACCTTGAGCTCAGCGGACTTCATCTTCAACCGGGACGCCCCCACCATAACGCTAGCCGGACGTCCCTCGAGAAGCATCTGCCACCTCCCGTACCCGAAGCTCACCAAAAGACCTCCCTTGACACAAGCCAGGAGAGAAGAGTCAAAGAGAAAAGGCACTAGAGAGAAGAGGATGTTCTACCAAGGCCCATTCACCTATGCTTAAAAAGGTGAGGGATGGCCTTATTGCAATGGATCCTGTCGACCCCTCGTACCGATTGAAGGTACGCATCTCATTAATTGCCAAGCCAACCAGAAAATGCCTCGTGCCAGCACCGGATGACCTGCACGTCTCATTCTTAGAGGATCCACAATGACCCAGGAGAAGTATTTATGGCCACCATCGAAAAGCCGAAGCGCCACAAAACTCCCATCAATGTGAGGGCGTGGTCTTCAAAGCACAGGCGCACAGAGACATCAGTAATATAAAGGGTGCCCCAATCCACGTCAGCATGATCATTACTCTCCATGCCCCGAGTGCCATATCATCTTCCGGGCTCGAGAGTGGGGGGCAACTGATACAGCTATATTCGCTGATGTGGAGTCTATCTGGATGCCAGTTGTCAGCCAGCAAACAGAAGTGCCACCTAAGCCTGGTGCCTAAGCAAGGAGCCAAAGTGAGTCCTCTGCTGAGGTCAATTTTCGGTCGAGATCGAGCTCAAGCTGCCATCTAGTGAAGAAAGGAAGGCAACGGAGATTCGAATCATGGCGGGAAAGAAGGTTGCCCTTACCGAGATCCAGCCGTTGAGACAATACAACTGACAAGCGACAGCCCACCACCCGAGGCCTGCGAAGAGGGGTGCCCCGCCAGAGCACCAAGGCCCCCTTAGGTCCCAGTTTTCACCAATCAGGAAGGAGCGTTCCCTTCCAGGCACGGCGCTTCCTAGTCTACCATCTGCACTACCCACAAGTAGAAAACCGCGCCAGAGGATTCAAATCCTAGGGTGGCCGCCCGCGTGCCAATACTCTGACAGGTTTCCCGAAACATGGCGACCAACCAGAACATCAGAGCCAGCAACATAACTTCCTACCTCAATCGGCAAACGGGAGCTAATGGCAGTTCCAGAGTGCTGCCAGATGTCACCCTCCGGACTCCCCGAAAGGGGAACATCTAGAAAGCAAGCAAGAGGTCGCATACGGCCTCTCCATACAAGAGGCAAAACCAGCAGAGGGGTAAGGGAGGTAAAGGTTGGCACACAGAAGGGGAGAGCAAACCAAACGCAGCGCTCTGGGGGCTACCGAGGAATTCGTCGGAAGAATCCCACGGACACAACTGACCCTGCTCTAGTCCTCCTTCTCTGCTAACTCCCTACACTCACTTTCTTTTCTTAAATACACAACCCCCGAACGTGAAAACCTCATCGGGATCCACCAAGAGGAAACTATTTTCCTGGATTGTCCACTGACTTGATCGTCGGAGTACCCCCGCCGGAATCCCTGGCTCGAGTCTCTTTTCTTTTTGCAAGGGTTCGGGAATGCATGCGGGATCCCAGGCGAGGGGAGAGATGGCCGACGCCGCACTGGAGCTACAGGCCATGAAGGTCCATGCGGCAACACAATGCATATTTAATATTATAATTTTATCTTTTTATTGAAAATTTTGAATAAAAATATCTCCTTTATAAAATAATTTTTCATGACTTGGAAATGATATCTCATAGCCAAGTTATGAACATGATACCATAATTCTATTCACAGGATGTCATAAAACTGAAGGATATTTTTATTTTTAATGATGAAAATTTCTCTTAGCCTTATGATATCCTATGAACAGGATTATGACATCTTATTTATAACTTGATCATGTAATGTTATAAAAGACATTGGCATTTTCATCATTCAAATGAGCATTTGATGTTTGCAATTTATCTTTTCGTTCAACATTTTGAATAATAAAAATGTCCTTTCCTTTATAACACTATGTGGTCAAGTTTATGAAAAGAATAACATATTCCTGTTTACATGCTGTTATAAGATCGATGAATATTTTTATCATTAATAATAAAAAGATCTCTTAGTCTTATAACATCCTGTAAATAGAATTATAACATCTTGTTAATAACTTAATCAAAAAATATTATAATCCCAGTCATGGGATGTCATAATTAAATTATAAAATTTTTTAATTTTTTAATAATTTTTTAATTTAAAATTTTTAATAAAAAAATAAAATTTAAATATTAAATGTATGTTGAAAATTGAGAGTTACATGATCTTGACCTTGACATATTTTATGATGTATTTTTTCAGCACTGTCCTGATGTATAAAGAATGTCTCTTTCATTTTTTTTTTTTAAATAAAATTATAAATATTGAATATATATTAAAAATTTAGAGTTACATGATTTTGACCTTAACATATTTTATGATATATTTTTTCAGCACTGTCATGGTGTATAAAGAATGTCTCTTTCTTTTTTAAAGGGATCCAGGAGGAAGGAATTCCTGCACCAGCTTCTATTAAAGGGGCCTTGCGAAGGGGCGATACAACGTGGCTATTGTTGGGCATCTCCTATAGTTCATGATGTATGCAGCATTGATTGGACCAAACATCGGCAAAACCGCGGCCCGAAATGTTAGCGAATTTTCGGCAGGTAAAATTTTTAAAACGGAGTGGTTTAATAAAGCCCGTCATACACGAGATTAGCAAATCGCCGGCTTGATTGACCCCCACTCCATCCTCGATTGGCCTGGCCTCTAGGGATATACTCCAAATCTGACCCATGGTCTGGTCTTCCTCTTCATCTAATTCGAGTTCATCATTTCTGCAATCTTAGTTGGATTTCGAAGGTTTTTCCTGATTTGAGGTTCGCGGATGCATGTTTCTTTTTGGAACTTTTTCTTGTATCTTGTGACCAATTTGGTTGTTTGATGCGATTCCCTGGTTCTCTCGTATCTCTTTAAAAAATAAATTGGAAAATTTTCCATTTTATCGGCTCTGTTCTATGTTTTAGATGGAGGTATAGTGTTTATATTTTTGATTTTTAAGTTAAATTTGTTTAAATCTGTTTCAATTGGTTCGATTTTTGTCTTCTCCATCGTTCTTTTGATGGGAAATCTAGTTCTCGACATTGGGTTTTTTTTTTGTGCACAAGGGAGGTTTTTTTGTGAAAATAAGTTTTTTTTAATCCAAATTGATTTTTTTGATGTGAAATTGAACTATTAGCTCCTCAGGTACCAGGGAATTTGGATCTTTTATCGATCTCATGGCGACGCTGAAGGAACTCCTCCCTGCGGCGCAATCCACCGGTGCTTCCCACTATGACCACTCGAAGGACCCTGGTTTAAGGAGAGGTACGGCTCCTCCTCGGACTCCTCCCAGTCCTCCGCAGTCAAGCCTAACCCAGTCCCGCCCTATGGTAAGCGCTCGGGCTTCGTCCCTCGGAAGCCGGAGGACTTCGGCGATGGGGGTGCCTTCCCTGAAATCCATGTTGCCCAGTACCCACTCGGCATGGGCAGGAAGGACGAGAAGCCCGGTTCTAAGATCCTTCCCCTCAACGTTGATTCCCAGGGGAATGTCGCATTTGATGCGATCGTGAAGCAGGACGAGAATGCGTCGAAGATTGTGTACTCCCAGCATAAAGAGCTTGTCCCGAAGGTGGTGTCAGAAGAAGAGGAGCATGAGGAAGAGTTGGAGAAGGAGATCGAAGAGACTACTGAGCGGACAAAAGCTGCTTTGGAAAAGATTGTTAATGTTAGGTTGAGTGCTGCACAACCAAAGAATGTCTCCACCCAGTCATCCGAATCGAAGTTTATCAAGTACAAACCCTCCCAGCAATCTGCAGCATTCAATTCTGGGGCAAAAGAAAGGATCATTCGGATGGTTGAGATGCCTGGGGACCCTCTTGAGCCACCCAAATTCAAGCACAAGAGGGTTCCAAAGGCATCGGGTTCACCTCCGGTGCCAGTCATGCACTCCCCACCTCGTCCGGTCACCGTGAAGGACCAGCAAGACTGGAAGATTCCACCTTGCATCTCGAACTGGAAGAATCCGAAATGTTATACGATCCCCTTGGACAAGAGTCTGGCTGCTGATGGAAGGGTCTTCAGGAAGTGCAGATAAATGACAACTTTGCGATGCTCTCTGAGGCTTTGTACGTCGCAGAGCAGAAGGCTAGAGAGGCTGTTGCAATGAGATCAAAGATTCAGAAGGACTTGATGCTGAAGGAAAAGGAAAGGAAGGAGCAGGAGCTCCGTGCACTGGCTCAGAAGGCCCGGTCAGAGAGGACTGGCATCGCTTCTGCCCCTGCTGCCCCTGTACCTGCGCAAAAGAATATGCTTGATGATGATATGAGAGTGGATCCCCATGAGCAGCGGAAGGAGACTAGGGAAGAAAGGGAAGATAGGCTGCAGCGTGATAAGATTCGTGAGGAACGGAGGCGTGAGAGGGAGAGGGAGAGAAGGTTGGAAGCTAAGGAAGCTGCAATGGGAAAGAAGAGTAAGATCACAAGAGACAGGGACCGTGATATTAGTGAGAAGGTTGCTCTTGGTATGGCTAATGTCGGAGCTGGCCGCACTGGGGAGGTTATGTATGACCAGAAGCTGTTTAACCAGGACAAGGGAATGGAGTCTGGATTTGCTACTGATGACCAGTACAACATTTATGATAAGGGCCTGTTTACAACTCAGCCTACACTTTCAACGCTTTACAGGCCTAAGAAGGATGCTGATGCAGATATATCTGGAGGGGCTGATGAGCAGCTGGAGAAGATTATGAAGACTGACAAGGCTTTCACAGGTGCTTCTGAGAGGCCATCTGGTAGCAAGAGAGAGAGACCAGTAGAGTTTGAAAAACGAAAAGAGAATGATCCCTTCGGGTTGGATCAGTTCTTGACAGAGGTGAAGAAGGGTAAAAAGGCAATGGAAAAGATTGGTGGTGGAGGAACCATGAAAGCAAGTGCAGGGTCTTCAATGAGAGATGACTATGAGGGAGGAGGATCTGGAAGGACTCGGATTGCGTTTGAAAGAGGACTTTGAGAAGTCTGTCAGGTTCAGATATTTTCTGTTTACTTAACCTCCCAAGCACCTGATTCTTAAATAAAGTTTCAGGCTAAAGGTAAGCTTCGAGTCCTCAGATCTATGATTCTCTCTAGAACAGCATCGATACCCTTGATCAAGTCACCGTGCGCCGATAGATGAAACTCTTATAAATGTTTGAGCTACTGTGGATCTTTAACACCAAAGTCATGGGTCTTTAAAATGATTGAGGTAAACTTGCTCATGACTGAGAACTACATCAATGTGTTGTAAACTTTCTTTTGATTTTATGCTGTCAGATTTTCTGTTTTGCAACATGTTGGCAAAGCTTTTCCTTCATTAATCTATGTAAGAGTAGAAGAAAGAGCCTTATGAAAACTAATGTACCTTCCACAGTTTTGAGCAAGTACCTATAAGGATATATGTAAATTTAAATTGAACATAAGAATCATTAGCACCTATGACTTTGGCTTTGGGTAACTTATTCCATTCTTCTTCCTGCAAATAGTTTCACAAGCATGTCTCCTCATCTTTTGTGTTGCTTCTCTCTCTGCTTTCTTATTATTCAGTCTCCAAGCAGCTTTAATGTCAATTGTGCCTATTTCATGTTCACTCAACCTGGTTCTTTGATTTTCTCATTGTGTTTGTAGACTTTTATCTAAATCCTGCTAGATATCCTGGAATCTGAACTTTTCGATGAGATTGTGACATGTTATTGCTATGGTAGGATACTTGATGCGGGACAACTGGTGGGGCTAGGGAGGATCGAACGGTGAGCCTAGAAGTCACCTAGGTTAGGGTATTTGTTTTTTTGTTATTTTGATTTTTTTTTTTTTTGTAAAAGGGGGGTTGAAGGAACAATGGAGGTGGAAGACCGGAGTCGGGGTTTTCATGAACCTTAGGACTCACATTCACGGAGAGATCTCACACCTCTAGGGTAACCCACCTCACTAATGAAGCCGTACAGAGAGATCTCACACCTTTAGGACTTCCTACCCACCTCACTAATGGAGCTGTACGGAGAGATCTCACACCTCTAAGGCATCCTACCCACCTCATTAATGGAGCCGTCAAGGTGAATCACAAGGGACATGAAGGTGGTAGAGAAGGTGGAATGGGGATACCTGGCGCCTCACACCCCTCGACGTCCCGAAGGATGAAGGCAAAGCGGGGCCTCACACCCCTCGACGTCCCGAAGGACGAAGGCAAGATGGGCCTAAACCCACTTCAAACGGAGGCAGAACCAAACTCTTCTCAAAAATTCAATTTCATTACTCCAATTTCAAGAGGGGAATGCC
Organism: Areca catechu; assembly: GCA_021397845.1. Taxonomy (NCBI): domain Eukaryota; kingdom Viridiplantae; phylum Streptophyta; class Magnoliopsida; order Arecales; family Arecaceae; genus Areca; species Areca catechu. The sequence goes on from CM038041.1 coordinate 53,965,051, forward strand.
TTTTTATAGGCATACAAGACTTAGGACCCATACATGGAAAATGATTTTATTTATTTATTTAATCCTAAACCGTAGCTTTGAGATCCGTGCAGAGCCGTTTCTGCATCAGGATCTATGCAAGCCTTCTCTTGTGACCCTGGAACAGGGGAGATCGGCATCCCTTACGTTCCGTGGGCGGTGCGCATGGATCCGGTTTGGTTTTGGGCGCACAGATCGTAGCCAAATCCTGGGAGGTGATCTGCGACGACCACGAGATCGACCACACCGGGAATTACTCCGGCGATCCCGACCTCTAGCTCGAGCGGATCACGGGGCCAGCAGCGGCCGTCACGTCTCGCAGGCGAGCGGTCGCCGAAGATGGATGCGAAGACGTCGGAGTGGCGGGGCTCCAGATGGTGGCATAGATGCAGTGCGAGTGCTCGCGGAAGGTGCGGACGCTGGGGGGCGGTCGACGGTCCAGAGCTTGACAAAGTCATCTCAGGAGGCGGTGAAGGAGTCGCAGCGGACGAGAATGAGGGCGTCGTGCCAGCGGAGATGGGGAGGCGTTACGGACATGGGCGGCGTCCTTGGGTTGTTCCAGTCACAGGGATCTCGTGGTCATGGGCGGAGGAATGGTGGACGATGGCCTCTCAGGTGGCCGTGGAAATAGGCGGCGGAGCCGACACGGCGAGTGATGGACTGCTGGAGGCGGGAGTGGAGGTTGGAGAGGTGCTCGGGCATGGCGACGAGACAGCAGGGGGCCGTCGGTGGGAGGTGGATGGCGGCACCAGAGGGAGGGCGGTGGGCAGGGGCGGCGGTAGCGGCAGGGATGGTGGACAGCCGTCGGTGGGGGGGGGTTGCCGGTGGTCGGGCATAGCGGATCTGGGATCGGCAGCAGAAAAATAGAACCTACAAAAAAGAGAAGACCCGAGCCGGTGATCCCGGTGGGGGCATCCCGTTGCTCAAGTCAGTGGTGATCCAGGAGAACAGATCCGCCTGGTCGAGCCCCATAGGTGGACTGCATGCTAGGAAGAGAAACTTGTAAAATAAGAGAGTGTGAGTGGGTCGTGAGCAGAGCATGGGAGTGGTAGCAAAGGAGAGCTCGAGCTGGGTGGCTATGTTCGTAAGGCCCTTCCTGTAGGTCTTTGGTAGCCTGGAGCGGTGGCCTTCCTCTTGTCCATGTGTTTGCTCACTTGTGACCTGACTTACCTTTTTCTGGAAACCTTGGAGAGGTCTTTTAAGCACGATGGCTGTTGGACGGCTGCCTCAGTATCCCCCTGCTGGTGATGCGACGTTCCTTGCCATGCGGGAGGCATCTTTCCTCATTATGATAGGGAACATCATCGCATGCTCTGGCCATCCTTTCGGTCGCTTCATTTTGGAAAACCTGGTAGAGCCTCGATCGGGGGGCAACTGCCTCCAGTGTTTGAACCTTCTGAGTTGACTTCCTTTTTTGGGGTGACACAAACGGTTGGTAGGGGGCGCAGCACCTCGATCGGGGGACCCCTTCCATTTTGGTCCAAGTGGCAGCTGGGGTAATTATTATGACCTGGCGGGCATCCCTCCGTGGTCCTTGGGTGGCTCGCCGTCGTTCAAGAAAGCGGTGATGTCCTTTGGCTGCAGGTCTCTTCGTCCGAGGTAGGGCGAGCTTAGGAAGGTGGAGCTCGACTTCGGCCATTGCATCTCGACCCGAAGGGAGCCAGCCTGGAGAAGGAGTTTGGAGAGGTAGAGCTTGACTTCGGCCATAGCATCTCGACCCGAAGGGAGCCAGCCTGGTGAAGGAGTTCAGAGAGGTAAAGCTCGACTTTGGCCACGGCGTCTCGACCCAAAGGGAGCCAGCCTGGCAAGGAGTCCGGAGAGGCAAAGCTCGACTTCGGCCACGGCATCTTGACCCGAAGGGAGCCAGCCTGGCGAAGGAGTCCGGAAAGGTGGAGCTCGACTTCAATCGCAGCATCTCGACCCGAAGGGAGCCAGCCTGGTGAAGGAGTCCGGAAAGGTGGAGCTCGACTTCGACCGCGGCATCTCGACCTGAAGGGAGCCAGCCTGGAAAAGGAGTTCGGGTAGAGATGTCCGACGTGGTAGCTTCATCTGACATGGTATCTGACAAGGTCTGATATGGGTTCCAGTCAGCGATCTGGCTACATCAATCTTAAATGAAGAAGAAGAAAAGAGAGAAGTCTATATTGAATATTCATCAAGAGTTCATCTACTTATAAGTCAAGTTAAGCCTTCAAGCTTTCAAAGCATTAAAGAGCATTCAAGTTCAACCATTCAACCTACATTTAAGGCTTTAACAACTTGAAGATAAGCATCTACAGCAACTCTGCAAGAGCTTCAAAAAGATACTTTTATTGAAAGCTTTTTGTATTCTTAATAATATTATCGAATTCTTTCTTTTGTTTCTAGTTTCAAAGGGATTGGAACTAGAAGTGGAGGTTTGTTGTGAGCCTTTGCATTAAAACCAACGGAGGTTTTTGGTTAGCCTAGGTCACAAAACCATGAAGGTTGTTGGTGAGCCTAAGTTACAAAACTAACTAGGTTTTTGGTTATCCTGTAAAACCAAAGGGATTTTGATTTGTGTTCTCGGTGAAACAAGTTGAGTTTTGATTAGTAAGCCTAAAAACTATTGGCTATAATCAAGAAAGATTACAGTGAAAATCCCAAGTGGACCTTGAGAGTGGATGCAGGTGCCTTGGTGTGCATTGAACCACTATAAAATTTTGTGTGTTTGTGTTGCTTGCTCGTTCTTACTTATCCTTTCCTAGCTAGGTTAGAATTACAAAGTTTAAAAGGATTAGAAATCCTAACTAGGTTAGGAATAAACTTGGTCTTCTCCTTCTTCTCTTCAACTTGGACTTGGTCAAACCTCTTTGGATGTGGTCAATGCTTCAAGGATGCCTAGGGGGGCATGTTGGGCCTCTAGGAGCAGCAAGGGGCCAGCCCAAAGGGGCTTGGGTGCATGGGTTTGGGCCTCTGGAAGCTGGGGTGGCCTGGTAGCCTGGTAGCAGGAATATTCCCAGGAATCTTGCTTCTTAAGGGCTTGGACTTTGCACATGGGCTTGATTTCTTTGGGCTGGGATGCAGGTGGACCTCTGAATTCATAGGTACCCTATTCTGAGAATATGCTCTGGCATCTGGAAGGGAATCTGGGCATCTGGAGGGCATCTGGAAGGAATCAGGATTTCCGGAAGCATCCTGGATCCTGGGTTATCACACAAAATCCAATGGCTGATGTAATGGCCTCTAACTTCTGGATGTGACATGGTGGAACTCCAAAATAGGGTAACCTCCTCTCTTGTACAAAAATTATGCTCATACTAGACTCATAGCTGATATACAAGATTCAAAACTGGACTAAGGTTGAGGGTTGAGACAAATCAACTAACCTCAACTTATTATAGGACTCAATTCTTATTGATTATAAAATTTGACACATGGTTAGGTAAACCAAATAGGGCCTAATAATCTGTCTAATCCAGGTGCCCCCACCAATTCTCGCGGGATGGGAGGAACTCGACCATGTCAAGTGTGAGATAATACCTAAATCAGGTAGTATCTCATGCACATAGGCAATGGGTCCACCGATATTCATTATCTTGGATGGGCCAGCTTCGCGAGCAGAAAATTCTTTACAACTACAAAATTTCCTGCAAAACTCTTTATCTCTTTTGGGAATTAGCCAAGTTGTTAGTTAGTTCATTAGTTCTATTAAAGTTTTGACTAATTTTCATATGCATATGCTGTGCAGAGGGTAGTGCAGGTGCAGACATGTAATTCTGGTTGTGCATTTATTGGACTCAACTAATACCTATTAGACTCGACTAAACTTTCCTATCGAAGGAAATTTTATTGGACTTTCTAGGGTCTAACCTAACACACTATAGACTCTCTAGGTTTAACCCTAGCATGCAATGCACATGAGAATTTACTATATATGCCTACTAAATGCCAAAGGGTATGCAAGAAGTAAGATGCAAACTTAACATGTGCAAGAAATGAATGTAACATGCAAACCTCTACATGATGTAGGTGAATGGTTAGAGAAATATAAGAAAACTCAAGAAAAGGCAAAAAATATGAGATGAATTCGGGGTTAGTCTGGTTGGGTGGAAAGTAAGAAAAGGGTTCGGGGTTAATTGGATAGACTAAGATATAAGAAGGGGTGTCGGGAATTAATCCTAGACTAATAAGGTTTACCTTATGGGTTTGATGTCTATCTAAAGGGTCTACATAATGAAAGAAAGGGTTGTTGATTTCAGGAAAGAGATCAAGTGGAGTCAAAGAGGTGACTTCATCCTGAGGGTACTGATTCAAAGAGGTCAAGTCCTTAATAAACTCTTCTGGCTCATAAATCAAAGGACTGGGCTCTCTAATTGGGCTTTCTTCTAGTGGCTCCTCAGGTAAAGCTCTAATAGTAGGATTGGATTCCTCTTAGTCTCCTTCCTTTAAGGGTTCATCCACTACAGGTTGGGTGTGCTGAAAGTCAGCTAACTCTAGGATGGCTACTGTCTGGGTTTCTATTGGATCAACTAACACTGGATTGGCTTCTACCTTGTTCAACCTATTGGTTAATTGGTCAAGCCTATTGGTTGCTTGGTTGTTGGTTTGGGTCATCTGGTTGGTTTGGATGGTTGATTGGGTAAACTGTCTTTGGAATTGGGTAATGGATTGGTCAAGTCGTTCAATCATGGCTTTAAAGAGGGTTTCAAAATTAGACTCCATGGTTGAACTGGGTGGGCTGTACTGGATTTCTGATTCAACTAACTCTGGGTTGGTTTCTATTGATTGGGGTTTGGTTATAATCAACTGCTTCTGGGTCTTCTATAGGTGTTTCTTCTTCTAGATCTATAATAGACACATTATCCTCATACTCCTCTACTAAGCTTGGGTTAGCATCATATATTTCTTCTTCTAGGTCATCTTGGTGAACCAATGGGATAATAGGAGGGATTTGGCTCAAGAAAAATTGACTAAAGTCTAGGGTAACAGGGATGGGTAAACTAAGGGTTATGTATAAGCTATGGGTTTAAAGGTTATGGGTTCAAATCTAGGGGTATCAATCCTATAGGATTCAGGTTGACTGAGGGATAGTGGGTTACTACTAGGTTCATATCTAGGGACTATGGGTTCCTGGAGTTCAGCTCTATGGATCATGCCTAGGGTTCCTACTTAGTTGAATCTATGGTTCATTTGGTCAAGTTTAGCATTGAATCGGTTATTGGATAAATCGTTCCGATCAAATTGTTCGGTCATGGCTTTCATGAGAGCCTTTAGACTAGGGTCCATGGTTGAGCTAGGTTGGGGTTTAGACCTCTGATATTGGGTTCCTAGTCTAGTGGTCATGCACAAATCAAACAATCAAAATGAAATGATGCAACCAAGCATGCAAAAGAGAAAGAAAAGGCTAGTATAATCTAGGGTTTCCTAGACCTAGAGCCAAAAACTGGGTGGGTCAGTTCAACTTACACCTAACCCAATAGCTAGTCCTTCCACTGGCCAGGTAGGGGGTAGGAGTGTGGAAGGCCCCCCTGCTTTCACAGGGATCCAATTAAAAACCACAGCACCACTTAGGTCATTTAACTCTGGACCCTCAGCCTTCCTTAGATACCAGCTTTCAATAATAGCTAAGAGGTTAAATGCACTAGTTGGCCCACATAGCTCGGACCTGACCTGTTGGTGTTTCCTATCCCACTAGGACAAATTAGGTCTAATTGATTTTAATTAGGCTTGGGTTAGTATGATGATGGTGGTTTTGGGCACAACACAGGTGATGAAATCTTGCCCTGATCTGAGATTTTGAGTTGCCCTTAAGATTAGATTAAAATGATGGCAATCGATGGCCCTGATGCAATCTAAAACAATCAAAAAATAAAATATTTTTTTAATGATTTATGATGTGTCAAGTTAGGTTTAAGTTAACTGGGGTTATCAAACAAAGTTTGGCTTGGGATTTGGGGGTTTGGTAGTTGATTAGGTTAGGTTGAGTCAAGATGCAGATGTAGCAGAAATCAGTGAATTAGGATTTCAGTGGTTGCAGAGTTTGACATAGATATTGATGCATAAAAAAATCAAAAAAAAATTGTAACTGAGGATGGACGGTATTGATGATGCTTACCAAATTTTATGCAGAACAAAAATAATATGATAATGCAAACCTAGGATTTTATTGACTGCTATAGAAATTATCAGGATTCTATTAAGGTTTCTAATATGCTGATTTTTAGAGATTTAGGTTTTCAGTAAAATTAATTAAAAATCTTGATAATTATTAGGATGGAATAGAGGACATGTAGTGCAAATTTTATAGAAAAACAAAATATTTATGATGCCAAAATCAGATGAAACCTAGACACCTAATGTAGTGGACAGAATGCAGAATTAGGGTTTGTGAATTCAAAGTAGATAAAAAACTATTCTAAACCTGCTCTAATACCAAACAGATGCAGGATGACTCTAGGACTACTAAACATGCATGAAAAATAGTAAAATATTTTTTTTATGATTTTTTAAATTTTATTTGCAGGCTAAATTCTAAAATAAAGTAAGAACTAGCGAAAAGACTAGCAGTGCAAAGAATCATCGGGTCGCATGCATTCTCATACAAATTAATGAAATATCCAGGACCTAAGAGTTGAGAAACTCTCGATTTAGGATAGTTTGTCTTCATCAAATCAGATAATCAGAGAAGGGAAGGTTTCTTACCAGTTAGAGATTGAAATTTAGTAGTAGAAGGGTTCACTCACAATTCTAATTGGAGCCTAGAAGAAGAAGCCTTGTTTCCCTTGAATCTGATGGTGGATCTAGGCAGTCTGGGCAGCAAGGAAGGCCTCCTCTGGGGAGGGAAAGCACCTGAGGGGATCCTGCAAATGTCAGGGTTAATCAAAACAGCAATTAAAATTAAAAAAGGAACTAGGTTTGAAGGAATCAGGATTAGGGTTAGAAGCTAGGCTGTTCGAAGCTTGTTGTAGATCTCCTTGCTTGGTGGCCTAGGGCACTCCTTCTTGGATGTGTGAAAGCTTGGATGGCAGTGATTTAGGGCATGGAAGGATGCTAAGGCAGCAAGGAATTCATCCAAACACAAAACACAAACCAAATAACCAAAACAAAATACCAACATAAGGCAATAACTCAAAATTTCAGCAAGTTATATTCATAATAAAGAGATGCTTACAAGAGGGGGAGGGGTGGGGTATTTATAGAGTTCCCATGCCCTCACTAACCATGATTATACTTGGGTTACAAGTCCTCTTCCCAATTAGAATACAAGTCCTTTCCTAGTTAGGTTAGAATTACAAAGTTAAAAAGGATTAGAAATCCCAACTAGGTTAGGAATAAACTTGGTCTTCTCCTTCTTCTCTTCAACTTGGACTTGGTCAAACCTCTTTGGACGTGGTCAACACTTCAAGGATGCCTAGGGGGGCATGTTGGGCCTCTAGGAGCAGCAAGGGGCTGGCCCAAAAGGGCTTGGGTGCATGGGTTTGGGCCTCTGGAAGCTGGGGTGGCCTGGTAGCCTAGTAGCAGAAATATTTTCTGGAATCTTGCTTCTTAAGGGCTTGGGCTTGGCACCTGTGCTTGATTTCTTTAGGCTGGGATGCAAGTAGATCTCTGGATTCATGGGTGCCCTATTCTGGGAATATGCTCTGGCATCTGGAAGGGAATCTGGAGGGCATCTGGAAGGAATCAGGGTTTTCGGAAGCATCTTGGATCCTGGGTAGTCACACAAAATCCAATGGCTGATGTAGTAGCCTCTAACTCCTGGATGTGACCTGGTGGAATTTTAAAATAGGGTAACCTCCTATCTTGTATAAAAATTGAGCTCATACTAGACTCATAGCTAATGTACAGGACTCAAAACTATACTAATGTTGAGGGTTGAGACAAATCAACTAACCCTGCTTTCGCAGGGATCCAATTAAAAACCACAGCACCACTTAGGTCATTTGACTCTGGACCCCCAGCCTTAGACACCAGCTTTCAGTAATAGCTAAGAGATTAAATGCACTAGTTGGCCCACATAGCTCGGACCCGACCTGTTGGTGTCTCCTAGCCCACTAGGGCAAATTAGGTCTAATTGATTTTAATTAGGCTTGGGTTAGTATGATGATGGTGGTTTTGGGCACAAGACAGGTGATGAAATCTTGCCCTGATCTGAGATTTTGAGTTGCCCTTAAGATTAGGTTAAAATGATGGCAATCGATGGCCCTGATGCAATCTAAAACAATCAGAAAATAAAATATTTTCTTAATGATTTATGATGTGTCAAGTTAGGTTTAAGTTAACTGGGGTTATCAAACAAAGTTTGGCTTGGGATTTGGGGGTTTGGTAGTTGATTGGGTTAGGTTGAGTCAAGATGCAGAATGTAGCAGAAATTAGTTAATTAGGGTTTCAGTGGTTGCAGAGTTTGACACGGATACTGATGTATAAAAAAATCAAAAAAAATCTAGAACAGTAGATAAACGGTATTGATGATGCCTACCAAATTTTATGTAAGAAAAAAATCATATGATGATGCAAACCTAGGGTTTTTTTGACTGCTACAGAAATTATCAGGATTCTATTAGGGTTTCTAATATGCTGATTTTTAGAAATATAGGTTTTCTATAAAATTTATTAAAAATTTTGATAATTATTAGTCTAGAATAGAGGACATGCAGTGCAAATTTTATAGAAAAATAAAATGTTTATGATGCCAAAATCAGATGAAACCTAGACACTTAATGTAGTGGATAGAATGCAGAATTAGGGTTTGTGAATGCAAAGTAGATAAAAAACTATCCTAAGCTTGCTCTGATACCAAACTGATGCAGGTTGACTCTAAGACTGCTAAACATGCATAAAAAATAGTAAAATAATTTTTTTTATGATTTTTTAAATTTTATTTGCGGGCTAGATTTTCAAAATAAAGTAAGTACTAGCGAAAAGACTAGCAGTGCAAAGAATCATCGGGTCGCAGGCATACTCATGCAAACCAATGAAATATCTAGGACTCGAGAGTTGAGAAACTCCTAGTTTAGGATAGTTTGTCTTCATCAAATCAAATAATCAGAGAAGGGAAGGTTTTTTCTTATCAGTCAGAGATTGAAATTCAGTAGCAGAAGGGTTCACTCACAACTCTGATCGGAGCTTGGAAGAAGAAGCCTTGATTTCCTTGAATCTGATGGTGGATCTGGGTAGTCTGGGCAGCAAGGAAGGCCACCTCCAGAGAGGGGAAGCACCTCAAGGGATCCTGTAAATGTCAGGGTTAATCAAAACAGCAATTAAAATTAGAAAAGGAACTAGGTTTGAAGGAATCAAGATAAGGGTTAGAAGCTGGGCTGTTCGAAGCTTGTTGTAGATCTCTTTGCTTGGTGGCCTAGGGCACTCCTTCTTGGATGTGTGAAGGCTTGGATGGCAGTGATTTAGGGCATGGAAGGATGCTATGATAGCAAGGAATTCGTCCAAACACAAAAACACAAACCAAAGAACCAAAACAAAATACTAACACAAGGCAATAACTCAAAATTTTAGCAAGTTGTATTCATAAGAAAGTGATGCTTACAAGAGAGGGAGGGGTGGGGTATTTATAGAGTTCCCATGCCTTCACTAACCATGGTTACACTTGGGTTACAATTCCTCTTCTCAATTGGACTACAAGTCATTTCCTAGCTAGGTACTAATTACAAAATTTAAAAGGATTAGAAATCTCAACTAGGTTAGGAATAAACTTGGTCTTCTCCTTCTTCTCTTCAACTTGGACTTGGTCAAACCTCTTTGGACGTGGTCAACACTTCAAGGATGCCTAGGGGGTGTGTTGGGCCTCTAGGAGCAGTAAGGGGCCGGCCCAAAGGGGCTTGGGTGCATGGGTTTGGGCCTCTGGAAACTAGGGTGGCCTGGTAGCCTAGTAGCAAGAATATTCCTTGGAATCTTGCTTCTTAAGGGATTGGGCTTGGCACCTGTGCTTGATTTCTTTGGGCTGGGATGCAGGTGGACCTCTAGATTCATGGGCACCCTATTATGGGAATATGCTCTGGCATCTGGAAGAGAATCTGGACATCTGGAGGGCATCTGGAAGGAATCAGGGTTTCTAGAAGCATCTTGGATCTTGGGTTGTCCAACAAAATCCAATGGCTGATGTAGTGGCCTCTGACTCCTGGATGTGACCTGGTGGAACTCCAAAATAGGGTAACCTCCTCTCTTGTACAAAAATTGGGCTCATACTAGACTCATAGCTGATGTACAGGACTCAAAACTAAACTAAGGTTGAGGGTTGAGACAAATCAATTAACCTTAACTTATTATTACAGGACTCAATTCTAATTAATTACAAAACTTGACACATAGCTAGGTAAACCAAATAGGGCCTAGTAATCTGTATCTGATGCTGGTGCCCCCACCAACATGGACTTGATGTGTCGACTCAAAATGTTGACACATGGATCAGCTCTTCGCTTGAGATTTTTAAGTCATAGAACTTGCTAAAGATGAAGATCTGCTGAAGTGTCGACGCATGGATGCTAAGTATCGACTCAAAGTATCGACTCACTTGAAGAAGTATCGACATATCTGAGATTTCTAGAAAGCCAGATTGAAGATATTTAAACTAGGTGTTGACTCAAGAAGTTCAAGTGTCGACCTGAAGTGTCGACTCATAGCCTGAAGTGTCGACACATGAAGTTTTGGAAATAGTAACGGCTAGTTTTCAAATGCAGAACTTGTCTCTTTTCATCTCCAGCGGCTAGTTTTTTGAGTCTAATGACTAGAAACTAGATTTGAGGCTTTGGAAAGATATTTATATGCTCCAAATCAAATCAAAATGATAATTATTGAAGTTGTTGAAAAAGAAATATCCAAGAAAGAAGAAAAGAGAGCATTCACTCCTATTCTTTGAAGTTCACCTACACTCAAGCAAAAGTAAGCCTCTAAGCATTCAAAAGTCTTCAAGAGCATTAAAGATCAACCATTCTTGAGCAATCAAAGAGGCTTTATCAAGTTGAAAGCATTACAATATCGAGCTTCAAAGAGATACCCACTTTTTATTAGAAAGCTTATATGGTTTCTCTACTTCAAACTTTATTTGTTGTAAGGGTTCTTATTGCAAAACCAAAGAAGGTTGTTGGTGAGCCTTTGAAAATCATTTAGATTCTTGGTTAGCCTTAAAAATCAAGGGAGGTTGGTGCTGAGCCTTAAAACCATTTAGGTTCTTGGTTATCCCGTAAAACCAAGTGAGGTTTTGACTTGTGAGCCTTGTGAAAACAAGTTGGATTTTGATTAGTGAGCCCGGAAAACTAATCGGCTATAATCAATAGAGATTATAGTAAATTTCCAAGGGGATCTTGGGGAGTGGATGTAGGTGCATTGGATAGCATCGAACCATTATACTTCTTTGTGTTTGTGGTTGCTTGTCTCCTCTTATTGCTCTTACTTTTATTGCTTTATATTTCCGTTGCACATTTACTTAAGAGCATTTCTTTTCAATTCATAGTACTTGTTTAATAGTTGGATTGGATCACACACTATTGCATTGCATCGAGTAATAATTTTTAGAGACCCAATTCACCCCCCCAAGAGGGGGTTGCATACGGGGAAACACTCGTTCTATCGATTTAGTATTTGAACCTATCGGGACACACACCGAGAATTTTTTCTTGCTTTGTTGGCATGCAAATAATTGGAAATCATTCCAGACTCGTTTGATAAGGTGTTATCAAACTTCTATTCAAGTTGACTCTTTTGAACGAGTCGACTCGAGGAAAGTCGGCTTGAATGGTCGAGTCAACTCATCTATTAGACTGCTGTAAACCGAAACTGCTTCATTTAATTATGTAATTGTTATGGAGATTTAATATATGCATTTATGGGTTTTATGATATGCAGTTGCTGAATCTCAAGAGTCTCATGATCCCTCCGAATTCCAAAAGTCTCATTCCTCCATATAATATCTCCCTTGCTGGATTACTAGAAGGGGATCAATCATCCCAGTTCTTCCTCCAACTCTCCTTATTGCTGTTCTTGGTCCCTTTGGGGAATAGTGCACGAGATCAAGATTTGAATCTTGATTTCTGAGAGTTGTTGAAGGGAATAGTAAGTTTTGGGAGGGATCCTTTAGTGCATACCTTTTATTAAAGATTTGGGACAGAGCGTTGGGAAAGGGTTCTAAGCATCTTCGTTCTAGCATTGCTGCAGTGATCAACCTTTAAAGGAGTTGAAGGTGTCTGGCCTTCTTCAAGGAGTTGAAGGAGTCAATCCGATAAAGTTTTCGAAGGGGCTAGCACCTCGAAGGAAGGAGAAGAAATCGCGCTACATGGTATGAACCACCCGTAGAGGCGGTGCACATGCATCGCTCGCAGAGCCCGATCTTGTTCCTTACAAGTACACCCGGAGCTCTTCACACAGATTGGTGCAGTCCTAGGTGATCGTCACTGAGGTACGGCTTTAGATTATGTGTTTGACATATTATAATCTATTGCATCATTGTGTGAATCTAGAATAGTTCTGATTTTCATTCAATGGATGCTTGATTTCATACATACATTATTCTACACATGGACTAGTGAGCCGATGCAAGGAACTTGTGAGTTGACTCAAGGGTCGACTCAAGGAATGACTCAAGCTCCATGAGTCACAGTTGTGAAAAAATCTAGAAGGCTAAATTTTTGGTATAGTCTATGAGTGACTCAAGAAATTGATGAGTTAACTCAAGGGTCGACTGAAGGATTGATGACTCAAGCTTCATGAGTCTTAGTTACAGGAAATCCAGAAAGCAAAAATCTTCAAATTCAAGCTGTGAATCGACTCAAGCATCTAGTGAATTGACTTAAGGATCGACTCAAGGTTTAGTAAATCGACTCATTAGATTTTGATAGCACAGTAATGGCTAGTGTTTTAGATGTGCAGAAACTTATACAATGTGTTAAAAGGCTAGTTTTTATTTCCAAGTAGTCATAAACTATCATTTAAAAGTTCTAAGTGGTGCGGGCACCACAACTCAAAAGAGAATTCAATCTAGTCTAAATAAACCAGATTCATTATGGATTTTAGAGGAGTAAGTTTAGTTTACTTTTGGTTTCAATTTTATTTCTTTAATTAAACATGAGTCCTGTAAATAGGAAAGTTTATTTAGGATTAGGTCCATGTTAATTTGGTCTTTTGAGTCAAATTGGGTTCAATTTGACATTGTAATTAGTTGAATTTTAAGTTGAGTCTAAGATGGGTTTGAATTGGGTTCAAGATAAGCAAGAGGGCTTGAAAATTAAGTGCCACAAGACACTCCAACCAACCATGCCAAGGAGGATGCCACATCATCAAGCTTACTTGGGGGCCATGTCATCTTCAAATCCTACATGGAGGACACCTAAGCATGATGCACATCACCAAGCTTTGGGTAGCCAAAATTTGAGTTCAAATGCAAGGAGGCCGACCACCATTTTCTCCCCATATCAAGCATGGTTTCAACTCTCCTTCCACATAGCTAGCAACCTCCCATGATATTCTCCATGTATTTCAAATTTTCAAACTTGTATTGGAGGCTTATAAATAACCCTCCAAACCCCTCTTGTAAAGACAATTTTAAAGAATGAAAATTTCAGATTTCTATTTCCATTTGTGTTTGTGCAAATGTCCTCTGAGAGGGAGAGGGTGAGAGGCCCATAGGTTCTTTATTTAGTTAAGTAGCTACCTCCAACTCCATCAACCAAAACCATCCTCCCCCATCCACCAAAACCACTATAAAATTGTGTGTGTTTATTGTGCTTTACTTTCTTTCTCTTTTATCTTCATTAGCTTAGCATTTATCTTTAATTTGCTCATATATACTGCCACATGCATTTCACTAGTTTTTCAAAAACAGTACATCTTTATTTAAAATTTTAAAAAAACTCAATTATCCCCCTCTCTTGGATTGCTTCACTAGGTAACACTAACTTAACAACTTTCTTAACAATGTAACTAACTTATAAATGGTTATAATCGTCTAACCAACTTGGTCCTAAACTTCTATAAAAAAGAGATCCAAGGAAACTCCAAAGGACCTCTCATGCACACTCATATACTCTCTCAATTTTTTTCTTATTGTTCTCCCTCTCTAAGTTGACTTAAATATTGAAAGGTCCATCGTTACAGAAATCACACCCAAGGATTTCTTTTGTAGGTCAAAGAGCTAATCGAGTCCACTTTCAAAGTCATCAACCAGTTTCTTGAAAAGACCCTTAGAAGCCCAAAAGCCACTCTAGCACATCAAGCTTATCAAGCTTGGAGAGGTGTAGTAACAAATTCGGTGCTAGAGGAAGGGACTTGTCCAAATCTTTCAAAAAAATGATGAAAGGAAGCCCACTCAATCCCACTCTCCAATGGTGATTTTCTTGAGATGCTCTTAATACAATACAAGTTGAGGTAAGAAATCCTCAACCCATTCCTGCTATTGATCCAAGAATAGACACTCTGGTTGAGTAGGTCCAACTACTGACAAGTACCATCCATCTTCTTCAATAATCTACTATTTGGTCTTCTGCTCCATTGGCTAAATCATCTCAGCATAACCATTGGTATTGGTCTAATGGGGGTGATAGAAGTCATAACCTTCCTATAGGGAGGAAAAAATCTAGTGATTAATTCCTCTTCAAGAAGGAAGGAACTATGATTCCTAGGAGGATTCAACTCTAGTGCACCCTTCTTATCATCGCTCTCAGTAAAAGAATGTTATCGAAAGGAAGGTCCAAGAGCTAGAAGCTAAACTCAGAGAAATCTATATGAAAGATTACCACCAGAATAATTTTCATGACTTCAATACTCAATCTCCTTTTTTGAAGAAATAATGAATGAGCCAATTTTTCATCAGTTCAAGATGCCTTCCCTATGACAGTTCTACTGATCCTAGGATAGTTCTACTTGCTATCTTGATTTAATTAATTAAGTAATTGTTATCTTTTACTAACTACTGTTCTCAATCTAATGTTCTACAACCAATTTTTTTTTTTCTCTTTTTCATGAAATAGTTACTCTTAATCCCTGAGGATACGATCCCGACTCATCACTAGCTATAGTAGTGAGTAGGTTTTATTTTTGACTGCCAATAATAGCGATCAATGGTATAATCATCTCACAAACGGTTATGACTGCTTAACCAACTTGATCCTAAACTTTTATATATAGGGGATCGAGGGGAACTCTAAGAAAGCTCACACACATACACTCATACTCTATACATTTTTTTCTTACTGTTCTCTTCCTATAAGCTAACTTATGCATCAGAGGGTTCCCTTAAAGAAATTCTATCAATTTTTTCAATGTCAAGAACTTTTTAACAAGTCAAGGAGTTGATCGAGTTTACTTTCAAAGTCATCAACCAATTTCTTAAAAATCCCTAGTAGCTCAAAAGCCACTCTAGCACATCTAGCTTATCAAGCTTGGAGAGGTGCAGCAGTATTTGTCAATGTATTGTTAGGTTCTTTTAGGTCAATCAGCAACTGGGAATTCAACACCATGGTCTTCTTTTCCTGGTGAAACCCAAGTGTCAAGTTGGTGCCCTCCAATTCATCACCATGCATGTTGATGCTAAAAGAAGAGGAAGATCCTTTAATATCTTCTTTGCTGTGTGAGAGTAGAGGTAGATTTGATTGTATCATATTATTGAAGTTGACTTTTGCCTGGTTGCCACCCGGTTATGGATCAGAAGGAAAGGGTATTAGATTTCGTACATATGGGTGACAGTGGTATTGATGGTGGTGATGAAAGAGGAGAATGTAGACCACTAGGCCGCATGATAAGGTATGAAGGAAGATCGAAGGAGGGATGACAGATAGGGGGTTGAAAAACCATATATCCCCCCCTTTTTTTCCCTTCTTTTACATGTCTTGGTTTTATGATTTTTAATTTATCTTATATACATGCCTTAGGATCCCTGAGATAAGTTATATGGCATGCACCACCTGCCCCCCCCCCCCCCCAAAAAAAAGAAAGAAAGAAAGAAAGAAAGAAAGAAAGAAAGAGAGATAGGGGGAGAAACTTTTCCCAAATGTTGTACTTGTTAATCTCACCATACTATACAAAGGATATCCTCAAGTTCATTGGGCTAAAGCCAATATGGATGGTTTCCATGGTCCAACCCATACTAATGCTAGGGTGGCTTTATATATTTCTTTTTGATAAGTTCTTTGTACACCATCCTGATGGAGAAAAATTACATTGCATAACTTGACTGGATCATATAAGTCCCGCTTTTCAATGTGATATGGTCGTATCCATAGACGTGGAGTCCATTTGGATGCCAGTTGTTAGCCAACAAACAGAAGTGCCACCTAAGCCTGGTGCCCAAGCAAGGAGCCTAAGTGAGTCCTCTGCCAAAGTCAGTTCCTGGCTGAGGTTGAGCTCAAGCTGCCATCCAGCGAAGAAAGGAAGGCAACGGAGATTTGAATCATGGTGAGAAAGAGGGTTGCCCTCACCGAGACCTAGCCATTGAGACAATACAACTAACAGGTGGTAGCCCACCGCCTGAGGCCTACGAAGAAAGGTGCCCCACCGGACCACCAAGGCCCCCTCAAGCCCCAATTTTTACCAATCAGGAAGGAGCATCCCCTTTAAGGCACGGCACTTCCCAGTCTACCATCTGCACTACCTATAAGTAGAAGGCCATGCTAGAGGATTCAAACCCTGGGGCGGCCGCTCGCATGCCAATACTCTGCCAGGTTTCTCGAAACATGGTGACCAACCAGAATATCAGAGCTAGCAACATAACTCCCCATCTCAAAAGGGCAAACGGGAGCTCACGCGCAGTTCCCGCGTGTTGCCAGATGTCACCCCTAGGACTCCCCCGAAAGGAGAACATCTGGAAAGCAAGCAAGAGGTCGTACATGGCCTCTCCATACCAAACTAAAAAAGGGGACCTCCGAATGAAAGAAGAGGACAAGAGGCAAAACTAGCAGAGGGGTAAGAGAGGTAAAGGTTGGCATACAGAAGGGGAGAGAGCAAACCTGACACAGTGCTCTGGGGGCTACCAGGGAATTCGTTGGAAGAATCCCATGGACACAGCCGACCTTGCTCCCATCCTCCTTCTCTACTAACTCCCTACACTTACTTTCTTTTCTCAAATACATGACTCCCGAATATGGAAACCTCACCGGGATCCTCCACCAAGGGAGATCTGTTTTCTTGGATCACTCACTGACTTGATCATCGGAGTGCCCCCGCCAGAATCCCCGACTCAAGTTTCTTTTCTTTTTGCAGGGGTCCGGGAACACGCGCAGGATCTTAGGCAAGGGGAGCGATGCCCGATGCCATGCTAGAGCTACAGGCCATAATGATCCACGCGGCAACAGATTGGCATGCCAGGTAGGGGGGCAGACATAGGATGCTGAAACATTAGCCAAACTAGTCCCCCCACCACAAAAGTAGCTCTACTCGAGGCATGGTGGTGACACGTGCATAGGAAGCCTCTGCTAGCCACGTGGAGGGCCCTCCTTCCCACGGAGGTCCACACAGCCTAGAGGAGGAGCTTCCCGCTCTACCACAACCACCTCCGATGGATGTCCAACCCCCACCACACTTGCCCAGCAGATGCAAGTGCTGCTTGCGGCAGTGCGGCAGTTACAACACCAGCAATGGCACCTAGCACCCAACAGCAGCCAGGGACCTTTGCAGCCCAAGTCATCATCCCCCATGGTAGTTTGCATCCCTACCAAGAAGGCCTTCATAACGCGGGCCACAACTAATCCTGGGGGTCACCTCCTGGCCCCAACGAAGTGACTAAGGAGCGGGTCGATCGATTAGGAGGGCCAGTCCCGAAGCTTGAAGTGCATTTTTCACAGGCACCGTAGATGCTGCCAGAGCAAGGCCCCCCGTCGCAACCCTCCTCAACATTCGCCTCCATCTTCTCTAGCAGCCTTAGCAGAAGACTCTGCTGATGAGGCTATCAGGCGCGTGCCAGAGAAGCGCCTTGAGAAATAAGAGCATAAGTTAGCGGAGCTATTTTGCCAGTTTGCCAATATGCAAGGCTCCTTCCTCTAAAGAGCCAACGGGCTATGATGCCCATCCCCCTTTCTCCCGAGAGATCTAAGAGGGCCAATCCCGAGTCGATTCCGCATGCCTCAGGTGGATCCCTATAATGGGACCACCAACCCTTTGGACCACCTGGGGAGCTACAAAGCTCTCATGGGAGTCCAGGGGGCAACGGATGCTTTCTTTTGCATAGCCTTCCCCGCTACCCTATGGAAGGCCACTCGGGTCTAGTTTACCCGTCTCGAGCCTGAAAGCATCAGTTCCTTCGTAGAGCTGGAAAGAAGGTTCGTGGCACACTTTGATGCTTACCGAAGAATATCATGAGAAGCTGATAGCCTTTTCTCCATCAAGCAGCAGGACCACGATCCCTTGCAAGACTATGTGGCCCGTTTCAAGGTTGCCACACTGGAGATCTATAACCTGGACGAGTCCATCACCATGATGGCACTGAAGAGAGGGCTCTGGACTTCTCGCTTGACTTACTCTCTAGACAAGAAGCCACTGAAGATGTACTCTGACCTCCTCCTTTGCGTTCACAAGTATATTCGCATTGAGGAGGCAGACCATGCCAAGATAGAACTAGATAGGAAGCCCCTGAAGAGACAAGCTCCAGGGGAGGCTCCAAAGGCATGCAGGCCTAGGCCGAACCCCGGTCTTCGAGCAAGGCCCAAGCCAAAGAGCGGTCCTGTTTCGGAAGAAGCATACACCTCTCTCCTCTCTCCGAGATCGAAGACCCTCATGAAGATTGAGGGCGAGCACTACCTACGTAGCCCTCCCCCACTGGGATCATCTAGTGGCCGTGACAAGATGAAATACTATCGATTCCACCATGACCATGACCACAACACCTAGGACTGCCACCATCTCAAAAGAGAGATCGAAGATCTGATAAGAAGGGGCTATCTCTGGAAGTTCATGGAGGGCAAGACCCCTGCAGAGCCCTAGATACTTATGGCTCTTCCTCCTGCCCCTGTAATCGACAACCGGTCCACCGAAAGGCCCCGCATGATGTGTTGGGGGGCAAGCTCTCCCTAAATTGGGAAGGCCTCTATGGAGTAGTTGAGGTCTTTCCACCTGAAGCCTACCACCCCGCCGATATTGACGGCGACAAAAGTCTAAGGGCTTACCTCCAAAAATGTAAGGCTCCTCCCTTTTCAATAAAACTATCCTTTCAGTGCAACATTGTCTTTGCCCTACAGGAAAACCATCGCCTGACTCTAGGCCTAGCAACCAAAGTCGGGAGCCACAGTGCCCCGCACCGAAACTGAGAAGTAGCACCCCGCACCAAAGCCCGGAAACTTTCGAAGCCCAGTACCAAAGCCCGAAAACTCCTGAAGCTCGGCACTAAAGCTCGGAAACTCCGAAGCCCAGCAATAAAGTCTGGAAACTCCCGAAGCCCAGCACCTAAAGCCCAGAAACTCCCGAAGCCCGGCACCTAAAGCCCGAAAACTCTCGAAGCCCAGCACCAAAGCTCAGAAACTTCCAAAGCCAGTACCTAAAGTATAGAAACTCTCGAAGCCCGGCACCTAAAGCCTGAAAACTCTTGAAGCCCAACACCAAAGCCTGGAAACTCACGAAGCCTGGCACCTAAAGCCCAAAAACTCCTGAAGCCCGACACCAAAGCCCGGAAACTTTCGAAGCCCGGCACCTCAAGTCGGAAAACTTTTGAAGCCCCGCACCTGTCACCGTGCTCACAGTTCGGAGATGTCAATGGATTTCCCAGAAGTTCTACCATCTACCGCCTGACTCACAGCTCGGCATCTCAATCCAGGAAACTCTTGAAGCCTTGCACCTGTCACCGTGCTCACAGTCTAGAGATGTCAACGGGACCCCACAGAAGTTTTGTCATCTATCGCCTAACTCATAGCCCAGCACCTCAAGTCAAGAAACTTTTAAAGCCTCGCACCTGTCGCCGTGCTCACAATCCAGAGATATCAGCGGGATACCCCAGAAGTTCTGCCATCTACCGCCTTACTCATAAACTGTACCTCAAGCCAGGAAACTCCTGAAGCCTCACACCTGTCACTGTGCTTACAGTTCGGAGATGTCAGCGGGACCCTGTAAAAGTTTTGTCATCTACCGCCTGACTCACAGCCCGGCACCTTAAGCTGGAAAACTCTGGAAGCCCCGCATTCAACCCGCTGGACCCCAGTTTAAAGATAGCAAAATGGGGCACTCTCAAAGGCCCACACTCCACTGACCGGACTCAGAGCCAGTGAGGATAATCTTAAGGCTCCTCAAGTCATGTTCCCTAACTTGACGGTAGACCTCAGGGCTGCACAGGCCCCCTCCCTCAAGTCATTCGCCAGCTCCGGCTTAACTGAAGAGGTTCAAGGTAACCATGAAAATAAAACTCAGTGAAGTGAGAAGGGCTTCATTGATGTTGCATGAAAAAGATACATCATCAAAGGACCCCCGACAGGCCGAGTGGTCACAAAAAAAAAAGAAGAGAAGAAGGGCAGGTTCCGGAAGGAGATCGGAGCCTATCCCTAAGCAAACTCTTTCCTGGGACAGTGGATAGGTGTGCGATGTCCTCTTGGGCCTCCATAGTCCTAGTCGGTGGGACCTCCTCAGTGACCAGGGCAAGCTCCACCTTAGTGGCAGTGGGAGTCGTGGCTCCCCTTGAGCTTCCACTAAGGATGCTCAGGACCACAATCTCGTCCAGCCTCAGCCCTGGGAAGTGATAGGCCACCAAGGATTTATAGACCTCGAACCCTTTGATGAAGGAATCCATGGCCGCCTCCCGGACTTCATCGACAAACTCCATCAAGGCCCTGAATCTGGGCACTGCCTCGATGGCCTCCTTCTTGGCGGCCTCCATCAGAGCCACCGCCCTAATAGCTTTCTCCTAGGCCATCGACTGCCAAGCCTGCACCGCCTCCAGCCATGCCTGGAGGCCACTCATCAGCTCTTCTTCCGCTCGGGCAACCCCTACCTTGAGCTCCTCTACTCGGTGGGAGGCCCGATCCCTTTTTTGGGCCAAGGATGCTTCGAGGTTCCTGACCCGATTCTCGGCATCGACCACTTTGGCCTGAAGGATCCTATTCCTCTCCTCCAAGGCTCGGGCCCTGTCAGCCTGCTCCTGGGCCCTGGCTACTAGCAACATCCTTTCCTGCTCCCATTGGGTGCAGTGATCGCGAACGAGAAGAATGTCGGTCCCGATCTGCACCATTAAAGATGTTAGCCCTTGCAGTCAAACTGAAACAACAAAAAAGCAGAAGACTACTATGAAGAGGAGAGGAAGGGTGCCAAGAAGGGCCTCTGCCAGCATCCAGCCTCCTCTCTCGCGGTGGTCGCGAGCGACTGGATCGCGAACTCCATCATGCGCTCTGCAAGTGCACGATCCTGGGTGATCACCGAATTTGGTCTCATCCCAAGTGCTATCCTCCGGACAGCGACCCTCCTCGATGCTAAGGGCACCGCCGCATCCAGGGGAGCCACCTCTGAAGGCATCTTATCTGGCGGTGGGGAGCTCATCACCTAGGTGATGGCATCGGTGACAGTTGCTCCATCACCCCTTCTCCCTCTACATCAACCTCGATGACTGCAGGAAGGTGGATCGCAACTACTGCTACCGGCTTGGCCAGCGTGTCAGTGCCCGATTCTTAGGCCAGATGCTGGGCTTGCTACTTCGAAGGCCCAGGGGCTGGCTCGGTTACTTGCCCCACGAGGCCAAAGATTGAAGCAGACCTTGCCTCTTGGCTGGGCTCAACCCGGGGCCCTCTTTGATGGAGCCTCCCCAAGCCCAGATGTCAGCCCTCTCTTATGGGTGGCCTCCAGAAGCTCCTGCACTGAGAACTTCATGCCTGCAGGAAGAAGAAGATAAAGTTCAGTAATATGCCAAAAAAGGGCTCATTGAAAAAGAGATACCCCTCCTGACTCACCTCGTCCCTTGATCGGGCTTATCCTGGCATCAAACATGTTTTGCTCTAACAATAGAACCTCGAGAGGGGGGATCTGAACAAAGATAAGATGGTTGTATACTTTCCAATCAGAGGCCTCAACTTGGGAGTTCTGGTTTGGGGTCCGGTCCGGATCACTCCAAACCCAGTCCACCCCTTCGACAGAAGCAAAGAAGAATTTTCTCTTCCACCCTGTGATGGAAGAGGGGTGCTCAAACTTTATCCCCCTCGGGTGAGGATAAATGCACCACCACCCATCCTCAGTCGGGTGGCATTTCAGGATAAAAAAGGTCCTGAACAAGGAGAAGCAGGCGACAATCACGTGAAAGTGGCAGAAAATAATGAAGCAGTTGATGACCCTAATGGCATTGGGAGCCAACTGGGCTGGAACAAGATAATAGTTGCTTAGAAAAGAGAGAAAGAAGTGATGGAAAGGTAAGCAAAGGCCCCCAAGAAAGAACTCTTCATAGAAGTGATGCTGAACTAAAATGCATGCATAAGTATTTTTATATTTTTTCATATTAAGAGTTAGATATTTAAATCCCGAAGATCAGACCAAGAACCTAAGTAGAGGGTTCTATGCAAACAAGAAGCAATAGCATACAGAATAGGACCTAAAAAGTAATAGAAAAGAGGACCGCCGAGGTTGAGAAGTCTCGGTTGGGCTAGTTCCCTTTCAAGAACGCTACTGGCAAGCAGAGAGGGTGTACCTGACAATGGTTGATGCGCCTGAAGAAGATCGTAGATGAAGGGATCGCTCTCACTCTCGGATGCAACCTGAATGATCAAGCTGGAGACCCACGGATTCTCGGCTTTTAACTCGGTGATCCGATCACTGCCGGCTAGAGTCATTGAATTCATAGAAGTCAAGGGACATGCAAATAGCCTATCAAGGGTTACGAAACAAAGCAAGGATGAAGAAATAAAGTAAAAATAGCAAGGATGAAGAAATAAAGTAAAAATAGCAAGGGAAAGAGAGGTTTTGATGTGGGCGACCAAGGCTTGGAGAAGTGGATGGTGGCTGGAGACAGGACACAGGGCACAAGGAGGAAAGAGGTGATCACACAAAATCCCCTTAGCACATAGTAGATAACACATAGCAGATGGAAAACTCAATTGTATTAATCAAAATTATCTTCATACGAGAGAATAGAGTCTCTTAAATAGACTCACAAACTTGGCCACAAGTAAGGATACAAAAGACATTTCCTAGGAATTTGAATCCCACCCAAACCCTAGCTAGAATACATGGTAGGTCTAGGATTTGATTTCCCTCAAATTGCTCCCTCTCTCTCTTGCCTTGGTCGGCCAAAGGTGGTGACTCTAGGGCCGACCAAGGAGGGTAAGCATAAGAAATGGCGCCCCTTGGTTCCTCTCATGGGCCTTGGCTGGCCCAATTACTTCTGGCCATGGTCCAGGGCTTCAAGCTGCTCTCCAGGGTTCCAGGACTTCTAATTTCTTCTACTGGGCCTTCCATGGTCTTTATAACTTCAAGCTGGGTTGATCTTTACTTGTACTAGCTTTATGATCACTTGTACTGAGTCTTCACTCAACTTGGACTAACATATACAGGACTAGCTCAACATGAGCTTACTGGTACAGAACTTAATAATGAAAATGACAACTCAAATTGGCTAAGCCCTTATTACAAATTGGACTCAAACACTACTAAGTAATCCACAAAGGGTTGAGAAGCCTCTATCTTATTCTGGTGCCTCTGGTGTTCGCACCAATTCTTGCAAGCAGAAAGGAACTCGATCCTATCGAGTAAGGATCACACTGGCTCACATATCTCTCGAGAAGGTCCAGGTCGAGGCACTGCAAGTCCTCTCGAGAAATCCATGAATCGTTCGACTCTGGCCGGCTTGCTATCGGACTAGAAGCGTTGATAGCCATGGCCTCGGGTCATGATGGCTTGATCGTCTAGGATACGCTCGATCCGTTCTCCTCTCTCAGGCCAAATAATTGATGGACACTCTAGACTAGGGTCACTCACAATGGAAGGAGTAGGTCCAAAGGACTCACTGGGTATCGCTGCCGATTCCTTATACTCAACCAGGTCTACGATATTGAAGGTAGAACTAATGCCCAAATCCGGAGACAAATCTAACACATAGGCATTTGGTCCAACCTTCTTTTTCACTTTAAAAGGTTTGGCTCTGCGAGCATGAAGCTTCTTAACGGTCCCGGGTGGGAACCGCTCAGGCCTAAGCCTAATCATGACAGAATCCCCTACATCAAATTCCTTAACCCTTCTTCGGGAATTAGCCAGTTTCTTATATGTTTCATTGATTAGGTTAATCTTTTGGCTAATATCCTTTATGCAAGTCTCTAATATACTATGTGAATGACTCTGCAGACTCTGAGACTTGGGCATGAATAGATAAAGAAATCAGATCAATGCAGCGATTTGGCTTATACCCATGGACTATCTCAAAAGGACTCTTTCCCGTAGTCCTATTTACTGAGCTATTGTAGGCGAACTCTGCTCTAGGCAACAATTTTCCAATGTGTTCACCTACCAAGCATCTAAGGAGGTTTCCTAGGCTATATGATTCACCACTTCGGTTTGGCCATTTATTTGGGGGTGGTAGGCTGTAGAAAACTTAAGTTTAGTCCCTAACAGGTGCTAGAGGGTTTTCTAGAAATAACTGGTAAACCTAACATCCCTATCTAATACGATGGTCTTAGGTAGGCCGTGGAGTTTAACCACATTGTCTAAGAAAAGCTTGGCTACTCTAGACGTATCAAAGGTCTGGGAATATGGGATGAAGTGAGCCATCTTAGAGAACTTATCGACCACTACAAAGATAGAATAGTATCTTTTCTGGGTCTTAGGTAATCCTAACACAAAGTCTATATTGAGATCCTGCTAAGGGCGATCAGGCACTGGTAAAGGTGTGTAGAGACCAGTGTTTTGCTTTTGCTGTTTTGCAACAGCATAAGTTTTACACCTGGCTACAATCTAAGCAACATGCCTTTTCAAACCTGGCCAATAAAATTGGTGTTCGATCGCTAAGATAGTCTTATTCCTACCAAAGTGACCAGCTAATCCTCCAGCATGGGTCTCCCAAATCAGGAATTCTCTAAGAGAAGTTCTATGGATATAGAGTATATTATTTTGGAATAGGTAGCCATCCTGAATGGTATACTCACTATGGGTACTGGATGGTCCTAGCCTAAGTCTGGAAAATGTCATACTCTTCCTTTAATCTATTAAACCCTATGACTTGGATGCTGACTAAACCTAAAAGCAAAGACCTACGGCTAAGGGCATTTGCTACCTTATTATCTGTTACAGCACGGTGTTTCAAGACAAAGGTGTATGCCTGAATGTACTCGATCCATTTACCATGCCTTGGGTTGAGTTTCTTTTGGGAGTTCAGGAACCGGAGTGCCTCATGGTCAGAAAATAAGACAAACTCCTATGGTAGTAAGTAATGTCTCCAATGTCTAAGGGCCTGGACTACCGCATAAAATTTCTTATCATAGGTAGAGTACTTAAGTTTACAAACTCCTATGGTAGTAAGTAATGTCTCTAAAGTCTAAGGGCCTGGACTACCGCATAAAATTCCTTATCATAGGTAGAGTACTTAAGTTTAGCCTCATTTAGCTTCTCACTAAAGAAGGCTACAGGATGGTTTTCTTGACTTAGTACCCCACCTACTCCTACTCCCGAGGTGTCGCAAGCGACCTTAAACACCTTAGAGAAGTCAGGTAATCTAAGGATGGGTCAGGTAATCTAAGGATGGGTGCATGGGTCATCTTATCCTTAAGTTCTAGGAATGCCTTATCAGCTGCTTTGGTCCACTCAAATGTACCCTTCCTAATGCAATCGGTTATTGATGCGACGACGGTACTAAAACCCCTAATAAATCTCCTATAAAAGGTTGCTAGGTCATGAAAACTATGCACGTCGTGGACACTAGTGGGTACAGGCCACTCAATAATTGCCCTAACCTTTTCAGGATCTGCAGAAACTTCCTCAGGGGTGACAATAAAACCTAGGAAGATAACCTATATGTCATGAATTCACATTTCTTAAAGTTGGCATAGAGGTTATTCTCCCTAAGGGTCTGACATACTAACCTAAGGTGACTAAGGTGGTCCTTTTTAGTCCTACTATAAATCAAGATATCATCAAAATAAACCACAACAATTTTTTTAGTATATTCTCTCAGGACTTGGGTTATAATCCTCATAAATGTACTTGGTGCATTCGAAAGGCCAAAAGGCATCACAACCCACTCAAAAAGGCCACCATAGTCTTGAATGCGGTCTTCCACTCATCCCCAGGTCTAATCCTAACCTGATGATAGCCACTCTTAAGGTCTATCTTTGAGAAAACTTTAGCACTGGCCATCATATCTAGCATGTCGTCCAATCAGGGGATGGGAAACCTATACTTCATAGTTATTTTGTTGATGGCTCTATGTCTACACACATCCTCCAGGTACCATCTTTCTTAGGGGTCAATAGAGCAGGGACTGCACATGGACTCAATCTCTCCCTAATGAAACCCTTTCTAAGTAACTCTCCCACTTGTTTTTGTAATTCTTGATGTTCACTTGGGTTCATTCTATAGTGAGGAAGGTTTGGTAAAGTAGCTCCTGGGACCAGATCTATGGCATGTTGGATGCTCTAAAGTATGGTAATTGATCAGGTAAATCATCAGGGAAGACATCCTCAAATTCTTTAAAAGCCTCAACAATTTATGGATGCTCATGGATTTCTTTGGTGGTCAAGATCCAAATAGGGTTACCCTCAGCAATCTCTTTCTCTAACTCCTTCGCCTCAATCAGATTAACTCCTGCTTTCTTGTCCTTAAGGCTACTAGAAGCTCTCTTAACTAGGTCTCTAGATGGAGTTGGGTGGATAAGAAACCTACACTTACACTCCTCAGACATATCATACCACTCAAAGTACTGGTCAACTTCTCCCTCCCAATCTATATAAACCTTTGGGTCAAGACAACCATCAAAAGTGGGTGCATCAAGTTTAATATTTTTATAGGATCTATCTTCCTGGTCTATAAAATCTTGGTTGGGTCTCCTTGGATGAACTTCTTGGACTGGGTCATGACGATGGGCTCTCCTAGGTTCAGCCTCAAAGTAGGATCAAGGTTTGGGGTCCTTCTAGGGTCAACCTCATAGTAAGGGTCACGACGAGGGGTTCTCCTAGGATGGAGAGGTGACTCAAGACCTATCTCAGAATGGGACCTACATGTCTCCTCTAGGGTTCCTATCCTATTCTCCATCTGATCAAACCTCTGATTCATCTGAGTGAAGGATTGGGCTAGCTATCAGTAAGGGCTTTTATCTGGGCTTCAAAGTTATCCATGGATTCAGCCAGTTGTCGGGGTGGTGATGATATGAAGCTCCTGATCTAGTGCACATGCAAGACTCAAACCAATCGACTACGGGTGCCTAGACCTAGAGCTCAAGCAGAATGGGTTGACTCAACTTACACACAACTTAACTCCTAGTCCTTCAACTAGCTAGGTAAGAGGTGGGATGGTGGGAGGCCCCCCTGCTCCGTAGGGACCCAATTAAGGAACCACCGATCCGCTTAGATCGTTTGACACTATACCCTCTAGCATAGATACCAGCATCCAGTAATAGAAAATGAATTGGGTGCATTAGTCATCCCATAATGGTTGAACCCCACCTGTTGATGTCCCTAGCCCTTTAGGGCAAATTAAGTCTACTCGATTTTAATTAGGATTGGGTTCATATGCAAGGGTGGTGGTTTCTGGGCTAAGGAAAGGTAATGACCTCCTTCCTTTATCTTGGATATTGTTGCCTTTAAATTAATTATGCAATGATGGTAGGTAGATGAAAATGCAAATTAGGGTTTTAAGTATTTTTGGTGTTTTATGAGTATATATATATATATATATATATATATATATATATATATATATATATATATATGGGTATTTTTTTAAATAGTAAGATAATTTGCAGATAATGACCTAATATACAGGAAACATGCCAAAATTTTAAGATATACAAAAATTATACTAAAACACCCTAAACTTGCTGAAATTGACTTTGCTGCCAAAAACAGGGTAAAATTATTCTTAGGCAGTATTTTGGCTGGCAGAAAATCCACATATCGAAATAATTTCTAAAAAAATCATGAAAATTAATTTCAATTATAAAGAATTCAGAAAAATAAAATTTCAGATTTTTCTGAGTTCTATACTGGTAGAAACAATCAAAACAGCAGGCTATGTACTAAGAAGGCCCAGATGCAAAAAACCCTAATGAACTCTTTGTTTTCTTCTTCAGGGTCAAATCACAACGGCACCCCTACACGCCATAGGAGATCCCGTAGATTAGAAAGAGAGGGTCTTGCAACCCTACTTGTCTCCTATGACCGGATGGCCATGGTGAAGCACCCGATCTGAATTTCAAAGAGAACTGAGCCAAACTTGGCTTTGATACCAAATGATGCGAAACTAAAATGCATGCATAAGTATTTTTGTATTTTTTTATATTAAGAGTTAGATATTTAAATCTCGAAGATCAGACCAAGAACCTAAGTAGAGGGTTCTATGCAAACAAGAAGAAATCACATACAGAATAGGACCTAAAATGTAATAGAAAAGAGGACCGCCGAGGTTGAGAAGTCTCGGTTAGGCTAGTTCCTTCAAGAACGCTACTGGCAAGCAGAGGGGATGTACCTGACAATAGTTGATGTGCCTGAAGAAGATCGTAGATGAAGGGATCGCTCTCGCTCCCGGATGCGGCCTGGATGATCAAGCCAGAGACCCACAGATTCTTGGCTTTCAACCTGATGATTCGATCACTGCCTGGCTGGAGTCATTGGATTCGTAGAAGTCGAGGAACCTGCAAACAGCTTATCAAGGGTTAGGAAACAAAGTAAGGATGAAGAAATAAAGTGAAAACAGCAAGGAAAAGAGAGGTTTTGATGTGGACGACCAAGGCTTGGAGAAGTGGATGGTGGTTGGAGACAGGACGCTTGGCACAAGGATGAAGGAGGGGCTCACATAGAATCCTAAGCACACAGCATATAGCATACAGTAGATGGAAAACTCAATTGTATTAATCAAAATTGTCTTCATACAAGAGAATAGAGTCTCTTAAATAGACTCACAAACTTGGCCCCCAAGTAAGGATACAAAAGACTTTTCCTAGAAATTTTAATCCCACCCAAATCCTAGCTAGAATACATGGTAGGTCTAGGATTTGATTTTCCTCAAATTGCTCCCTCTCTCTCTTGCCTTGGTCGGCCAAAGGTGTTGACTCTAGTGGCTGACCAAGGGGGGTAAGCATAAGAAATGGCACCCCTTGGTTCCTCTCATGGGCCTTGGCTGGCCCAAATTGCTTCCAGCTACGGTCCAGGGCTTCAACCTGCTCTCCAGGGTTCTAGGACTTCTGATTTCTTCTACTGGGCCTTCCATGATCTTCATAACTTCAAGCTGGGTTGATCTTTACTTGTACTAGCTTAGTCTTCACTTGTACTGAGTCTTCACTTGACTTGGACTAACATATACAGGACTAGCTCAACATGAGCTGACTGGTACAGGACTCAAATAATGAAAATGACAACTCAAATTGGCTAAGCCCTTATTACAAATTGGACTCAAACACTACTAAGTAATCCACAGAGTGTTGAGAAGCCTCTATCTTATTCTGGTGCCTCTGTTGTCTGCACCAATCGGGCTATTCGACCTGGGCCACTAGAGATGACCCGCTCCTCCGGTCGTGGAATCGAGAGCTGGATAGAATCCAGGATCTCGTAGGTAGCTTGGATCGCAAAGAGATCCTCCCTGGTGATTGTCGAAGCTGTGCCCGAAGGCCCGGTCGGGCAAGAAGACCCAGAAGAAGCAATGAGAATAGAAGAGATGGAAGGAGCATGAGGGACCCTGGCCCACTGATGATTACTTTGGTCGGGCGAAGGTTTATGCTGATGATGAGAGGGACCTCCTCCTCGTCTAAAGATGGAGTCCTTAGCCAAGAAGCCCCTGCCCTAGTGAGGTTACCAGAAGAGCAGTTGTGTTGGCCGGATGCAGCCATCCGAGATCAGAAAAAGGAGGTATGTAGGTAAAGAAGACCTAAGAGCCATACAAGAAGACTCAGCCTAGCTGAAAGAGAAGGAGAATGTCCAAGGAGACCTACCTAGTTGTTAAGGAAAAAGACAGTCGGGAGAAGGAAGAAGTTCTGGCCCGGCGGTGAGCAGAAAAGTTCTGAAAGAGACGACGGGGAGAAAAGCTAATCCTCTCTTCAAAGCCACCAGACTGCAGTCGTACGTCCTTTCAGCACTCCCACCATCGAATGGGCACCACGTGGCAGCATTGACCAAAGACGATGCCCCGATGTAACAAAAATAGCCTCGAGTCATACCTCCACCATTATGCTTCCTCGAACCCACTGACGTGGCATCCCCATACTAGCCTCAAGGCATGGCATGCGAAGTGACGGAGATCATAGCATTTAATGGTGCCAAATCTCGGCCTTTCCATGTTAGCTCCACAATTACCTCCTTAGCCCCGAGCATGATATTGTGTCAAGACTTGGAAACAGGAGGGAGACCAATGAAGAAACGACATCATTGGGTCCTGCACAGATCCATTCGACGGAGATTGCAATCGTAAGCCCTATCCCATCAAGTCCTTCTGTTGGCTGACTCCCCCAGGTAGAGACTCTAGCAGGAGCCTGGTTCCTCGAGTCCCTTCGCTGGGTTAGCTCCCCCCTGGTCGAGACTCTAGTCGAAGTCAGACTCCACCTTTCACTGGGCTTGCTCCCCCTAGGTCAAGATTCTAGCAGAAGTGCGATTCCTTGAGTCCCTTCGCTGGGTTGGCTCCCCCCTGGTCGAGACTTTAGTCAAAGTCAGACTCCACCTTTCGCTGGGCTGGCTCCTCCCAGGTCGAGACTCCAGCGAAAGCCTGATTCCTCGAGTCCCTTTGCTGAGCTGGCTCCCCCCAAGTCGAGACTCCAGTCGAAGTCAGACTCTACCTTTCGCTGGGCTGGCTGCCCCCAGGTTGAGACTCCAGCAAAAGCCTGATTCCTCGAGTCCCTTCACTGGGTTGCTCTCCCTGGTCGAGACTCCAGTCGAAGTCAGACTCCACCTTTGCTGGGCTGCTCCCCCTAGGTCGATACTCCAGCAAGACGCCGAATCTCTCTCCAAGTCTTCCCACCGAGCTAGTTCCTCCAAAGTACACACTCATGGAGTGCACAGTTGTGGCCCCCGGTAGGCCCCCTTCGGAGCAACTCAGATAGAGAAGAAGAAGAAAAAGGAGACAAGGAGAAGAAGTGCACATTAGTCAAAGCAAAAGCCTTCATTGATCAAAAGTCCCTTACATCTTACAGAGGTTCACGACAGGCCATGAAGTCTCTCGGAGGTCTAAGTTACAAGTAAGAAAGGATCCTCCCTGGTAATGCCCCTAGAAGCAACTGGGGGTGCGCCAGTATCTTTTTCAGGTGGGCTTCCTGCGAAGGAGGATGGCAGTGCCTCCGCCTCTAGCACCCCGTCCTTCCCAGGAAGTCGCCGAGTCTCCAGAGCCCAGCATCGGCTCCACTCAGATGATGCGGGTACCCTTCCGCAAGTGAACATCTGAGGAAGGGATACAATGGCGCATCCTCCTCGACCACGAAGTCCTCCTTGGATTTCACCAATCTGGTAATTCCAAAGCCAGTTGTAGCCACTCCTCGTTAGGTCACCCCAGTAGCGCCATGGCCACCATGGCCTTCTTCATGGTGACTGCGACCACCATCGTCCCCTCATTCAGTCGCATAACCAGATGCACCCAGGAGGTTTGCAGGTAGGTTGCTCCTATCACACAAGCAACCACCTTCTCTACCCCCCAGGGCCTCTCCACTTTCTCCTCCTTCAAGGAAACCTTGAGCTCAGCGGACTTCATCTTCAACCGGGACGCCCCCACCATAACGCTAGCCGGACGTCCCTCGAGAAGCATCTGCCACCTCCCGTACCCGAAGCTCACCAAAAGACCTCCCTTGACACAAGCCAGGAGAGAAGAGTCAAAGAGAAAAGGCACTAGAGAGAAGAGGATGTTCTACCAAGGCCCATTCACCTATGCTTAAAAAGGTGAGGGATGGCCTTATTGCAATGGATCCTGTCGACCCCTCGTACCGATTGAAGGTACGCATCTCATTAATTGCCAAGCCAACCAGAAAATGCCTCGTGCCAGCACCGGATGACCTGCACGTCTCATTCTTAGAGGATCCACAATGACCCAGGAGAAGTATTTATGGCCACCATCGAAAAGCCGAAGCGCCACAAAACTCCCATCAATGTGAGGGCGTGGTCTTCAAAGCACAGGCGCACAGAGACATCAGTAATATAAAGGGTGCCCCAATCCACGTCAGCATGATCATTACTCTCCATGCCCCGAGTGCCATATCATCTTCCGGGCTCGAGAGTGGGGGGCAACTGATACAGCTATATTCGCTGATGTGGAGTCTATCTGGATGCCAGTTGTCAGCCAGCAAACAGAAGTGCCACCTAAGCCTGGTGCCTAAGCAAGGAGCCAAAGTGAGTCCTCTGCTGAGGTCAATTTTCGGTCGAGATCGAGCTCAAGCTGCCATCTAGTGAAGAAAGGAAGGCAACGGAGATTCGAATCATGGCGGGAAAGAAGGTTGCCCTTACCGAGATCCAGCCGTTGAGACAATACAACTGACAAGCGACAGCCCACCACCCGAGGCCTGCGAAGAGGGGTGCCCCGCCAGAGCACCAAGGCCCCCTTAGGCCCCAGTTTTCACCAATCAGGAAGGAGCGTCCCCTTCCAGGCACGGCGCTTCCCAGTCTACCATCTGCACTACCCACAAGTAGAAAACCGCGCCAGAGGATTCAAATCCTAGGGTGGCCGCCCGCGTGCCAATACTCTGACAGGTTTCCCGAAACATGGCGACCAACCAGAACATCAGAGCCAGCAACATAACTTCCTACCTCAATCGGCAAACGGGAGCTAATGGCAGTTCCAGAGTGCTGCCAGATGTCACCCTCCGGGACTCCCCCGAAAGGGGAACATCTAGAAAGCAAGCAAGAGGTCGCATACGGCCTCTCCATACAAGAGGCAAAACCAGCAGAGGGGTAAGGAGGTAAAGGTTGGCACACAGAAGGGGAGAGCAAACCAAACGCAGCGCTCTGGGGCTACCGAGGAATTCGTCGGAAGAATCCCACGGACACAACTGACCCTGCTCTAGTCCTCCTTCTCTGCTAACTCCCTACACTCACTTTCTTTTCTTAAATACACAACCCCGAACGTGAAAACCTCACCGGGATCCACCAAGAGGAAACTATTTTCCTGGATTGTCCACTGACTTGATCGTCGGAGTACCCCCGCCGGAATCCCTGGCTCGAGTCTCTTTTCTTTTTGCAAGGGTTCGGGAATGCATGCGGGATCCCAGGCGAGGGGAGAGATGGCCGACGCCGCACTGGAGCTACAGGCCATGAAGGTCCATGCGGCAACACAATGCATATTTAATATTATAATTTTATCTTTTTATTGAAAATTTTGAATAAAAATATCTCCTTTATAAAATAATTTTTCCATGACTTGGAAATGATATCTCATAGCCAAGTTATGAACATGATACCATAATTCTATTCACAGGATGTCATAAAACTGAAGGATATTTTTATTTTTAATGATGAAATTTCTCTTAGCCTTATGATATCCTATGAACAGGATTATGACATCTTATTTATAACTTGATCATGTAATGTTATAAAAGACATTGGCATTTTCATCATTCAAATGAGCATTTGATGTTTGCAATTTATCTTTTCGTTCAACATTTTGAATAATAAAAATGTCCTTTCCTTTATAACACTATGTGGTCAAGTTTATGAAAAGAATAACATATTCCTGTTTACATGCTGTTATAAGATCGATGAATATTTTTATCATTAATAATAAAAAGATCTCTTAGTCTTATAACATCCTGTAAATAGAATTATAACATCTTGTTAATAACTTAATCAAAAAATATTATAATCCCAGTCATGGGATGTCATAATTAAATTATAAAATTTTTTAATTTTTAATAATTTTTTAATTTAAAATTTTTAATAAAAAAATAAAATTATAAATATTAAATGTATGTTGAAAATTGAGAGTTACATGATCTTGACCTTGACATATTTTATGATGTATTTTTTCAGCACTGTCCTAATGTATAAAGAATGTCTCTTTCATTTTTTTTTTTTAAATAAAATTATAAATATTGAATATATATTAAAAATTTAGAGTTACATGATTTTGACCTTAACATATTTTATGATATATTTTTTCAGCACTGTCATGGTGTATAAAGAATGTCTCTTTCTTTTTTAAAGGGATCCAGGAGGAAGGAATTCCTGCACCAGCTTCTATTAAAGGGGCCTTGCGAAGGGGCGATACAACGTGGCTATTGTTGGGCATCTCCTATAGTTCATGATGTATGCAGCATTGATTGGACCAAACATCGGCAAAACCGCGGCCCGAAATGTTAGCGAATTTTCGGCAGGTAAAATTTTTAAAACGGAGTGGTTTAATAAAGCCCGTCATACACGAGATTAGCAAATCGCCGGCTTGATTGACCCCCACTCCATCCTCGATTGGCCTGGCCTCTAGGGATATACTCCAAATCTGACCCATGGTCTGGTCTTCCTCTTCATCTAATTCGAGTTCATCATTTCTGCAATCTTAGTTGGATTTCGAAGGTTTTTCCTGATTTGAGGTTCGCGGATGCATGTTTCTTTTTGGAACTTTTTCTTGTATCTTGTGACCAATTTGGTTGTTTGATGCGATTCCCTGGTTCTCTCGTATCTCTTTAAAAAATAAATTGGAAAATTTTCCATTTTATCGGCTCTGTTCTATGTTTTAGATGGAGGTATAGTGTTTATATTTTTGATTTTTAAGTTAAATTTGTTTAAATCTGTTTCAATTGGTTCGATTTTTGTCTTCTCCATCGTTCTTTTGATGGGAAATCTAGTTCTCGACATTGGGTTTTTTTTTTTGTGCACAAGGGAGGTTTTTTTGTGAAAATAAGTTTTTTTTAATCCAAATTGATTTTTTTGATGTGAAATTGAACTATTAGCTCCTCAGGTACCAGGGAATTTGGATCTTTTATCGATCTCATGGCGACGCTGAAGGAACTCCTCCCTGCGGCGCAATCCACCGGTGCTTCCCACTATGACCACTCGAAGGACCCTGGTTTAAGGAGAGGTACGGCTCCTCCTCGGACTCCTCCCAGTCCTCCGCAGTCAAGCCTAACCCAGTCCCGCCCTATGGTAAGCGCTCGGGCTTCGTCCCTCGGAAGCCGGAGGACTTCGGCGATGGGGGTGCCTTCCCTGAAATCCATGTTGCCCAGTACCCACTCGGCATGGGCAGGAAGGACGAGAAGCCCGGCTCTAAGATCCTTCCCCTCAACGTTGATTCCCAGGGGAATGTCGCATTTGATGCGATCGTGAAGCAGGACGAGAATGCGTCGAAGATTGTGTACTCCCAGCATAAAGAGCTTGTCCCGAAGGTGGTGTCAGAAGAAGAGGAGCATGAGGAAGAGTTGGAGAAGGAGATCGAAGAGACTACTGAGCGGACAAAAGCTGCTTTGGAAAAGATTGTTAATGTTAGGTTGAGTGCTGCACAACCAAAGAATGTCTCCACCCAGTCATCCGAATCGAAGTTTATCAAGTACAAACCCTCCCAGCAATCTGCAGCATTCAATTCTGGGGCAAAAGAAAGGATCATTCGGATGGTTGAGATGCCTGGGGACCCTCTTGAGCCACCCAAATTCAAGCACAAGAGGGTTCCAAAGGCATCGGGTTCACCTCCGGTGCCAGTCATGCACTCCCCACCTCGTCCGGTCACCGTGAAGGACCAGCAAGACTGGAAGATTCCACCTTGCATCTCGAACTGGAAGAATCCGAAATGTTATACGATCCCCTTGGACAAGAGTCTGGCTGCTGATGGAAGGGGTCTTCAGGAAGTGCAGATAAATGACAACTTTGCGATGCTCTCTGAGGCTTTGTACGTCGCAGAGCAGAAGGCTAGAGAGGCTGTTGCAATGAGATCAAAGATTCAGAAGGACTTGATGCTGAAGGAAAAGGAAAGGAAGGAGCAGGAGCTCCGTGCACTGGCTCAGAAGGCCCGGTCAGAGAGGACTGGCATCGCTTCTGCCCCTGCTGCCCCTGTACCTGCGCAAAAGAATATGCTTGATGATGATATGAGAGTGGATCCCCATGAGCAGCGGAAGGAGACTAGGGAAGAAAGGGAAGATAGGCTGCAGCGTGATAAGATTCGTGAGGAACGGAGGCGTGAGAGGGAGAGGGAGAGAAGGTTGGAAGCTAAGGAAGCTGCAATGGGAAAGAAGAGTAAGATCACAAGAGACAGGGACCGTGATATTAGTGAGAAGGTTGCTCTTGGTATGGCTAATGTCGGAGCTGGCCGCACTGGGGAGGTTATGTATGACCAGAAGCTGTTTAACCAGGACAAGGGAATGGAGTCTGGATTTGCTACTGATGACCAGTACAACATTTATGATAAGGGCTGTTTACAACTCAGCCTACACTTTCAACGCTTTACAGGCCTAAGAAGGATGCTGATGCAGATATATCTGGAGGGGCTGATGAGCAGCTGGAGAAGATTATGAAGACTGACAAGGCTTTCACAGGTGCTTCTGAGAGGCCATCTGGTAGCAAGAGAGAGAGACCAGTAGAGTTTGAAAAACGAAAAGAGAATGATCCCTTCGGGTTGGATCAGTTCTTGACAGAGGTGAAGAAGGGTAAAAAGGCAATGGAAAAGATTGGTGGTGGAGGAACCATGAAAGCAAGTGCAGGGTCTTCAATGAGAGATGACTATGAGGGAGGAGGATCTGGAAGGACTCGGATTGCGTTTGAAAGAGGACTTTGAGAAGTCTGTCAGGTTCAGATATTTTCTGTTTACTTAACCTCCCAAGCACCTGATTCTTAAATAAAGTTTCAGGCTAAAGGTAAGCTTCGAGTCCTCAGATCTATGATTCTCTCTAGAACAGCATCGATACCCTTGATCAAGTCACCGTGCGCCGATAGATGAAACTCTTATAAATGTTTGAGCTACTGTGGATCTTTAACACCAAAGTCATGGGTCTTTAAAATGATTGAGGTAAACTTGCTCATGACTGAGAACTACATCAATGTGTTGTAAACTTCTCTTTTGATTTTATGCTGTCAGATTTTCTGTTTTGCAACATGTTGGCAAAGCTTTTCCTTCATTAATCTATGTAAGAGTAGAAGAAAGAGCCTTATGAAAACTAATGTAGCTCCTTCCACAGTTTTGAGCAAGTACCTATAAGGATATATGTAAATTTAAATTGAACATAAGAATCATTAGCACCTATGACTTTGGCTTTGGGTAACTTATTCCATTCTTCTTCCTGCAAATAGTTTCACAAGCATGTCTCCTCATCTTTTGTGTTGCTTCTCTCTCTGCTTTCTTATTATTCAGTCTCCAAGCAGCTTTAATGTCAATTGTGCCTATTTCATGTTCACTCAACCTGGTTCTTTGATTTTCTCATTGTGTTTGTAGACTTTTATCTAAATCCTGCTAGATATCCTGGAATCTGAACTTTTCGATGAGATTGTGACATGTTATTGCTATGGTAGGATACTTGATGCGGGACAACTGGTGGGGCTAGGGAGGATCGAACGGTGAGCCTAGAAGTCACCTAGGTTAGGGTATTTGTTTTTTTGTTATTTTGATTTTTTTTTTTTTTTGTAAAAGGGGGTTGAAGGAACAATGGAGGTGGAAGACCGGAGTCGGGGTTTTCATGAACCTTAGGACTCACATTCACGGAGAGATCTCACACCTCTAGGGTAACCCACCTCACTAATGGAACCGTACAGAGAGATCTCACACCTTTAGGACTTCCTACCCACCTCACTAATGGAGCTGTACGGAGAGATCTCACACCTCTAAGGCATCCTACCCACCTCATTAATGGAGCCGTCAAGGTGAATCACAAGGGACATGAAGGTGGTAGAGAAGGTGGAATGGGGATACCTGGCGCCTCACACCCCTCGACGTCCCGAAGGATGAAGGCAAAGCGGGGCCTCACACCCCTCGACGTCCCGAAGGACGAAGGCAAGATGGGCCTAAACCCACTTCAAACGGAGGCAGAACCAAACTCTTCTCAAAAATTCAATTTCATTACTCCAATTTCAAGAGGGGAATGCCTTTTTATAGGCATACAAGACTTAGGACCCATACATGGAAAATGATTTTATTTATTTATTTAATCCTAAACCGTAGCTTTGAGATCCGTGCAGAGCCGTTTCTGCATCAGGATCTATGCAAGCCTTCTCTTGTGACCCTGGAACAGGGGAGATCGGCATCCCTTACGTTCCGTGGGCGGTGCGCATGGATCCGGTTTGGTTTTGGGCGCACAGATCGTAGCCAAATCCTGGGAGGTGATCTGCGACGACCACGAGATCGACCACACCGGGAATTACTCCGGCGATCCCGACCTCTAGCTCGAGCGGATCACGGGGCCAGCAGCGGCCGTCACGTCTCGCAGGCGAGCGGTCGCCGAAGATGGATGCGAAGACGTCGGAGTGGCGGGGCTCCAGATGGTGGCATAGATGCAGTGCGAGTGCTCGCGGAAGGTGCGGACGCTGGGGGGCGGTCGACGGTCCAGAGCTTGACAAAGTCATCTCAGGAGGCGGTGAAGGAGTCGCAGCGGACGAGAATGAGGGCGTCGTGCCAGCGGAGATGGGGAGGCGTTACGGACATGGGCGGCGTCCTTGGGTTGTTCCAGTCACAGGGATCTCGTGGTCATGGGCGGAGGAATGGTGGACGATGGCCTCTCAGGTGGCCGTGGAAGTAGGCGGCGGAGCCGACACGGCGAGTGATGGACTGCTGGAGGCGGGAGTGGAGGTTGGAGAGGTGCTCGGGCATGGCGACGAGACAGCAGGGGGCCGTCGGTGGGAGGTGGATGGCGGCACCAGAGGGAGGGCGGTGGGCAGGGGCGGCGGTAGCGGCAGGGATGGTGGACAGCCGTCGGTGGGGGGGGGTTGCCGGTGGTCGGGCATAGCGGATCTGGGATCGGCAGCAGAAAAATAGAACCTACAAAAAAGAGAAGACCCGAGCCGGTGATCCCGGTGGGGGCATCCCGTTGCTCAAGTCAGTGGTGATCCAGGAGAACAGATCCGCCTGGTCGAGCCCCATAGGTGGACTGCATGCTAGGAAGAGAAACTTGTAAAATAAGAGAGTGTGAGTGGGTCGTGAGCAGAGCATGGGAGTGGTAGCAAAGGAGAGCTCGAGCTGGGTGGCTGTGTCCGTAAGGCCCTTCCTGTAGGTCTTTGGTAGCCTGGAGCGGTGGCCTTCCTCTTGTCCATGTGTTTGCTCACTTGTGACCTGACTTACCTTTTTCTGGAAACCTTGGAGAGGTCTTTTAAGCACGATGGCTGTTGGACGGCTGCCTCAGTATCCCCCTGCTGGTGATGCGACGTTCCTTGCCATGCGGGAGGCATCTTTCCTCATTATGATAGGGAACATCATCGCATGCTCTGGCCATCCTTTCGGTCGCTTCATTTTGGAAAACCTGGTAGAGCCTCGATCGGGGGGCAACTGCCTCCAGTGTTTGAACCTTCTGAGTTGACTTCCTTTTTGGGGTGACACAAACGGTTGGTAGGGGGCGCAGCACCTCGATCGGGGGACCCCTTCCATTTTGGTCCAAGTGGCAGCTGGGGTAATTATTATGACCTGGCGGGCATCCCTCCGTGGTCCTTGGGTGGCTCGCCGTCGTTCAAGAAAGCGGTGATGTCCTTTGGCTGCAGGTCTCTTCGTCCGAGGTAGGGCGAGCTTAGGAAGGTGGAGCTCGACTTCGGCCACTGCATCTCGACCCGAAGGGAGCCAGCCTGGAGAAGGAGTTTGGAGAGGTAGAGCTTGACTTCGGCCATAGCATCTCGACCCGAAGGGAGCCAGCCTGGTGAAGGAGTTCAGAGAGGTAAAGCTCGACTTTGGCCACGGCGTCTCGACCCAAAGGGAGCCAGCCTGGCGAAGGAGTCCGGAGAGGCAAAGCTCGACTTCGGCCACGGCATCTTGACCCGAAGGGAGCCAGCCTGGCGAAGGAGTCCGGAAAGGTGGAGCTCGACTTCAATCGCAGCGTCTCGACCCGAAGGGAGCCAGCCTGGTGAAGGAGTCCGGAAAGGTGGAGCTCGACTTCGACCGCGGCATCTCGACCTGAAGGGAGCCAGCCTGGAAAAGGAGTTCGGGTAGAGATGTCCGACGTGGTAGCTTCATCTGACATGGTATCTGACAAGGTCTGATATGGGTTCCAGTCAGCGATCTGGCTACATCAATCTTAAATGAAGAAGAAGAAAAGAGAGAAGTCTATATTGAATATTCATCAAGAGTTCATCTACTTATAAGTCAAGTTAAGCCTTCAAGCTTTCAAAGCATTAAAGAGCATTCAAGTTCAACCATTCAACCTACATTTAAGGCTTTAACAACTTGAAGATAAGCATCTACAGCAACTCTGCAAGAGCTTCAAAGAGATACTTTTATTGAAAGCTTTTTGTATTCTTAATAATATTATCGAATTCTTTCTTTTGTTTCTAGTTTCAAAGGGATTGGAACTAGAAGTGGAGGTTTGTTGTGAGCCTTTGCATTAAAACCAACGGAGGTTTTTGGTTAGCCTAGGTCACAAAACCATGAAGGTTGTTGGTGAGCCTAAGTTACAAAACTAACTAGGTTTTTGGTTATCCTGTAAAACCAAAGGGATTTTGATTTGTGTTCTCGGTGAAACAAGTTGAGTTTTGATTAGTAAGCCTAAAAAACTATTGGCTATAATCAAGAAAGATTACAGTGGAAATCCCAAGTGGACCTTGGGAGTGGATGCAGGTGCCTTGGTGTGCATTGAACCACTATAAAATTTTGTGTGTTTGTGTTGCTTGCTCGTTCTTACTTATCCTTTCCTAGCTAGGTTAGAATTACAAAGTTTAAAAGGATTAGAAATCCTAACTAGGTTAGGAATAAACTTGGTCTTCTCCTTCTTCTCTTCAACTTGGACTTGGTCAAACCTCTTTGGATGTGGTCAATGCTTCAAGGATGCTAGGGGGGCATGTTGGGCCTCTAGGAGCAGCAAGGGGCCAGCCCAAAGGGGCTTGGGTGCATGGGTTTGGGCCTCTGGAAGCTGGGGTGGCCTGGTAGCCTGGTAGCAGGAATATTCCCAGGAATCTTGCTTCTTAAGGGCTTGGACTTTGCACATGGGCTTGATTTCTTTGGGCTGGGATGCAGGTGGACCTCTGAATTCATGGGTACCCTATTCTGAGAATATGCTCTGGCATCTGGAAGGGAATCTGGGCATCTGGAGGGCATCTGGAAGGAATCAGGATTTCCGGAAGCATCCTGGATCCTGGGTTATCACACAAAATCCAATGGCTGATGTAATGGCCTCTAACTTCTGGATGTGACATGGTGGAACTCCAAAATAGGGTAACCTCCTCTCTTGTACAAAAATTATGCTCATACTAGACTCATAGCTGATATACAAGATTCAAAACTGGACTAAGGTTGAGGGTTGAGACAAATCAACTAACCTCAACTTATTATAGGACTCAATTCTAATTGATTATAAAATTTGACACATGGTTAGGTAAACCAAATAGGGCCTAATAATCTGTCTAATCCTGGTGCCCCCACCAATTCTCCCGGGATGGGAGGAACTCGACCATGTCAAGTGTGAGATAATACCTAAATCAGGTAGTATCTCATGCACATAGGCAATGGGTCCACCGATATTCATTATCTTGGATGGGCCAGCTTCGCGAGCAGAAAATTCTTTACAACTACAAAATTCCCTGCAAAATTCTTTATCTCTTTTGGGAATTAGCCAAGTTGTTAGTTAGTTCATTAGTTCTGTTAAAGTTTTGACTAATTTTCATATGCATATGCTGTGCAGAGGGTAGTGCAGGTGCAGACATGTAATTCTGGTTGTGCATTTATTGGACTCAACTAATACCTATTAGACTCGACTAAACTTTCCTATCGAAGGAAATTTTATTGGACTTTCTAGGGTCTAACCTAACACACTATAGACTCTCTAGGTTTAACCCTAGCATGCAATGCACATGAGAATTTACTATGTATGCCTACTAAATGCCAAAGGGTATGCAAGAAGTAAGATGCAAACTTAACATGTGCAAGAAATGAATGTAACATGCAAACC
Organism: Areca catechu; assembly: GCA_021397845.1. NCBI lineage: Eukaryota > Viridiplantae > Streptophyta > Magnoliopsida > Arecales > Arecaceae > Areca > Areca catechu. The sequence continues at coordinate 54,007,076 of CM038041.1, forward strand.
TCTACATGATGTAGGTGAATGGTTAGAGAAATATAAGAAAACTCAAGAAAAGGCAAAAAATATGAGATGAATTCGGGGTTAGTCTGGTTGGGTGGAAAGTAAGAAAAGGGTTCGGGGTTAATTGGATAGACTAAGATATAAGAAGGGGTGTCGGGAATTAATCCTAGACTAATAAGGTTTACCTTATGGGTTTGATGTCTATCTAAAGGGTCTACATAATGGAAGAAAGGGTTGTTGATTTCAGGAAAGAGATCAAGTGGAGTCAAAGAGGTGACTTCATCCTGAGGGTACTGATTCAAAGAGGTCAAGTCCTTAATAAACTCTTCTGGCTCATAAATCAAAGGACTGGGCTCTCTAATTGGGCTTTCTTCTAGTGGCTCCTCAGGTAAAGCTCTAATAGTAGGATTGGATTCCTCTTAGTCTCCTTCCTTTAAGGGTTCATCCACTACAGGTTGGGTGTGCTTAAAGTCAGCTAACTCTAGGATGGCTACTGTCTGGGTTTCTACTGGATCAACTAACACTGGATTGGCTTCTACCTTGTTCAACCTATTGGTTAATTGGTCAAGCCTATTGGTTGCTTGGTTGTTGGTTTGGGTCATCTGGTTGGTTTGGGTGGTTGATTGGGTAAACTGTCTTTGGAATTGGGTAATGGATTGGTCAAGTCGTTCAATCATGGCTTTAAAGAGGGTTTCAAAATTAGACTCCATGGTTGAACTGGGTGGGTTGTACTGGATTTCTGATTCAACTAACTCTGGGTTGGTTTCTATTGATTGGGGTTTGGTTATAATCAACTGCTTCTGGGTCTTCTATAGGTGTTTCTTCTTCTAGATCTATAATAGACACATTATCCTCATACTCCTCTACTAAGCTTGGGTTAGCATCATATATTTCTTCTTCTAGGTCATCTTGGTGAACCAATGGGATAGTAGGAGGGATTTGGCTCAAGGAAAATTGACTAAAGTCTAGGGTAACAGGGATGGGTAAACTAAGGGTTATGTATAAGCTATGGGTTTAAAGGTTATGGGTTCAAATCTAGGGGTATCAATCCTATAGGATTCAGGTTGACTGAGGGATAGTGGGTTACTACTAGGTTCATATCTAGGGACTATGGGTTCCTGGAGTTCAGCTCTATGGATCATGCCTAGGGTTCCTACTTGGTTGAATCTATGGTTCATTTGGTCAAGTTTAGCATTGAATCGGTTATTGGATAAATCGTTCCGATCAAATTGTTCGGTCATGGCTTTCATGAGAGCCTTTAGACTAGGGTCCATGGTTGAGCTAGGTTGGGGTTTAGACCTCTGATATTGGGTTCCTAGTCTAGTGGTCATGCACAAATCAAACAATCAAAATGAAATGATGCAACCAAGCATGCAAAAGAGAAAGAAAAGGCTAGTATAATCTAGGGTTTCCTAGACCTAGAGCCAAAAACTGGGTGGGTCAGTTCAACTTACACCTAACCCAATAGCTAGTCCTTCCACTGGCCAGGTAGGGGGTGGGAGTGTGGAAGGCCCCCCTGCTTTCGCAGGGATCCAATTAAAAACCACAGCACCACTTAGGTCATTTAACTCTGGACCCCCAGCCTTAGATACCAGCTTTCAATAATAGCTAAGAGGTTAAATGCACTAGTTGGCCCACATAGCTCGGACCCGACCTGTTGGTGTTTCCTATCCCACTAGGACAAATTAGGTCTAATTGATTTTAATTAGGCTTGGGTTAGTATGATGATGGTGGTTTTGGGCACAACACAGGTGATGAAATCTTGCCCTGATCTGAGATTTTGAGTTGCCCTTAAGATTAGGTTAAAATGATGGCAATCGATGGCCCTGATGCAATCTAAAACAATCAAAAAATAAAATATTTTTTTAATGATTTATGATGTGTCAAGTTAGGTTTAAGTTAACTGGGGTTATCAAACAAAGTTTGGCTTGGGATTTGGGGGTTTGGTAGTTGATTAGGTTAGGTTGAGTCAAGATGCAGATGTAGCAGAAATCAGTGAATTAGGATTTCAGTGGTTGCAGAGTTTGACATAGATATTGATGCATAAAAAAATCAAAAAAAAATTGTAACTGAGGATGGACGGTATTGATGATGCTTACCAAATTTTATGCAGAACAAAAATAATATGATAATGCAAACCTAGGGTTTTATTGACTGCTATAGAAATTATCAGGATTCTATTAAGGTTTCTAATATGCTGATTTTTAAAGATTTAGGTTTTCAGTAAAATTAATTAAAAATCTTGATAATTATTAGGATGGAATAGAGGACATGTAGTGCAAATTTTATAGAAAAACAAAATATTTATGATGCCAAAATCAGATGAAACCTAGACACCTAATGTAGTGGACAGAATGCAGAATTAGGGTTTGTGAATGCAAAGTAGATAAAAAACTATCCTAAACCTGCTCTAATACCAAACAGATGCAGGATGACTCTAGGACTACTAAACATGCATGAAAAATAGTAAAATATTTTTTTTATGATTTTTTAAATTTTATTTGCAGGCTAAATTCTAAAATAAAGTAAGAACTAGCGAAAAGACTAGCAGTGCAAAGAATCATCGGGTCGCATGCATTCTCATACAAATTAATGAAATATCCAGGACCTAAGAGTTGAGAAACTCTCGATTTAGGATAGTTTGTCTTCATCAAATCAGATAATCAGAGAAGGGAAGGTTTCTTACCAGTTAGAGATTGAAATTTAGTAGTAGAAGGGTTCACTCACAACTCTAATTGGAGCCTAGAAGAAGAAGCCTTGTTTCCCTTGAATCTGATGGTGGATCTAGGCAGTCTGGGCAGCAAGGAAGGCCTCCTCTGGGGAGGGAAAGCACCTGAGGGGATCCTGCAAATGTCAGGGTTAATCAAAACAGCAATTAAAATTAAAAAAGGAACTAGGTTTGAAGGAATCAGGATTAGGGTTAGAAGCTAGGCTGTTCGAAGCTTGTTGTAGATCTCCTTGCTTGGCGGCCTAGGGCACTCCTTCTTGGATGTGTGAAAGCTTGGATGGCAGTGATTTAGGGCATGGAAGGATGCTAAGGCAGCAAGGAATTCATCCAAACACAAAACACAAACCAAATAACCAAAACAAAATACCAACATAAGGCAATAACTCAAAATTTCAGCAAGTTATATTCATAAAAAGAGATGCTTACAAGAGGGGGAGGGGTGGGGTATTTATAGAGTTCCCATGCCCTCACTAACCATGGTTATACTTGGGTTACAAGTCCTCTTCCCAATTGGAATACAAGTCCTTTCCTAGTTAGGTTAGAATTACAAAGTTAAAAAGGATTAGAAATCCCAACTAGGTTAGGAATAAACTTGGTCTTCTCCTTCTTCTCTTCAACTTGGACTTGGTCAAACCTCTTTGGACGTGGTCAACACTTCAAGGATGCCTAGGGGGGCATGTTGGGCCTCTAGGAGCAGCAAGGGGCTGGCCCAAAAGGGCTTGGGTGCATGGGTTTGGGCCTCTGGAAGCTGGGGTGGCCTGGTAGCCTAGTAGCAGAAATATTTTCTGGAATCTTGCTTCTTAAGGGCTTGGGCTTGGCACCTGTGCTTGATTTCTTTGGGCTGGGATGCAAGTAGATCTCTGGATTCATGGGTGCCCTATTCTGGGAATATGCTCTGGCATCTGGAAGGGAATCTGGAGGGCATCTGGAAGGAATCAGGGTTTTCGGAAGCATCTTGGATCCTGGGTAGTCACACAAAATCCAATGGCTGATGTAGTGGCCTCTAACTCCTGGATGTGACCTGGTGGAACTTTAAAATAGGGTAACCTCCTATCTTGTATAAAAATTGAGCTCATACTAGACTCATAGCTAATGTACAGGACTCAAAACTATACTAATGTTGAGGGTTGAGACAAATCAACTAACCCTGCTTTCGCAGGGATCCAATTAAAAACCACAGCACCACTTAGGTCATTTGACTCTGGACCCCCAGCCTTAGACACCAGCTTTCAGTAATAGCTAAGAGATTAAATGCACTAGTTGGCCCACATAGCTCGGACCCGACCTGTTGGTGTCTCCTAGCCCACTAGGGCAAATTAGGTCTAATTGATTTTAATTAGGCTTGGGTTAGTATGATGATGGTGGTTTTGGGCACAAGACAGGTGATGAAATCTTGCCCTGATCTGAGATTTTGAGTTGCCCTTAAGATTAGGTTAAAATGATGGCAATCGATGGCCCTGATGCAATCTAAAACAATCAGAAAATAAAATATTTTCTTAATGATTTATGATGTGTCAAGTTAGGTTTAAGTTAACTGGGGTTATCAAACAAAGTTTGGCTTGGGATTTGGGGGTTTGGTAGTTGATTGGGTTAGGTTGAGTCAAGATGCAGAATGTAGCAGAAATTAGTTAATTAGGGTTTCAGTGGTTGCAGAGTTTGACACGGATACTGATGTATAAAAAAATCAAAAAAAATCTAGAACAGTAGATAAACGGTATTGATGATGCCTACCAAATTTTATGTAAGAAAAAAATCATATGATGATGCAAACCTAGGGTTTTTTTGACTGCTACAGAAATTATCAGGATTCTATTAGGGTTTCTAATATGCTGATTTTTAGAAATATAGGTTTTCTATAAAATTTATTAAAAATTCTGATAATTATTAGTCTAGAATAGAGGACATGCAGTGCAAATTTTATAGAAAATAAAATGTTTATGATGCCAAAATCAGATGAAACCTAGACACTTAATGTAGTGGATAGAATGCAGAATTAGGGTTTGTGAATGCAAAGTAGATAAAAAACTATCCTAAGCTTGCTCTGATACCAAACTGATGCAGGTTGACTCTAAGACTGCTAAACATGCATAAAAAATAGTAAAATAATTTTTTTGTGATTTTTTAAATTTTATTTGCGGGCTAGATTCTCAAAATAAAGTAAGAACTAGCGAAAAGACTAGCAGTGCAAAGAATCATCGGGTCGCAGGCATACTCATGCAAACCAATGAAATATCTAGGACTCGAGAGTTGAGAAACTCCTAGTTTAGGATAGTTTGTCTTCATCAAATCAAATAATCAGAGAAGGGAAGGTTTTTTCTTATCAGTCAGAGATTGAAATTCAGTAGCAGAAGGGTTCACTCACAACTCTGATCGGAGCTTGGAAGAAGCCTTGATTTCCTTGAATCTGATGGTGGATCTGGGTAGTCTGGGCAGCAAGGAAGGCCACCTCCAGAGAGGGGAAGCACCTCAAGGGATCCTGTAAATGTCAGGGTTAATCAAAACAGCAATTAAAATTAGAAAAGGAACTAGGTTTGAAGGAATCAAGATAAGGGTTAGAAGCTGGGCTGTTCGAAGCTTGTTGTAGATCTCCTTGCTTGGCGGCCTAGGGCACTCCTTCTTGGATGTGTGAAGGCTTGGATGGCAGTGATTTAGGGCATGGAAGGATGCTATGATAGCAAGGAATTCGTCCAAACACAAAAACACAAACCAAAGAACCAAAACAAAATACTAACACAAGGCAATAACTCAAAATTTTAGCAAGTTGTATTCATAAGAAAGTGATGCTTACAAGAGAGGGAGGGGTGGGGTATTTATAGAGTTCCCATGCCTTCACTAACCATGGTTACACTTGGGTTACAATTCCTCTTCTCAATTGGAATACAAGTCATTTCCTAGCTAGGTACTAATTACAAAATTTAAAAGGATTAGAAATCTCAACTAGGTTAGGAATAAACTTGGTCTTCTCCTTCTTCTCTTCAACTTGGACTTGGTCAAACCTCTTTGGACGTGGTCAACACTTCAAGGATGCCTAGGGGGTGTGTTGGGCCTCTAGGAGCAGTAAGGGGCCGGCCCAAAGGGGCTTGGGTGCATGGGTTTGGGCCTCTGGAAACTAGGGTGGCCTGGTAGCCTAGTAGCAGGAATATTCCTTGGAATCTTGCTTCTTAAGGGCTTGGGCTTGGCACCTGTGCTTGATTTCTTTGGGCTGGGATGCAGGTGGACCTCTAGATTCATGGGCACCCTATTATGGGAATATGCTCTGGCATCTGGAAGAGAATCTGGACATCTGGAGGGCATCTGGAAGGAATCAGGGTTTCCAGAAGCATCTTGGATCTTGGGTTGTCCAACAAAATCCAATGGCTGATGTAGTGGCCTCTGACTCCTGGATGTGACCTGGTGGAACTCCAAAATAGGGTAACCTTCTCTTGTACAAAAATTGGGCTCATACTAGACTCATAGCTGATGTACAGGACTCAAAACTAAACTAAGGTTGAGGGTTGAGACAAATCAACTAACCTCAACTTATTATTACAGGACTCAATTCTAATTGATTACAAAACTTGACACATAGCTAGGTAAACCAAATAGGGCCCAGTAATCTGTATCTGATGCTGGTGCCCCCACCAACATGGACTTGATGTGTCGACTCAAAATGTCAACACATGGATCAGCTCTTCGCTTGAGATTTTTAAGTCATAGAACTTGCTAAAGATGAAGATCTGCTGAAGTGTCGACGCATGGATGCTAAGTATCGACTCAAAGTATCGACTCACTTGAAGAAGTATCGACACATCTGAGATTTCTAGAAAGCCAGATTGAAGATATTTAAACTAGGTGTTGACTCAAGAAGTTCAAGTGTCGACCTGAAGTGTCGACTCATAGCCTGAAGTGTCGACACATGAAGTTTTGGAAATAGTAACGGCTAGTTTTCAAATGCAGAACTTGTCTCTTTTCATCCCCAGCGGCTAGTTTTTTGAGTCTAATGACTAGAAACTAGATTTGAGGCTTTGGAAAGATATTTATATGCTCCAAATCAAATCAAAATGATAATTATTGAAGTTGTTGAAAAAGAAATATCCAAGAGAGAAGAAAAGAGAGCATTCACTCCTATTCTTTGAAGTTCACCTACACTCAAGCAAAAGTAAGCCTCTAAGCATTCAAAAGTCTTCAAGAGCATTAAAGATCAACCATTCTTGAGCAATCAAAGAGGCTTTATCAAGTTGAAAGCATTACAATATCGAGCTTCAAAGAGATACCCACTTTTTATTAGAAAACTTATATTGTTTCTCTACTTCAAACTTTATTTGTTGTAAGGGTTCTTAGTCAGCCTATTGCAAAACCAAAGAAGGTTGTTGGTGAGCCTTTGAAAACTATTTAGGTTCTTGGTTAGCCTTAAAAATCAAGGGAGGTTGGTGCTGAGCCTTAAAACATTTAGGTTCTTGGTTATCCCGTAAAACCAAGTGAGGTTTTGACTTGTGAGCCTTGTGAAAACAAGTTGGATTTTGATTAGTGAGCCCGGAAAACTAATCGGCTATAATCAATAGAGATTATAGTAAATTTCCAAGGGGATCTTGGGGAGTGGATGTAGGTGCATTGGATAGCATCGAACCATTATACTTCTTTGTGTTTGTGGTTGCTTGTCTCCTCTTATTGCTCTTACTTTTATTGCTTTATATTTCCGTTGCACATTTACTTAAGAGAATTTCTTTTCAATTCATAGTACTTGTTTAATAGTTGGATTGGATCACACACTATTGCATTGCATCGAGTAATAATTTTTAGAGACCCAATTCACCCCCCCAAGAGGGGGTTGCATACTGGGAAACACTCGTTCTATCGATTTAGTATTTGAACCTATCGGGACACACACCGAGAATTTTTTCTTGCTTTGTTGGCATGCAAATAATTGGAAATCATTCCAGACTCGTTTGATAAGGTGTTATCAAACTTCTGTTCAAGTTGACTCTTTTGAACGAGTCGACTCGAGGAAAGTCGGCTTGAATGGTCGAGTCAACTCATCTATTAGACTGCTGTAAACCGAAACTGCTTCATTTAATTATGTAATTGTTATGGAGATTTAATAGATGCATTTATGGGTTTTATGATATGTAGTTGCTGAATCTCAAGAGTCTCATGATCCCTCCGAATTCCAAAAGTCTCATTCCTCCATATAATATCTCCCTTGCTGGATTACTAGAAGGGGATCAATCATCCCAGTTCTTCCTCCAACTCTCCTTATTGCTGTTCTTGGTCCCTTTGGGGAATAGTGCACGAGATCAAGATTTGAATCTTGATTTCTGAGAGTTGTTGAAGGGAATAGTAAGTTTTGGGAGGGATCCTTTAGTGCATACCTTTTATTAAAGATTTGGGACAGAGCGTTGGGAAAGGGTTCTCAAGCATCTTCGTTCTAGCATTGCTGCAGTGATCAACCTTTAAAGGAGTTGAAGGTGTCTGGCCTTCTTCAAGGAGTTGAAGGAGTCAATCCGATAAAGTTTTCGAAGGGGCTAGCACCTCGAAGGAAGGAGAAGAAATCGCGCTACATGGTATGAACCACCCGTAGAGGCGGTGCACATGCATCGCTCGCAGAGCCCGATCTTGTTCCTTACAAGTACACCCGGAGCTCTTCACACAGATTGGTGCAGTCCTAGGTGATCGTCACTGAGGTACGGCTTTAGATTATGTGTTTGACATATTATAATCTATTGCATCATTGTGTGAATCTAGAATAGTTCTGATTTTCATTCAATGGATGCTTGATTTCATACATACATTATTCTACACATGCATCAAGATCTACATAGAGAACCTATGTTAATAAGATTAACATGCTTAGATAAATTGTTTATCTGCTTCCACTGTATCATGTAATCTAGAAAAAGTTTTTAAATTACATGTTTCGGGATATGCCATACGTTCACATTTTCTTGGTTCCCCAATAGTGGTATCAGAGCATCCAGGTTATATGTTCATGTAGTTTAATGTTTTTGTACGAAATCAGATTATTTCCTTCACAAAGTACTTGGATTAAGGTGGATTCGCCATGGCCGTTCGATCATAAGAGATAAGCATGGTTTAAAGGCCATCTCTTTCCATTCCAAGGATTCTCCTATGACGTGTAGGGGTGTCACTGTGTCATGACCTTATGAAGAAGAAAGTGAGAAATTTGATGGATTAAAATGGTTTTGTCTATGGTTAATAGATCATAACTATGTATAGATGAGATTTAAAAGATGTTTGATTTAAAACTTTGAAAAGTTTAAGTGAAAATGATTGAAATTTGAAATTACTGTATTCTGGAAGAGCTGACTCGACCATAAAACTATGTTCTAGAAGGTTGACTCGATCTGCAAGAGTTGACTTGATCAGAAAACTATGTTCTGGAAGAGCTGACTCGATCTGCAAGAGCTGACTCGACCAGAAAATTATGTTCTGGAAGAGCTGACTCCACCTACAAGAGCTGACTCAACCAGAAAACTATGTTTTGGAAGAGCTGACTCGACCAGAAAACTATAAAATAGTAATTTTAAGCTTCAAAGTTTTATGAAATTATTTCACTTGATTTTGAAAATGTTTCAATTAGTGTGATACACTTTATTGCCCAGGTGGCTTTTCCAAGAAGGGGGTGAATTGGAAATTTAAAAAATTAAAGCAGGTTTATGTGCTCTTTGAAATTCCTTTTAGAGTGTTGAGTGCGGTGACAAAATAATTAATTACAGAAGCTAAATAAGATCAGAGAATCACAACACAAACATACAGAAATTTATAGTAGTTTGGAGCAACCTAGCTCCTACATCCTGATGCGGGATGACTCTAAGAATGCTAAATATGCAGAAAAAATAGTAAACTAATTTTTTTATGATTTTTATAATTTAGATTTGTAGGCTAAGTTTTTAAAATAAAACTAGAACTAGCATAAGGAATAGCAATGCAAAGAATCATCGTATCGCAGGCAAACTCATGCAAAATAATAAATTACAGGACCCGACAATTGAGAAACTCTCAGATTAGGATAGCTTATAATCAGAAATTAAAAGAAGGAAAGGATGTTACCAATCAGTGATTTGAAGACTTCCGATGAAGAGATCACACAGTACTCAGATTGGAGTCTGGATGATGAAGCTCGGTTTCCTTGATTAGATGGCTGATTTGGGTGATCCTGGAGGCAAGGAAAGCCTCCTCTGGAGAGGTGAAATACCTCTAGAATCCTACAAAACATCAAGGGTCAATCAAAACAGCGAGTAAAAAAAGAAAGGAAACTAGGTTTAGAAGGAATCAGGTTAGGGTTCAGAAGTGGGGCAGCTTGAAGCTTGATGAAGATCTCCTTGCTTGGCGGCCTAGGGCACTCCTTCTTGGATGTGTGAAAGCTTGAATGGTGGTAAGTTAGGGCATGGAAGGATGCTAGGGCAGCAAAGAATTCGGCCAAGTACAATAGTAACCAAGGAAAAAAAATAAAGTAACACATAAGCTTGCAAGCTCAAATAAATTCACTAGGGTATTGATATCATCAATAAAAATTATTCTATAAGAGGAAGGGTGGGGGGGTGGGGTTTATGTAGAGCTCCCCATGCCCTCTCCTATCTAAAATACAAGTCCTTTCTCAACCATGAAAGGATTACAAAACCCATACAAAGTAGAAATCCTATACCAGCTAGGCTAAACTTTGACTAGTCTTCTTCCTTCTTCACTTAGGACACCTCCTCTTGGCTTGGACTTGGTCAAACTCCTCAAATTTAGTTTTGGACCTTGGGGCAGTAGCAAGGATGCCTCCTTCATTGGCTTGGATGAAAATCTGAGGGGCCCAATTGGGCTTCCAGGGGTTGGGCACATGGGCTGACATATTCCAAGGAATCTGACTGGAATCTTGCTTCTTAAGGGCTTGGGCTTGGCGCCTGGGCTTGATTTTCTTGGATTGGGATGCAGGTGGACCTTTGGAATCATGGATGCCTTGGTTTAGAAATATGCTCTGCCATCTGGGGAGGAATCTGGGCATCTAAAAGACATCTAAAAAGAATCAGGATTTCTGGAAGCATCTTGGATCCTAGGTTGTTGCCACATAAAATCCAATGGACTGATGTAGTGGCCTCTGATTCCTGGATGTAGCCTGGTGGAACTCCAAAATAGGGTATCCTCCTCTCTTGTAAAAAATTTGGCTCATACTAGACTCAGAACTGCTGTACAGGACTCAAAACTGGACTAAGGTTGAGAGTTGAGACAAATCAACTAACCTCAACTTATTACAGGACTCAATTACAAAACTTTCAAAATTTTAACACATGACTAAGTAAACTATATGGAATCTAGTGATTTGTATCTGATCCTGGTGTCCCCACCAATTCTCTCAGGGTGGGAGGAACTTGACCCCATCGAGTATGGATCAATTTGGCTTAAGGAGGGTCTAGGTTGAGGCACTGCAGATCCGCACTAGTGTTCCACGAGTCCTCAGATTCTAGCTGACCTTGCTGCCGGACCAAATACCACTGACAGTCTCTATCCTGGGTACCGATAGCTTGATCATCTAGAGCTCTCTCAATCATTTCTTCACCATAAGGCCAAATTATATATGGTCGCTCTGGGGTGGGTTGTCTCTCAAAGAGCGGGAGTGGCTGAAGGGGCTCGCTGGGTATCATTGCTGGCTCCCTAGACTTTACAAAGTCTGAGATGATGAAGGTGGAGCTAATACCTAAATCAGGTGATATCTCAGGCACATAGGCATTGTGTCCACTACTATTCATTATTTTAGATGGGCCAGCTTCGTGAGCAGAAAATTCTTTAACAGTCACATATTCCTCTATAGAAAATTCTTCATCTTTCTTTTGGGAATTAGCCAAGTTCTTCATCTTTCTCTGGATGCAAATGCTGTGCAGAGATCAGTGCATGTGTGGACAGATAATTCGGGGCTATGGTTTACTAGACTCAACTAATACCTAATAGACTCGACTAGACTTTCCTATCAAAGGAAATTTTATTGGACTCTAAGGGACCAACCTAACAGATAGTATACTCATTAAGTTTGACCCTCGCATGACATGCACATGAAAACTTACTATGTACTTCTAGTAAATGCCAAAGGGTATGCAAGAAGTTTGATGCAAACCTAACATGTGTAAGGAATGAATGCAACATGCAAACCTCTACATGATGCAGGTGAATGGTTAAAGAAATATAAGAAAACTCAAGAAAAGGCAAAAAATATGAGGTGGATTCAGGATTAGTCTGGCAGGAAAAGAGTTTAGGATTGATTGGATAGAATAGAATGTAAGAAGGGGTGTAAGGGATTAGTCCTAGACTGATTAGATTGATCTTAAGGGATTGATGTCTATTTATGGGGTTTACCTTATGGAAGAATGGGTCACTAATTTCAGGGAAAAGATCTTCAATTGGGATCAAGGAAGTGACTTCATCCTGAAAGTATTGGGTGAGATAAGCTAAGTCCTCAATAATCTCTTCTGGCTCAGAAAATTCAGGACTAGGCTCTACAATTGGATCCTCTTCTAAAGTCTCCTCTAGCTGCTCTTCCATTGTAGCTTGGGTGTGATCTGGGTCCTCTAACTCTGGGTTGGCTACTAACTGGGTATGGTCAGGGTTAACTGATTCTAGGGTGGTTTCTACCTGGGTATCTATTGATTCAACTAACTCTAAGTCTTCTATGGGGAATTCCTCTTCTTCCTCCTCATACTCGTCCACTAAGCTTGGGTCAGCTTCATATATCTCCTCTTCTAGGTCATTTAGGTGAACCAATGAGGTGGTAAGAGGGGATAGACTAAGAAAAAACTGACTAATGACTGGGGTGACAAGGGTGGGTTGGCTAAGGTGTTCCTGACTAACACTGGGTTCATATCTAAGGGTACTAATCCTATTGGGCTCAAGCTGACTAAGGGTTATGGGTTTATAGGTTACGGGTTCAATCCTATGGGTCTTGTCTAGGGTTCCAATCGATCTCCTACTTGGTCAAAACTAGTGGTTAATTGGTCGATCCTAGTGGTTGCCTGGTCAAATTGTTGGTCTACTTGGTTGAACGTATAGTTCATTTGGGTTATCTGGTCATTGGTTTGGTCAAGCTTAGCATTAATTTGGGTCATTTGGGCTGACTGGTTTTGGGATTAGATATTGGCTTGGTTCATTTGGGTAGTTAACTAGGCAAGCTGGTTCATGATGGCTTCAAAATTGGGATCCATGGCTGAGCTGGGTTGAGAGGTGGACTTTTGGTATTGGGTTCCTAATCTAGAGGTCATGCAACAAATCAAACAATCAAAGTTAAATGATGCAGCCAAGCATGCAAAAGAAAAAAGTTAGTACAATCTAGGGCTTGCTAGACCTAGAGTCAAAATTGAATGGGTCGCTCAACTTACACTTAACCCAGTAGCTAATCCTTCTTCTGGCCAGGTAGAGGGTGGGAGTGTGGGAGGCCCCCCCTACTTTCGTAGGGACCCAATTAAAAACTACAACACTACTTAGGTCGTTTGACTCTGGACCCTCAGCCTTAAACACCAGATTTCAGTAATAGTCACAGGATTAAATGCACTAGTTGGCCTACACAATTCAGACCCGACCTGTGGGTGTCACCTAGCCCTCTAGGGCAAATTAAGTCTCATCAATTTTAATTAAGGCTTGGGTGAGAATGCAAGGAGATTGTTTTGAGCCTAGGATAGGTTATGACCTCCTGTCCTGATCTGAAATATTGAGTTGCCCTTAAGATCAATTTAAAGAGATGATGAACATACAATGAGCCCTAATGCAAACTAAAATAATCAGAAAAATAAAATATTTTATATGTATTTTATGATGTGGCAAATTAGGTTTAAGTTGATTAGGTTCGCAATCAAATTAGGCTTGGGATTGGGGCATGTGGAAGTTGATTAGGTTAGGTTGAGTCAAGGTGTAGAAATATCAGAATTAGGGTTTCAGATGATGAAGGTTTTGACATAGTTACCGATGCAAAAAAAAATCAAACAAATTCTAGGACAGAGGATTGATGGTGATGATGAACTCTACAAAATTTGATGCAAAACAAAAATCAGATGATGATGCAAATTCTAGGGTTTTCAGACTGCTATAGAAATTTTAGAATTTTATTAGGGTTTCTAAGATGCCAAATTTTAATGATTTAAATTTTCTATAAAATTAATTAAAAATTTTAATAAATTAGAGGACATGACATAGAACAATTCATGCAAATTTCATAAAAGAATAAAATTTCTAGGTGGTCAAAATTAGATGAAGAATAGACACCTAATGCAGTGGATAGGATGCAAAAAATTTAGAGGGTTTTGTGAATCTAATGCGGATGAAAACTATCCTAAACCTGCTCTGATACCAAACTGATGCAGGATGACTCTAAGAATACTAAATATATAGAAAAAATAGTTAACTAATTTTTTTATAATTTTTATAATTTAGATTTGTAGGCTAAATTCCTAAAATAAAATAAGAACTAGCATAAGGAATAGCAATGCAAAGAATCATCGTATCGCAGGTAAACTCATGCAAAATAATAAATTACAGGACCCGAGAATTGAGAAACTTCCAGATTAGGATAGCTTATCTTCATCAAATCAAAAATTAAAAGAAGGGAAGGGTGTTACCAATCAATGATTTGAAGAACTTCCGATGAAGAGATCACACAGCACTCAGATTGGAGTCTGGATGATGAAGCTCGGTTCCCTTGATTAGATGGCTGATTTGGGCGGTCCTGGAGGCAAGGAAAGCCTCCTCTAGAGAGGTGAAACACCTCAGGGATCCTACAAAATGTCAAGGGTTAATCAAAACAGTGAGTAAAGAAAAGAAAGGAAACTAGGTTTAGAAGGAATCAGGTTAGGGTTTAGAAGCAGGGTGGCTTGAAGCTTGATGAAGATCTCCTTGCTTGGCAGCCTAGGGCACTCCTTCTTGGACATATGAAGGCTTGAATGGAAGTAAGTTAGGGCATGGAAGGATGCTAGGGCAGCAAGGAATTCGGCCAAGCACAATAGTAACCAAGGAAAAAAACAAAGTAACACACAAGCTTGCAAGCTCAAATAAATTCACCAGGATTTTGATATCATCAATAAAAATTATTCTACAAGAGGGGGGCAGGGGTGGGTTTATATAGAGCTTCCCATGACCTCTCCTATCTGAAATACAAGTCCTCTCCCAACCATGAAAGGACTACAAAACCCATACAAAGTAGAAATCCTATCCCAACTAGGCTAAACTTTGACTAGTTTTCTTCCTTCTTCACTTAGGACACCTCCTCTTGGCTTGGACTTGGTCAAACTCCTCAAATTCGGTTTTGAACCTTAGGGCAGCAGCAAGGATGCCTCCTTCATGGGCTTGGAAAAAAGTTTGAGGGGCCCAGGTGGGCTTCCATGGGTTGGGCACATGGGCTGGCATATTCGAGGGAATTTGGCTGGAATCTTGTTTCTTAAGGCTTGGGCTTGGTGCCTGGGCTTGATTTCCTTGAGTTAGGATGCAGGTGGACCTATGGAATCATGGATGCCTTGGTTTAGGAATATGCTCTAGCATCTAGGGAGGAATCTAGGCATCTGGAGGATATCTGGAAAGAATCAGGATTTCTGGAAGCATCTTGGATCCTGGGTTGTCATACAAAATCCAATGGGCTGATGTAGTGGCCTCTGATTCTTGGATGTGGCCTGGTGGAACTCCAAAATAGGATATCCTCTTCTCTTGTACAAAAACTGGGCTCATACTATACTCATAACTGATGTACATGACTCAAAACTGGACTAAAGTTAAGGGTTGAGACAAATCAACTAACCTCAACTTATTACAGGACTCAATTACAAAACTTTCAAAACTTTGACACATGACTAAGTAAACCATATGGGATCCAGTGATCTGTGTCTGATCCTACTGTCCCCACCATGTCCACTATCTATGATATCACTTGGGATTTTCACTATATTCACACCCGAATATAGTAGGATTGTTTTACAGGATCACAATCCAAAACCTTTACACTTTGGTTTTAATGGGATCACCAAAGAAAACCCAATACTCTTTGGTTTTGAACAGGATCACCAAAGAAACCCAACTTGGTTTTCACAAGATCACCAAGAACCTAACCCTTGGTTTTTAGCTAAGACTCACCAAAAACCTACTTGGTTTTTCAAATGGGCTCACCAATAACCCAATAATTCAAGAATGATTGAGAAATAAATGCAACAAAAATGACAAACTCTAGTTGTCGGATAGTTGCTAGTGCAACTTGTGAGAAGTCCACTTGGATGCACTTGAATGCACTTTAATTGATTCAGTGGCTTCTTTCCAAAGATCTTCAAGCTTCAGATCAGAGTTGGTGAAGATTTGAAGACTGACTTGAATGCTTTTTGTGCTTTCTTGCTAGTTGGTTATTTGGATATTCAATAAACTCTTAACACTTTGAGGAACTTTCAAAAACTTTTTCTCTCTTCTTTTCAATAAAGTTCAAATCCCTCATATATATGGTCTTCCATCACTCCAAGGCATTTTAAGACGTTGTAGACCGTTGGGATGTGACATATGATCATTGGAGCACCTTTTTGCATTCAAAAAGAAATTCTGGAACTAGCCATTATGTACCTGGAAACGACACTCGAGTTGGCTCGGATACTTCGAGTCGGCTTGGATCTCTCAAGTCGATAGGTCGAGTTGCCATTTCTTTATTAGGGTCTGTTCTGTCTCAGGATACAAAATCTTCACTTTGGATGAGTTGGCTCTTGATAGCTCGGGTCGGCTTGAACTTCTATCATTGAAAACATTGCCCTGAAGGAGTTGGCTTGCTTCTACTTGGGTCAACTCTCTTGTCTCAGGGTACAGACACCCTACTCTGGAAGAGTCGGCTCGTTATAGTTCAGGTCAGCTCGCTTCACTAGGTTTTTCAAAATTTGTTCTGGTAGAGTCAGCTTGTTGTGGTTGGGTCAGCTCGCCTGCCTTGTTCTCAGAAAACTTCAAACTTGGACTCTGGAAGAGTCGGCTCGGACTTATTCTAGTCGACTCGGATTTACTCGAGTCGGCTCGGATTGATGCGTGCCAGAATCCTTGTTGCGTGCCAACAGGTGGAGTCGACTCTTTTTCATGCTGGGTCGGCTCGAGTGACTTCTTCAGGATTTTTACAATTAAACTCAAGAACACTCTCACCAACACTCTTATCTTTTTGATACAAACCAACTCAAAATAAATTTAAAGTATAGCACACATAAAAGTAACCCCTTTTTCAGATTTTTCTTGACTTTTTTATTAGGTTCTTCTTTACAAAACAAGATTACAACACAACTCAAAACAAGAAGTATAAATATAGGAGTTGAAGCTTGAGCAATTAAAATATCGTACAAAAACTTATAAACCACTTGAAGAGTTGTTAGTAATAAATGTACATGCTCTAATGTTTGGTTATCATCAAAATCACTTACGGGATCAACACACTTAATTGAAAATTAAGTTGCATATTTTTAAGATTTAGGATATGATTCTAATCTTAAGTCATGATTAATAAACCATGGATTGATTGGGTTAGTTATAATTGTCCTTAAATGGGTTGACCTAGATTTAAATGAATAGATTAAATAGAGAAAAAACTAATCAAAAGTTGAATTAGGTCTCTCATCTGTAGATCTCTTTAATAGTTAGTTAGATCAGTCCATACATCTAAATATACTTTATTCATGGCTTCATTGTGACCCTAGGTCTAAGTTAGTATGATTGAGTCTGGTAAACCACTTAGTATTGGGAATTATGTCCCAAAGCCAATCGCCTAGGCAGTAGGTGGTTGTACTCAGTGTTGTAATTTGTATATGAATTAATAAAACTTTATTTTGGTAGCTTATCATATTATTCATTTACCTGTAATGAACTCTATTTATGTGATGAAGTCCGTAGGACTGCACTGACTTCGATATAGAGAAGATATATCAAGTGGTCCTTTAAAAAGGTTTACAACCAAAGGATACATTGTGCAGGATGCTAATGTATCAAGTGTAGGTTATCATGGTTCACATCGTTTGGTTATCCTCTTGACCAAAGGAGTGTGGTGACACTGATGTGATCTGCAAGTGGGATGTGTGACATCTCATTGAACGTGACTTCGTGGAGCTCATTTCTGCCAAAGGATTACTCGCGATTGGATATGGGTATATGTGTCCCTCCGACCTAAGGTCACCATGGTAGCTTGCAAGCAACTCCCTATGCTTTGGTGCCGGACTACCCAGATTTCTAATACGGTGATGGAAGGTTTCTGGGTATAGGTAAGTACTTGTGAAGCAGTGGTGGACCAAGATGGAATTGACCTGTCTAAATTATTTGGATTGAATGTTTCGCAGTATCTTAATTTAGCAAATCCTTGACCGGGTAGTCCTAGTCTGAGTCACTGGACTTGTGAGGTTGAAACATGTTGTGGATTGACTCAGTTAGGGTTGGCAGTCTAGCCCTAGGTCATCTTGAGCATTGGAGATCAAAGGGATGAATTATTTGGTAACCATATGCCAGAGGTTCGATAGATTGCTCTCACATCTTCGACCTATCCGGACGTCGGGATCCACTGCTATATGATATCTTGTGCTGGTACTGGAAGTATTCCAGTGCTACCGTTTATGTTCGAACCTATGAGGTCACATGCCATAGAGGATTTCTTCCTTATCCAGGAACCGATCAACGATTGGAAATAGTTTTGGTATTAAGGTCAAACGGTCTGATGGAGCACATATTGGATTTTTTCTGATCAATCTAGTCTGATTTGGATCGACCAAGATTGGTTTGATTCAACTAGGAACTATTCCTGGTAGACCAGAACTGGACCCGATTTTTCTTGCTGATCGGGTTTGGTCAAACTAGGGTCTTTGTGAACCGGGTTTTGGTCTTGATGAACCGGTTTTAAAATGTCTTGGTAAGTTTGCTGGCTAGTTTTTCTCCCAGCGATTTTTTACACCAACTGGAAGTCTTCCTTGGGTTCCCTGCTCGGTGTTGCCGCCCCTTTACTGAAACTACTTCTCGCGGTGAACTCCTTGGTTCCACATAGCTTGTGTTATCCAAACTCCCAACCTCTCGGTTGCCCTATTTTAACATTTGAATGGGATAAGATCAGCGTGCAGATCGAATGAAGCTTGGGAGATCTGATACTCAGCGTGCAGATCGAATGAAGCTTGGGAGATCTGATACTTATCCTTTGATCTGTGATCTAAAAATGGTTTTCTCGGTGGTCTCTCCCACGTGTCTTCCCATCTCTCTCGGTCGCTATTCTCTCGGTGGATTTGTTCTCTTCCAGCGGTTCCAGCATTCTCCACCGATCAAGAGCCTATAGTTTCCAGCATTCTTCATCGATCAAGAGTCTTTCAAATGGAGTTTGATTTGATCTGGTCTCCTCTCATGTTGATTTCTTCTCCTTCATGGGCTTTCTCAGTTGATGATATTTTCTGGGTAGCAGGCCGTGAGATATAAAATAGAGAGGAAGGGACCGTGGCATGTGTGAGAGACAGAGAGGAACAGGGCTTGCGGTGAGAGGGAAGAGCAGGGCATTAGAGAGGAGCCGTGAGAGAGTTTTTGGGACAATTTTTCTGAGAGTAGAAATTCGTAGAGGTCCCGTGAATTCCTTCCCTGGTTTTTTAAGTGTTCCATTATGTGCTTGTGATGGAGTTTGGGCAGTCTTGGAGAAGACCGTCCATGAGGATTTGTTTGGTATTCCTCGCTCCATATAGTCGTGTCCTATTTATTGATTCCTGGAGGACTAGCATCAATCCGGGAGTTGGATCAGTGAGAGCCCGCGCGTGGATACTCTAGAGGGTGGACATTTGGATACCTTGAGAGTTTGGACCTTCTTTTGTTTTTGCTGTTGTTTATTTGTTACAGATCAAGTGGAAGATTTGTTTTGCTGTTGAAGGGAGTCGGCTTCTTCCAGCTTCAATCCAAATCCAGAACAAAAGCCTATATAAGGTATGTTATTTCCTTTTTGTTATCATGCATATTTAGATCTAGAAGTTATCTTATTATTTATAATTTTTGCACTTGCCTTTACATGCCTGTGTATCTATTTCATGCATCATTTTTATGTTAGATCCTGTGCATGAGTAGGTTTTTCCGTATGCATGATTAAAAGTTTTTATTATACAATACCTACTCCCTAG
Source organism: Areca catechu (assembly GCA_021397845.1). Lineage (NCBI taxonomy): Eukaryota > Viridiplantae > Streptophyta > Magnoliopsida > Arecales > Arecaceae > Areca > Areca catechu. Next base: position 54,026,885 of record CM038041.1, read on the forward strand.
TGTAGCGTGCCTAGGGTAGGTATCCGATGCACTGGTTTCTTTTCAGTGGTACTAGAGCACAAGGTTCCCTTGTAGCATATCATGATTGCATGTATTGGATCTGTATCTAGATTAGGGATTACTTTTAGGAACCTAGTTAAGACCTTCACCATGGCCGTGTGTCCGTAGAGATTAATCAGGGTTTAAAATCCCTAATTTTCTATGGCATAAGGTGGTTCGTCTGTGTTGGTCTTTTCAGAAGGATCCTTAAAGGAAACCTACAGTATTAAAAATATTTTAATCCTGATACATGATTTTACATTGGCATGTCTTTAAGGCTTGCAATATTATAAATAGATATGATAGGACTATATATGATGCATGAAAGATATAAAAGGGTTTTACATGAATTTAATTAAAAATGTTTTAATTAAAAGTTGGCTTATAATCTAACAATTATGAATTGAAAGATTAATTAAATGACAAGCCAGATTAGGTAATGGGGGACAAAAATAAAATGATGAATGGAGGGTTTTAGCAAGCTAACCATCAAGCAAACTTGAGCAATTAATTATCAAATAAATGGTCTAAATTAATCCAAGAAAAGAATCTTCATGCAAGGAAACCAATACTACTAGGACAAGTTAACATTCAAATGATCAGATCTAATGAAGCTTAGGAAGAGTTTTCCTACCAACAATGATGGCTAATTATTTGGTGGAAGGAGCTCTCATCACTCAAGGATTGAGATGTAAACCATAAGGAGCTCTCATCCTTGGCCATGATCCTTGGCTTGGAGACCTTCAACTTGGACTTGGAAAATCAAAGAAAACCTGCATCAAATCAGAGATTAGGTGTGGAAAGAGAATTCAAAATTGGAATGGAAACAAGAAGAAGAAGAAAGGGAAAACAAGGAAGTAGAAACCGGCGCCGTCAAGGAATGATGCTTGGATCTTAGATCAAGCAAGGAGCACTCCACCTTTCAAGCACTCAAAGGACCTCTCATTCCCTTTTCAAACATGAATTTAAACACTCTAACTTAAAGGACTAAATCACTCAAACTAGAAGAACTAAATCACTCCATACAAGAAGAACTCAAGATAGAACTCAACAAGAAGAAAACTTTCATTAATTCTCAAAATATTTATACATGGAATGCCTTACAAGGGGAGCCTTGGGTCCAATTTATAGCCTTAGGAGTCGCCCAAAGTGATGAGAAGAGGTGGAGTTAGGTTAGCTAACCATTTCTAGTTAAATCCAACTCCTTTGGTTACATAGTTGCAACAAGAAACAACTTCTAGGTAAGAGGTTGTAACAACTTGCTATATGGCACCTAGGTGGCTTTGACATGGCTTTTAATTGCTGATGTGGAGCACTAGGTGTCATGTGATGTGGCATCCCACTTGGCAAGTTGGTTGGGGGTTATTGGGTGAGTGAGGAGTGGTCCTATGCTTCCCCTCAAAATGCTTGATGTGTTGTTTCTCATGTCTCCCAAAATGTGTCCCATGTGAAGAATAAAATGGGCTTCAAGTGGCATCATGGGCTTCAAAAGGTGGTATCTTGACTTGCATGGGCTTTGACTTGGGCATGCTTGAAGTTGGTTTTGATATGGATTGAGTCGACTCAAGGGACTGGCGGCTTTCTTTCATGAGTCGGCTCATGAATTGGTCTTTGTCTTCAAGGGTTTGGTGGGCTTCATTCCAAGGTTCTCATTAATCTTAAGTACACTATTTTAGCTAAAAAAATAACAAGAGAAGTAGTTGAAAAATATTTTTTTCTTGTTGATGTCCTATCAGTTCTCCCGGTATGAAAAAGAGCTCGACTCCATCGAGTAGAAATCAATCTGACTTTGGTAATACTCTAGTAGGTCTGGTCAATTCTTTGTAGGTCTCTCAAGTAATCCATGAGTCTTCAAAATCAGGGCATCATTGCCAATGAACCAAGTAGCATTGATAGTCCCTTTTCGGGTAGTGATAGTCTTATTGTCTAAGATTCGCTCAATCCTATCTCTACTTTGGTAACTTGGCTGGTGGATACTCATGGGTTGGCTCACTCTCAAAGATAGAATCATGCTTGAAAGGCTCACTAGGTATCATTGTTGGTTCCTTTACCCTTCTAGATCTGAATTGTTGAAAGTGGAATTGAACCCAAAGTCGGATGATAAATCTAGCACATATTAGGTCCAAAATTTTCTTACTATTTTGAAAATGACCTACACCACAGGCATATAATTGTTCAGGTTTGGCCTTACCATGACATAGTCTTCTTCATGAATTTTTTTGGCTCTTTTATGTTGATCATGTGCTTGTTAATTTCATTGCTCAAATTTTCTTACTAATGATGCTATGCATATGACTCTCACAGTCATGGACATTTATGCATGGGAAGGTCAAATGATATCAAATGATAAAACATAAGTGTCACCAAAATAAAATAAGCTCTAATGAACTTTATTATCTATGAACTAAACTTTATTATCTATGAACTAAACTTTATTATCGAGTTAGGAAATAAAAGTTCCTAGTTTCCAATATTCCCCTAAATGGCTTTGAAAACTCTGGCACACAACTTTAGGTAGGTGGCAATGAATCTTAGTTTGGTGCCCAATAAATGCCATAATGTCTTCCAAAGTAACTGTCGAATATTACTGGGACCTGATCAATTGTATGGTGGATGTCCCAGTTGGGTGGATTAGGATTGGGGATGTTCCAGAAGGGTGAACCAGGCTTTAGGCAATTATCAAGGAATTCAATTTCCATCTTCTTTCTCTTACACTTCCATCTTTCAATTCCTACCATCTCTTCACTTCTAATCTTCATGTTAAATTCTTTTGCAGGTTCCATAATTTCTTGGGATTGATCCTTTGGACTTGGTTCTAGATTTTCTTTGATGGTCAATGCCCCATTAGGTGATCCTTCATTAATCTCTAGATGTAAATCCTCAACAGTAATTAATTCCGGGTCCTCTATTATCTCCTCGAATTGTTCTTCATGGCTTTGTTCTTGGATCTCATTTTGATCATCCCTGTTGTTGATTTCTTTAGGCTGGATAATTATTTTATCTTCAAATAATTGTTCTTGATCATATTCATCCATAAGGTTAGACCCAGCTTCATAAATTTCTTCCTTAAGTTCTTCAACGGGTTTAGGATTTTCTCTTTCTAGCCATTCATTTGGACAAGACTTTGATTCTATTTCATCCTTAAATTCTTCAATAGGTTCAGGAGATTTTTTCTCTAATTTTTCTATGGGTTTAGTCTCTTCTTCATCTTCCTCATACTTATTGAATTTGGCAATATAATCAAATACAGGTGTATCATCTTGTCTCAATTTGTAATGTTGGTCTAAAAGTTTTTGCTCATAATATTTACCTAGGTACTTTTTTTTCAACTTACTCTTCATTTCTCTCCAAGTACTTATTTTATCCTCACTATAATAACCTTCAGCATGTCGGACTAACTTTGATTTGGCAAATTGACACTTTGTTACTTCCAACATTTCATCAAATTCAAAGTATTGATCCATTTTTTTCTTCCAATCGACATACACCTCAGGGTTTCCATCAAAAGTAGGTGCACAAGGTCGATTGCTCCTAAAGACTCTCTCCTCCTAATCTATAAAGTCTTGGTAGGGGTATCTAGGATTATACTCAAGGGTGAGATCATGACATTGGGCTCTTGGACCAAAGGGAGGTGGACTAGGTGATTCAGGCTCAACATGGATCTTATGGGCTTCTTCTATGAAGTCATGGTGAAGTCGTCTTGAATTGTATTCAGTAGTGAATTCAGATGATGGACTCTTGGACCTCGAGGAATTGACCTAAGTGACTTAGGTTCGGTGGGGGTCATTGGGGTCTCTTCAAGTGTCCCAACATGTGGTCCTTCACTTGACCTAATTCCTTTCTAATTTGTCCTAATTGCCCATTTATGATATCAAACTTTTTAGTCAGGGTTTTCAAAAAGAATTCAAGATTAGGATCCATGGATAAAAACAGACTGTGTGTGGGACTATTGGTATGGAGCTTCAAGCAGTACAAACCTAACTTCTAGGGCTCCTAGACCTAAAAGTTCAAAATACAAGACTTAACTAGGTACTACTTAAGTATGTAATTACCCTGTCCACTGGTCAGATAAGAGATAGGGTTGCAGGAGGCTCCCCTCACTTTCGCAAGGTCCTAATTAAAAACTGCAAGTCCGCTTAAGGCATTTGCCATTTGACCTCTTGCCTTAGACACCAATTTGAAAAAATAAATACAAATTCAAATAATACTTTGTCTTACCTTGTGCTTGAACTCGACTTGTGGGTGTCCCTAGTTTTAGGTTCCTACTCGATTTCAATTATATTTTAGGTCAATGCAAATGTGGATGATTATTTTGGGCTAAGGAAAGGTAATGACCTCCTTCCCTTATATTATGATTGAATGCCCTCAATTAGATTTAGGAATGGATGCATAAACAATTCACCAACTAGTTAACACAATAATTAGTATTAGCACAAATATGTGATTCAAACCCAAATTTTAAAAATTAAAATTCAAAAAATTAAATTAAAAAATTTATATTTTGAAGTCCAGATTTTAGAAATCAAACTTTAAAATTTAGATCTTGAATTAGGATTAAAAATTTATTCTAGAAGTTAGAGTTGTTGCAAGATAGTTTCAGCCCTAACAACTTCTAGTCAACTAGTTTTAAAAAATTCAAAATTAAAATTTTAAAATTTTAAAAAAATTAAAATTAAAATTTGAATTGTTAGATCCCTCAGTGAAGATTTTAGATTCTAAATTTTAAAATTTAATTCTTGGAATTTGGTTAAGAAATTCACTTTGAAAGCTTGTTGTAAAAGAAAATTTTAGCAGGGAACAACTTTTAACTAGCTAGTTTTAAAAATTCAAAATTTAATCTTTTTAAAAATCCAAAAATTAAAAATAAAATTGATTTGGTTAACTCTCAAATCAGAATTCTCGGATTTTAAATTCTTGACTTTAGATTAACTCAAATTTTGGTTGATAAGGTAGTTTGAAAACACTTGCTAGAAGATTTCAGCAGTTTAGCTAACTCTTAACAACCTGAATTCAAATATTGAATTACTAACTCTAGATCCTTATAAAATTAAAAATTCTAGTGAGAAATAACAAAATTCGAAGTCTGAATCTCAGATCTAAAAATTAAAAATTTAGAAAAAAATATTTTTATATTTTTTTGAAAATTAATTGAAAAGGAAGGCAGAAACAAAATTCTGAATAGAACTTCAGAAATGATCTAAGAACTCATTTTTAACTCCAGAAATCAATAGAAAATATTGTTTTACATTTTATATTTTGAATGCTAACACACTAAGGTACTAGAAAAGTATTTTTATGGATTTTATTGATCAATGTGAAAAATACTAAAATTCATGAAAAATTTGGGTGAATACTAGAACATAAAATTCAGTAATCAAACACTTGACCTAGTAGAACCTTAAGCTCCGATACCAAAAATTGATGGGGGACAAAAATAAAATGATGAATGGAGGGTTTTAGCAAGCTAACCAGCAAGTAAACTTGAGCAATTAATTATCAAATAAATGATCTAAATTAATCCAAGAAAAGAATCTTCATAAGGAGACTAGTTGATCTAATTATAATATCCAAAATGTGGATCTAGTTTAAGATAGAGATTAGGATCTTCATGGCAAGGAAACCATCACTACTAGGACAAGTTAACCTTCAAATGATCAGATCTAATAAATCTTAGGAAGAATTTTCCTATGAACAATGATGGCTAATTATTTGGTGAAAGAAGGAGCTCTCATTACTCAAGGATTGAGGTCTAAACCATAAGACTAGCACTCCGTACCTTTAGGACTCACCTTGGCCATGATCCTTGGCTTGGAGACCTTCATCTTGGACTTGAAAAATCAGAGAAAACCTGCATCAAATCAGAGATTAGGCATGGAAGGAGAGTTCAAAATTGGAATGGAAATAAGAAGAAGAAGAAAGGGAAAACAAGGAAGTAGAAATCGGCGCCTTCAAAGAATGATGCTTGGATCTTGGATCAAGCAAGGAGTACTCCACCTTTCAAGCACTCAAAGGACCTCTCACTCCCTTCTCAAACATGAATTTAAACACTCCAACTTAAAGGACTAAATCACTCCAACTAGAAGAACTAAATCACTCCAAACAAGAAGAACTCAAGATAGAACTCAACAAGAAGAAAACTTTCATTAATTCTCAAAATATTTCATACATGGAATGCCTTACAAGGGGAGCCTTGGATTCTATTTATAGCCTTAGGGGTCGTCCAAAGTGAGGAGGGGAGGTGGAGTTAGGTTAGCTAACCATTTCTAGTTAAATCCAACTCCTTTGGTTACATAGTTGCAGCAAGAAACAACTTATAGGTAAGAGGTTGTAACAATTTGCTATGTGGCACCTAGGTGGCTTTGACATAGCTTCTAATTGCTGATGTGGAGCCCTAGGTATCATGTGATGTGGCATCCCACTTGGCAAATTGGTTGGGGGGTTATTGGGTGAGTGAGGAGTGGTCCTATGCTTCCCCTCAAAATGCTTGATGTGTCCCATGTGAAGAATAAAATGGGCTTCAAAAGGTGGCATCATGGGCTTCAAAAGGTGGTATCTTGACTTGCTTAGGCTTTGACTTGGGCATGCTTGAAGTTGGTCTTGATATGGATTGAGTCGACTCAAGGGATTGGCGGCCTTCTTTCATGAGTCGGCTCATGAATTGGTCTTTGTCTTCAAGGGTTTAGTAGGCTTCATTCCAAGGTTCTTATTAATCCTAAGTACACTATTTTAGCTGAAAAAATATCAAGAGAATTATTTGAAAAATATTTTTTTCTTATTGATGTCCCATCATTAGGGTTTATAAAACCTAATATTATTTGAATAAGTTATCTGGGTTAATTGGGTTAACTATCTGATTGGGTCCATTTATTGGGTTAAACATAAGGTTAGTTGAATTGGACTTAAGAGAACTAATCAAATGTTGATTAAGGACCCTCTCTTTAGTATCTATCTAATAGTTAGATGGGTTAGTCCATTCTTCTTAAATGGACCTAATTAGTGGCTCTGTGGTTAGCCCAAGTTCTTAGGCTAGTCTAATCAAGTCTGGTAAATTGATTGGTGTCTAGGCAAGTTTGGCATTTTGATCATAGATTTATGAGGCTACCTCTTTCCTGGCCAACTTGGTTGGTGTCTAGGAAAGATGGTTAATGGCGGATACTCATCCATGATCTTACCTACCTGGCTAATTCAATCAACCAGAACTTATTAGAAGAGCTTATTGATTCGAGTTAACCTATGTCACCCTAGTTGATCAGCTCGTCTGATCTTTTAGGTGCCTATGGACCAACTTGTTGAATTTAATTCAACCCTCCTGAGAATTGATTTGTTTAGTGGGAGGTTGATCAATGTTTTTTTTTATTCTTCTATCACAATTTGATTAAAATCCTCTAAAATTATTAGGTCCTGAAAAAGACAAGTCAATGAGTTGATGTTGTCTTAGCCTCCCATTAAGTGGGTTAGTAATGAGTCCTTTAACTTGGTGTACATCGGCAGTTCCTTAGAATGGGTGTGCATCCAGTTACTGGGATTACTCTCCCATAGATGATGGTTTGGTGCAACCTTTGCAACGGTGTTCAGGTGGGCTGGCCATAGTTAGGCTTGGTCATTCGTTAGCTGGAAGCATCTTATTCATCATATTGATGGTTGGACCTAACCAGAGACCCGTAATAGGAGGCCCCTAGGTCGATTGGGGATTCTGTGGGACAAAATTAATTACTAGAAGTTGCTTAGGGAAGTAATTGGTTAGAGAACCAACCTTTAGGCGTGTGTGGATGAGCCGGCCATAGTCGGGCTCATGTGTGGTCTATTGGATTTCAGTACCCACTATGAAATGATGATTTCACGAATTGGAGTTAGAGGCTCCCAAACTGAAAAATTAGTGGGAGGGACCTTTAGACTAAAGTCCAAGTCTTTTGATTTAATTGATTAATTCATATACTAATTAGGTCTTAATTTTCCTTTCAGATATCTTCAAACCTTTCGTTCCGGTCACTTCTCGATAGCGAGAAGTTAAAGGGTCCCAATTTCGATAGCTGGTATCAAAAATTGAGGATAGTCCTGGAGCACGAGTAGATCCTTTATGTGATAACGGATCCAGCACCCGAAATCCCTTCTGCCAATGCTCGGAGTTCGGTCAGGAACACTTATTTGAAATGGGTTTCTGATCGGACTACTATCCGATGCATAATGTTGGCAGCGATGAATGACGAGTTTAGTCATAAATTCGAGGAGGCCCAGCCAGACGAGATCCTTCAAAAGTTGAAGGAATCTTTCAACATGCTAACGATGTGGAGTGGTACAAAGTGTCTTGTGCCATCTACAATGCCAAAATGCGGAATGGTAGTTCGGTCATTGATCATGTATTGTACATGATCGAGATGATCGAATGATTGGGCAAGCTCGGATGTCTCTTGCACAAGCAACTCGGCAAGGATGCGATTCTGAATTCTCTACCCTCCACATATCTTGACTTTCTCGATCATTATAGAATGAATAAGCTTGCAGTTAATTACTATGGTTTGATGGGTTTGCTGTAGACTTACGAGAAGGACCATCAACTGAATAAGGGGGTGGTGAATTTAGTGGAAGATCTTAGAGGTCGTCGTCCCTTTAAGAAAGGAAAGAAGAAAGGTAAGGGAAAGAAGGTGCAGAGTGCTCCTGGCCCAAGTCAAGCCAAGAAAGTGAAAGCTGATCAAACTGGTGCAAAGTGCTTCTATTTTCTATCCTTTCCAGACATCTCCAGCATTTCTAGTATCATTAGATTGCATTTAGTTGAGATTAGCATACTGCATGCATTTATTATGCATGTTAGGTTTGCATTATACTTCTAGCATATCCTTTAGAATTTGGTAGGAGCCCATTGTAAATTTACATGTGCATGTCAAGCTAGGATCAGACCTAGAGAGTCTATAGTCTCTTAGGTTTAGGTCCAAAAGGGTTCAATAAAATTTCCTTCGATAGAAATGCATAGTCCAGTTTGTTAGGTATCAATATGAGTCCTTTGCATCATTTGTTAGGAGACTGCATGTGCCCAGCATGTTCACCACCTGTATTAATTTTAAACAAACTGGCTAATTTCCGAAGAAGGACCAAGGTATTTAATGTAGTGGATTCTATCTTGGTTAGGCTTAGGCCTAAAAGAAGCTTCATGCTCGCAGAGCCGGACCTTTTAAAGTGATAGAGAAGGTTGGATCAAATGCCTAGATATTAGACTTGCCTTCGAATTTGGGCATTAGTTCTACCTTCAATATTACAGACCTGGTTGAGTACAGGGACCCGGCAGCGATACCTAGTGAGGCCTTTGGACCTATCCCCTCCTGTTGTGAGTGACCCTAACCCAGAGTGTCCACTAACAAATTTGGCCTGAGAGAGGAGAACGGATCGAGCGTATCCTGGAGATCAAGCCATCACGACCCAGGGCAACGGATATCAATGCTTCTTGGTCCGATGGTAAGGCCGGCCAGAGTCGGATGATTCATGAATTTCTCGAGAGGACTCGCAGTGCCTCAACCCAGACCTCCTCGAGAGATATGTGAGCCAGCCTGATCTTCACTCGACATGGTCGAGTTTCCTCCCACCCCGGGAGAATTGGTCGGGATACCAAAGGCACCATAATAAGATAGAGGCTTCTCAATCCTCTGTGGTTCACTTAATGACATTCGAGTCCATTGTAATAAAGCTTAGTCCAGCTAAGTTGTCTTTATTTGAGTCCTGTATTAGTCAGCTCATGTTGAGTTAGTCCAGTCCAGTGTTAGTCAGCTCATGTCGAGCTAATTATATTTTTTTGAGTCCTGTTCAACCATATTGAAGACTCAAGATCACATCATATAATTGAAGACCAAGTCCAACCAGATTAAAGACATGGAAGTATAGCCCAAGTCCAACTTAGCTTGAAGATTTGAAGACCCTAGGAGGAAAATTCAGAAAACCCTGATTCCTTGCAGATGCCCAGATTCCCTTCCAGATACCAGAATATATTCATAGACCAGGGCATCCATGATTCCAGAGGTCCACCTGCATCCTAGCCCAAAGAAATAAAGCTCAGGAACCAAGCCCAAGCCCTTAAAAAGCAAGATACCAGGGAATATTCCTGCTACCTGGCTACCAGGCCACCCCAGCTTCCAAAGGCCCAAGCCCATGTGCCCGAGCCCCTTTGGGCCAGCCTCTTGCTTTTCCTAGAAGCCCAACACGCCCCCGTAGGCATCCTTAGAGTGTTGACCAAGTCAAGAAAATTTTTAGAGATTTTTTCTACCTAATATTTCCTTATTTTCTAGCTAGAGTTTGAGAAGGAAAATGATTCTTATGTAATGTCTAATGTACCTTTACTTGGGGCCCAAGACTAAGGGTCTATTTAAAGGACCCTAGTCTCTTGTATGAGGATTGATTTTGATATGAATTAAAACTTGAGTTCTCTTCAATTGCTTTGTGCTACCCTGCTTTGTGCTTAAGGGATTTTATTGGTACTTTCTTCTTCCCGGTGTTGCAACAGATTCCTGCCGCCAACCATCCTTCCAGAGCCTTGGCCGCCCTCCTCCAAAACTTTCTTCCCCTTGTTGTTTTCTATTATTTCCTTGTTCCCTTGTGAGTTTTCTAACCCTGACAGGTCGTTCGCAGGTCCCCGAGTTCCTACGAATCCAACGACTCTAGCCAAGCCTAAATCGGACCATCGAGCATAAAGCCGGGTATCCGCGGGTCTTTGGCTCGGTTTTCCAAGCCGCATCCATCGAAGGAGAGATCCCTTTGTTGCGATCTTCATCAGGTGCATCAGACATTGTCAGGTACACCCCCTCTGCCACCAATAATTTTATTGTAGGAGAACTTGCCTTAACCGAGGCTTCTCAGTCTCGGCGATCCATCTTTACTGCTTTCTTAGGCCCTAATCTGCATGCTTAGCTTCTAAATTTCATATAGAATTCCCTATAACTTATTTTGATATGATTTTTTGGAATTAATCACTTAACTCCACATATAAAACACAAAAATACTCGCATGCATATTAGTTCCGTATCAGTATTTCTTCTACTTAGAGGATGAACAGAATGTGTTCGTTACTCTTAGGGCTATCTTTTTGGAAAAGGAGTTCCTTGGAGAAGGAACTGTAGTCTCTAAGATTGAACTTTGTGAAGTTCAACCAGTGAAAAAACCTGCACACTCTAAGAACATTATAGAATCGGCTGTGATTGGATCACACCCAGAATCCATTATTAAGAGATCTAGTAGAGTACCGCATCAGCCAAACAGATACTACGGTTTCTTGGTTCGAGATGGTGATCATATTGAACTCTATGAGAATGATGAGGATCCAATCATCTATATCGATGCACTTCAGAGATCTGACTCTGAGGCGTGGCTTGGAGCCATGCGATCCGAGATGGAGTCCATGGAAATCAATAATGTATGGACATTGATTGATCTACCTGAAGGGATAAAACCCATCGGGTGCAAGTGGATTTTCAAGAGAAAAAGGGATGCATATGGGAAGGTGGAGACCTATTAAGCCCGTATGGTTGCCAAGGGTTATCATTAGCAATATGGTATTGATTATGATGAGACGTTCTTCCCTGTGGCAATGCTTAAGTTCATTCGGATCATGCTTGCTTTGGCAGCACATTTTGACTACGAGATCTGGCAGATGGATGTCTGAACCACTTTCCTGAATGGGGAGCTGGATGAGGAGGTGTATATGATACAGCTTGAAGGATTCACATCCACAGACGAGTCAAAAGTGTGCAAATTGCAAAGGTCCATTTATGGACTCAAGCAAGCATCTCGAAGTTGGAACATGCGATTTGATAGGTATATCAAATCGTATGGCTTCATTAGGAATGGAGAGAAACCCTGCATCTATAAGTGGGTTAATGGTTTTGTGATTGTATTCCTGGTACTGTATATTGATGACATTCTCTTAATCGGGAATGACATCGCAGCATTGCAAGGAATAAATGTCTGGTTGTCATCTTAGTTCTTCATGAAAGACTTGGATGAGGCTTCTTATATACTGGGATGAAGATCTATAAAGATGGATCTAAAAGGCTTCTAGGATTGTCCCAGTCACGTACATTGATACCGTGCTAAAATGATTCAACATGGAGAATTCCAAAAAGGCTATCTCCTAATAGGTTTTGGAATTACTCTTTTTAAGAAGGATTGTGCGACAACTCTTGAGAAAAGAGAGCGCATGAGTAGAGTTCCTTATGCTTCTACAGTGGGCTCTATCATGTATACTATGACATGTACTAGACTAGATGTGGCATACTCACTAGGAGTGGTGAGCAGATACTAGTCTGATCCAGGTGAGGTGCATTAGAAGGTAGTTAAAACCATCCTGAAGTATTTGAGAAATACTAAGGACCAATAGCTGATCTATGGAGAACATAACTTGCCACTTGTGAGGTATACTGACTCCAGTTTCTAGTCAAATAGAGATGATAGCAAGAGTGTGTCAAGATTTATGTTTACCCTGAATGGAGGAGCGATATGCTGGAAGAGTTCCAAGTAGTAATAGTTGCAGACTCGGTATGCGAAGTAGAGTATATTGCAGCATCAGATACAACAAAGGAAGCCATGTGGTTGTGGAAGTTCCTTGGAGAGCTAGGGATGGCACCTTCCCTAGATGGTACTGTTCCAGTATATTGTGATAGCACAAGAGCCATTGCTCAAGCTAAGGAGCCAAAGTCTCATCACCGCACCAAGCATATTCTACGACGCTATCACCTCGTGCGAGAGATCGTGGAACGAGGCGACATCAATATTATGAAGATCGATGGAAAGGAGAATCTGGCTAACCCCTTCACTAAAGCCCTCGGAATCAAAGAGTTCGATTATTGTAAAAGGGAAATGGATATTAGATACTGTTCCGATTGGCTTTAGTACAAGTGAGAGTTGTTGGAAATTGTATCCCAAAGTCAATCGCCTAGGCAGTAGGTAGTTATGCTCAGTATTGTAATTTGTATATGAATTAATAAAACTTTATTTTGATAGCTCATCACATTATTCATTTTCCTATAATGAACTCTATTTATGTGATGAAGTCCTTAGGACTGCACTGACTTCGATATAGAGAGGATATATCGAGTGGTCCTTTAAAAGGTTCACAACCAAAGGATACATTATACAGGACGGCAATATATCAAGTGTAGGTTGTTGTGGTTCACATCGTTTGGTTGTCCTCTTGATCAAAGGAGTGTGGTGACACTGATGTGATCTACAAGTGGGATGTGTAACATCTCATTGAACATAACTCCGTGGAGCTCCTTTCTGCCAAAGGATTGATAGCGATTGGATATGGGTATATGTGTCCTTCCGACCTGAGGTCACCATGGTAGCTTGCAAGCAACTCCCTATGCTTTGGTACCGGACTACCCGGATTTCTAAATCCGGTTATGGAAGGTTTATGGGTATAGGCAAGTATTTGTGGAGCAGTGGTGGACCAAGATGGAATTGACCTGTCCAAATTGTTTGGATTGAATGTCTCGTAGTGTCTTAATTTAGCAAATCCTCGGTTGGGGTAGTCCTAGTGAAGAGTCACTAGACTTGTGAGGTTGAGAAATGTTGTGGATTGACTCAATTAGGGTTGGCAGTCTAACCTTAGGTCATCTTGAGATTGGAGGTCAAAGGATTGAATTATACGGTAACCATATGCTAGAGGTTTGATAGATTGCTTTCGCATCTTTGACCTATCCGGATGCCGGGATCCATTGCTAGATGGTATCTTGTGCTGGTATTGGAAGTGTTCCAGTGCTACCATTTAGGTTCGAACCTATGAGGTCATATGCCATAGAGGATTTCTTCCTAATCCGGGAACCGATCAACGATTGGGAATCATTTCGGTATTAAGGTTAAATGGTCTGATTGAGCATACATTGGATTTTTTCTGATCAATCTGGTCTGATTTGGATCGACCAGGATTGGTTTGTGTCAACTAAGGACTGTTCCTGGTAGATTAGGATTGGACCCGATTTTTCTTGCTAATCGGGTTTGGTCAGACCGGGTTCTTTATGAACAGGGTTTTGGTCTTGATGAACCAATTTTAAAATGTCTTGGCAAGTTTGCTCGCTGGTTTTTCTCCCAATGATTTTTTACACTGACTGGAAGTCTTCCTCGGGTTCCCTGCTCGGTGTTGCCGCCCCTTTACTGAAACTACTTCTCATGGTGAACTCCTTGGTTCCACATAGCTTGTGTTATCCAAACTCCCAGCCTCTCGGTTGCCCTATTTTAACATTTGAATGGGATAAGATCAGCGTGCATATCGAATGAAGCTTGGGAGATCTGATACTTATCCTTTGATTTGCGATCTGAAAAAGGTTTTCTGGGTGGTCTCTCCCATGCGTCTTCCATCTCTCTCGGTTACTGTTCTCTCGATGGATTTGTTATCTTCCAGTGGTTCCAGCATTCTCCACTGATCTTGCCTGCAGTTTCCAGCATTCTCCACCGATCTTGCCTGCAGTTTCCAGCATTCTTCACTGATCAAGAGTCTTTCAAATGGAGTTTGATTTGATCCGGTCTCCTCTCACGTTGATTTCTCCTCCTTCACGGGCTTTCTCAATCGATGATATTTTCTGGGTTGTAGGCCGTGAGATATAAAATGGAGTAGGAAGGGACCGTGGCATGCGCGAGAGACAGAGAGGAATAGGGCTTGCGATGAGAGGGAAGAGCAGGGCATTATAGAGGAGCCGTGAGAGAGTTTTTGGGATGATTTTTCTGAGAGCAGAAATTCATAGAGGTCCCGTGAATTCCTTCCCTGGTTTTTTAAGTGTTCCATTGTGTGCTTGTGGTGGAGTTTGGGCGGTCACTGAGAAGACCGTCTGTGAGCATTTATTTGATATTCCCTGCTCCACATTGCCGTATTCTGTTCATTGATTCCTAGAGGACTAGCATCCATTTGGGAGTTGGATCAGCGAGAGAATGCACGTAGATACTCTAGAGGGTGGACATTTGGACACCTTGAGAGTTTGGACCGATCCCTCTTTTATTTTTGCTATTATTTATTTGTTACAGATCAAGTGGAAGATTTGTTTTGCTATTGAAGGGAGTCGACTTCTTCCGGCTTCTATCCAAATCCAGAACAAAAGGAAGCTATATAAGGTATGTTATTTCCTTTTTGTTATCATGCATGTTTATGTCTGGAAATTATCATATTATTTATAATTTTTGCACTTGCCTTTACATGCCTGTGTATCTGTTTCATGCATCATGTTTATGTTAGATCATGTGCATGAGTAGGTTTTTCCGTATGCATGATTAAAATTTTTTTTATACAATACCTACTCCCTAGTGTAGCGTGCCTAGGGTAGGCGTCCGATGCACTGGTTTCCTTTCACTTAGTATCTAAGATAAGTTTGATAGTTGTGATCAAGGTTCTTTGAGGCTAACTTTACCTGGCCAACTCATAGTTGGTATCTAATGCAAGAGGCTTACTTGGCTTAACACATCCCTTGATCTTACTTACCTAGCTAATGTGGTGAATCAAATCAGATTAGACTATCTATTGATTCGAGTTAACTCATGTTAGCTAAGTTTAATCAGTCTGACTAGTTTATAGGTGCCCATGGACCAAATTGACCTATAAATCCTTTAAGTGTTTGGTGGGAGTTTTCTTGATCAAGGTCCATGTTTTCTTTTTAAATGTCATAAAATTTAAATCCTATAAATTATTAGGTCCATAAAAAGACTAAGTTATGTGATGCCTAAGTCTTAGCCTCTCATTAAGTTGGATTGACAATGAGTCCATAAGTTGGGTGATCATCGGTAGTTCCAAAGAATGGTGGTCATCTGGCGAGTGGGATTGCCATTCAACATATGATGGCTCAGTGCACTATCTTAACACGTGGTTAGGTGGGTCGACTAAAGTCGGGCTTGATCATGGGTTAGTTAGAAGCATTGAATTTGATCATGTTAATGGTTGGACCTAACCAGGACCTTCAATAGGAGGCCCAAAGGCTGATTATTAGGACTCCTGGGACAAAATGATTACTAGAAATTGCTTGGAGAAGCAGTTGGTATTGTACATACCTTTAGATGCATTTGGATTGGCTGACCAAAGTTGGGTTCGTATGTAGTCTATTGGATCCTAGTCTATTGGCTACCAGTCTGAATAAAATAGTTGGAGAAACCTTTAGACTTAAAATCCATGTCTTTAGGATTTTTTAAATATTCATATACTAATAGATCTTGTTCTCCTTTTTTAGATAATGTCAATTACTTTATCACTCTGGTCATTATTATATAATGACAAACTATCTGGACCCAACTTCAATAGCTGGTATAGAAAACTCAGGATTATCCTGGCACAAGTGGATCCTTTATGTGATAACGGCTCTAGCACCTAAAATCCCAGCCCCTAATGCTCGTGGCACTATCAGGGACACTTACCAGAAGTGGATCTCTGACTGCACCATGGTGTATTGCATTATATTGGCTACGATGAATGATGAGTTCAGTCAAAAATTTGAGGAGGCCCAGTCGAAAGAAAATTCTTCAAAAGTTGAAGGAGTCATTTGGCACTTTGGATGATATGGAGAGATACCGGGTCTCTTTCACCATCTACAACATGCGTATGCATGATGGAGCTTTGATAACTGATCATGTAATGTACATAATCGAGTTATTTGAATGTTTGGACAAACTCGGATATCCTTTGCATGAGCAACTCGGCAAGGATGCGATACTGAATTCTCTGCCCCCTTTCTACCAGGTCTTTCTTGATAATTTCAAAATGAATAGGCCTACAGTGAACTATCATGAGATGTTAGGGTTACTTTAGACTTATGAAAGAGACCACAACCTTAATAAAGGGTTAGTGAATCTAGTGAGATGTTCTGGAGCAAGACGTCGTCCCTTCGAAAAAGGGAAGAAAAAGAAAAAGAATAAAAAGTTGCAAAGTGCTCAGCCTAGTCAGACTACGAGGGTAAAAGTTGACAAGAGTAAGGTAGAGTGCTTCTTCTGTAAGAAGCCGGGTCACTGGAAGCGGAACTGTTCTGCTTACCTTGCAACTCTAGACCCGAATAGGCTGAGGAAGGGAAAGAAGCAAGGTGTTGCTGATCAAGGTATTTATATGATAAATCATTGTAGTTTCTCTGTTTATGATACTACTAGATGGGTATTGGATACCGAAAGTCATTACCACATTTGTAATTCTTTGTAGGAACTTCAAGTTAGTAGGAGATTTGAAGGCGATGAAAGGTTCCTAAATATTGGGAATGGAAGTCAAGCTCCAGTTCTGGCGTTGAGAACTATTTCTTTGTTTTTCGAGTCTTGTACTGTCGTTCTTAATGAATGTCATTTTTGTCCTTCCTTTTTGATAAATATCATTTCTATAGGCCTGTTGGCCAATGATGATTATGAATTATCAATAAAGAAAGATATTTGCTACATCACTTTGAATGGTTCTAATATGATGAATGGATATTTGCTACATGCCCTAGGATAGATAAGGTTAATGATATTTATCTCTGGCACTATAGGATAGGTCATATAAACAAGAACAGGATAAGTAAGTTGGTGGGAGAAGGTCTCCTACATATCTTTGAGAGTGAATCATGTCTTCTTGAAAAAATGACCAAGTCACCTTTTACTGGAAAGGATGAAAGAGCCGGTGATATTCTAAGTCTAGTACATACTGATGTATGTGGACCTATGAATATTAGTGCAAGAGATGGATATAGTTATTTCATTACATTTATAGATGATTTTTCGAGATATTGTTTGTCTACCTCATGAGACATAAATCTAACGCGTTTGAAATATTCAAATATTATTGTAATGAAGTTGAAAAACAAACTGGGAAATTTATTAAAATTCTTCGATTAGATCGAGGTGGTAAATATCTTTCCAGTGAGTTTCTAACTTATCTTGAGAAGAATGAGATTCTCTCTCAGCGGACTCCTCCGAGGACATCTCAGTTAAACGGTGTGTTTGAAAGGAGGAATCAAACTCTGTTAGACATTGTTTGATCCATGATGGACTTAGCTAGTCTGCCTAAATCCTTTTGGGGATATGCTCTTGAGTTAGCATCCTATCTTCTGAATAGAGTTCCAAGTAAGTCTGTTAATAAAATACCATATGAGAAATGGACTGGACGCAAGCCAACTCTCTCTCACCTTCGGGTTTGGGGGTGTCCGGCTTATGTCAGACATTTGGAGACGGATAAACTAGGACCTAAGTCTGATAGGTATCTTTTTATTGGATATCCTAAAGTATCCAAAGGGTATTATTTCTATCTGCCTGAGGAACAAAAGTTGTTCGTCAGTCTTAGGGCAACCTTTTTAGAAAGGGAGTACCACTCAAGCTGCTGAGGTTGAACTCACTCAAAGGCCACTATAGAATCAGATTTGATTAGATCAGATCTAGAGCCCAAACCATTAAAGAGATCTGATAGAGTACCACATCAACCAGATATAAACTATGGTTTATTGGTCTAGGACGGTAATCCTGTTAAACTCGATGAGAACAACGAGGATCCGATCACCTATATGGATGCAATTTCAAGGTCTGATTTTGAGTCATGGCTGAGAGCTATGAAATCCGAATGGAATCCATGGAAATCAATAATATATGGACATTGGTTAATCCACCTGAAGGGATAAAATCCATTGGGTGCAAGTGGATCTTCAAGTGGAAGCGGGGCATCGATGGGTAGGTGGAGATCTATAAAGCCCATCTAGTTGCCAAGGGATATATCAGCATTATAATATTGACTATGACAAGACATTTTTTCCTATGGCAATGCTTAAGTCCATTCGGATTATGCTTGTTTTAGCAGCACATTTAGATTATGAAATCTGGCAAATGGATGTCTGAATAGCTTTCCTAAATGGTGAGCTGGAAGAGGAAGTGTATATGATACAATCTGAAGGGTTCACATCCATACATAAGTCTAAAGTGTGCAAGTTGCAGAGGTCCATTTATGGACTGAAGCAGGCTTCTCGAAGTTGGAACATACGCTTTGATAAGTACATCAAGACATATGCTTCGTTAGGAATGGAGAGTAACCTTGTATATATAAGTGGGCAAATGGTTTTATAGTTGTATTTCTTATTTTGTACGTGCATGACATTCTCCTAATCAGGAATGACATTCCAGCATTACAAGGAATAAAGGTCTAGCTTTCATCTCAATTCTCTATGAAAGACTTGGGTGAAGCCTCATTCATACTGGGTATGAAGATCTATAGAGATATATCTAAAAGGCTTCTGGGACTGTTTCAATCTATGTACATAGACACTGTGTTGAAGCGGTTCAGCATGAAAAATTTCAAAAGAGGCTATCTTCCATTAGGTCATGGAATTACTCTTTCTAAGAAGGATTATGCGACAACTCCTAAGGAAAGAGAGTGTATGAGTAGGATCCATATGCTTCGACAATGGGTTCTATTATGTCTGCTATGCTATGTACTAGACCAGACGTGGCATACTCACTAGGGGTAGTGAGCAGATACCAGTCTGACCCAGGTGAGGCTCATTGAAAAATTGTTAAGAACATCCTTAAGTATTTAAGAAATACTAGGGACCAATGGCTTATTTATGAAGATTCTGACTTAAAACTTGTGGGATACACTGACTCTAGTTTTCAGTTAGATAGAGATGACAGTAAGAGTGTGTCTGGTTTTGTGTTTGCCTTTAATGGTGGAGCTGTCTGCTGGAAAAACTCCAAGCAGCATATAGTGGCTGATTCAATTTATGAGGTAAAGTATATTGCAGTATCGGATGCAGCAAAGGAGGCTGTATGGTTGCAGAAGTTCCTAGGCGAGCTGGGAGTGGCACCTTTCTTGGATGGTCTTATTCTAGTGTATTGTGATAGCATTGGAGCCATGGCTCAAGCCAAAGAGCTGAAATCATACCAGCGGACCAAGCATATTCTTTGTCGCTATCACCTTGTCCAGGACATCAAGCTTCTGAAGATCGATGGTAAGGAGAACCTGGCCGACCCCTTCATTAAAGCCATTGGAATTCAAGAGTTCGATGACTGCAAATGAAAGATGGGAATTAGATTCAATTCTAATTGGCTTTAGTCCAAGTGGGAGTTGTTTGAAAATTTATGTCCCAAAGGTAATCATCAAAGCTATAGATGGTTGTGTAACTCATGTATTTGTACATGAATTATTGAATTGAATCAAAGGTTTATTCTAGTTGCTCATCACATGATATCTTCCTAATTGAACTCTTGTGTGATGATGTCCTTTGAGCTGCCTTGCATGCAATGTAGAGAGGATGCATCGTGTAGTTCATAAATTGGTTCGCAACCAAAGAATACACTATTTTAGGATGATGGTATATCTAGTGTAGGTCATTGATGTCATATATGTTGGTTGTCCTCTTAACCAAGTAGCATGGAGATGTTGGTGTGACATCAAGTGTTGTTTGATACTTCACTGAACGTGACTCTCATGCAAGATTCTCTTTCTGTCAAAGAGAAGTCTTGCATTAGAATGTGGACATAAATTATTTCTCTGACTTGAGATCATTATGGTAGCTTGCGAGTAACTCACTGTGCTTAGGTGCTAGACTACTCAAATTTCTAATCCGGTGATGGAAGGTTGCTGGGTACAGTCAAGTACTTATGTAGTGATAGTAGGATCGAGATAAGATTAATTTCTCCAAATTGTTTGGATTGAATACTTAATATGCCTCAATTAAGAAAGACCTTGGCCATGGCATTTTTTATAAGGAGTTACAAGGATTCTTTGTTTGAGACATATTGAGATGGACTGATTAGGGTTGGACAGTTTAACCCTAAGCCATCCGGAGTATTAGGAGATTAAAGGAATAAGTTCACTGATATTCCATATTCGACAGGTTCATGTTGCTCTACAACCTTCAATCTATCCGGATGCCGGGTGTCATTGCTAAATGGTGACTTTGGCTGGTACTGGAAATGTTCTCGTGTTATCGGTTTAGTTTTGGAACCTATGGGGTCACACACCAAGGGTTTCTTCTTGCTTTATTAGCATGCGAATGATTGGGAATCGTTCCGAACTTGTTTGACAAGGTGTTGTCAAACTTCTATTCGAGTTGACTCTTTTGAACGAGTCGACTCGAGGCAAGTCGGCTCGAATGGTCGAGTCGACTCGTTTGTCGGACTGCTGTAAACTAAAACTACTTCATTTAATTCTACAATTGTTGTGGGGACTTAATGGATGCGTTTTTGGGTTTTATGATATGCGGTTGCTGAATCCCGAGAGACTCATAACCCCTCTAAAATCCCAAAAATCTCATTCCTCCATATAATCTCTCCCTTGCTGGATTGCTGGAAGGGGATCAATCATCCCAGTTCTTCCTCCAACTCTCCTTGCTGCTGTTCTGGTCCCTTTGGAGAATAGCGCACGAGATCAAGATTTGAATCTTGATTCCTGAGAGATTGTTGAAGGGAATAGTGAGTTTTGGGAGGGATCTTTGAGTGCATACCTTTTATTGAAGGTTTGGAACAGAGCATTGGGAAAGGGTTCTCAAGTATCTTCATTCTAGCATTGCTGTAGCAATCAGCCTTCAAAGGAGTTGAAGGTGTCCGGCTTTCTTCAAGGAGTTGAAGGAGTCAATCAGATAAAGTTTTTGAAGGGGCTAGCACCTCGAAGGAAGGAGAAGAAATTGTGCTACACAATATGAACCACCCGAAGAGGCGGTGCACGTGCATCGCTCGTAAATCCCAATCTTGTTCCTTGCAGGTACACCCGGAGCTCTTCACATAGATTGGTGCAGTCCCAAGTAATCGTCACTGAGGTACGACTTTAGATTATGTGTTTGACATATTATAATCTGTTGCATCATTGTGTGAATCTAGAATAGTTCTGATTTTCATGCAATGGATGCTTGATTGCATACATACATTATTCTACACATGCATCAAGATCTACATAGGGAACCTATGTTAATTAGATTAACATGCTTAGATAAATTATTTATTTGCTTCTACTGTATCATGTAATCTAGAAAAAGTTTTTAAATTGCATGTTTCAGGCCGTGCCACACGGTTCCCATTTCCTTGGTTCCCCAACAGAGGATACCGGCAGGGATATTCCGACGGTCAAGTTAGTTTGGTGATCAATGTCAACAATTTCTTTATTATGGTGGCCTAGATGACCACCGCTAAGAGGGAGAATAAGAGATTTTTTCTTCTTTTTAAGCAGCGGGGGTTGCTTGCCACTCACCTTGGCTGGAGGTCTCTCTTATCGATATATAGAAGGCAACACCATTAGACAGGGTTTGGTATCCAGGCAACGCACTCTCCTGAGAGGGGTGCAAGCTTTGTAAAGCCCCATGAGATAGAAACTAGAGTCCTGACAGGGCACTCTCCTATAAGGGATGTAGGCGACGTGCTGCAACGCACTCTTCTGAGAGGGGTGCAGGCTTCACAGAGCCCCTTGGAATAGAAACTGGAGTCTCAGCAGGTTACTCTCCTGTAAGGGATATAAGTGGCGTGCTACAAGATTTGTAGTCCCGGTAGAGCATTCCCCTGCAAGGGATGCAGGGGCGTGCTACAGGACTTATAGTCCTGGAAGAGAACACCTCTGCAAGGGGTGCGATTTGGTGGAACGCCTCCTCCCCTTCATGAGGTGTTCTTTCTCGAGCATTGTAATAGGCTCGACGGAGATCCTGACACGCACCCCTTGTCACCATCTAGGTGCTCTGCTGCAACATTGGAACCAGGCATGCTGCATATGCCTGCCTGAGGTCATGACCTTCTAACGCATCCTCGATCTATTTTCCCACCTTGGTCAATGGGGGAATGATCCTCCTGCAAGCAGGGCTTAGCCCAGTTAGGAGCTCTACTTGGCCAGGAGCTCTACTCGACTGGAAGCTTTACTCAGCCAGGAGGTCTATTGGCCGGGAGCTTTACTCAGCTGGGAGCTCTACTCAGCTTGGAGCTCTACTCTATGGGAGCTCTGCTCGACCAGGAGCTCTGCTCAGTCAGGAGCTCTGCTTGACCAGGAGCTCTGCTCAGCAAGGAGCTCTACTCAGCCAGGAGTTCTACTCAGCCGGAGTTCTACTCAGCCAGGAGCTCTACTCAGCTAGGAGCTCTCTCTGCCTGAAGCTCTACTCGGCTAGGAGCTCTACTCAGCTTGAAGTCTGCCCAACTAGGAGTTCTACTCAGCTAGGAGCTCTACTTAGTCAGGAGTTCTACTCAGCCAGGAGCTCTATTCGATCAAGAGTTCTACTTTGTTAGGAGCTCTACTTGACTAGGAGCTCTACTCGACCGAGAGCTCTACTCGATTAGGATGCGGCCCGCAGGTGCCATGTCAGCAATTAGCCATGTTGAACATGGATACCACATCAGCGGTCAGCCATATTGGCCACAGGTGCCATGTCAGTGATTAGCCATGTCGGTTGCGGGCGTCATGTTAGCAGTCAACCACGTCGGATGCAGGTGCCATGTTAGTAGTCAGCCTCATCAATAGTATAAGATATGTAGCCTCCCACATAGGCATAAAACTAACTCTATAGAAGTCCATTGACGAAATGATGTCACTCTTAATTATAGGCCCGAAAGCTTTTAAAAGGAAAAAGATATTTGGGAGCCATCTGCACCAAGTGCTTTATAAATTCCATGCCTTTAACATCATTTTCAATTTCTTGGCAATGATTACTGACATAAGTAGCTCATTCTCTTCATTCACTTGCACATGGATTGCAAGAAGCTTAGAAGGACTAAAGGCCAAAAAGTTTTCCTATTTCTTATTAAAGGGACACATAAGTGTTAGCATAATTTTAGGGATGGCATGATATACCAATTTATAATATTTTTCTTTGTTAGCATGATCTTATACTATAGTATATTACTTTTCTTTATTTATATGATCTTATTAGAGTGATTTTAGGAATGACATAGCATAATGTATTAGCTTGTAATATATTTTTTTTAGCATGATCTTGCATCGGTTTATATTATTTTTCTTATATAGAATCTGTATATTATTATATATGATCTTTGAAATGTACCAAATGTAATTGAATAGAATTATAAAGTTCTCTATCTTATTTTTCTCTTCTTCTATAAATATTTTAATAATAAGCAAATATTCCTGATCATCATCCCCAGTGACAATGATATTTCATGGTTGCATCTTGGTAATTCTATTGCACCTCCTCGACATAGTAATTTGATGAAAATAGATTAGTAGAATCCCCTGCCTTAAACCATGGACCCTTAGCCTTTTGCCTTCAAAAGATTCCTTGCTGCTTCATAATCCTATTATTTTCTTTTAAAAAATTTGTTAGTTTGATATGGTGACCTTCACTGTTATCTTGGTTTGCACATTTAGGATCACACTTTCCTACTTTGTGCTTTTCTGAACATGTCCCCAGCAATGCCATTGTTCCAGTTTCTAAGAGCAGTTTTACTTAGTTTTAATATTAATATAATAGAGACCCCGGCTCCAGGAGAATTTTTCCCTCTACACTTTTTGGTGCTTTTCTTGCAACTTCAGTAGCACTCCCATGAGATTATCAAAATTTTGCAAACCTTAAAGGAGTAGGCTTCTTAGAAAAATCATGTGATGCTCCCAAGAGGAAGGTGAAGTATTTAGAATCAACCCCTGATGGATAAGAGACCACAGATTCTCAAGATCTAGCCGATTTCCTACAGCCACAAACACTGTACAATCTCTCCCGAGCTCGGACATGACAATAGCGGTGAAGGACCTTCAAGATCGACAAGACTACAAGAAGCGAGAAAGGATTTAAATTCTCTGATATCCCCATCCTCCGCATATGCCTCGCTCTCTCTTCCAATCTTGATATTATATAATTAAAATGACTTGTAAGAAGTACTGATATACCCATTTAGATGGTACTATGAGGAGAATTCCGAACCAATTTTCTTTCATGACCTCTGTTAACTAGCATAGACAACACCCATAATCCATGAAGCAGAATCCGAAGGGTAACCACACTAAAAGCACTTATTCATTTTGAGATTAAATCTATTTGACCTACATATAGTCATAATTCCGCCGGACAACCCTTCTACGAGCAGAAAGAACGTATTTCATAAATGGACAAAGCTCAATTTACACCGTCCTCAGAGTATTTAATATTTTAGTTCTAAAATGCAACATAAATCATGCAGACATATTGTTTTAGAATGAGCAATTGGCTGCTGCCCACCTACAATTCTGGCAGAGAATAATCATTGATAACGGAATTGGGCGCGGGCCACCAAAATAGGTGTATTAATAAAATTAGACCTTTGATTTCCCTCCACTATCTTGGATAGTGGAATGAGCAATTGCTACCCACCTACGCTGCATCATAGATTTTTTAGGGTTGACTATGAGCTAATCATAGTATTTATAGATAGATTTGTATAGATTTATATCCTTAGCTAGCAAGGACACCGAAACTTAAATGGAAGAAGAGTATGAGAGGGCTAGTGTAGGAGTGCATTTAGTCCTAGGAGTGCAATTAGTCCTATATTGATTATTCGTTAGAAAGATTTTGAATAATTATACAAGATCAAAGAATTTAAATAATATATTTTGGCTAGTTTTTTTGGATGAGATCTTAGATTATTATTATGATGGCCCGGTCTACAAGCTGACCCATCTCTGAAATAACCAAGCCTAGAGGATTTTTGCATGGAATTTGAAATAGAAAAAAAGAAAAAAATTGAGAGGAAGACTCTTAGGGCCACCAAAAATCCTAAGATTCTCTATAAATAGGTTCCCCTTCTTCCTCTCTTTTTCTCCCTTTGGAGCAGCTGCCTTCTTTCACTACGCTCGTTAGAAATCAGAGCCGGAGACACCACCGGAGCCAAAATAAGGCCCTGATCCTAGTTCTTCTCCCCTTTTCCTTTCTTTATGTGGTCTTTGGCATCATTGGCAGCCACTGGTTCTACCAAAAAATCAAGAAAATGAAATTTTATATTTTGGCCATGCCTATTTTTCCTCTTTTCAACCATCAGCATCAATGCCCCTTGATGTTGGTCCCCTAGTTTTCTAGCCCTCCCATGAACCTCCCCAGTAAAGACCATGGCCACCAGCGAGTGGCCAACAATTAAGACCCAGGAAAGAGGCTTGGATCCTTTGTTTCTGAGCTTCTTCCCCCATATGTTCTCGCTAGCCATCACCATTATTAGTTGACAACAACTATGCACCATGGGCCATGGCAGGCCACCACAACCATAGCCATCAACCACTCCATTCCCCTATTTTGCCAAGAAAGAAGAAGAAAGAAGAAAAAAGAAAGGAAAAGAAAAAAAGAAAAGAAAAAGAGAGAGAGAAAAGTGATGACTACATTATACGTGTGTGTATATATATATATATATAAGTATTAATTTAATAATTTAATAATTTTTATTTATCTAAAATTAATATTTTTATACATTATTTGTAGAAAGGAGAATGCCAATGCGAAGAGATTGATTTATGGGTTCAAATGAAATAAGTTTGAAGCAAATCGGACCTGAAATGAGTCCAGAATCGATTTTTGAAGATTTAACTTGGAATTGCATGATTATTGAAGCAATCGGTCCATCATGGACTGGTTGAATGGTCTACAGAGCACCCTGTGGTCCATGGATAGCCATAGCCATAGCCATCGGTCTACAGTGTAGACCCATGGACCGTGAGTGGTTTTCAGCCCCGAAACACTATCCCACCGCCACCGGAGTTGCCGACCACCCTCCTCATCGTCGGAGAACCTCCTCCACGGCCCTCTCCTCCAAGATCTGGCCATCCTTTCCCTATTCTATCACTTCTTTCTTCCTCCAGTTTGAGAAGCTATTTACCACTAGAGCCACTACCATGCCACCAGACTCTGCCCAGGTCACCATCTCCAGCCATTGTTGGCCCATCTTCACCCTTGTCCGGACATCGATGTCAACATCTTCCATGTGTATCAGTGCCATCTTCCTCCTTTGCACCAAGCCACTCGTTGAGCATCACTGACCTTCTTCCCAGTGGCGGGTCTTGGCGATGCATGTGCGAGTCTGGCGAACCTTCGGTGAGGTGCTGATAGTGGCGACAGTGGCCCAAGGAGAGATGGCGGCGATGCTCGGCGATGGGACCGAACCATCAAAGAGGAGGATGCATGGATCTCAAAGTAATCAAAAGATCTAAGCCTTTGATCAAGATCCAATGGCAAAAATGAAATCAAGTAATATTGTAATGGAA
The DNA here is from genome assembly GCA_021397845.1 of Areca catechu. Taxonomy (NCBI): domain Eukaryota; kingdom Viridiplantae; phylum Streptophyta; class Magnoliopsida; order Arecales; family Arecaceae; genus Areca; species Areca catechu. Next base: position 54,054,024 of record CM038041.1, read on the forward strand.
TTCTAAGCCTATTTTGACTATCCAGCCACTGATTTATTGTAGAATTAAATCATGGCCACCCATATGATCCTCATGTTTAGTCCCACATCAAAAAAACATGAAGATCCCTCCCCTGTCAAACCCTATAAAAAGTCTTCAATACCTCTACATGGAGCAAGCAACTTCCTGGAGTCCCTCTAGAGCCTTTGCATAGGAGGAGAGGAAGGGAAGATCATAAGTAGTTAAGGAATTCCTGTCTTCAAAAAGTAGATGAGGTTTTTGGTATTTATATTTTATATTTTTATTATATAATTAGTGCTTAATTGTAATATTTGATTTTCATGAATAAAATTATTTTTCATTACTTCAAGTAGTATTCTATATGTGTAGACTATAGTTAGACTTTAGAATAGCCTATGACTACATAGAAATGAGTCGTGATTCCAGGATACGATTTATGCTCAGCGAGATAGACTATGGTTGAAATCTGATTATAGAAAATTTTATTTATATAATTAGAGACTTTGAATAGCCAATGGCTATGTAGGAGCGGATCAAGATCCATATCTAGTGAGATAGGCTATGCTCAGGGATCAATCATAATTCCATAATTACATATTGAATAAATACTTAATATAATATCAAATACCAAATCAAAATCCAAGACATCTTTCATATTAATTTCTACTTAGTTTAATTCTTGTTCTTAGTATAATCATATTCTTACTCTTTTATCTCTCTAACCTAATTAATCTCTAAAAAAATAATCCTAAAAAGTGAACATAACTCTAACTGATCCCTAAGGATACAATCCCAACTCACCCTAGTTATAGAGTTGAGTTGGTGAATTAATTTTGACCATCTACAATAGTGATCAAATTTTGGCACCATTTTTGGGGACTGATGTGGTGGGATTGCTGACGTAAACCCATGCAGATCTTGTCAGCTACCACGTCGAACATCTCTACCCGGACTCCTTCGCCAGGTTGGCTCCCCTCGAGGTCGAGACATCGTGGCCGAAGTCGAGCTCCATCTCTGCCCAGACTCCTTCGCCAGGCTGGCTCCCCTCGAGGTCGAGATGCCGTGGTCGAAGTCGAGCTCTGTCTTTGCCCGGACTCCTTCGCTAGGCTGGCTCCCCTCGAGGTCGAGATGCCATGGCCGAAGTCAAGCTCTGCCTCTGCCTAGACTCCTTCGCCAGGCTGGCTCCCCTCGAGGTCAAGACACCGTGGCCGAAGTCGAGCATCACCTTCCTAAGCTCGCCCCACCTCGGACAAAGAGACCTGCAGTCAAAGGACGTCACCGCTTCCTTGGATGATGGCGAGCCACCCAAGGACCACAAAGGGGTGCTCGCCATGCTGCAATAACTACCCAAACTACCACTTACACTGGAAGGGAAGGGGTCCCTCGATTGAGGTGCTGCGCTTCTGGCCGACCGTCTGCACTCCCGGCCGATCGTTTATGCCATCCAAAAGAGGAAGTCAACCCGGAGGATTCGAATCTAAGGGTGGCTGCCCGCCAATCGAGGCTCTGCCATGCTTCCCAAAATAGAGTGACCAGAAGGAATGTTAGAGTGCACGGTGCTGTTCCCTATCATGGATGGGGAAAGGCACCTCGTGCATGGCACCGGACATCGTTGCACATGCCTGCAAGTGGAGGGAAGATCCCGAGGTAAGTAGCGCGCAACGACCCTAGCTAAAAGGAGTTCTCCAAGGTTCAAACAAGGTAAGTCAAGCACAAGTGAGCATACACACAAGCAAGAGGGGGGTAGCACACGGGAGAGCAACCAAGAAGCTAAGTTACCTAGGCTACCGGAGACCTATCAGAAAGGCCTTGACGGACACAACCAATCAGCTCGGGATCTCCTCTGCTGCCACTCCCATCTCTCGACCCACTCATACTCTCTCATTTCACAACTTTCCCCTCCTAGCATGGTGGAGTCCACCGATGGGGCTCGATCGGGAGGATCTATTTCCCTATATTATCACTGACTTGAGTATTGGAGTGCCCTTTTAGGAGAGGGCAATCAAACTTGTAGTGACCTGGTTTCTTGCACTCGAAGCATGTCGGTATTTCCTTCTCCTTTTCTTTTTCCTTTTCTTTTTCTTTCTCTTTTCCCTTTTCTTTTGATTGGAATTTCTTATTGTAAGTGAACTTCCTCCTCTTCATGAATCTTCTAAATTTCCTAGCAAGGAGGGCTTCTTCACCTTCATCTTCTTCTTCTTCTTCGAACTCATCGATTGAGAATTCTTCTTGTATATTTGATTTGAATGCAATCCCCTTTTTCTTTTTATCCATGTCTATTGACTTTTGCTTTAAATTCAGCTCATAAGTCATGAGCGATCCAACCAGCTGCTCTAAAGGTAGCTTGTCAACGTCTTTTGCTTCTTGGATTGCAGTCACCTTCGGATCCCACGATGTTGGAAGTGACCTGAGAATTTTATTCACAAGATCAGTGTTAGGCATTACTTTTCCTAGACTTCTCATTCCATTTACAAGATTTGTAAATCTAGTGTACATGTCAGTTATTGACTCATTAGGTTCTATTCAGAATATTTCATAAGTATGCATTAACATGTCCACCTTAGTATTCTTCACTTGATCAGTAACCTTATGGGTGACTTTAAGTGTGTCCCATATTTCTTTGGCTGAAGTACAAGTAGATATCCTATTGAATTCACTAGGATCTAATGCACAATAAAGGAGATTCATTGCCTTAGCATTGATCTCGGATTGCTTAATGTCACTTTCATCCCAATCCTCTTCAAGCTTTGGGATGGAAACACCATTAACCACAACTGAAGGAATATGTGGACCTTTATCAACTACTCTCCATAAATTATAATCAATAGAATGCATATAAACTCTCATCCTAGTTTTCCAATATATATAATTTGATCCATTAAAAAATGGAGGTCTATTTGAAAACCAATAGGGGCTGCCATAGATCTTTACTCACGATGGTAAAGCCTATACACTGAGAACAGGGCTCTGTACCACTTGTTGCCTAGTAAGCAATCCAAGAGGGGAGGTGAATTGGGTCTCTAAAAATTAATTACTTGATGCAATGCAATAGTATTAAATCCAATCCAACAATTGATCAATATACTAAGAATTCAAATGTAATGCTCTTAAGTAAAAGTACAACAGAAATAAAGAGCAATAAATGAAAGAACAAGTAGAGAGAACAATCAACCACAAAGACAAAAAAGTATAGTGATTCGGTGCTATCTAATGCACCTACATCCACTCCCTAAGATCTCCTTGGAAATTTACTATAATCTCAATCGATTACAGTTTATTAGTTTTCCGGGATCACTAATCAAAAACCGAATTTGTTTTCATAAGGCTCACAAGTCAAAACCTCACTTGGTTTTACGGGCTAACCAAGAATCTAAATGATTTTAAGGATCACCACCAACCTCCCTTGGTTTTATGGGCTAACCAAGAATCTAATTGGTTTTCAAAGACTCACTAATAACCTTCCTTAGTTTTACAATAGGCTAACCAAGAACCCTTACAACAAATAAGTTTTTGAAGTAGAGAAATAATAAAAACTTTCTAATAAAAAATGGGTATCTCTTTGAAGCTCGATGTTGTGGTGCTTTTGAACTTGTTGAAACCTCTTGAATGCTCAAGAATGAATGATTTTTAATGCTCTTGAAGGCTCTTGAATGCTTGGAGGCTTGCTTTTTGCTTGAGAGTGGTTGAATCTTCAATGAATAGGAGTGAATGCTCTCTTTTCTTCTCTCTTGGATACTTCTATTTGTTCTCTTCAACAATATATCTTTTGATTTGATTTGGAGCACATAAATACCTTTCCAAGACTTCAAATCCAGTTTCTAGCCATTAGACTTGAAAACTAGCCATTGGAGGGCAAAAGGATCGTGTTCTGCATTTGAAAAACTAGCCGTTACTATTCTCAGAACTTCATGTGTCGACACTTCAGGCTGTGAGTGGACACTTCAGGTTGATACTTGAACTTGTTGAGTTGACACCCAGTTCAAATATCTTCAATCTAGCTTTTTAGAAATCTCAGATGTGTCGACACTTCCTTAGATGAGTCGACACTTTGAGTTGACACTTAGTATCCATGTGTCAACACTTCAGCAGTTCTTCATCTTCAGTAAGTTCTGTGACTTGAAAATCTCAGAGGATGAGCTGATCCATGTGTCGACACTTTGAGTCGACACTTTAAGTCCATGTGTTGACACTTCAGCCATGCCATCTGAAATATTCTTTACAAAAATGTCTGAACTTGTGCTGAAACAATTTTATACTTCACTCAAATATCCATTCAAGCAAACTTTAACTATCCAAGTCCTCTTTGAATAAATCTTTCATTTAAACTTGCCTCCTTCAATCAAATAATCATTTTTCAAATTTGTGAGCACCTTTTTCTATAAAAACACACTTCAAAGAAATCATTAGTATTCAACTTATACTTAACCGTTTTGCTTATCATCAAAATCAATAACGGAGTCAACAAGAAAAAATAGAACTTTAGAAGAAATATCCAGAATAATGCTTTGTGAAGGAAAACTTCTAAATACTTTTGGGTAGAAGCTATAAATACTGCTTGCTATAATTTAAACAGAGTTTTAATTAGACCAATTATAAGAAAAACCCCCTATGAATTGTGGAACAATAGAAAGCTGAATATAAATTATTTTCATATTTTTGGTTGTAAATATTTTATTCTCAATAATGGTACAGATAATCTTGGTAAGTTTGATGCAAAATTCGATGAGACTATATTTCTTGGTTATTCTACAAATAATAAAGCCTATCAAGTTTTCAATAAAAAAACTTTAACTGTGAAAGAATCAATCTATGCTATTTTCAATAAAACTGACATGACATCTTCTAGAAAAGAAGATTATGCTGATGATGATGTAGGTACACTTAAACATGGACTAAAAGACATGACTATCAAAGTTAAGCATACAAGTGAACAACATGAAGAAATGGTAAGCAAAGATCATGAAGATATTTTTAAAGAATGGAGGTATGTACACTTACATTCTAAAGAACTTATTATAGGAGATTCATCACAAGGTGTTAGAACTAGAGCTTCATATAAGGATACACATGATTTGATTGCTTTTGTATCTCATGTAGAATCACATACCATAGAAGAAGCTGAAACCGACCCTAATTGAATGTTAGCTATGCATTATGAGTTAAACCAATTTAGAAGAAATAATGTTTGGACACTTGTAAAAAGACCAAATGACTACCCTGTTATAGGTACTAGATGGGTTTATAGGAACAAGCTAGATGAGCATGAAAATGTAATTTGGAACAAGGCTAGACTGGTAGCTCAAGGTTACAATCAATAAGAAAGAATAGATTTTGATGAGACCTATGCACCAGTAGCTAGATTAGAAGCTATTAGATTACTCTTGGCATATGCATATTTTATGAACTTTAAATTATTTCAAATGGATGTAAAGAATACTTTTTTAAATGGTTTTCTATCTGAAGAAGATTTTGTGGAACAACCACCCGGTTTTATCGATCACACTTTTCCAAATCATGTTTTCAAGTTGAATAAAGCTTTATATGGTCTTAAACAGGCACCTAGAGCCTGGTATGACAGATTAAATAAGCTTTTGCTTGGAAATGATTTTATAAGTAGTGTTGATACTACCTTATTTATTCAAAGAAAAAATAATGATATTTTGGTTGTTCAAATTTATGTTGATGATATAATATTTGGATCTATTGATGAATCTTGGTGCCAAGATTTTGCTATATTAATTCAGAATGAATTCAAAATGAGTTTAATGGATGAACTAAGCTATTTTCTTGGGCTTCAAATCAAACAATCGAAGGAAGGAATTCTAATCACCAAGCCAAATATATTAAAAAGATTATCAAAAAGTTTGGCATGGAATCAAGCAAAGAAGTTGGAACACCCATGAGTCCTGCATGCAGACTTGATAAAGATGAAAATGGCACAACTGTTGATCAAAAATTGTATAGAGGTATGATTGGATCTCTACTTTATTTAATTGCCAGTAGACCTGATATTCTATTTAGTGTTTGTATGTATGCACATTTTCAATCAAATCCAAAAAAATCATACATTATTGCTATTAAAAGAATCATGAAGTATATTAAAGGCACATGTAATATAGGATTATCGTATTCTAAGCATTCATCTTTGAAGTTAATTAACTACTCTAATGCTGATTATGGTGGCTCTAAGATTGATAGAAAGAGCACCAGTGGTACTTGTCAATTTCTAGGTATCAACTTGATTTCGTGGCACTGCTGTAAATAGAATTCTGTAGCACTATCTACTGTTGAGGTAGAATATGTGGCTGCGGGGAGCTGTTGTGCACAAGTGTTGTGGATCAAGCAATAGCTAGAAGATTTTGGTATTATCCAGTCTAAGATTTTTATTAAACGTGATAACACAAGTACTATTAATTTATCTAAAAATCCAATTCAGCATTCTAGAACAAAGCATATAGAAATTAGATATCATTTTATTAGAGACCATATTTTGAATAATATTGTAGAATTAGAATTTGTGCCTATAGAAAATCAACTTGCTAATATTTTCACCAAACCTCTTAGCCAAGATAGATTTGAAAAGATTAAAGGTGAGTTAGGTCTATGTGACCCATACTAAGAGTATTGAACTAGTTTTTCAAAAATAAAGAAAAAATATTTAGACTTTTCAAAATTCACTTTAGAGCTAATGACCACTTCATCTAGTGCTAAGTTCCCTATAGAATTTTTCTTTTTAAACTTTTGTACTAAATACCTTCATTTTTGCTCGAGCCAACTCTTGGAAACCCTTGTTCTGTCAAGCTGACTCGAAGGTCAAGCTCAAGCATTTTAAATAGTGATGGAGGATAGGGGATAAGATCATTGGCAAGCCTAAAAGTCACAAAAATTAAGGCATCATATTTTTTTAATTTTTTGATTTTTCTATGGGTGGCGAAGGAAAAATAGAAATGGAGGGTAGGAAAATTGGACACTCTAGGACTTGGAACTTACATTCACAGAGAGACATCATACCTTTAGGGCATCTCATCCATCTCACTACATGCGAAGCCTAGGGCATCCCACCCAAATCGCTACCTGGGGCCGTGAAAGAAAATCCCTAAGACCTAGAGGGAACTTGATGGGAAAAAAGGGGATAACTAGGGTCTCTCACCCCTCGACACTTGAAAGCGAAGAACTAGGGTCTCTCTCCCCTCAACGCCCAAAGGCAAAGGATAGACGGACCGCTTACCCTCCCAGCGAATGAAAAGAAAAACTCTTTTTTAAAAACTCACTTGATTAACCAAACTTTTTTTTTTCATTTTTTTCTCTATTCCCTGCCTAATCCTGAAGTGGGTGAAATCGGTAATAGAGGGAATGACTTGACTTGAAGGAATGTGCCATGCTTGAAGTCGGTAGTGAAAGCCGATTTAGCTTTCACATTCGTGCAACAGCCCTTATTCCTTCTCCATGACCAAAAATAGTGAATAGGGGAGGTCTTTGGAGGGCAGTCCAGCGGGCTCTCCTCTAGTGACGATGACTACACTGGCGACCATGATGTAGCTAACGACGGATGTGACGGCCATCGGAGGGGCCCTCAATCGGTGGGGTGGTGAGGTTGGTGGACGGGGCACCGATGGGAGAGCCCGAAGGTATGGGGACCATCGGAGGGGCCGGAGGTGAGGTGGTCGGGGTGGATGCTGCAAGGGGTGATGACATGAGCCAAGGATGGGGAGGCCGAGGGTGGGGAGACGGGTGTGGGGGTAGGCGGCTTCTTTTTCCTCTACCGGTGACTGGGATTGGGGATGGAGGCCGGTGGCTGAGGAGACTTCGAGGGTGGCAACAAATGGAAGATGGGCTTGAATGGAGGGGTTTCGCCGGGGAATGGAGAGGCGGGAGTGGGACGATGTTGGCCGAAGACGGGCACTAGTTGGGGGGCTTCTTCCCTTGGATCAGATGTGGAGTCTTCGATCAGATCTGGGTGGTTTGGTGGCAGCAGGGTATTGGTGGGCACGGGAGGAGTCACGGTGGATGGGATGGAGAGGGCCGCGGTGGCAACATCGGGACTGGAAAGGCGAGGTCATAGTGGACAGTCGAGAGTTCGACTGGGTGGATCTGGACTTCTCAGATAATAAAGGAATGGGGGGGGGTTTGGATCTGGGCGGCTGGAGATGATGACTCCGGGTGGAGCCAGGGGCTTGGCAGTGTCCTCCGGTCAGTGAGGCACCATGTGTGGAGATGAACAAAGGATCGACTTCTAGGATGGATGTCTGCCGTGCAGGAGATCATGTGCAGGAGTCTAGAAGCATTTGGGCAGATGTCCGTTGTGGATCGGAGATGAGATGGCCGATGGTCTCGAGAAGGGTTGATCGCTATAGTAAAGGAAGTTTCATTGGCACGAGTTGTCGGCATCTGGAAGATCCGGTAAAGGTGCCGATCCGAGGAACTTTGGCGGTAGAGGAAGATGGTGGCTGTGGGTAGTGGAGCAAGAACAGGAAAGACGAGAGAATGGCAGAACTGGTGGAGGGAATCTGGGTTTGGGAAAGAAACATATCCTAACCTGACCTATGGCTTTGATACCAATTTGATAGGGGACGGGATCAAGGTAGGATCATCGGCGAGCTGAGAAGTCGTCGAAGATTAGGGTATCCTATTCTTTTTTAATTTTTTTAATTTTTTTTCTATGGTGGTGGCGAAGGAAAAATTGGGATGGAGGGTAGAAAAATTGGACACTCTAGGACTTGGATCTTACATTCACAGAGAGACATTTCACCTTTAGGGCATCTCACCCATCTCATTATGTAGCCTAGGGCATCCCACCCATCTTACTACATGCGGAGCCTAGGGCATCCCACCCAAATCGCTACCTGGGGCCATGAAGGAAAATCCCTAAGACCTAGAGGGAACTTGACGGGGAAAAAGGGGATAACTAGGGTCTCTCGCCAATTATCCATGATTGAAATCAAAGAGTTTTCTTTTCCACTTGTGTTATGCAATGTGTCCTTCGAGAGAGAGTGGGTGAGAGACCCAAAAACACCATATCCTATAGCCATCCTAGTATTCCCCTACATCCACCAAAATCCTAGCTAAAAGACACCCCACCACCATCCTAAGTAGATCTTCCACATTCCAACCAAGTCTTCTTCACCATTACCACTCTATAAGGATGCCTATTCCAATCTTCAAGCAAGCTTCTACAGCAGATTCTTGGACGTCATCCCTTGCCTTCATGGGACGCCAACTCCAGCTGCAATTCAAGGATTCAAAGGTGATTGCAGTCCAAACACTGAATGGAGCCAATTGATCTCCTCCAACTCCATCCACTCTAATCATATTATTGAAGCTTTATTAATTTTCAATCTTCTTGTCATCTCAAGTCACTAATCCCTTCTCTTTCTAGGGTTCCCCAAGATCACGAGTCAACGAGGAAGTTGGTCTTGCCCTTGGGACCTTTCAAGCCAGAAGTCTTCATCTGGAGGTGATAGTTTTCGAGTACCAATCTCCATTTGGGAGTGCTGAAATTGAATCCCTTCTAATGGCCATATTGGTAAGAAAACCCTCCTTATTTCTTAAGTTTGAATAGTTGAATGGTCTATGCCCTAGATAGGATGGTTTCTTAATGCCTTAGTTCCAATCTTCATGGATGGATATGCAGTCCTAGTTTGAGTTATTCCTTTATTTAGTATTTCCTTCATATGACTCTTTACTATTTTGTGTTTGAATTAAGTTTATGCTCGTAGGGATCATTGCTCAACAAATTAAATCACCTACTAAATTAGAATTCATTCATCTCATTTCCGCATCAAATAGGGTTCCGTAGGTTTTGAAATTCATTTTCTTTCCACTTTTCCTATTCTACTCCAATCATTCCCTCTTCCAAACCTTAGGAAAAACACTAGAACCCCTCCAAACCTCAAATCCAAGCAAGATGAGTCCAAGGAAGGCCATAGGGAAGAGAGAAAAAAGGGTTGTGCGGATAGTCACGGAGGAAAGAAGAACAAAAAGGAGACTAGACACTACACATCCCACGGACGAGCAACAAGAAGAACAGCAAGAAGCTCCAGAAGCTCCAAGGCAAATCATTCTTATAGGAAATAGGCAAGTAACTTTTGGAAGATGTGTGGATTTTACTTTTCTTGAACAAGAAAACCTAAGAGTAGGGGCATGGCTTATTTCTCAAGGGTGGAAATCATTTTGCATGATGGATTTACCGACATTCCCAACCTTAACGAGGCAATTTTTTGAAAATCTATCTTTGGGTACTTTTCATGTGGAATCTACAGTTAAGGATAAACACAGTATGGTAAATGAGCAAAAACTGAGTAACATTCTTTAGATTCCCAAGGAAGGGGAAAGTTTCTTGGTATTGAAAGAAGAAGACTTTGAGAATAATCTTAGAAAGGAATGATGTTTCTGGAGTTGTGCATGTTAGGGCAAACCAACTATCTTTGGAGATGAGGTTAATTCATAATATTATTAGCCATATATTCCTACCCAGAACTGGAAGGTTTGATTGGGTTAGTGAGAGAGATCTTGTATTTATGAGATGTTTGATTGAGGGGGAGGCCCTCAACTTGCCCTACATCATGATATCTCAGATGCAGGAAGCAGCTCATAGGGCATGAGCTTATCTTCCTTATGGTATGGTTTTTACACTTCTTTTTTAGAATGCCAAGGTGGACTTATCTAGTAAGGACAGTAGGCCTCTACTATATACTGACAGATATAACGTAAAGTCCTTGAGCAGAATGGGATTTTTGAAAGTAGATGGATAGTGGAACAGGAAGACTTTCGGGCTACCAGCTACACATTATGATGGGGAGTCATATGAGGATGACCAGACTGGTCAGGCACAGGGCACTGAGGTAGAGTTATCAATTGATGAGGCTAGACCTTCTGAGCCAGCACCTTCTACACCTCATTCACTTATGAGAGGATCTGCTTCTGGTGGTTTGGGAGATGATCGTCGGTTGCAGCTTATCTTGGAGGAGCTCTCTACTCTGCAGCGAGGTAGGGCAGAGACTGATGCCAGGATAGTGTCTCTTCAGACTGAGATGCGAGATGGCTTTTAGCAGATATTATCAGTTCTTCAGCAGATCAGTACAGCTAGTCATTCAGCACCTCCTCCACCTTCAGCAGGACCAGATGATCTGATGCTGACTGCATAGGAAGAGACTAAGCATTCCACTGACACTTATGTTGCAGCTACTCCTACTATGGTCATGGTGCTAGCACTCAAGGACAGAGCACTGGCATATCAGACACTCCAGTGACTCAGACTTTATCGAGCACTAGCACCTTAGCCTTGTCTGATCCTCCTTCTGTGTGACCTACACTCATCTTGATCTCTTCAGAACCTCCAACCAAATCTGATACGGAACGGGCTCGTGTAACCTGGATTATTTGGAAAAGGGAAAAACATCTAAACAAACTAGGACCGTGGGAGGGCTAAGAAGCCTCCCGAGACTAGGGTGACACAGAAACTAAAATCCTAAAATAGCTGATCTCTTTTTATTTTCAATTTTCTAGGTGGAGGTGGCAAAGGAAGGATGGGGATGGAAGACTGGGAACGGGAACTCATGGCCCTGGGATTCACTCTAACGGGGATCTCTCCTCAAACCCATAATGCACATAGCAGGGCTCTCAAAGGGCATCCCGCTAGGGTGACTCTCAAAGGATTGAGGGGATAAGAAGATGGGATAGGGAATAACTAGGGTGCTTTCACGAACCCATAATGCACATAGCAGGGCTCTTAGAGATGCCCCAAGGGATCAAACCCATACTGCACATAGCAGGGCTCTCACACCTCCCATCGAACATATAATGCACACAGCAGGGAACGAAGGCAAACGGGCCTCAGCCCAGAACTAGAATCAGAACCAGTGGCTAAAAATTTCTTATCAAACTTTACTTGGATGGCTTGGTCCTCACTTGTATGAGTCATTACTGGATATCTACTGAACTCCGGAAAATGACTAGCTCAACATGAGCTGATTAATACAGGACTCAAATAAAGATAACTTAGATAAACAAAACTTTATTACAATGGACTTGAAAGTAGTAGCTAAGTGATCCACAGAGGGTTAAGAAGCCTCTATCTTATTTTGGTGCCTCTGGTGTCCACACCAATTCTCCCAAGGTGGGAGGAACTCGACCTTGTCGAGTGAAAATCAAGCTGGCTGACATATCTCTCGAGGAGGTCTGGGTTGAGGCATTGCAAGTCCTCTCGAGAAATCCACGAATCATCTGACTCTGGCCAGCCTTGCCATCGGACCAAGAAGCGTTGATAACCGCGGCCCCGGGTCGTAAGGCTTGATCGTCCAGGATACGCTCGATCCATTCTCCTCTCTCAGGCCAATTAATTGGTGGACACTCTGGGCTAGGGTCACTCTCAATGGAAGGAATAGGTCCAAAGGCCTCACTAGGTATCGCTACCAGTTCTGGTGTGGGCACCAGAATCCGACAAAGGCTCCTCAACCCTCTGTGGATCTCAGATTAGGGTTCCCCCTTCTATGAGTCCTGTAATAAGGCCTTGAGCCAAAGCAATTTCATAAGTTCTTGTCAAAGTTTGTTTAGTCCAGTACCTTGACCAATTTGGGTCAAGTTAGGTCCTGTATTTGTTCGAGTCTGAGTTTGGACTGGGCCCAAGCCCAATTGAAGTCACTCTGGTTTTCTTCACCAAATCAAGTTCCGGTAGGCCAACCCACCCCTCCACTTGGGATAGTGCCAACTCAGGTGCCACCTCAGCTACCTACGTGGCGCCACATCAGCTGCCACTTGGACATCCAAGAAGGGAAACAAAGTGGCACCCTCATGCTTTCCACATGCCTTGGACAACATTGGAAGGAAGAAACACCATCCCCCTCTTCCCTCCCCCACATCACGCCTTGTTCCATCAAAAGAGGGGCGTTGAAGATCCTTGAAGAAACCAAGCCTCAAAGCAAGCCCCCTTCCAAGCTTTCTTCCCAAAGTGTTCTTGCAAGGAAGGAAGGTCAAAGGACACACTTCCCTCTTCAAGCCCTCAACCATGCAATGCCCATGAAGCTCTCCCTTGGTCGGCCTTGAATCAATCCAAGAAGATGGCATTGAAGAGTCCAAGAGAACACATCCCTCCAAGCAAGCCATGCCCCACTCCTTCCCAAAATAAGCATGCTAAGGAAGGAAGTCAAGGGACCAATCCCCCTCTCCAAGCCTTTCCTCATGCCATGCCCAACCACAAGTTATTTGGTCGGCCAAAGAGAAGGGATGATGGAAAATTTTGGGCACCACCACGAATATTGTAATTTAAATTTCAAATGGGCCTTGGGTGCCTATTTAAAGGACCCAATCCCTTCCTTGTAGAACTAATGAATGAATGAATGATTGAGTGATTAGTGAAAAGTTTGAGTTTCTTCCACCCTCCTCCAACCATTGTCTCTTAGGCTAGGTTTGAGTGGAATTGCCTTCGTCCCCAGGGACGTCGAGTGGTGTGAGGCCACCTATCCGTCACCCCAGGACGTCACAAATCCTTCGTCCTCCAGGACGTCGAGTGATGTGAGGCCACATTCCTTCGTCCTCCGGGACGTTGCGGGGTGCGAGGCCCCAAGTTATCTCTAACTTCGACTTCGGAATCCAGCCGGACACCGGGCTCAAAGCCCCTTCCCAACTCCATCTCAATTCCTTTCTGTGCATCTCCACCTTTCGCTGACCTTTCTTTTGTTTGCCTACAGGTCCTCCCTGGCATCTCGGGCATTAGAGACAGTTAGCTTTGCCATCGCGACCTCCTGACCCAAAGCCAGTGCTCCCACGAGTTCGACTGCTCGGGCATCCAGGCCGCATCCGCCGAGTTGAGCGATCTCTGCACCGGGCGCTTCAGAAGTTTGAGGTTTGCTGTCTCTTTATCTCCTAAGTAGATATTGTAGGTCGAGCTAGTCCTACTGGGGTTTCTTAATCCCGGGGTCCTGTTCTCGTTCTTACTTTTAGAGCTTTAAACTACTAGCATAAGCTTCCATTACTGTTCTTCGTATTTCTTATCTTTGCTTGTGATCGGGAATCGAAACCTTAAAACAACGAAGAAGAACAACAAGAAACATAAAAAAAAAAAATCATCAACCCTAAAAAGAATTCCTTCGCATCGTAAGCATCCTTATTGGCATCCAGCATCCCTAGCCCTAATCCCCTTGCTTCCACATCAAGTTCCCTGTACTTAACTAGGTCTACAATATTGAAGGTTCCCCGATCCGAAGGCAAATCTAACACATAGGCATTTGGTCCAACCCTCTCTATCAATCTAAAAGGTCCGGCTCTGCGATCATGAAGCTTCTCTTTTAGGCCTAAGCCTAACCAAGATAGAATCTACTATATCAAATTCCTTGGCTCTTCTTCGGGAATTAGCCAGTTTCTTTCAAAATTAGTGTAAGTGGTGAACATGCTGGGCACATGCAGACTCCTAATAGATGCTGCAAAGGACTCATACTAACACCTAACAGACTCGACTATGCATTCCTATCGAAGGAATTTTTATTAAATCTTTGGACCTAAACCTAATAGATCATAGGTTCTCTAGGTTTGGCCCTAGCTTAACATGCACATGAAAACTTACAATGGGCTCCTAGCAAATTCCATAGAGTATGCTAGAAGTATAATGCAAACCTAACATGCGTGATGAATGCTGCAGTATGCTAATCTCAGCTAAATACAATCTAATGATCCTAGAAATGCTGGAGGTGTCTGGAAAGGGCAGAAAATAGGAAGTGGGTTCAGAATTAGTCTGGTTGGGTAGAGAAAAAGGTTCTAGGTTAGTTGGATAAAGTACGATATATGAAGGCATGTCAGGGACTAATCCTAGACTAATGAGGTTAATAACCTTATGAGATTGAGGTCTATCTACAGGGTTTTCATAATAGAAGGACAGGTTACTAATCTCAGGGAAGAGGACCTTAATGAGAACTCTAGGAGAGGGCTCATCCTGAGGATACTGATTCAAAGAGATCAGGTCCTTAATAAATTCTTCTGGTTCTTGTATTTTAGGACTAAACTCTATAATTTGGCTCTCCTTTATGGTTTCCTTAGGTAAGGTTCTAGCAGCAGTCTCTAAGTTCTCCTCCCCTAATTGTTCTTCTACTACAGGTTCCTTTACTTGACTTAACTTATAAGTGGCCTCTTTAGATTTTTTAATGGGCTCAAAAGTTTCTTTCTCTAAATTTTCAAGGGGTTCATCCTACTCAAAGTCTTCTCCTTTATATTCATCTACTAAACTAGGATCAGCCTCATACACTTCTACCTTAGGCTCATTAATGGGTTTTAGGATCTTTTCCTTGCAACCTAATGGGACAGGAGTAGTAGGCTGGTCTAAAAGAAGTCGGCTAGGTTTGGACTTAGGTTCAAGGGAATTAACCTTATTAGACTTAGATTGATTGATCCTGAGTTCCCTCTGATATAACTCGAAATTCCTAGCTAGGTGATAGGCTTCCTCTAGATCCTGAATTTGCCAATGAAACAGCTCCCACCGGATATCCCTACGTAGGCCATCCTGAAATCTAGCCATGATCTTAGACTTAGGTTCGACTGCATTATATTTCCTACTAAACTCGTTAAATTGGTCAATGTACTTAGACACAGTCATGTTCCCTTGTTTCAATTTGTACCATTGGTCTAAAAGTTTGTATTCATAAGATTCACCTAGGTACTCCTCTCTTAATTTCTCATGGCTTTCCAGGTATGTATTCCATTTCCCCATCGATAACATTCATCCTCCGTACGTTTCCAATGTTGCTTAGCATATCTGATTAATCCATGTGCAACCAAACTAATCTTTTCTAACTCTAACATCCCAGTATACTCAAAGTGCTGATCCATCATATCCTCCCATTTAGTATACACCTTAGGATCTGGTCTTCCATCAAACAGGGGTACATAAGGTTGGGTGCTCCTAATGGGTCGTTCATCTTGGTTCAGGTAATCATAATTTGATCTCCTATGGTTAGGTTCTAAGGATGGATCATGGTATGGGGTTCTCCTAGGGTTGGGCTCCCTATATGGGTTAGAGTATTGGGTTCTCCTAGGATTGGACTCCCTATATGGGTCAGAGTATTGGGTCTCCTAGGATTGGACTCCCTATATGTCAGAGTATTGGATTCTCTTAGGATTGGACTCCCTAGTTTCACTAGGTTGAGTTGGGTTGAGGCTAACGGTATCAGATCTAGTCTAGGTACTATGGGTTTTCTCTAGGGTCCCTATCCTATTCTTCGTCTGGTCAAACTTATTATGGGTTCGGATACTGGACTGAGTCAACTGGGTCATCTGGATAGTCATCAGGGTAGTTAACTGGGTAGTCATCAAGGCCATGGATTGGGTTAGCTGCTCAGCAAGGGCTTTCATTTGAGCTTCAAAGTTATCCATGGGTTCAGCCAAAAGTGGAAATGGTGGATGATATGATGCTTCTGATTTAGTGCTTATGCAAGACTCGATCAAACCAACTATAGCTCCCTAGACCTAGAGTCCAAAACTAGGTGCTCAATCAGGATGGCAAACTAGCCTATAGTCAGCCAGGCAGGTGTAAGGGGAGTGTTAGGTCCCTGATTGCCAATCCTAGACACCAATCAGAGATTGGCTAGGTAGGCAGACTAGCACACAAGTCCTTCGAGATTGAATCCCTGAACCACCGTTCTAGACACTAAGCATAAGGCACACACAGGTTAGCTTGACACAGTGATCTAACACTAGCCCGGACCCGACCAGTTGGTGTTCCTAGCCCACTAGGGCAAATTAAGTCTAATAGATTTTAGGTTAGGCTTGGGATAGGATGCAAAGGTGGTGGTTTTGGGCTAAGGAAAGGTAATGACCTCCTTCCCTTATCTGGCATAAAGAGAGTGCCCTTAAAGTAAGTTATGCAATGATGGCAAGCGGATGAAGATGCAAATTAGGGTTTCAAAGTTTTATGTAGCTTTTATATATGTAATTTTTTTTTTGTTCTTTTGCATAAATATGATTTGAAGCCAATGACCTAATATGCTGGAAACATACTAAATATAAAAGATATGCAAAGAGATGCTAAACAAAATTCTAAACCAAAAAGAGATGCTAAATATGATTTGAAGCCAATGACCTAATATGTTCTTTTGTTCCAAAGTTGTTTTGCTAAAAAAGTAGAGCCAAAAATTTACATGCTGTATTTTGGCTTGTAAAAATTTCACAGACCGAAATAAAATCTGCAAAAATCCTGTAAAATACTCTGAATTAAGATGAATCTAGCAAAAGAAAATCAAAATTTTTAGAGTTCTGATCAAAGATAAACAATTAAAAGAATAGAGTATATACGGACTATAAAGGATGCAGAAAACAAGCCCTAATTCTAAGCTCTGATTCCAGATGATGCGGGACGGGCTCGATGTAACCTAGATTATTTGGAAAAGAAGAAAACACCTAAACAAACTAGGACCGTGGGAGGACTGAGAAGCCTCCTGGACTAGGGTGACATAGAAACTAAAATCCTAAAATAGTTTATCTCTTTTTGTTTTCAATTTTCTTGGTGGAGAAGGAAGGATGGGGATGGGAGACTGGGAACGGGAACTCATGGCCCTGGAATTCACTCTAACGAGGAGCTCTCCTCAAACCCATAATGCACATAGCAGGGCTCTCAAAAGGCATCCCGCTAAGGTGACTCTCAAAGAATACGAGGGGATAAGAAGATGGGATAGGGGATAACTAGGGCACTCTCATTGAACCCATAATGCACACAGCAAGGCTCTTAGAGATGCCCCGAGGGATCAAACCTATAATGCACATAGTAGGGCTCTCACACCTCCCATCGAACCCATAATGCACACAGCAGGGAACGAAGGCAAACGGGCCTCAGCCCAGAACCAGAACCAGAACCAATGGCTAAAAATTTCTTATCAAACTTTTCTTGGATGACTTGGTCCTCACTTATATGAGTCATTACTGGATATGTACTGAACTCCGAAAAATGACTAGCTCAACATAAGCTGATCAATACAGGACTCAAATAAAGATAACATAAATGAACTAAACTTTATTATAATGGACTTGAAAGTAGCTAAGTGATCCACAGAGGGTTGAGAAGCTTTTGTCTTATTCTGGTGCCTCTGGTGTCCACACCAAAATCTAAACCTAAAGTTTCTAAACCCTCTGCTCCTATTAAGACTAGACTTAGGAACCTTAGACCTAGGTTTCCTAAATTTAGACTTGCACCTGGCATTCAAGAGATTGGCTCTTCTTCTAGTGATGATGAGCCTAGTCCTTCTTTCTGACCATTAGGACATCATTTTTTTTGCATTCTCCCTTGTATGTGATACTATTTTGATGTGCTTTAGCACTTTCGTATTGTATCACATCCTATACTGACTTTATATATCCATATATCTTTTAAAAGTTTTATGTCTTAATTGATACATGTATATAAATACTTGTGAATAATTATGGTTGTATGTTTTGTTGATGACAAAAAGGAGGAGAAAAGAGCATGAAAATGAGAAAAGAGCTGAAAGAGTTGAAAATGAGCATTTATTGAGCATTTATTAAAATTTCTTTCAAATGCAAAGTTAAAAGTTCTCCTAATTAAAGATGAAAACTAGTATAGTGATGATTTGATACTTCCATACAATTTTAGTGCATGACTAGTATAGTAAACTCATTGCCCTAAAATACTTGTTGAAAAGTTTATTTTGATACTACTTCAATTCAGCATCTTGATACTTTACTTGCTTTGATATACCTTGCTTTGATACTTGTTGAAAAGTTTATTTTGATACTACTTCAATTCAGCATCTTGATACTTTACTTGCTTTGATATACACTACCTTGAATACACCTTGATACATGTGAATATGGTACATAGTATATCATTACGGGTAATTGTAAAGTGTTTCAAACCTTTTCATACCTAGTATTTTGTCATCATCAAAAAGGGAGAGATTGTTGACCCCTGGAATGATTTCGATGACTACAAAATATTGGAGCATGTATGCTTTACTAATTCTTTCAATCATTCAAGAAGTTTTGCAGGAAGTATTTATCTTTATATCAATTGGTTTTCTATCAACTTGAGATATATTCCAGTATTGTATAAACTCATATACATTTCAAGTTGTAAAGCCCTAATTTTTCATCCATATAATCTTGTAAAAAGGGCTCTAAATAAGTAAAAATGAGTGTAAATAAGATAGACATGTGTGGTAGGCTCTTTGAATTGATTGGAAGACTTGCTCTTGTTGGAATCTTGATTTGAAGAAGTTTGGAAAAATATGAAAGCATTAGAAGAATTTTTGCAAGAGCTGACTCGTGGACCATAAGCCGACTGCTGTTCTGGCATGGCACAAAATTTCAAAGTTTCAAAAGTTCGCAGCCAACTCGAGCCTTAAGAGCCCACTCGACCAAAACTTATATTTTTGATGACTGAGACTTCGAGCCAACTCAAGCCCAGAAGAGCCGACTTGTCCAGAGTTTATGTTGTTAGTGACTGAGACTTCGAGCCGACTCCTATAGAATTTGTTTTTGCATTGTCTAAGACTTCGAGCCGACTCGAGTGACGGGTTCTAGCTTGTAACGGCTAGTTGCTGAAATAGTTTTTTGAATTCCAAAAGCCCTCCAACAGCTATTTTCCAATTCTCTAGGCTCTACAATGGCTAGTTTTGCTTGAAAACTATATAAAAGGGAGTATTTATGAGGGATTAAACAATTATTCATAGATTATTCATTGATTATTCTTGGAAGTTAAGGAGCATTCATGTTGATTCCAAGTCTTTCACCAACCAACTTTAAGTGAGCATTCAAGAAAGGATTCAAAGCTTCACCAACTGATTTTTATTCTTGAATCCAACCTTTTGAGGAAGTTAAGAAGTAGCTTGAAGAGTATTCAAGAGCATTTAAAGCTAGGCTTCAATTTGATCTTCATCGGCAACTATAAAATAAATTTGGTTTGTTGTAAAGTTGCTTTTTCCATTTGATATATCTTGTTTTCTCTCTTAGAATAGCAAGGGGTTGTGTCTTGAGAGTGTGTTGGGATTCTTTGGTGAGCCCGGTTCTAAAAACCAAAGAGAGTTAGGTTCTTGGTTAACCTATGTTAAAACCAAGTGTGGGTTATCTTTGGTGATCCCGTATTAAAACCAAAATGTAGAGGTCTGGATTGTGAGCCTATGAAAATAACCCGACTATATTCCGGTGGGAGATATAGTGAAAATCCCAAGTGGTGCTTGGGTAGTGGACGTAGAAGTGGGTTGCTCCGAACCACTCTTAATCTCTTGTGTTTATGATTGCCTTGACTGTGTTTAATTGTTTACTTCTGTATTTTATATTTTCACCACAACACTAAAAGAATTTTAAATTGCACATACTCGCAAAAGTTTTTATAATCCCAATTCTCCCACCTCTTGGGAAGCCACCTGGGCAACAGGTTCAAGGATGATGTAGCCCTGAAAGGTGGTTCTTTAATTGGTTATGTTGTCTGACCTGGCCAATTAATTTGGTGTCTAAGAAAAGCCAGGAGAGACCCCTACCAACCTTATCCTTACCTAGACAGTGGCTAGGTAGAATCTGACTTCGAAGGTTCAAAGGCAACCTTGAAATAGTTAGGAGCTATTTAGAACTAGGGACCCTAGGATAGAGGTCCATTGATTGTTAACTTGATTGCAATTAACTTAAAACTTTAATTAATACTTCTTCTCTATCCCTCTTAGCTCTAGAACTCTTTAGGTTCTCATCTTTAGTTTTCTTTTCTATCTTTCTTTTTTCTTCTTCCCTCCTCTCCTCTTAAAAAAAAAACTTAGAAGAAGATTGCTCTGATCTAGGACCTTTGACTAAATATCTCAAAACCATCAGAACAATCCAATGAATTGGAGCAGTGCTAGGAACATGGATCTCAATAGTAGAGTGGATAAGTTATCCCATGCCTTCGATGCCACATCCTATGAATTTGATTATCTACTAACTATCAGACACTCTTCCACTCCTTCCTTTTTTCTTGCGTAATAGGCATTTTCGACATATTTGAATCCAACTCACTTTGTAAGTGAATGCCCAGCCATGTACCAATTCCCTGAGTCTATGTATGACCAAGTTTATCAAGATCAAACTCATGTGGCCTACAGACCAGGAGATAATCTGAACTTTAATGGTTACAACCCAGGTTTGGGGGCTCAACCAGATTTGTCGTGGCAACCACACCTAGTGGTTACCCCAGTACCAGAAAGATCTCTGTTTGTAAATGCACCTTATTATAATCAGCCCTATTATATTATGAATCTTCTCTTAGTTATTGCCTGTTATTTCAAGAAGGTTCTGCAAGTAATAGACATAATCAAAAAAATTGGTTAGATCCCACTTCTCTAACTGACCAACCCAGATGTTAAAATCCAATAATTAATCATGCTTCAGCAGTAACCTATCGATGAGCTTATTAATCAAACTGATCAATTATTAACTGAAGTTGATAGAGAGGAGATAGGAATACTGTCTAGTCAGTCTGAGAGTAACTTAGAGGGATATTACTTGGCTAAAAATCTTAATAGTAATTTAGAGGGACACTATCAAGTTGATTTTAATGATCCTTTAATTTTTTCTAAACAATCAACATAACTCCCAGGAAATAATTGGTTAAGAACAACCTTGCACCATTATAAAGAACAATTAGATGATTCGACTGAGGCAAAGAAATCAAACTAGTGAGTGAACGACTTCTATCATCATCTTACTCACTAATAGCCCCCTTCCCAAGTACCCTAATCCACTCCTTTTCATGAGATAGAAGAAGAAATTGATGACATGATGAAATTAAATAAGGCATCCAAGGAACCATGACAGAATAACACAATAATGGAAGCCATACCTCCAATTCATCCTCAGAAGTCGTTAGATCCTTATATGGTTCATTATTAGGGTAGATAATTTTAATGTATCATATCTCATAGGAATGAGTAACCTATTCGATATATCACACTTTAAACCCACCCCACTTTGGATTGAATAATATGAGCCAATACCTAGCCCCCAATAGCTCGCTTACTAGAATCACCACTGGATCTAGAATTGAAGCCGCTTCCTATTATACCTACAAACACCCTTCAATGATCTCTAACGAGGAAGACCAAATAGTTGGTATTCCAAAGAGGTATAAAAAAGCTATTGGATGGGATATATCTTGAATAAGGGATAACAATCTTGAAAATTTTATAATTGATCTCTCCATATTTAGTACTACTTTCAAGGATTATCTCCAAAATTTATCTATCATTCTAAAATGATGTATGGAGATAGATTTAAAGTTAACTTAGATTAAGTACCAACAGGAAGGGATGATGTCAAGATATATTATATCCAAGAAAGGAATTAGGATAGATCTTTCTAGAGATAGAAAAATTTCTACACCCCCACCCCTACTCTCTGCCCAACACACACAATCCCTTCCTAATCTTTGACTAAATTATTATAATATTTTTAAATGATGGTCTAGCATGCTTTCCTGGTGTACTCTATGGATTAGGGATAATCATCATAAAATACTCTACGAATATTTTTCTACCAGATGATAAGGCTTCCTGATTGGTCCTATCTTTTGAAAATCTTGAGGGATGTACTTCAATATCAATAACACTCCTTCATAGCATCTGGCTGAAAATGTTAAATTTAGCGATGGTTGGGAGGCAACCCAATAATCTCATTTTCTATTTAGTGTAATTACAGGAACTTAGGTGGAAGAATAAGAGCCGGCTACTCCATGATGCCCTCTTCAACCCCCGAAGCACACTCACCCCAGGTGTATTCTATCCTTTTCTGTTATGTGCTTATTTTCTCTTTTACTTCATTGAGAACAATGTCGATTAAGCTAGGGAAAGAATAACTAATCTAACTAAGTCCTCAAGTATGACAAAAAATAATTAGTTTTATATCAAAGTTTTATCTCAATTAGGCACCCTAATCAATGATTGTTTAATGGCTTAGATAGTTTTAGAGATACTAAGGGGCAAATCACTAAGAAAACCTAAGTAGTAGGATGTTGACCAAATTAAATTTTAGAAGTGATTTCAGAACTTTCTTCTTTCTTATCTCAATAAAGAATATGCTTATTAAGAGTATGGTAGAAAGGATGAGTATACAAAAGTTCTTTATACAAAAAAAAGAAAAAGAAAAAATTATTAGAGAGTCAGTCTGACCTTACAGCTCTTCTTGAACTCTTATTGAGTAATCGAGCCCCTTCGCCTAAGAAGCATTATGGTTCATATCAAAAGGTGAGATGATCAAGAGATCTATTAAGCAATGGCACCCCATTGAGTAACCGGGGAGTCTAGTACAATGTCTTTACCTAAGTAAGCATTGTGATTCATATTAAAAGATGAGGATGCTAATACTTAAGAGGTTAAGACATTGTACTAGACTCCTTTAAAAAAAGAAAAAAAAAGAGAAAAAAGGGAATGAAAAGACTAAAGTGTAAAAGGATAACAAACCTATCTCAAAAGATGTAGATTTTTGATAGGATAACATATCTAAACTCGGACACCTAATGCAGATGATAGGATGTAGATTTTTGATAAGGTTTTATGTTTACCATTTTTTTGTTTATTTTAGGACGTGAAAAATTACAAAAAAATAACAAGAAAACAGAGGACAAAACAAAGGCTAGGTTAGGGTTTATGCATAATTCAGGATGCAAAAATCTATTTTGAGGGGTTATGCATAATTCACTATGAAAATAAAATAAAAATAAAAATATTTGATGGGTGAAACAATCCTCTATTTTGAGGGGTTATGCATAACTCAGGATGCAAAAATCTAAACTAGGATGCAAGAACATAAAAACAGCTAAGACTAGGTTAGGGTTTCATGCAACAGTTAGAATTCCTACCCACATGCTAGAACTATCAAAGACAAAAAAATCAGAATCCTAGGTCTAAGAAGGCCTACTAGGTGCATATTCAATCTTCAATAAAATAGAAAAAGTGAGGTGGGATGGGGTCTACATACCTAGCAATGATTGCCTTGATATCGTAGAAGAGATCTCTCAACTCAGATCGGCGCCTGGATGATCCGGTCATTGTCCCATGAATCTGCTGGCTTTTTATCAGCTATGTTCAGAGGTAAGGAAGACATCATCCAAGGGGTGTGGTACTAGAGAGATCCTGCAAACATCATGGATTACATAGAAAGCAAATAAGAAACCAGAAGTATGGAATTAGGGTTTTGTAAGAAGGAAGAATCGGGGTTTGCTGAAGCTGGCGACCTGGGGTGGAAGAAGACTCCTTGCTTATGGACTCCTAGGGATTTTTCTCTTTGGGATGGATTAGGGTTTGGAAGAAGATGCTTTGGGCAGCTAGGGCTTGGAGAGCTTAGGGCATACAAGTAACACTCACACCTCAATAGGAGAACACACAAGAACACAAGCTTAACAAAATTTCAATAGAGTTTTGATTCATGAATAAGAGTTGATTACAAGAGGGGGAGGGGGTGGGTATTTTTATAGGCTCACCTAGGTCCTTCCTAATTAGAATAGGATTACAAAGTTGGGTGGGAGAGGGATTACGAAGTTGCTTAGAACTAAGAGTATACAATTTGAATAAAACTAGGACATAATCTCCTTGTTTGAATGGGACTTCTTTCCTTCTTTGTCTTGGTCAAAAGCACCCTCTTGGGCTTAGACACCTAAATGGACTTGGGCTTGAACTTTAGGGTAGCAAGGGGCATCTCCAATTGGGCTTAGGTGGCCATCAAGGAGGCTTAGGTGCATGGGCCTCCTCGTAGGCTGGAAACCCTGGGCTGAGCACTGGAAGAACATTCCCTCGTATCATGTGGCACCATGGACCTGGTATATCCTTTGAGCATCCGGGGTATCATGGGCCGGGGTGGCATGCAAGGCCCAGAATGGCTGATGTCTCTTGGGTAAGGCCTAATAAAACTCCAGAACTGGGTATCCTCCTCTCTTGTACAAAATTTGACTAAAAGAACACAACATATTGTACTCTTACGGACTCAATTGGACTGAACTGGGGTTGAGACAACTCAATTGGACTTTTTGTCTCAACTTATTATAGGACTCAACTCAACTTAACTGGATTAATTTTATTACAAAAATTAACACATTATTAAGGGTTCAAAATTGACCAACATATGACTTAGAGAACAAATTAAAGTTTGAAGTCTATGCTTGATCTGAATTCCCCATCATCGACATTATCTAAAAAAGGAGAACAAGATCTATTAGTATATGAATTATTTAAAAAAATCCTAAAAACATGGATTTTAGTCTAAAGGTTTCTTCCGCTATTTTATTCAGACTGGTAGCCTCTACAATCCAATCCGAAGAATAACATTTATCCTTTAGCGGGTACTAGGATCCGATATACTACATATGAGCTCGACTTTGGCTGGCCAACCCAAATGCATCTAAAGGTAGGTACAATACCAATTGCTTCTCCAAGCAATTTCTAGTAATCATTTTGCCCCAGGGATCCTTACAATTGGCCTTTGGGCCTCCTATTGAAGGTCCTGTTTAGGTCCAACCATTAATACGATCAAATTCAGTACTTCTAACTAACCCATGATCAAGCCATGTCTTATCAATCATGACTTAAGATTAGAGTCATATCCTAAATCTTAAACATATACAACTTAATTCCCAATTAAGTGTGTCGCATAAATTGAAACATTTCTAAAATCAAGTGAAACTATTTCATAAAGATTTGAAGCTTAAAATTACTGTTTCATAGTTTTCTGGTCGAGTCAGCTCTTCTACTCGAGTCAGCTCTTCTAGAACATAGATTTCTGATCAAGATAGTTCTTCTGCTCGAGTCAGCTCTTCTAGAAATAGTAACTTCAAATTTCAGTCATTTCCACTTGAACTTTTTAAAGTTTTAGATCAAATATCTTTTAGATCTTATCTAAACATAGTTATGATATATTAACCATAGATTAAAACCATTTTAATCCATCAAATTCATTCACTTTCTTCTTGATAAGGTCGTGACGTAGCGACACCCCAACACATCATAGGAGAATCCCTTGGAATAGGCAGAGATGGTCTTTAAACCATGCTTTTCTCCTATGACCGGATGGCCATGGCGAATCCACCTTAATCCAAGTACTTTATGAAAGCAAATAAATCCGATTTCATATAAAAAATTTTAAACTAGATGTGCATCCAACCTGGATGGTCTGATGCCACTACTATGGAACCATTGGGAAAAGGACACCGTGCTCGGCATGCCCCAAGACATGCAATTCAAAACCTTTTTAAATGACATGATGCAGCTGAAGCAGATAAACCATTTATCCACGTATGTTAATCTAATTAATACAGGTTCCCTATGTAGATCTTGATGCATCTAGAGTAATGTAAATATGAAATCATGCAGGCATTGTATGAAATACAGAACCATTCTAGGTATCACACAATGATGCAGCAGATTATAACATGTCAAATGTATAATCTAAAGCCGTACCTCAGTGACGATCACCTGGGACTGTAGCAATCCATGGGAAGAGCTCTAGGTCTACCTCAGTGAGGATCACCTAGGACTATAGCAATATATGGGAAGAGCTCTGATTCTACCTGCAAGGAAAAAGATCGAGCTCTACGAGCGATGCACATGTACCGCCTCTATGGGTGGTTCACACAGTGTAGCATGATTTCTTCTCCTTCCTTCGAGGTGCTAGCCTCTTCAGGAACAGCATCGGTAGCAGGACTCCTTCTTCAACTCCTTGAAGAGCCACGGATTCTGTCTTCAACTCTTTGAAGAACTTGTTGCTAAAGCGATGTTGGAACAAGGACTCTTGAGAACCCCTCCCAACTCTCTATCCCAAACCTTCAATAGAAGGTAGCACACAAGAATCCCTCCCAAAACTCAAACCCCTTTTTTGATAGTCTCTCAGAGATCAAGTGTGAGCTCTAACCATGAGAAAATGGCAGTCTCTTGATCTTCTTCTCTATTCTTCCGGCAGAACTCAAAACAGAAAATAGAAAACCAAACCTGAATGTTCAACCTTTGAGATTCAGATCTGAACAAATTAAAAGGGGAGTTTGAGTCCCTTGGAATTTAGGGGAGTTATAAGCCCCTTGGGATTCAGCAACAGTAGGAATAAAGACCTCAGAATAACCACCATTAAAGCCCACAACAATTGCAAGCATTAATGAAGCATTCAAGAATTTCAGCAGTCCATCAAGCGAGTTGACTCGACTGCTCAAGTCAACTCGAATGACTTGAGTCGACTCATCCAAATGAGACAGCTCGAGTTTTGACAACTCTATGTCAAATGAGTCTGGAGTGATATACAATCATTTCCAAGCTAATAAATCAAGAAGAAACCCTCGGTGTGTGACTCCATAGATTCAAACACTAAACCGGTAGCACGAGAACTTTTCTTGTACCAGCCAAAGTCACCATCTAGCAATGACACCCAGTGTCCGGATAGGTTAAAGGTTGTAGAGCAACATGAACTTGTCGAATACGAAATATCAATGAACTTATTCCTTTAATCTCCTAATGCTTTGGATGGCTTAGGGTTAAACTGCCCAACCCCATCTTAATATGTCTTAAACAAAGAATCCTTGTAACTCTTTACAAGGAATGTCCTATCCAAAGTCTTTCTCAATTGAGGCATATTAAGCATTCAATCCAAACCATTTGGAGAAATCAATCTTATCTTGATCCTACTACCGCTACACAAGTACTGGACTATACCCAGCAACCTTCCATCGCTGGATTAGAAATTCAGGTAGTCCAACACTTAAGCATAGTGAGTTGCTTGCAAGCTGCCATAGTGATCTCAAGTCAAAGGAATAATTCATGTCCATATTCTATTTCAAAACTTCTCTTCGACAGAAAGAGAATCTCGTATGAGAGTCACATTTAGTGAAGTGTCAAACACAACACCTGATGTCACACCAGCATCTCCATGCTACTTGGTTAAGAGGACAACCAACAGATATGACATCAACTACCTACTCTCGATACACCATCATCCTGAAATAGCATACCCTTTGATCGCGAACCAGTTTATGAGCTACACGACGCATCCTCTCTACATCGCATACAAGGTAGCTTAAAGGACATCGTCACACAAGAGTTCAATTAGGAAGATGACATGTGATGAATAACCAGGATAAACTTTTTATTCAATTCAATAATTCATATACATATATGAGTCACACAACCATTTACAGCCTAGATGATTGGCTTTGGGATATAATTCTTAATAGAAGGATCATATTTGTCAGATCAAAATAGGGGGTGGTAGTTTTGACATAACCTTGATTTTGGCTTTGTCTACCTCAATTCCTCTTTCAAATATAATGTGTCCTAATACAATTCCTTCCTGAACCATGAAATTGCTCTTTTCCCAACATAGAATGAGATTTGTCTCCATGCATTGCTTAAAATCTTTGGAGATACTACGGAGACAATCCTCAAAGGTTGTTCCAAACATCAAGAAATCATCCATAAAAATATTGAGGCATTTGTCCACCATATCCAAAAAAATGGTCAGCATGCAACATTGAAATGTAGTTGGTAAATTGTAGAGCCCAAACTATATACGCCAAAAACTGAAGGTACCATATGGACAGGTGAAGGTGGGTTTTTCTTTATCATCCAGGAATATAGGAACTTGATTATACCCTGAATAACCATCTAGGAAATAAAAAAAACTTTGACCGGCAAATTGTTCTAGGATTTGGTTGATAAAAGATAATGAAAAATGATCCTTCCTAGTAATGGTATTTATGTTGGCTTTGCCCTTGATTTTGATGACTAACAAAACATTGAGTATATATTATATACTATTATTTCAATTATAGTTATGAGTTATAGGATACAGGCACTTCAAATTCTCAAAATAAAAGTATCATGAAGCTAAGCAATTTTCAAGTTTTGGGAAGTCTTCTCATCTGAAAAAGGCCTCAAAGATGATCAATCATGGATTACAAAAGATGTTTTGAAGTTTCATTGAAGATCTTTAAGTTTTTGGAAGTTTTGGCACATGTTTTGGCAAACTACAGAACCAAGTGTCGACTCATGAATTGCCAAGTGTCGACACTTCAGAAACTGGCATGCAAAAATTCTACACTTGCACTCCAAGTACTGATACCTGAAACTCAAGTGTCGACACCTAAAACTTAAGTGTTGACTCAAGGCTTGAGATTTTTTGAAAATACAGAACTTGCCATTTGGAGTGTTTTTGTGTCAAGTATCGATACATGAGATTCAAGTATCGACACCTAAAATTCAAGTATCGACACCTGCAGGACCAAGTGTCGACACCTGTGAACCAAGTATCGACACCTGGAAGTCAAGTGTCGACTCACGGGTTCTGATAGCTTCAATGGCTCTATTTTCTGAGAGGCATAATTCATCTTTTCAAGCTCCCAATGGTTAGTTTTGATCCTCTAATGGTCTCAAACCATGTTTTGAATATTTTTGAAGTATTTAAGCTTCGCCAAACTCATTCATGAAGCATTGAACTTCACTGAACATACAAAGTCAAATATTCTTTCAAGAACTTCACTTTTAAAAGCCAAAAAAAGAGAGATTCCATTGAAAAAGCTTACAGGCCCATCATCTCAACTTTCCAAAAGTATCTTTAAGAAGATTTCAAAGTGAAGACAAGACAAGCATCTTCAAGAGCCTCAAAGCTTCCACATTCTACTATAGAAGAGAGTTTGATTGTGCTTTTATTCTTGTATCTTTATCTTTATATTTTGTTGACCTAGCTTTCAAGGGTTTTTGAAAATAGGTTGTTGAGGTTGTTGGTGAGCCAAAGATACAAAACTAACTAAGGTTTAACTTGTAAGCCTGAAGACAAAACAAATTGTAAAGGTTGTTGGTGAGCCTAGGTGACAAAACCAACTTGGGTTTTGACTTATGAGCCTTATAAAATAAGTCGGCTATAATTTTTAAGAGATTATAGTAAAAATTTCTAGGGAAGCTTGGGGAGTAGACGTATGTGCTTGGAGTGCACCGAATCACTATAAAACTTGGTGTTTGTGTGTGATTGCTCTTTCTATTACTTGCACCTTATTCTTTGTATTTAATTTACTGTTAGCCACTACATATCTTTGAGTTTAATCACATTGCATACAAATACTTCAAGATCAGCACATAATTGCTAAACTTTTTGAAAGACCCAATTCACCCCCCCTCTTGGGCTCCATTTCTGGGCAACAAGTGGTATCAAAGCACCGATACTCTACTTGTAGGTCCAATGATCTTGAGTAAAAGATCATGGCAGCCCCAATTGGTATGGGTGTTGTAGAAGGTCAAGCCTCTAATCGTCCCCCTTTGTTTAATGGCACAAATAACACAAACTGGAAGACATGCATGCGCATTTACATTCAAGCCATGGACTATGGAAGACTATTGTTGAAGGCCCTCATCAGCCTACTATCTTGATTAATGGCATTCCCGCTCCCAAAATGAAAGATGATGGATGAGAATGACATTAAGCAAATAGAGCTTAATACAAAGGCTATGAATATATTGTTTTATACTTTAGACCCAAGCAATTCAATAGAATCTCAAATTATCTCTCCGTAAAGAAAATATGGGACACACTTGAAGTTACCCATGAGGGTACTCATCAAGTGAATACTACCAAAGGTAACATGCTCATTCATACATATGAGATGTTTAAAATGGAACCTTCTGAATCTATTAGTGAAATGTATACTATATTCACTAATATTGTGAATAGCATGAGAAGCTTGGGAAATGTTATTTCTAATGGTGAACTTGTCAATAAACTTCTCAGGTCTCTTCGGCTTCTTGGGATGCTAAAGTCACTGCTATAGATTAAGCCAAAGATGTAAATACACTTCCTCTCGAGCAGCTGTTGGGCTCATTAATGACCTATGAGCTTTCCTTGAAACAAAAAATAGTGGAATATGATAAGAAGAAAAAAGTGATTGCCTTAAAGTCCACTACGAAAGAAGAGTCAAGTAAAGATTCCGATGAGGAAGATGAAGAAGATGAGACGGCTCTCATAGCAAAAAAGTTTAGGAGGTTTATGAGAAATAAGAAATACAATTTCAAGAAGAAACCTCAAAAGGGAGAAACCTGGCCATTTTAAGAAGGATTGCCCCTAACTCAAGAAAAGCAGAAGAAGATTAAGAAAGAAAGTGTTGGCTCCACCCAGTGATTTTGATGAATAACAAAATTGAGTGCATATTGTATACTAATGTATATTTCAAGTTATAAGTTTTCAGGAAGAAAGCACCTCAAAATTCTAAAAACTTATGTTTCATGGCACGTCATGGCACGGAGCTTTTCTCATAAATCTGGACATTCTCTTCGTGAAAAAAGGGCATCTACATGATTAAATATTATGTGTTTATGATTCATTTAAGTTTCAAGAATTTTATTTATGTTTTTGAGGCCATTTACACTTGAATCTGAGCTTTTCAGTCTCAAGTGTCAACACATGGAAAGTCAAGTGTCGACACTTCAGCATTTGGCACGGACAAAAATCCTTGGCACACCAAGGGTCGACACCCAAAACTAAGTGTCGACACAAAGTGTCGACACTTAGGTTTCCAAGTATCGACTCAAGGCCTGAGAATTTTGAAAATACAGAACTTTGTCATTTGAGGATTTTTGTGTCAAGTGTCAACACTTGAAAGTTCAAGTGTCGACACCTAGAGATCAAGTGTCGATACCTGATAGCCAAGTGTCGACACTTGCAGCCTGACAGTTCTAACAGATCTATTTTTCTGGCTTGCAGAACTTACTTTTCAAGCTCCAAACGGCTATTTCTGAGGTTCCAATGGTCACAAACCATTTTTTGGAAGGTTCTTGGTGTATTTAACCTCCACCAACCTCATTTTAAAGATAAGGAAGTGTATTGAAGTGCATTCAAGTCTACTCAAAAGCCAAAAAGCATATTCTCTCAAATACTTCACATCAAAAGCCTCTTATAGTTTGATTCCTTGAAAAGCCTACAAGCTCATCTTTACTTCATTCCAAAAGAGGCACATTGAAGGAGATTCCAAGGAAGAGTCAAGACAAAGCATCAACTTGAGCTTCAAAGATTCCATTCTACTCTTGAAGAGAGTTTGTTTTAGATTTAAAATTGTATATCTATTTTTTATTGTGATTTGACCTTGCTTTCAAGGGTGTCTTGAAAGAAGGTTATTGTGATTTGTTGGTGAGCCAAAGGGATAAAACCAACTAGGGTTAACTTGTGAGCCCGAAGACAAAACAAGTGTTAAGGTTTGTTGGTAAGCCTAAGTGATAAAACCAACTTAGGTTTTGACTTGTGAGCCTTGTGAAAAACAAGTCAACTATAATCTTGTTTGGATTTTAGTGAAATTCCCAAGGATGGCTTGGGGAGTGGTAGGTGCTAGGTTTGCACCAAAACCTTGTGTTTGTGTGTGATTGCTCTCTTCCTCTCTTGCTCTCTTTGATTATTGCTACTGCTTTAAATTTCTTACATTGAATTCATCATTTTTCACTAGCACCACTAGTCCCTCTCATTATTGTTTTAAATTTTTAAAAGACCCAATTCACCCCCCCTCTTGGGCTCCATTTCTGGGCAACAAGTGGTATCAGAGCACCGGTACTCTCTTGTAGGTCCAAGTATCTTGAGTAAAAGATCATGGCAGCCCCAATAGGAATGGGTATTATTGAAGGTCAAGCTTCAAATCGTCCCCCACTTTTTAATGGCACAAATTAATATACTGGAAGACACGCATGCGCATATTTATTCAAGCTCTTGACTATAATTGTGGAGGACAATTGTAAAAGGTCCTCATCAGCCTACGATGTTTATTAATGACATTCTCACTCCAAAGATGGAAGATGATTGGGATGAGAATGACATTAAGCAAATCAAGCTTAATGCTAAGGCTATGAATATATTATTTTGCTCTCTTGATCCAAGTGAATTTAATAGAATATCTAATTATCTCTCCGTCAAGGAGATTTGGGATACACTTGAGGTTACCCATGAGGGTACATACCAAGTGAAAACCACCAAGGTCAACATGCTTATTCACACGTATGAAATGTTTAAAATGGAACCTACTGAGTCTATTAGTGAAATGTATACTAGGTTCACAAATATTGTGAATGGCATGTTCTGCCTAGGAAAAATTATCTCTAATGGTGAACTTGTGAACAAACTTCTCAGGTCTCTACCAGCTTCGTGGGATGCAAAAGTAACAGCTATTGAAGAAGTTAAGGATGTCAACACTCTCCCACTGGAACAACTGTTGGGTTCTCTAATGATTATGAGCTCTCCCTCAAACAAAAGAATGGAGAGGTCGACAAAAAGAAGAAGGTAATCGCGTTCAAATCTACTACGAAAGAGGAATCAAGCAAAGACTCTGAAAAAGATGATGAAGAAGATGAGACGGCTCTATTGGCAAGAAAATTCAGAAGGTTCATGAGGAAGAAAAAGTTCAACTTCAAAAAGAAACCTCTAAAAGGTGAGCCAAGTAAAGAGAAGGACAAAAGAAAAGGAGGAGCAACCTACGTGTTTTGAGTGCAAAAAACCCGGCCATTTCAAGGTAGACTGCCCCTTGCTAAAGAAAAGTAGAAGAAAGCTGAGAAAGAAAGCCATGATGGCAACTTGGAGTGAAAGTGAAGACTCCAGTTCTGAGGAAGAATAGCAGGAGGTAGCAAACTTCTGTCTGATGGCTGATCATGGTGAGGTATGTTCCGAAACAAAAAATGAATTTACTTTTGATGAGCTTCATGAAGTTTTTGACGAATTAGTCATAGAATTTCAAAATTAAAATCAAAACATAAAGATTTAAAAAAGCTAAATTTGGATCTAGCCAAAACAAATAACAAGCTTTCAAATG
This sequence comes from Areca catechu, assembly GCA_021397845.1. Classification (NCBI taxonomy): domain Eukaryota; kingdom Viridiplantae; phylum Streptophyta; class Magnoliopsida; order Arecales; family Arecaceae; genus Areca; species Areca catechu. The sequence continues at coordinate 54,087,781 of CM038041.1, forward strand.
AAAATGAATGCCTTCTTATTCAAAATAAAAAATTAAATGATAAGATTGTAGCACTTGAAAAAGAAAAGATATCTTGAAAAAGAAAAGTGACTCACTTTCAAATGAAAATTTGTCAAAACAAAGAAAAGAAATTTTAAATGAAAACAAAAGATATAAAGAAGAAATTGAAAATTAAAACCTTTTGTAGAAAGATTTACTTATAGTTCTGAAAAATTGAATTTGCTTTTAAATAACCAAAGAGCAGTATTTGATAAAGCGGGTTTAGGATTCAGAACTCATAAGAAACAAAAACTTTTTAAAAATTTCTTTGTGCCTGCATCTTCATCCATTACCTGCTATACTTGTGGTACTAAAGGACACAAATCTTATATGTGCAACAAAAGAAGGTTAAATAACACAAAGAAAGTTTGGGTTCCGAAAGGAACCAATACCACTAACCAAAAAGGACCCAAGATGGCTTGGGTACCTAAAGTCTCCACTTGATCTTTATTGCAGGTATGCCTTGCAACCAATAAGAAAAGGATGTGGTACCTTGATAGCGGTTGCTCAAGGCATATGACAGGAGATGTGGAGCAGTTCTCATCACTCAAATATCAAAATGGTGGCAATGTAACTTTTGGTGATAATGGAAAGGACAAAATTATCGATATTGGTACAGTCCATATCACCCCTTCTTCTTATATTGATAATGTCTTATATGTTGATGGTTTGAAACATAACTTGCTTAGTCAGTTTTGCGACAAAAATTTTAAAGTTGTTTTTGAATCTTCTTTGTGCATTGTTTCTAGTCTAGATGACAATGGCATTAAGTTCATTGGTCATAGGCATGGCAATATTTATATGGTTGATCTTGATGATCTCCCTATTCAAAAAGGTCAATGCCAAGTGGCAATGGAAGCCAAGATCGATGAAACTAGTTGGCTTTGGTATCGCAGACTAGGACATGCAAGCATGCATTTAATTTCAAAACTTAGCAAAAAGAACTTTGTAAATGATTTGCCTAAACTCAATTTTGAAAAAGACAAGATCTGCAGTGCATGTCAACTTGGAAAACAAACCAAATCCTCTTTCAAACCAAAAGGAGTAATCTCTACATCTAGACCTTTGGAATTGCTTCACATGGACCTCTTTGGGCCAACTAGAACATCTAGTTTGGGAGGTAAGAAGTATGGTCTAGTCATTGTAGATGATTTCTCATGATTTACATGGGTCATATTTTTAGCACATAAAAATGAAACTTTTTCTGAATTCATTAGATTTCATAAAAGAGTTTTGAATGAAAAAGGTGTTTCAGTCGTATATTTGTGAAGTGATCATGGAACCGAATTTGAAAATGCTGATTTTGATAAATTTTGTATTGAAAATGGCATTCATCATAATTTTTCTGTACCTAGGACACCTCAACAAAATAGGGTAGTAGAAAGAAAAAATAGAACTCTTGAAGAAATGGCACGCACCATGCTTTGTGAAAATGATTTACCTAGATATTTTTGGGCGGAGCCATAAATACTGCATGCTATGTTTTAAATCGAGTTTTAATTCGACCGATTCTAAAGAAAATACCTTATGAGCTTTGGAAGGGTAGAAAACCCTCAATTCATTATTTTCATATTTTTGGATGCGTTGTTTCATCTTAAACAATGGTAAAGATAATTTAAGTAAATTTGATGCCAAATCAGATGAGGGAGTCTTTCTAGGCTACTCCACATCTAGTAAGGCATACAGGGTCTTCAACAGAAGAACACTTGTTGTTGAAGAATCCATACATGTGGTATTTGATGAATCTAATCAAAAATCTTCAAGAAAAGAATATGTACTTTCTGATGAAATAGGTAGCAAGAAAATTGAAGGAATAAACAACAATGAAGGGCTTACTAAGGAACAGAACGATGATCAAAACACGAAAGGGATCAAGCACAAGGTGATGAAAACACATCAACAGTTGATCCATTACCAAAAGAATGGAGGTATGCTCATGGACACCCAAAAGAACTAATTATCGGTGATCCATCTAAAGGTGTAAGTACTCGATCATCCCTTAGAAATATCTGTGATTACTTAGCTTTTGTGTCTCAAATTGAACCTAAAACTATTGAGGAAGCTGAACGTGATAGTAATTGGATAAAATTAACCAATTTAAAAGAAACAATGTTTGGACATTAGTAGACAGGCCTTCAAACACTTCGATTATTGGTACAAAGTGGGTTTTTCGAAATATAAACTTAATGAAAATGGAGTAGTTACTAGAAATAAGGCTAGACTAGTTGCCAAAGGATACAATCAGGAGGAAGGAATAGATTTTGATGAAACTTTGCTCCTGTGGCTAGACTTGAGGCAATTAGGCTATTGTTGGCTTTTGCTTGCTTCATGAATTTTAAATTATATCAAATGGATATTAAAAGTACCTTTTTAAATGGTCTAATTGAAGAAGAGGTTTACGTTGAGCAACCCCCTGATTTTGAAAATTCTGAATTTTCAAATCATGTTTACAAACTTCATAAAGCTTTGTATGGATAACAAGCTCCAAGAGCTTGGTATGATCGTTTAAGCTCTTTTTTGCTCAAAAATGATTTTACTAGAGATAATGTAGACAAAACTTTGTTTTTAAAGAAAAAGAATGATGATCTCTTAGTAGTACAAATCTATGTAGATGATATAATATTTGGTGCTACTAATGAATCTCTTTGTCAAGATTTTGCTAAGTTAATGCAGGGTGAGTTCGAGATGAGCATGATGGAAGAACTGAGTTTTTTCCTCGGACTCCAAATAAAGCAAACCAAAGAGGGGATCTTCCTTCATCAACCAAACAAAATACACAAAAGAAATACTCAAGAAGTTTGGGATGGAGAACACTAAGCCTTTAGGTACCCCTATGATCTCTACTTGTAGACTTGACAAGGATGAATCAGGTAAATCTATTGACCAAAAATTATATCGTGGCATGATCGGTTCATTGTTATATCTTACTGCCAGTAGGCCAGATATCATGTTGTATGTGTGCTAGATATCAGTCTAATCCTAAAGAGTCTCATCTTTTGGCTATTAAACGCATACTTAGATATCTATCTGGTTCAATTGAAATTGGTTTATGGTACTCAAGAGATTCTTCATTTGAATTGATTGCTTATTCTGATGCTGACTTTGCTGGGTGTAAACTTGATCTAAAAGTACTAGTGGAACCTGTCAGTTTCTTGGAGTAAGTTTGATCTCCTGGAATAGCAAAAAACAGAACTCAGTTGCTTTATCTATGGCGGAAGCCGAATATATAGCAGTTGGAAGCTGTTGTGCTCAAATCCTTTGGATCAAACAACAACTCAAAGATTTTGATATTAAACTAACTAAGACACCCATAAGATGTGACAATACTAGTGCAATCAATCTATCTAAAAATCCTGTGCAATATTCAAGAAGTAAACACATTGAAATAAGACATCATTTCATAAGAGATCATGTATAAAACTCTAATGTTATTCTTGATTTTGTATGTACTGATGATCAGTTGGCAGATGTGTTTACCAAGCCTTTGTGTGAAGATAGGTTCTGCCTGATTAGAAGAGAGTTAGGTGTCATTGATCCCTTCTCCTAGAACTCTCTTAGTTTTAATTATACCTAAATCTTTTCGCTCAAAACTACTTGCTTAAAGCCCCAAAAATCTGATTAAATTGTTTCCCTTTTTTCTAAAAAAAAAAAATTGGATTTTCTCAAATTTTTGGCCAAGTGTCGATACTTGGAAATTGTCAAGTGTCGACACCTGACCAAGTGTCGACACTTGACAAATTCTAAGTGTCGACACTTGCAAAACAGAAAATGTTTTTAAAAGGGGCCGACCGAGGGTTTTGTCACTATTCTCTGCCCGTTGATTTCTTGCAACAGTGGTCCCCTTTGTCCAAATCCTCCCATTTCCCTTTTAACCCATCACAAATCAGGTAATCCTTTTAACCCATCACAAATCAGGTAATCCTTCTTTCGATTTCACTTTATTTTCTTTTTATTTTCTTGAATTTATGTTTGATGTTTTCAAATCGTGCAACCCAGAATAGGGTTTTTTCGAACCTCTTTAGGAATTTTAACCAGATTTTCATGTGTTTTAATGGATTTCTAAAGCTCCATTTGAGGCAATAGTGGTTTAAAGGTATTTTTCTCGGATTTCCCATGATTTTTGGCCATTTTCACGATTATTCCATCCGATTTTCAAAAAACCACTGTTGGATTGATTTTGGCTGAAATAATTTGGGTTTTTCATCTAAATCTAGTGTTCTAAAACCATTTATTGCTTTATCATAGTTTATATATATATATATATATTATGATGTTTTTACCACTTTGCTAAAATCCTAATTAATTTAAACCTAAAATCCATGGGTTTTGATTTTTTGGTCTTACAAAAGGTATTTTCCAAAGTTCAAATGTGTTTTAACAAACAAAAATATTTTCTATAATTATCTGTTCGGAATATTGTCATTTAATCAAAGTATAAGTTGTAAAAATCTCACCTTTAAACTGATTGACAGTTTTTCCAAACTTTGTTTGGTGTACTTTACAACCCAAAATTGTTTTAATTCCAGTTTTCAAAACCTGTCTGAACACCTTTTAAGAAATGAAACTCACCTTTAACCTATCTTCCTTCTTTCCTAGTCAGCTTGCTGTAATGGATCCCAGGAAGAGACTTGCAGTTAGGGAGAGGCCTAGTCGTGGTGTAGAGAGGAGGTCGAAGGCCAGATTTGACCCTGCACAGGCTAGCAGTTCAGCCACACCGAGTTCCCCCCTGCAGAGAGGATGGCAGGGAAGTTAGTGGCCTCTGGAGGAGAGTCGACCTAGAGTGTTTTGATAGGCACCATTTCAGCTTAGGTCAGGTGCTCACTGATGCAGGATTAGTACCATTCTGCACTATGCAGGAGAGGTACTATCCTTACATAGTGAGAGAGTTCTATGGTGCGTTGGATTGTCGACGACTTCTGTGGACTACGATAGTTAGAGGCGTTTAGATTTCACCGACGGCAGAGCTATTGAGCAGAGTATGGGAGATCCCCCATAGGGGAATCTGTGTTTTCTCGGTGGATGACAGAGAAACTGCCTTTAGGTGTATAATTGAGAGAGAGGATGTTCGTGGTATATCCATAGTTACCACGAACCAGTTATCTCTAGAGATGCGCCTATTGCACCACATCATGGCACGTATACTACTGCTGAAGACTGGGAGATTTGACTTCATCACTGAGAGGGAGTTGATGGTGATGACGAGTCTGATAGATTGGAGGCAGATTGATCTTCCATCCCTGATGCTAGTTTAGATGCATGATACTGTGACTCAGCGTCGTCACTGTTTACCTTACGGCATGGCACTGACCAGATTGTTTAGAGCTTGTGGAGTATCACTGGAGGGGGAGATCCCCAAGGAGATACTACACACAGATGTATATGATGAGAGGTCTTTGCACCGTATGGGATACAGACTAGTTGCATGTCGATGGGTGCGTAGAGAGTCTGGCCAGGAGCCAGATGAGGAGGACAAGCTTCGAGAGGCAGAGGCAGGACCATCTGAGCCAGCAGTTTTTCCTCCCGTCGATATCCCATCGACACAGGCAGAGCATTCGACTCCTGATACTACAGCTCCTCCGCCACTTTCTACTGGACTATCCTTTGAGGAGCATGCCAGAGAGCAGTTCACTGAGATCAGGGGTGAGTTGACTCAGCTATGCAGCGAGGTTGAGCTTCTTCGAGCACATACTACCTCAGAGCATGCTGAGATCCGTAGATCTATGAAGGAGGGATTCTCTCGTATTGAGGATCTGTTGAGATCCCTTATACCTCATGCAGCCCCTGCAGTTGTATCCTCTGATGATGATGATGATGATGATGATGATGATGATGATGGTGGTGATCACCAGAGCGACCATGCTGATACTGTTGAGGGTGGTGATCGAGCAGATATGGATGACGACAGAGCCACAGAGGTTGTGGGCCATGACAGTGACAGTGATGGTAGTGCTGATGATTATGAGGTGGTCAGTCGCGATCCTCCCACTACCCCAGCTGCTCCTACTGACTTGGTTGATTCCACACCGGACTTTGTTACACCAGCTGATCTACTTTCCCCCCTTCCACTAGATCATCTAGGGTTGTACCCGCCTTTGGTCCTTCTGGCCGCACTAGGAGTCGTCGAGCCTTAGTACCTCCTAGGGCCTTAGCCACTAGATCTAGGATCAGTGCTCCATTTAGTCTTGAGATTCCATTTGATGAGGATTAGCCTCACAGATGTTTGTTATAGTTCATATGTTGTATGTTTTTGATATTTGTATGACTCTGATGATATCTGTATGTTTCAGTTCTTGCTGATGACTCAGCAAATTTTTGTACTGAAAACTTCTCTTATATATATATATTTCAGTTTAGTGCTCATTATCTGTGTTTGAATGGTTAAATTTACCTTCTTTAGAGGATTCTCTTTAATCTTTTTGGCTCTGATACCTATCTTATTTGATTCTCTACCATCTTTTTGTCTCCATGCTCATTGTGAGGGGGAGGTTATTCCCCTTTCTAATGATTGACAAAAAGGGGAGAAATAGTGTTGTGTTGATGCATAAATTTTCGTTTAGATACTAAATTAGTTGAGAAATAGTATTGATTATGTTGATGCATAATTTCTTGAATTTTTGTGGTTTCACCTTGTGAAAATCTTTGAAATTTACTTTAATAAGAAATATCTAATTAAGGGAGAGATTGATTCTTCCTAACTATGAAGTTTTTGCCTCTCATATGGACTTAAATTCATATTCATTCATGAATTATAATAGTTAAAGTTTGAAATGTATTACTTTTTACTCAAGGTTTTGTCATCATCAAAAAGGGGGAGATTGTTGGTCCACCCAGTGATTTTGATGAATAACAAAACATTGAGTGCAATTTGTATACTAATGTGTATTTCAAGTTATGAGTTTCAGGAAGAAAGCACCTCAAAATCCCAAAAACTTATGTTTCATGGCACGTCATGTCATGGCACGGAGCTTTTCTCACAAATCTGGACATTCTCTTCATGGAAAAAGGGTATCTACATGATTAAATATTATATGTTTATGATTCATTTAAGTTTCAAGAATTATATTTATGTTTTTGAGGCCATTTACACTTGAATCTGAGCTTTTCAGTCTCAAGTGTCGACACTTCAGCATTTGGCACGGACAAAAATCCTTGGCATGCCAAGTGTCGACACTTAGGTTTCCAAGTGTCGACTCAAGGCCTGAGAATTTTGAAAATACAGAACTTTGTCAAGTGTCGACACTTGTGCATCAAGTGTCAACACTTGAAAGTTCAAGTGTCGACACCTAGAGATCAAGTGTCGACACCTGACAACCAAGTGTCGATACCTGACAGCCAAGTGTCAATACTTACAGCCTGACAGGCTCTAACGGATCTATTTTTCTGACATGCAGAACTTGCTTTTCAAGCTCCAAACGGCTATTTCCGAGGTTCCAACGGTCACAAACCATTTTTTGGAAGGTTCTTGTGTATTTAACCTCCACCAACCTCATTTTAAAGATAAGGAAGTGTATTGAAGTGCATTCAAGTCTACTCAAAAGCCAAAAAGCCTATATTCTCTCAAATACTTCAGATCAAAAGCCTCTTATAGTTTGATTCCTTGAAAAGCCTACAAGCTCATCCTTACTTCATTCCAAAAGAGGCACATTGAAGGAGATTCCAAGGAAGAGTCAAGACAAAGTATCAACTTGAGCTTCAAAGATTCCATTCTACTCTTGAAGAGAGTTTGTTTTAGATTTAAAATTGTATATCTATTTTTTACATTGTGATTTGACTTTGCTTTCAAGGGTGTCTTGAAAGAAGGTATTGTGGTTTGTTGGTGAGCCAAAGGGATAAAACCAACTAGGTTAACTTGTGAGCCCGAAGACAAAACAAGTGTTAAGGTTTGTTGGTAAGCCTAAGTGATAAAACCAACAAGGTTTTGACTTGTGAGCCTTGTGAAAAAAATCAACTGTAATCTTGTTTGGATTTTAGTGAAATTTCCAAGGGTGGCTTGGGGAGTGGATGTAGGTGCTAGGTTTGCATCGAACCACTATAAACCTTGTATTTGTGTGTGATTGCTCTCTTCCTCTCTTGCTCTTTGATTATTGCTACTGCTTTAAATTTCTTGCATTGAATTCATCATTTTTCACTAGCACCACTAGTCCCTCTCATTATTGTTTTAAATTTTCTAAAAGACCAATTCACCCCCCTCTTGGGCTCCATTTCTGGGCAACAGAAAGCTATGATGGAAACTGGAGCGACAGCGAGGATTCAAGCTCCGATGAAGAATAGCAAGAGGTTGCAAATTTTTGCTTAATAGCCAACAATGATGAGATACTGTCTGAACCTGAAGAAGAATTTACTTTTGATGAATTGCATAAAGTTTTGATGAACTTGTGATTGAATTTCAAAAACTTAAATCGAAGCACAAAGAACTAAAGAAGCAAAATCTAGATTTAGTTAAAACAAATGATAAGTTTTTAATTGAAAATGATTGTTTACTCCAAGAAAACAAAGAGTTAAATAGTAGAATTATTCTTCTAGAAAAAGAAAAGAAAGATTTGAAAAAGAAAATTTCTTTTGCATCAACTGAAAGTTTTACAAAACAAAACAAAGAGATTTTACAAGAAAACAAAAAGTACGAAGATAAACTTGAAAAATTGAAACCATTTGTTAAAAAATTTAGTTACAGTTCTGAAGAACTTAATATATGCTTTTAAATAATTAAAGAGATATTTTCAATAAAGCTGGATTGGGTTTCAAAACTCAAAAATAATAAAAGATTTTCAAAATTTTCTTTGTGCCTGTTCATCCTCTATTACTTATTATTCTTGTGATAATGTAGGACATAAATCATATCTGTGCAATAAAAGAAAATTGAATAAAGTTAGAAAAATTTGGATTCCAAAAGAAATCGTCACTACTAATCTTAAAGGACCCAAGATGACTTGGGTACCTACTTGATTTGTTGATGTTGGTGTGCCTTGCAACCAACAAAAGAAGATTGTGGTACCTCGACAGTGATTGCTCAAGGCATATGATTAGAGATATGGAGCAGTTCTCCTCGAATATCAAAATGGTGGTAATGTGACATTCAGTGATAATGGAAAGGGCAAGATTATTAGAATTGGTAAAATAGATATCACCCCGTCTACTTATATAGATAATGTTTTATATGTTGATGGTTTAAAGCATAATTTACTTAGCATTAGCCAGTTTTGTGACAAAGATTTTAAAGTTATTTTCGAATCTTCCATGTGCATTGTTTCTAGTCTTGATAACAATAGCATCAAGTTTATTGGTCATAGGCATGGCAATATTTATATGGTTGATCTTGATGACCTTTATGTTCAAAATGGTCAATGCCTAGTGGCAATGAAAGCCAAGATCAATGAAACTAGTTGGCTTTGGCATTGTAGACTAGGACATGCTAGTATGCATTTGCTTTCAAAACTTTGCAAAAAGGATTTAATGAAAGATTTGCCAAAATTCAGTTTTGAAAAGAACAAGATTTGTAGTTCTTGCCAACTTGGAAAAAAAACTAAATCATCTTTTAAACCTAAAGGAGTAGTCTCTACATCTAGACCCTTAGAATTACTTCATATGGATCTCTTTGGACCAACCAGAATATCTAGTTTGGGAGGTAAAAAGTATGGTCTAGTCATTGTAGATAATTTCTCATGTTTTACATGGGTGATGTTTTTAGCTCATAAAGATGAAACTTTTTCTGCATTCATTAGATTTCATAAAAGAGTTTCAAATAAAAAAGGTGTTTCAATTATTTCTTTAAGAAATAATCATGGTATAGAAATTGAAAACCATGATTTTAAAAAGTTTTGTAGTGAAAATGGCATTCATCATAATTTTTCTGCACCTAGGACACCTCAACAAAATGGGGTGGTAGAAAGAAAAAATAGAACTCTTGAAGAAATGGCACACACCATGCTTTGGAAAAATGATTTTCCTAGATATTTTTGGATGAAAGCCATAAACAGTGCTTGCTATATTTTAAATCATGTTTTAATACGATCTATTTTAAAAAAATACCTTATGAGCTTTGGAAAGGTAGGAAACCTTCAATTAAGTATTTTCATGTTTTTGGATGCCGTTGTTTCATTTTAAACAATGGCAAGGATAATCTAAGCAAATTTGATGCCAAGTCAGATGAGGGTGTCTTTTTAGGTTACTTTACATCTAGCAAGGTATACAGGTCTTCAACAGAAGGACACTTGTTGATGAAGAATCCATCATGTTGTATTTGATGAGACTAATCAAAGATCTTCTAGAAAAGAAGATATTCTTCATGATGATACAGGTATCCAAAGAAATGAAGAAGTGAACAATAATGAAGAACCCACCAAGGAGCAAGATGACAATCAAAACAATGAAAGAAATCAAGTACAAAGAGGTGAAAACACATCTACACCTAATCCTTTAGCTAAAGAATGGAGGTATGCTCATGGACACCCCAAAGAACTTATCATTGGTGATCGATCAAAAGGAGTAAGTACTCGTTCATCTCTTAAAAATGTATGTGATTGTAATTTCTCAAGCAGAACCTAAATCTTTTCTCAAGCAGAACCTAAATCTATTGAAGAAGCTGAAAATGATTGTAATTGGATTAATGATATGTAAGTTGAACTAAATCAATTTAAAAAAAATAATGTTTGGACTTTAGTTGATAGCCTTATTAATGTTTCAATAATTGGCACAAAATGGTTTTTAGAAATAAGCTTGATGAAAATGAATAGTTACTATAAATAAAGCTAGGCTAGTTGCCAAAGGATATAATCAGGAGGAAGGGATTGATTTTGATGAAACCTTTGCTCCTATTGCTAGACTTGAGGCAATTAGGCTATTATTGGCATTTGCATATTTTATAGATTTTAAATTATATCAAATGGTTGTTAAAAGTGCCTTTTAAAATGGATTTATTGAAAAAGCGGTTTATGTTGAACAACCCCCTGATTTTGAAAATCACAAGTTTCCAAATCATGTTTCTAAACTTCATAAAGCTTTGTATAGTTTAAAACAAGATCCAAGAGCTTGGTATGATAGATTGAGTTCCTTCTTGCTTAAAAATAATTTTTCTAGAGGTAATGTAGACACTACTTTATTTTTGAAAAAGAAGAATGATGATCTCTTAGTAGTACAAGTTTATGTGGATGATATCATATTCAGTGCTACTAATGAATGTCTTTGTCAAGAGTTTGTGAATTTAATGCAGGGTGAGTTCGAGATGAGCATGATGGGAGAGCTTAACTTCTTCCTCGAACTCCAGATAAAGCAAACAAAAGAAGGGATCTTCATCAACCAAACTAAGTATATGAAAGAAATATTAAAGAAGTTTGGGATGGAGAACACCAAGCCATTAGGTATGCCTACGAGCTCCTCTTATAAGCTTGAGAAAGATGAATCAGGTAAATCTGTTGACCAAAAGTTATATAGAGGAATGATTGGTTCATTACTATATCTAACTACTAGTAGTCCAGATATTATGTTTAGTGTTTGTATGTGTGCAAGATATCAGTCTGTCCCTAAAGACTCTCATCTTTTAGCTGTTAAACGTATACTTAGATATCTATCTGGCACTATAGATATTGGTTTTTGATACTCTAGAGACTCATCATTTGAATTGATTGCTTATTCTGATGCTAATTTTGCTGGGTGTAAACTTGATAGAAAAAGTACTAGTAAAACTTGTCAATTTCTTGGAGTCAATTTAATTTTATGGAGTAGCAAGAAATAGAATTCAGTTGCTCTATCTGTGGCAGAAGCTGAATATATAGTAGCCGGAAGCTATTGTGCTCAAATTCTATGGATCAAACAATAACTCGAAGATTTTGGCATCAAACTAACTAAGACACGCATAAGATGTGACAATACTAGTGCAATCAATTTAACTAAGAATCCTGTGCAACATTCAAGAAGTAAATACATTGAAATAAGATATCACTTCATAAGAGATAATGTGCAAAATTCTAATGTGATGCTTGAAATTTTTTATACTGATAATCAATTAGTTGATGTTTTCACCAAACCCTTGAGTGAAGAAAGGATTTGTATGATTAGAAGAGAGTTAGGTATCATAGATCCCTTCTTATAAAACTCTCTCAAATATTGTTCATGCTCAATTTCTTATTGCTCAAAATTATATTCTCTTAGTCCTAAACCTTTCACTAGAGTCCACATGATTTTTGAAATTTTTATTGGATTGTTTTTTGGATTTCTTGGCCAAGTGTCGACAATTGACTTTTGGCGAACTGTCGATACCTGACCAAGTGTCAACACTTCACAAATCCCAAGTGTCGACACTCGGACAACTTTTTCTATTTTCTAGGGCATCACCCGGTCACTTTCTTTAGTTTATTCCTTTTTTCTCCCATGCCCTAGTGGTCCCCAAACTCTCCTTTGCCCACAAAATAGTGATTTTCAACTCATGTCCCCCAAAATTCCGGTAATTTCTTCCTCTTTTCTTGGTTTGGACTATTTATTCACTGTTTGCATCTAGTTTTTTCTTTGATTTGATCCTATTCTTCACCATTAATCATTATTTTTTCTGTTGTTTTTGAACCATGATCATCCCCATTTGATTTTCCCCTTTTTAGAACGATTATCTTTGGATTTTCTTTGGGTTGAATCGACACATTGCTCTTTCCTCCCATTTCTCTTCTTTCTCCTCCATTGTTCTTGATCAATTTCTTTTGCCCTCTTTGTGCTCTTGCCACAGGCCCTCCTCACCTTTCCTTTTTTTTTAGTCTTTTTCTCCTCTCCTTTGACCGTTTCTTGTTTCATCTTCTTCACTCCTTCCATTCCCTATCTCAGTTGGTAGTCATGGGACCAAGGAAGCAGCTTGCTTATAAAAGGAAACCAGTCAGGGTTCAGCAGAAAGGACTAAAGCTAGGAATGATGGTAGTCAGCAGACAGAGAGACATGCACCTTCTTCTTTAACTTCAGTTGACAGGGTATCAGGGAAGATGATTGCTACTGGTCATTGAGTGGACTAGGGTTTCTTTGACCATCAGGGCTTCAGACTTGGATAGGTTCTTGAGTCAGCAGGGTTGATTTCCTTCTGTACTATGAAGGAGAAATACTACCCACATTTGATTCGTGAGTTTTATGGGAGCTTTGATTGTAGCAGGATGTTATGGAGTGCCACAGTCAGAGATATTCATACTTTGGTTACTGAGGAGGTTCTTAGTCATGTCTTGGAGATTCCCCACTATGGGATCGTTGCTTCATGTATTAAGGACCGAGAGGAGGCTTTCAGGTGCGTACTAGAGTGTGATGATGTTCGCGGTGTGGCTACAGTCACCCGAACTAGCTTTCTATTGAGATGTACCTCCTGCACCACTTCATTGCCCAGATCCTGCTCTCGAAGACTGGACATTTTTACTTTATCACTGAGAGGGAGTTGATGCTGATGGTGTGCCTAACATAGAGGACTGCTGTTGATCTTCCTGCTCTGATGCTGGTGCAGATGAGAGATGCTGCGACCCAGTGATGTCATTGTCTATTGTATGGGATGGCTCTGACTCATATGTTTAGAGCTAATGATATACCTTTGGAGGGGGAGACCTCCAAAGATATTTTGCACACATGCATGTCGATGAGTGTTCCCTTCACCGCATGGGTTACAAAGACTGGTAGAAAGATAGGTCACCGGGAGTCTGGCCAGGAGCCAGATGAGGAGGATGAGCTTAGAGAGGCAGAGGCAGGGCCATCTGGGCCTTCTGATACACCTCCATGACCGGCACCAACAGCAGTGACTGAGCCAAAGCCTATCACACCTACACCAGCTGCTTCACCTTCTACTGCTCCTCCTTCTGCTATAGGTACATCCTTTGAGGAGCTTGTTAGGTAGGAGTTCATAGAGGTCCAGAGTGAGATTACAGGTTTGGCTGTTAGGTCTACCCAACTGAGGTTTGAGGTTGAGAGTTTGAGAGCTCATACTAACTCTCAGCTCTCAGGTATTTGAGAGACCATGGAGGCCGTTGTACGGAGATCAGAGACTTACTGAGATCACTTTTACCTCCAGCAGCACCTTCAGATCCACCTCCTCCTCACCGGCAAATGATGATGATGACTACCCTGATGAACATGACACTCATGGTGATGGTGATGGTGATGGTGGCGATAGAGAGACTGATGTTCTTGATGGCAATTCTGGTGGGAGTGATGATCGAGCAGGTGATTATGAGATAGTCAGTCGAGACACCCAGACTCCAGTTGTTTATCTTGATGATCCTTGTGATACTCCGATTTTGACTACTCCCATCTTTCCGACACCCACTGAGACATTTCCCCCACCATCTACTTGATCTTCTAGGGTTGTACCAAAATTTGGACCATCTACTAGGACTAGGAGTCATAGTATCCTTAAGACCCTAGAGCCCTTGTTCTTAGATATAGGATTACTGGTCCTATTTACTTTGAGCTTCCATCTGATGAGGAGTAGCCTCATAGATGTTTATCCTGATGTCTGATGCTTTTGTATGTTTAGTGTTTATCTATGTTATCATTATGTTGTACTTGTCATGTTTATGTATCATGTTTCAGTGTATGCTAAGTATATCAACAATTTTGTACTGAAAACTTATATATATATATATATATATATATATATATATATATGAAAACTTGCATTTCAGTTATTTACTTGCTTATCAATCTTGTATCATTTATGTATTGTACTTGGTTACTCCCTACCTTGTTCATTTGCTCTGATACCTGTTGAATTTTGCTAATCTAATCTTGTATCATGACCTCTAACCAAATTTCTATGACCTAATGCAACAATTCAGGGGGAGTTTACTCCCTTTTTTGTTTAATGTTGACAAAAAGGGGGAGTAAGATGCATATAAGCATTAAGATCCATATCTAAGCATTTTCTTAAATTTTGAATTATTTCATATCTCAACTCACTTAGGGGGAGAGAAAATTTAACTTCAACACTTAATTTGTACCTCTCCTCTATTAAAATTGTGTTGTATGAGCTTTAAATTCATGATTATGGGATACAATATCTAAAAATTGATTTTGAATGCTTATATACTCAAGGTTTTGTCATCATCAAAAAGGAGAGATTGTAGGCTTTGCTCTTGATTTTTATGACTAACAAAATGTTGAGTACATATTATATACTAATATTTTAATTGTAGTTATGAGTTACAGGATACAGGCACCTCAAATTTTCAAAATAAAAGTATCATGAAGCTGAGCAATTTTCAAGTTTTGGGAAGTATTCTCATCTGAAAAAGGTCTCAAAGATGATCAATCATGGTTTACAAAAGATGTTTTGAAGTTTCGTTGATCTCTAAGTTTTAGGAGTTTTGGCACATGTTTTGACAAACTGCAGAACCAAGTGTCGACTCATGAATTGCCAAGTGTCGACACTTCAGAAACTGGCATGCAAAAATTCTCCACTGGCATGCCAAGTGTCGACACCTGAAATTTAAGTGTCGACACCTAAAACTCAAGTATCGACTCAAGTCCTGAGATTTTTTGAAAATACAGAACTTGCCATTTGGAGTATTTTTGTTCAAGTGTCGACACATGAGATTCAAGTGTCGATACCTGAAATTTAAGTGTCAACACCTGCTGGACCAAGTGTTGATACCTGGGAACCAAGTGTCGACACTTGGAAGTCAAGTGTTGACTCACGTATTCTGACAGCTTCAACGGCTCTATTTTCTGAGAGGTAGAATTCATCTTTTCAAGCTCCTAACGACTAGTTTTGATTCTCCAACAGTCTTAAACCATTTTTTGTAAGTTTTTGAAGTATTTAAGCTTCACCAAACTCATTCATGAAGCATTGAACTCCATTGAACACACAAAGTTAAATATTCTTTCAAGAACTTCACTTCCAAAAGCCAAAAAAGGAGCAATTCCATTGAAAAAGCTTACAAGCCCATCATCTCAACTTTCCAAAAGTGTCTTTGAGAAGATTCCAAAGAGAAGACAATACAAGCATCTTCAAGAGCCTCAAAGCTTCCACATTCCACTCTAGAAAAGAGTTTGATTATGCTTTTATTCTTGTATCTTTATCTTTATACTTTGTTGACCTAGCTTTCAAGGGTTTTTGAAAGTTGGTTGTTGAGGTTGTTGGTGAGCCAAAAGTACAAAACCAACTAGGGTTTAACTTGTGAGCCCGAAGATAAAATAAGTTGTAAAGATTGTTAGTGAGCCTAGGTGACAAAACCAACTTGGGTTTTGACTTGTGAGCCTTATAAAACAAGTCGACTGTAATCTTAAAGAGATTATAGTGAAAATTCTCAGGGAAAGCTTGGGGAGTGGACATAGGTGCTTTAGTGAACCGAACCATTATGAAACTTGGTGTTTGTGTGTGATTGCTCTTTCTATTACTTGCACTTTATTCTTTGCATTTAATTTATTGTTATCCACTGCATATCTTTGAGTTTAATCACATTGCACACAAACACTTCAAGACCCGGCACATAATAGCTTAAATTTTTGAAAGACCCAATTCACCCCCCCTCTTGGGCTCCATTTCTGGGCAACAGTTTAGTCTATGCACACTTACTAACCAAGTGAGATGCAAGTGGGAAGTAGTTCACCTTCTTCATTCTCCACCATAGTAATACCTAATTTTTTGTGTACTACTTGGGTGAGACTGACCCATTTACTATTGATATGGGATAGATGATTTTAACATCTATGGTGGAGAATGTCTTGGTGGGGTTTGGCATCTACCTCATAATGAATGTAATGTATGTAGATAGAGGGGTCAATTCCTTTTAAATTGGCAATAGACTGGCCGATAGCCTCTTTATGTTCCTTCAAAATACCAACTAATTATTCTTCCTAGTTAGGAGTCAAGTCTAATGCAATGATCACCTGAAGTGTGTCATTGGATTCTAGAATCACATACTTGAGCATTGTAGGAAGTGACTTAGTTTAATATAGGTGGTGATCTAAAAAGAGGGCTAATGTGGGTAATGGCTTATACTTCATATCCATGGGGGCATGGTTTCAGCATGGGGTGTATCTAATAGGTATTAACTTCTTTAATATATCCCTTTATATCAATGTCATCCACTTCAAAATGAGCCAAGTAGGTGTCTAGGGGATCTTGTGCAAGAATTATGAGTGTTTCTTCCTTTACAATGTCCTCCAATGTATCTATTTCGAAGCAAGTATCTATTGAAGGTCCTTGAGAAGAATCAAACATATTCAAACTCAGTTTCTTATTCTCAAATGATATGTCCATGACTCCTATCCTATAATTGATGCATGCATTTACATAGCTAGGAAGGGTTGGCTTAAGATAATGGAAAATTATCTTGGATTGCCACTTAGTTCCATGTTGAGGACTAGGAAGTCAACTAGAAAATAAAACTCATCTATCTTGACCAAGACATCCTTGAGCATCCCATGTGATACATTAATTGATTTATCAGCTAACTGTAGGGTGACCGATATGGATTTCAGTTCTTCAAATCCAAAAATTTCATACACCAAATTAGGTAAGAGGTTCACACCTGTCCCTATGTCTAGGAGAGCTTTTTCAATATGAAAGTCTCCTATAACATAGGAAATGAACTCCTAGATCGTTAAGCTTTGGAGGGGTAGCATGCTGGAAGATAGAACTAGCCTATTTAGTAAGGTGTACTTTCTTTGAGATTTGTGATCTAAATTTATATTTCTAGGTGCACAAATCCTTCAAAAATTTTACATATGCTAGACCTATTTGATTTTGCCTAGAAGGGGCAGATTAATTTGGACTTGCTTAAATAATTCTAACATCTTGTCGAGTCCTTCCTTATCCATAGGAATAGAGGCTTTTAAAGAATCCAAAAATGGGACTTTAGGCAAGTAAGGTGGCTTTAGTGAAGTTGGTTCATCTTCTACTTTTGGGTCCTCCTTGTTCTTGGGTGATTCATGTTTGGCCAGAGGTTCAATCTCATTGATTTTGCTAGTTTGTTCAAATAACCTTTCCATTCTTGAGAGTCATAATTGATTTGGCATATTTAGAAAAGGTTGCTGGGGTATTAGAGCTCTCAGCCATGAATTACCCTCTTAGGTTGCTCTCAATTTAGCTAGGTAATTTCCCTCCTATTGATGTGGTTGCTAGTTGACTTATTTGGATCTCTAGCTTAACAATGGATTACATGTAGGAGTGAAGGGTTTGGGTGTTGACTTTTTATTGTTCTAGCACTTGTAAAACTTTCTCCTCAAAAGCCGAGCTATGGCTAGTGGTGGATGGTTAAGGAGGATTTTGGAATTGGTGGTATGGTCCATGCATATATGTCAAGTCTGATAGTTGGGTCTAGGTATAGCAGGGCCAACCACTGGTTGTAATCTTCAGGAAAAATTTAGGTTGTTTCTCTAGTTGGGGTTATAAGTATTCGAATATGGATTATTTCTTGGACTACAAGCTTGTTGGGCTTGAACTTGCTGGACTTGATTGCGAACAAATTCAGGAAACTATGCTATGGCTGGACATTCAATTATATAATGGGTGGGACTAGAATAGATTATGCAAACTTTTTGTTATGCACTATGCATAGCTAGAGTATGAGAGTATCCCAAATTTATTATGCGATCCATCTTCTAGGATAACTCATCCACTTTGCGATCCATCTTTTGGGACAACTCATCCACCTTACTATGGATATCTATGTACTTATCAATTTTATAGATTCCACCCTTTTTCTGAGGGATGATGAGCCTGTTGTGATATAAGGTAGACATATGGTATAGGGAGTTTTCACTCAGTGTATCGTATAACTACCATGCC
The DNA here is from genome assembly GCA_021397845.1 of Areca catechu. Classification (NCBI taxonomy): domain Eukaryota; kingdom Viridiplantae; phylum Streptophyta; class Magnoliopsida; order Arecales; family Arecaceae; genus Areca; species Areca catechu. Next base: position 54,106,559 of record CM038041.1, read on the forward strand.
TCATCCTCACTTTTTAGAATAAAGGTTCCTCTGCATGAGTTATCAACCACCTACTTGTGTTTCTCTGGTAGGCCATCATAGAAATACTAAACTAGTTACCATTTTGGAATTATATCATATGGTTATTTCCAAATTAGACCCTTTAGCCTCTCCTATGTTTCGTGGAATATTTTTCCATCTATTTAGGAAAAATTGATTGTTTTTTTCTAATATGATTAATTTTTCCTATAGGGAAGTACTTCTTGAGAAATTCTTTCTGAAGTCAATCCTAGGTTGAGATGGTTATCGAATCTAAAGAGTTTAGCTAATATTTGGCTTGTCCTTAAGCAAAAATAAGAAAAGTTTCAACCTAAGGGCATCGTTAGAGAAGTTCTGGATTTTCACTATGGAACAAATCTTAAGAAATTCATCTAAGTGACTATAAGGATCCTCATTACTAAGTCCATGAAAAGATAGTAGTATATAAATAATGCTAGACTTAATATCATATTGAGTGGCCTCAATAGGAGGTGCTTGAATGCACAAAGAATAGGTATATGAGGATGGGATAAAATATTCCCTTAATGGGCATGGAGGATTGGCTTCACTAGGTGTAACCATGTTTCTAGCTCGAATAATCTTAAGGGTCATTTCTAGTTCTTCACCAAGTGGTTATAAGTCAAGTTGAAGTGATCATTGACCTAGCATGCAACCAAGAGGTTTATATAGGACAACCTAGTCTATTAAATTTTTATTTTATTTTATTTTATTTTAGTCTTTCTTTAAAGAGGAGAGGGAAAAAGAAAGAAGAAAGAGACAGAAGAGTTCTATAGATGCGAACCTATGGAGTCCTAAAGCTAAGAGAGAGGAAGAATTTAGTTAGGGTTTGATGTTAATTGCAAGCAAGTTAGCATAGAGTGGACGACTCTATCCTAGGTTTAACCTAGATCTAAACAGCTCCTAATTATCAAGGTTGCTTTTGAGCCCTCCAAGCCAGAAGCTAACCAACCAACTGGCCAGTTAAGTTGTGGGGCTCCCCTCATTGCTTTACTTAGATACCAAATAAATTGGCCAGATCAGTGAACAAAACCTATTAAGTAACAACTTTCCTTCAAGATCTTGTCCCTAAACCACTTGCCTAGATACTAGTTAACTGATCAACCCTAACTGATGGGGACCCTAAGTGGACCCGAAGTCTATTACAGTTTTGTCGAGTCCTGTAGTCGATTAGTCCTGAGTTACTTGAGTCCTGTACTGAAGTAAGTCAATTGAGTTCTGAGTCATATAATAAAGTGAGACAACTAAGTCAGTTTAGTCCACATAGTCAAGTCTAGTTTAGTCCAGTCGAGTCCAATCGAGCCCGTTCAAGTCATGTTCAAGAGGAGAGTCAACAGCAAGGAGATTCACCAGACCCCTCCAACCCCTCCAACCAGAGCTGGCCTTCATGCACCTGGACCCTTTCATGCCACCAAGCTCGCAAGAGAGAGCTCCAGTCCAAGACAGGCCCATTGTTGACCAGGCCAATCAGGGTTTCTTGGCCCACAAGTCAGGGTTTCTTAGCCCTCAAGTTATGTACCCTGGGGTGAATCTATAAATACTACCCCTCCCCTCTTACATGAATTATCTTTTTTTTATGATTACAAACAAAAAATTATTTTGATATGAGTTTTTAGTTTTCTTCGGATTGGAGTGGGTGTGATGCCCTGGTTCCTTATTCCTGAGTGCAAGCCCTAATCCCTTGGTGACTTCTACACTCACCAATGATCCTCCCCCTCTCTGTCCTGCATCAACTTGGTATCAAAGCCCAGCAGATTAGGGTTTTCTCTTCCTCCCAGCTTCCCATCGTTCCTCCTGTCCAGATCTCCGTGTGCCTTCTTCTCAAACCTCGGTTAGCCACCGAGGTCCGTCAATGTCTTGCACCCGAGCCCCTCTCCTCACCATCGCTCGTGAAGCCCGTCTCCAACACCACCTCTGATCAAGTCTCCCCCTTAGCCTCCATCGTGTGAAGCCTCCCACATCGCCCTATTCCTGCTCACCGCATGCAGCCGACGCCCCAACCCCCCTTCCCCAGCGGGATCTCACGTCCCTCGCCGTACCCCTCCCCCTCCACCCCGATGAGTTCCATGCCAAGCCCAGGTCGTCGCCACCACCCTCACCGACCCTGGCCTCGATCGTGCAGCTAGCCGCGATGTCCCGTCCGTGGGTCGTTCATCCCCTGCAGATGCCGGGCTTCCCCCTAGCTCCCATGGGCGCCCGCCCTCCTACGGCCCTTGTGCAAGTCACCGCCAGGCCAGGGGCGCCGCCCGCACCCTTCCCTGTGCCACCACCACCGAGGCCCGGGATGCCCCCCCACAGCTGCCCTTGCCGACCCCAGCCTTGGCCACGCAGCCAGCCACGGCGTCTCGTCCGCCCCCCCCGTGCCCCAGCTCTCCGCTCCACTGGATCACCTCCCATCCATTCCATCATCTCCGCCCAGCGCCAACCACCGACTACCATCCCGAATCTCGGCCACCGTCTTGACTCTCCGCCACTACCGGAACTCCATCCCGCTTGCAACCGAATGGAATTGACCTAGCCCTGGATCCATCCGTGCCATCTGCCATGGCATCTCCTCCCTTCTGATTAGAAAACCTCATCGGAGAGCACTTCGCCAAGCCAGCCGTGCCGTCATCTAGCATCTCTGTCATCTCCGGTGGGCTCTCTTCCATTCCCGCCACCATCCCTGTTCTGGTTTTGGACCGTGGAGAAGGAGAATAGCCACAGCACGAACGTGAATGCAGCTCCCAGCCTTGTTGCCGATTTCAATGCATGATTTCTGGAGCAGCACGATTTCTGGAGCAGCACGATTTCTGGAGCAGCATGGATCTTAGTGCTGAACAATCTTCAAAGCGGCACTAATCTTAGAGTAGCCAACAAAAAGAAAAAAATATGAGGAAAAAAAGAAAAAGAAACAAAAAAAAAAGTGAAGAACCAGTCTTTTTTGTGATTGGTTCCGGTTCCATCAGACCCTCGCTCACCCAAACTCGACGAAGTCGAGTTCTACCCATCACAGGGGAATGATGGGGACCCGAAGTGGACCCGAAGTCTATTACAGTTTTGTCGAGTCCTGTAGTTCATTAGTCCTAAGTTACTTGAGTCCCGTACTAAAGTAAGTCAATTGAGTTCTAAGTCATGTAATAAAGTGGACAACTGAGTCAGTTGAGTCCACTTAGTCAGGTCCAGTTTATTAGTCCAGTCGAGTCCAATCGAACTCGTTCAAGTCATGTTTAAGAGGAGAGTCAGTAGCCAGAAGATTCACTAGACCCCTCCAACCCCTCCAACCAGAGTTGGCCTTCATGCACGTGGACCCTTTCATGCCGCCAAACCTGCAAGAGAGAGCTCCAGTCCAAGATAGGCCCACTATTGACCAGGCCCACCATGGTTTCTTGGACCACAAGTCAGGATTTCTTAGCCCTCAAGTTATGTACCCTAGAGTGAATCTATAAATACCACCCCTCCCCTCTTGTATGAATTATCTTTTTTCTTATGATTACAAACAAAAAATTATTTTGATCTGAGTTTTGAGTTTTCTCTGGATTGGAGTGGGTGTGACGCCTTGGTTCCTTGTTCTTGAGTGCAAGCCCTAATTCCCCTGGTGACTTTACGCTTGCCAGCGATCCTCCCCACTGTGTCCTGCATCAATGATCTTAAATCTAAGGATCACTTGCACAACTCTTTCTAAAAGAATCATCTTTTAACAAGTAAGACTTCCATAAGATGTTTTCATGACAGATCAATTCAGTGAACTCATACCCTGATGAGCACCCACATCCATGTATGAGCACCCTACACAAGTGGTTGTGAAACCAACCACTCTCTACATTGAGCATACATAGGATGTGCCAGTCTCTTCTGAAACATCGATCCCTATTTGATGATTCTATGACTAAGAATATTTTATATTAGAATTTATAAGATCTTAAGTCTCACTATTATGAACTTCATCATAACTCAAAATCCATTGCCTTAATCAGTGAAATTCATCATAATCCTGAAACAAAAAGGTATAAGACAACATATGATGAATCAAAATACCTTTTATTAATATAATATTATATATGAGTTAGGAAAATTTTATAGAAAAGTTCTTGTTATAAAGAATTATGATTGACTTTCAGGATACTATTCTTTCAATCTCCCACTTGCATTAAAGCCAATCACCCTTGAATTTAATTTCCATACAATCTAAATGGTGATCAAACTACTATTGTAAAAGGGTTTTAGTCAATGGTCTGCTATGTTGTTCTTTGTATCTACTCATTTTATGACCACATCTTGTCTTTGAATGATTTTACAAATAAGATGGAAGCATCTAAGGATGTGCTTGGACTTTTGATGAGACCTTGGTTTCTTAGCTTGTGCAGTAGCTCCAGTGTTATCATAATAAAGTGGCATCGATTATTATATCACAAGAACTACAACTAACTTCGAGATAAACTTCTTCATCCAGATAGCTTCCTTAGTAGCTTCACAAGTAGCTATGTATTCTGCCCCAGTAACTAAGTCAGTTATAGTTTGTTGCTTGACACTTTTCCAACTCATTGCACCTTCATATAGAGTAAAGACATACCTTGATATGGATTTACTAATCTGGATCTGATTGAAAATTAGAGTCAATAGAGTCTTTTAGTTTTAAATCTGATCCTCCAAATATCAAAAAAATATTTTTAGTCCTTTTAAGGTACTTAAGAATATTTTTCATAGCTTTTCAATGATCCTCCCCTGGATCAACCTGGAATCTACTTGCTATGCCTAAGACATAAGCAACATCAGGCCTGGTACATAATATGGCATACATGATTGATCCTTTAGCTGGAGGATAAGGAATCTTGCTCATCCTTTGTCTTTCTTCAAGTATTTTAGGAGACATCTTTTTAGAAAGATGTATGCCTTTACTCAAAGACAAGTAATCCCTTTTACTTTGCTCAATATTGAATCTTTTCAACACTAAGTCAATGTACCTAGATTGGGATAAGCCGAGCATCCTCTTGGATCTATCTCTATAGACCTTTATACCTAGTATATAGGATGCTTCTTCTAAATCCTTCATGGAAAACTTTTTAGATAGCTAAGCTTTGACCGATTGCAATATTATAATATATTCTCAATGATGAGTATGTCATCAATATATAATATTAAGAAGACAATGGCACTCCCACTTTTCTTCTTATATACACATGGTTCATCCATATTTTTGATGAAACCAAATTTCTTGATTGCTCATCAAAGAAAATATTTCAAGTCCTCAATGCTTGCTTTAATCCATAAATGGATTTGTTAAGCTTGCATACTTATTTTGGTCTCCCACTTGAGACAAACTCTTCTAGCTATGACATATAGACTTCTTTCTCAAGACACCCTTGTGAAAGGTAGTCATATCCATTTGCCATATTTTATAATCATGGTATGCAGCTATCCTAATGGACATGAATATATCTACTGGCAAAAATGTTTTATCATAGTCAATTCAATATCTTTGTCTGAAACATTTTGCCACTAGCTTAGCCTTGTAGGTCTATCCTAATGGACTTGAAAATATCTACTGGCAAAAATGTTTTATCATAGTCAATTCAATATCTTTGTCCGAAACTTTTTGCCACTAGCCTATATAGCCTTGTAGGTTCTACTTGGCCATCTGCTCCAATCTTCCTTTTGAAGACCCATTTTCACCTTATTGGGTTTACTCCCTCAGGTGGATCAACCAAGGTCGAAACCTGGTTGGAATACATGGAGTCTATTTCAGATTTCATGCATTAATCAATTTATCACAGAGTCTTTACTCTTGACAGCTTATGTATAAGTCACAAGATCATCATCTTGGATGATGCTTGCTTTATTGTCATTTCCAATGACAAAGCCATATCTGAGAGGTGCATTTTGCACTCTCTCTGACCTATAGAGATGAGGTGTGTGTTGTGGTTGTACCCGATTAATTGATACTTGTGGTTGAAAAATTTGAGGTTGATTATCTTTAGGAGTAGGTTGTTGATCTTGAACTTCACTAAGTTCAGTTATCCTTCCATTGCCTCTTTCTTGGATAAATTTTTTTCCAAAAAAGTGGCAATGCCTACTGACAAAAATCTTTTATTTAGTAGGATGATAAAAGAGGTATCTAATACTCTCTCGGGGATAACATGTGAACCTACATTTATCAACCCCAGTACTTAGCTTATTTCCAAATATTTCTAACATAAGCAAGGCTACCCTAAGTCTTAAGATATTTAAGACCTGATCTTTTGCCTTTCCATAATTTATATGGAGTACTAGCTACTAATTTTGATGGTACTCTATTTAATATATAAGTAGCAGTCTCTAGGGCATAACCCTAAAAAGATACAGGAAGATCAATGAAGCTTATCATGGACCTTATCATGTCTAACAAGGTGCAATTCCTCCTTTTTGCTACAGCATTTAATTATGGTATATATGGAGGTGTCTATTCTGAAATAATACCATTATCCTTAAGATGATTAAGAAATTCACTAGATAAGTATTCTCCCTTAAAATGGCTCTCAGTTATCTTAAGCATGTTAAGCAGCATTGGTAATGAAAGGTTAGTTTGTTCATGTAATAGTTCATGACAAACTAAGAGAAGGAATTAGAGAGTGATTGTAGGATCAAGTCTAGATTAAGCTCTCCATCCATAACAAGCCCTAATTGACCTAATCAAGTGATTAAGTTAATCATTTTTAGCACATAGCTTGAACAAATGAGTTCTCACTCATATGTACTCTGAACAACTACTTTGATATTTCGTATCAGGCAGCCTCACTTTGCTCTCCATAAAGCATTTTAAGATTGAGCAATATGGATTGAGGTTCCATTTCTTCATATTATCTCTATAATTCATTATGTCATATTTTTTATGTGGCTTTTCCTCTGTAGCATCATCTCTAATCAAATCTGGATCAGGAGAATTGAGGATGTAGTAGACCTTCTCCTGAGTTAAGATAATTCTCAGGTTCTTTGACCAATCCACATAATTAGGACCAATCAACTTATTAGCATCTAAAATACACTATAGTAATAAAATAGAAGCCATAATATTAATCTACATAAAGAATAATATATAAGCAGACCACTCAAGATGATATACATAACTAGATAAGGACTTGTCAATCTAATTATCTTCCACTATTTTTGTATGAATACCAAAGCCCTCCTTATAGTAAGCGAGAAACCCTAATAGGGTTTCCTTAGTGGGGTTGAGATCTCAATTCCTTATTAATACCTTGTATTACACAACAAACATTCATGAGTTGAAGGATAGGAAGTTCTCTTTTACAATTATGACCCATGCAACTCTCAACATGACAACTAGCTCAAGACACTTATAGCCTTGTGTTACAAAACAAACTATAATATCTTAGTTTAGTTAGACCCTTCATTTCCATATAGTCATGTTTGAATAATATTGTCCTTGTGTTACACAATAAAGCAACACCATCAATCATGCAATAAAACATTGATGCACCAAAATAAATTTTACATCACATCCTAGAGTAGGCCTTGTGTTACACAACTTAACATGAATTTGGCTTAGCATGAAGGAAGGTAATTAATAGTGTTTTAATCAATTAGTAATTCCAATTCAAGGTCTAAATCAATCAAATTGGCTAGGTAAGTGAGAGAGAGGTGGGAGGCCCCCTGTGCTTTTCTTAGATACAAAAAATTTGATCAGGTAAGTAACGGATCCAATTAAAAATCACGTTCTCTTTACCTTCCCAAAGCTACTTTCCTAGACACCAATTGATCAATCAAATCCTAAATAGATTTGCATTATGATTTTATAACACTACAACTAAATATAATTTTTTAAGAGGGCTTTCATGGTCTCATGCACATCCAAATACTATAAACTATCTAATAGGCATATAATACCACAACATTATATGTGCCAAGTGTGTCATCATTCTAGGACAACCTTACAATATAGCAAGCATCCATCGCTATCTTAGGACAACCTTATTTAAGAATGATGATTGAATAATTGAATATATCTCTCTATCGATTTGGATTTAAGTGAAATACCTAATCAGTGGTATATATTAACCAAAATATGCTACAACTATCATGATAGATATAATTAGATAGTATATAATCTTTCAAATAATTAATTAACTATTAATTGAGTGAATCAACGTGGCTCTGATACTACTACAGGGTTAAGGTTGCATAACAGAAGACTGAATTTCAAAATTTGAAAACCTTGAAACCCTTGTCAACCAAAATCCTAGACCCATAATCCCTTAACTATGATAATTAATAAGGCAATATATTAGATATAGAAGAATACATGTTATGCTAATATTCTTTATTTTACTAGGAACACAAGTGTATATCCTCTAAAGATAATCCACATAAAAACTAGATCAAGGAAGCACTCCTATTTCTTGCTTCCTTGATTAGAAACTCCTTTTGACAATATTTCTTCTTTCGATAGCCTTTCCCCCCTTCTAAGACCAAACCTTTCGAAAAGCACTTCAAAACCTCTCCAAAATCTCTCTTACTATCCTATTATCTTTTTTAATTCTTTTCCTAAGCCCTTGTCTTAAAAAGGACTTATCTTAAAATAAAAGACTTGTCCTTACAAGAGAATAATTTGAGTTGTCAAGACAAACTTCAGATGAATTTGCTTCAATCACCGAATCCTTTAAATAATTAGGGAGGAAGCGCCAAAAGCATTTTTTTCTCAATCCTTAATTTGATATTTTATATATCAGATAAGATCCTTCAAGCAAAAGGAGTCTCTAGGCAAAAAGGTGTTAAGTAAAACCGTAAACATACGGTATTTCACAAATACTTTGCACCAAGAGTAGCTTGTCGCAACTCTTTAGAATAAATTGATAATTAAGTCTTTAACTAATAAACTAAATACTTGGTCAACCATCCTAAAAGGGGTATAGAATAGATGGTCTTATCGAAAAAAGGTGATCAATAAGCAAGACTCTTGTCCATTCCATGCACCATATATCCCAAGCATTGCATCCTTTCATGTGCCCACATGAATTTACGTCCAAAGTTTTTCCATTTAACCAGTCAAATCTAGTTCACATGGGCATGGATAAGAGATGATAGGGGATAAGGTTTATCAATAAAAAGATAATTTAATTGTAGAAGGACTCTTGGTTCTAATGTACCCCTTATTTTGTGCATATGCCCATATTGGCACCAAGAGTCCCAAGCTGTTGGCTATAAAATTAGGATAAATCTTAGTTTGGCTACCCCACTTAAGGCACAACTCAATTTAAGTTCTACTCAAATTTGTTAGCATAAATATCAAGTATTTAAACCTAACTAATTAAGTTAGGAGTTAGGCTAGCCAACATATGCTAGTATGTTAATTAGCTAGCCAATTAGGATCCTATGACCCTAATAAAAATATATGACTTTTTTGATCAATTCCTTAATATGGTAATCCTTTGGGCACTGCATCTAACTAGTACTAGGTCTAGGTTTACGTCGATGTACTTCGATTAAAAATCAACTAATCAAATTAGGTCAAATCAAGCTAACCCTAGCTACCAATTTGAGTCATCTTTTAAATTGACTTCTGAATTCACTCAATTTAATTCATGAAAACCTACAAGATATGATTGACATCTAGAAACATATCATGCCTACTAGAAGATGATAAAATTAATAAAAATTATCAAAATACCCTTTAGTGGCAAGTTACCATGCATTTCAATCCTTCGATCTTCCTTTATCCCGAATAAGTGATGGATATGAAAAATTATCAAACCCTCATACTTTATTCATTCAAATCTTAAATCACTAATAAAGATTCGATCAATGAATGATTAGAAATCCTTTTCTAATTTTATCCTGCTTTGATCAAAGACTTCTGAGTCATCATTTGATGAGATTGCATAGGATAAATACTCCTCTTACTAGGAATGATCAATCCTTATTGACTTACTTATAACCTTCATACACAATTCATCAATCCATGAATTGTTGGGGAACCAAGGAAATGGGAACAGTGTGGCACGGCCCAAAACATGCAATTTAAAAACTTTTTCTAGATTACATGATATAGCAGAAGTAGATAAATAATTTATCTAAGCATGTTAATCTAATTAGCATAGGTTCTCTATGCAGACTTGATGCATGTGTAGAATAATGTATGTATGAAATCAAGCATCCATTGAATGAAAATCAGAACTATTCTAGATTCACACAATGATGCAACAGATTATAATATATCAATCACATAATCTAAAGCCATACCTTAATGACGATCACCTGGGACTATACCAATATGTGTGAAGAGCTCGGGTGTACCTGCAAGGAACAAGATCGGGCTCTGCAAGCGATGCGCACGCACCACCTCAATGGGTGGTTCACATCGTGTAGCACGATTTCTTCTCCTTCCTTCGAGGTGCTAGTCCCTCCGAAAACTTTATTGGATTGACTCCTCCTTCAACTCCTTGAAGAAGGCCGGACACCTTCAACTCCTTTGAAGGCTGATTTGCTGCAACAATGCTGGAACGAAGATGCTTGAGAATATTTTTCCAACGCTCTGTCCCAAACCTTCAATAGAAGGTATGCACTCAAGGATCCCCCCAAAACTCACTATTCCCTTCAATAATATCTAAGAAATCGAGATTCAAATCTTGATCTCATGTGCGCTATTCTCCAAAGGGACCAAGAACAGCAGCAAGGAGAGTTGGAGGAAGAATTAGGATGATTGAATCCCTTCCAGCAATCCAGCAAGGGAGAGATTATATGGAGGAATGAGACTTTTGGGATTCAGAAGGGGTTATGAGCCTTTTGGGATTTAGCAACACATATCATAAAACCCAGAAATGCATCCATTAAATCCCCACAACAATTATAGAATTAAATGAAGCAGTGTCGGTTTACAATAGTCTGACAGATGAGTCAACTCGACCATTCGAGCTGACTTGTCTTGAGTCGACTCATTCAAAAGAGTCGGCTTGAATAGAAGTTTGACAACACCTTGTCAAACGAGTCTGAAATGATTTCCAATCGTTCACATGCCAACAAAGCAAAAAGAAACCCTCGATTTGTGATCCCATAGGTTCAAATACTAAACTGGTAGCACGAGAACTTTCTAGTACCAACCAAAGTTGCCATCTAGCAATGAAGGCTGCGTTCGGATAGGTTGAAGGTTGCAGAGCAACATGAACCTGTTGAATATGGAATATCAGTGAACTTATTTCTTGAACCTTCTAATGCTTCGGATGGCATAAGGTTAAACTGCCCAACCCCAATCATTCTATCTCAATATATCTCAAACAAAGAATCCCTGTAACTTCTTACAAGCAATGCCCTAGCCAAGGTTTTTCTCAATTGAGGCATATTAAGCATTCAATCCAAACCATTTGGAGAAATCAATCCTATCTCGATCCTACTACTGCTACATAATTACTTGACTATACCCAGCAACTTTCTATCACCAGATTAAAAATCAGGGGAGTCCAGCACCTAAGAACAGTGAGTTACTTGCAAGCTACCATAGTGATCTAAAGTCAGAGGAATAATTCATGTCCATATTCTAATGCAAGACTTCTCTTCAACAGAAAGAGAATCTCGTATGAGAGTCAGGTTTAGTGAAGTGTCAAACACAACACCGATGTCATACCAGCATCTCCATGCTACTTGGTTAAGAGGACAACCAACAGATATAATATCAACGACCTACTCTCGATACACCATCATCCTGAAACAGCATATCCTTTGGTTGTGAACCAATTTATAAATTACATGACGCTTCCTCTCTACATCACATACAAGGTAGCTCAAAGGACATCATCACACAAGAGTTCAATTTGGAAGATGTCATGTGATGAACAACCAGAAAAAACTTTTTATTCAATTCAATAATTCATATACATATACATGAGTTGCACAACTACTTACAGCCTAGACGACTAGTTTGGGACATACATTTCCCAACAACACCCACCTAGACTAAAACCAATTAGAATAGAATATGATTTCCCATCTTTCTTTTATAGTCATCGAACTCTTGTACTCCAATGGCTTTAGTGAAGGGCGGCCAAGTTCTCCTTACCAGCTATCTTCAGAAGTTTGATGTCACCTCGTTCAATAATCTCTCGGACAAGGTGATAATGACGTAGAATATGCTTGGTCCGTCAATGTGAATTCGGCTCTTTGGCTTGAGCTATAGCTCTAGTGCTATCACAATATACTCTAATATGACATCTAAGGAAGGTGCCACTCCTAGCTTGCCTAGGAACTTCCACAGCCACACAGCCTCTTTTGATGCATCCGATGCTACAATATACTCTACCTCGCAAATAGAATCGACCAACGTATGCTGCTTGGAATTTTTCTAGCAAACAGCTCCACCATAAAGGGAAACACAAAATCAGACACACTCTTATTGTCATCTCTGTCTGACTGAAAATTGGAGTCACTATACCCTATAAGTTTTAAGTTAGAATCTCCATAAATAAGCCATTGGTCCTTAGTATTTCTCAAATATTTAAGGATGTTCTTAATAATTTTCCAATGAGCTACACCTGGGTTAGACTGGTATCTACTCACTACCCCTAGTGAGTATGCCATATATCTGGTCTAGTACATAGCATAGCATACATAATAGAATGTACTACTGAAGCATATGGAATCTTACTCATATGCTTTCTTTCTTCGAGAGTTGTCACACAATCCTTCTTGGAAAGAGTAATTAATTCCATGACCTATCAAAAGATAGCCTCTTTTAGAATTTTCCATGCTGAACCGCTTCAACATAGTATCTATGTACATAGATTGGGACAATCCCAGAAGCCCTTAGATCTATCTCTATAGACATCATACCCAGTATGAATGAGGCTTCACCCAAGTCTTTCATAGAAAATTGAGATGAAAGCCAGACCTTTATTCCTTATAATGCTGGAATGTCATTCTCGATTAGGAGAATGTCATCCACATACAAAACAAGAAATGCAACTATAGAACCATTTGCTTACTTATATATACAAGGTTCCTCTCTGTTCCTAACAAAGCCATACATCTTGATACATTTATCAAAGCACATGTTCCAACTCTGAGAAGCCTGCTTCAGTCCATAGATGGACCTCTGAAGCTGCACACTTTAGACTCATCTGTGCATGTGAACCCTTTAGGTTGCATCATATACATCTCCTCCTCCAACTCACCACTTAGGAAAGCTATCCGGATATCCATTTGCCAGATTTCATAATCTAAATGTGCTGCCAAAGCAAGCATAATCCGAATGGACTTGAGCATTGCCATAGAAAAAAATGTCTCATCATAGTAAATACCATAACGCTGACGATACCCCTTGATAACCATATGGGCTTTATAGGTTTCCACTTGCCCATCTGCACTCCGCTTTCGTTTGAAGATCCAATTGCACTCAATGGGTTTTATCCCTTTAGGTGGATAAACCAATATCCATACATTATTGATTTCCATGGATTCCATTTTGAATTTTATAGCTCTCAACCATGACTCAGAATCATAGCTTAAAATTGCATCCATATAGGTGATCAGATCCTCATTGTTCTCATCGAGCTCGACAGGATCACTGTCCTGGACCAAGAAACCATAGTATCCATCCGGTTAACATGGTACTCTCTAAATCTCCTTAATGGTTATACAATAGGATCTGGATCTGATCTAATAAAATCTAGTTCTATACAGCCTTAGAGTGAGAAGGTTTTTTCTATCTATTGAACTTCTCCAAGTTCAACCTCAGCAGCTTGAGTGCCTTCACCGAGGTACTCCCATTCTAAAAAGGTTGCTCTAAGACTGACGAACAACTTTTGTTCCTTAGGCAGATAGAAATAATACCCTTTTGATTCTTTAGTATAGCCAACAAAAAGATATTTATCAGACTTAGGTCCTAGTTTATCCATCTCCAAATGTCTGACATAAGCCGGATACCCCCAAACCCGAAGGTGAAAGAGAGTTGGCTTGTATCCAGTCCATATCTTAATGGTGTTTTATCAACGAACTTACTTGGAACCCTATTTAGAAGGTAAGATGCTGACTCAAGAGCATATCCCCAAAAGAATTTAGGTAGATTAGCTAAGCCCATAATGGATCGAACCATGTCCAACAGAGTTCGATTCCTCCTTTCAGACACACCATTTAACTGAGGTATCCTTGGAGGGGTCCATTGAGAGAGAATCTCATTCTCCTCAAGATAAGTCAGAAACTCACTAGAAAGATATTCACCACCATGATCTAATCGAAGGGTTTTAATAAACTTCCTAGTTTGTTTTTTAACTTCATTATAATAACATTTGAACATTTCAAATGATTCATATTTATGTCTCATGAGATAGACATAACCGTGTCTCGAAAGATCGTCCGTAAACATAATGAAATAACTATATCCATCTCTTGCACTGATATTCATAGGTCCACATACATCAGTATGTACTAGACTTAGAATATCACTAGATCTTTCACCCTTTCATGTAAAAGGTGACTTGGTCATTTTTCCAAGGAGACAAGATTCATAAGTTGGTAAAGATTCACTCTCAGTGACATCTAAGAGACCCTCTCTGATGGGGACATCAAGCTAAGGCAAAAGATTTCAAGCAACTCACTTTTAAAGAAGCTACTTCCATGAGCTGACTCAAGAAGGAGAGCTCCAATTTTTATGAGTCAACTCATGCACCTTGTGTTGACTCAACCTGTCTTTGAGTTGACACCTTTATGGTTATCAAATCTTCTTTATTTGACACTTGCAAGTTTATTGGAGCACCACTTGAAGCATCCTTGAAAGAGCCTTGGATGCCATTCCTTTATGACACTTGGGAGTTCCCTTTTGATTACATTTGGAGGCACCCTTGAATGACATGTGGAAGATCCCCTCAATGACACTTGGAGGTCCTTTTTGAGCAACACTTGGAAGACTCTCTTAATGACACATGGCAGCATTTCTTGTTCACCTCATCACATTCACTTGAAGGACATTCCCAACTGGAGGCCACTTCATCAAGATTCTTTTGGGGATCAGATGAGAGGAAGAAACCACCTACAAATTCCCCAACAAGTCTCCAACAAATCTCCAAGAAATCTTCAACTAACATGACATGTAGGATGCCACTTGGTTCTCCACTTCATCAGCCATCAAGGCCTTTACATCAGTAAGGAGAGCCACATGGAGGACACTTGGCATCACATGGGATGAGTTTCTAGAAGGAAATATTGTTGGAACTACTTTCTTATTAGAAAAACTAATCTAGAGATTAGTTAGGAGTTAGTTCTAACTAATCTAGGGATTACTTATGGGATAACACTCTCTTGGCCGAATTAAGTGGAGCCCCTTGGCCTATAAATAGGGCCCAAGCCTCTTTTCTTGTAATCAATTTCCATTTAATATTTAATTGATGCATGATATTGAGTTTGGTTTTCTATCTTCTTGCTGAATTCTAGTCTTGGTTTTTCCTTGTGTGGAGAGGGTGAGATGCCCTTAATCTAGCTAGTTTTCTTCATTCCCTAGTCTTAGAGGTAGGTCACTCCTTGAGGGAGAGGGTGAGAGGCCCATTTTTCACTTCAAAGAAGTTTTAACAAGGTCCTTGAAGTGCACTCCAAGAGGGAGAGGGTGTGAGACCCAAAGCTTGCCGCCTAGCTTCAATCCATCCCTAACTTTTCTTCTCCTTACTTTTCTTTGTTACATTCCTTTTTTCAACTTGCTTCCACACCTTATATCACTTTCTTTGCAGGTTCTCTTGATTGATTTGAAGTTGAAGATGAAGGTTCTTTGCCATGATCCAAGTGCAAGGTGAGTTCACAAGTTGAAGGAGTTCTAATCTTACAATCTAAATCTCTTTCCTAGAGTGATGTAACCCTTCCACCAAATGTTTAGCCATCATTGTTGGTAGGAAAACCTTTCCTAAGTTTCATTAGATCAGATAATTTTAAGGTTAACTTGCCTTAGTGACGGTTTCCTTGCCATAAAGATCCTATTCTTAGTTTGAACTAGATCTACATTGCGGGTGTTATAATTTAAATCATCTAGTCTCTTTCATGAAAATTCTTTCCTTGGATTAATTTAGCTCATTTTTGTGTGGATTTATTGCTCAATTTAGCTTACTAATCATCTTGCTTGAATCTCCATCCATCATGAATGCATGATCTCTTCCTTTCCCGTATCACTCTCCCACCAACTTATTTATCCTGTTCTTGTTTATCTGACCTAGCCTATAGTGCCAGAGATAAATATCACTGACCTTATCTAACCTAGGGTGTTTATTAGTAGTGTACAATGGTAGTAACAGGTTGTGATAGTACATATACGACCTTCTTCAATTATCTATTCATCACATTAAAACCATTCAACGTGATTTTGCAAATATCATTCTTTATAAATAATTCATAACTTTCATTGGCCAACAGGCCTACAGAAATGATAATTACAAGAAAAGAAGGAAAAAAATGACAATTATCAAGAATGACAATACAATACTCAAAAAACAAGAAAATAGTTCCCAATGCCAGAACTGGAGCTTGACTTTCGTTCCCAATATTCAAGAACCTCTCATCACTTCCGAATCTCCTACTAACTTGAAGTCCCTACAAAGAATTGTAAATATGGTAAGGACTTTTGGTATCCAATACTCAGCCAGTAGTATCACAAATAAAGAAACTACAAGGATTATCATATAAATACCTTGACCAGCAACACCTTACTGCTTTCCCTTCTTTGGCATGTTCGGGTCCATAGTAGCAAGGTAAGCAGAACAGTTTTGCTTCCAGTGACCCAGCTCTCGCAAAAGAAGAACTTTGCCTTACTCTTGTCAGCCTTTACCCTCTTAATCTGACTAGGCTGAGCACTTTGCACCTTCTTATTCTTTTTCTTCTTCTTCCTTTTCCTGAAGGGACAATATCCTGCTCCAGAATCTCCCACCAGATTTACCAACCCCACATTGAGGTTGTGGTCTCTCTCATAAGTTTGCAGTAGTCCTAACATCTCATGATGGTTTATTGTAGGCCTATTCATTTTGAAATTATCAAGAAAGACCTGGTAGGAAGGGAGCAAAGAATTCAATATCGCATCCTTACCAAGCTGCTCATGCAAAGGACATCCGAGTTTGCCCAAGCACTCAAATAACTCGATCATGTACATTACATGATCAGTCATCGAAGCTCCATCATGCATACGTGTGTTATAGATGGTGGAAGATATCCGGTATCTCTCTGTATCATCTGGAGTTCCAAAAGATTCCTTTAACTTTTGAAGAATCTCCTCTGACTGGGCCTTCTCAAATTTATGACTGAACTCGTCATTCATCATAGCCAACATTATGCAATGCACCGTGGTGTGGTCAGAGATCCACTTCTGGTAAGTGTCCCTGATAGTGCCACGAGCATTGGGGGCTGGGATCTCTGGTACCAGATCGGTTATCACATAGAGGATCCGCTCGTGCTCCAGGACTATCCTGAGTTTTCGATACCAGCTCTCAAAGTTGGGCCCAGAAAGTTTATCATTATCTAATAATGACCGGAGCGACAAAGTTGTCGACATTATCAGAAAAAGGAGAACAAGACCTATCAGATATGAATTATTTAAAAAATCCTAAAGACATGGATTTTTGTCTCAAGGTTTCTCCCTCTATTTTATTCAAACTGGTAGCCTCAACACTCCAATCCAAAGAATAACATTTATCCTTTAGCGAGTACTAGGATCCAATGGACTACATATGAGCCCGACTTTGGCCAGCCAACCCAGATGCATCTAAAGGTAGGTACAATACCAATTGCTTCTCTAAAGAACTCCTAGTAATCATTTTGCCCCAGGGGTCCTCACAATCGAGCTTTGGACCTCCTATTGAAGGCCCTGGTTAGGTCCAACCATTAACATGATCAAATTCAATGCTTCTAACTAATCCATGATCAAGCCCGATTTTGGCCGGCCTACCTGACCACGTGTTAAGATATCGCACTGAGCCATCATATGTTGAATGGAAATCCTACTTGCCTGATGACCACCCGTTCTTTGGAACTACCGATGATCATCCAACTTATGGACTCATTGCCAATCCAACTTAATAAGAGGTTAAGACTCGGGTTATCGCATAACTTAGTCTTTTTATGGACCTAATAATTTAGAGGGTTTAAATTTTGTGACATTTGAAATGAAGACATGGACCTTGATCAAGAAAACTCCCACCAAATACTTGAGGGTTTCTAGATCAATTTGGTCTATGGGCACATATAAATCAGTCAGACTGATTAACCTTATTTGACATGGGTCAACTCGAATCAATAGATAGTCTAATCTGATCTGATTCACCATATTAACTAGGTAAGTAAGATCAAGGGATGGGTTAAGCCAAGTAAACCTCTTGCCTTAGACACCAACCATGAGTTGGCCAGGTAAGAGTTAGCCCCAAAGAACCTTGATCACAACTATCAAACTTATCTTAGACATTAAGTGGTTTACCAGACTCAATCAAACTAACCTAAAGACCTGGGCTCACCACGAAGCCATGAATCAAGTCCATTTAGATGTATGGACTGATCTAACTAACTATTAGAGAGATCTATAAAGGAAAGACCTAATTTAACTTTTGATTAGTCTTTTCTCTATTTAATCCATTCATCTAAACCTAGGTCTAACCTATTTAAGGATCCAATTCTAGCTAACCCAATCAATCCATGGTTTATCAATCATGACTTAAGATTAGAATCATATCCTAAATCTTAAAAATATATAACTTAATTCTTAATTAAGTATATCACACTAATTAAAACATTTTCAAAATCAAGTGAAACAATTTCATAAAAATCTAAAGCTTCAAATTACTGTTTCATAGTTTTCTAGTCGAGTCAGCTCTTCCAGAACACCAAAAATAGATAGAATAAACTATTGCATAAAAGAGTTAGCTCTTGCTGGTCGAGTCAGCTCTTCCAGAATACAGTTTTCTGGTCAATTTAACCCTTGCAGATCGAGTCAGCTCTTCCAGAACACAATAACTTCAAATTTCATTCATTTCCACTTGAACTTTTCAAAGTTTTAGATCAAACATCTTTTAGATCTTATCTAAACATAGTTATGATCTATTAACCATAGATTAAAACCATTTTAATCTATCAAATTTCTTACTTTCTTCTTCATAAGGTCGTGATGCGGCGGCACCCCTACATGTCATAGGAAAATCCCTTGGAATTGGAAGAGATGGTCTTTAAACCATGCTTATTCCAATGACCAGACGGCCATGGTGAATCCACCTTAATCCAAGTACTTTGTGAAGGAAATAATCTGATTTCATACAAAAACATTAAACTACATGTGCATCCAACCTGGATGCTCTGATACCACCGTTAGGGAACCAAGGAAATGGGAACCATGTGGCATGGCCTGAAACATGCAATTTTAAAACTTTTTCTAGATTACATGATACAGTAAAAGTAGATAAACAATTTATCTAAGCAAGTTAATCTAATTAACATAGATTCCTTATGCAGATCTTGATGCATGTGTAGAATAATGTATGTATGAAATCAAGCATCCATTGAACGAAAATCAGAACTATTCTAGATTTAAACAATGATGCAACATATTATAATATGTTAAACACATAATCTAAAGCCGTACCTCAGTGACGATCACTTGGGACTACACCAATCTGTGTGAAGAGCTCTGGGTGTACCTACAAGGAACAAGATCGGGCCTTGCAAGTGATGCATTCGCACCGCCTTTATGGGTGGTTCACATCGTGTAGCGCGATTTTTCTCCTTCCTTCAAGGTGCTAGCCCCTCTGAAATCTTTTTTGGATTTACTCCTTCGACTCCTTGAAGAAGGCCGGACACCTTCAACTCCTTTGAAGGCTGATTGCTGCAGTAATGCTGGAACGAAGATGCTTGAGAACCCTTTCCCAATGATCTATCCCAAACCTTCAATAGAAGGTATGCACTCAAGGATCCCTCCCAAAACTCACTATTCCCTTCAACAATCTCTCAGAAATCAAGATTCAAATCTTGATCTCGTGCGCTATTCTCCAAAGGGACCAAGAGCAATATCAAGAAGAGTTGGAGGAAGAACTGGGATGATTAATCCCCTTCCAGCAATCCAGCAAGGGAGAGATTATATGGAGGAATGAGACTTTTGGGATTCAGAGGGGTTATAAGCCTCTTGGGATTCAGCAACTGCATATCATAAAACCCATAAATGCATCCCCATTAAATCCCCACAATAATTGTAGAATTAAATGAAGCAGTTTTGGTTTACAATAGTTCGACAGACAAGTCGACTCGACCATTCGAGCTGACTTGCCTGGAGTAGACTCATTCAAAAGAGTCAGCTAGAACAGAAGTTTGACAACACTTTATCAAACGAGTCTGGAATGATTCCCAATCATTCACATGCCAACAAAGTAAGAAGAAACTCTCGATGTGTGACCCCATAGGTTCAAACACTTTCGGGAACATTTCCAGTGCCAACCAAAGTCGCCATCTAGCAATGACACCCGGCATCTGGATAGGATGAAGGTTGTAGAGCAACATGAACCTATCGAATATGGAATATTAGTGAACTTATTCCTTGAACCTCACAATGCTCCAGATGGCATAGAGTTAAACTCCCAACCCCAATCAATCCATCTCAATATGTCTGAAACAAAAAATCCCTATAACTCCTTACAAGGGATGCCCTAGCCAAGGTCTTTCTTAATTGAGGCATATTAAGCATTCAATCCAAATCATTTGGAGAGTCAATCCTATCTTGATCCTACTATCGCTACACAAGTACTTGACTATACCCAAAATCTTCCATCACCAGATTAAAAATCTAAGTAGTCCAGCACCTAAGTATAGTGAGTTGCTTCAAGCTGCCATAGTGATCTAAAGTTAGAGGAATAATTCATGTCCATATTCTAATGCAAGACTTCTCTTCGGTAGAAAGAGAATCTCGTATAAGAGTCACATTCAGTGAAGTGTCAAACCCAACACCTGATGTTACACCAGCATCTCCATGCTACTTGGTTAAGAGGACAACCAACATATATGACATCAACGACCTACTCTCGATATACCATCATCCTGAAACAGCGTATCCTTTGATCGCGAAGTAGTTTATGAATACATGATGCATCCTCTCTGCATCGTATATAAGGTAGCTCAAACGACATCATCATACAAGAGTTCAACTAGGAAGATGTCATGTGATGAACAACCTAAATAAACTTTTTATTCAATTCAATAATTCATATACTATACATGAGTTGCATAACCGTTTACAGCTTAAATGATTGACTTTGGGACATATCTTATATACTATACATTTCCCAACATGAATATCTCGTACATGACTAAATCATGAATGAGTATAAACCAAAGCATGAATTCATGTGTACATGATACCATGGTGATCTTAGGTCTAAGGATTGCACAACTCCCAGTAAGAGAATCATCTTTTGACAAGTAAGTAAGACTTCTATAAGATATTCTTATGATGGATCAATTCAGTAAACTCATACCTTGATGAGCACCCATATCTTTGTATTAGTATTCCTATTTAAATGGTCATGAGACCAACCACTATCTCCGTCAAGTATACATAGGAATCAAAATATCTTTTATTAATATAATATCATACTTGAGTCAGAAGAATTTTATAAAAAAGCTCCTGTTACATAAGAATTATGATTGGCTTTTAGGACATTATTCTTTCACATACTTTTATCTTGGGAATCAAGCTTAATCACTAGAATCCTTTTAGAGTTTTGCATAAAGGAAGAGAAAGGGATTACTTTATGAGTCAGTTCAACAGTCTCGAAGGAGAGAGAAAATTTGTAATGATGCAGAGCAAATTTTATTATTCTAAACTTTTCTTGTATTTCTTTTATTTTTGTATGCAATAAAGATTATAGCTTTGGTTATTAAAGTATCATGAGTTCTTTATTTACATTCTTTTTTACTTCATGTTAAATTAAGATTAGAAACAACTCTTATTTTCTGGAGACACACCATGATCTACGGATAGGGGCATGCCACAGAAAGACAAGTATTTTCCTAAGATTAATTATACTTATTTTATAAAAAAGATACAATTCTTTTTAGTGCAAGATTAACTCATAATCCCCGAGATATTTGCTTTCTACTTGCTCTAACTTTTAGAATAGTTTATTTTTTATTTACTTTTCTTTCCAAGCAAACACAAATATTCTCTTTTATTTCTTTTGCAATCATAACTTAGCTCTAGGTCCCTGAGGATATGATCCCAACTCACTCTATCTATATAGTTTGAGTTATTTTTTATTTTTGATCACCCACAATAACAATCAGGAATCTCAAATCCACCTTGTAAAATTAGATTTTTATATTTTTTATGGTACAAAAGTAAAGCTTGTGATTAGGGTTTGGTATAACTTTATAACTCTATCGAGTACAAACCGTACCCTCAGGTCACGACTCATCCCTTTGGAGTATAGGTTATCCAAAAAGATCTCACAAGATAAAGAAAATGGCTAAGCTTGTCATAAGCTATCTCTCTTGAGCATGCACCATATCCTTGGATCATTATGCATCTCCGCAGAGAATAGGTTGTGCAAACTTAGATCAATGTAAAAAAATTAACCATGCAGAATTGGAGATATGCAACAAGTTAATAAAAAGAAAGAGACATATTATTGCTTTGCATTAAAAGGAATACAAGAGAGAATATCATTCTTAGAATATGAATATGTTTTTATAGGACTTCATCTCCTTCCTGAGATAGAGGAGTTTAGCCACCCATGTGTGCTAAAATCATCTTTGACTTTTACAGTGATCTTCTTGGCTCAAGATCTTCTTGGTTTTAGGTTTGTAGCAACTTCTTAGGATCAGAAGATGGAGGACGAAAGGAGTGGTGTGAGTGGCACAAAAGAGGAATAGAGGAAGGGTGGTGGCAACCTTTTTGGAGGTGAAAGTTTGCTTGCAAAAAGAGGGGATGGCATAGGGTTTCTATAGAGGCAATTAAGATTTCTTAGGGAGGGGCGGCACCCATCTTGACCCTTAGATCTTATAAAGTGGTGTCCTAGACTTTGATAAGCTCTTGAGTCCATATGAAGAGGTATCATGAAGTCCTAGCCATGAGATCTTCCTTGAATGCTCTTGGCCCTTGGATGAGATGTTACCTTATTCTCTTGGATCCATGAGAATTGTGGCACTAGCATTGTGGCCTTTGGATCTTCAATGATTTGCTTCTTGGTCCTTGGATGAGGTGGAGCATCACTTATAGGAGAGAAAACTAAATAAGGGAAGTGTGAGATTCCAATTAGGAAAGGAAGAAGCGTTGATGTTTCTTGGTCATGAGAAATATTTTTAGCATGAAAAAAAAAGAAGGAAAGAGCACCTTTCTTAGAATTCTAAATTATTGGGACTCAGGAGTGGGCAGTCAAATAGGGAAGATTTGGTCAAGAGAGGAAGGCTTGGGGTGGTAATCCAAAATAAGGAGGAGGGGTGCTAACTTCCTTTGGAGGCATGAGGAAGAGTATTAAGAGTCCTAAACCAATTAGACTCTAGGTGGGTGGCTAGTTTAGGAGCCTTGGAGCACCAAATAAAAAGGAAAGGTGGTGGTTAGTATTCCTAGGTGTGATGATAAGAATGGTGCGCAAGGAGGAAAGGAGAGATCATAGTTTGGCATGGATTGGGAGTCTTAATTTCTTTTAAAATGGGTGGACAATCTAAGGTGCTAATCTAAATAAATAAGGAAGCAAGGGTTGGTGGCCAAGGGGTTTAGAGGTGTGGAATCTAAGAAAAGAAGGAGAAGTGGTGCTAAAACAAAGGAAGAAAGAAGAAAAAAGAAAGGGGGGGGGGGGGGGGGGGGGGGGGGTGGGGCGCGGGCTAGGAATATATGGGACTTAGGGTTTTAAAGAAGGATGAGGCCAGCTTGTGCTTGGATCCTCAATAGGTAGCTTCTTAACTATTGATTGGAGTCACCTGGATCCTCATGAATGGCACCTAAAGGGGTGGCACTTGGATAAGGTTCCTTGCTCCCAAGTCCTCAGATCTAGTTCTTTAATTGTCAGCTCCTTGAATTGGTTGCTTGGTTTACTCAAATCTAAGCCACATTAGATCCTGATTAATTATATAAGTCCAATCTTTTACTTACCAAAAAAAGAGATTAAGAAGTATCAAATTCCAGCTAATAAAGATTAATTGAACAAAAAGTTGGCACTTGTACTATCCTAATTTATATGTTTAGCACACCTCCAACTTGAATTTTACTTGTTCTTAAGTAAAAGAAAAAATTAGTATCCCGTGCCTACTTGCTTAAAGGTGAGCATTTTTTCAGGCAATTTTAAAGGCAAGTGATGTTTATTAGCTAGAAAATTAGTGAACTATGTCATGGGGATATTAATACTATCCACATATGGTGGTTAGGTAAATGACAAAAGTTTTTGAAGCTTTTTTTGATCAACTCTCTACCTTTATCTTTAAATCATCTACTTCAAGATAGGTTGGTGTATTATTTTCATGCAGTTCATTCCTTTATTTTTTTGAAAAAGTATAGTCAATGCAATGCCTAACCTATTAAGGTTTTTGTCTAACACTTGTAGCGAGTTTTAGGCCAATGACTCCCAAAACAATTAGTTTTAGGATATTAAATATAGAAGACCCCTCAGGCTTACTGACTTGAGTCATTCAGGCTACGAGTTAAAAATTGATTGTATAACAAGGTCCTTTCATATTTTTACTTTTTAATGTGAAACTCAATGCTTAAGATAAGAGACTTGTTTCTTATGCAGTCAAATTTAAAAAGTTTTGTTTTTTATATTTTTCACTTTTTGAGGGGAAACTTAATACTTACTTAAGCAAAGAGACTTGATTACTTGAGGAAAAATGCTCAAACTTACTTTATTATTCTATATTTTATGAAGGAACTTTTGCAAACATCAATGTTTTCACTTATACCCATTGGAAGTAGATTCTTTTTTGATGCTAATAGGGAGGGTTAGAATTGTTTACAAATTGGTTTTCATTCTAGACTTAACCATTTACTAGGTTCTTAATATTTGATCTCTCAATTTTTCAAAAATGCTCTAGATGGTGCATCAATTATTTCTTAAAATTCTTGATTAATCTTAAATATGAAGCATAATAAAGTATATAAACACTAAATACTAAATAGATTTGAGGAGTTATTAATTCATTTTTCCTCCTAACTTATTTGACATTATCCTCAATGGAGTGAAAAGTAAGGGTACAATAGGTAAAAAGAAGGGAAATAATACATAAGGACTTAATCTGCTCTTGGTCCAGCATTGATCTTTAGATGTCCTTGATAATTTGGTTCTCACCACAACCTAGCTGATAGTCCTAAACTTAAAAAGAAAGTAAGCCACCTAATAATGGATAAGAGATTTAGATGCAAAAGCTGGGTTGCCTACTATGAACACTAAGTTTAAAGTCTTTAGCCAGACTATGCTGACTCATAGGATGTTGCATAAATCGGATCTATATATTCCCCATTGTTAATTCTATCAATGTATAGTTTCAAGTGCTGGCCATTTATTTTGAAGGTTACTTTTTAGGGTCCTTGATTTCTATTGCTCCATGGGGAACACCTAGGTTACAATGTAAGGTCCATCCTAGCGTGAGCACTGTTTTCCAGGGAAGAGATGCAACCTTGAGTAGAAAAGCCATACTTTCTATTAGGTTCAAATGCTTTTCTTGAGATATATTTATCATAGTAAGCCTTTGTTTGAGCCACATAAATTTATGAATTTTTGAGGTTTCATTATGTAGTTCTTCTTATTTATTTAATTGAAATTTTTTATTTGAACCTACAACTTTCATGTCAAAAATGAACTTCTTCATGGCCCAGAATGTGTAATGCTCTAATTTTGCTAGCACGTGACAAGTTTTCCCAAAAACGAGCAAGTATGGAGACGTTACCAATCAAAATTTTAAAGGCAGTGCGGTAGGCCCATAATGCATCATCCAATCATAAGGACCAATCCTTTTTGTCAGGCCTAATCATTTTCTCTAAAATATGTTTTATCTCCCTATTAAAAAGTTCAACTTGGGCATTGGTTTGAGGGTGATAAGGAGTGGCAACTTTATAAGTGATTCCATATTTTCTGATTAGACTTTCAAAGTCCCTCGTCATGAAGTGCATACCCTTATCACTAATGACGACTTTAGGGTAACTAAAGTGATTGAAAAAATTTTGTTGGATAAACTTGTGTACATGGACTTGGGTGAGTGCTCTTCTAATTGGATTAGTTTTGGGAGATGTTTGAGTTATATTAAGTTCATGTGTTCTATTCCTAATTAGATTAGGAGAGCTCTTTAGTCTATAAGAGGCCATATAATCTAATGTTTAAGAAATCAAGGCATAACTCTCTTCTCCCTAACTGAAGCCTCTCTCCCCTCTCTCCCTATCTCTCCCAGGTTTTGCATGCCTCCTAAGGTGGCAAGGAGCATTACCATAAGGAAGGAAAAGGGGGCCATGTGTAGACACCTCACACGCACCCCCTTTTGGAGCACTGAGAGTCCCTTGCCACAGGGACTCTCTTTCTTCCACCTTGGTGTGATGTTTTTGATGATCAAAACTCCAAAAAAAGCGCACCTCCAAGTTCCTTAGATGAGAAGGACTTCTGGATCCAAAGTATGCATGAAATTGGAGCAAGGTGGAGCGGTTTCTCATTGTGTGCTAAAAGGAATTCTAGCACCAGGGAGTTGGCCTCATTTGAGACTCTCTCACCACAAGCCAAGGAGTTCATGCCCAAGATCCTAGTTTGTAGGAGGTGGGGCAGAGATTCAAGAGGAACTTGTGCATGGGATTTTAGCCAAGGAAGAGTGTAGTAGGTCCTAGAAAATAGGAGAAGAGGAGGCCGGTGCAAGTGAAGGCTGCCAAGGAGTTCCTATCACATAGAAACTCTTCCTCATCCCCAATTTTAGGTCTATTTTGTATCTAATAGCCCTAGGAGGATATTACACCCCTAGCCCAAGTTTTCTAGGGTATTAGGCATGGGATTTCAGATCTAGAGGTGCATCCCAGATCCATGGAAGTCGGGGTATGAACTAGCACTACATTAGGCTTCTTGGGGCACAAGGACCTTGGGCTTGGTATTTGCTGCCCCTAACAAGTCTGAATCATCGTGGACTCTTGCAGAGGGTAAAGGGCTCAACAGTTGGTCTCCTAAGTCCATGCAGATGCACAATAGTCCTTTAATAGGAACTTCAGTCTATGATGTACTATCATCCTCTTGAGTCTCGCATCTCGTGCCTGATCCACCTTTTTTTGGAGCTCCATCTCGTATTGGGCTTCCATTTGCATCAGAAACTCCACCTCACACTGGACTCCCTATCGAGAGGTAATATTCTCTATACTTTTTTATTTTTAATACAATCCTACTACTATGCATGACTTTCAGGATTCCATCACCAATTTTTTACTTATAGCTATTTGAATCTAGTATGTTCAGCGAAATCAAATTCCTAAGAAAATTGTGTATGTATTAGATTTCATCCAATTGCTTCACTATCTCATCATGTGCCCTCAAGCTAACTTTTCGATGCCCTTGATTACATAGCTCGATCCATTTGGCAAGTAGACAAAACTCTCTCTACTCTTTTAGAGAGTCAAACATCTCTTCTCCATAATAAATATGATGTGGGTATGTAGAATTAAAATCTATTATAGAAAAAAAGTAGATATTTCATTGGATATCATAAGCACCTCACCGTATCCATTACTATGGCTACTGATATGGCATTTTCGCTGACGTGGAATCCATAACGGCACCAACTAGCAGCTGCGCTGGTGGAAGGTGGCACCTGGATGCACCGACCAAATGAAGATCTAGAGTCAAGCCACCCGGTGCCTAGAGCGTGCTCCCGCCTTCCGGAGTGGAGCCCCCAGCCAGGGCTGTGCTCCCTCCTTCCAGGGTCTAGCTCCCGGCCGAGGTCGTGCTCTTACCATCCGAGGTCGAGCCCCCAGTCGAGGTTAGCTTCCATCCAGGGTCGAGCTTCTGGTCGAGGTCATGCTCCCACCATTCGAGGTCAAGTCCCCGATCGAGGTCAGCTCCCATCGAGGGTCAAGATCTCGACCAAGGTCATGCTCTCACCATCTAAGGTTGAGCTCTCAATCGAGATTGTGCTCCTACCATCAAGGTCGAGCCCCTGGCCAAGGTCAGCTCCCATTCCAGGGTAGAGCTCCTGGCCGAGGTCATGCTCTCCCCATTTTGAGGTTGAGCCCCGACCGAGGCTAGCTCCCAGCTAGGTGAAAGAAACAGGGTGCAGGTGGTTTGACAAGATCCTACGCTAGGCATGCAAACAGTTACAGGAGCAGAATGGATTTTAAAACAATTTTTAAAAATCACGCAACGGAAAACTGCTCCGCCTAGAACCTAATCTATTCAAGTTGCATGTATTAAAATAGGTATGTAACAAAGCATATAATATTTGTAAAATATATAAATAAATACATTTATTTATGCATGATAAAATAAAATTTTTCATACCTTTATTCCACCTGGAATAACTATGGAATAACAGCTGGAATAACAGCTGGCATAGCTGGGATAACAAGAATAACTTTATTCCTGTTGTCTTCTTCCTTTGGGAGCTCTATTTTTGCTCTTCAAAACAGCGACCAAACGGCGATGTCCGGAGCTCCTTTTCCTCCCGAATCGAAGCAGCGGCAAGGGAGAAGGGTCTTCTTCGATTTCCAATCGAAATCTGCAAGAAAAACACAAGGGTGTACAAAATCACCCAAGATGCTGCTAGAAAAATTCTGCTGCAGAAAAATAGCAGCCTCTTCCTTGCGTTTGGAGCTGTAGCAACAAATCCGGCTCGACCCTCTTGCTCCCAGGAGTAAAGGGATACTCCCTCTAGAGGGGAGACATGCCCGAGGTTCTCCGATCCTTCTCCACGAGCGGTGCTAGCTGCTGGAAGGAGCAATGGTCACGGTAAGTTGCAGCAATGTTTTCTTTGCTGCAGAGCAGATTTTTGAGCACTTCAAAGAGGAGATTGATGCCTTGTTTTTCTCCTTCACACACTCCAAATCCTAGCTCAAGGAACACTCAATGGAAGCAAGGTTTGAGCTCTCAAAAAAGGAATACTCAGCCTCTCAAAGAAGACCACTCCCTCCCTAGTTGCTATTGCACGGTGTAAAAACTTACCTTGAAACAGGGGACTGCTGGAATATATAAAGAGCAGCAAGGAGAAGGGGGGAGTTGGAGAGGCTGGGAAAGCCAAGCGGCAGCAGCTGCTGTTCACCCATTAAACAGCCAATAAACAGGGATTAAAGAGGACGGGTGGAGGGAGGAGAAGAGACGCCCAGCGACATTCGGATGAAGGGTTTTGGTCATTTGAGCTTCAAACGCTTGGGGTCCAACCAGCAACGTGTAAACATTTATACGGTAAAAGGAACACCGGTTCAAAACTGGTCCAAGCAAAAAATGGTCCAATCCCTTGGTCCAAAAATCGGTCCAATTAAAAGGGGTTCAATTCAATTTAATTGGTTCAAGCCCAAAGAATTGGGTTCAATTGGTTCATAACCAATTGGAGGCCGAAACGAACTCCGAATCAGTTCAAAACTGATTCAAAAAATCCTGGCGCAGTCCTAGTCAGCCCGGAACAATTTTTGGTTGACACAGACAAGGGCAAGACAGGGAAAGAGTGCTCAAAAATACCGTGACCATAAAATCGAAATGATTCCCAATCTTAATCGGTATCCAGATCATAGAGTTATCCTCTGTGGCGTGTGACCTCATAGGTTCGAACGTAAACGGGGTAGCACTAGAACAATTCTAGTACCAGCACAGGAAACCATTTAGCAATGGGTCCCGGCGTCCGGATAGGTCGAAGATGCGGGAGCAAACTATCGAACCTCTGGCATATGGTTACCGTATAATTCATCCCTTTGACCTCTAATGCTCAGGACGACTGAGATTGGGCTGCCAACCCAGACAGAGTCAGTCCACTACGTGTCTCAACCTCACAAGCCCAGTGACTCTTCACTAGGGCTACCCCGGCCGAGGATTTGCTAAATTGAGATACTGCGAGACATTCAATCCAAACCGTTTGGACAGGTCAATTCCATCTTGGTCCATCACTGTTCCACAAGTACTTGCCTATACCCACAAACCTTCCATCACCGGATTAAAAATTTGGGTAGTCTGGCACCAAAGCACAGGGAGTTGCTTGCAAGCTACCGTGATGACCTTAGGTCAGAGGGACACATGTATTCAATCATGAGTTTTCCTATGGCAGAAAGGGGCTGCACGCAGTCACGTTCAATGAGATATCACATATCCCACTTGCAGATCACATCAGTGTTACCACACTCATTTGGTCAAGAGGACAACCAAACGATGTGAACTGCAACAACCTATATTTGATATATTGCCATCCAGTATAATATATCCTTTGGTTGTGAACCGGGTTTAAGGACCACTCGATACATCCTCTCTGTATCGAAGTCAGTATCTAAGGACTTCATCACATGGAAAGAGCTCATTTCAGGAAAATACAATATGTGATGAGCTGCCAAAAAAAAAATTATTAATTTATAAAATGAATACAATACTCAGCATAACCGCCTACAACCCAGGGGATTGGCTTTCTGACACAAGTCCCAACAACTCCCACTTGTACTAAAGCCAATCAGAAGAGTATCTAATACCCATTTCCCATTTACAATAGCCGAACTCTTTTATTCCGAGGGCTTTAGTGAAGGGTTCGGCCAGATTTTCTTTTCCATCGATCTTCAGAAGATTGATATCACCTCGTTCTACGATCTCTCGTACGAGGTGGTAGCACCGCAGAATGTGCTTGGTGCAGTGATGAGCTTTAGGCTCCTTAGCTTGAGCAATGGCTCCAGTGCTGTCACAATTCACTGAAACAGGACCATCTAGGGAAGGTGCCACCCCTAGCTCTCCAAGGAACTTCCGCAACCATACAGCTTCATTTGCTGCATCTGATGCTGCAATATATTCTGCTTCGCATACCGAGTCTGCAACAGTTGGCTGCTTGAAACTTTTGTAGCAGATCGCTCCTCCGTTCAGGGTAAATATAAACCCTGACACACTCTTGCTATCATCTCTATCTGACTGGAAACTGGAGTCAGAGTACCCCACAAGCTTCAAGTCAGGTTCTCCATAAATCAGCCATTGATCTTTAGTATTTCTCAAATACTTAAGGATGGACTTAACCATCTTCCAATGCGCCTCACCTGGGTCAGACTGGTATCTGCTCACTACTCCTGGTGAGTATGCCACGCCTAGTCTAGTACAAGTCATAGCATACATGATAGAGCCTACTGCAGAAGCATAAGGTACTCTACTCATGCGCTCTCTTTCCTCAGGAGTTTTCGCACAATCCTTCTTGGAAAGAGTAATTCCAGAATCTATCGGAAGATAGCCTTTCTAGGAATTTTCCATGCTGAACCGTTTCAGCACGGTGTTAATGTACGTAGACTGGGACAATCCCAAAAGCTTCTTAGATCTATCTCTATAAATCTTCATACCTAGTTTGTAAGAAGCTTCATCCAAGTCCTTCATGGAGAACTGAGATGATAACCAGACCTTTATTCCTTGTAATGCTGCGACATCATTCCCGATTAAGAGAATATCGTCAACATACAGTACTAGGAATACAAACACAGAACCATTAACCCATTTATAGATGCACGGTTCTTCTCCGTTCCTAAAGAAGCCATATGATTTAATACACCTATCAAACCGTAAGTTCCAACTTCGAGACGCTTGCTTGAGTCCATAGATGGACCTCTGCAACTTGCATACTTTTGATTCATCTGTGGATGTGAACCCTTCAGGCTGTATCATATACACCTCCTCTTTCAGCTCCCCATTTAGGAAAGCAGTTCGGACATCCATCTGCCAGATCTCGTAATCAAAATATGCTGCCAAAGCAAGCATGATCCGAATGGACTTGAGCATTGCCACAGGGGAGAAAGTCTCGTCATAATAGATACCATATCGCTGACGATATCCCTTGGCAACCAAACGGGCTTTATAAGTCTCTACCTTTCCATCTGCGCCCCTTTTCCTCTTGAAGATCCATTTACACCCGATGGATTTTATTCCTTCAGGCGGATCAACCAATGTCCAAACATTGTTGATTTCCATGGACTCCATTTCAGATCGCATGGCTCCAAGCCATGCCTCAGAGTCAGATCTCTGAAGTGCATCCATATAGGTGATCGGATCCTCATTGTTCTCATCGAGTTCAATGGGATCGCCATCCCGGACCAAGAAACCGTAGTATCTGTCTGGCTGATGCGGTATTCTAACGGATCTCCTAATGGGTTCTGGGTGTGATTCAATCACAGCCGGTTCTACGATGTCCTTAGAGTGTGCAGGTTCTTCTATTGGCTGAACTTCATCAAGTTCAATCTTAGAGGCTATAGTTCCTTCTCCAAGGAACTCCTTTTCCAAAAAGATAGAGCAACGAACACCTTTCATTCATTCTCCAAATAGAAGAAATACCCTTTGGTTTCCTTAGGATAACCAATGAATAAACATCCATCAGACCTAGGACCAAGTTTGTCTGAGTCTAAACGCTTTACATAAGCCGGACAACCCCAGACCCGAAGGTGTGAGATTGAGGGTTTACGAACAGTCCACATCTCATACGGAGTGGAGACAACAGACTTACTTGGAACATCATTTAATAAGTAATAGGCTGTCTGAAGTGCATATCCCCAAAAGGATAGCAGCAAATTTGCAAAACCCATCATGGATCGAACCATGTCCAACAAGGTTCGATTCCTCCTTTCGGACACACAATTCAACTGTGGTGTTCCTGGAGGAGTCTACTAAGAGAGAATTCCATTCTCCTCAAGATATGTCAAAAAAGCACCATATAAGTATTCACCATCTCGATCAGATCGAAGAGTTTTAATACTTTTTCCAGTTTGCTTTTCTACTTCATTACGGTATCGTTTGAACATTTCAAACGACTCAGACTTATGTCTCATTAGAAAGACATAACCGAACCTTGAAAAGTCGTTTGTAAAAGTAATGAAATATTTGTATCCTCCTTTGGCACTAACTGTCATCGGTCCACATATATCAGTATGTATTAGACTTAGAAGTTCTGTAGCTTGTTCACCTTTTCCGGAAAAAGGTGACTTGGTCATTTTACCAAGTAAACATGATTCACAAGTGGGCAATGATTCAGAATCACTGACCTCGAGGAGTCCATCTTCTCGCATTTTGTTTATCCTATTTTGGTTAATATGACCTAGCCTACAGTGCCAAAGATACAAATCGTTGACATTATCTAACCTTGGACGTTTGCTAGAAGTGTACATTACACTAACAGGCCTTGATAGTACATATATGCCATTATTTAATCTAGCTTTCATTATCACAGAGTTATTCAAAATAACATTGCAAAAATCTCCCTTTATTGATAGTTTAAAACCATAATTGGCCAAAAGGCCTACAGAGATTATGCTCATAATGAAACTAGGATAATAGTGACAGTCGACTAGTTCGACAGTACAAGACTCAAAGACAAGACGCAGGACTTCGACCGCCAGTACTGGAACAAGATTTCCATTCCCGACGCTCAGAAATTGTTCTCCATCTTCAAATCTTCTGCTAACTTGAAGTCCCTGTGACGAATTACAAACATGAATTGGACTACCAGTATCCAATACCCATTCAGCAGTATCAACAATTGAGTAATTAAAAGGTTTTATCATATAAATACCAAGTTCAGCAGACTTCTGCTTCCTCGGCCTGTTCGGATCAAGGGACGCAATATAAAGAGGACAGTTCCTCTTCCAGTGTCCCTTCTTCTTGCAGTAGAAGCACTCTGCATAAGACTGATCAGCCTTATACTTCCTGGTCTGACTAGGGCCAGGAGCATTCTACACCTTCTTTCTCTTCTTATTAATTTTCTTCTTCCCTTTCTTAAAAGGGACGATGAACTCTACTTCCTCCTACTAAATTCACCACCCCCTTATTCAGTTGGTGGTCTTTCTCGAAAGTCTGCAGTAACCCCAAAAGAACATGGTAGTTTACTGCAGGCTTGTTCATTCTGTAATGATCAAGAAAATCAAGATAGGAGGAGGGAAGAGAATTCAGGATCACATCCTTGCCGAGCTGCTCGTGCAAGGGGCATCCGAGTTTGCCCAACATTTCAATCAACTCGATCATGTACAATACATGATCAGTGACTGAACCAACATTCGGCATCTTGGAATTGTAGATGGCACAAGACACTTTGTACCGTTCTACATCATTCGGGGTGCTGAAGGATTCCTTCAACTTTTGAAGGATTTCATCAGGTTGGGCCTCCTCGAATTTGCGACTGAACTCGTCGTTCATCGCTGCTAACATAATGCAATGATAGTAGTCCGTTCAGAGACCCACTTCAGATAAGCGTCTCTGACCGCACTCCGTGCATTAGCAGGAGGGATTTCAGGTGCCGGATCCGTTATCACATAGAGGATCCGTTCATGCTCCAGAACGATTCTTAATCTTCGATACCAACTATCAAAGTTGTGACTTTTTAACTTCTCATTGTCGAGAAGTGACCGGAGTGATAAGTTAGAAGACATCTGAAAAGAAAACAAGACCACATTAGTGTATGAATTAATTTTAACCAAAAGACTTGGACTTTAGTCTAAAGGTTTCTCCCACTAATTTTTTAAGATTGGTAGTCTCTAACTCCAATCCATGAAAACACTTTTTCAAGTGGGTACTGAAATCCAATAGGCCTTGCATGAGCCCGACTTTGGTCGGCTCACCCATACGAGCCTAAAGGTAGGTACGTAAACCAATTGCTTCCCTAAATAATTTTCAGTATTTCATTTTGCCCTAGAGAACACCCCAATCGGCCTTGGGGCCTCCTATTGCGGGTCTCTGGTTAGATCCAACCATTAAAATGACAAATCCAATGCTTCCAGCTAACTAAAGACCAAGCCCGACTTTGGCCGGCCCACCTGGTCCCGTTAAGGAGGTTGCACTAAACCATCATCGATCAGATAGAAATTTCAGTCGCGGATGTACACCCGTTCTTTGGAACTGCCGATGCACACCAAGCTAGTGGACACATTTCTAACTGACTTAATGGGAGGCTAAGACACTGTCAACACCTTGACTTAGTCTTTTTAAGGACCTAATAATTTTAGAAGATTTTTAGTTGTGACAGAAGAAAAAGATAAGGACATGGATCATCTCCCACTGAATCAATCAGATTCCAGGAGGGTTTATATGAATCAACAAATGATCCATGGGCACCTATAGATCAGTCAGACCGATCAACCTGGGTGACATGGGTTAACTCAAGTCATTGAGCTTTTCCAATCAGTTCTGGTCGACTCGACTAGCCAGGTAGGTGAGATCATGGGTGAGTATCCATCATTAACCATTTTTCCTAGACACCAACCAAGTTGGCCAGGAAAGAGGTAGCCTCATACAACCATGATCACAATGCCAAACCTACCTCGACACCAGTCGGTTTACCAGACTCGATTAGACTAGCCTAAAGACTTGGGCGTCCACTGAACCACTAATTGGATCCATTTTAGATGAACGGATCAACTAATCTAACTATTAGATAGTTCTAAAGAAGGACCTTAATCAACTTTTGATTAATCTTCTTTTATTCGGTTCAACTAAACCTAGGTCTAACCCAGTTAAGGACCCAATTAGAGAACTAACCCAATTAACCCAAAATGGCTTATTCATGTGAAATTAGATTTCATAAACCTAATAATTTAATAAGCCAAATTCTTAATTAAAATAATTTTTAATTAAGTCTTTATGTAAAACAATTTTACATAACAAAAATCATGCATCAATATATTTTACAAATTTTATATCCAATATAAAACATGCCTAAAAACATGCCAATTTCATGTATATAAAAATTAAAACAATTTTTAAATTTTATATCCTTTAAGGATCTTTCTGAAAAGGCCAACACAGATGATCCGTATCGTGTCAAAGACACACGGTCGTGGTGAAGGTCTCAACTAGGTTCTAAAAAGAATTTGATACACTCATTGATTAAACTATTTAATCTATATGCATGCATACATGAATAAATTACACCTGTAACCTGGCTCTGATACCAGTGAAAGAAACAGGGTGCAGGTGGTTTGACAAGATCCTACGCTAGGCATGCAAACAGTTACGGGAGCAGAATGGATTTTAAAACAATTTTTAAAATCACGCAACGAAAAACTGCTCCGCCCGGAACCTAATCTATTCAAATTGCATGTATTAAAATAGGCATGTAACAAAGCATATAATATTTGTAAAATATATAAATAAATACATTTATTTATGCATGATAAAATAAAATTTTCATACCTTTATTCCACCTGGAATAACTCTGGAATAACAGCTGGAATAGCTCTTCCTTTGGATGTTTGGGAGCTCTGTTTTTGCTCTTCAAAACAGCGACCAAACGGCGATGTCCGGAGCTCCTTTTCCTCCCGAATCGAAGCAGCGGCAAGGGAGAAGGGTCTTCTTCGATTTCCAACCGAAATCTGCAAGAAAAACACAATGTATAGGGTGTACAAAATCACCCAAGATGCTGCCAGAAAAATTCTGCTGCAGAAAAACAGCAGCCTTCTTCCTTGCGTTTGGAGCTGTAGCAACGAATCCGGCTCGACCCTCTTGCTCCCAGGAGTAAAGGGATACTCCCTCTAGAGGGGAGACACGCCCGGGGTTCTCCGATCCTTCTCCACGAGCGGTGCTAGCCGCTGGAAGGGGCAATGGTCACGGTAAGTTGCAGCAATGTTTTCTTTGCTGCAGAGCAGATTTTTGAGCACTTCAAAGAGGGGATTGATGCCTTGTTTTTCTCCTTCACACACTCCAAATCCTAGCTCAAGGAACACTCAATGGAAGCAAGGTTTGAGCTCTCAAAAAAGGAATACTCAGCCTCTCAAAGAAGACCACTCCCTCCCTAGTTGCTATTGCACGGTGTAAAAACTTACCTTGAAACAGGGGACTGCTGGAATATATAAAGAGCAGCAAGGAGAAGGGAGTTGGAGAGGCTGGGAAAGCCAAGCGGCAGCAGCTGCTGTTCACCCATTAAACAGCCAATAAACAGGGATTAAAGAGGATGGGTGGAGGGAGGAGAAGAGACGCCCAGCGATGTTCGAATGAAGGGTTTTGGTCGTTTGAGCTTCCAACGCTTGGGGTCCAACCAGCAACGTGTAAACATTTACACGGTAAAAGGAACACCGGTTCAAAACCGATCCAAGCAAAAAACGGTCCAATCCCTTGGTCCAAAAACCGGTCCAATTAAAAGGGGTTCAATTCAATTTAATTGGTTCAAGCCCAAAGAATTGGGTTCAATTGGTTCACAACCAATTGAGGCCGAAACGAACTCCGAATCTGTTCAAAACTGATTCAGAAAAATCCTGGCATAGTCCAGGTCAGCCCGGAACAATTTCCGGTTGACACAGACAAGGGCAAGATGGGAAAAAGAGTGCTAAAAATACCGTGACCATAAAACTGAGATGATTCCCAATCGTAATCGGTATCCAGATCAGAGAGTTATCCTCTATGGTGTGTGACCTCATAGGTTCGAACCTAAACGGTAGCACTAGAACAATTCTAGTACCAGCACAGGAAACCATCTAGCAATGGGTCCCGGTGTCCGGATAGGTCGAAGATGCGGGAGCAAACTATCGAACCTCTGGCATATGGTTACCGTATAATTCATCCCTTTGACCTCTAATGTTCAGGACGACTGAGATTGGGCTGCCAACCCAGACAGAGTCAGTCCACTACGTGTCTCAACCTCACAAGCCCAGTGACTCTTCACTAGGGCTACCCCGGCCGAGGATTTGCTAAATTGAGATACTGCGAGACATTCAATCCAAACTGTTTGGACAGGTCAATTCCATCTTGGTCCATCACTGCTCCATAAGTACTTGCCTATACCCAGAAACCTTCCATCACCAGATTAAAAATCCGGGTAGTCCGGCACCAAAGCACAGGGAGTTGCTTGCAAGCTACCGTGATGCCTCAGGTCAGAGGGACACATATACCCATATCCAATGTGAGTTTTCCTTTAGCAGAAAGGGGCTGCACGGAGTCACGTTCAATAAGATATCACATATCCCACTTGCAGATCACATCAGTGTCACCACACTCATTTGGTCAAGAGGACAACCAAACGATGTGAACTGCAACAACCTATACTTGATATATTGCCATCCAGTACAATATATCCTTTGGTTGTGAACCGGGTTTAAGGACCACTCGATACATCCTCTCTGTATCGAAGTCAGTGTAGTTCTAAGGACTTCATCACAAGGAAAGAGCTCATTTCAGGGAAATACAATATGTGATGAGCTGCCAAAAAAAAAATTTTATTAATTCATAAAATGAATACAATACTCAGCATAACCACCTACAACCCAGGCGATTGACATTGGGACACAATTCCCAACAACTCCCACTTATACTAAAGCCAATCAGAAGAGTATCTAATACCCATTTCCCATTTACAATAGTCGAACTCTTTTATTCCGAGGGCTTTAGTGAAGGGGTCGGCCAGATTTTCTTTTCCATCGATCTTCAGAAGATTGATATCGCCTCGTTCTACGATCTCTCGTACGAGGTGGTAGCACCGCAGAATGTGCTTGGTGCAGTGATGAGCTTTAGGCTCCTTAGCTTGAGCAATGGCTCCAGAGCTGTCACAATACACCAAAACAGGACCATCTAGGGAAGGTGCCACCCCTAGCTCTCCAAGGAACTTCCGTAACCATACAGCTTCCTTTGCTGCATCTGATGCTGCAATATATTCTGCTTCGCATACCGAGTCTGCAACAGTTGGCTGCTTGAAACTTTTGCAGCAGATCGCTCCTCCGTTCAGGGTAAAAATAAATCCTGACACACTCATCTCTATCTGACTGGAAACTGGAGTCAGAGTACCCCACAAGTTTCAAGTCAGGTTCTCCATAAATCAGCCAATTGATCTTTAGTATTTCTCAAATACTTAAGGATGGACTTAACCACCTTCCAATGCCTCACCTGGGTCAGACTGGTAGATGCTCACTACTCCTGGTGAGTATGCCACGTCTGGTCTAGTACAAGTCATAGCATACATGATAGAGCCTACTGCAGAAGCATAAGGTACTCTACTCATGCGCTCTCTTTCTCAGGAGTTGTCGCACAATCCTTCTTGGAAAAAGTAATTCCAGAACCTATCGGAAGATAGCCTTTCTTGGAATTTTTCATGCTGAACCGTTTCAGCACGGTGTTAATGTACGTAGACTGGGACAATCCCAAAAGCTTCTTAGATCTATCTCTATAGATCTTCATACCTAGTATGTAAGAAGCTTCATCCAAGTCCTTCATGGAGAACTGAGATGATAACCAGACCTTTATTCCTTGTAATGCTGCGACATCATTCCCGATTAAGAGAATGTCGTCAACATACAGTACTAGGAATACAATCACAGAACCATTAACCCATTTACAGATGCACGGTTCTTCTCCGTTCCTAACGAAGCCATATGATTTGATACACCTATCAAACCGTAAGTTCCAACTTCGAGATGCTTGCTTGAGTCCATAGATGGACCTCTGCAACTTGCATACTTTTGATTCATCTGTGGATGTGAACCCTTCAGGCTGTATCATATAACACCTCCTCTTTCAGCTCCCCATTTAGGAAAGCGGTTCGGACATCCATCTGCCAGATCTCGTAATCAAAATATGCTGCCAAAGCAAGCATGATCCGAATGGACTTGAGCATTGCCACAGGGGAGAATGTCTCGTCATAATCGATACCATATCGCTGACGATACCCTTGGCAACCAGACGGGCTTTATAGGTCTCTACCTTCCCATCTGCGCCCCTTTCCTCTTGAAGATCCATTTACACCCGATGGTTTTTATTCCTTCAAGCGGATCAACCAATGTCCAAACATTGTTGATTTCCATGGACTCCATTTCGGATCGCATGGCTCCAAGCCATGCCTCAGAGTCAGATCTCTAAAGTGCATCCATATAGGTGATCGGATCCTCATTGTTCTCATCGAGTTCAATGGGATCGCCGTCCCGGACCAAGAAACCGTAGTATCTGTCCGGCTGACGCGGTATTCTACCGGATCTCCTAATGGGTTCTGGGTGTGATTCAATCACAGCCGGTTCTACGATGTCCTTAGAGTGTGCAGGTTCTTCTATTGGCTGAACTTCATCAAGTTCAATCTTAGAGGCTATAGTTCCTTCTCCAAGGAACTCCTTTTCCAAAAAGATAGCTCTAAGAGCAACGAACACCTTTCATCCATCTCCAAATAGAAGAAATACCCTTTGGTTTCCTTAGGATAACCAATGAATAAACATCGATCAGACCTAGGACCAAGTTTGTCTGAGTCTAAACGCTTTAGGTAAGCCGGACAACCCCAGACCCGAAGGTGTGAGATTGAGGGTTTACGTACAGTCCACATCTCATACGGAGTGGAGACAACAGACTTACTTGGAACATCATTTAATAAGTAACAGGCTGTCTGAAGTGCATATCCTCAAAAGGATAGCGGCAAAGTTGCAAAACCCATCATGGATCGAACCATGTCCAACAAGGTTCGATTCCTCCTTTCGGACACACCATTCAACTGTGGTGTTCCTGGAGGAGTCCACTAAGAGAGAATTCCATTCTCCTCAAGATATGTCAAAAAAGCACCAGATAAGTATTCACCACCTCGATCAGATCGAAGAGTTTTAATACTTTTTCCAGTTTGCTTTTCTACTTCATTACGGTATCGTTTGAACATTTCAAACGACTCAGACTTATGTCTCATTAGAAAGACATAACCGAACCTTGAAAAGTCGTTTGTAAAAGTAATGAAATATTTGTATCCTCCTTTGGCACTAACTTTCATCGGTCCACATACATCAGTATGTATTAGACTTAGAAGTTCTGTAGCTCGTTCACCTTTTCCGGAAAAAGGTGACTTGGTCATTTTACCAAGTAAACAGGATTCACAAGTGGGCAGTGATTCAGAATCACTGACCTCGAGGAGTCCATCTCCTCGCATCTTGTTTATCCTATTTTGGTTAATATGACCTAGCCTACAGTGCCAAAGATACAAATCGTTGACATTATCTAACCTTGGAAGTTTGCTAAGTGTACATTACACTAACAGGCCTTGATAGTACATATATGCCATTATTTAATCTAGCTTTCATTATCACAGAGTTATTCAAAATAACATTGCAAAAATCTCCCTTTATTGATAGTTCAAAACCATAATTGGCCAAAAGGCCTACAGAGATTATGCTCATAATGAAACTAGGATAATAGTGACAGTCGACTAGTTCGACAGTACAAGACTCAAAGACAAGACGCAGGACTCCGACCGCCAGTACTGGAACAAGATTTCCATTCCTGATGCTCAGAAATTGTTCTCCATCTTCAAATCTTCTGCTAACTTGAAGTCCCTGTAACGAATTACAAACATGAATTGGACTACCAGTATCCAATACCCAGTTAGCAGTATCAACAATTGAGTAATTAAAAGGTTTTATCATATAAATACCAAGTTCAGCAGACTTCTGCTTCCTCGGCCTGTTCGGATCAAGGGACGCAATATAAAGAGGACAGTTCCTCTTCCAGTGTCCCTTCTTCTTGCAGTAGAAGCACTCTGCAGAAGACTGATCAGCCTTATATTCCTGGTCTGACTAGGGCCAGGAGCATTCTACACCTTCTTTCCCTTCTTATTAATTTTCTTCTTCCCTTTCTTAAAAGGGACGATGAACTCTACTTCCTCCCACTAAATTCACCACCCCCTTATTCAGTTGGTGGTCTTTCTCGAAAGTCTGCAGCAACCCCAAAAGACCATGGTAGTTTACTGCAGGCTTGTTCATTCTGTAATGATCGAGAAAATCAAGATAGGAGGAGGGAAGAGAATTCAGGATCACATCCTTGCCGAGCTGCTCGTGCAAGGGGCATCCGAGTTTGCCCAACATTTCAATCAACTCGATCATGTACACATGATCAGTGAAACCACCATTCGGCATCTTGGAATTGTAGATGGCACAAGACACTTTGTACCGTTCTACATCATCCGGGGTGCCGAAGGATTCCTTCAACTTTTGAAGGATTTCATCAGGTTGGGCCTCCTCGAATTTGCGACTGAACTCGTCATTCATCGCTGCTAACATAATGCAACGGATAGTAGTCCGATCAGAGACCCACTTCAGATAAGCGTCTCTGACCGCACTCCGTGCATTAGCGGGAGGGATTTCAGGTGCCAGATCCGTTATCACATAGAGGATCCGTTCATGCTCCAGAACGATTCTTAATCTTCGATACCAACTATCAAAGTTGTGACTTTTTAACTTCTCATTGTCGAGAAGTGACCGGAGTGATAAGTTAGAAGACATCTGAAAAGAAAATAAAACCACATTAGTGTATGAATTAATTTTAACCAAAAGACTTGGACTTTAGTCTAAAGGTTTCTCCCACTAATTTTTTAAGATTGGTAGTCTCTAACTCCAATCCATGAAAACACTTTTTCAAGTGGGTACTGAAATCCAATAGGCCTCGCATGAGCCCGACTTTGGCCGGCTCACCCATACGAGCCTAAAGGTAGGTTCTCGTAAACCAATTGCTTCCCTAAACAATTTTCAGTATTTCATTTTGCCTAGAGAACACCCCAATCGGCCTTGGGGCCTCCTATTGCGGGTCTCTGGTTAGATCCAACCATTAAAATGACAAATCCAATGCTTCCAGCTAACTAAAGACCAAGCCCGACTTTGGCCGGCCCACCTGGTCCCGTTAAGGAGGTTGCACTGAACCATCATCGATCAGATAGAAATTTCAGTCACCGGATGTACACCCGTTCTTTGGAACTGCCGATGCACACCAAGCTAGTGGACACATTTCTAACTGACTTAATGGGAGGCTAAGACACTGTCAACACCTTGACTTAGTCTTTTTAAGGACCTAATAATTTTAGAGGATTTTTAGTTGTGACAGAAGAAAAAGATAAGGACATGGATCATCCTCCCACTGAATCAATCAGATTCCAGGAGGGTTTATATGAATCAACAAACGATCCATGGGCACCTATAGATCAGTCAGACCGATCAACCTGGGTGACATGGGTTAACTCGAGTCATTGAGCTTTTCCAATCAGTTCTGGTCGACTCGACTAGCCAGGTAGGTGAGATCATGGGTGAGTATCCGCCATTAACCATTTTTCCTAGACACCAACCAAGTTGGCCAGGAAAGAGGTAGCCTCATACAACCATGATCACAATGCCAAACCTACCTCGACACCAGTCGGTTTACCAGACTCGATTAGACTAGCCTAAAGACTTGGGCATCCACTGAACCACTAATTGGATCCATTTTAGATGAACGGATCAACTAATCTAACTATTAGATAGTTCTAAAGAAGGACCTTAATCAACTTTTGATTAATCTTCTTTTATCCGGTTCAACTAAACCTAGGTCTAACCCAGTTAAGGACCCAATTAGAGAACTAACCCAATTAACCCAAAATGGCTTATTCATGTCAAATTAGATTTCATAAACCTAATAATTTAATAAGCCAAATTCTTAATTAAAATAATTTTTAATTAAGTCTTTATGTAAAACAATTTTACATAACAAAAATCATGCATCAATATATTTTACAAATTTTATATCCAATATAAAACATGCCTAAAAACATGCCAATTTCATGTATATAAAAATTAAAACAATTTTTAAATTTTATATCCTTTAAGGATCTTCTGAAAAGGCCAACACAGATGATCCGTATCGTGTCAAAGACACACGGTCGTGGTGAAGGTCTCAACTAGGTTCCAAAAAGAAATTGATACACTCATTGATTAAACTATTTAATCTACATGCATGCATACATGAATAAATTACACCTGTAACCTGGCTCTGATACCAGTGAAAGAAACAGGGTGCAGGTGGTTTGACAAGATCCTACGCTAGGCATGCAAATAGTTACGGGAGCAGAATGGATTTTAAAATAATTTTTAAAAATCACGCAACGAAAAACTGCTCCGCCCAGAACCTAATCTATTCAAATTGCATGTATTAAAATAGGCATGTAACAAA
Organism: Areca catechu; assembly: GCA_021397845.1. Classification (NCBI taxonomy): domain Eukaryota; kingdom Viridiplantae; phylum Streptophyta; class Magnoliopsida; order Arecales; family Arecaceae; genus Areca; species Areca catechu. Next base: position 54,150,565 of record CM038041.1, read on the forward strand.
GCATATAATATTTGTAAAATATATAAATAAATACATTTATTTATGCATGATAAAATAAAATTTTTCATACCTTTATTCCACCTGGAATAACTCTGGAATAACAGCTGGAATAGCTGGGATAATAGGAATAACTTTATTCCTGTTGTCTTCTTCCTTTGGACGTTTGGGAGCTCTGTTTTTGCTCTTCAAAACAGCGACCAAACGGCGATGTCCGGAGCTCCTTTTCCTCCCGAATCGAAGCAGCGGCAAGGGAGAAGGGTCTTCTTCGATTTCCAACCAAAATCTGCAAGAAAAACACAATGTATAGGGTGTACAAAATCACCCAAGATGCTGCCAGAAAAATTCTGCTGCAGAAAAACAGCAGCCTTCTTCCTTGCGTTTGGAGCTGTAGCAACGAATCCGGCTCGACCCTCTTGCTCCCAGGAGTAAAGGGAACTCCCTCTAGAGGGGAGACACGCCCGGGGTTCTCCGATCCTTCTCCACGAGCGGTGCTAGACGCTGGAAGGGGCAATGGTCACGGTAAGTTGCAGCAATGTTTTCTTTGCTGCAGAGCAGATTTTTGAGCACTTCAAAGAGGGGATTGATGCCTTGTTTTTCTCCTTCACACACTCCAAATCCTAAGCTCAAGGAACACTCAATGGAAGCAAGGTTTGAGCTCTCAAAAAAGGAATACTCAGCCTCTCAAAGAAGACCACTCCCTCCCTAGTTGCTATTGCACGGTGTAAAAACTTACCTTGAAACAGGGGACTGCTGGAATATATAAAGAGCAGCAAGGAGAAGGGAGTTGGAGAGGCTGGGAAAGCCAAGCGGCAGCAGCTGCTGTTCACCCATTAAACAGCCAATAAACAGGGATTAAAGAGGATGGGTGGAGGGAGGAGAAGAGACGCCCAGCGATGTTCGAATGAAGGGTTTTGGTCGTTTGAGCTTCCAACGCTTGGGGTCCAACCAGCAACGTGTAAACATTTACACGGTAAAAGGAACACCGGTTCAAAACCGATCCAAGCAAAAAACGGTCCAATCCCTTGGTCCAAAAACGGTCCAATTAAAAGGGGTTCAATTCAATTTAATTGGTTCAAGCCCAAAGAATTGGGTTCAATTGGTTCACAACCAATTGAGGCCGAAACGAACTCCGAATCTGTTCAAAACTGATTCAGAAAAATCCTGGCATAGTCCAGGTCAGCCCGGAACAATTTCCGGTTGACACAGACAAGGGCAAGATGGGGAAAAGAGTGCTAAAAAATATCGTGACCATAAAACTGAGACGATTCCCAATCGTAATCGGTATCCAGATCAGAGAGTTATCCTCTGTGGCGTGTGACCTCATAGGTTCGAACCTAAACGGTAGCACTAGAACAATTCTAGTACCAGCACAGGAAACCATCTAGCAATGGGTCCCGGTGTCCGGATAGGTCGAAGATGCGGGAGCAAACTATCGAACCTCTGGCATATGGTTACCGTATAATTCATCCCTTTGACCTCTAATGTTCAGGATGACTGAGATTGGGCTGCCAACCCAGACAGAGTCAGTCCACTACGTGTCTCAACCTCACAAGCCCAGTGACTCTTCACTAGGGCTACCCCGGCCGAGGATTTGCTAAATTGAGATACTGCGAGACATTCAATCCAAACTGTTTGGACAGGTCAATTCCATCTTGGTCCATCACTGCTCCATAGTACTTGCCTATACCCAGAAACCTTCCGTCACCAGATTAAAAATTCGGGTAGTCCGGCACCAAAGCACAGGGAGTTGCTTGCAAGCTACCGTGATGCCTCAGGTCAGAGGGACACATATACCCATATCCAATCGTGAGTTTCCCTTTAGCAGAAAGGGGCTGCACGGAGTCACGTTCAATGAGATATCACATATCCCACTTGCAGATCACATCAGTGTCACCACACTCATTTGGTCAAGAGGACAACCAAACGATGTGAACTGCAACAACCTATACTTGATATATTGCCATCCAGTATAATATATCCTTTGGTTGTGAACCGGGTTTAAGGACCACTCGATACATCCTCTCTGTATCGAAGTCAGTGTAGTTCTAAGGACTTCATCACAAGGAAAGAGCTCATTTCAGGGAAATACAATATGTGATGAGCTGCCAAAAAAAAAATTTATTAATTCATAAAATGAATACAATACTCAGCATAACCACCTACAACCCAGGCGATTGACATTGGGACACAATTCCCAACAACTCCCACTTATACTAAAGCCAATCAGAAGAGTATCTAATACCCATTTCCCATTTACAATAGTCGAACTCTTTTATTCCGAGGGCTTTAGTGAAGGGGTCGGCCAGATTTTCTTTTCCATCGATCTTCAGAAGATTGATATCGCCTCGTTCTACGATCTCTCGTACGAGGTGGTAGCACCGCAGAATGTGCTTGGTGCAGTGATGAGCTTAGGCTCCTTAGCTTGAGCAATGGCTCCAGAGCTGTCACAATACACCGAAACAGGACCATCTAGGGAAGCTGCCACCCCTAGCTCTCCAAGGAACTTCCGCAACCATACAGCTTCCTTTGCTGCATCTGATGCTGCATTATATTCTGCTTCGCATACCGAGTCTGCAACAGTTGGTTGCTTGAAACTTTTGCAGCAGATCGCTCCTCCGTTCAGGGTAAAAATAAATCCTGACACACTCATCTCTATCTGACTGGAAACTGGAGTCAGAGTACCCCACAAGTTTCAAGTCAGGTTCTCCATAAATCAGCCATTGATCTTTAGTATTTCTCAAATACTTAAGGATAGACTTAACCACCTTCCAATGCGCCTCACCTGGGTCAGACTGGTAGATGCTCACTACTCCTGGTGAGTATGCCACGTCTGGTCTAGTACAAGTCATAGCATACATGATAGAGCCTACTGCAGAAGCATAAGGTACTCTACTCATGCGCTCTCTTTCCTCAGGAGTTGTCGCACAATCCTTCTTGGAAAGAGTAATTCCAGAACCTATCGAAGATAGCCTTTCTTGGAATTTTCCATGCTGAACCGTTTCAGCACGGTGTTATGTACGTAGACTGGGACAATCCCAAAAGCTTCTTAGATCTATCTCTATAGATCTTCATACCTAGTATGTAAGAAGCTTCATCCAAGTCCTTCATGGAGAACTGAGATGATAACCAGACCTTTATTCCTTGTAATGCTGCGACATCATTCCCGATTAAGAGAATGTCGTCAACATACAGTACTAGGAATACAATCACGGAACCATTAACCCATTTACAGATGCACGGTTCTTCTCCGTTCCTAACGAAGCCATATGATTTGATACACCTATCAAACCGTAAGTTCCAACTTCGAGATGCTTGCTTGAGTCCATAGATGGACCTCTGCAACTTGCATACTTTTGATTCATCTGTGGATGTGAACCCTTCAGGCTGTATCATATACACCTCCTCTCTCAGCTCCCCATTTAGAAAGCGGTTCGGACATCCATCTGCCAGATCTCGTAATCAAAATATGCTGCCAAAGCAAGCATGATCCGAATGGACTTGAGCATTGCCACAGGGGAGAATGTCTCGTCATAATCGATACCATATCGCTGACGATACCCCTTGGCAACCAGACGGGCTTTATAGGTCTCTACCTTCCCATCTGCGCCCCTTTTCCTCTTGAAGATCCATTTACACCCGATGGTTTTATTCCTTCAAGCAGATCAACCAATGTCCAAACATTGTTGATTTCCATGGACTCCATTTCGGATCGCATGGCTCCAAGCCATGCCTCAGAGTCAGATCTCTAAGTGCATCCATATAGGTGATCGGATCCTCATTGTTCTCATCGAGTTCAATGGGATCGCCGTCCCGGACCAAGAAACCATAGTATCTGTCCGGCTGACGCGGTATTCTACCGGATCTCCTAATGGGTTCTGGGTGTGATTCAATCACAGCCGGTTCTACGATGTCCTTAGAGTGTGCAGGTTCTTCTATTGGCTGAACTTCATCAAGTTCAATCTTAGAGGCTATAGTTCCTTCTCCAAGGAACTCCTTTTCCAAAAAGATAGCTCTAAGAGCAACGAACACCTTTCATCCAATCTCCAAATAGAAGAAATACCCTTTGGTTTCCTTAGGATAACCAATGAATAAACATCGATCAGACCTAGGACCAAGTTTGTCTGAGTCTAAACGCTTTAGGTAAGCCGGACAACCCCAGACCCGAAGGTGTGAGATTGAGGGTTTACGTACAGTCCACATCTCATACGGAGTGGAGACAACAGACTTACTTGGAACATCATTTAATAAGTAACAGGCTGTCTGAAGTGCATATCCTCAAAAGGATAGCGGCAAAGTTGCAAAACCCATCATGGATCGAACCATGTCCAACAAGGTTCGATTCCTCCTTTCGGACACACCATTCAACTGTGGTGTTCCTGGAGGAGTCCACTAAGAGAGAATTCCATTCTCCTCAAGATATGTCAAAAAAGCACCAGATAAGTATTCACCACCTCGATCAGATCGAAGAGTTTTAATACTTTTTCCAGTTTGCTTTTCTACTTCATTACGGTATCGTTTGAACATTTCAAACGACTCAGACTTATGTCTCATTAGAAAGACATAACCGAACCTTGAAAAGTCGTTTGTAAAAGTAATGAAATATTTGTATCCTCCTTTGGCACTAACTGTCATCGGTCCACATACATCAGTATGTATTAGACTTAGAAGTTCTGTAGCTCGTTCACCTTTTCCGGAAAAAGGTGACTTGGTCATTTTACCAAGTAAACAGGATTCACAAGTGGGCAGTGATTCAGAATCACTGACCTCGAGGAGTCCATCTCCTCGCATCTTGTTTATCCTATTTTGGTTAATATGACCTAGCCTACAGTGCCAAAGATACAAATCGTTGACATTATCTAACCTTGGGCGTTTGCTAGAAGTGTACATTACACTAACAGGCCTTGATAGTACATATGTGCTATTATTTAATCTAGCTTTCATTATCACAGAGTTATTCAAAATAACATTGCAAAAATCTCCCTTTATTGATAGTTCAAAACCATAATTGGCCAAAAGGCCTACAGAGATTATGCTCATAATGAAACTAGGATAATAGTGACAGTCGACTAGTTCGACAGTACAAGACTCAAAGACAAGACACAGGACTCCGACCGCCAGTACTGGAACAAGATTTCCATTCCCGATGCTCAGAAATTGTTCTCCATCTTCAAATCTTCTGCTAACTTGAAGTCCCTGTAACGAATTACAAACATGAATTGGACTACCAGTATCCAATACCCAGTTAGCAGTATCAACAATTGAGTAATTAAAAGGTTTTATCATATAAATACCAGTTCAGCAGACTTCTGCTTCCTCGGCCTGTTCGGATCAAGGGACGCAATATAAAGAGGACAGTTCCTCTTCCAGTGTCCCTTCTTCTTGCAGTAGAAGCACTCTGCAGAAGACTGATCAGCCTTATATTCCTGGTCTGACTAGGGCCAGGAGCATTCTACACCTTCTTTCCCTTCTTATTAATTTTCTTCTTCCCTTTCTAAAAGGGACGATGAACTCTACTTCCTCCCACTAAATTCACCACCCCCTTATTCAGTTGGTGGTCTTTCTCGAAAGTCTGCAGCAACCCCAAAAGACCATGGTAGTTTACTGCAGGCTTGTTCATTCTGTAATGATCGAGAAAATCAAGATAGGAGGAGGGAAGAGAATTCAGGATCACATCCTTGCCGAGCTGCTCGTGCAAGGGACATCCGAGTTTGCCCAATATTTTAATCAACTCGATCATGTACAATACATGATCAGTGACTGAACCACCATTCGGCATCTTGGAATTGTAGATGGCACAAGACACTTTGCACGTTCTACATCATCCGGGGTGCCGAAGGATTCCTTCAACTTTTGAAGGATTTCATCAGGTTGGGCCTCCTCGAATTTGCGACTGAACTCGTCGTTCATCGCTGCTAACATAATGCAACGGATAGTAGTCCGATCAGAGACCCACTTCAGATAAGCATCTCTGACCGCACTCCGTGCATTAGCGGGAGGGATTTCAGGTGCCGGATCCGTTATCACATAGAGGATCCGTTCATGCTCCAGAACGATTCTTAATCTTCGATACCAACTATCAAAGTTGTGACTTTTTAACTTCTCATTGTCGAGAAGTGACCGGAGTGATAAGTTAGAAGACATCTGAAAAGAAAACAAGACCACATTAGTGTATGAATTAATTTTAACCAAAAGACTTGGACTTTAGTCTAAAGGTTTCTCCCACTAATTTTTTAAGATTGGTAGTCTCTAACTCCAATCCATGAAAACACTTTTTCAAGTGGGTACTGAAATCCAATAGGCCTCGCATGAGCCCGACTTTGGCCGGCTCACCCATACGAGCCTAAAGGTAGGTTCGTAAACCAATTGCTTCCCTAAACAATTTTCAGTATTTCATTTTGCCCTAGAGAACACCCCAATCGGCCTTGGGGCCTCCTATTGCGGGTCTCTGGTTAGATCCAACCATTAAAATGACAAATCCAATGCTTCCAGCTAACTAAAGACCAAGCCCGACTTTGGCCGGCCCACCTGGTCCCGTTAAGGAGGTTGCACTGAACCATCATCGATCAGATAGAAATTTCAGTCGCCGGATGTACACCCGTTCTTTGGAACTGCCGATGCACACCAAGCTAGTGGACACATTTCTAACTGACTTAATGGGAGGCTAAGACACTGTCAACACCTTGACTTAGTCTTTTTAAGAACCTAATAATTTTAGAGGATTTTTAGTTGTGACAGAAGAAAAAGATAATAAGGACATGGATCATCCTCCCACTGAATCAATCAGATTCCAGGAGGGTTTATATGAATCAACAAACGATCCATGGGCACCTATAGATCAGTCAGACCGATCAACCTGGGTGACATGGGTTAACTCGAGTCATTGAGCTTTTCCAATCAGTTCTGGTCGACTCGACTAGCCAGGTAGGTGAGATCATGGGTGAGTATCCGCCATTAACCATTTTTCCTAGACACCAACCAAGTTGGCCAGGAAAGAGGTAGCCTCATACAACCATGATCACAATGCCAAACCTACCTCGACACCAGTCGGTTTACCAGACTCGATTAGACTAGCCTAAAGACTTGGCGTCCACTGAACCACTAATTGGATCCATTTTAGATGAACGGATCAACTAATCTAACTATTAGATAGTTTAAAGAAGGACCTTAATCAACTTTTGATTAATCTTCTTTTATCCGGTTCAACTAAACCTAGGTCTAACCCAGTTAAGGACCCAATTAGAGAACTAACCCAATTAACCCAAAATGGCTTATTCATGTCAAATTAGATTTCATAAACCTAATAATTTAATAAGCCAAATTCTTAATTAAAATAATTTTTAATTAAGTCTTTATGTAAAACAATTTTACATAACAAAAATCATGCATCAATATATTTTACAAATTTTATATCCAATATAAAACATGCCTAAAAACATGCCAATTTCATGTATATAAAAATTAAAATAATTTTTAAATTTTATATCCTTTAAGGATCTTTCTGAAAAGGCCAACACAGATGATCCGTATCGTGTCAAAGACACACGGTCGTGGTGAAGGTCTCAACTAGGTTCCAAAAAGAAATTGATACACTCATTGATTAAACTATTTAATCTACATGCATGCATACATGAATAAATTACACCTGTAACCTGGCTCTGATACCAGTGAAAGAAACAGGGTGCAGGTGTTTGACAAGATCCTACGCTAGGCATGCAAATAGTTACGGGAGCATAATGGATTTTAAAACAATTTTTAAAAATCACGCAACGAAAAATGCTCCGCCCAGAACCTAATCTATTCAAATTGCATGTATTAAAATAGTCATGTAACAAAGCATATAATATTTATAAAATATATAAATAAATACATTTATTTATCATGATAAAATAAAATTTTTCATACCTTTATTCCACCTGGAATAACTCTGGAATAATAGCTGGAATAGCTGGGATAATAGGAATAACTTTATTCCTGTTGTCTTCTTCCTTTGGACGTTTGGGAGCTCTGTTTTTGCTCTTCAAAACAGCGACCAAACGGCGATGTCCGGAGCTCCTTTTCCTCCCGAATCGAAGCAGCGGCAAGGGAGAAGGGTCTTCTTCGATTTCCAACCAAAATCTGCAAGAAAAACACAATGTATAGGGTGTACAAAATCACCCAAGATGCTGCCAGAAAAATTCTGCTGCAGAAAAATAGCAGCCTTCTTCCTTGCGTTTGGAGCTGTAGCAACGAATCCGGCTCGACCCTCTTGCTCCCAGGAGTAAAGGGAACTCCCTCTAGAGGGGAGACACGCCCGGGGTTCTCCGATCCTTCTCCACGAGCGGTGCTAGACGCTGGAAGGGGCAATGGTCACGGTAAGTTGCAGCAATGTTTTCTTTGCTGCAGAGCAGATTTTGAGCACTTCAAAGAGGGGATTGATGCCTTGTTTTTCTCCTTCACACACTCCAAATCCTAAGCTCAAGGAACACTCAATGGAAGCAAGGTTTGAGCTCTCAAAAAAGGAATACTCAGCCTCTCAAAGAAGACCACTCCCTCCCTAGTTGCTATTGCACGGTGTAAAAACTTACCTTGAAACAGGGGACTGCTGGAATATATAAAGAGCAGCAAGGAGAAGGGAGTTGGAGAGGCTGGGAAAGCCAAGCAACAGCAGCTGCTGTTCACCCATTAAATAGCCAATAAACAGGGATTAAAGAGGATGGGTGGAGGGAGGAGAAGAGACGCCCAGCGATGTTCGAATGAAGGGTTTTGGTCGTTTGAGCTTCCAACGCTTGGGGTCCAACCAGCAACGTGTAAACATTTACACGGTAAAAGGAACACCGGTTCAAAACCGATCCAAGCAAAAAACGGTCCAATCCCTTGGTCCAAAAACTGGTCCAATTAAAAGGGGTTCAATTCAATTTAATTGGTTCAAGCCCAAAGAATGGGTTCAATTGGTTCACAACCAATTGAGGCCGAAACGAACTCCGAATCTGTCAAAACTGATTCAGAAAAATCCTGGCATAGTCCAGGTCAGCCCGGAACAATTTCCGGTTGACACAGACAAGGGCAAGACGGGGAAAAGAGTGCTAAAAAATACCGTGACCATAAAACTGAGACGATTCCCAATCGTAATCGGTATCCAGATCAGAGAGTTATCCTCTGTGGCGTGTGACCTCATAGGTTCGAACCTAAACGGTAGCACTAGAACAATTCTAGTACCAGCACAGGAAACCATCTAGCAATGGGTCCCGGTGTCCGGATAGGTCGAAGATGCGGGAGCAAACTATCGAACCTCTGGCATATGGTTACCGTATAATTCATCCCTTTGACCTCTAATGTTCAGGATGACTGAGATTGGGCTGCCAACCCAGAAGAGTCAGTCCACTACGTGTCTCAACCTCACAAGCCCAGTGACTCTTCACTAGGGCTACCCCGGCCGAGGATTTGCTAAATTGAGATACTGAGACATTCAATCCAAACTGTTTGGACAGGTCAATTCCATCTTGGTCCATCACTGCTCCATAAGTATTGCCTATACCCAGAAACCTTCCGTCACCGGATTAAAAATCGGGTAGTCCGGCACCAAAGCACACGGGAGTTGCTTGCAAGCTACCGTGATGACCTCAGGTCAGAGGGACACATATACCCATATCCAATCATGAGTTTCCCTTTGGCAGAAAGGGGCTGCACGGAGTCACGTTCAATGAGATATCACATATCCTACTTGCAGATCAAATCAGTGTCACCACACTCATTTGGTCAAGAGGACAACCAAACGATGTGAACTGCAACAACCTATACTTGATATATTGCCATCCAGTACAATATATCCTTTGGTTGTGAACCGGGTTTAAGGACCACTCGATACATCCTCTCTTTATCGAAGTCAGTGTAGTTCTAAGGACTTCATCATAAGGAAAGAGCTCATTTCAGGGAAATACAATATGTGATGAGCTGCCAAAAAAAAAAAAATTAATTCATAAAATGAATACAATACTCAGCATAATCGCCTACAACCCAGGCGATTGACATTGGGACACAATTTCCAACAACTCCCACTTGTACTAAAGCCAATCAGAAGAGTATCTAATACCCATTTCCCATTTACAATAGTCGAACTCTTTTATTTCGAGGGCTTTAGTGAAGGGGTCGGCCAAATTTTCTTTTCCATCGATCTTCAGAAGATGATATCGCCTCGTTCTACGATCTCTCATACGAGGTGGTAGCACCGCAGAATGTGCTTGGTGCAGTGATGAGTTTTAGGCTCCTTAACTTGAGCAATGGCTCCAGAGCTGTCACAATACACCGAAACAGGACCATCTAGGGAAGGTGCCACCCCTAGCTCTCCAAGAAACTTCCGCAACCATACAGCTTCCTTTGCTGCATCTGATACTACATATATTCTGCTTCGCATACCGCGTCTGCAACAGTTGGCTGCTTGAAACTTTTGCAGTAGATCGCTCCTCCGTTCAGGAAAATTATAAACCCTGACACACTCTTGCTATCATCTCTATCTGACTAGAAACTGGAGTCAGAGTACCCCATAAGCTTCAAGTCAGGTTCTCCATAAATCAGCCATTGATCTTTAGTATTTCTCAAATACTTAAGGATGGACTTAACCACCTTCCAATCGCCTCACCTGGGTCAGACTGGTATCTGCTCACTACTCCTGGTGAGTATGCCATGTCTGGTCTAGTACAAGTCATAGCATACATGATAGAGCCTACTGCAGAAGCATAAGGTACTCTACTCATGCGCTCTCTTTCCTCAGAAGTTGTCGCACAATCCTTCTTGGAAAGAGTAATTCCAGAACCTATCGGAAGATAGCCTTTCTTGGAATTTTCCATGCTGAACCGTTTCAGCACATGTTAATGTACGTAGACTGGGACAATCCCAAAAGCTTCTTAGATCTATCTCTATAGATCTTCATACCTAGTATGTAAGAAGCTTTATCCAAGTCCTTAATGGAGAACTGAGATGATAACCAGACCTTTATTCCTTGTAATGCTGCGACATCATTCCCGATTAAGAGAATGTCGTCAACATAAAGTACTAGGAATACAATCACAGAACCATTAACCCATTTACAGAAGCACGGTTCTTCTCCGTTCCTAACGAAGCCATATGATTTGATACACCTATCAAACCGTAAGTTTCAACTTCGAGATGCTTGCTTGAGTCCATAGATAGACCTCTGCAACTTGCATACTTTTGATTCATCTGCAACTTCTGCACCCCTTTTCCTCTTGAAGATCCATTTACACCTGATGGTTTCTATTCCTTCAAGTGGATCAACCAATGTCCAAACATTGTTGATTTCCATGGACTCCATTTCGGATCGCATGGCTCCAAGCCATGCCTCAGAGTCAGATCTCTGAAGTGCATCCATATAGGTGATCGGATCCTCATTGTTCTCATCGAGTCCAATGGGATCGCCGTCCCGGACCAAGAAACCATAGTATCTGTCCGGCTGACGCGGTATTCTACCGGATCTCCTAATGGGTTCTGGGTGTGATTCAATCACAGCCGGTTCTACGATGTCCTTAGAGTGTGCAGGTTCTTCTATTGGCTGAACTTCATCAAGTTCAATCTTAGAGGCTATAGTTCCTTCTCCAAGGAACTCCTTTTCCAAAAAGATAGCTCTAAGAGCAACGAACACCTTTCATCCATTCTCCAAATAGAAGAAATACCCTTTGGTTTCCTTAGATAACCAATGAATAAACATCGATCAGACCTAGGACCAAGTTTGTCTGAGTCTAAACGCTTTACGTAAGCCGGACAACCCCAGACCCGAAGGTGTGAGATTGAGGGTTTACCTACAGTCCACATCTCATACGGAGTGGAGACAACAGACTTACTTGGAACATCATTTAATAAGTAACAGGTTGTCTGAAGTGCATATCCTCAAAAGGATAGCGGCAAAGTTGCAAAACCCATCATGGATCGAACCATGTCCAACAAGGTTCGATTCCTCCTTTCGGACACACCATTCAACTGTGGTGTTCCTGGAGGAGTCCACTAAGAGAGAATTCATTCTCCTCAAGATATGTCAAAAAAGCACCAGATAAGTATTCACCACCTCGATCAGATCGAAGAGTTTTAATACTTTTTCCAGTTTGCTTTTCTACTTCATTACGGTATCGTTTGAACATTTCAAACGACTCAGACTTATGTCTCATTAGAAAGACATAACCGAACCTTGAAAAGTCGTTTGTAAAAGTAATGAAATATTTGTATCCTCCTTTAGCACTAACTGTCATCGGTCCACATATATCAGTATGTATTAGACTTAGAAGTTCTGTAGCTCGTTCACCTTTTCCGGAAAAAGGTGACTTGGTCATTTTACCAAGTAAACAGGATTCACAAGTGGGCAGTGATTCAGAATCACTGACCTCGAGGAGTCCATCTCCTCGCATCTTGTTTATCCTATTTTGGTTAATATGACCTAGCCTACAGTGCCAAAGATACAAATCGTTGACATTATCTAACCTTGGGCATTTGTTAGAAGTGTACATTACAGTAACAGGCCTTGATAGTACATATGTGCTATTATTTAATCTAGCTTTCATTATCACAGAGTTATTCAAAATAACATTGCAAAAATCTCCCTTTATTGATAGTTAAAAACCATAATTGGCCAAAAGGCCTACAGAGATTATGCTCATAATGAAACTAGGATAATAGTGACAGTCGACTAGTTCGACAGTACAAGACTCAAAGACAAGACAGGACTCCGACCGCCAGTACTGGAACAAGATTTCCATTCCCGACGCTCAGAAATTGTTCTCCATCTTCAAATCTTCTGCTAACTTGAAGTCCCTGTAATGAATTACAAACATGAATTGGACTACCAGTATCCAATACCCAGTTAGCAGTATCAACAATTGAGTAATTAAAAGGTTTTATCATATAAATACCAAGTTCAGCAGACTTCTGCTTCCTCGGCCTGTTCGGATCAAGGGACGCAATATAAAGAGGACAGTTCCTCTTCCAGTGTCCCTTCTTCTTGCAGTAGAAGCACTCTAGAAGACTGATCAGCCTTATATTCCTGGTCTGACTAGGGCCAGGAGCATTCTACACCTTCTTTCCCTTCTTATTAATTTTCTTCTTCCCTTTCTTAAAAGGGACGATGAACTCTACTTCCTCCCACTAAATTCACCACCCCCTTATTCAGTTGGTGGTCTTTCTCGAAAGTCTGCAGCAACCCCAAAAGACCATGGTAGTTTACTGCAGGCTTGTTCATTCTGTAATGATCGAGAAAATCAAGATAGGAGGAGGGAAGAGAATTCAGGATCACATCCTTGCCGAGCTGCTCGTGCAAGGGGCATCCGAGTTTGCCCAACATTTCAATCAACTCGATCATGTACAATACATGATCAGTGATTTAACCACCATTCAGCATCTTGGAATTGTAGATGGCACAAGATACTTTGTACCGTTCTACATCATCCGGGGTGCCGAAGGATTCCTTCAACTTTTGAAGGATTTCATCAGGTTGGGCCTCCTCGAATTTGTGACTGAACTCGCCGTTCATCACTGCTAACATAATGCAACGGATAGTAGTCCGATCAGAGACCCACTTCAGATAAGCATCTCTGACCGCACTCCATGCATTAGCGGGAGGGATTTCAGGTGCCGGATCCGTTATCACATAGAGGATCCGTTTATGCTCCAGAACGATTCTTAATCTTCGATACCAACTATCAAAGTTGTGACTTTTTAACTTCTCATTATCGAGAAGTGACCGGAGTGATAAGTTAGAAGACATTGAAAAGAAAACATGACCACATTAGTGTATGAATTAATTTTAACCAAAAGACTTGGACTTTAGTCTAAAGGTTTCTCCCACTAATTTTTTAAGATTGGTAGTCTCTAACTCCAATCCATGAAAACACTTTTTCAAGTGGGTACTGAAATCCAATAGGCCTCGCATGAATCCGACTTTGGCCGGCTCACCCATACGAGCCTAAAGGTAGGTTCGTAAACCAATTACTTCCCTAAACAATTTTCAGTATTTCATTTTGCCCTAGAGAACACCCCAATCGGCCTTGGGGCCTCCTATTGCGGGTCTCTGGTTAGATCCAACCATTAAAATGACAAATCCAATGCTTCCAGCTAACTAAAGACCAAGCCCGACTTTGGCCGGCCCACCTGGTCCCGTTAAGGAGGTTGCACTGAACCATCATCGATCAGATAGAAATTTCAGTCACCGGATGTACACCGTTCTTTGGAACTGCCGATGCACACCAAGCTAGTGGACACATTTCTAACTGACTTAATGGGAGGCTAAGACACTGTCAACACCTTGACTTAGTCTTTTTAAGAACCTAATAATTTTAGAGGATTTTTAGTTGTGACAGAAGAAAAAGATAAGGACATGGATCATCCTCCCACTGAATCAATCAAATTCCAGGAGGTGAATCAACAAACGATCCATGGGCACCTATAGATCAGTCAGACCGATCAACCTGGGTGACATGGGTTAACTCGAGTCATTGAGCTTTTCCAATCAGTTCTGGTCGACTCGATAGCCAGGTAGGTGAGATCATGGGTGAGTATCCGCATTAACCATTTTTCCTAGACACCAACCAAGTTGGCCAGGAAAGAGGTAGCCTCATACAACCATGATCACAATGCCAAACCTACCTCGACACCAGTCGGTTTACCAGACTCGATTAGACTAGCCTAAAGACTTGGGCGTCCACTGAACCACTAATTGGATCCATTTTAGATGAACGGATCACTAATCTAACTATTAGATAGTTCTAAAGAAGGACCTTAATCAACTTTTGATTAATCTTCTTTTATCCGGTTCAACTAAACCTAGGTCTAACCCAGTTAAGGACCCAATTAGAGAACTAACCCAATTAACCCAAAATGGCTTATTCATGTCAAATTAGATTTCATAAACCTAATAATTTAATAAGCCAAATTCTTAATTAAAATAATTTTAATTAAGTCTTTATGTAAAACAATTTTACATAACAAAAATCATGCATCAATATATTTTACAAATTTTATATCCAATATAAAACATGCCTAAAAACATGCCAATTTCATGTATATAAAATTAAAACAATTTTTAATTTTATATCCTTTAAGGATCTTTCTGAAAAGGCCAACACAGATGATCCGTATCGTGTCAAAGACACACGGTCGTGGTGAAGGTCTCAACTAGATTCCAAAAAGAATTTGATACACTCATTGATTAAACTATTTAATCTACATGCATGCATACATGAATAAATTACACCTGTAACCTGGCTCTGATACCAGTGAAAGAAACAGTGTGCAGGTGGTTGACAAGATCCTACGCTAGGCATGCAAACAGTTACGGGAGCAGAATGGATTTTAAAACATTTTTAAAAATCACGCAACGAAAAACTGCTCCGCCCAGAACCTAATATATTCAAATTGCATGTATTAAAATAGGCATGTAACAAAGCATATAATATTTGTAAAATATATAAATAAATACATTTATTTATGCATGATAAAATAAAATTTTTCATACCTTTATTCCACCTGGAATAACTCTGGAATAACAGCTGGAATAGCTGGGATAATAGGAATAACTTTATTCCTGTTGTCTTCTTCCTTTGGACGTTTGGGAGCTCTGTTTTTGCTCTTCAAAACAGTGACCAAACGGCGATGTCCGGAGCTCCTTTTCCTCCCGAATCGAAGCAGCGGCAAGGGAGAAGGGTCTTCTTCGATTTCCAACCAAAATCTGCAAGAAAAACACAATGTATAGGGTGTACAAAATCACCCAAGATGCTGCCAGAAAAATTCTGCTGCAGAAAAATAGCAGCCTTCTTCTTGCGTTTGGAGCTGTAGCAACGAATTCGGCTCGACCCTCTTGCTCCCAGGAGTAAAGGGATACTCCCTCTAGAGGGGAGACACGCCCGGGGTTCTCCGATCCTTCTCCACGAGCGGTGCTAGCCGCTGGAAGGGGCAATGGTCATGGTAAGTTGCGCAATGTTTTCTTTGCTGCAGAGCAGATTTTTGAGCACTTCAAAGAGGGGATTGATGCCTTGTTTTTCTCCTTCACACACTCCAAATCCTAGCTCAAGAAACACTCAATGGAAGCAAGGTTTGAGCTCTCAAAAAAGGAATACTCAGCCTCTCAAAGAAGACCACTCCCTCCCTAGTTGCTATTGCACGGTGTAAAAACTTACCTTGAAACAGGGGACTGCTGGAATATATAAAGAGCAGCAAGGAGAAGGGAGTTGGAGAGGCTGGGAAAGCCAAGCGGCAGCAGCTGCTGTTCACCCATTAAACAGCCAATAAACAGGAATTAAAGAGGATGGGTGGAGGGAGGAGAAGAGATGCCCAGCGATGTTCGAATGAAGGGTTTCGGTCGTTTGAGCTTCCAACGCTTGGGGTCCAACCAGCAACGTGTAAACATTTACACGGTAAAAGGAACACGGTTCAAACCGACCCAAGCAAAAAATGGTCCAATCCCTTGGTCCAAAAACCGGTCCAATTAAAAGGGGTTCAATTCAATTTAATTGGTTCAAGCCCAAAGAATTGGGTTCAATTGGTTCACAACCAATTGAGGCCGAAACGAACTCCGAATCTGTTCAAAACTGATTCAGAAAAATCCTGGCATAGTCCAGGTCAGCCCGGAACAATTTCCGGTTGACACAGACAAGGGCAAGATGGGAAAAAGAGTGCTAAAAAATATCGTGACCATAAAACTGAGATGATTCCCAATCGTAATCGGTATCCAGATCAGAGAGTTATCCTCTGTGGCATGTGACCTCATAGGTTCGAACCTAAACGGTAGCACTAGAACAATTCTAGTACCAGCACAGGAAACCATCTAGCAATGGGTCCCGTGTCCGGATAGGTCGAAGATGCGGGAGCAAACTATCGAACCTCTGGCATATGGTTACCGTATAATTCATCCCTTTGACCTCTAATGTTCAGGACGACTGAGATTGGGCTGCCAACCCAGACAGAGTCAGTCCACTACGTGTCTCAACCTCACAAGCCCAGTGACTCTTCACTAGGGCTACCCCGGCTGAGGATTTGCTAAATTGAGATACTGCGAGACATTCAATCCAAACTGTTTGGACAGGTCAATTCCATCTTGGTCCATCACTGCTCCATAAGTACTTGCCTATACCCAGAAACCTTCCGTCACCGGATTAAAAATCCAGGTAGTCCGGCACCAAAGCACAGGGAGTTGCTTGCAAGCTACCGTGATGACCTCAGGTCAGAGGGACACATATACCCATATCCAATCGTGAGTTTCCCTTTGGCAGAAAGGGGCTGCACGGAGTCACGTTCAATGAGATATCACATATCCCACTTGCAGATCAATCAGTGTCACCACACTCATTTGGTCAAGAGGACAACCAAACGATGTGAACTGCAACAACCTATACTTGATATATTGCCATCCAGTATAATATATCCTTTGGTTGTGAACCGGGTTTAAGGACCACTCGATACATCCTCTCTGTATCGAAGTCAGTGTAGTTCTAAGGACTTCATCACAAGGAAAGAGCTCATTTCAGGGAAATACAATATGTGATGAGCTGCCAAAAAAAAATTTATTAATTCATAAAATGAATACAATACTCAGCATAACCGCCTACAACCCAGGCGATTGACATTGGGACACAATTCCCAACAACTCCCACTTGTACTAAAGCCAATCAGAAGAGTATCTAATACCCATTTCCCATTTACAATAGTCGAACTCTTTTATTCCGAGGGCTTTAGTGAAGGGGTCGGCCAGATTTTCTTTTCCATCGATCTTCAGAAGATTGATATCGCCTCGTTCTACGATCTCTCGTACGAGGTGGTAGCACCGCAGAATGTGCTTGGTGCAGTGATGAGCTTTAGGCTCCTTAGCTTGAGCAATGGCTCCAGAGCTGTCACAATACACCGAAACAGGACCATCTAGGGAAGGTGCCACCCCTAGCTCTCCAAGGAACTTCCGCAACCATACAGCTTCCTTTGCTGCATCTGATGCTGCAATATATTCTGCTTCGCATACCGAGTCTGCAACAGTTGGCTGCTTGAAACTTTTGTAGCAGATCGCTCCTCCGTTCAGGGTAAATATAAACCCTGACACACTCTTGCTATCATCTCTATCTGACTGGAAACTGGAGTCAGAGTACCCCACAAGCTTCAAGTCAGGTTCTCCATAAATCAGCCATTGATCTTTAGTATTTCTCAAATACTTAAGGATGGACTTAACACCTTCCAATGCGCCTCACCTGGGTCAGCTGGTATCTGCTCACTACTCCTGGTGAGTATGCCACGTCTGGTCTAGTACAAGTCATACATACATGATAGAGCCTACTGCAGAAGCATAAGGTACTCTACTCATGCGCTCTCTTTCCTCAGGAGTTGTCGCACAATCCTTCTTGGAAAGAGTAATTCCAGAACCTATCGGAAGATAGCCTTTCTTGGAATTTTCCATGCTGAACCGTTTCAGCACGGTGTTAATGTACGTAGACTGGGACAATCCCAAAAGCTTCTTAGATCTATCTCTATAGATCTTCATACCTAGTATGTAAGAAGCTTCATCCAAGTCCTTCATGGAGAACTGAGATGATAACCAGACCTTTATTCCTTGTAATGCTGCGACATCATTCCCGATTAAGAGAATGTCGTCAACATACAGTACTAGGAATACAATCACAGAACCATTAACCCATTTACAGATGCACGGTTCTTCTCCGTTCCTAACAAGCCATATGATTTGATACACCTATCAAACCGTAAGTTCCAACTTCGAGAATGCTTGCTTGAGTCCATAGATGGACCTCTGCAACTTGCATACTTTTGATTCATCTGTGGATGTGAACCCTTCAGGCTGTATCATATACACCTCCTCTTTCAGCTCCCCATTTAGGAAAGCGGTTCGGACATCCATCTGCCAGATCTCGTAATCAAAATATGCTGCCAAAGCAAGCATGATCCGAATGGACTTGAGCATTGCCACAGGGGAGAATGTCTCGTCATAATCGATACCATATCGCTGACGATATCCCTTGGCAACCAGACGGGCTTTATAGGTCTCTACCTTCCCATCTGCGCCCCTTTTCCTCTTGAAGATCCATTTACACCCGATGGTTTTTATTCCTTCAAGCGGATCAACCAATGTCCAAACATTGTTGATTTCCATGGACTCCATTTCGGATCGCATGGCTCCAAGCCATGCCTCAGAGTCAGATCTCTGAAGTGCATCCATATAGGTGATCGGATCCTCATTGTTCTCATCGAGTTCAATGGGATCGCCGTCCCGGACCAAGAAACCGTAGTATCTGTCCGGCTGACGCGGTATTCTACCGATCTCCTAATGGGTTCTGGGTGTGATTCAATCACAGCCGGTTCTACGATGTCCTTAGAGTGTGCAGGTTCTTCTATTGGCTGAACTTCATCAAGTTCAATCTTAGAGGCTATAGTTCCTTCTCCAAGGAACTCCTTTTCCAAAAAGATAGCTCTAAGAGCAACGAACACCTTTCGTTCATTCTCCAATTAGAAGAAATACCCTTTGGTTTCCTTAGGATAACCAATGAATAAACATCGATCAGACCTAGGACCAAGTTTGTCTGAGTCTAAATGCTTTACGTAAGCCGGACAACCCCAGACCCGAAGGTGTGAGATTGAGGGTTTACGTACAGTCCACATCTCATACGGAGTGGAGACAACAGACTTACTTGGAACATCATTTAATAAGTAACAGGCTGTCTGAAGTGCATATCCTCAAAAGGATAGCGGCAAAGTTGCAAAACCCATCATGGATCGAACCATGTCCAACAAGGTTCGATTCCTCCTTTCGGACACACCATTCAACTGTGGTGTTCCTGGAGGAGTCCACTAAGAGAGAATTCCATTCTCCTCAAGATATGTCAAAAAAGCACCAGATAAGTATTCACCACCTCGATCAGATCGAAGAGTTTTAATACTTTTTCCAGTTTGCTTTTCTACTTCATTACGGTATCGTTTGAACATTTCAAACGACTCAGACTTATGTCTCATTAGAAAGACATAACCGAACCTTGAAAAGTCATTTGTAAAAGTAATGAAATATTTGTATCCTCCTTTGGCACTAACTGTCATCGGTCCACATACATCAGTATGTATTAGACTTAGAAGTTCTGTAGCTCGTTCACCTTTTCCGGAAAAAGGTGACTTGGTCATTTTACCAGTAAACAGGATTCACAAGTGGGCAGTGATTCAGAATCACTGACCTCGAGGAGTCCATCTCCTCGCATCTTGTTTATCCTATTTTGGTTAATATGACCTAGCCTACAGTGCCAAAGATACAAATCATTGACATTATCTAACCTTGGACGTTTGCTAGAAGTGTACATTACACTAACAGGCCTTGATAGTACATATATGCCATTATTTAATCTAGCTTTCATTATCACAGAGTTATTCAAAATAACATTGCAAAAATCTCCCTTTATTGATAGTTCAAAACCATAATTGGCCAAAAGGCCTACAGAGATTATGCTCATAATGAAACCTACAAGATTATGCTCATAATGAAACTAGGGTAATAGTGACAGTCGACTAGTTCGACAGTACAAGACTCAAAGACAAGACGCAGGACTCCGACCGCCAGTACTGGAACAAGATTTCCATTCCCGACGCTCAGAAATTGTTCTCCATCTTCAAATCTTCTGCTAACTTGAAGTCCCTGTAACGAATTACAAACATGAATTGGACTACCAGTATCCAATACCCAGTTAGCAGTATCAACAATTGAGTAATTAAAAGGTTTTATCATATAAATACCAAGTTCAGCAGACTTCTGCTTCCTCGGCCTGTTCGGATCAAGGGACGCAATATAAAGAGGACAGTTCCTCTTCCAGTGTCCCTTCTTCTTGCAGTAGAAGCACTCTGCAGAAGACTGATCAGCCTTATACTTCCTGGTCTGACTAGGGCCAGGAGCATTCTACACCTTCTTTCCCTTCTTATTAATTTTCTTCTTCCCTTTCTTAAAAGGGACGATGAACTCTACTTCCTCCCACTAAATTCACCACCCCCTTATTCAGTTGGTGGTCTTTCTCGAAAGTCTGCAGCAACCCAAAAAGACCATGGTAGTTTACTGCAGGCTTGTTCATTCTGTAATGATCGAGAAAATCAAGATAGGAGGAGGGAAGAGAATTCAGGATCACATCCTTGCCGAGCTGCTCGTGCAAGGGGCATCCGAGTTTGCCCAACATTTCAATCAACTCGATCATGTACAATACATGATCAGTGACTGAACCACCATTCGGCATCTTGGAATTGTAGATGGCACAAGACACTTTGCACCGTTCTACATCATCCGGGGTGCCGAAGGATTCCTTCAACTTTTGAAGGATTTCATCAGGTTGGGCCTCCTCGAATTTGTGACTGAACTCGTCGTTCATCGCTGCTAACATAATGCAACGGATAGTAGTCCGATCAGAGACCCACTTCAGATAAGCATCTCTGACCGCACTCCGTGCATTAGCGGGAGGGATTTCAGGTGCCGGATCCGTTATCACATAGAGGATCCGTTCATGCTCCAGAACGATTCTTAATCTTCGATACCAACTATCAAAGTTGTGACCCTTTAACTTCTCGTTGTCGAGAAGTGACCGGAGCGATAAGTTAGAAGAACATTAGTGTATGAATTAATTTTAACCAAAAGACTTGGACTTTAGTCTAAAGGTTTCTCCCACTAATTTTTTAAGATTGGTAGTCTCTAACTCCAATCCATGAAAACACTTTTTCAAGTGGGTACTGAAATCCAATAGGCCTCGCATGAGCCCGACTTTGGCCGGCTCACCCATACGAGCCTAAAGGTAGGTTCGTAAACCAATTGCTTTCTAAACAATTTTCAGTATTTCATTTTGCCCTAGAGAACACCCCAATCGGCCTTGGGGCCTCCTATTGCGGGTCTCTGGTTAGATCCAACCATTAAAATGACAAATCCAATGCTTCCAGCTAACTAAAGACCAAGCCCGACTTTGGCCGGCCCACCTGGTCCCGTTAAGGAGGTTGCACTGAACCATCATCGATCAGATAGAAATTCCAGTCACCGGATGTACACCCGTTCTTTGGAACTGCCGATGCACACCAAGCTAGTGGACACATTTCTAACTGACTTAATGGGAGGCTAAGACACTGTCAACACCTTGACTTAGTCTTTTTAAGGACCTAATAATTTTAGAGGATTTTTAGTTGTGACAGAAGAAAAAGATAAGGACATGGATCATCCTCCCACTGAATCAATCAGATTCCAGGAGGGTTTATATGAATCAACAAACGATCCATGGGCACCTATAGATCAGTCAGACCGATCAACCTGGGTGACATGGGTTAACTCGAGTCATTGAGCTTTTCCAATCAGTTCTGGTCGACTCGACTAGCCAGGTAGGTGAGATCATGGGTGAGTATCCGCCATTAACCATTTTTCCTAGAACCAACCAAGTTGGCCAGGAAAGAGGTAGCCTCATACAACCATGATCACAATGCCAAACCTACCTCGACACCAGTCGGTTTACCAGACTCGATTAGACTAGCCTAAAGACTTGGGCGTCCACTGAACCACTAATTGGATCCATTTTAGATGAACGGATCAACTAATCTAACTATTAGATAGTTCTAAAGAAGGACCTTAATCAACTTTTGATTAATCTTCTTTTATCCGGTTCAACTAAACCTAGGTCTAACCCAGTTAAGGACCCAATTAGAGAACTAACCCAATTAACCCAAAATGGCTTATTCATGTCAAATTAGATTTCATAAACCTAATAATTTAATAAGCCAAATTCTTAATTAAAATAATTTTTAATTAAGTCTTTATGTAAAATAATTTTACATAACAAAAATCATGCATCAATATATTTTACAAATTTTATATCCAATATAAAACATGCCTAAAAACATGCCAATTTCATGTATATAAAAATTAAAACAATTTTTTAATTTTATATCCTTTAAGGATCTTTCTGAAAAGGCCAACACAGATGATCCGTATCGTGTCAAAGACACACGGTCGTGGTGAAGGTCTCAACTAGGTTCCAAAAAGAATTTGATACACTCATTGATTAAACTATTTAATCTACATGCATGCATACATGAATAAATTACACCTGTAACCTGGCTCTGATACCAGTGAAAGAAATAGGGTGCAGGTGGTTTGACAAGATCCTACGCTAGGCATGCAAACAGTTACGAGAGCAGAATGGATTTTAAAACAATTTTTAAAAATCACGCAACGAAAAACTGCTCCGCCCAGAACCTAATCTATTCAAATTGCATGTATTAAAATAGGCATGTAACAAAGCATATAATATTTGTAAAATATATAAATAAATACATTTATTTATGCATGATAAAATAAAATTTTTCATACCTTTATTCCACCTGGAATAACTCTGGAATAACAGCTGGAATAGCTGGGATAATAGGAATAACTTTATTCCTGTTGTCTTCTTCCTTTGGATGTTTGGGAGCTCTGTTTTTGCTCTTCAAAACAGCGACCAAACGGCGATGTCCGGAGCTCCTTTTCCTCCCGAATCGAAGCAGCGGCAAGGGAGAAGGGTCTTCTTCGATTTCCAACCGAAATCTGCAAAAAAACACATGTATAGGGTGTACAAAATCACCCAAGATGCTGCCAGAAAAATTCTGCTGCAGAAAAATAGCAGCCTTCTTCCTTGCGTTTGGAGCTGTAGCAACGAATCCGGCTCGACCCTCTTGCTCCCAGGAGTAAAGGGATACTCCCTCTAGAGGGGAGACACGCCCGGGTTCTCCGATCCTTCTCCACGAGCGGTGCTAGCCGCTGGAAGGGGCAATGGTCACGGTAAGTTGCAGCAATGTTTTCTTTGCTGCAGAGCAGATTTTTGAGCACTTCAAAGAGGGGATTGATGCCTTGTTTTTCTCCTTCACACACTCCAAATCCTAGCTCAAGGAACACTCAATGGAAGCAAGGTTTGAGCTCTCAAAAAGGAATACTCAGCCTCTCAAAGAAGACCACTCCCTCCCTAGTTGCTATTGCACGGTGTAAAAACTTACCTTGAAACAGGGGACTGCTGGAATATATAAAGAGCAGCAAGGAGAAGGGAGTTGGAGAGGCTGGGAAAGCCAAGCGGCAGCAGCTGCTGTTCACCCATTAAACAGCCAATAAACAGGGATTAAAGAGGATGGGTGGAGGGAGGAGAAGAGACGCCCAGCGATGTTCGAATGAAGGGTTTTGGTCGTTTGAGCTTCCAACGCTTGGGGTCCAACCAGCAACGTGTAAACATTTACACGGTAAAAGGAACACCGGTTCGAAACCGATCCAAGCAAAAACGGTCCAATCCCTTGGTCCAAAAACCGGTCCAATTAAAAGGGGTTCAATTCAATTTAATTGGTTCAAGCCCAAAGAAATGGGTTCAATTGGTTCACAACCAATTGAGGCCGAAACGAACTCCGAATCTGTTCAAAACTGATTCAGAAAAATCCTGGCATAGTCCAGGTCAGCCCGGAACAATTTCCGGTTGACACAGACAAGGGCAAGACAGGAAAAAGTGTGCTAAAAAATATCGTGACCATAAAACTGAGACGATTCCCAATCGTAATCGGTATCCAGATCAGAGAGTTATCCTCTGTGGCGTGTGACCTCATAGGTTCGAACCTAAACGGTAGCACTAGAACAATTCTAGTACCAGCACAGGAAACCATCTAGCAATGGGTCCTGGTGTCCGGATAGGTCGAAG
This sequence comes from Areca catechu, assembly GCA_021397845.1. Classification (NCBI taxonomy): domain Eukaryota; kingdom Viridiplantae; phylum Streptophyta; class Magnoliopsida; order Arecales; family Arecaceae; genus Areca; species Areca catechu. The sequence continues at coordinate 54,175,242 of CM038041.1, forward strand.
ATGCGGGAGCAAACTATCGAACCTCTGGCATATGGTTACCGTATAATTCATCCCTTTGACCTCTAATGCTCAGGATGACTGAGATTGGGCTGCCAACCCAGACAGAGTCAGTCCACTACGTGTCTCAACCTCACAAGCCCAGTGACTCTTCACTAGGGCTACCCCGGTCGAGGATTTGCTAAATTGAGATACTGCGAGACATTCAATCCAAACTGTTTGGACAGGTCAATTCCATCTTGGTCCATCACTGCTCCACAAGTACTTGCCTATACCCAGAAACCTTCCATCACCGGATTAAAAATTCGGGTAGTCCGGCACCAAAGCACAGGGAGTTGCTTGCAAGCTACCGTGATGACCTCAGGTCAGAGGGACACATATACCCATATCCAATCGTGAGTTTCCCTTTGGCAGAAAGGGGCTGCACGGAGTCACGTTCAATGAGATATCACATATCCCACTTGCAGATCACATCAGTGTCACCACACTCATTTGGTCAAGAGGACAACCAAACGATGTGAACTGCAACAACCTATACTTGATATATTGCCATCCAGTATAATATATCCTTTGGTTGTGAACCGGGTTTAAGGACCACTCGATACATCCTCTCTGTATCGAAGTCAGTGTAGTTCTAAGGACTTCATCACAAGGAAAGAGCTCATTTCAGGGAAATACAATATGTGATGAGCTGCCAAAAAAAAAAAATTTATTAATTCATAAAATGAATACAATACTCAGCATAACCGCCTACAACCCAGGCGATTGACATTGGGACACAATTTCAACAACTCCCACTTGTACTAAAGCCAATCAGAAGAGTATCTAATACCCATTTCCCATTTACAATAGTCGAACTCTTTTATTCGAGGGCTTTAGTGAAGGGGTCGGCCAAATTTTCTTTTCCATCGATCTTCAGAAGATTGATATCGCCTCGTTCTATGATCTCTCGTACGAGGTGGTAGCACCGCAGAATGTGCTTGGTGCAGTGATGAGCTTTAGGCTCCTTAGCTTGAGCAATGGCTCCAGAGCTGTCACAATACACCGAAACAGGACCATCTAGGGAAGCTGCCACCCCTAGCTCTCCAAGGAACTTCCGCAACCATACAGCTTCCTTTGCTGCATCTGATGCTGCAATATATTCTGCTTCGCATACCGAGTCTGCAACAGTTGGCTGCTTGAAACTTTTGCAGCAGATCGCTCCTCCGTTCAGGGTAAATATAAACCCTGACACACTTTTGCTATCATCTCTATCTGACTGGAAACTGGAGTCAGAGTACCCCACAAGTTTCAAGTCAGGTTCTCCATAAATCAGCCATTGATCTTTAGTATTTCTCAAATACTTAAGGATGGACTTAACCACCTTCCAATGCACCTCACCTGGGTCAGACTGGTATCTGCTCACTACTCCTGGTGAGTATGCCACGTCTGGTCTAGTACAAGTCATAGCATACATGATATGAGCCTACTGCAGAAGCATAAGGTACTCATGCGCTCTCTTTCCTCAGGAGTTGTCGCACAATCCTTCTTGGAAAGAGTAATTCCAGAACCTATCGAAAGATAGCCTTTCTTGGAATTTTCCATGCTGAACCGTTTCAGCACGGTGTTAATGTACGTAGACTGGGACAATCCCAAAAGCTTCTTAGATCTATCTCTATAGATCTTCATACCTAGTATGTAAGAAGCTTCATCCAAGTCCTTCATGGAGAACTGAGATGATAACCAGACCTTTATTCCTTGTAATGCTGCGACATCATTCCCGATTAAGAGAATGTCGTCAACATACAGTACTAGGAATACAATCACAGAACCATTAACCCATTTACAGATGCACGGTTCTTCTCCGTTCCTAACAAGCCATATGATTTGATACACCTATCAAACCGTAAGTTCCAACTTCGAGATGCTTGCTTGAGTCCATAGATGGACCTCTGCAACTTGCATACTTTTGATTCATCTGTGGATGTGAACCCTTCAGGCTGTATCATATACACCTCCTCTTTCAGCTCCCCATTTAGGAAAGTGGTTCGGACATCCATCTGCCAGATCTCGTAATCAAAATATGCTGCCAAAGCAAGCATGATCCGAATGGACTTGAGCATTGCCACAGGGGAGAATGTCTCGTCATAATCGATACCATATCGCTGACGATACCCCTTGGCAACCAGACGGCTTTATAGGTCTCTACCTTCCCATCTGCACCCCTTTTCCTCTTGAAGATCCATTTACACCCGATGGTTTTTATTCCTTCAAGCATCAACCAATGTCCAAACATTGTTGATTTCATGGACTCCATTTCGGATCGCATGGCTCCAAGCCATGCCTCAGAGTCAGATCTCTGAAGTGCATCCATATAGGTGATCGGATCCTCATTGTTCTCATCGAGTTCAATGGGATCGCCGTCCCGGACCAAGAAACCGTAGTATCTGTCCGGCTGACACGGTATTCTACCGGATCTCCTAATGGGTTCTGGGTGTGATTCAATCACAGCCGGTTCTACGATGTCCTTAGAGTGTGCAGGTTCTTCTATTGGCTGAACTTCATCAAGTTCAATCTTAGAGGCTATAGTTCCTTCTCCAAGGAACTCCTTTTCCAAAAAGATAGCTCTAAGAGCAACGAACACCTTTCGTCCATTCTCCAAATAGAAGAAATACCCTTTGGTTTCCTTAGGATAACCAATGAATAAACATCGATCAGACCTAGGACCAAGTTTGTCTGAGTCTAAATGCTTTACGTAAGCCGGACAACCCCAGACCCGAAGGTGTGAGATTGAGGGTTTACGTACAGTCCACATCTCATACGGAGTGGAGACAACAGACTTACTTGGAACATCATTTAATAAGTAACAGGCTGTCTGAAGTGCATATCCTCAAAAGGATAGCGGCAAAGTTGCAAAACCCATCATGGATCGAACCATGTCCAACAAGGTTCGATTCCTCCTTTCGGACACACCATTCAACTGTGGTGTTCCTGGAGGAGTCCACTAAGAGAGAATTCCATTCTCCTCAAGATATGTCAAAAAAGCACCAGATAAGTATTCACCACCTCGATCAGATCGAAGAGTTTTAATACTTTTTCCAGTTTGCTTTTTACTTCATTACGGTATCGTTTGAACATTTCAAACGACTCAGACTTATGTCTCATTAGAAAGACATAACCGAACCTTGAAAAGTCGTTTGTAAAAGTAATGAAATATTTGTATCCTCCTTTGGCACTAACTGTCATCGGTCCACATACATCAGTATGTATTAGACTTAGAAGTTCTGTAGCTCGTTCACCTTTTCCGGAAAAAGGTGACTTGGTCATTTTACCAAGTAAACAGGATTCACAAGTGGGCAGTGATTCAGAATCACTGACCTCGAGGAGTCCATCTCCTCGCATCTTGTTTATCCTATTTTGGTTAATATGACCTAGCCTACAGTGCCAAAGATACAAATCGTTGACATTATCTAACCTTGGGCATTTGCTAGAAGTGTACATTACACTAACAGGCCTTGATAGTACATATATGCCATTATTTAATCTAGCTTTCATTATCATAGAGTTATTCAAAATAACATTGCAAAAATCTCCCTTTATTGATAGTTCAAAACCATAATTGGCCAAAAGGCCTACAGAGATTATGCTCATAATGAAACTAGGATAATAGTGACAGTCGACTAGTTCGACAGTACAAGACTCAAAGACAAGATGCAGGACTCCGACCGCCAGTACTGGAACAAGATTTCCATTCCCGACGCTCAGAAATTGTTCTCCATCTTCAAATCTTCTGCTAACTTGAAGTCCCTGTAACGAATTACAAACATGAATTGGACTACCAGTATCCAATACCCAGTTAGCAGTATCAACAATTGAGTAATTAAAAGGTTTTATCATATAAATACCAAGTTCAGCAGACTTCTGCTTCCTCGGCCTGTTCGGATCAAGGGACGCAATATAAAGAGGACAGTTCCTCTTCCAGTGTCCCTTCTTCTTGCAGTAGAAGCACTCTGCAGAAGACTGATCAGCCTTATACTTCCTGGTCTGACTAGGGCCAGGAGCATTCTACACCTTCTTTCCCTTCTTATTAATTTTCTTCTTCCCTTTCTTAAAGGGACGATGAACTCTACTTCCTCCCACTAAATTCACCACCCCCTTATTCAGTTGGTGGTCTTTCTCGAAAGTCTGCAGCAACCCCAAAAGACCATGGTAGTTTACTGCAGGCTTGTTCATTCTGTAATGATCGAGAAAATCAAGATAGGAGGAGGGAAGAGAATTCAGGATCACATCCTTGCCGAGCTGCTCGTGCAAGGGGCATCCGAGTTTGCCCAACATTTCAATCAACTCGATCATGTACAATACATGATCAGTGACTGAACACCATTCGGCATCTTGGAATTGTAGATGGCACAAGACACTTTGTACCGTTCTACATCATCCGGGGTGCCGAAGGATTCCTTCAACTTTTGAAGGATTTCATCAGGTTGGGCCTCCTCGAATTTGCGACTGAACTCGTCATTCATCGCTGCTAACATAATGCAACGGATAGTAGTCCGATCAGAGACCCACTTCAGATAAGCGTCTCTGACCGCACTCCGTGCATTAGCGGGAGGGATTTCAGGTGCCGGATCCGTTATCACATAGAGGATCCGTTCATGCTCCAGAACGATTCTTAATCTTCGATACCAACTATCAAAGTTGTGACCCTTTAACTTCTCGTTGTCGAGAAGTGACCGGAGCGATAAGTTAGAAGACATCTGAAAAGAAAACAACCACATTAGTGTATGAATTAATTTTAACCAAAAGACTTGGACTTTAGTCTAAAGGTTTCTCCCACTAATTTTTTAAGATTGGTAGTCTCTAACTCCAATCCATGAAAACACTTTTTCAAGTGGGTACTGAAATCCAATAGGCCTCGCATGAGCCCGACTTTGGCCGGCTCACCCATACGAGCCTAAAGGTAGGTTCGTAAACCAATTGCTTTCTAAATAATTTTCAGTATTTCATTTTGCCCTAGAGAACACCCCAATCGGCCTTGGGGCCTCCTATTGCGGGTCTCTGGTTAGATCCAACCATTAAAATGACAAATCCAATGCTTCCAGCTAACTAAAGACCAAGCCCGACTTTGGCCGGCCCACCTGGTCCCGTTAAGGAGGTTGCACTGAACCATCATCGATCAGATAGAAATTCCAGTCGCCGGATGTACACCCATTCTTTGGAACTGCCGATGCACACCAAGCTAGTGGACACATTTCTAACTGACTTAATGGGAGGCTAAGACACTGTCAACACCTTGACTTAGTCTTTTTAAGGACCTAATAATTTTAGAGGATTTTTAGTTGTGACAGAAGAAAAAGATAAGGACATGGATCATCCTCCCACTGAATCAATCAGATTCCAGGAGAGTTGATATGAATCAACAAACGATCCATGGGCACCTATAGATCAGTCAGACCGATCAACCTGGGTGACATGGGTTAACTCGAGTCATTGAGCTTTTCCAATCAGTTCTGGTCGACTCGACTAGCCAGGTAGGTGAGATCATGGGTGAGTATCCGCCATTAACCATCTTTCCTAGACACCAACCAAGTTGGCCAGGAAAGAGGTAGCCTCATACAACCATGATCACAATGCCAAACCTACCTCGACACCAGTCGTTTACCAGACTCGATTAGACTAGCCTAAAGACTTGGGCGTCCACTGAACCACTAATTGGATCCATTTTAGATGAACGGATCAACTAATCTAACTATTAGATAGTTCTAAAGAAGGACCTTAATCAACTTTTGATTAATCTTCTTTTATCCGGTTCAACTAAACCTAGGTCTAACCCAGTTAAGGACCCAATTAGAGAACTAACCCAATTAACCCAAAATGGCTTATTCATGTCAAATTAGATTTCATAAACCTAATAATTTAATAAGCCAAATTCTTAATTAAAATAATTTTTAATTAAGTCTTTATGTAAAACAATTTTACATAACAAAAATCATGCATCAATATATTTTACAAATTTTATATCCAATATAAAACATGCCTAAAAACATGCCAATTTCATGTATATAAAAATTAAAATAATTTTTTAATTTTATATCCTTTAAGGATCCTTCTGAAAAGGCCAACACAGACGATCCGTATCGTGTCAAAGACACACGGTCGTGGTGAAGGTCTCAACTAGGTTCCAAAAAGAATTTGATACATCATTGATTAAACTATTTAATCTACATACATGCATACATGAATAAATTACACCTGTAACCTGGCTCTGATACCAATGAAAGAAATAGGGTGCAGGTGGTTTGACAAGATCCTACGCTAGGCATGCAAACAGTTACGGGAGCAGAATGGATTTTAAAATAATTTTTAAAAATCACGCAACGGAAAACTGCTCCGCCCAGAACCTAATATATTCAAATTGCATGTATTAAAATAGGCATGTAACAAAGCATATAATATTTATAAAATATATAAATAAATACATTTATTTATGCATGATAAAATAAAATTTTTCATACCTTTATTCCACCTGGAATAACTCTGGAATAACAGCTGGAATAGCTGGGATAACAGGAATAACTTTATTCCTGTTGTCTTCTTCCTTTGGATGTTTGGGAGCTCTGTTTTTGCTCTTCAAAACAGCGACCAAACGGCGATGTCCGGAGCTCCTTTTCTCCCGAATCGAAGCAGCGGCAAGGGAGAGGGTCTTCTTCGATTTCCAACCGAAATCTGCAAGAAAAACACAATGTATAGGGTGTACAAAATCACCCAAGATGCTGCCAAAAAATTCTGCTGCAGAAAAACAACAGCCCTCTTCCTTGCGTTTGGAGCTGTAGCAACGAATCCGGCTCGACCCTCTTGCTCCCAGGAGTAAAGGGATACTCCCTCTAGAGGGGAGACACGCCCGGGGTTCTCCGATCCTTCTCCACGAGCGGTGCTAGCCGCTGGAAGGAGCAATGGTCACGGTAAGTTGCAGCAATGTTTTCTTTGCTGCAGAGCAGATTTTTGAGCACTTCAAAGAGGGGATTGATGCCTTGTTTTTCTCCTTCACACACTCCAAATCCTAGCTCAAGGAACACTCAATGGAAGCAATGTTTGAGCTCTCAAAAAAGGAATACTCAGCCTCTCAAAGAAGACCACTCCCTCCCTAGTTGCTATTGCACGGTGTAAAAACTTACCTTGAAACAGGGGACTGCTGGAATATATAAAGAGCAGCAAGGAGAAGGGAGTTGGAGAGGCTGGGAAAGCCAAGCAACAGCAGCTGCTGTTCACCCATTAAATAGCCAATAAACAGGGATTAAAGAGGATGGGTGGAGGGAGGAGAAGAGACGCCCAGCGACGTTCGAATGAAGGGTTTTGGTCGTTTGAGCTTCCAATGCTTGGGGTCCAACCAGCAACATGTAAACATTTACACGGTAAAAGGAACACCGGTTCGAAACCGATCCAAGCAAAAAATGGTCCAATCCCTTGGTCCAAAAACCGGTCCAATTAAAAGGGGTTCAATTCAATTTAATTGGTTCAAGCCCAAAGAATTGGGTTCAATTGGTTCACAACCAATTGGAGGCCGAAACGAACTCCGAATCAGTTCAAAACTGATTCAGAAAAATCCTGGCGCAGTCCTGGTCAACCCAATAATTTCTGGTTGACACAGACAAGGGCAAGACGGGAAAAAGAGTGCTAAAAAATATGGTGACCATAAAATTGAGACGATTCCCAATCATAATCGGTATCCAGATCAGAGAGTTATCCTCTGTGGCGTGTGACCTCATAGGTTCGAACCTAAATGGTAGCACTAGAACAATTCTAGTACCAGCACAGGAAACCATCTAGCAATGGGTCCCGGTGTCTGGATAGGTCGAAGATGCGGGAGCAAACTATCGAACCTCTGGCATATGGTTACCGTATAATTCATCCCTTTGACCTCTAATGCTCAGGACGACTGAGATTGGGCTGCCAACCCAGACAGAGTCAGTCCACTATGTGTCTCAACCTCACAAGCCCAGTGACTCTTCACTAGGGCTACCCCGGTCGAGGATTTGCTAAATTGAGATACTGCGAGACATTCAATCCAAACTGTTTGGACAGGTCAATTCCATCTTGGTCCATCACTGCTCCATAAGTACTTGCCTATACCCAGAAACCTTCCGTCACCGGATTAAAAATCCGGGTAGTCCGGCACCAAAGCACAGGGAGTTGCTTGCAAGCTACCGTGATGACCTCAGGTCAGAGGGACACATATACCCATATCCAATCGTGAGTTTCTCTTTAGCAGAAAGGGGCTGCACGGAGTCACGTTCAATGAGATATCACATATCCCACTTGCAGATCACATCAGTGTCACCACACTCATTTGGTCAAGAGGACAACCAAACGATGTGAACTGCAACAACCTATACTTGATATATTGCCATCCAGTACAATATATCCTTTGGTTGTGAACTAGGTTTAAGGACCCCTCGATACATCCTCTCTGTATCGAAGTCAGTGTAGTCCTAAGGACTTCATCACATGGAAAGAGCTCATTTCAGGAAAATACAATATGTGATGAGCTGCCAAAAAAAAATATTTTATTAATTCATAAAATGAATACAATACTCAGCATAACTGCCTACAACCCAGGCGATTGACATTGGGACACAATTCCCAACAACTCCCACTTATACTAAAGCCAATCAGAAGAGTATCTAATACCCATTTCATTTACAATAGTCGAACTCTTTTATTCCAAGGGCTTTAGTGAAGGGGTCGGCCATATTTTCTTTTCCATCGATCTTCAGAAGATTGATATCGCCTCGTTCTACGATCTCTCGTACGAGGTGGTAGCACCGCAGAAGTGCTTGGTGCAGTGATGAGCTTTAGGCTCCTTAGCTTGAGCAATGGCTCCAGAGCTGTCACAATACACCGAAACAGGACCATCTAGGGAAGGTGCCACCCCTAGCTCTCCAAGGAACTTCCGCAACCATACAGCTTCCTTTGCTGCATCTGATGCTGCAATATATTCTGCTTCGCATACCGAGTCTGCAACAGTTGGCTGCTTGGAACTTTTCCAGCATATCGCTCCTCCGTTCAGGGTAAAAATAAATCCTGACACACTCATCTCTATCTGACTGGAAACTGGAGTCAGAGTACCCCACAAGTTTCAAGTCAGGTTCTCCATAAATCAGCCATTGATCTTTAGTATTTCTCAAATACTTAAGGATGGACTTAACCACCTTCCAATGCGCCTCACCTGGGTCAGACTGGTATCTGCTCACTACTCCTGGTGAGTATGCCATGTCTGGTCTAGTACAAGTCATAGCATACATGATAGAGCCTACTGCAGAAGCATAAGGTACTCTACTCATGCACTCTCTTTCCTCAGGAGTTGTCTCACAATCCTTCTTGGAAAGAGTAATTCCAGAACCTATCGAAAGATAGCCTTTCTTGGAATTTTCCATGCTGAACCGTTTCAGCACGGTGTTAATGTACGTAGACTGGGACAATCCCAAAAGCTTCTTAGATCTATCTCTATAGATCTTCATACCTAGTATATAAGAAGCTTCATCCAAGTCCTTCATGGAGAACTGAGATGATAACCAGACCTTTATTCCTTGTAATGCTGCGACATCATTCCCGATTAAGAGAATGTCGTCAACATACAGTACTAGGAATACAATCACAGAACCATTAACCCATTTATAGATGAACGGTTCTTCTCCATTCCTAACGAAGCGATATGATTTGATACACCAATCAAACCGTAAGTTCCAACTTCGAGATGCTTGCTTGAGTCCATAGATGGACCTCTGCAACTTGCATACTTTTGATTCATCTGTAGATATGTGAACCCTTCAGGCTGTATCATATACACCTCCTCTTTCAGCTCCCCATTTAGGAAAGCGGTTCGGACATCCATCTGCCAGATCTCGTAATCAAAATATGCTACCAAAGCAAGCATGATCCGAATGGACTTGAGCATTGCCACAGGGGAGAATGTCTCGTCATAATTGATACCATATCGCTGACGATATCCCTTGGCAACCAGACGGGCTTTATAGGTCTCTACCTTCCCATCTGCGCCCCTTTTCCTCTTGAAGATCCATTTACACCCGATGGGTTTTATTCCTTCAAGCGGATCAACCAATGTCCAAACATTGTTGATTTCCATGGACTCCATTTCGGATCGCATGCTCCAAGCCATGCCTCAGAGTCAGATCTCTGAAGTGCATCCATATAGGTGATCGGATCCTCATTGTTCTCATCGAGTTCAATGGGATTGCCGTCCCGGACCAAGAAATCGTAGTATCTGTCCGGCTGACGTGGTATTCTACCGGATCTCCTAATGGGTTTTGGGTGTGATCAATCACAACCGGTTCTACGATGTCCTTAGAGTGTGCAGGTTCTTCTATTGGCTGAACTTCATCAAGTTCAATCTTAGAGGCTATAGTTCCTTCTCCAAGGAACTCCTTTTCCAAAAAGATAGCTCTAAGAGCAACGAACACCTTTCGTCCATTCTCCAAATAGAAGAAATATCCTTTGGTTTCTTTAGGATAACCAATGAATAAACATCGATCAGACCTAGGACCAAGTTTGTCTGAGTCTAAACGCTTTACGTAAGCCGGACAACCCCAGACCTGAAGGTGTGAGATTGAGGGTTTACGTACAGTCCACATCTCATACGGAGTGGAGACAACAGACTTACTTGGAACATCATTTAATAAGTAACAGGCTATCTGAAGTGCATATCCCCAAAAGGATAGCGGCAAAGTTGCAAAACCCATCATGGATCGAACCATGTCCAACAAGGTTCGATTCCTCCTTTCGGACACACCATTCAACTGTGGTGTTCCTGGAGGAGTCCACTAAGAGAGAATTCCATTCTCCTCAAGATATGTCAAAAAAGCACCAGATAAGTATTCACCACCTCGATCAGATCGAAGAGTTTTAATACTTTTTCCAGTTTGCTTTTCTACTTCATTACGGTATCATTTGAACATTTCAAACGACTCAGACTTATGTCTCATTAGAAAGACATAACCGAACCTTGAAAAGTCGTCTGTAAAAGTAATGAAATATTTGTATCCTCCTTTGGTACTAACTGTCATCGGTCCACATACATCAGTATGTATTAGACTTAGAAGTTCAGTAGCTCGTTCACCTTTTTCGGAAAAAAGTGACTTGGTCATTTTACCAAGTAAACAGGATTCACAAGTGGGCAGTGATTCAGAATCACTGACCTCGAGGAGTCCATCTCCTCGCATCTTGTTTATCCTATTTTGGTTAATATGACCTAGCCTACAGTGCCAAAGATACAAATCGTTGACATTATCTAACCTTGGGCGTTTGCTAGAAGTGTACATTACACTAACAGGACTTGATAGTACATATATGCCATTATTTAATCTAGCTTTCATTATCACAGAGTTATTCAAAATAACATTGCAAAAATCTTTCTTTATTGATAGTTCAAAACCACAATTGGCCAAAAGGCCTACAGAGATTATGCTCATAATGAAACTAGGATAATAGTGACAGTCGACTAGTTCGACAGTACAAGACTCAAAGACAAGATGCAGGACTCCGACCGCCAGTACTGGAACACGATTTCCATTCCCGACGCTCAGAAATTGTTCTCCATCTTCAAATCTTCTGCTAACTTGAAGTCCCTGTAACGAATTACAAACATGAATTGGACTACCAGTATCCAATACCTAGTTAGCAGTATCAACAATTGAGTAATTAAAAGGTTTTATCATATAAATACCTTGTTCAGCAACTTCTGCTTCCTCGGCCTGTTCGGATCAAGGGACGTAATATAAAGAGGACAGTTCCTCTTCCAGTGTCCCTTCTTTTGCAGTAGAAGCACTCTGCAGAAGACTGATCAGCCTTATACTTCCTGGTCTGACTAGGGCAGGAGCATTCTGCACCTTCTTTCCCTTCTTATTAATTTTCTTCCCTTTCTTAAAGGGACGATGAACTCTACTTCCTCCCACTAAATTCACCACCTCCTTATTCGTTGGTGGTCTTTCTCGAAAGTCTGCAGCAACCCCAAAAGACCATGGTAGTTTATTGCAGGCTTGTTCATTCTGTAATGATCGAGAAAATCAAGATAGGAGGAGGGAAGAGAATTCAGGATCACATCCTTGCCGAGCTGCTCGTGCAAGGGGCATCCGAGTTTGCCCAACATTTCAATCAACTCGATCATGTACAATACATGATCAGTGACTGAACCACCATTCGGCATCTTGGAATTGTAGATGGCACAAGACACTTTGTACCGTTCTACATCATCCGGGGTGCCGAAGGATTCCTTCAACTTTTGAAGGATTTCATCAGGTTGGGCCTCCTCGAATTTGTGACTGAACTCGTCATTCATCGCTGCTAACATAATGCAACGGATAGTAGTCCGATCAGAGACCCACTTCAGATAAGCGTCTCTGACCGCACTCCATGCATTAGCGGGAGGGATTTCAGGTGCCGGATCTATTATCACATAGAGGATCCGTTCATGCTCCAGAACGATTCTTAATCTTCGATACCAACTATCAAAGTTGTGACCCTTTAACTTCTCGTTGTCGAGAAGTGACCGGAGCGATAAGTTAGAAGACATCTGAAAAGAAAACAATACCACATTAGTGTATGAATTAATTTTAACCAAAAGACTTGGACTTTAGTCTAAAGTTTCTCCCACTAATTTTTTAAGATTGGTAGTCTCTAACTCTAATCCATGAAAACACTTTTTTAAGTGGGTACTGAAATCCAATAGGCCTCGCATGAACCCGACTTTGGCCGGCTTACCCATACGAGCCTAAAGGAAGGTTCGTAAACCAATTGCTTTCCTAAACAATTTTCAGTATTTCATTTTGCCCTAGAGAACACCCCAATCAGCCTTGGGGCCTCCTATTGCGGGTCTCTGGTTAGATCCAACCATTAAAATGACAAATCCAATGCTTCCAGCTAGCTAAAGACCAAGCCCGAACTTTGGCCGGCCCACCTGGTCCCGTTAAGGAGGTTGCACTGAACCATCATCGATCAGATAGAAATTCCAGTCACCGGATGTACACCCGTTCTTTGGAACTGCCGATGCACACCAAGCTAGTGGACACATTTCTAACTGACTTAATGGGAGGCTAAGACATGTCAATACCTTGACTTAGTCTTTTTAGGACCTAATAATTTTAGAGGATTTTTAGTTATGACAGAAGAAAAAGATAAGGACATGGATCATCCTCCCACTGAATCAATTAGATTCCAGGATGGTTGATATGAATCAACAAACGATCCATGGGCACCTATAGATCAGTCAGACAGATCAACCTGGGTGACATGGGTTAACTCGAGTCATTGAGCTTTTCCAATCAGTTCTGGTCACTCGACTAGCCAGGTAGGTGAGATCATGGGTGAGTATCTGCCATTAACCATCTTTCCTAGACACCAACCAAGTTGGCCAGGAAAGAGGTAGCCTCATACAACCATGATCACAATGCCAAACCTACCTCGACACCAGTCGGTTTACCAGACTCGATTAGACTAGCCTAAAGTCTTGGGCGTCCACTGAGCCACTAATTGGATCCATTTTAGATGAACGGATCAACTAATCTAACTATTAGATAGTTCCAAAGAAGGACCTTAATCAATTTTTGATTAATCTTCTTTTATCCGGTTCAACTAAACCTAAGTCTAACCCAGTTAAGGACCCAATTAGAGAACTAACCCAATTAACCCAAAATGGCTTATTCATGTCAAATTAGATTTCATAAACCTAATAATTTAATAAGCCAAATTCTTAATTAAAATAATTTTTAATTAAGTCCTTAGTAAAACAATTTTACATAACAAAATCATGCATCAATATATTTTACAAATTTTATATCCAATATAAAACATGCCTAAAAACATGCCAATTTCATGTATCTAAAAATTAAAACAATTTTTAAATTTTATATCCTTTAAGGATCCTTCTGAAAAGGCTAACACAGACGATCCATATCGTGTCAAAAACACACGGTCATGGTGAAGGTCTCAACTAGGTTCCAAAAAGAATTTGATACACTAATTGATTAAACTATTTAATCTATATACATGCATACATGAATAAATTACACCTGTAACCTGACTCTGATACCAGTGAAAGAAACAGGGTGCAGGTGGTTTGACAAGATCCTACGCAATGCATGCAAACAGTTACAGGAGCAGAATGGATTTTAAAACAATTTTTAAAAATCACGCAACGGAAAACTGCTCCGCCCGAACCTAATCTATTCAAGTTGCATGTATAAAATAGGCATGTAACAAAGCATATAATATTTGTAAAATATATAAATAAATACATTTATTTATGCATGATAAAATAAAATTTTTCATACCTTTATTCCACCTGGAATAACTCTAGAATAATAGCTGGAATAGCTGGGATAACAGGAATAACTTTATTCCTGTTGTCTTCTTCCTTTGGACGTTTGGGAGCTCTATTTTTGCTCTTCAAAACAGCGACCAAACGGTGATGTCCGGAGCTCCTTTTCCTCCCGAATCGAAGCAGCGGCAAGGGAGAAGGGTCTTCTTCGATTTCCAACTGAAATCTGTAAGAAAAACACAATGTATAGGGTGTCCAAAATCACCCAAGATGCTGCTAGAAAAATTCTGCTGCAAAAAAATAGCAGCCTTCTTTTTTGCGTTTGGAGCTGTAGCAACGAATCCGGCTAGACCCTCTTGCTCCCAGGAGTAAAGGGATACTCCCTCTAGAGGGGAGACACGCCCGGGGTTCTCCGATCCTTCTCCACGAGCGGTGCTAGCTGCTGGAAGGAGCAATAGTCACAGTAAGTTGCAGCAATGTTTTCTTTGCTGCAGAGCAGATTTTTGAGCACTTCAAAGAGGGGATTGATGCCTTGTTTTTCTCCTTCACACACTCAAAATCCCAGCTCAAGGAACACTCAATGGAAGCAAGGTTTGAGCTCTCAAAAAAGGAACACTCGGCCTCTCAAAGAAGACCACTCCCTAGTTGCTATTGCACGGTGTAAAAACTTACCTTGAAACAGGGGACTGCTGGAATATATAAAGAGTAGCAAGGAGAAGGGAGTTGGAGAGGCTGGGAAAGCCAAGCGGCAGCAGCTGCGTTCACCCATTAAATAGCCAATAAACAGGGATTAAAGAGGATGGGTGGTGGGAGGAGAAGAGACGCCCAGCGACGTTCGGATGAAGGGTTTTGGTCGTTTGAGCTTCCAACGCTTGGGGTCCAACCAGCAACATGTAAACATTTACACGGATTCAAAACCGGTCCAAGCAAAAAACGGTCCAATCCCTTGGTCCAAAAACTGGTCCAATTAGAAGGGTTCAATTCAATTTAATTGGTTCAAACCCAAAGAATTGGGTTCAATGGTTCATAACCAATTGGAGGCCGAAATGAACTCCGAATCAGTTCAAAACTGATTCAGAAAAATCCTGGCGCAGTCCTGGTCAGCCCGAAATAATTTTTGATTAACACAGACAAGGGCAAGACAGGGAAAAGAGTGCTCAAAAATACCATGACCATAAAATCGAGACGATTCCCAATCGTAATCGGTATCCAGATCAGAGAGTTATCCTCTGTGGCGTGTGACCTCATAGGTTCGAACCTAAATGATAGCACTAGAATAATTCTAGTACCAGCACAGGAAACTATCTGGCAATGGGTCCCGGCATCCGGATAGGTCGAAGATGCGGGAGCAAACTATCGAACCTCTGGCATATGGTTACCGTATAATTCATCCCTTTGACCTCTAATGCTCAGGATGACTGAGATTGGGCTACCAACCCAGACAGAGTCAGTCAGTACGTGTCTCAACCTCACAAGCCCAGTGACTCTTCCTAGGGCTACCCCGGCTGAGGATTTGCTAAATTGAGATACTGCGAGACATTCAATCCAAACTGTTTGGACAGGTCAATTCCATCTTGGTCCATCAGGTCAATTCCTATACCTAGAAACCTTCCGTCACCGAATTAAAAATCCGGGTAGTCCGGCACCAAAGCACAGGGAGTTGCTTGCAAGCTACCGTGATGATTTCAGGTCAGAGGGACACATTTACCCATATCCAATCGTGAGTTTCCCTTTGGCAGAAAGGGGATGCACGGAGTCACGTTCAATAAGATATCATATATCCCACTTGCAGATCACATCAGTGTCACCACACTCATTTGGTCAAGAGGACAACCAAATGATGTGAACTGCAACAACCTATACTTGATATATTGCCATCCAGTACAATATATCCTTTGTTGTGAACCGGGTTTAAGGACCACTCGATACATCCTCTCTGTATCGAAGTCAGTGTAGTCCTAAGGACTTCATCACATGGAAAGAGCTCATTTCAGGAAAATACAATATGTGATGAGCTGCCAAAAAAATATATATTAGTAATTCATAAAATGAATACAATACTCAGCAGAACCGCCTACAACCCAGGCGATTGGCTTTGGGACACAATTCCCAACACCAGGGTCAAGCTCCCGATTGAGGTGATGCTCCCGCTATCCGATGTCATGTTTCTACTACCCGGGGTCAAGCTCTCGAGATAGAGCTCCCCCCTTCCTGCCAAGATCAAAGTTCCTACCAGTAGCCAAAAGGGGAAGATCAGTAGAAGTTTAGACCATGGCATGGAAGCTCCCAACTATCTACAACTTCTAGGAGGTGGCGCATACCCTATCAGAGATTCAGACTCTGTAAACACACCACCCACACATTCTGCACAATGCATGCTCCACCAGGCTCCATGCCCTAGAGCGTGTCGCCATGTCAACGGCCATGCAACCAGGGGATCCAGTTCTCATGACCTGAAAGTTGTACCTCCTCCAAGAGGAGTATTTCATTAAGGCCCCAGGCCTTGCAACACTCTGACAATCCTCTTGGAGTAGAAATGCCTCACCCTGGCTCAGGGCTCAGTGACACGGTGCCTGCACCTCTCACGGAAAACTGCATCCCAGAGGGACAAGATCTGTACTACACCGACGAACACCCCCAATAAAAGGATCTCCTTCTAAGGACCAGTCTGACAGTGAGGAGGCTATAGACAAAGATATACCCCTCTCAAAAGGGGCACCAAGAAAGTGACATCTCGATGAAGCCCTAGACTTGGTCTGGGCCATTCCTTTCATATAAAATAGAGGAAGGGACCTCCGAAAAGGAAGGAGGCCACTAGTAAGACACAGAGAACAAACGAGCAAGAAACCAGCCAAGAGAACCTCCCTGCTCTCTAATCTCCACTTCACCTTGTCTTTCCATTTTTTAGAGATCTTATCTTTCATTCTCTACGTGGAGAAGTTCCAAGCTCTCCGTCATAGAGATTTTGTTTCCCTTGATCATCCCAACTGACTTGATCGTCGGAGTTGTCCCCGTCGAAATCCCCAACCCAGGTCTTCTCTTTTATGCAAGTCATGCTGATTCTGGAGCAAACTAGAAAAGAGGGTCAGCATCTAGAGAAAGCCCGATGTGTCCACAACATGTCAGAACTATGGGCCACAGTGATCTAGGTGATAATAGATTGGCATGCCAGGAAGGGGGGACAGAAGAAATGCCATCGACTTTGGAAGGTCCAATGGTAAGTCCCCCACTACAAGGACACCGTGGACATCCATGGATGGCCTCAGGGTGACAATGCATGCACGGGAGGCTTCTACCAGCCGTACAAGGGGCCCCCCTCACCGTGAAGACCCATAGAGCCCTTAAGGGGAGCTCCCTGCTCTACCGCTGCCATTTCCAGTGGATCCCTAGATCACCACACTACCCCAGCAGGTCCAGGCCTTGGCTGCGATGGTGCGCTAGCTCCATTAGCAACACCAATCCCTAGCAACTCATCAGCAACCAGGGATGCCGGCAGCCCACACTGCTGACCCCTGTACCAACCTATGGTCCTTCTGAGAGGGGCAATTACATGCAGCTTCCCACCCATTGGGAGACCATCAGATGGTTGGGAAGAAGTAGCAAGATGGCCTGACTGGCTAGGAGAGCCACTCCCCAGTCTCGAACTATGGTGCACACTTGCACCAATAGCACTGGCATGGCCGGGAACTCAGGTGAGTGTTCCTCCACTCTGTGCCCCCTTTGCCCTTAACGACCTCCACTAAAGGGTCCATAAATGAGGCCACCGCCGCCAAGTAGAAAGGTGCCTTGAAGAGCAAGAGTGCAATCTAGCTGACCTGTCTCGCCAATTTACCAAGATTCAAGGCTCTCCCAATGAGCCCATAGGTTACGACACCCTTCTCCCATAGAATCCAAGAGAATCGATCCCTGGCCAGTTTTGCATGCCTGAGGTTGATCCCTACGATGGGACAACCAACCCCTTGGACCACCTGGAAAGCTACAAGGCCCTCATGAGGATCCAAGGGGCCACCGATCTTTCCTTTGCATCGCCTTCCAAGCTACCCTCTAGAAGGTTGCTCGAGCCTAGTTCTCCAGACTCAAGTCAGAAAGCATTGAATCCTTTGGATAGCTGGAGAAAAAGTTTGTGGTGCACTTTGATGTATGCAGGAAGGTGCCACATGAAGCCGATAGTCTCTTCTTGATCCGCAATAGTATCGAGAGCCCCTCCGGGACTACATGTCCTGGTTTGAAGCCACCACCCAGGAGATCTATCACCTCGATGAGCCAGTCGCCATGCTAGCTCTGAAGAGGGGACTTAGGACCTCCCGCTTTACCTACTCCCTCAATAAGAAGCCTCCAAAGACTTACTCAGGGCTTCTCCTCTAGGCCAATAAGTACATCCATGCGGAGGAGGTGACCATACCAGGAGGAGCTAGACAGGAAGCCACTGAAGAGGTAGGCTATGAGGGAAACGTCTGCCCCTCGGCCCCGAAGGGTATGTCGGCCCCGCAGTCGGGGTCTAGGCCCAGAGTTGACCCTACCAAGAAAAAAAAGTTCACTCATCTCTTCACCCCGAGAGCAAAGATCCTGATGAAGATCAAGGACAAGCATTTTTTATGTCATCCTCCTCCACTATAGCCATCCATTGGATGCGACAGATTCCATTACTGTCACTTCCACCGGGACCACGACCATGATACCGAGGAATGCCACCACCTGAAGAGGGAGATAGAATAATTGATTAAGCATGGCTACCTTGGAAAGTATGTGGAGGGAGGAGCTGCCCATCAACCCAGAATGAAGAGCGCGACTGCTCACTATCAATAATTGCCCCACTGAGAAGCTAGTGGGGATGTTTTCCTTGGGGGCAGGGAGAAGCCTGAAAAGGGTTAGGGGGAGAAAGGGAAGTGATGATGTACTCCCCTACCTGGGAGATGGGCTGGATAGATAACCCAAATAATGATGCTGTCATCATTAAGATGATGATAGCTAAACATCCTATTAAAAGAATCATGGTTGATAGTAGAAGCTTTGCTGACATCCTTTTTATGATGCTTTTGCAAGGATGAACTATCCACTGACCAAATGAAATCGGTATTCATGTACTAAATGGGCTTCACCAGAGACTCGATCGGAGTTGAAGTATGATAGATTACACTCCCAATAACCATCAGGATGCCACCTCAGCAAAGCACTGGGCTGATAATATTTACTATCGTGAGACTTCCTTCGCCTTATAATGTGATCCTGGGGCATCCTGGACTCAATATGCTCAATACTACGATCTCCACCAAGCATATCCTCATCCAGTTCCCCACTCTTTGGTGGACCGGAGGATGAGAGGGTCCCGATAACTGGTCCAGCATTGCCTACAGACCATCCCAAGACCGCAAGGTGCCAGCCTGAGCCCAGCCATTGACCAACTAAACATGATAGAGCTGGAGCTGAAGGGCAGCCCAGTTGAGCCCCTGTTGGCTTTGGCTCCTTAGTTTTGATGATTAACAAAAGGTTGAGTATATGTTTGGACTAATATTTCATTTCAAGATAAAGTTTCAGGCCTTAGGTTATTCAAAAAGAGTATCAAGAGTACAATGATGAAACCAAGCTTGCTTGATTTGGGAAAGAGCTCTTCTACCTTAAACAAGATCAAATTTCTCATATTGGACCTTCATATTAAGAAGTAATTGACAAAAGAAACTCAAGCATGGCCACACCTCTTCAGAGTTTCAGAAAATTTCAGACCAGAGGTCGACCCCTAGAAGTCGCCACCTTGCCAAAGGTCCCACCAGAGGTCGACTCATGAAGAAAAGAAAAGTTCAGCAAGGCCGGCATGGTAAAATTTCAGTGGCATGCTTCAAAGGTCACCCACCTGAGGTCGACACCTGTCTAGAGGTCGACACCAGAGGTCGACTCATCGTCTGAGAATTCAAACTGGGCAGAACTATGGTTTTCTGGATTTTTTCCTAAGATAAACTGGAGGTCGACTCATGAGGTCGACACTTGACCCAGAGGTTGACTCATGAGGTCGACTCACGGCATAACAGCTAGTTTTTCTGAACTTTTGATTTGATTTCTAATGGCCATAAACAGCCATATTTTTTATTCTAACAGTCTTGTGGAGTTTTTTCAGCTTGAATGAAGTATTTAACCTCCACCTAACTTCAAAAAAGAAAAGGAGACAAAGTGAAAAAGAAAAGAGCAAAAGTACAAAGCTTTCAATCAATCCTAAGCCAAAAAGAGAGAAAATCCAAGAGATTCCTTAGCCAAAAGCTTTCCATTTTTTGAGGAATCCAGCTTTCAAGTCTTTGGCATTTAGTGAGGTCCAAGATTCCAAGAGGAAGACTTGAAAGTCTCCAACAAGAGCTACATCGAATTATTTTTTGCTCAAAAAAGGAGTTTGTCTTGTTTTTATTCATTGTATTCATACTCTATTTGTGCTAGCCTAGTTTCAAGGGAATTTGAAACTAGTGTGAGGTTTGTTGGTGAGCCAATTGATAAAACCAACTAGGGTTGCTTGTAAGCCCGAAGCCAAAACAAGTGTGTAAGGTTTGTTGGTGAGCCTAGGTAACAAAACCAACTTAGGTTTTGACTTGTGAGCCTTGTAAAACAAGTCGGCTGTAATCTAGAGAAGATTATAGTGGAAATTCCCAAGTGGAGCTTGAGGAGTGGATGTAGGTGCTAGGTGCACCGAACCACTATACATTTTATGTGTTTGCATTGCTTTACTCTCTATTGCTCTTTAATTATTGTTATCTTTCATTGCTTCCGTTGCACAATTACTTGAGCACTATCACTCTTCATATTTGAAATTGATAGCACATATATTGCTTTATTTTAAAAAATGAAGAAAGACCAAATTCACCCCCCCCCTCTTAGGCACCATATCTAGGCAACAAGTGGTATCAGAGCACCGGTACTCTCTTGTAGGTCTAATGATCTTGAGTGAAAGATCATGGCCGCCCCAATTGGAATGAGTGTAGTTGAAGGTCAAGCATCAAATCGCCCTCTTTCTTTAATGGCACAAACTACACATACTGGAAAACTCATATGCGCATTTATTTACAAGCTGTAGATTATAATATATGGAGAGTAATTACTAAAGTGCCTCATCAGCCCACTCACTTGGTTAATGGCATTATCACCCTAAAATATGAAGAAGAATGGGATGACAATGATATCAAACAAGCTGAGTTAAATGCAAAGGCGATGAATTTGCTATTCTGTGCACTTGACCCAAGTGAATTTAACAGAATATCAAATTATATTTCCGCCAAAGAAATTTGGGATACACTTGAGGTTACCCATGAGGGTACACACCAAGTGAAGACCACAAAGGTAAACATGCTCATTCATACGTATGAGATGTTCAGGATGGAACCAACTGAAAGTATTAGTGAGATGTACACTAGATTTACCAATATAGTAAATGGTATGAGGAGTTTGGAAAGATTATATCTAATGGTGAACTTGTTAACAAACTTCTCAGGTCTCTTCCGACTTCATGGGATGCGAAAGTAAGGCCATAGAAGAAACCAAGGATGTCAATACTCTATCTCTTGAGCAGCTTCTTGGATCACTGATGACTTATGAGCTTTCACTAAAATAGAAGACAGTGGACAATGACAAGAAAAAGAAAGCCATAGCCTTCAAGTCTACTACAAAGGAAGAGTCAAGTGATGAATCAGAAGAAGAAGCTGATGATGATGAGACAGTCCTCATTACAAGAAAATTTAGAAGATTCATGAACAAGAAGAAGGGCTTCTACAAGAAAAGGCCACAAAAAGGTGATTACAATAAAGAAAAAGAAAAAGAAAAAGAAAGGGATCCACCCATTTGCTTCAAGTGCAAGAAGCCTGGACATTATAAAATGGATTGCCCTTTGCTTAAAAAGAGTCGAAGGATGTTGAGAAAGAAAGCCATGATGGCTACCTGGAGTGAGAGTGAGGACTCCAGCAGTGATGAAGAGCAGCAGGAAGTCGCCAACCTGTGTTTCACGGCCAATGAAGATGATGAGGTAAATTCTGAACCTGAAAATGAATTTACTTTTAATGAATTACATATTAGCTTTTGATGATTTAGTTATGGAGTATGAAAAACTAAAACTGAAAAATAAGAAATTAAGAAAGCTAAATCAAGAGCTTACCAAAAGTTCAGATAAGTTTTCAACTGAAATTAAAGATTTAATTCAAGAAAACAAGAAATTAACTGAACATGTAAAGACCTTGAAAAATGATAAGGACAATCTTATAAAAGAAAATGATTCTTTGAAAAATAATAGAAGTTTTGAAACTAATGAGAAAATTGAAAAACAAAACAAAGAACTGTTGCTTCAAAACAAGAATTACAAAGAAGAATTAGAAAAAGTGAAATATTTTGTAGAAAAGTTTACTTATAGTTCAGAAAAATTAAGTATGCTTTTAAACAGTCAACATGCAGTTTTTAACAAAGCTGGACTTGGATTTAAGCCACAGAATCAGCAAAAGCTTTTCAAAAACTTTTTCATACCTGTATCTTCTAATATTACCTGCTATGTATGTGGTAAGTTAGGACAGAAATCATATATTTATAATAGAAGAAAATCAAGTACCTTTGAAAAGATTTGGGTTCCAAAAGGAACCAATTTATCTAACCCTAAAGGACCCAAGATGACTTGGGTACCTAAAGTTTCAACTTAATCAATTTCTGCAGGTGTGTCTTGCAACCAAAAATAAAAGAAGAATGTGGTATCTGGACAGTGGTTGCTCAAGGCACATGACTGGGGATGTGAAGCAATTCTCATTACTAGTAGCTATAAATGGTGGAAACGTTACTTTTGGTGATAATGGAAAAGATAAAATCATCAAAATTGGTAAAATCCATATCACCCCTAATGCTTATATAGATAATGTATTATTTGTTGATGGCTTGAAGCATAATCTTTTCAGCATTAGTCAGTTTTGTGATAAGGGTTTTAAAGTAATTTTTGAATCATCTTTGTGCATGGTGTCTAGTCTAGATGTCGATGGCATCAAGTTCACTGGTCATAGGCATGGAAACATTTACATGGTTGATCTTGATGATCTATGCATGGAAAGTGGTCAATACCTAGTGGCTAGGGAAGCCAAGGCAAGTGAAACTAGTTGGCTTTGGCATCGCATGCTAGGGAATGCTAGTATGCATTTGATTTCAAAATTAAGCAAAAAGGATCTTGTAAAAGAATTGTCAAAACTCACATTTGAAAAAGATAAGATTTGTGCTGCATGTCAATTTGGAAAACAAACTAAATCTACTTTCAAACCTAAAAGAGTAGTATCTACTACTAGACCCCTTGAATAGCATATGGACCTCTTTGGACCAACCAGAACAACTAGTTTGGGAGGTAAGAAATATGGGCTAGTAATTGTAGATGATTACTCACGATTTACTTGGGTAATGTTTTTAGGTCATAAAGATGAAACGTTTTCAGCTTTTGTTAAATTTCATAAAAGGGTTTCAAACGAAAAAGATCTCACTATTGTTTCTTTGCGTAGTGATCATGGAACTGAATTTGACAATCATGATTTTGAAGTTTTCTGTAACGATAATGGCATTAGTCATAATTTTTCTGCACCTAGGACACCTCAACAAAATGGGGTGGTAGAAAGAAAAAACATGACTCTTGAAGAAATGGCACGCACAATGCTTTGCGAAAATGATTTACCTAGATATTTTTGGGCAGAAGCCATTAATACTTCCTGTTACATTTTAAATCATATTTTAATTCAACCTATTTTGAAGAAAACACCATATGAGCTTTGGAAAAATCGAAAACCTAATCTTAAATATTTTCGTGTATTTGGTTGCCGCTGTTTCATATTAAACAATGGCAAAAATAATATCAGTAAATTTGATGCCAAGTCAGATGAGGGTATCTTCTTAGGATACTCTACTAGCAAGGCATACAGGGTCTTCAACAGAAGAACTCTTCTAGTTGAAGAAGAATCAATTCATGTAGTGTTTGATGAAACTAACAAAAAATCTTCTAGAAAAGAAGATTCTATTGATGATGATGAAACAGGTACAAAGAAGCTTGAACAATTGACACTCAATGAAGATGTGCCCAAAGGAAATGATGATCAAGAAAATGAAGATCAAATTCAAGAGATCAATGCAACTTCACCAAAACCTTTACCTAAAGAGTGGAGGTATGCACACGGACATCCCAAAGAGCTAATTATTGGTGATCCGTCAAAGAGAGTAAGTACACGCTCTTCTATCAGAAATGTTTGTGATTATTTAGCTTTTGTTTCTCAAATAGAGCCTAAGTCAATTGAAGAAGCTGAAAAAGATTGTAACTGGATTAATGCCATGCAAGATGAACTAAATCAATTTAAAAGAAATAACGTTTGGACTTTAACTGAAAGACCCCCTAATGTTTCTGTAATTGGCACAAAATGGGTTTTTAGAAATAAACTTGATGAACATGGTATTTAACTAGAAACAAAGCTAGACTTGTTACTAAAGACTACAACCAGGAAGAAGGGATTGACTTTGATGAAACCTTTGCTCCTGTTGCTAGGCTGGAAGCAATTATTAGACTTTTACTTGCTTTTGCTTGTTTTATGGATTTCAAGTTATTTCAAATGGATGTTAAAAGTGCCTTTTTAAATGGATTTATTGAAGAGGAAGTTTATATTGAACAACCTCCTGATTTTGAAAATCATGAATTTCCTAACCATGTTTTTAAATTGCATAAAGCATTGTATGGTTTAAAACAAGCTCCTAGAGCTTGGTACGATAGATTAAGTTCATTTTTGATGAAGAATGATTTTTCTAGAGGTAATGTAGATAATACATTATTTTTGAAAAAAAAATGATGATCTCTTAGTAGTACAAATCTATGTAGATGATATTATTTTTGGTGCTACTAACGAATGTCTTTGTCAAGAGTTTGCAAAGTTAATGCAGAGTGAGTTCGAGATGAGTATGATGGGAGAACTCAACTTCTTCCTCGGACTCCAAATTAAACAAACCAAAGAGGGGATCTTCATCAACCAAGCCAAGTACACAAAGGAAATATTGAAAAAGTTTGGGATGGAGACTACCAAACCAATAGGTACCCCTATGAGCTCTTCATGTAAATTAGACAAAGATGAATGTGGTAAATCAGTAGACCAAAAATTATATAGAGGCATGATTGGTTCATTGCTATATCTAACTGCCAGTAGACCAGATATAATATTTAGTGTTTATATTTGTGCACGTTTTTAGTCTGCTCCTAAAGAATCACATCTCTTAGCTGTAAAACGTATATTTAGATACTTATATGGGTCAATTGAAATTGGTCTTTTGTACTCTAGAGAGTCATCATATGAATTGATTGCTTATTCTGATGCTGATTTTGCTGGGTGTAAACTTGATCGTAAAAGTACTATAGTAGAACTTGTCAATTCTAGGAGTTAATTTGATTTCATGGAGCAGCAAGAAATAGAATTCGGTTGCTCTATCTATGGCGGAAGCCGAATATATAGCAGTCGAAAGTTGTTGTGCTCAGATTCTATGGATCAAACAACAACTCGAGGACTTTCGCATCAAACTAACTAAGACACCCATAAGATGTGATAATACTAGTGCAATCAATTTAACGAAAAATCTTGTACAACATTCAAGAAGCAAACATATTGAAATAAGACATCACTTCATAAGAGATCACGTTCAAAACTCTAATGTGTTGTTAGAATTTATTTGTAATGATTATCAATTGGCTGATATATTCACAAAACCACTGAATGAAGATAGATTTTGCATGATCAGAAGAGAATTGGGAGTCATTGATCCTTTTGCTTGAAACTATTCAATTTCCTTCAAAATTCCTCAAAAATGATTTATAAATTCTCAAAAATATTTAAAGCTTCTCTAAGAATTCATTCTAAATTTTATCAATTTTTACCAAATTTTATTTTGACTAATTTATTTTCGGTGGTCGACACTTGAAATTTCGGAGGTCGACACTTGGGGTCGACCCCTAAAATTTTTGAGAGGTCGACACTTGGATGGAAAACCTATTTTTTAAAACCCGTCCGCGAGCCCTTTTTCTTCCATTTCTTTCGTTTTCTCCTTCGTGTGGTCCCCCTCCAACGTTCCTAAACACTGAACAGTGGATTTCCAACCCTCTCCTTCCTCTTTTTGGGTAATTTTCTCCTTCCCTCACGGTTTCTCTTGAACTGAACCGGTTTTCACCATGTTCCTCATTTTTGGGCAACCGTAGGCTTTTGCCTCTATTTACCCTCAATTATCGGTTGATATTCGATTGAAAACACTCATTTCTTCCCTCCATTTCATGCATTTCCTCTTTTTGCTCTCTTTTTTTTGTCAATTTCACAAACACTCACTTACCTTTTCATTTGCCCAACTGTGAATTCCTTTTCTCCTCTCCAAAATTCTTGGTTCTCCTCTTTCTTAGCACTGCATTATCCTACTTCTCCCTAAATTACCCCCTTCCATCCATATGGATCCAAGGAAGCAGTTGGCTGTAAGGAAAAGGAGATTGGAACAAGGCCAAGGTAGTACCGAGCGACGAAGAAAGACTAGACATGAGCGTGAGCCATCCCCAGAGGAACCTGCACCAGTGCCAGCCAGCTTAGTACGGAAGAGCATTGCGAGCGGGAGACGTGTGGATATACCCTTCTGGGATCAGCATCATTTTTTTATTGGAGATGTACTGAGGGATGCAGGTCTGGTTCACTTCTGCACGATGACTGAGAGATTCTACCCAGACCTCATCAGGGAGTTCTATGCATCCATGGCCACCGATGGCATTGGATGGTCTGCTACTGTTCGTGGGATCGAGATTCCAGTGACACCGGATGTCATCAGTCGTGTTTGGAGGATTCACTTCATGGCACAGCCGCCACTTCTATCAGCGATCGAGAGCGCGCCTTCAGATGTATCTTAGAGCGCGAGGATGTTAGCGGCATTTCCACAGTAGCCGCTAACCAGCTATCATTGGAGATGAGAGTGTTGCATCATATCATCGCCCGCATCTTGATTCCAAAGAGCGGGAGATTCGACTTTATTATTGAGCGTGAGCTAGTGTTGATGGTGTCCCTGAGACAGTGGACTCCCATCAACCTTCCCAGGATCATACTTCAGCAGATGGGAGAGGCAGCATCTCATAGGAGACTAGTTCAGCCATATGGCATGGGGCTGACACAGTTTATTCAGGGAGTATGGAGTATCATTTGATGGTATACCTTTCAGTCAGCTACAGCATACTGACACATACGGAGAGAAATCCCTGCATAGGATGGGATTTTGACTGATTGGTGATCGATGGGTGCGACGGAGTCTGGCCAGGAGCCAGATGAGGAGGGGAGATTCGAGCAGCTGAGGCAGGGCTTCAGAGCCTACTGATCATGGTACACCTCCTCGTCCAGCACCAGAGTCAGAGACTGCGGAGCTGAGCCATTCATGCCACCACCCTCATCAGCTTCGGCACCTTCTGCTACTACTACACCACAAAGGACTACAGCGAGCACATCAGACTTTGAGCAGAGAGTGACTGATCACATTTCAGAGGTCTGGACAGAGATTGCTGGTGTACGACAGGAGCTACATGGTCTGCGGATCCACACAGACATGCGCATTGGAGCTCTGTCAGCTACTGTCGGATACAGGATTCCGACAAATCCTCAGCTTATTGAGATTGGCATTGCCACCAGGGACTGTAGATCCGATAGTGCCTCCTCCACATTCTGATGTGATGATGATGATGATGATGATGATGATGATGATGATGATGATGATGATTATGATGATGACTCCAGTGGCTACAGTGGTAGTGATGGAGATCAGTCTGGAGCGGTAGCTCTGATGTTCCACCTGCTGATCCGATTCCAGAGATTCTCCCTTCTGCTGATCCTCCTACTGATATTCCCAGTACTGATCCTCCAGCTACAGATGTGCCAGTAGATACTGAGATTACTGAGTCACTCTTTGAGATTATTACAGGCATTCCAGATGATAGAGTGGAGCATACAGAGACTGATATTGATGATCCCACTGCTTATGAGCTTGTCAGCAGGCACACTCCAGCTCAGTCTACTCAGCATACTGATCCACCTACCCCTACTGCTACTACTTCTGTTAGGACACCTTCGGAGTCTTTTCCACGTACCTATAGATCTCGTAGGACTACCCCTAGGTCTGGTCCCTCTCTGAGGACTCGGAGTCTCACTCATAAGACTTCAAAATCCTCATCTAGGATCTCGGCTCCTATCTCTTTTGATGTACCTTCTGATGAGGAGTAGCCTCATAGATTATGATGTTTACTGAGGTACTAGTTTGCTTTATATGTTCTGATGTATCAGTGTTTTGTGCTTACTATGTAAGCAATTTTGTAACTGAATACATTCATTTATATATTTATCCACATTGTGGTATTTTACTGTCTGATGCAAGCTCTTAGCATTTATCTTTTTAAACCCTCAAGTTAGAATGTCTTTGCTATATCGAATGCATAAATTAAGGGGGAGCATGTATTTTATGCAACTAAGTACTTCATTGTAATGGAACATAATTTTCTTTAGTATATCTTTTACTACAAAGAATGCACTTTTTGATTATTGACAAAAAGGGGGAGTATAGTAAAGTATATATGGTTCTTATGACTCTTTCATAGAGTAGGAGTAAAGCTTGTATGGTTCTTAACTTTTTGACTCATGAGAATGTTTTCACAAAAAAGGGAGAGTAGATGAAAAGTAAATTTTTATGATATACTTATATATGTGAGGTTTCTTTGAAAATTTTTTAATGCTATATTTTGCTTTTGGACTTAATTGCATATATACTCAAGGTTTTGTCATCATCAAAAAGGGGAGATTGTTGGCTTTGGCTCCTTAGTTTTGATGATTAACAAAAGGTTGAGTATATGTTTGGACTAATGTTTCATTTCAAGATAAAGTTTCAGGCCTTAGGTTATTCAAAAAGAGTATCAAAAGTACAATGATGAAACCAAGCTTGGTTGATTTGGAAAAGAGCTCTTCTACCTTAAACAAGATCAAATTTCTCATATTGGACCTTCATATTAAGAAGTAATTGACAAAAGAAACAAAAGCTTAGAGAAACTCAAGCATGGCACGCACCTCTTCAGAGTTTCAAAAAATTTTAGACCAGAGGTCGACCCCTAGAGGTCGACACCTTGCCAAAGGTCGACCACCAGAGGTCGACTCATGAAGAAAAGAAAAGTTCAGCAAGGCCGGCATGGCAAAATTTCAGTGGCACGCTTCAAAGGTCGACACCAGAGATCGACTCATCGCCTGAGATTCAAACTGGGCAGAACTATGGTTTTCTGGATTTTTGCCTAAGATAAACTGGAGGTCGACTCATGAGGTTGACACTTGACCCCGAGGTCGACTCATGAGGTCGACTCACGGCATAACGGTTAGTTTTTCTGAACATTTGATTTGATTTCTAATGGCCATAAACGGCCATATTTTTTATTCTAACGATCTTGTAGAGTTTTTTCAGCTTGAATGAAGTATTTAACCTCTACCTAACTTCAAAAAAGAAAAGAGACAAAGTGAAAAAGAAAAGAGCAAAAGTACAAAGCTTTCAATCAATCCTAAGCCAAAAAGAGAGAAAATCCAAGAGATTCCTTAGCCAAAAGCTTTCCATTTTTTGAGGAATCCAGCTTTCAAGTCTTTGGCATTTAGTGAGGTCCAAGATTCCAAGAGGAAGACTTGAAGAGTCTCCAACAAGAGCTACATCGAATTATTTTTTGCTCAAAAAAGGAGTTTGTCTTGTTTTTATTCATTGTATTCATACTCTATTTGTGCTAGCCTACTTTCATGGGAATTTGAAACTAGTGTGAGGTTTGTTGGTGAGCCAATTGATAAAACCAACTAGGGTTGCTTGTAAGCCCGAAGCCAAAACAAGTGTGTAAGGTTTGTTGGTGAGCCTAGGTAACAAAACCAACTTAGGTTTTGACTTGTGAGCCTTGTAAAACAAGTCGGCTGTAATCTAGAGAAGATTATAGTGAAAATTCTCAAGTGGAGCTTGGGGAGTGGATGTAGGTGCTAGGTGCACCGAACCACTATACGTTTTGTGTGTTTGCATTGCTTTACTCTCTATTGCTCTTTAATTGTTGTTATCTTTCATTGCTTCTGTTGCACAATTACTTGAGCACTATTACTCTTCACATTTGAAATTGATAGCACATATATTGCTTTATTTTAAAAAACGAAGAAAGACCTATAAGCCATGGTGATCTAAGTGGCAACAGCTACCATCAACAACTACCACCATAACCTTCATCCGATCCTTGAGATGTGGGCATTCTCTAACACAATACCCAACTCTTTGCATCAGTAGCATATGATCTTGCTCGCATCCCTTAACATGGATCTGGACTACCCACCTCGCAATCGTCTACCACTCCATCCTTGCCACTTGCACCTCCAGTTGCCATCAAATCTAAGTTGCTACCTAAAATCAAAGCTTGCTTCTCTCACTTGAGAACTTTGTTCTGGAGTAGTATTGTAGAGACATCTTTCATCTTGATGGTGCTCTTCTCTATTAGAAGAGTAATCACCAAGGACTTAAAGGATGCAGGAAGCAATGACAGCAAGATCAGCACCCTGATCTTCTCCTTAACTTTCTTACCAATACTAAGAATAATATCGATGAGGATCCTTTGCAAGTTACTCAGGTGCTCCTGCATGCTCTATCCTTCATTTATCCATAACTGTAGACTACTTCCAAAGGAAGAGAGAATTGATGAGTGATTTCTCTATGTACATCTCCTCGAGCTTCATTCACATCACCATTAGAAAAGTTTTGCTCAATACATGGATCATCTTATCATCTACTAGGTACAAATAAATCATGCTCACCTCCTACATCTAAAGTCGAATCTAACTTTTATCCTCCATGGTATTTGGCCTCTCCGAGAGCATTGATCAACCCTTGTTGGATGAGCATGTCCTTCATCCTTGCTTGCCATAAGAAAAAATTACTTTTCTCATCATACTAGTTGATAACTAGATATATGCCCTTGAAGCCAAATTAGCAAAACAGATTATAATCATTCTAAGATATATTTTATACTTAATTTATTTTAAATGATAAAATGAGAAAGTTCTTATTCCATTCATGTGTAATATGTCCTTGAATCATCCAAGAGATTAAAATTTAAGACACATATTCTAAATAGTTAGAATTTGTGACATGTATATTTAATCCATATATGGCTCCCAGTCATTGGATCATCATGGGGATATCATGGGGATGATGATTGATCTATTAAGATCAGTACATAGATCATTTTTCTTTCGAGTAGATGAGTCTCGAGTCTACAGTGTAGGGATACTAAGACATGAGTGCAAGTGGTTGTTAGAGAACAATAGTATTAAGTACGATCAAATTGAGAAGTCACTTGGATGTCTACTCACTTGTTAGTGATATTTTTTATGAGTAGTTCTTAGACATGTGATGCCTTGGCTGCTCATAATAGGGTTACTATAGTTTGACTGCATATAAATATGGTCTCTAGCTATTCAAATCCTTGTGATGTTCTTTGGCTACAATAGGTTCACTGTAGGAGTAAGGTATGCATTTATGAGGAATCCAATATGATTTAAGAGGCTAAGTGTGGCCATGGCAATGTGATAAATGGAAAAGAATTTTTATGAGATTCATGATTAGACTCAAGCTAATTAAGACTTGTATATGACGAATACTTAGAATTTGACAAGTTTCTATAACATGCATCTTATTAAGATTCTCGATAGAAGAACTCAATCATACAATAAATATACCTAGGGATTCTAATTTTTCTATTCTTCTAGGTTACTATTATGTATTGCTAGGCATTACTTATGGCTTGTAAGAACTCACGAGGATCATTTTTGGATCAACGATCCTTATTGAGTTGAATTAGAATCATTCCAACCCATTAGAAGAATTTCAATGATATTATATAAAGATCATGATATATCATACTATTAGATAGAATAGAACCTATGAGGTCACATACAAAAGAAACTTAACCTGATCAAAAGCTTGGATCATAATTAAATTATTAATTAGATTAATGATTTGGATTAATATGTAAGGGTTACATATTTAGAAACTGCTAATTGTTAGCTAAGGGACTTAATTATAAGTAATGCAATGTAATTTGGCTTAATTAAATTTTGAATCAAGTCTTAATTAAATTAAATTAGATTTAATTTAATTAGACTTGATATGATTTGAGACTAATTAAATTTTATGGTCCAAGTAGGACTTGGATTTCAGTTCTAATCAAAATAGGATTGATAGTATTTCAAAATTGGTTCGAATTAGGCTTAAATTAGATTTGAAATAAATCCAAGTTGAAGCTAAATTAAATGAAAAAGCTAGAGTCCCAATCTATTGGGACTCTCTCTTATTTTTATCAACAAAGAGAAGAGGGGGTGCTAAAAGTAGCACCCCTCTATCTTGCACACATGAAAAGAAGAGGAGGCACAAATTGGCACCTCCCCAATCTTTCAGGGACTCTATCTTCTAGATAAAAACTAACTCTAATTTGATTTAAATTAGATTCAAATCTAGATTAGAATTTTTTTATCAGGATTTTTCGGGGTGTGGACTCTTAGTGGTCGATGGCTTTAAGATAGGGAGGAAACAAAGTGGCACCTTAATTGTTTTTCTCATGCAATCTTTTCTTGTCACCAAAATATTAGCACCCCTCTTCCCTTCTTCCTTCCTTCCACATGTCTAAGGGAGAATAGAGAGAAAGCCTAGAGAGAAAAGAAGAAGAGAAAAAAAGTAGTTCTTCTTCTCTTGGCTTCCTATCATTCTCCTCCTTTGAATCAGCATGAAGGGTATTTGCACAGGGTTCTTCTTGATCTTCTTCTTCTACTTCTAGAAGAAGGGGATTTGATCCAAGTCCAAAGAGCAAGATCTGAAAGGTACTAGCACATTGGTGATCTTGGTGCTTCGATCAGCATCATCTTTGTATGGATACCTATAAAGGCTAGGCATTTGCATGGGAAAGAAAAGAATCCAAGAAATCCACGAATCCAATTCGGTTTGAAGAAGGAATATTGATTCAAGTAAGTGATTTGATCATCCTGTTTCTTTTAATTTTTAATTTCAGATTTGATATGTATATATTTTTAGCATGCTTAACTTGATCCTTGGTGATTTTTGTGATTAGATTGTGCATGCTTAGAATTAAAATAGTTTTAATTTAGTTCCACTACTAGGATTTTTAAAACCTATAATTTTGGCATGCAAAAATTATCCTAATCCAAATAGTGGTATCAGAGCCATGGTTTTACATGCATGAAAATAAGATCAAATTTGATTTCAGATTTAGATCTAAAAATAAAATTGATTAAAATCAATTTTAGATTGATATAAGGTTATTCTGGCATAAGGTTTATCATTTATATTGCAAAGGTTGTCCTAATATGATGTTGATCAATTTTGAAAAATATTTTCAAATCAATTTAACCAAAAAGGTTAGATCTAAAAAATCTATATATGAGATATATGTTAATCAATTCTAGATTTGAAATTAATATGGTTATATTCATATTAGATTGATGTAAGGTTATCTTGCCATATGGTTTATCCCTTATATTGGAAATGTTGTCCTAGTACGATGTTGAACATTTCTGTGAAAAGAGTTTTCAAAATAATTTGATGTGTAATTTTAGATCTAAATTTACATATATGATATGTGTTTCCTTTTGTTTTAGAAATAAATTTCATATATTTCTTATATGTTTGATGGATTTTTAGATTTAAAATATCAATATATGTGATATATAATAGATCTGAAATTATTTCGAGATCATAAAACATTAAATCATACACTTAATTAAGATCTAAAGAAAGTTTTTAGAATCTGAATTTTTAAGTTAAGCATGAGGGTATAAAAATGGGTAAAACAATTACGTCTTGTGATTGAATCACACTTAGGATTTTTTATTAGAACATGTTGGAGTGCAATTAATTATTGAGCAGTTGATCCAACCTAATCAATAGTTGATTAGGATTAGGTCAAAAGGGCTCAAGATCGAGTCAATAGTTGGAGTTAGTCAAATCAATTGACATCCAAATGTTAAATCAAATAATTCAAGAACTGATTTGGCTCAGTGGCTCGAGTTCGACTCGCATAGACTAACCTATTCAAAACTAATTGATCAATTAGTATCTAAGGTAAGTCTCGATTGGTGGTTTCTTAATTAGGACCGATGCCTACCTAGCCAATTCATTGGTGCCTATGGCAAGCAACGGGGAGCCTCCCACCGATCTTACTTACCTAACCAACTTGATCGATTAAGTCTTGAATAAGGTTGCTTAATGATCAAGTTCACCCATGCCATCAAGGTTAGTCATGTACATGAGATTATGTTGACTAATAAGACAAGACATAAACCAAACCTCCTTACTTATATTAAGTCTAGCTGTCTTCCACCATTGTAGAAGTGCAGTCATCTTACTAGTGTTGATTGTTCTCAATTGGATACAATGGTTTAGTTGCACCAGAAAGACACAAGCACTCGATTAGCAAAGGGTTATTGTAGGGTGTAGATGGGATTGGGCCCAAAATCTATCATGTGAGGGACTGGTGGGGACACCAGGATCAGACACAGATTCCTGGATCCTATATGGTTCAATTAGTCATGTATCAAAATTTTGAAAATTTTGTAATCAATTAAGATTGAGTTCTGTAATAAGTTGAGGTTAGTTGATTTATCTCAACCCTCAACCTAGTCAGTATTTTAAATCCTGTACATCAATTATGAGTCCAGTATGAGCCCAATTTTATACAAGAGAGGAGGCCACCCTATTTTGGAATTCCACCAGGCCACATCCAGGAGTCAGAGGCCACTATATCAGCCTATTGGATTTTGTGTAACAATCCAGGATCCAAGATGCCTTCTAGAAACCCTGATTCCTTCTCGATGTTTTCTAGATACCCAGATTCCAATCCACATGCTAGAGCATATTCCTAAACTAGGGCATCCATGATTCTAGAGGTCCATCTGGATCCTAGCCCAAAGAAATCAAGCCCAGGTTCCAAGCCCAAAAAGCAAGATTTCATAGAATATTCCTCTACCAGGCTACCCCAACTTCCAAAGGCCCAATCCCAAGCCCAAGTTTTTTGCTAACCTAACAACTCAAACCCAAACCACATCATAAACCACACATAAAATATTTTATTTCTCTGATTGTTTTAGTTTGCATTAGGGCTCATTGTATGTTCATCATCTCTTTAAATTGATCTTAAGGGTAACTCAATATTTCAGATCAGGGCAGGAGATCATAACCTGTCCTGGGCCCAAAACAACCACCCAGCATTTCCATCCAAGCCTTAATTAAAATCGATTAGACTTAATTTACCCTAGTGGGTTAGGTGACACCAACAAGTCGGGTCCAAATTGTGTGGGCCAACTAGTGCATTTAATCCTATGGCTATTACTGAATTCTGGTGTCTAAGGCTGAGGGTCCAAAGTCTAGGTGGTGTTGTGGTTTTTAATTAGGTCCCTGCAAAAGCAGGGGGGGCCTCCCACACTTCCACCCTCTACCTGGCCAGAGGAAGGATTAGCTATTGGGTTAAGTGGAAGTTGAGCTGACCCATTCAGTTTTGACTCTAGGTCTAGCAAGCCCTAGATTATGCTAACTTTTTTCTTTTGCATGCTTGGTTGCATCATTCCACTTTGATTGTTTGATTTGTTGCATGACCACTAGACTAGGAACCCAATACCATAAGACTTAAATCCCAAACCGACTCAGCCATGGATCCCAATTTTGAAGCCATCATGAACCAGCTTGCCTAGTAAACTATCCAAATGAACCAAGCCAATATCCAATCTCAAAACCATTTACCCAACTAAACCAAGCCAACACCCAAACCCAAAATTAGTTTGCCAAGATAAACACTAGGTTTAATCAATCCCAGACCCAGATGAACCAAATAAATCATAGATTTGACCAAGTAGTCCAACGATTTGACCAGATAACCCAAGCAAATAACCAAACAACCACTAAGATCGACCAATTAACCACCCAGATTAACCAATCTAATACCCAATTGAACCATAAGCTTGACCAACTGATCCAATCAAGTAATCAAGCAATCCATAGTTTTGACCAAGTAGGAGATCAAAGTAGGAACCCTAGGCAATACCCATAAAGTTGAACCCTTGCCTTATAAGCCCCAGGAACCCATAATCCCTAGATATGAACCCAGTAGTAATCCACTATCCCTTAGTCAACTTGAACCCTATAGGATTAGTACCCCTAGTTGTGAGCCTAGTATTGGTCCATTTTTCTTTAGTCAACCCTCTCTTACCACCGCATTGGTTCACCAGGATGACCTTGAAGAGAAAATATATGAAGCTGATGAGAGCCTAGTGAATGAGTATGAGGAAGAAGAGGAGTTCCCCATAGAAGACTTAGAGCTAGTTGAATCAATAGATATCCAGGTAGAAGCCACCCTAGAATTAGTTGACCCTGACCATACCCACATAGTAGTCGACCTAGAGTTAGATGGCCCAGATCACACCCAAGTAATAATGGAAGAGTAGTTAGAGGAAGGGAACCCAAATCCTATTACTAGAGCACCACCTGAGGAAGCTTTAGAAGAGGACCCAATTGTAGAGATAGTCCTAAATTTCTTGAACCAGATGACTTTATTAAGGGTTTGGCTTATCGGTACCCTCAGGAAGGATCCCATCCTGTAGTTCCCATTGATAATTTTTTTCTTGAAATTAGTGACACATTCTTCCAAAAGGCAGATCCAGTAGATAGACATCAACCCCATAGGGTCAATCTTATTAGTCTAGATTTAATCCCTAACACCCCTTCTTACATCTTATTTTATCCGATCAACCTTGAGCCCTTTCTACCCACTAGACTAACCCATAATCCACCTCATATTTCTTGCCTTTTCTTGAATTTTCTTATATTTCTTTAATCATTCACCTACATCATGTAGAGGTTGCATGTTGCATTCATTTATTGTACATGTTAGGTTTGCATCTTACTTTTTGCATACCCTTTGGCATTTAGTAGGCATACATAGTAAGTTTTCATGTGCATGCCATGCTAGGGTCAGACCTAAAGAGTCAATAGTCTGTTAGGTTTTGTCCCTAGAGTCCAATAAATTTTTTTGATAGAGAAGTCTAGTCGAGTCTATTAGGTGTTAGTCTAGAGTCCAATAAATTTACAGACCCAATCTACCATCCACACATGATTAGCCTCTGCACAGCATATGCATCATGAAATTAGTTAAGAGCTGAACATAATTAATGAACTAAATAACAACTTGGCTAATTCCCAAAAGAAAGATGAAGAATTTTCTGTAGAAAAATATGTGACTGTTAAAGAATTTTCTGCTCACGAAGCTAGCCCATCTAAAATAATGAATAGTAGTGGACCCAATGCTTATATACCTGAGATATCACCTGATTTAGGTATTTGCTTCACCTTCATCATCTTAGCTTTATAAAGTTTAGGGAGCCAGCAATGATACCTAGCGAGCCCCTTGAGCCACTCCCGTTCTTTATTAAGAGAGAATCCATCCTAGAGTGACCACATATAATTTGGCCTTATGGTGAGGTAAAGATTGAAAGAACTCTAGATGATCGAGCTATCGGTACCCAGGATAGAGACTGTCAATGGTATTTGGTCTCATGGCAAGGTCAGTCGAATCTAAGGACTTGTGAAATACTGGTACGGATCTGCAGCGCCTCAACCCAGACCTTCCTTGACCCAAATTGACCCATACTCGACGGGGTCGAGTTCCTCCTGCCCCGAGAGAATTGGTGGGACACCAGGATCAGACATAGATCCCTGGATCTCATATGGTTTAATTAGTCATGTGTCAAAGTTTTGAAAATTTTGTAATCAATTAAGATTGAGTCCTATAATAAGTTGAGGTTAGTTGATTTGTCTCAACCCTCAACCTGTCAGTATTTTGAGTCCCGTACATCAATTATGAGTCTAGTATGAGCCCAATTTTTATACAAGAGAGGAGGCCACCCTATTTTGGAGTTCCACCAGGCCACATCCAGGAGTCAGAAACTACTGCATCAGCCTATTGGATTTTGTATGACAACCCAGATCCAAGATGCCTTCTAGAAATTCTGATTCCTTTTTGATGTTTTCCAGATGTCCAAATTCCTGTCTAGATGCTACAGCATATTTCCAAACCAGGGCATCCATGATTTCAAAGTTCATCTACATCCTAGCCTAAAAAAATTAAGCCCAGGCACCAAGCCCAATCCCTAAAGAAGCAAGATTCCATAGAATATTCCTACATCAGGCTACCAGGCCATCCCAGTTTCCAGAGGCCGAAGCCCATGCATCCAAGCCCCTTTGGGTCGGCCCTTTACTGCCCCTAGAAGCCCAACATGCCCTCCTAGATATCCTTGAAGTGTTGACCAAGTCCAAGAGGTGTCCTTGAGTGAAATAGTCAAAGCATGAAGGGAGAAGGAGAAGACTAGGTCAAATCCTAACCTAGTTGGGACTTATTCTCCTACTTGTTTTAAGATTTGTTTTTCTAATCTAGCTAGAGAGGACTTGTAACCCAAGTGTGTAACCCTAGTTAGAGGGCATGGAAACTCTATAAATACCCCACGCCTCCTCCTCTTGTAATCAATTTTTATTCATGATATAAAAAAACCTGGTGAAATTTCTTTGAGCTTGCGAGCTTGTGTGTTACTTTGTTTTTATTTTTTTTTTAGTTACTATTGTGCTTGGCCGAATTCCTTGACGGCCTAGCATCCTTCCATGCCCTAACTCACTACCATCCAAGCCTTCACATGTTGGGAAGGAGTGCCCTAGGCTACCAAGAAAGGAGATCTTCATCAAGCCTCAAGCCGCCCCACTTCTAAACCCTAACCTAATTCCTTCTAAACCTAGTTTTCTTTCTTTTTCTTACTTGCTATTTTGATTGACCCTTGACAATTTGCAGGATCCTCAAGGTATTTCACCTCCCAAGTGGAGGCTGTCCTTGCCTCCAAGACCGCCCAAATCAGTCATCAGTTCAAGGAAAACCAAGCTTCATCATCTAGACTCCAATCAGAGTGCTGTGTGATCTCTTCATCGAACGTTCTTCAAATCACTAATTGGTAACATCTTTCCCTTCTTTTAATTTCTGATTTGATGAAGATAAGCTATCATAATCTATGAGTTTCTCAATTCTTGGGTCCTGGTAATTTATTATTTTACATGAGTTTGAATGCGATACGATGATTCTTTGCATTGCTACTCTTTATGCTTGTTCTTACTTTTATTTGAAAACTTAGCCTACAAACTTAAATTATAAAAATAACAAAAAAATTAGTTTACTATTTTTCTTGCATATTTAGCATTCTTAGAGTCATCCTGTATCAGAGACCCAATATGGCTACATACTTGCATTTAAATGGTAGGTTTGACTTAACCAAAAGTATGGCCAACATTTAACAAGTGAACACATATGACTTGGAGATCAAATCACTGTAGCATGCTTGAGAAGCTTAGATAAGAACCACTCATCGATATTGCATGTCACCAATATCTCATGGTGCATGTATTTTTGTGGGACTATAATATCCACTAGAAATCTTAGTCCTGTAAGGATTTTCACATCTCTATAGGAGAGTTTGAGAGATCTGAGAAAATAGTGGGAGTCTAATTTATTTCTTAACGTCCCTAGAATAAATTTAAAAATTAAGTACAAATGTCTAACTTGAGTTTCTACTCTCATAGTTAACCATATCAGCTTCAAATCTTAGCTCAAATCCTAGAGTCCAATCGATTGACGAGCCTTAACTACAAGGACTTGCTCAAAAATCTTAAGATTGTCTTGAGTTCAGAGAAATTAGGCTATGTTCTTGACTAGGACCCCTCCACCTTACCAGACCATCACTCAAAAATCTTAAGATTATCTTAAGTTCAAGAAATTAGGCTTTGTTCTTAACTAGGACCCCTCCACCTTACCAGACCATCCAAGTGCTCGATAAATTGCAATATAAGAAAAATGGCTAGAAGATGGCAATAAGTTTAAGTGTTACATACTGGCTTCAATGACTAATGAGTTGCAAATCTAGCATGAGGATATGACTACTGCTAAGGCCATGATTACTCACCTACAAAAGTTGTATGGTGAGCATAGCCGAACAATGCAGTATGAAGTCTCCAAGAGACTATTCAATGCCAAGATGCACGAAGGGCAGTTTGTCCATAATCATTGTTTGACAATGATAAAGGACATTGAACAACTTGAGAAGCTAGGCATTCCTATGCATAGGGATCTGTAGGTGGATTTGATCCTCTAGTCCCTTTGTATGTCATCTGGTTAGTTTGTCATGAACTACCGTATGAATAAAATTGTACACTTTGCCTGAATTATTGAATATGCTAGTTATATTTGAGGGGACCTTGAAGAGTTTAAGAGACTCTATTCTAGCTATGGAGTAGGCATCTTCTTTTAAGAGAGTTACTTGGAAGAAGAAGAGAAGCCTATGAAGAAGTAGAAGAAGGAGAACAAGCCAAAGGACACTCCAAAGAAGGCTGTTGCTGGCAAGGAAAATTGTTTCCACTATAATACTATGGCTATTAGAAGAGAAATTGTTCGCTGTACCTAGAGAGCCTGAAGAAATGAAAGGTGAACATATCTTCTAAAAGTATATCCAATATGCTCGTTATTGAATCTATTTTTATAGTTTCTTTTACTTCTAGTTAGATATTAGACTCTAATTCAAGTACTTATATATGTACTTCTATGTAGGGTCTGGTAAAGGTAGAGAGTTGAGGGAAGGAGAAATGATCCTATGTATTGACAATAGAGCAAGGGTTACTACAATCACTATTGGAACTTATCCTTTTCGATTACCATTGGAATTTAGATTAATTTTGAAAGACCATTACTATGTACCTACATAACTAGCAGAAATTTGATTTTTGTATATGTGCTAGCATAGGATGAATATAATTTTAATTTCAATAAAGACTTTTGTTCAATTTATTTAAAAAATAAATTGATTTCATATGGCTTTTAATTGATAGTCTTTATCACTTACATGTTGATGTAGCTATAAATGTTAATAAGCCATTAGTGAGTATTGTAGGACATAAAAGATCTAGAAATAACCTTAACCACAACTATATGTGTGGTACCTTAGACTTAGTCATATTGGAAAGGATAGGATTAACAAACTAGAAAAGGGAGGTATCCTTGACTCACTGAGTTTTGAGTCATAGCTAGTTTGTGAATCCTACCTTCAAGAAAAAACAACCAAGTTATCTTTTTAAGACAGGGAGAAAGGGGCCTCATACACACTGATGTGTAGGGGCTATTTGATGTATAGGCCATAGGTGGTTATTAGTACTTCATTACCTTAATCGATGGTTACTCATGGTATGGGTATATGCTTCTTATGAGATATAAATATGAAGCCTTTGAAAATTTCAAAAAATTTAAACATGAAGTAGAAAATTAATCAAGAAAACCCCTTATGGTTCTTCAATCTATTTGAGGGGAATACCTTAGTGAAAAACTTCTAAGTTATCTATAGGTCAATGGCATAGTCTCATAATAGACTCCTCCTAGTATACCTAAGCTCAACAGGATATCAGAAAGGAGAAATAAGATCCTATTGGATATGATCCGGTCCATGACAAGCTTCACTTACCTATATTTTTTTGGGGACTTGCTTTATTAACTTTGATTTACATTTTAAATAGGGTTCCTTCTAAATCCATTCCTATCATACCATATGAGATATGACATGATAAGAATCTAAGTCTTGGTCATCTCAAGATTTGGGGATATCTAGCCTATGTCAAAAGACTAATGGCAGACAAATTAGAAGCTAGATCTATGAAAGCTATCATTATAGGTTATCCTAAAAAATCAATAGGATACTATTTTTACTTCCTAGAGAATCACAATGTGATCATGAGACAACATGCCATGTTCTTAAAAAAATAATTTATCCAGGATGGAGATAGTGGGAGTCTAATTGAGCTTAGAAAAGAAAGTCTCTAAAGAGTAAAGAGCTATAGATCAGGTCAAATCTAGTGAGATAATAGTTGTAGTTGCTCCACCATCTTGTAAGTCTAGTAGGATCTTGATAAGTCCTATAAATATATGTATAAAAGCATTAATTTATACATTAACTCATGTTTATTTATTAAAGATTGATGCTTTTATCTTTCTATTGTAGGCCATGTTTACTAACACTGAGAAAAATCCAAACTACAGGCCAAAAGGGAGTAAATTCGAGCTAAAATAGGAACAAATCAAGCCCAAAACCCCATTTAATTTGGCCCAATACCAATTTTAAAATAGCCAGTCCATGGTGGACTGGTCACTTGGTTTATAGAAAGATTAATCGATCCATAGAAGCCATTAGCCTTGTTTCATGGTTGGGTATCATGGACCAGGAAGGCTTTGCACTGATCAATGGCTAGGAGGGCATCAAGCATGACTCTAGTGACGAAGGAAGATGGTGGGTGGCAAGATTCTAGCAACAAGAGAGCAATGGCAATGGACTCCATGACAAAGAGGAAATCCACAATGCA
The DNA here is from genome assembly GCA_021397845.1 of Areca catechu. Taxonomy (NCBI): domain Eukaryota; kingdom Viridiplantae; phylum Streptophyta; class Magnoliopsida; order Arecales; family Arecaceae; genus Areca; species Areca catechu. The sequence goes on from CM038041.1 coordinate 54,218,056, forward strand.
TGGAGGATTAAGCTAACGATCATATGTAGTCCGTGGCTTGATCCAATGAGGGAGCTTGGCACTAGTGAAGGGCAATGGTCTGATGATGGCATAGTAGCGATCATGGGAGGCCAATTGTCCTGGCGATGAAGCAATGGCATGACCATGGAGAAGCACAGGAGGCTGGTGGTTTTCGATTGATTCGATAATGGCTTCGGTAACAAAGAAGGTCTTTAATGTTGATAATGGTGACGACTCTATCGGTGTGGCAGTGGCGATGGGTTCGATGATGGCTTAGTCCATGGTCACAAGGGAGCACCTACACATGGGTGTCAGCAGGACTAGCGGAGGTGGCAATGCATGGGAGATGGTTCCGATGAAGGCAGGCTAGCAATGGTAGTGATGGTGCATGAGCAGCTCTGGTAAGGGCGGTGGAAGGCATGATTTGGTGATAGTGGAGAAGTTGTTGTCCAAGAAAGAAGATGGCTAGGAGAATCGATACTCTGGAGGTGCAAACCAATGACTATGAACCATTTGGAACCAAGATCCAATGGCTATGGCTATTTCCAACTAGGTTTGGGACAATGCAATAGATTTTGCATGATTTTGGGATATTCGATCACAATTTGATGACCTGTGAATTCCAGAATTCAAATACTAATCCTAAAGGGATTTGAAGACCTTTTTGGACCGGATTCAAACTGAGTTCGACTCTATTTAAGTGAAGGTATGGGGAGATATTAGTAGGAAGCAAGGAGTGGAAGGCAGCCAACAATTCTTCATTCTCTTTTTATTTTCTATAAGGGGCTTTAATGGGAAAGAGGTAGTAGGGGTGATCTTCTTCCTCATCTTCTTGCCATTGAAGATGAAGCTTGTAGACACCATGCATGGCTAATCTTCAAGTCTCAGAAAGGGAGAGGAGATCTTGTAACAAAACATAGCGGTTCTTTTGTTCTATGCCTCTTTTGTACTTCTTTTATTTTTATATGCAATAAAGACAATGCTTTCTTTTCTTTTTCCTTGTAGTTCTTTGTTTGTTTCTATTATGCTCTAATGTTAAATTAAGTTTAGGGACAACTCTTGCTTCCCGAAGACATGTCATGATTTATGGATATGGGGTGTACCGAGGGAAGAAAAGTTGAACACCTAGTATTTCCTCAAAACATGCCATGATCTATTATGGGTATGGGACATGCCGAGAGAAGACAAGTATTTCTTTAAGATTAATTATAACTATTTTATAAAAGAGAGATATATCTTGTACTTTTTGGAGATGCACTGTGATCTAAGGATCAGGGTGTGTCAAGGAAAGATAGGTAGGTATTCTCTTAAGCTTGATTATAAAAGAAATACAACTCTATATAGTTTAAGATTAACTCATAACCCCCAAGATAATTATTTTATATGGAATTCAACTTTTAGATTAGTCTACTTTCTATTTATTTTTGTTTCTAAACAAATACTCTTTTTATTTCTTTTACAATCAAAACTTAGCTTTTAGGTCCCTGAGAATACGATTCTGACTAATCCTAACTATAGTTTGAGTTGGTGAATTATTCTTGACCGTCTATGATAGTGATCAAATTTTAACACCTTTATCGAGGACCATATTCATGTTATGATTTAAAAAAATTAAAATAAAAAGAATTAATTATTTTTCTTGCATTCTAATTTTTTATCTTAGTTTATATTTATTTGCTTTTTAATTTATTGCCCGGCATAATTAATTTACTACTTTAATTTTTTTTTATTACTTTTCATATATAGTCAATTTACTACTTTCTAGCAATCTTACTTTATTTTCATGGTTAAGTAGTTACTTTATTTTGCATAAATAATTTACTACTTTCTATAATATATTTGATTTCTTGCTTTAATTATAGGATACTTAGTTGCCTTTTATTTCTAAATTAATTTAGTTTTCTCTGATACCCAATTAACTAAATTTAAAACTTACTTAAAGATAACATAATACAAAAAGAAAACAAAGACACTACATAATAGTTAATTAAAATAGAGAAACTAATTAAACCTTAAAAGCTTGTTACTTATATTGGACATCTTCTTTTCCTATATTGCATAGTTTCATAAAACATTTTAAGGGCATAACCCATAAACGACATAAGGTAAAGATTTGATCACCCTTCCTAGGCCCATAAACCACTATCCTGCATCTAGCATACCCAAGCCTCTAAACTAAAATTAATTAGATATTGGCCTCAAGGATTTTTGAGCTCACTAGGACAAGGCACTCAAAAGAGTTGGACTTGATCAGGATTGGTTGGTTGACTGGTATCTAGGAAAGGAGTTCAAGGATGATGTAGCCTTAAAGGAAGGTGGTTCTTTAATTGGTTTCATTGACTGACCTAACTAATTTATTTGATGTCTAAGGAAAGCAATGGAGGACCCCTATAGACCTTACCTGGTGCAGACATCGTCAACCATCACCAGCAGAGATTTTTCCTATGGCTTGATTGATGTGGAGCCTTTCATGGATTTATTACTTGATTGATTATTTGCTTTTGTTTAGTTTCATTTAAAGTCGTGAGTTTGTATTAGCTTGTTTGGATCGAGTCTTGTATTTAATTGGAATGTATGTATTTTTATTTGTATTATACTCAACATAGATGTTAAAGCATGAAGATTGGATTAGTCTAAATACTTTTAAATTTATTTTAGATTAATCTATTTATTTTAGATTAGTTTAAAGTCTTAAAATTTCGATAAAGTTAGATCGCTAGATTGTTAGGAAATCTAAAATTTATTTAAAGTATCTTGCTACTGAAAAATTCACTGAATAAAGAATTGAATTTAAGATTATTTTTCTCTCTTCCCAGCTTCTTCCTCTTTACTCCTTTTTCCTCTCCGTCTTCTTCCTCCTCTCTTTCTTCCTCCCCATCTTGTTCTCTACTTTTTCTTCGTCTTCCCCTTCTTCTTTCTTCTTCTGTACTTCTCCCCTGTTCTCTTTCTGCTCTATTCTTTCTCAGATCTTCTATCTCTCAACAAATCCCCAAGTTCCAACCCATGGTTGACCACCATTGGCAGCACCTACCCCACCAGATATCTCCACACCCATCTGCATCCATCTCCAGCCATCCTCTGGTGAAACTCCTTTTGCCATGCCACCAACCTCCTCCCTTCTCCACCTTCGCTGCCCCACTATATGCCATTGTCGTAAGCCTCCTCGGTACCATCACTCCACTGCCCACCGTTCCAGCATTCTCACCACTGGCCTCCCCACATTTGTCCAACCACCATCCCTGCCCCCTCTCCACCACTACGGACCTACCCGACCCCATCTCCACCATCGGCTTCCTCCAACCCTCCCCTCTTCCACAACCGCTGGACACCCTGGCCCAGTGTACCGTGTTGCTCCAACCCCCATGCTCCGTGCCACCATTCCACCATGCCGTGCCACACTCTGACCCTATGCCACCATGCCGCCTTATGTCGTTGCCCGTGTCTTCGCCCACACCATCACGTGTTGTCAGCCTTGCCAGCCTCTTCTTCTTGAAGCCCCCATTTTTGGGTTCTTCGGCATGCCACCATTGAAGCCTCATGCTTTTCAAAGTATTACCCCACTACTGACTTTAGTCTTTGGATTGATTTAATTTTTATTTAATTAAATTGATTTTTATATTTATTAATTGATTACAATTATTGTGGTATAGGGGTTGATGTCTTGAATCTTGATCGAGTTTCTTATCATAGATTTCGTAATAGAATCGCTATCCAACCAGGATCTCAATCCAGCTTGGTGGAACACCTCTCTTTCCAAATCCCAACCATGATTATGATTGTGAACACCCTCTTTTCTTACTTTAGATAAATAGAGAATTGTTATTGGTAGTGAGCATAAACCCTTTTTTTAATTTTATTAGACTTATATGTTAATTATCTTAGCTAAGCCTAAATTATGGATGATTTCTCAATTGCCTACAGTCCTAAAATTTAGATCTAGGGTCTTTTATTGGTGCCCGTGGTTTGTTAAGGCTATTTGATTATAGCTTAAACCTCCTTTTTAGTCATAAGAAACCGAGCTAATTGATATTGATTATAGTTTTGCTTGCTAACAATAAAATTTCTAAATTAGTCTCGTAGACCTAGATCAGGTCATCTCGCATCAAATTCTTGGTATCATAGTGATATGGCTACTACGCTGACGTGGCATGCATTTCAGGTCTCACCGGATGCGGTCAGTACCACGTGGTTTTTTTTTAAAAATCCTTCGCCATATGGTGCTCGGAGATGGGCTGACCTTCGCCGAGGTCGAGCCAGGCCCTCCTGTTCCTTCACCAGATGGCGCCCGGAGATGGGTCCACCTAGGCCGAAGTCGAGCACCTCTTTGCCGCTTCGCCAGGTGTCCACCCAGGAGGGGTCCACCTCGGCCGAAGCTGGCGGCCCCTCGCTCCCTCGCCAGGCGGCACACGGAGACGGGTCCACCTACGCTGAGGTTAAGCCGGGCCCTCCTGTTCCTTCACCAGATGGCGCCCGGAGATGGGTCCACCTCGGCCGAAGTCGAGCACCTCCCTGCCGTTCCGCTAGGTGTCCACCCAGGAGGGGTTCACTTCGACCGAAGCTGGCGGCCCCTTGCTCCCTCGCCAGGCGGCACCCGGAGACGGGGCCACCTCCGCCGAGGTCGAGTCGGGCCCTCCTGTTCCTTCACCAGATGGCGCCCGGAGACGGGTCTACCTCGGTCGAACTTGAGCATCTCTTTGCCGCTCCGCTAGGTGTCCACCTAGGAGGGGTCCACCTCGGTCGAAGTTGGTGGCCCCTTGCTCCCTCGCCAGGCGGCACCCGGAGACGGGTCCACCTCCACCGAGGTCGAGCCGTGCCCTCCTGTTCCTTCACCAGATGGCACCCGGAGATGGGTCCACCTCGGCCGAAGTCGAGCACCTCTCTGCCGCTCCACCAGGTGTCCACCCAGGAGGGGTCCACCTCGGTCGAAGCTGGCAGCCCCTTGCTCCCTTGCCAGGCGCACCCGGAGACGGGTCCACCTCAGTCGAGGTCGAGCCAAGCCCTCCTATTCTTTTGCCAGATGGTGCCCGGAGATGAGTCCACCTCGGTCGAAGTCGAGCACCTCTCTGCCGCTCCACCAGGTGTCCACCCAGGAGGGGTCCACCTCGACCGAAGCTAATGGCCCCTTGCTCTCTCGCCAGGCGACACTCGGAGACGGGTCCACCTCAGTCGAGGTCGAGCGGGGCCCTCCTATTCCTTCGCCAGATGGCGCCCGGAGACTGGTCCACCTCGGCCGAAGTCGAGCACCTCTCTATCGCTCCGCCAGGTATCCACCGAGGAGGGGTCCACCTTGGTCGAAGCTGGCGGCCCCTCGCTCCCTCGCCAGGCATCACCCGGAGATGGGTCCGCCTCCATCGAGGTCGAGCCGGGCCCTCCTGTTCCTTCGCCAGATGGCACCCGAAGATGGGTCCGCCTCCATCGAGGTCGAGCCGGGCCCTCCTGTTCCTTCGCCAGATGGCACCCGGAGATGGGTCCACCTCCATCGAGATCGAGCCGGGCCCTCCTGTTCCTTCGCCAGATGGCACCCGGAGATAGGTCCTCGGCCGAAGTCGAGCACCTCTCTGCGCTCCGCTAGGTGTCCACCCAGGAGGGGTCCATCTCGTCGAAGCTGGCGGCCCCTCGCACCCTCGCCAGGCGGCACCCGGAGACAGGTCCGCCTCCGTCGAGGTCTAGCCAGGCCCTCCTGTTCCTTTGTCGGATGGCACCTGGAGACGAGTCCACCTCAGTCGAAGTCGAGCACCTGTTCCTTATGCTTTCTCCCAAATGAACCTGTCTCATGATCAATTAAGGCCGGTGAACACCCCTCTTGTGGGCTTCACCGGAGACTCGGTGGGGGTCGAAGGGGAGATCACTCTCCCTGTCACTGCCAGATCCCCACCTCGACAGACTACAATCATGATGACGTTTACTGTTGTCAAGCTTCCCTCACCTTATAATGCCATCCTTGGCTGTTCGGGGCTCAACCAGCTGGACGCTGTTATTTCCACCAAGAGGTTGCTGGTGCAGTTCCCTACCGTCTTTGGGACAGGGGTGATGAGGGGGACGGCCCAGCCCATCCAGCATGCCTGCAGACGGTCCCGGGTGCCCGGGGTGCTGAGCTCGGCCCCGACATCAATGACCTCGACCTAAGGGAGAAGGACCCCGGGGGAGGACCCATGGAACACTTGTTGATGTATCCTCTCGGTTCGGACCCTCAGAAAACTGTGCACGTAGGAGCCCAGCTCCCGAAGGAAGAACGGATCCGTCTGCTAGACTTCCTCCGCACGAATGCTGATGTGTTCGCCTGGTCCATAGCCGACATGCCGGGTATCCCCTCAGAAGTCATCATCCACAGGTTGAATGTTGACGAAAGGTGTCACCCTGTCTGCTAGAAGAAGAGGAGTTTCGTTGCAGAAAGGCAGAAGGCCTTCAATGAAGAAGTGGAGAACCTCCTCGCCGCCGGCTTTGTGCGAGAAGTACAATATCCTAGTTGGCTGGCGAACGTGGTCATGGTGAAGAAGAGCAGTGGCAAGTGGAGGATCTGCGTGGACTACACCAACCTCAACCGAGCTTGCCCGAAGGACAGTTTCCCTCTTCTAAAGATTGACCAGTTGGTGGACACCACTTCGGGGCATCGCCTCCTTTCCTTCATGGATGCCTTCTCCGGATACAACCAGATTCGAATGCACCTGGAGGACGAGGAGCACACTGCCTTTATCACCGACCGTGAATTTACTGTTAAAGATGATGCCATTCGGCCTCAAGAACGCCGGGGCCACGTACCAGCGGCTGGTTAACAAAGTTTTCAAAGACCAGATCGACCACAACATGCAGGTGTACGTGGACGATATGCTGGTAATGAGCAGGCCCCTTTCGGACCACGTCGGCGACCTGGCGGAGATCTTCGGCAACCTCCGACTTCACCAGATGAAGTTGAACCCGGCGAAGTGCACCTTCGGCGTGTCCGCCGAGAAGTTCTTGGGGTTCATGGTGACCCAAAGAGGGATAGAAGCCAACCCGGAGAAGGTCCAGGCTATTTTGGACATGGAGCAACCCACTTCCCAAGAAGCAAGTACAGCGACTCACCGGCCAGATAGCCGCCTTGAGTCGATTTATCTCGAGGTCTGCCGACCGCTGCCGGCCCTTCTTTAAAGTGCTGAGGAAGATGAACGACTTCACCTGGACTGAAGAGTGCTAGGAGGCGTTTAACAAGCTGAAGAGGACACTTGCATCCCCGCCACTGCTCTCCAGGCCCGAAGGAGGAGAGAAGCTCATCCTGTACCTGGCGGTCACCCCGGAGGCCGTTAGTTCGGTCCTAGTTCGGACTGATGACCAGGGAATGCAGAGACCGGTGTATTACACAAGCAAACTCCTCCACGATGCGGAGCTCGGGTATTTCCGGTCTGAGAAACTCATTTTTGCGCTAATTGTGTCTACCTTGCATCTTAGGCCCTATTTCCAAGCGCATCCCATCACTGTCCTAATGGATCAGTCGCTGAAAGCGATACCAGCCGACCTGATACATCCGGGCGATTAGCGAAGTGGGCACTCAAGCTTAGCGAGTTTGACATCACTTATAGGCCAAGGTCAGCCATGAAGGCACAGGACTTGCTGACTTCCTGGTCGAGTGTGCAGGCCTGGGCAAGGGGACGGAGAAGAGCCCTCAGGACCAGCAGCCGGAACCAGGACCCGAGGAGGACGTTTGGATCCTTCATGTAGACGGGGCCTTGAACTCCAGCGGGAGCGGAGCTGGTCTCATCCTCGCCAACGACGAGGGGGTCATCGCCGAATGTGCACTCCGGTTCAATTCATCGCAACTAATAATCAGGCGGAGTATGAAGCGCTCCTCGCGGGGCTGAGAGTGTCCCGCAAGTTGGGCATGGCCAACCTCAAGGCCTTCATCGATTCACAGCTGGTGGCCGGGCAGATCTCTGGGGAGTACGGCGTGCGGGACCCCCAAATGGCGAAATACCTGGAGCTCGTGAGAACGAGCGCGACAGGATTTCGACGCTTCAGCATCTCCCATATACCCCGCGGGGAAAATGCTCGCACAGACGCGCTCTCCCGCCTGGCGACCCTGCCGGACTCGTTGTTGGGCCACACCTATGTCGAGCATCTCAAGGCCCCGAGCTACGAGATGCCCGTGGAAGTCCAGCAGGTCAACCAAGAGCCCAGTTGGATGGACAAGTATGTCGAGTACATTACCAGCGGCACCTTGCCGGAGGACCGCGTGGCGGCTCGCCTCATCAAGGGAAAGGCCAAGCGGTTTGTCTTAATGGATGGACTACTATATCGGACGTCCTACTCCTACCCCCTCCTCAAGTGTCTGAGACCCGCGGAGGCCGCACTCATGCTCCAAGAGATCCACGAGGGCGTCTGTGGGAATCACGTGGGGGGCAGAACACTGGCGTATAAGGCCCTCCGTCAAGGTTACTTCTGGGAGACAATGAAGGAAGACGTGGCTGACTTTGTGAAAAGGTGTGACCGATGTCAGTGGCATGCCGTAGTGCAGCGTCAGCCCTCCGCTCCACTCTCCCAGCTCTCCGCTTCATGGCTGTTCGCTCAATGGGGCATGGATCTCTTAGGACCTTTTCCCCCGGCGTCCGGGCAGCGGAAATTTCTGATCGTGGCCATTGACTACTTCACGAAGTGGGTCGAGGCCGAACCCCTGGCCCGGATTATGGAAGCAAACGTCGCCAAGTTCCTCTGAAGTCAATTATCTGTCGCTTTGGCCTACCGCACACCATCATCACCGACAACGAATGTCAATTCGACTGTCAGGAGTTTGAGGAGTTCTGTAGCAACCTCGGCATCCACCATCGCTTCATCTCGGTGGCGCATCCACAGACAAACGGAGAAGCCGAGGTAACGAATAGGACCATCTTGCAGGGCCTTCGGACAAGACTGGACCAAGCCAAGGACAGGTGGGCGGAAGAGCTCTGAGCATCCTGTGGGCGTACCACACCACCCTGAGGACGGCCACCAATAAGACCCCGTTCAACCTTGTCTTCGAGGCCGAAGCGGTTATCCCGATTGAACTCAGCCTACCCACCCTGCGCGTGGAACAGTACAATGAAGTGGAGGATCCTGCCATGATGCTGCTAAACCTGGACCTCCTTGAAGAGACAAGGGATAAGGCTCAAGTCCGAATGGAGGCCTTCAGGCAGCAAGTGTCCAAGTACTACAACTCCAGAGTGCAACCGAAGTCCTTCCGCCAAGGAGATCTGGTGCTCCGTCGAGCTGAAGCTTCCCAGCCACGGGAGTGCGGGAAGCTCTCCCCGAACTAGGAAGGCCCTTATAGGGTGGCGGAGGTACTCCCTCATGGGGTATACTACTTGGAGGAACTAGGAGGATCCTGGTTCTCTCGGACCTAGAACGCCTCAAACTTGAGGATGTATTGTATTACCAATAGTGTAAGGCTCCTTGAACTTCAGCAATGAAACCCTCTTTCTTCACCAAATGCTTCTTCTCACCTCGTAGGGAGAGAGCCACCTAGCTCTGAGTTTGGCGAACACGGGCATGGCAGAAGACCCGTGAAGGCCCCACGTCCCGGACTTCGGTCTGGAAGGTGGGGCAGAATCAAATTTACTCGTGCAATCTCGGAGAACAGCCTGGCAAGCCGTGCAGGCTCAGTAAAGCCTGCGGCCCCGGGGTTCAATCCGGAGGTCCGGACTTCGGTCTGGAAGGCTGGGCAGAATCAAATTCACCCGCACAATCCTGGAGAATAGCCCGGCAAGCCACGCAGGGCTCAGGTAAAGCTGCGGCCCCGGGGTTCAGTCCGGAGGTCCCGGACTTCGGTCTGGAAGGCGGGGCAGAATCAAATTCGCCCGTGCAATCCTGGAGAATAGCCCGGCAAGCCACGCAAGGCTTAGGTAAAGCCTGTGGCCCCAGGATTCAGTTCGAGGTCCCGGACTTCGATCTGGAGGGTGGGGCATAATCAAATTCGCCTGCGCAATCCCGGAGAACAGCCCGGCAAGCTGTGCAGGGCTTGGATAAAGCCTGCGGCCCTGGGGTTCAGTCCGGAGGTCCCGGACTTCGGTCTGGAGGGCGAGGTAGAATCAAATTTGCCCGCACAATCACGGAGAACGGCTCGGGAAGCCGCGTGAGGCTTAGGTACAGCCCGCGGCCCTGGGGTTCAGTCCGGAAGTCCCGAACCTCAGTCAGGAGGGTGGGGTAGAACTCAGTCCGCCCACGAGCTCGGCTCAGAATGCACTATGGGACTTAGTCCCAGTGCCTGGCACCAGAGTTCAGTCCGGAAGGTACAAAAAAAAAAAAAGGGAAAGAAAGAGAAGAGAGCGAAGCAACGGTCTAGTGAAAAAGAGGCTTCATTGCATTCGGAATGTCGGTATACAGGAGGAGTCCCGACAGGCCGGGAGTCCTCAAAGAAAGAAAATACAAGGAAAAGGGGAAAAGGACAATGGTGCCGGGGAGGCTACTTCGACGCGGTGGCATCCTCCTTAGGCTGGGGTGCACTTCCTTCACCTGCACCATCGACGGGTGGCTGCTCGGGAGGCTGCTCCGGAGTCACCGTCTCATCACCAGCTACTGCCGGAGCTCCTCCACTGTGCTCCTGCCGTCTGCCACCGAGGACTACCCCATTGAGATTGAGCTCGGGATAGAAGGAGCTTACCTTTTCCTGGCATACCTGGAAACCCTTCAAGAAGGAGTCCACAGCAGCCTCCCGAACCTCAGCGACGTATTCCTCCGAGGCCGGAACCTTGAGAAGGCCTCCTGCGCCCCCCGCTTCGATGCCTCTAGCAGCCCGTTGATGTAGGAGCTATTCTCCTTGGCTGCACTCAGCTCCTTCAGGACCTCCTCCACCCGGCGCTCTAGCGACCGGGACTGAGCCCTGAGGTGGGTTTTTTCTATCGCGTCCTCCTCGGTGCGGTGCTGGTTCGAGATCCTCTCCTCTGACAGAGAGGTCTCGAGCTCCTTGATGCGCCCCTCGGTGTGGGCCAGGTTACCTCGAAGGACCTGGTTATTTCCTCGTAGCTCGACCTCTTTTTCCATGAGGTCTTTGACGTCGGCTGCAAGCTTGCCGAGCTTCTCCTCCTTCTCGGCATCCTTCTTGGCATAGCCGGTGAGGAAGTTCCTCAGCAGCAGCACGTCCGTCCCAATCTGCATCAAAAATGAAAGGGGTTGGCATAATCCAACTGGAACTTTAAAAGGAAGGATGAAAACTCGAAGCTCGGGACTTACCGTAAAGAGCTGCGGCAGGATCCCGAGCAGCATGTGCTGTAGTCTCGACCACCCCTTAGACGGCGATCCCGGGAGGTGCAAGCGAACTCCATGACTTTCTCCACGAGGCCCAGGTCGCGGATCACGGAGCACCGCCTAGTAAGGCTCGGTGGCGGAGCAGATGCGTCAGCAGCGGTAGAGGCGACCATCCCCTTACCGAGTAGAGCAGCTGTCGGTGGAGCCGTCACCGTCCTGGTGACCGCCATGGGTGAGGTAGGCGCGGCAGCTGAAGCAGGCGCTGCCCGAGGGGGGACCGGCCCCCCCTCTTCCATGACCCTGTCAAGGTCGACGACAGGGACATCGGGTGTCCGGGCCCGAGGTGGCCTGGGTACGGGAGCTGCCGCCACAGGTGGCCTGGGCACGGGAGCTACGGTAGAGGCGGCCATCCCCTTGCCGAGTAGAGCAGCTATCGGTGGAGCCGTCGCCATCCTGGTGACCACCGTGGGTGGAGGTCGGCGCGGCCTCCCAGCTCGCCTCGGTACGAGCTCTCTTCGCCGGGGGTGCAGTTCCCTCGGTGGCGTCTCTCTGCATGGTGCCCTCCATCAGGTTCTCTAGAGAGAACTTCATACCTGAAAGGAAGTAGAGGTCAGCCGGACCAGTTAAAAAGAAAAGAAGAAGAAGGGTGGGGGAATGCGAAGCGGAAGGGAAATCCGAGCCTCACCCAGCTCCCGGATGGGACTGATCCCCGTCTCGAACAAGTTCTGCTCTGAGAGCAGAACATCGAGGGTTGGGACCATGTCACTCAGCAGCTGTGTGAAGATCTCTTGGTCCGTTGGATCAACCTGGGAATTCCGGTTCGGAGATCAGTCTGGCTCGCTCCAGGCCTAGTCAACGTCGTCGACCGAGGAAAAAAGAACCGGTTCTTCCAGCCCTTAATAAACGAAGGGAGGTCGAACCTGAGGCACCTAGGCCGTGGTGAAATGTACCACCAGCCATCATCGGTGGAATAACGCTTCAGGGTGAAGAGAGCCTGAAGAGGGAGAAGCGGGCAACGAACCCGTGGAAGTGATAAAAAATAATGAAGGCGAAGATGACCCGGATGGCGTTTGGAGCCAACTGGGCCAGGACCAAACGGTAGTGGCTGAGAAAAGAAAGGAAGAAAGGGTGAAGGGGAAACCGAAGACCCCCGAGGAGGAAGTCCTCGTAGAAGGCGACTTGCCCGGGGCCGCTTGAGGCACTCGATCTCTGGGCCATGGGAGGGAAAGACGAGTCGAATCCGGGATACCATAGACTTCCCGGAGCAGAGAAAGGTCATCTTCGGTCATCGTTGAGACGTGACCAGAGGGACCGGTGGGAGAAGTGACCGGAGGGGGAAGAGAAGAAATCGGATGGGCAGAGACTATGGGAGGATACCTAGGATCCCTAGGGATGCCTATGGTTACACCCCCGGGTTGGAGCTGCCTACGGATCTCGTCCGGAATCACTTCCCCTTCCGAGGAAGAAGGCGATGGAGTCCTCGACGGGAAGGACCGGCCTCGTCCGGGTTAGAATAGACATGACGGCGATGCGCCATGGGAGAAGAAGAAGTGCGGAAGGGTCGATAGGGCCGAGAGATGGAAGGGGGAGGAAGACACGGGCACTCACCGAGATACTCTGTGTAAAAGAGGTGGCAACCCTGGAAGGTGTAGGAAAGCCCACTAATCACCGGCGGAGCGCGAGAAAGTGGAGAGGCTTCGTTTCCGGAAAGTCCCCCCCTTTTTTCAAACTCGATCGACAGCGGCCGTACCCCTCATTCCATTCCGAACCACCAGATGGATGATGCATGGATGCACGCCCACATCGATGCTTCGATTCGATGGAAACTACCTCCTTTTCGAAACGGTGCATTAATGGCCGTCGGAAGCGCGATGCGTGGCAAGCTCCCAAAGGACCTCGGGCATAACAAGAAACGGCGACAGGGATCGTGGCAATTATGGCACGAGATTTTTGCCTTCCCCACGTCATCTCCGCATTAAATCTCCATGTCCCGAGCCACGACGCCCCGGCGGAACAAGGGGATGGGGGAACTGATATGCTACTACGCTGACGTGGTGCGCGTTTCAGGTCCCGCCAGATGCGGTCAGTACCACGTGGTTTTTTTTAAAAATCCTTCGCTAGATGGCACTCGGAGATGGGCCGACCTCCACCGAGGTCGAGTAGGGCCCTCTGTTCCTTCGCCAGATGGCGCCCGGAGATGGGTCCACCTCGGTCGAAGTCGAGCACCTCTCTGCCGCTCCGCCAGGTGTCCACCCAGGAGGGGTGCACCTCGACCGAAGCTGGCGGCACCTCGCTCCCATGCCAGGCGGCACCCAGAGATGGGTCCACCTCCGTCGAGGTCGAGCTGGGCCCTCTTGTTCCTTCGCCAGATGGCACCCAGAGACGGGTCCACCTCGGCCGAAGATGGCGGCCGCTTGCTCCCTCGCCAAGCGGCACCCGGAGATGGGTCCACCTCCGTCGAGATCGAGCTGGGCCCTCCTATTCCTTCCCAGATGTGCCCGGAGACGGGTTCACCTCGGCCAAAGTCGAGTACCTCTCTGCCGCTCCACCAGGTGTCCACCCAGGAGGGGTCCACCTCGGCCAAAGCTGGCGGCGCCTTGCTCCCTCTCCAGGCGGCACCCGGAGATGGGTCCACCTCCGCCGAGGCCGAGCTGGGCCCTCCTGTTCCTTCGCCAGATGGTGCCCGGAGACTGGTCCACCACGGTCGAAGTCGAGCACCTCTCTGCCGCTCTGCCAGGTGTCCACCCAGGAGGGGTCCACCTCGGCCGAAGCTGATAGTCCCTTGCTCCCTCGCTAGGCTGCTCTGTCGCTCCGCCAGGTGTCCACCCAAGAGGGGTCCACCTCGGTCGAAGCTGGTGGCGGGCTCCCTCGCCAGGCGGCACCCGGAGATGGGTCCGCCTCCCCCGAGGTCGAGCCGGGCCCTCCTGTTCCTTCGCCAGATGGTGCCCGGAGACGGATCCACCTCGGTCAAAGTCGAGCACCTCTCTACCGCTCCACCAGGTGTCCACCCAGGAGGGGTCCACCTCGACCGAAGCTGGCGGACCCTCGCTCCCCCGCCAGGCGGCACCCAAAGATGGATCCACCTCTACCGAGGTCGAGCCGGGCCCTCCTGTTCCTTCACCAGATGGTGCCCGGAGATAGGTCCACCTCGACCGAAGTCGACCACCTCTTTGTCGCTCTGCCAGGTGTCCACCCAGGAGGGGTCCACCACGACCGAAGCTGGCGTCCCCTTACTCCCTCACCAGGCGGCACCCGGAGAAGAGTCCACCTCTATCGAGGTCGAGCCGGGTTCTCCTGTTCCTTCACCAGATGGCGCCCAGAGAAGGGTCCACCTCGATCGAAGTCGAGCACCTCTTTGCCGCTCCGCCAGGTGTCCACCCAGGAGGGGTCCACCTCGGAGGAAGCTGGCGACCCTCGCTCCCTCGCCAGGCGGCACCCGGAGACGGGTCCGCCTCTGCCGAGGTCGAGCCGGGCCCTTCTGTTCCTTCACTAGATGGCGCCCGGAGATGGGTCCACCTCGGTCGAAGTTGAGCACCTCTCTGTCGCTCCGCCATGTGTCCACCCAAGAGGGGTCCACCTCGGTCGAAGCTGGCGGCCCCTTGCTCCCTCGCCAGGCGGCACTCGGAGATGGGTCCAGCTCCGTCGAGGTCGAGCCGGGCCCTCCTGTTCCTTCGCCAGATGGCACCCGGAGACGGGTCCACCTCGATCGAAGTCGAGCACCTCTCTGCCGTTCCGCCAGGTGTCCACCCAGGAGGGGTCCACCTCGATCGGGGCCGGCCCTGCTCAGCGAGGCCTCTGGGAAGTGGGGACGCGAGTTTCAAAATCGCCACTCGGGTAGCGCGCGCTGTGCCTCGTAAGGGGTGCCAGTATGGTCTACAGTGAGCGCAGAACCTCGTTTACATCGGCTAGATGGGCTCCACAACCGAGAAGCAAAATCCTTGTGGGCAGGAGCCCGAAATGGTGGGGCACTCATCGTCAATGCCTTGGAAGGAGAGCGCCCGCGCTCGGCCCAAAGCCTCGCCATTATCCTTCCCCCCCCTGCCTTTTTTCTCGCTAGGCACAGCGAGCAAGGCGATGGGGCCACAAGGTTCCCAGGCCCAATGAGGAAAGGGAAAGGGGGGGGGAGAAAGGCAAGAAGCGGGAGGGAGCTCCCCAGGGAAGGGGGGGAGCCAGAGGCAACATGATGGTATAAAAGGGATGGTAAAAGCGGGCAGCGAGGTAAGTAAAAAGAAGAGAAAAAAAGACACCAAAAGAGGGATTCGGGGGAGTCCTTGAGGAGTCCTTAGGCGCGAACTCGGTGAACTCAGTACAAGGAGCTGAGCCTCAACTCCACTCTTTCACGCACTTCTTTTGTTAACATCTCTTCTAAGCACGGGAGTCCTCGGGGAACCCGTCTTAGGGGATCTGTTCCATCTCGCCGCTCTCTAACTTGACCGTCGGAGTGCCCTCACTGGAACCCCGACCAGGGTCTCTGACCCTGTTTTGCAGGACCGGAAGCTTGGAGATCTCGAGGTGAGACGGTCCGAGACCGGTGCCAGCTCTGAAGCTACAGGCCGCCGCGGTGAGATCGACAACACATAGCATAGGTTAGGTTAGGTCAATTACATATTTCATTTACCTAATTTGCATTATTAAAATCTAAAAAAAATTGCATTCACATTCTACATCATTCGGAAGTTCCACATATTCTGCGCATCCTTTAGTATTTTTGGAATTTCCATTTCTTGAAAATTCAAAAAATTTTGAAACTTGTGTTAGAAACTAGACTCAATTTGAAAAATTTTGTGTATGAAAATCTATGAACCTACTTTGGGATTCATGCTAGTTTGACCTAAATTCTCTAAATTGTATGTACGAAAATCTACAACTATAGCATTACATAACCTCTATTCTTTTGACAATTCATGCTCATAGGATTGCCAAGAAAATTATAAAATTATAGATTTGAAAACTATATTTGATAAGAAAATCTTCTATGTTTGACAATTTTAGAATTGAATCCTATATTGATACCAGATTTCACTTGAAATACGGTCACTACACCCTGAAAACTCTACTAAAATTTCAGTCATGCAGTTTTTAGAAATCAGTCATTTCCTGACTCTTAGAATAACTAAAAGAAATTTTAAATTTTTGGTTGTTGGAATCCCCATTCATTGAGAAATCTAAGCCTACTTTGAATCTATGAAAGTACCTTCCTAGCATACTTATTTTTTAGCATTAATTTGAGTCTAAAAATGTAGTTCCTATATATTGTAGGACTAGAAAGTTAATAGAGAGCTCATAGTGACTCTTGTATGACCACCAGGTCAGGAGCAAAGTACCATCTTGAACTTTCAGAGTCTGATAGCAAAATGATTCCCAACCAATTTGCTGTAACCCTTCAAACCCTTATTGATAAAATTGATAACCTGACTGGCATTTGCCAAGAGCATGGAGTTAGGTTAGAAAATTTAGAAAAAAATCAATCTAATATGACTAGATTAGGAATACCCCTCCTAGACCAGGTATTCTAAACCGAAGTCCTAGTATGAATCAAACTCCTGCTGGTTATCCCCCATTCATGACATAGTCAACTAAGGAGGTTGATAAAGGAAAAGGAGTCATAGGAGAGACTTCTTAAGAAAGTAGTTTCAAAATTCAATGCTTTTTGTGCAATGAACTAGACCATATTGCTAGTTAGTGCCCATCCATATCACTACTTATAGGAAAGTTTAAAAATAAAAATCCTAAAAATGATCCTGAAGAAGTCTATATAGCAGACCCAAAATTAGCTGACATCTATAATAAGTATGACACTATCCAGATTAACACTACATCTAAGAAATGATTAGAAGTCGATAGATGTAAAACCAATTCAAAGAGAGTGAAGATGGGAACAAGACTATTATTTTTCACACCTTTGTTAGTCAAGATGATAAAATGTGCAAGATAATCATAAATAGTAGTAGCCGCATTACTACCATCTCACCTAATATCATTTCGCACCTAGGTTTAGCACCTGTGGACTACTCGAGTCCATATAATGTGGCTTGGATAAGTACTTTGTCTATTCCTCTTAGGCATAGGTGTCTATTGAACCATGTCTACCCCAAAGAATTCTATGCTATAGTCCAAGTTCTTAAGTTTTAGAGGTATCATCTGCTTCCATGAGAATTTATCCTATATTTAGACCATGAAGCCCTCATCTTTCTCAATTCATAGAAGAATTTAAGTCTGACACCTAGAAAATTGATTTTTCTTCAGCCTACACCTTTGTCATAAGGTATGAAGCTAATGTAGATACAAAAGCTACTGATGCACTCTTTCATAGAGTGGACCTCTTATCGATAGTATGTATAAAAATAAATTAACTCATGGTTATAATTTAATACTTATATGTTTATTGCATTGCTAAGGAACTAGTAATGAGTAAATTAGGGGTGTGATAAGTCCTATCAATATATGTATAAAAGCATTAATTATAAATTAAATCATATTTATTTATTAAAAATTGATGCTTTTATCACTCTATTGAAGGACATATGTTTACAAACAGTAAGAATCCAAATTGCAAGCCAAAAGGGAGTAAATTGGAGCTAATATAGGACCAAATCATGCCCAAAATCCCATTTAATTTGGCCCAGTATAAATTTTAAAGCAGCTGGTCCATGGTGGACCAATTGCTTAGTTTATAGAAAGATTAATCGATCCATAGAAGCCATTAGCCTTAGTTCATGGTTGGTTATGTGGACCATGGAAGGCTTTGCACTTTAAATGGCCAGGCGGTGCCATGCATAACTCCAGTGATGAAGGGGGATGGTGAGCGACAAGATTCTGGCAATAAGTGAGCAATGACAATCGACTTCAGTGATGAAGATGAAATCCATGGTGCATGGAGGATTGAGTCAGGGATCAAATGCAGTCCATGGCTTGATCCAACAAGGGAGCTTGGCACTGGTGAAGGGCAACGATCCAGCGATGGCATAGTAGCAATGCACGAGAGGCTGATTGTCTTATAACACTACAGTGAAATGGGGAAAAGCCAACTTCTTTTTCCCGACGCTATGAAAAGGCATCGTGAAGCCCCGAACTATTAACGATGCTATGAAAAAGCATCGAGAGGTTTTTATATATTCCTCGCCCTGTGCCTCATCTTCACTTCACGAATTTCTCTCCTGAAAATGAAACCCTATCACTGTGTTCTCCCTCCCTTTGTCATCTCCTCTCCCTCCCTCCCTCCATTATCGGCGCGTGGTTTCCGGCTCTCGTTTCTTTCCATTGACCGGCAGATTCCGGTGGAGAAGAAATCCCTTTCGATCTCCATCAGGTAGGTTCCTTCTCTCAAATTTGTATACAAATCATTTTTTTCGCTATTTTTTTCCATCCTCGTAGTCTCAATCGGGTGGGATGAAGTGGATCTCATGTTTTTCCAATTTTTTTCTATTTTTTCCCATTTTTTTACTGTGTTTGTTCCGTCCCCATTTTTATTGTCGCTCAAGTATTCCGAGAAATTAAGGATAGGTCTTCCTTTAATAGGTATGGTTTGCCTAAGGATAGGTATTCCACATTTTTTTCGCTATTTTTTCTGTCCTCATTGTGTCAATCGGATGGGATGAAGTGGATCTCATGTTTTCCCAATTTTTTATATATTTTTTCTCATTTTTTTCCTGTGTTTTTTTTGGTTCCCATTTTTACTATCGCTCAAGATCTATGAAAAGATCTATGAACTGCTGGTCGCCGTTTCTCTTTGATTACGTTTTTATGAAGTAGTAAAGACTTGTGAGAGCAACTTCAACCCGTACGTTCCTATGAGGACCAAGCCAACCTAATCTAACCCATTGGATTTGTGGGGCAACTTCAACCCCCTGCGTGTTGAGTTTGGCCAGGGCAAGAGCCTCTTGACCCGTTGGTTTTAGCCACTAAGGAAGGTTGTTGAGTTCATTTTGCTCTGCTTCTGAAATTTTTTGCTATTTTTTTTTATTTCCTCAAAATGAAGAGTAACGGGTTTTCATTGCTCTCTCAAAGATGAAAATAATTAACCACAAGGGGATATTGATGCTGCATTAAAAATATAAAGCAATGATTGACAAGAATCCACGCAATGCTCTGTAACTGAAGTCCCCTATTTAGTTTCTCCATATGAGATAGATCATTTACCTATTTTTGTTCTTTACGATTTGTCAATGTTTTCATTCATTTCATCATTTTTTGTAACTTATACCGTACAATGATTTTAGTTCTAATTCTGTTTTCCCTTCTCCTGCAGGAAATCAGTTGCTCTGTACAGGTAGTCTTTGGTCTGGCACACCCATAGCTCTGGTATGTACACTTTGAACTGCTTCAAGAGGATACATGATTAATTGGTGGCCATGGATGTTTGCTGGAAGCATTTCTTCCTTCATAATTGCCTGTTAGATTTCCAATTATGGATCAAATATGTTTTGAGATAAAACTATAGTTGGGTGAGCGTAGGAAGTAGAACTGGTGGTGTGTTATTGCTCAAAGTATATTGTTAATTGTTAGCGATTACTTGACCAACACCGTATGCCCAGCACCCATGGCCTTGTAAATTGGGAGAAGAATGTTCCGTAATTATCACTGCAGCCAGTGCATTCCTTGTAGATGGTCCATCCCCCGGTGCATTTTTCTTGTAGTGCTGTATCGAGTTTTTAGCTTGATATGTGACAAGCATTCTGGATCGAAAAGTGGCCTCCGACCGGTGAATTTGAAACATTTCTATAGACTTGTAAATGATTAAGTTCTACCTTTCTTCTCTTCTTTTTTAAGATGGGAGGAGCTGCTCTCCACCATCTTTTTTAAGATGGGAGGAGCTAGTCCCACTCAGTCTGCACAAATATTCGAAGCTGAAGACCTGCTGAAATTTTCATATCATCAGACTTATTTACATATATGTACGTAAATATGTGTGTATTTGTGTGTGTGTTATATAATTTGGGTACCCACAAAATTACTGGAAGTAATTTGAAGGTGGCTCCGTAAGTGTGTTAGCATGATGGAGTTTGTAAGTTCTGTAAAGGTGCATCGTTCTAAACCCTGATTTCTGTATCTTTATTTCTCCACTTCCGATAGCCTCTGTTTGAGTTACCATATTTTTGGCTAGAGATTAAAGTGTCTTTTCTTTAAAATAAAAAAGGATCAACATGCTAGAATGAAAAGAAAACATACTTACAAGCATGCATATTAGACCCTTGGATTATATTGTGTTATGACAATTAAAATCTATAGATGCTATATATGCATGCTTCACATAAGTTTATGTGCCCATTAACACGACAATCTAAATGTCAATGTACTTATATGAGTATGTGAGATTTGGTTTTGTTTTATTTTTATTTTTTTATTGTGAGAACCTAGTTTATCTTGCCAAATTATGTATGTACATACATGTACTAGAGTATACGTTATTAGAATCATGCCTCCTTTTGTGTTGATTCTTAACAATGCTATTTGAAGACTGTGATTATGCTGATTTTGGTTTCTGTTGCTTCTTCCTCCTTTTATTTTTTCATTAGTCTTGAACTTCTCTATAGGAAGTAATTTATCTTTTGGAGGTTTGTGTGCCTTCCATGTGCTTACCCTGTTGATCACATTAAAAATTAGAGCTCTTTGACAAGAAATCATTGCTTGAATAGTAGATGGATTATCATTGGTTTCGTTGGTTTGGGTGTTATTGGTTGATGTCTAATAAATGGTACAGATTTTTTTGTTGCATCTGAACTTCAGTGTTAAAATTCCAATAAGTGTACAACATATATTAGTAAATTGAAAAAATTGGGAGGCTGTTTCTGTGTTTCATAATGCTATTATTGATGTATGCTGACCTTCAATATTTCATATCCCCCTATTTTTCATAATGTTGACCTTCCGCATTGATGTATGCAACCTAAAAATGAATCTTTGCTATTTATTCTTAAGTACTGTGTTTTCCGTGCTGGCAAGATGGTGGATTCTTCACCTGACTTATGTTTAAAGAGATACACTTAAAGAAATTAATGCAAACTTGCCACTTTTCTGTCAACACATAACCATATCCCTTCTGATCATAGATAACAAGTCAAAAATATGTGACCAATTATTCTGGAATTCCTAAACAGCCACTTGTAAAATTTAGTCAAGCTCATCAATCAGGCAAATGGACTTGCTGTCCCTTTGTTGGCAATGCAGAATTATGTTGGTAGATCTATTTTGTCATTTAGTTTACTAGCATTTTTTTCTTCGAGACAGTGCGAAGTAGCTGATATATATCTGATAATGTAAATTTTAATATCTAAGATAAGTTTACGATGGCAATGAACAAAATCTAAAAGGTATGGTACCATGGATATGAAATCTTTCATTGTATCAAATTGCCTTCACTGATAATGTTAAATTTGGTCTGAAGTTTTTTGACAGGTATGCAACTCACTACAACCAAGCTCGACTACCTTTACATGATTTCTTCTAATTATTTTGGCATTGGCTTGCTTTGAAAGATGTTACTCCATTATGCTTACTTTGATACATCATAGACATTTTATTTTGCTCTATTTCATACTAGTTTTATCATTCCTCTATTTATTAAGACATTGCAAATCCTTCATTTCAATATCATGTATAGTTTTGCTATGATCAATAATATTTTTTAAATATTTTTAATAAAACTTGCATTGCATAGAAACATAGACCCGTCAATTGATTAATGTACATATTCTATATCATCCATACATTAATTTTATTTTTGTACGATTGGGAGAATTATGTATAGTGATCAATTGATTGTCCAATTTGGACAGTTTGAGAATTGCAAATAATTTTATAGGTACTTACAGTAATCAAGCGATATGGATAGAATTCCAGATATATTTCGAACAGCATTTTCTTTTAGTTCTTCTCATACATCTTTAGTTGTATGGGAGAACTAAAGGAAAATGCTGCCGAAATTTTTTTGGAACTCCTATTCCATATCGTTTGATTACTGTAAATGACCTATATAATTAATACAATTCTTGAATGGGATAGGACCTCTTTACCTATTAGTTGGTGATAGGATGTATTTACTATTTAATCTATGTTATTTTTGATATATTTTTTAAAAAACTTGGTACATTATTATTGACTGAAGAATTTTTTTTTGGGTATTTAGATAACTTGAGAGTTGGATCATTTTTTTCTAAAATGGATAAAAGCTGGATAAATAAATCGAGAGATACGAACGAATATTTAGATGGAGTTCGTGATTTCATTAAATTTGGTATGGACAAAAGTAGTTTGAATGGAAAGATTTTATGTCCATGTCGAAGATGTGTTAACAGTTCCTATTTAGATCTACATGTAGTTGAAGAACATTTGATATGGAATGGTTTTGCAAGATGTTATACTCGGTAGATTTTTCATGAGAATTTATGTTGCCAGAATTAAGTAATGAATCCTCGTCTGATTCTTGATCCAGTAATATGCAAGAGAATCCAGTAGGAGATGATGATATAACGAGTTTAATCACAGATGCTTTTCGACAAGGTGTTAAAAATTTTGAAGGTTTAACTGGTACACATGAAATAAGTGGAATGTATGAAGGTTCTACATTCATTGAACAAACATATATCGAGGAGCAAATGCAATCATCAACTTCTGAGTCAGCTCGGTATCATAATTTAATGAAAGAAGTAGTTGAACAATTATATCCGGGTTGTTTGAAATTTTCTAAGATCTCTTTTTTTATACATATATTTCATATAAAATATATGAATGGATGGTCGGGAAAGAGTTTTACTATGCTTCTGAAGTTATTAAAGGATGCATTTCCAGAAGGCAATGGTTACCATCCTCTTATTATGAAGCAAAGAAAGTTGTTAACAATCTGGATCTTGGGTATCAAAAGATTCATAGCTGTCCAAAAGATTGCATGTTATATCATGATGAAAATGCTGATCGAGAGTCATGCAATGTATGCAGATCTTCGCGATGGACAACTCATGAAGAAGATGAGGATGTAGTGAATGCAACAGATACACTGCAGCATACCAAGAAACCAGCGAAGTTGTTGCATTACTTTCCACTTATTCATCGATTAAGAAGGCTATATTCATCATCAAAAATAGTTTCACTGATGAGATGGCATCATGAAGTGCGTACGAAGGATGGAATGTTGAGACATCCAGCAGATAGTTTAGCATGTAAAGCATTTAATACCAGGCATTCTGCTTTTGCCTCTGATATTTGTAATGTTTGGTTGGGTTTAGCTTCAGATGGCTTCAATCCTTTTCGTACTCTAAATTCTACATACAGCACTTGGCCAGTTGTTCTGATACCATACAATTTACCACCATAGTTGTGCATGAAACAATCCTCACTTATCTTATCAATGGTTATTCCAGGTGATAAGGGTCCAGGAAATGATATTGATATTTTTCTCCAACCTTTAATAGAGGAATTGAACAGTTATGGGAAGGTGTCGAAACAATTGAGGCTTCAAATGGTGAAAAATTTAATCTACGGGCGCTTTGCTATGGACTATAATGATTTTCCAGCATATGCCAATTTATCTGGCTGGAATACAAAGGATGGGTTGCATGCCCTTGTTGTGCAGATTCGACACATTCAATTTGGTTAAAACATGGAGGAAAATTCCGTTATATGGGACATCATCGATGGTTAGAACCAAATCATCCGTTTCGTTTTCAGTCAGATTTATTTGATGGTACCATAGAAATGAGAGGTGCACCTATTCCACCTTCTGAAATTAATGTTCGTAGACAAATGGATTCCATCAGTTACATATATGATAAATTCTTATAGTTTTCTAAAAAAAAATGAGGGATGATCAAGAAGGATTGGTAGAAGAAATGACTACTGGTACTATGGATGCACATGTATTTGAATATCCTGATATTTTTTTGAAAATAAAAATGAGGAAAAGATACAAATAGCATCTACAAATCAGTCCAGCAAACATTTATGGAAGAAAAGAAGTATCTTCTTTGACTTACCTTATTGGGAACATAATCTTATTCGGCATAATCTTGATGTCATGCACATAGAGAAGAATGTATGTGATAATCTGCTTAGAACATATTGAATATTGATGGAAAGACCAAAGATAACATGAAG
Organism: Areca catechu; assembly: GCA_021397845.1. Lineage (NCBI taxonomy): Eukaryota > Viridiplantae > Streptophyta > Magnoliopsida > Arecales > Arecaceae > Areca > Areca catechu. Next base: position 54,242,335 of record CM038041.1, read on the forward strand.
GCCTGAATGGATTTATAAGAATCGGGTATCCGACATGATCTTCATCCCAAAATGCTTGCTAATGATAGAATTTATTTGCCTCCTATATCTTATACCATGTCTGCTCAAGAAAAAGATAATTTTTTGACAGTATTGAAAAATATTAAAGTACCTGATGGATATTCATCTAATATTTTAAGGTGCGTGCATCTTAAAGACCGAAAATTTCTAATCTCAAAAGTCATGATGGTCATATATTGATGCAAGATATCTTTCCAATAGCTTCAAGATCATTAGTGTCTAAAAAAGTTCTTACAATTATAGTCTGGTTATCATCATTCTTTAAGTCATTATGTTCAAAGGTTATTGATCCTAGAGAGCTTGATCGGTTGGAGTCGAATATTGCAGTTATACTTTGTCAGATGGAGAAGATTTTTCTACCTGGATTTTTTACTATTATGGTAGATCTAATCATTCACTTAGCTTCGGAAGTCAAGCTTGGTGGACCGGTACACTACAGATGGATGTATCCTATTGAAAGGTATTATTGTTAATTTTTAATCTCTAGATAATTCATAATAAAAGTAGCGTCATGATGATGTATACATAAAAGTTTTATATATATTGTAGGTATCTTGTACGCTTGAAAGATTATGTACGAAATATAGCCTATCCAGAGGGCTCTATTATGGAAGGATATATTGCTGAAGAGTGTCTGACATTTTGTTTAAGATATCTTCAAGGTGTAGATACTATATTTAACAGACCTCAACGGCATAGTGATTTCGTAGCTAATGCAGAGTTGTATAGGTTTTTAACTGCAGGAAGATTACTGAGAAAAGGTGAAAGTATTGTATTAGACCATAAATCAATTGTACAAGCACACCATTATGTGTTACTTCATAGTGAAATAATATCTGACTATCGAAGATTAGTATACTTGATATATTTCAATGGTTTTGAATATCAATATTATTTTTGAAACAATTTTAATAATTATAAATTTTATGCAGCGAATTTTTAATGTCTCAGCGACAGCTAGTCATAGCACTCGACCTAATCCAAGGATTGAGCAGCGATTGTTAGTCGAGTTATTTCCTACATGGCTTTCAAAATAGGTTTTACATATATTTAAAGAATATATGTATAGATTTATCATCGAATAACGTGTTAATAATTTTTATGATTTTTTAGGTATCAACAATGATGGAGAAGAATTGTTCAGATGAATTAATAGCCCTGGCTCGAGGACAGAACAAAATTGTCATCAGATATAATGGTTTCATAATCAATGGATTTAAATTTCATACTAAAGATCGCGAGAAATTTAGAAAAATATAAAATAGTGGTGTTATGGTAGAAGCTGATGGAAAGACTTATTATGGTGCACTTAAAGATATATATGAGTTAGATTACTATGGAATTTTTAAAGTCATATTATTTAGATGTGATTGGGTAGATATAAATTCATCAAGGGGTTTGAAAAAAGATGCAAATGGATTTATACTTGTAAACTTTACAAGGTTGATACATACTGGTGTCTTATTGAAGGATGATCCATTAATCTTTTCTTCTCAAGCTCGTCAAGTATTTTTCGTACAAGATGCAAAGGACAAAGAATGGGCTATTGTTATTAATACAAAACCTCGGGACTTATATGATATGGGAAGACAACTAGAAGATGATGAAGATGATGATACTTATACGCATTTCATGCCATTCAATTTTGTACCAGTTGATGATGTACATGCTACAATACCCTTAGTTAGGACAGAAGTTAAAGAAAACGTTAATGCTTGATTTTTATTGGTATTAAATTTTCTAATGTTTGGAATTTATAGTACTTATTATGTTAAATTACTATTTATCTTCACTAATTTTGTCTCTGATGTAAATGATAGGTGATACGATGCCTCATGGGCGACGTTTTCTTGGTGTACATTTCCAGCACTCCCGGACAGAGGCCGGCAGTTCTTCTGGACAGCATGCTGAGGCCAGTACTTTAGTAGAGGATGTTCATGCCAGTCCTTCCTATCCTTCCACACAGCATACTACTACATCTCCATCATCCTCGGGGCATCATGACTCTCCTGTCGATCTAACAGATGATGAGATACATATTCAGGATAATTATTCCAATATCCTTGGTAATGTTAAAATTGATTACACTTTTTAGTATAGCTTACTTTTATCTATTTCGGTGCAGATGGATCGGGGAGTGTTAAACATAGGCGCGGGCCTACAGTAGTACGTGATGTTTGGCAGATGTCCAAGGGTGAGAGGATATTGATTGAGTGCAATGAGCTGGGGCAGGCAATTAAAAAAGCCGCCAGCTTATTGAGCTCTTTTCTGGGGATGGTTGCACGGAGGCATCAGCTTTGTCCACTTAGCTATGCTAAGTGGAATGATATGCTTCTGATATATAAAGTAGAGATTCTACGAGTTATATAGGTAAAAAATTTGTATTAAATTATTTGTTATCTTGCATAGTTCAAATATTATGGTATGTTTTATATTATTATTAATTATTTTGTTTTGTAGGGTAAGTTTGTACTTCCTCCATCCTCCCATGACTTTGTACTGAAATCACTCAACCGGAAATGGAAAGAATATGCCCTGTTGAAAATGAAGTACAAGCTACCGGGTATGACAGAAGAGCAGGTAGTTGGTACCTGTCCTCCTGATGTACCCCCTCATCAGTGGATGGAGTTAGTTCACTATTGGTTTTCCGATAGGGGACAGGTATCTTCTAATTTATTTGAAGCAAGTTTATTAAAAAATATGACACATTATGTATATATATATATACATAGCTTTCTGGTCTAAAGAAGTTCTCTTTTTTATTTTGCAGACATATTCTGATATTGGTAGAGCTACACAAGCATCCCAGTTTGTTCTCCACACATCGGGATCCAAGAGTTACACGCGAGTCAGACAAGAGTTCATAAGTTATTTAAACTATATGCTTATATTTTCAATATTAAAGTATTTATGCATGTATAATGATACTAATATTATATATCAGGTGAGCCTGTACATCAAGCAAAATTTGAAAATATATCAAATTCTTAGGTCTCTGAAAATTATAGTATTTCAAATGAAGAATTAAAAAACATTTACCGATGATTGACATTTTGGCTATAGCTTTGCTACTGTTAATCCAATCATTGAATTTGAATTGTTATGGATGAAGTTCATTTAAATAGATTTAGGATATATTTAATTGTAAAATGTATATAATGTAACATTTAATAGATAAATACAATCATAAACCAAAAAAGATGGGCAAGTGCAGAGTGTTTGAGGAGGTCCAGTAAGAAAAGGGGCTCAAGTTTCTGTATACAGTACAGAAAAGAGGAATTTCCAAGGATATAATGAGAACTTTATTTTTATATAGATCTAAGAGGTATTAGTTAATTTTTTAATGAAAATATTTTTTTTATCATACCTTTCCATCCTTTGTTCAAATGAACACTATTTTACTGATATTTAAATCTATTTGAAAGGCAAAATGGCAGTTGGATGTAGCATATATATAACGTAAAAAACTTTTCCTTGACTTTTACAAATTTATCCACTGTTAGTTGACTGATCATCAAGTTTTAGTAAATTGGCTCTATTATAACTCAAATCTAATAGTTGTTATTTGCAAATCTGTGAGTCTAATTCTGCTAGCTGTTGGATTAAAACCAATATATGTTCACTACAATCATATGTTATATAGTTAAAACCTTGATCAATGGAATGAGAGTTACGTTGGATGGATGTTGGATAACATCTAGGATTTGCAACAAGACGTGCATTTTGGATTTCATCCCTCAAAACTTCTGTCAGCCCATATATGGCCTCTTTCTGTATCAACAAGGAAAAACATTAGCAAGAATTTCAAAAGATATAAAATGATACAGCTTAAATGGCACGACTATCTATCTTGGACAAAGAAATAACAGAAAAGAGAATAATGTCCAACCAAGAATATATTGGTCAAACCAGCTAAGAAGTTTATCCACTGTATGCAAAGAGGTCAAGATCATGTAATAAGGTAATTACAGATGAGGTTCACTCTAGATCAATGGACCAAGTACATTAAGAATTGAAGATGACCTTAAAACAATACAAATGCAACCTTGGGAAAAAAAACAAAATGAAATAACCTAATCAGTACAACTGACATTTTTTCCAATTTTACATTTTTTCCAATTTTCATATTGAATTTAGAATTGGAGTCAACAATCTGCAGCATACATAGGTTGGCCAAAAGAGACTTCTAAAAGGTTTATTTGCTTAAAAGTATAATGTTTCTTGTAGGCCGATGAGCATGGGAGGGAACCCGGTCAGGTGGAGTTTTACCGGATGACTCATATCCATCGTGACGACACTTTTGTCATAGATGAGTCGAGGGATATATATGTAAGTTATTATAATTTAATTCATTCAACGATATAAATTTTATTTTGTTAGTACTTTAAGATCTAACTAATTTTTCTAAATTAATACAGGAAAGAGCTACAGCTTGTATTGCCGAGCATGTTGATGAGTCTACAGCATCTACGCAGAGTAGTCGCATCGAGACCGAGGTGTTTACAGAGTTGATGGGCTCGGAGTGCTATGGTCGAGTGAGGGATATGGAGTTGGAGTCACTCACACTCATTTATCTGCGGTCAGGATATACACATGAGACTGTAGATAGTGCTCAGGATGCACGTGTTCGTAGACTCGAGGACAATATAGTGGAGATGCGATGGAGTCATGCCGTCGAGCTAGAGGAGATACGACAGAGCCGTGCCGCCAATAGAGCATCAATGGATAGAATGAGAGAGCACATTGAGCGGCTTACATCTGTCGTACAGACATTTTTTTCACATCAGGTATATATTTATATATGATATTAAATATATATTCTTATATTAAATTAATAATTTATATAATATATTATCATTCATAGTTTCGTAAATGAAATATTTAAATCTATTTTTTATATAGGCTTCTGGAGCATCAGATCCTCGTAGACAGGATGACGATCTACCTCCTACAGATCATTGACCTCGGCTTTTTGTTATGTTATACTTTATATTTTCATGTATTTTTTAATTTTGTTAAACATACATATGTATAACAAATATTAAAAATATTAGATTGAAATGAATTTTATATTTGGATTTATATTTTGATGTGTGAAGAATGAATGGAATGAATGCATGGAACGAAATTGAAATATTTGTACCTTTATTGCTTATCAAACATCCACAATTGGTAGGTTCGAAGTTGAAAGAGACCTCAAAATTAGGCCCGAAGCCCATCGAGATTTATGAATTTGAAAGGTGATGTATTCCATTTGTTACATTTTTCAGTTGTCAAAACTATTGTAATAGTAATTATATCGATACAACATTCAAATCATTTGTGAGAGAATAAACCATGATGACCATCTTCTTTACCTGCATCTGGACTACGAGTGATGATGGAACTTCAGCTGTCCATATTGTCGGAAGGTAATGCCACTACATTCTTGTACATGATGATTATCCATTAATGCTTGTTAATCTTGTAAAGGTTATTTAGCTGTGCCTATCTTGAGATGGTATCTAGATTTGGGAGTGCATGCCTTTGAATTAAGTAATATAAAGTATTATTTCTGGTATTTCTCCAATGTTCATCCTTTTATTTATTGAATAATTCATCTACTACTTGACAGGTGAGGGAGATTGTCAGCATATTGGACCTTGATGTCTTGTTTTATCCTTGCCCAAGATTCTGGTCAACTGATTTGTTTATCATATTGCATCGTTTATCAGTTTGATTGCAAGTTGCTTATCAAATGAACCATAGGTACCCAAGTATTCTGGTAACTGATTCTTTGATTTCATTTGTCAAAACTTCATGTACCCAACATGTATGATACCAAAAAAATTAATAATAGTTTGGCAATCTAGAAGACTGAAAGATGGTACAACAACCGGAAGGTTTCTAACTTGTTGGTTGTAAGTTGGTTTCTAAACTAGTGATGCAAGGTGGTTGGTGGCTAACAATCATTTAGCGTTGCTGCTTGCTGAAGGCTTCTGTAATGTTTATAAAAATTATTCTTCTGATTCTTTTTATAACAGGATTTGTTCACCCTGGCGGCTCTTACTTGATGTAATTATTTTATGGAGCAAATCAGATCTACCTTCTGGAACTTGGATGGCAGGTTTCTCTCTTGTTTTCTTGATGGGACTGCAATCTCAAAATATTGAAGGGTCTTTAGCTTTTGGAACTTGGAGAGGCTTGGCTCCGCATCTGAAGTCTTTGATGGGTCCTTGGTGGTTTTCTCAGTTTGATCCAAATCCTGAGGTTTCCCAAGCTACTAGGCGATCCTTAGAGGTTTGTAATTCATACTTTCTGAAGGGAGGCTTTGTGACAGCGCCAGTGGGTGTCAAAGGCATTCCAGCAAGAAAGATGCTTTCCAGTTGCATCCATTGGCTTGTATTAGGATCATATTTCATGCATATAAATTTATAGAATACACATTGATGATATTATTCTGTTCACTTCATAAAGGCATCATAGAGTTATAACAAATTAGTATGTTGGATCATGTGAATTCTGTCAGGAGGATGAGTTAAGTGAGTAGGGCCATTGCATGATTTCTATATAGGTTAACTGAAAAAGGGGACAAATAAAGTAGTCCCCTTTATCCTGTTTGATTAAAATAAGGGTTGGCTTCTTACCATATTTATTTTTCTGGTTTATGATTAGTTCTGAGCTGGTTGTCCAAATTTTGATAACAGGCAGCATTTCCAATAGCAGAAAGAAGATTGGATGCCTTGATGCTATGTGTAAATGAGATCTTCCTATACCTAGATGAAAATTTAAAGCTCACACCACAAGCCATGTCTGATAAGGCAACACCTATAGATGAGCTGGAAGATATGCACCATCGTGTATGTGTTGACATTCCTCTGGACATTTTTATTTTTCATTGGCCACTAAATTAAATAATGAGTTTGATATTTTGTTCTTTTTTGATAATGTCAACACCCGTTTTATAGTTTGAATTTTGAATCTTCTATTTGATCAAAGTTGCTCTTTGTTGGAGTGGGTCCAACTTGAAGAATGTCAAACATCATCTACAGTTTAATCTTTATTTTCTATCCTAATATTAGCTACATGTTACTTTGGTCTCTTGTAGGGAATGGAGCAAGTTATATTAACTAGAAGGTCTTGAGACCTGAAGTGTATTTCCTTTTGTATGTATAAATTTATCCTACATGCTTGGTAGCATTCCAGGTGTGTCCCATAGTTTTTTATTAAGGAGCTTATTATGTGTCCGATAGTTTAATCTTTATTTTCTATCCTAATATTAGCTACATGTTACTTTGGTCTCTTGTAGGGAATGGAGCAAGTTATATTAACTAGAAGGTCTTGAGACCTGAAGTGTATTTCCTTTTGTATGTATAAATTTATCCTACATGCTTGGTAGCATTCCAGGTGTGTCCCATAGTTTTTTATTAAGGAGCTTATTATGTGGATGCCTATATGGTGTACACACATTTATCTATTTTAGTTGTTCATTCAAACAAATATAGGTAACTTGGGAGGTTTTGGAATTAAGATTCTTTGTGTTACTGTAAGTGTCGTCCCATGGTTTGCATTGTTTGAGCAATTAAAGGCTGAAAATAAATCTACACTCACCATTCAAAAGTCTGGCTAGAGATAGTGCCATTGTGTTATGGCATCATGTTTGCCAATATTTCTTGTGATGCTCATGATCTTATGTTCTCTGTTTTTATTCTCCATTCAAAATAGAGAAAGCTGATTTTGGGATCTGATATTTAAGTCCTTTTGTAATTGTTGCTTGGACACTCTCATCTAGTTCCAGAAAGTCCATGGCGGATAATTTTGGATGCTTGATACTTATAATGTTCTTTAGTAGCCACTTCTAATATCAGAATAGAATTGAACTCTTCTAACAATCTCTTCTCAATGCAAGTCCTTTTTGATTTTGGAGAAAATCTAATTGTAAGAAAATTCCAATAGCTTTCCAAGTATTTAATTGAGGATAAGCTGTGAGAGTATTCTAAATGCAAGTCATTTTTGATTTTGGAGAAAAAGCATTCTCAAGTTTTGTTACAGATCCTTTCTATTTAAGAACTGGTATAATATGTAGTTTGGAAAAATTTGTAGTTTGGAAAAATATGCATTTGCAAACACGGTCAGCCAACGTATGGCACAAAAAATTAATAAAGCAGCTTTACAAAACCAATTTTAGATAGATGGACCAAATACTGTTGTTTAACCCCCCCCCCCCCCCAAAAAAAAAAAGAAAAATAAAATAAAAAAAAGTGCTGTTGCTTTTATTCAGGCTTTTTTTGGGTAAGAGTCTAGCTTCATTCCTTTGCTCATCCATGCTGCAGCATTACTGTTTGCAGATATGTGTATTTGTAGTATATAACTCTTTGTCCCTCAATCAGTTCTTTGGACCTAGTCAATTCATGCAAATATTAGAGATGCAATTCTGCTGTATGTTGATGATGGCTTGCATTTATTCTTCACCAAGAAGAAGAGATACATTCATTTGCTCCACGAAAAGGAATTACTTTCAACTAATCTAATTTGGCATCTGGTTTCTGATATTCTATTTAATTATCCATGGGATTTAATATCTTATTTGACATTACAACTTAACTCAGACTTATTTATCTGTTATGTCTCAGATACTGGTCCCATGTTGTGCAGTGCAGCAGCTGTCGTGTGGCTTTGAAAGGCCTGAGAACACTAGAGGTTTTTCTGCAAGTTATTTCAATAACCTCCATTGGAATTGTTGCAGCTGCCAAGCAGGGTTTGATGTCAACCATCACGAGGACTGCTGTTGTCTCAACAGCGGTATTGTGCTTCCTTGCATCTAGGTGGCTATCTCACTTCATCTACAATAATTTCTATTTCCATGACTACAACCATGGAAATACTTAACCATGTAATGGATTTAACTTGTTTCAATTCATTAGAGATAAATCTATATTACTTGTTTAATAAAATGGGCATGTTCATATTTATGTTTTTGATTTGTTTAATAAGTAAATCAGATTTAATTAGTTGATGAATCTTTGATTTATCATATATCCAATCCGTTTGCCACCTCCAAATTAAAGCTGTCCCACCAACATAGCACACAGATTTTGCTATATGGCTAATTTAATCCTAATTCAATCTCTGATGAATTTAACAAAAAATTTCATGGTTGTCCGAAGTGGTTAAAAAAGCATCACGAAAAAGCTGTCCATGAAGCCTAGGAAAAGGTCAAATCTCGTATGTTTCTCCAAGATTTCCATCAGCATAATTTTCTCGCACAACATGGGAAACTATATAACTAACCAAATGCGTGCCGCTACTGGTGTTGTTCCCCTTGTGACAGAACTATGCTGCTCGGTTTCGTATCATTGCTCCTGATAGTTGGGCAAGGCATCCTCACCGAGATATGCGTGCCAAAGAGTGTTGCCCATTCATGGCATCCTTGCAAGATGGACGGCCATGATGATGCCGTCTCCAAGTGCCATGAATCCAGAAAAGGTAATGCCGGCCGGTGGCTTCTGCACAATTTAGAATCCATGGCCAATTTCGGACGAGTTTTAAGCAGTGGAGCAGATTCGGACAAATGCGCTGCCAAGGCAAGTTAAGCTCTCCGTTGGTTTTGGTTAACAGTTCACTACCATTCCATTGATATAGCATGTAAAGTTAACCTTGCCATTTTAATATTATTAATGATACAAATGCCTTGGAGAGAGCTACACCCAGGCAGACAGGAGAAATTATATCCTCCACCATATATACCATGTCACTGTACACCATGCCAATCACCGAGATGTATTTATGTGGGTCTAATCTTGTTTTGTCAATTGGTCCACAGGAGTAATACTTTTTTTTTAAAAAGCATCAGGGTTTTCCCCACGCTTTAAAGCATCGGGAATAATATTATTCCCGATGCTTTAAAGTGTCGGGAATAAAGTTATTCCAGGTGATTTTGAATAGCATCAGGAATAATATTATTCTCGATGCTTAAAAGCGTCGGGAAAACCCTGGCTTTTTACGATGCTTTTTCAAAGCATCGGGAAAAGTTTTTTCCACCCTTGCCTACGCGATGATTTTTTCATGTTTTTTAAAGCATCGGGAAGGTTTTTCCCATGCTTAAAAGCATCGGGAAAAGTTTAAAAAAGCATCGGAAAATTAATTTTTTTTTGTAGTGTAATGAAGCAATGTCACGACCATGGAGAAGCACCCATGCAAGGAGGCCAATGGGATGGATCTGGCAATGGCTTCGGCAATGAAGGAGGTCTTCGAAACTGACAATGGTGACAACTCCACTGTGATGAAGAAGGTGGCATGGTAACGGGTCCGATGATGACTCCATCCACGTTCATAGGGGAGCACCTGCACACTAGTGTCAATGGGACCAATGGAGGTAGTGATGCATGAGAGATGGTTCAGGTGAAGGTAGTCTAGCGGTGGTAGTGACGGGGCACAAGCAGCTTCGGTAAGGGTGATGGAAGGCATGATCCGACAGTAGTGGAGAAGTTGCTATCCAATGAGGAATATGGCCGGGAGAATCGATACTCTAGAGGTGCAAACTGATGACTGAGAACTATTTGGAACAAAGATCCATTGAATATGGCTATTTCTGACTAGGTTTGGGATAGGGCAATATATTTTACATGATTTTGGGATATCCGATCACAATCCGATCACCTATGAATTTCAGACATTCAAACACTAATCCTAAAGGGATTTGAAGACCTTTTTGGACTAGGATTCAAACTGAGTTCAGCTCTGTTGTACCCATTCGACTGATCCTGGGTCGGACCGGCCCAGAGGCCCGACCGGCTGACCGTGGAGGGAGAGGTCCGAGCAAACCCTTCCTTCGAGGTCCGCCCGATCGGCTCTCACGGAGATCCTGGCTGATTCCTTCTCCAGGAGGCCGACCCACTTGGAGGCCGATCCCTCAGGGTTGAGTCCCAAACAACCCTCTCCCGCCAAGGCATGGCTGACCCACTCCAGGGGTCTCTTGGAGTCTTCAGAGGCCTCTTCTCGTCAGTGCGTCATTTGGTTTCCTCGGAGCTCCTAGCTGACTCCCCGTCGGCCGGACGACTCACTCCCACTAAACCGCTCGAAGGCTCCAGAAGTCCCTTTCCAGCTGGTACTGGAATTCTTTTGTAACAAACTCCACGACGTGGCCACGACTCCGTGCCACTTGGCCATCACTCTGATCCTCCTAGGGGCAAATCGAGACTTTTCAGCCTATCACCTAACAGAATATGGCAGCATTCCATGCCTATTAAAGGTGCCCAGGGGACCTCCGCTCAAGGCTAAGTATTCTCTTCCTTTTTCGTGTGTGATTCTCTTTCGATCTTCTCCATTTTGTTGCTCCACATCCCTGCTAACTTAAGCATCGGAGTGTCCCCCGCCGGAGCACCTCCGGTGCTTAGGGGACACTTTGTGCAGGTCGACTGGCAGAGGAGCTGTCCAGCATAGCCGATTGAGCCTGGTCTAAGGAAAGGCGCGGCAACAGATTGGCGCTAGAGGAAGGGGCTTGAACCTTCGTTCTGCTCTCTACTCTAAAAGGAGAGATTGACTGAGAAAATATGGCAATGGCAAGGGGAAGAACTTGAAGTACCTCCACTAGGAGAGGACATTCTCACCACAAGTCTGAAGCACCTCATAGGGAGGATGACACCGCTGCTGCCGCTGAGCCCACCATTACTCTGGGATTGCAGCAATTCTAGATGTTGGTGAACCACATCGAAACACTCACCATGGCGGTCCAGCATTTTAAGTAAGCGGTCGACAACCGATAGCAGCTACCTACGGTGTCTTGCATCAATCATCAACCGGCCGCCGGGGCAAGTCAGTAGCCGGAGGTGCCCCCGCCTCCGCCCCATGCCGTTCTGGAGCCTCGAAGGTCCTTGGGAACTCGTGTTGATGGGAAGAGGGCGAGGGCAGCTTCCCCCTCTTTTGCTGACTCCGCCCCCCTTGACGGTCGGCACCCTATCGAAGATCCGCGCAACTATGATAGCAAAATCAAGCGCATGGAAGAGCGCATTGCTGAAATTGTCGAATGGCAGAAAGCCAAGGGGGGGCAGGTGTACAACACCCACCCACCTTTTTCTGCTGAGATCTTGGGGGAGCCCATTCCCTGTCACTTTAAAATTTCTCAAGTGGATCCCTATGATGGCACCACCAACCCGCTGGACCATCTGGACACCTACAAGGCCCACTTGATGGTACAGGGCACCTCTGATGCCCTTCACTGCATCGCCTTCCCAGCAACCCTGAAGAATGCCGCTCGGATGTGGTTCACCACCATCGATCAGGTACGATCCGCTCTTTTTTTCAACTTGAGAACCTTTTTCTTTCTCATTTCAGGACATGTAGTCAGACCCCAAGAATACCGACTGTCTCTTCCTCATGCTACAAAAGGAGGGGGAGACGCTCTGGGATAACATGACCCGTCTTAACTCAGCAGCCATGGAAGTCCCAGATTTGAATGAGGCGGTAGCGATATTAGCCTTCAAGAGAGGGCTCCGCTTGTCTAGGCTCACATTCTCCCTGGATAAGAAGTTCCTGACGAGCTACACTGAGCTATTGGCCAGGGCGCAGAATGCATAGGAGCAGTCGACGAGTCGATGCCAGGCCGAAGGAAGGTCAGCCCCTAAAAAGTAGAGCGATAAAGCCCCTGCAGTCCAACCTCCTGGCGATGACGGCCGATCCACCCAGTGCCAAAGCCCAAAGCTGAGGGACTTTTTCAAGAGGTTTGAGACCTATGCACCCCTCTCCCTTCCGAGGTAGAAAATCCTCATGGAGATCGAGAACGAGACCTTCTTTCAAAGGCCTCGACCGATGAGGGGCCCTCATGCCACCAGAAATAAAATCAAGTATTGCCGGTTCCATAGGGACCATGGGCATGACACCGAAGAGTGCCTCCAACTGAAGGACGCCATTGAAGACCTCATCAAGAGAGGGTACCTGAGCAAATATGTCCGACCCCGTCGGGATCGGGTCGAAGCCTCAACTGCCAGAGACCCTCCGGAGGAGGCGGAGCTCCCCAAACAGTGCCCGACAGATGGGGGCGTTGGCATGTTGCATCGGCAGTCCGGCTAGGGACACGAAGAGGACCAAGACATTGTAAAGAGGCCCAGGGGTTCCAATGTAATCAGTTTCTCTGACGAAGACCTCTTGGAGCCTCATTTTCCAGGAGATGACCATGTAGTTGTGTCGGCAATCATTGCCAACTATGATATAAAGCGTATCCTCATTGATAATGGATGCTGTGCAGAAGTTTTGCTATATGATGCCTTTGTACAAATGAACTTATCCAGATCAAGGCTATGGGAATCCCTAATGCCACTGACTGGCTTTGGGGGAAACTCTATTGGGGTCGAAGGAGAACTAACTTTGCCCGTGACCATTGGGACGGAGCCTTATCAGCGGACTTTCCCCATCAACTTCGTGGTCATTCGTACGACCTCGGCATACAACACCATTTTAGGCCGACCGGCCCTCAACATGTTTTGGGCCATCGTATCCACTTACCATATGCTGGTAAAGTTTCCAACTCATAACGGGGTCAAAGAAATGGGGGAGACCGCAGAATGGCTAGACAATGCCTGGCTATTCATGACAAGCAGTTGGATGGGTGCCCCACACTTGAACAACTTGACCCCTGAGATGAAGCCGACAACCGTGGCCAGCATATTGAGAACATCATGTTTGTTCCCCTTAGAGAGGACGATCCCACAAGGGTCCTCCAAATCAGGAGCACACTGGATGAAGATGCCATGCAGGAGCTGATTAGCTTCTTGAGGGGCAATGCTGATGTCTTCACCTGGTCAGCATCGGACATGCCAGGTATCCCGTCGGACGTCATCACTCACCAGCTAAGGTGGACCCAACTTGTAGACCGTCCGACAGAAAAAGAGGAGCTTCACCACCGAAAGGCAGAGGGCTATCGAAGAAGAAGTGAAGAAGCTATCTGACGCTGGCTTCATCAGGGAGGCCCATTATCCTGAGTGGATAGTCAATGTCATCATGGTGAGAAAGGCTAGTGGGAAGTGCAGGATCTGTGTGGATTACACTGACCTCAACAAGGTTTGTCCGAAAGATAGCTTCCCCTTGCCAAAAATTGATCAACTGGTGGATGCAACTGCTAGCCACCAACACTTAAGTTTCATGGATGCCTTCTCCGGGTACCACCATATCAGGATGCATCCTGAAGATGAAGAGAAGACAACCTTTGTCATAGATAGAGGGCTATATTGTTATAGGATGATGCCTTTCGGCCTAAAGAATGCAGGTGCCACTTTTCAAAGGCTGATCAATTGAGTCTTGAAGGGCAACTCAGAAAGAATATGGAGGTGTATGACGATGATATGATTGTCAGGAGCCTCCACAGGGCCGACCACATCAGGAACTTGTAGAAATCCATCAACGCGCTGAGACGCCATCGGATGAGGCTAAACCTTGCCAAGTGCATATTTGGGGTGACCTCCGGGAAGTTTCTTCATTTCCTGGTCACTCAAAGGGGTATTGAGGTCAACCCCGAGAAAATCAAAGCTATCATTGACATGACACATCCAACCAGTAAAAAGTAGGTGCAAGAACTCACGGGCTACATCGCTTCTCTCAGCCATTTTATCTCCCGGTCGATCGAGAGGTCTCTTCCATTCTTCAAGACCTTGCACCGGTCGAACTGTTTCTAGTGGATTGATGAATGTCGGTCGGCCTTCGAAGCCCTGAAAGATTATCTGAAGAACCCTCCGCTCTTGGCCAAACCAACGGAGGGAGAAGTGTTGTACCTATACTTGTCGACCTCTAACGAGGTCGTCGTGCCGTCCTCGTAGGGTGGGGGAAGACGGTCAGCAAAAACCTATCTACTACATCAGCAAAGTCCTCCATGACACCAAGACAAGGTAGCCTAAAGTACAGAAGCTAGTCTACTCACTAGTCATAGTGGCAAAACACCTTCGACCCTATTTCCAGGCACACCCGATCATCGTACTGACTGACCAGCCCCTCAAGGCAATCCTCTGAAGCCCTGACATCTCGAATAGCTCGCCAAGTGGGCTGTCAGGCTGGGCGAGTTTGACATCTCCTTCCAGTCCTGATCGACCTTGAAGGCTCAGGTAATCACTGATTTTATTGAAGAGTGTACCTGGGGGTCGGTAACCTCGTCAGCAACTGAAGTGCCTATAGCTGATCTCGTGGAAGAGATTGAACCCACTTGGACCCTTCATGTGGAGGAGCTTCCAACCTCACAGGGTGTAGGGCAGGCCTGATCTTAGCTAACCCCGACGGGCAATGTTTGGAGTACATCCTACACTTTGCATTTCAAGTATCAAACAACTAGACGGAGTATGAAGCCTTACTTACAGGATCGACGATAGCCAGTGAGTTAGGCATTGGCAGAATCCGAGCCTTCTCCGACTCCTAGTTGGTAGTCAATCAAGTGAAGGGCGAGTTCGAAGCAAGGGACCCTACTTTGACTAAATACTTGGATAAGGTACGAGGCTTTACATCTCGGCTTAAATTCTTCAAGAACTGCAGAACTCCCAGACGGCTACTCTGTCATGATTAGCCACTGCCATAGCCGGTACCTCCGACCAGACCTTTGTAGAGAATTTGCAGCACCCAAGCATTGCTGAAGAGCCGACTGTAGTTCACCAAGTCGAGTAGGAAGCTTCATGGATGGATCCAATCCATATTTTCCTGGTTTAGGGAACTCTTCCGGACGATCCAGCCAAAGCTAAGCATATATGATTGACGGCTTCTAAGTATGTCATCCTCGACGGGACCCTCTACAAGCGATCATTCTCATAACCACTGCTGAAGTGTTTGGGGCCGACCGACATGGATTATGCACTCAGGGAGGTACATGAAGGCATCTGCGGTGACCACCTTGGAGGGAGATCCCTGGCTTATAAAATTATCCGGCAGGGATATTATTGGCCTATAATTCAGAAAGATGCATCGGACTTTGTACGAAAGTACGATATGTGTCAAAGGTACTTTAGTATCCAGAGGAGGCCTGCTAGCCAGCTGACCCCGCTTACGGCACCTTGGCCATTTGCACAATGGGGCATGGACATCCTGGGACCCTTTCCCCCAGCATCCGGCCAATGGAAATTCCTTCTTGTGGCCATTGATTACTTCACCAAATGGGTAGAAGCCGAAGCATTAGCACAAATAATGGAAGCCAAGGTGGAAAACTTCATTCGAAACTACATTATCTTCCGGTTCGGCATTCCACGGACAATCATTACTGATAATAGAAGATAGTTTGACAACTTTAAGTTTCGAGATTTTTGCCAACAATACCACATTTTCCATCGGCTTACTTCGGTCGGCCACCCTTAGTCCAATGGAGAGGCTGAAGTCACTAATTGAACGATCCTGCAAGGACTGAAGACCCGGCTGAACGAAGCCAAAGGACTTTGGACGGAAGAGCTTCACTCGATGCTGTGGGCATATCGGATGATCGCCTGAGTGGCGACCGAAGAAACTCCATTCAACTTGACCTATGGGAGAGAGGCGGTCATCCCCGTGGAAGTCTCTTTGCAATCCCTACGAATCGATCATTTCACTGAGCTGACCAACTTTGAGCAGTGGAGGGCTGACCTGGATTTACTAGAAGAAACCAGGCTCCAGACAAGCTTGAAGATGGAGACTTATCATCAGAAGATGGCTATATATTACAATTCGCGGGTCAAGGCACAAACCTTCCAGGTCGGAGATCTAGTTTTGCAAAGGATGGAGATTTCAAGGTCGACCGAGCAAGGAAAACTTTTTCCCAATTAGGAAGGCTCCTATCGAGTCATTAAAGTGATTCGGGCAGGACCTATCGACTCGAACATTTGGATGGATGACAGATAGTGCGCCCGTGGAATGTAGAGAATCTTCGTAGATACTATCAACAAAGTCTACAACTTCTTCCATAAAGGCTCTAGGATAACCCACTCTGAAAGTCCGACCTCAATTGACAAAGGCTCTAGGACAGCCCACTCCGAAAGTCCAACCTCGGTCAGCAAAGGCTCTAGGGCAGCCCACTCCGAAAGTCCAACCCCGGTCAGCAAAGACTTTGGGGCAGCCCACTCCGAAAGTCCTATCCTGGTCGACAAAGGCTCTAGGATAGCCCACTCCGAAAGTCCGACCCTGGTCGGCAAAGGTCCCAGGGCAACCCACTCCGAAAGTCTAACACCGGTCGGCAAAGGCTCTAGGGCAGCCCACTCTGAAAGTTTGACCCTGGTCGGCAAAGGCTCTAGGGCAGCCCATTTTGAAAGTCCGACCCTGGTCAGTAAAGGCTCTAGGGCAGCCTACTCCGAAAGTCCGACCCTAGTTTACAAGGGCTCTGGGGCAGCCCACTCTAAAAGTCCAACCCCCGTCGGCAACCGCTTCAAAACAACCCACACGGAGCCACGTGAAGAACAGGCTACAAATTCAGGCTAGCCGACGGACCGAGACTTGGAGCAGATTTCTAAGTACATGGGTCCGGACCGAGCTACCGCTCCCCAGCCATTCTATCAGCTTTGAATTCAGATGAGCCGACCAAAAGCACTTGGGAATTTTCCTAAAACATCCAAATTCGGATTGGACTAGTGCCTGGCGGCCACTTCGAAAAGCTTACGGTCCCGAGGGCGAACTAAAATACTTAGAAGAATTTTGAAAAGGAGGTATTTTGTCTCACGCCCACATACACAGAAGGTAACTGAAAGGCCCTTCTCTATTGACATCAAAAGTAGACATTTACAAGAAAGGAGGGTCGGACCTTTAGAAACTCTTTAGGTCAGACCCGCAGAAGGTGCGACAGGGGCCTCAACCTCAGCCCCGTCCATTACAACTGAAGGTTCAACTGGGACCGTTACAACTGAAGGTTCGATTGGGACATCCATCGTCGGCTTGAGCTAGGGCTTCAGCCCTGACCTCTTCTACTTCACCTTCCGCTTGGGGCTCCCCTTCCTCCACTGGTTCTTTCAGTTCAGTGCACGATAGGTCAAGCTCCGGGAAAAGTTTGGCCACCCTCTTTAAGTAGTCGTCGTAGCCCTCTTTGTAGAAGTCCGACGCTGCATCCTCTACTTCTTCAGTAAAGTTGGAGGAGGCCTTGTATGTTGCCACAGTGTCCCGGACCTGTCCCGCTGCTAGCTCCTTGGCTTTCTCAAGTTGAGTTGCCAACTGTGCTACCGTCGCCCGCTCGGCCTGTGGGCCCTCTTGTCAGCCACCGAGAAACGTTCCTCCTCCTCTTGTAGCTGGTGGGTAAGGGAGCTTACTTTTGCCTTCCTCTTCTTCAATCTAGCCTCCCGGTTAGCTAGCTGGCTCTCCGCCTATTTCAGCACCTCCTTCGATGACTCGACCTCCATCTTGGATAGCCAACAACCTTTTCTCTGAAGATTTTATGGATGCCTTCACGGTCGCTTAAGCTGCCTCCAGCTCCTGCACCTTCTTAGCAGAGATCTTGGCCGCGTACAGCACCCGATCGATGCCGTCGTCCATTAAGGAGATGCAATGAAGAAGCTACAGACACAAGACCAAGTTACAGCTATGCAAGATTGCTGAAAGAAAGGAAAATAATGTAAGGGAGCAAGATAGGTATCTCACCCTCATGAGGTCACAGTAGGACTCTACGGCTACGTTAATCAGATTTCTCTGAATTGACAACTCCCAGTCGGCGTCCGTCATAGCTCCCCTAAGCAAACTCCATGCTCTTCTGGGGTTGTCCAAGGTGTGCCAGTGCTGGAATGCCTCCTGACGGATTTCTTCGTCGGATTCCTCGGCCACCTCGCCTTCGGCCGCCTCTCTTGTGGCCGTCCCCTTTTCCTTGTCCGCCAGGGGAACCGTCTCCTCCGGGCCTACGAGCGAGGGGGTTGATGCTGCCGCCGTGCCAGATGGTTCCGGCTGTTCCTGCCCTGGTCGGGCAGCCGACTCCCCGGCAGGAATCGAAGACCCCAGTGTCTTCCTCGCCAACCTCCATAAGGGGGGTGTCGTCTTCACCAGAATCCACGTCTACTACAGGCGCGGGCCATTCCTCCTCCCGCCTTTTCTTTTGTCTCTCTACGGCCGGCGTTGGGGTCAGCTCTGGGATGGCCCCCTTCTGCACCGCTCGCTAGATGACCCTGGCCTTGTCAATCTTCTTCATCCTCCCTCCTGTTGCAAGAAAAACCAAAGTGAGTGAAAGGAGAAGAAGCAATATATTCAAGGAAACAAGCTACGAGAGAAGACGTCAGCCCTTGCCTAAAAATCTTTAAGGGCTGATCCCCACCTGGTGAAGGACATGCTCCCCTAACAGTTTGTACGCCACGGTTAGGCTGGCTCCACTAATCTCATTAAACTTGGCCTGGTCGGCTATCAGGATCAACCTCCCCTCGTGGAGCCTCGGCCACGGTTCCCTCCACAAAAGTTCGACCCCCAGGGTTGGAGGCTGCTCAGAAGGAAAATCCAGTCCTTCCACCCGTGGATGGCCGATGAAAGGCATTTCAGGATCTTTCAGCCAAGACGGGGATAAAACATCCACCACTCCCGACTCCTAAAGTCTTTCTTCAAAAGAAAAAAGTTGCCAAAGAGGGATAACCTAGGGTCAATCTCAGCTCTACAGCATAATACGATGAAGCAGCATATTGCCCGAATATTGGGGTCAGCTGCACCGGGGTTACCCTATAGAAGCTAAAAACCTCGACAAAGAAAGGGTGCAGGGGAAACCTCAACCCGGCCTTAATGTGGGCTTCGTACATCGGGAGAGTCCCCAGTCCCAGTGGATTGTTTGCTCTCCCCTCTCAGCCTGGGAGTGTGAGGTGCAGGGTGGAGGGGATGCCATATACTGCCCTAAGGTTCTCGGCCCATTCTCGGGTCATGACCGACGATATCTCACTCGGCCCTGGCACCCTAGGTCTACAGATCGGCCCTCGACTACTGGATTCCATCAAAGCTAAAGGAGGAGGAGGTCTGGGGACTGACCTGAGGTTGAACTCATAGAAGCCTGGTTTTGTAGAAGAAGGAGAACCTTTCTCACGCGGAGCAGATGCAGTGGTAAATCCTCCTAGAGTGCCTCGCTCCTCCTTTTATTGGACTCCCGAGGGGCACTAAGCACTTGCTTCATGGGCGCTCCAACCATCTCGTCGGAAGATGCGACCATCCATGCCTCAGAGATCGAAGCAATGGGTCGATCTCAACAGGCAGGCGGCGATCCATGTGAATGCCGAATCAGCTAGACTGCCTAGGAAGTGATGTCGACCGCTCGGATGCTGCCACGTGGTGTGGCACGTCCCTCCATTCCAGCCATTATGCGAACCAGCCTGGCCCTTCATCATGGCACCCTCTCCGCATTAACTGCTACCCCTGCACCCCAATACGGGGCTGACATCTGTCCGGGAAGCCGATCATTGGAGATTCGAAGCAATCTGGTGCAATGATTCTGGATCCAAGCTCGGACGGGCGTGACCTATACAAAAACAGTGCTCCTGCCCTTTGAAGCCACGTTCCCCCTCAAAGCCAGGAGCAGGGGGCAACTATTGTACCCATTCGACTGATCCTAGGTCGAACCGGCCCAAAGGCCCGACCGGTTGACCCGTGGAGGGAGAGGTCCAAGCAAACCCTTCCTTCGAGGTCCGCCCGATCGGCTCTCGTGGAGATCCTAGTTGATTCCTTCTCCAGGATGCCGACCCAGTTGGAGGCCGACCCCCTAGGGTTGAGTCCCGAACAACCCTCTCCCGCCAAGGCATGGCTGACTCCCTCTAGGGATCTCTTGGAGTCTTTAGAGGCCTTTTCCCGTCAGCGCGTCATTTGGTTTCCTCGGAGCTCCTGGCGGACTCCCCGTCGGCCGGACGACTCACTCCTGCTAAACCGCTCGAAGGCTCCAGAAGCCCCTTTCCAGCTGGTACTGGAATTCTATTGTAACAAAGTCCAAGATGTGCCACGACTCCGTGCCACCTAGCCATCACTCTGATCCTCCTAGGGGCAAATCGAGACTTTTCAGCCTATCCCCTAATAGAATTTGGCAGCATCCACGCCTATTAAAGGTGCCCGGGGGACCTCCGCTCAAGGCTAAGTATTCCCTTCCTTTTCCATGTGTGATTCTCTTTTGGTCTTCTCTCCATTCTGTTGCTCCACATTCCCTGCTAACTTAAGCATCGGAGTGTCCCCCACCGGAGCACCTCTGGCACTCAGGGGACTTTATGCAGGTCGATCAGTAGAGGAGCTCTTCAGCATAGCCGATCGAGCCCGGTCCAGGGGAAGGCATGGCAACAGGCTCTATTTAAGGGGAGCTATGAGTAGATATCAGTAAGAAGCAAGGAGTAGAAGGCAGCCTAGTTCTTTGTTCTCTTTTTATTTTTATAAGGGACTTTAATGGGAGAGAGGCGGTAGGGGTGATTTTCTTCCTCATCTTCTTGCCATTGAAGATAAAGCTTTCAAACACCATGTGCGGCTAATCTCCAAGTCTCAGGAAGGGAAAGGAGATCTTGTAATAAAGCAAAGTGGTTCTTTTATTCTGCACCTCTTTTGTACTTCTATTATTTTTATATATAATGAAGATAATGCCTTCTTTTCTTTTTTCTTGTAGTTCTTTATTTGTATTCTATTTTGTTCTAATGTTAAATTAAGTTTTGGGACAACTCTTGCTTCATAGAGACATGCCATGATTTACAAATGTGGGGCATGCCAAGTGAAGAAAAGTTGACACCTAGTACTTCTCGGAGATATGCTACAATCTATTATGGGCATGGGACATGCTTAAGGAAGACAACTATTTTTCTAAGATTAATTATAATTATTTTATGAAAAAGATATATATTGTACTTTCTAGAGATGTGCCATAATCTATGGGTACGAGACATTCCTAGGAAAGCATGTATTCTCCTATCTTTGATTATAAAAGAAATATAACTCTATCTAGCTCAAGATTAACTCATAACCCCCGAGATAATTATTTTATATGGAATCCAACCTTTAGATTAGTTTACTTTCTATTTATTTTTTCTTTCTAAACAAATACTCTCTTTTATTTCTTTTATAATCATAATTTTGACCTTAGTTCCCTAAGGATATGATCCTGACTCACCCTAACTATAGTTTGAGTTGGTGAATTATTTTTAACCTCCTACAACAGCGATCAGATCCCTCGTCCTCTTAAAAGATACATGGATATACTTTCAGAGGATATAGAAAAAGTGTTCCTTGTGGAAGATAGAGATCATGTTATTGATTCTAAGACCTTTGATGAGATGATGTCAAACATCGACTCTGGGAAATAGTTGAATGTTATGAAGTTAGAAATTAACTCAATGCATTCAAACCAAGTCTAAAACTTAGTGGATTCACTAGAGAGTATTGTACCCATTAGATATAAATGGATCTAAAAAAAGATAGGTGCAGATACTAAGGTTACCTTTAAAGCTAGGCTAGTAGTAAAGGATTATAGTCAATGTGAAGGCATTGACTATCATGATATCTTTTTATCTATGTCTATGCTTAAATCCATCTACACACTGCTTGCCATTACGATTAGTATGATTATGAGATATGGTAGATATATTTGAAAATTACATTCCTAAATGGAATCTTGATGAATATATAGAGCAGCCTTTGAATTTTACTTACAATGATAGAGACCACAAGGTCTGCAAGTTGCATGGATCCATATTTATGGATTAAAGCAAGCTTCTGGGAGTTGGAATACTTGTTTCAATGATATAATCAAATCATTTGATTTCATCAAGAATGAAAAGAAGTCTTGTATATACAAGAAAGTTAGTGGAAGTGCTATCATATTCCTCATATTGTATATGGATGATATTCTCCTAATTGAAAATGATATTTCGATACTAACCTTGGTCAAGAGATAGTTGTCTAAAAAACTTTTCATGAAAGACCTAGGAAAATCATCTTATATGCTAGAAATAAAGGTCTATAGAGATAGATTGAATAGGATGCTTGGCCTTTCACAAAAAATATACATAGAAGAAATGCTGAAAAGGTTTAGCATAGAGAACTCTAAGAGAGGACTTCTATCTCCTAGGGATGGCATTAGTCTCTCCAAGAAAGTATGTCATAGTATATTTTAGGAGATTTAGTGCATGAGCAAGACTCCTTATACTTTGGCCATAGGGAGCCTCGTATATGCCATGTTGTGTACACGATCTGATAGAGCCTTTATTGTAAGTGTATTCCAATACACTTATTGTGAAGAACATCCTTAAATACTTGAGAAGAACAAATAATTTATTCTTGGTCTTTGGAGGAAGTACTGAGTTGCAGGTTGAATGGTACATTGATTCAGACTTTGTCTAATCCTGATGATGGAAGGTCTACATCAGAGTGTGTATTTCTATACAATGGTAGTTAGACAAGTTGGAAGAGTTCCAAGCAACTGATCATTGTAGAATCAATAATGGAAGTTGAATACATTGCCGTCTTGGAAGCTATGAAGAAAGCCTTCTAGTATAAGAAGTTAATTATAAAGCTCGAAATGATGCCACAAGATGCCATCACCCTATACTACAACAACAATGGTACCATAATCCTTGATAATGAGCCTAGGTCTTATCAAATTCCAAGCACATCGAGAAGTCGTTTCACATCATACATGACTATTTAGAGAATAAATATATTGAGGTGAGAAGAGTAGACTCCATGGATAATGTGGTAGACCCACTGACAAAATAATTTAGCCAACAAAAGACTGAAATCCATCTTGAAAAGATGGGACATAGGTATATGGTCAATTGGCTTTAGTGCAAATAGAAGATTATTAGATGTATATCATAAAAGTCAAATTGGCAAGATACATTATAATCATTCTAGGATATATTTTTATGCTTGATTTATTCAAATTGATAAAATAAGTAAGTTTTTATTCCATTTATATATAATGTATCCTTGAATCATCCAAAGGATTAAAACTTAAGATATATTCTAAAGAGTTAGAATTTAAGTTGTGTATTTAATTCATATATTACTCTTGGTCATTGGATCATCATGGTGATGGTGATTGATCTATCAAAATTGTTATACGGATCACTTTTCTTTTAGATAGATGAGTCTTGAGTATATAGTGTAGAGATATTGGAATGAGAGTGCAAGTGGTTGTTAGAGAACAACGTTACTACTGAGCATGACCAAAACGAGAAGTCCTTAGATATCTACTCACTTATCAATGACATTCTCAATATTATAGTTATGTGAGTATTTCTTAGATATGTGGTACCTCAACTACTCAAAGTGGGGTTGCTATAGTTTGACTCTCATAAACATGGGCTTTAGCCATTTGGGTCCTTACGGTGTTCATTGGCTATAGTAGGTTCATTGTAGGAGCAGGCTATGCACTTATTAGCGATCAATCAATCGTAGTAGCTAGGGAGTAGTCCTATGGATTTAAGAGGCTGAGTTTTTAAGATTGTGACCATAGTAATGTGATAGATAAAAAAGAGTTTTCATGAGATTTATGATTAGACTTAAGCTAATTAAGTCTTGCATATGATGGATTCTTAGGATTTGACAAGTTTACATGACCTACATCTTATTGGGATTCTCGATAGAAGAACACAATAATTATACCATAACTATACCTAGAGATTCTGAATTTTTTGTTTTACTAGGTTACTACTACTACTATTAGGCATCACTAGTGGGTTGTGAGAATTTGCTAGGATCATTTTCGGATCAATGATCCTTGTTAGGATGAGTTGGAATTATTCCAATCCATTGGAAGGAGTTTTGATGATACTATATGGAGATCTTGGTATGTCACACTATCAAACAGAATGGAACCTATGGGGTTACACAAAATAAGCTTGACCTAATCAAAAGATTGGATCATGATTAAATTATCAATTGGATTGATTATTTAGATCAATAAATAAGGGTTATGTATTTAGAAGCTATAAATTATTAGCTAAAGACTTATTTGCAAGTGTTGTAATGTAATTTAGCTTAATTAAATTATGGATCAAGTTTTAATTGAATTAAACCAAATTTAATTTAATTAGGCATGACCTAATTTAAGGCTAATTAGATTTTATAATCCAAGTAGGACTTAGATTTCAGTTCTAATTAGATTAGGATTGATAAGATTCAAAATTAGTTCAAATTAGGTTCGAATCAGATTCGAAATAAATCCAAATCCAAGCCAAATTAAAGGAAGAAGCCAGAGTCCCAATCTACTGGGACTCTCGCTTTTAATTTTATTAACAAAGAGAAGAGGGGGTGCTAAAGTAGCACCCCTCTTTCTTGCATGCATGAAAAGAAGAAGAGAAGAAAGTTAGAACCTCCCCATTCTTTCAGGGATTCTCTCTCTTATAGATAAAAACTAACTCTAATCTGATTTGAATTAGATTCAAACCTAGATTAGAATTTGTTTTATCAAGATTTTTGGGGGCGTGTACTCTTGGTGGTTGATGACTTTAAGATAGGGAGGAAACAAGGTGGCACCTTAATTATTTTTCTCATGCAATATTTTCTTCTTGCCAAAATATTTAGTGCCCCTCCTTCCTTCTTCCTTCCTTCCACATACTTAAGAGAGAATAGAGAGAGCCTAAAGAAAACAAAGAGGAGAAGAAAAGTAGTTCTTCTTCTCTTGGTCTCTTATCATTCTTCTTCCTAAAATCAGTGTGAAAGGTGTTCGCGCAAGGTTCTTCTTGATCTTCTTCTTCTACTTCTAGAAGAAAGGGATTTGATCCAAGTCTAAAGTGCAAGATTTGAAATGTACTAGCACACTGGTGATCTTGATGTTTTGATTAGCATTATCTCTATATAGATATCTGCAGAGGCTGGGCACTTGCATGGCTAAGAAAAGATTCCAGGACATCCATAGATTTGATTTGGTTTGAAGAAGGAATGGCATTTTTGGTAAGTAATTCAATCATCCAGAGAAGAAAAAAACTAATTCTTCTTCTCTTGGCCTCCTTTCATTCTTCTACCTTAAATTAGTGCAAAAGGTGTTCGCATAGGATTCTTCTTGATCTTCTCCTTCTAGTTCTAGAAGAAAGGGATTTGATCCAAGTCTAATGCGCATTAGTGATCTTGATGATTTGATTAGCATTATCTCTATAGAGATATCTATAGAGGCTAGGCACTTGCATGGCTAAGGAAAGAATCCAGGATATCCATAGATCCGATCTAGTTTGAAAAAAGAATAGCGATTTAGGTAAGTGATTCGATCATCTTATTCTTTTTAATTTTTTAATTTAATATCTGATATGCATTTATTTTTAGCATGTTTAACTTTATCCTTGGTGGTTTTTATGATTATACATGCTTAGAATTAAAATAGTTTTAATTTACTTCCATTGCTAGGATTTTTGAAACCTAAATTTCTACATGCAAAAATCATCATAATCCAAACATTGATCTCCCCTTGATTGTGCTTGTCTTCTTCATGTTCTTTAACCTTGATCAACATCGTCGTAACATGGATAGCCTACACTAATACTAGTTTTTATAATATCACCTGCATTGATACCACTTATAGGAAAATCCCTTAGATTTTAAAATATGAATCCTTGCCAAAGATCGCACCTCTTTTGATGAAGTTGATACCATGAGAGGAAAGAGAAAGAGGAAAGGCACATAACATAACTTAATTGGATATGTAGGACTTCACTATAAGAGAGAAATACTCGTACTCTCGGTCCTGTACAATAATCTTTTAACAAGAAGCCCTAAATTCTCACAAAAATTCTTAATTCTCAAGAAACCCTCTAGCCCCTATAAACTTTCACTGACACTACCACCCACATATCTTCTACCCATCTATCCCTTTTTTATAAACTTTGAGACCATGTATTGTTCTTTTTATCGAAGAGCAATTTGATAGGATTCCAGAGGGTCAAACCATGTCAAAAATAGAATCTAAACCAAGTCATGTTGACTCTGACCTTGATTTTGATGAATAATAAAATGTCCAAGTATATATGATTACTAATGGTTTGTTAGAGTTGTGAGATAAATGTTCAGGTACTCTTCAATATTAATAAGAGAAGAACTAAAAGGATCAACCTTTAAACAAGTGAATTACATATTTTTGGATGTCTTCAAAAGTGCAAAATCCAAGGAAATCTTGAATTATTGGATGTTTGAAAGTTGGAATGGAAGAAATCATATCAGAGTTTCAAAATTTGGCACAATTTTCCAAGTAGCACAAGTCAAGTGTCAACTCCTGAAATCAAGTATCAACTCATGGTATTGACTAAAGGGTCAGCTTTGCACCAAGTGTAAGCTACAAGAAATAATAGAAAGTAAGATTTTTGGCACAAACTCAAGTATCAACACCTGAACCTCAAGTTTTGACTCAAGGATCGACTCAAGCATCAAAGTAATAAGATGAACCAGAGAGCAAAGTTTTTGAGAACAGTCCAAGTGTTGATACCTGGACTGTAAGTATCGACTCAAGGTTTTGAATCACAAATTCAAGTATCGATTGCTCAACTTTTGATAGCACAATAATGGCTATATTTTTCAAACTATAAAAAGTGTATAAAGTGTTAAATGGCTAGATTTCACTCTCTAATGGTTATAAACAAAATTTTGAAGGCTTCAAGTGTATTTATTTCTCACCAAACTCATTGAAGAATAAAAAGAAACCAAAGAGATCAAAGATAGCTAATACTTTTAAGAGAGAATCTTTCAAAGCACAAGCTTCTAGTTCTTAAGGAGAATGTCTTCAATTCTCAATAACTAGCAATCATTGCAATCATTAGAGGCTTTCTATTGAATATGACAACTCAAAGATTCCTTTAAGAGCTTCATTGACATTCTTTTTGAGTGCTTTTGGTTTTATTACTCTTGTACATTGTTATTTTGAGTTGTAACTAGTTTCAAAGGGATTGAAACTAGGGGATAGACCCTTCCAAGCCTTAGAATTGGATTGCAAGCCTAGGGTTGGCTTGTTATAAGGTAGTGATTGGTGATCCTAAAAGAAAAATAAATTGGATTTTGATTTGTGAGCTTGGAAAATAAATTGGCTATAATCTTGAGAGATTATAGAGAAAGTTCAAGGGATTCTTGGGAAGTGGATGTGGTACTTGGAGTGTACTAAACCACACTATAAATCTATATGTTTGTGGTGTCTTGTTTCATCTATTTTCTTTTTCAAGAATTATATATAGTCATAATCTACAAACATACATTGTAATAAAATCACTCACTATTTTTCAAATTTAGCACATACTTGCTAAAAATTTTAAAAAACCCAGTTCAACCCCCACTTGGATTGCTTAGTTGGGCAACAAGTCAAAACACCTGAAACTATCCATGAACCATGCTAAGCCTCCCTCACATAAACCATCGCTGGACTACCTGCACGCATCTGCACATGCACCACATAAAACTTGCAGGATGCACCTGTGGACCACATGAAATAGTCCCATGGACCATGTGAAATGCATGGTCATATGGACTGGCTATGTGCCATGCATGCTTGGACTGCATGCTCATGCACTCGATCCATGCACCCGCATGCCCAAGCCATGCCTAGGCCACTACTCTCGAGCCTAGCCATTGCTACTAGACTTGGCCTACTCCTGGGCTTGTGTTTGGTCTTCTTTTAGATTTTCTGGTGCTTGGACTTTGCATTTTGGACTAAGTCGAGATACTTTTTCAATACACACACACTATTTACTACCATCTATCTATAATAGACCATCACCCTCTAGCCACCAAGATTATCTAGCTGCTAAGCCCATATTGATTCTCTAGTTTGAGACATCCATTGTTTTTGTTTCTCTTTCAAGATTTGGTTGGCCACCCTCCATCTCTCTTTCAAGATTTGATTGGCCACCCTCCATCACCAACCACTCATTTATTGTTGTTTCCCCTTTGTTGGTCATCCAGTCATTCACCACGCCACCATCATATAGCCACCAGCCCTCATCCCTTCTCCCTTCTCCCCTATTTTACTAATGCAAAAGAAGAAGACTTATTCTCTCCCTTTTATCTCTTTTGCTCACTTTCCTACATGGACCTATAGACCATGATGAAGGGTCCCATTATCCTTTTCTATAGACCCAAGTTGACCATGATAGAGAGATCCTAAACCACCCTAGGACTTAGGAGGCATGTCGGATCCTTTACTCTGGCCTTTATTGAATATTCTTGAAATCCATCATTAACAATCCTTTGTTGTATGATTTTAGACTAGATAAATCCCTCCTTTATGAACCATTGATCAAGTTGCTTAGATCAACTTGTCTAGAGTGACTAAACACCATCACTTTGCCAAACACCCTCTTTTTCTCTCTCTTAAAATTTTTCTACCATTGTAGTTATTGAATATGAATAATTGGGTTTGCATGACATTGAATAGGTTCAAGTGATTCACTTAGTTAAATTTTGATGGTTTAAGGTAAAAGTGGTATGTAACCTTGATATGGCTTATCGAGCTTAAATCAATGGTTAATATCAATGCTTAGAACTTTGTAAAATATAAAAAAATATCTTGCATTAATGATTCCATGTTTATTTAAATTAAAGATTAAGATTTTGATATTATGCAAATCATGTAATGTCATTGTTGGTGCCAAAAGAGCTAGTGGTGCGTCTTTAGGAAGTAGAACCTACAAAAAATTCCTAGTCGAAGGGATTCCAATGCAGGCCTTTTAATGCTCAAGTCAGCTTTTGGCATAACAAGTATGAGGAGCATGGTGGCAGAGTTTTTGCGTACCTTGGAAGTCTTTAGGGGACTTCATCTTGTAGATGAAGGATAGGGGTATTTTTGATATAAAGATTTGGATAGATTTAGTAAGAGTGATAGAGCTTATCAGCAAGCTATTAGAGAATTTTTCATTTGCAAAGATGTCCATTTTGTTTTAATTGATGCTTTGTCCTTATGTGGAGTTTTACCACATATCTTTAATGGCGATGTGGACTATTGCATTAGTCTAGGCACACTCCACTATAATGCCTTGTCACAAACCAGCTATCATGGTAGATGGTATCGCAAGGTATCAAACTAGCTGAACTAAATGCTAAAGCTATGAACTTGCTTTGTTATACTTTAGATCCTACTAAATTCAATAGGATTTCTACTTATTCTTCAGTTAAGTTAATTTGAGATATACTTGAAGTTATCCATGAGGATACTAATCAAGTGAAATAGTCCAAGATAAATATGCTTGTTGTTCATACTGATAAAATATTTAGGATGAAGCATAGTAAATCTATAACTGAAATGTATACTAGATTCACTAACATCATAAATGGTTTGAGAAGTTGGGGCAAGCCTATCTCTAATGTTGAGCTTGCGGACAAAATTTATAGGTGTCTTCCTATAGCATGAGATGCAGAGGTCACCATTATACAAGAGACCAAAGATCTTGATATACTTTTCCTTGAGCAACTCCTAGGTTCTCTTATGACCTATGAGTTATTCTTAAGTAAAAGATGGTCAAAAATGAAAAGAAAAAGAAGACTATCACCCTTAAGTCTACAATTACGAAAGAATCAAGTAAAGATTTGGTTGAGGGAGATGAAGATGATAAAATGGCCCTTGTCTCAAAAAAATTCAGAACATTCATGAGAAAGAAGAAGCATAGCTACAAGAAAAAGCTTCAAAAAGGAGAGCAAAGCAAGGAGAAAGAAAAGGAGAAAGAGAAGGAGCAACCTATTTGCTTCAAATGCAAGAAGCTGGGTCACTACATGATGGACTGCCCACTTCTTAAGAAAGCCAAGAGGAAGCACAAGAAGAAGGCAATGATTGCAATATGGAGTAGCTCTGATGAAGAAATACAAGAGGTTGCAAAAGTATGCTCTATGGCTCATGAGAAAGAGTTAAGGTCTAAAACTGAAAGTGATTTATATTTGAAGAATTACAAGATGCCTTTCTAAACTCATGAATGATTTTAAGAAGTTAAAAATAAAAAATAAAGAAGCAAAAAAAATAAGTTCTTGAGCTAACTAGTGCAAATGAAAAATTATGAAAGGATAATGATATCTTAACTCAAGAAAACTAAAAGTTGAATGATCAAAAGCTTACCTTAACTAGTGAAAAGGAACAATTAATAAAAGTGAATAAAAGTTTAACCCAAGAAAATAAAGATTTGAAAAGGCAGAAGCTAGCATTAGTAAATGAAAAGCTTTCAAAAGAAAATAAATCCTTATAATCAAAGAAAACATGAGTTTAAAAGAAATATAAGTTAAACCATTTATTAAAAAGTTTATATATGGTTCTGAAAAACTTAAAATACTTTTGAATAATCAAAGGACTATTTTTAACAAAGCTGGATTAGGCTTTAAACAACAAAAACAATAAAAGTATTTCAAAAATCTCTTTATCCCTACATCTTCAAGCATCACTTGTCATTGTTATGGTAGTTAGGATATAAAGCTTACTTATGTAATCATAGAAAACAAAATAATATAAAAAAATTGAGTTCCAAAAGGAACCACCTCTACTTGAAATACTTTTGAATAATCAAAGGACTATTTTTAACAAAGCTGGATTAGGCTTTAAACAACAAAAACAATAAAAGTATTTCAAAAATCTCTTGATCCCTACATCTTCAAGCATCACTTGTCATTGTTATGGTAGTTAGGATATAAAGCTTACTTATGTAATCATAAAAAACAAAATAATATAAAAAAATTGAGTTCCAAAAGGAACCACCTCTACTAACCCTAAAGGACTCAAAATGGCTTGGATACCTAAAGCTTTTACTTGATTAATTTTATAGGTGTGTCTTGCAACCAAAAAGAAGAAAAGATATTGTAGTATCTAACTAGCAGTTGCTCAAAACTCATGACCACGGATATAAGTAATTCACATCTCCTGAAGCATTGAATGGAGGTAATGTGACTTTTATCGATGATAAAAAGGGCAAAATCATTAAAATCAGTAAAGTTTGTATCACCTCCTTTACTTATATAGAAAATATTTTTTACTTGTAGATAGATTGAAATATAATTTGCTTAGTATTAGTCAATTTTATGATAAAAGATTTAAAATAGTTTTTGAATCTTCACTCTATAATTTTTTTTAGATTTAATGACAATGGAATCATGATTATTAGATATAGGCATGGAAACATCTACATGATAGTCTTGATGATCTTTCTATGTAAGATGGTCAACGTCTAGTTGCAATGGAAGCCAAAGTTAATGAGACTAGTTAGTTACGGTATCATAGATTAGGACATGGTAGTATGTATTTATTTTTCAAATGATGAAAAGGATCTTACAAAAAATTTACCAAAATTTCTTTTGAAAAGAACAAAATTTATCATGCATGCCAATTTGAAAAACAAACTAAAAGTTCTTTTAGATCAAAAGATATAGTCTCTACTTCTAGACCTTTGAAATTACTTCATATGGATCTATTTGGATCCACAAGGACTACTAGTTTAGGTGGAAAAAAACATGGTCTAAATATTGTTGATGATTTTTCATGTTTTATATGGATAACATTTTTGGCATATAAGGATGAAACCTTTTCTACTTTCACTAAGTTTTATAAAAAGGTTCAGATGAGAAAGGATCTTCTATTGTTTGCATTCTTAGTGATCATAGAATTGAATTTGAAAACCAAGATTTTGAAAATTTTTGTAATGAAAAAAGGCATTAATCATATTTTTTTGCACATAGGATATATCAATAAAAAGGGATTGTAGAAAGAAAAAAATAAAATTTTGGAAAAAATAGCACATGCCATGCTTTGTGAAAATGATCTTCTAAGATATTTTTGGATGGAAGCATTTAACACAGCATGTTATATTTTGAATCAAGTTTTGATTTATCTGATTTTAAAGAAAATACCTTATGAACTTTGAAAAGGTAGGAAACCTACTATAAAATATTTTTATATTTTTGGATATCATTGCTTTATCTTAAACAATGGAAAAGATAACTTAGGCATATTTGATGCCAAGTCAGATGAGGGTATCTTTCTAGGATACTTTACATCTAGCAAGGCATACAAAGCTTCAATAAGAAAACTTTTGTTATAGAAGAATCCATATAGTTTTTAATGAATCTAATGTTAAATCTTCTTGAATAGAAGATGTTTTTGATGATAAAATAGGTATTCAAAAATTAAAAAATTTAACATTGAGAAGTTTAAAAGGAGGAAGAAGAAAGAAACTCTATAAGATAAATGATCTACCTAAAGAGTAGTAGAGGTATGCTGATGGACATCCTAAAGAACTAATCATAGGTGATCCATCAAAAATGGTAAGGATCGATCCTCTCTTAAAAATGTTTGTAACTATTTAGCTTTGGTATCTCAAGTTGAACCTAAAAGTATTGAAAAAGCTAAAAAAAGATCTTAATTGGATAAACATAATAAAAAAAGAATTAAATTTGTTTGAAATAAATAAGATTTGAATTTTAGTAGAAAGACCATCTAATATATCAATAATTGGAACTAAACGGATTTTTAGAGATAAGTTAGATGAAAATATAATACTAACTAGAAACAAAGCTAGACTTATAACTAAGGGATATAATCAAGAAGAAGGCATTAATTTTGATGAAACTTTTGTATTTATTACTATATTAGAGGCAATTGGATCATTACTTACATTTGCATATTTCATGAATTTTAAATTATTTAAAATGGATGTTCAAAGTATATTTTTAAATGGATCATAGAAGAAGAAGTTTATGTTGAATAACTACCTAGTTTTGAAGATCATACCTATATCTAAATCATGTTTTTAATCTTCATAAAGCTCTTTATGGTTTAAAACAAGTCCCATATGTATAGTATGATAGGCTAAGTAAATTTTTACTTGAAAATAATTTTATAAGAGAAAATGTCGATACTACCTTATTTTTTAAAAAAAGAAATGATGACTTATAGTGATACAAATTTATATTGATGATATTATATTTGGTGCTACTAATGAAATTCTTTGTCAAGAGTTTGACAAGTTGATGTAGGGGGTGTTTGAGATGATCATGATGGGAAAGCCAAACTTCTTTATTGAACTCAAAATTAAGCAAACTAAAGAGAAAATCTTCATCAACCAAGTGAAGTATACTAGAAAGATTTTAAAGAAATTTGGGATAGAGACAATAAAACTACTAAGCATACCCGAGTAGACCTTGTAAGCTTGACAAGGATGAAAACAATAAGAGTATCGATCAAAAATTATATAGAGATATTATTTGATCTTTACTATATCTCACTGCTAATAGACTATACATTATGCTTAGTATTTACATGCATACCAGATATCAGTTAAATCCTAAGGAATCACATTTATTGGCTGTTAAAAGTATACTTAGATATTTATCTGGCACTATAGATATTAGGTTATGGTACTCTAAATAATCATCAATTAAGGTTATTATATATTCTGATGCTGATTTTGTTGGATGTAAGTTAAATAGGAAGAGCATCAATAGAACTTGTCTGTTTCTTAGAGTTAATTTAATCTCATAGTTTAGTAAGAAATAAAATTTAGTTGTACTATCTACAGCTTAAACTGAGTATGTAGCAGCTAGAAGTTATTGTGCTCAAATCTTGTGAATAAAATAATAACTCAAAGATTTTGACATTAAATTAAAAAAATTCTTATAAGATATGATAATACAAGTACAGTCAATCTAACTAAAAATCTTGTTCAACATTCAAGAAATAGATTGAGATAAAACACCACTTTATAAGAGAACATGTACAAAATGATAATGTATTGCTTTATTTTATATATACTGATAAACATTAGCAGATATCTTCACCAAATCTCTTAGTGAAGATAAATTTTATGTGATTAAAAGAGAATTAGGAGTGATAAACCTGTTCGAGTAGACACTTCATGTCCACTCTAATTTAGCACTTGGTAATCTTAATTAATTTGAAAACTCATCCTTTGAATTCTTCAAGTACTCCCAACATCATCTACAAAATCCTTTTGAATCTCTTTTTCATAGAAAAGTTCAAGATTTTCTCAAAAAATCCTAAGTGTTGACACTTGTGATCTTGCCAAGTGTTGACTCACTAAAGTATTGACACTTGAGAAAATCACAAGTGTCGACTCACTAGTAGAAAATCTATTTTATTAGGGCTCAACTATGACTATTTTCTTTTTTCATTTTTCCTATTTCTCACTCCCAAGCTTTCCAAAATCCTTCCTTTACCCTCTTAATAAAGGATCATAGATCTTGGTCTTCCATTTTTAGCCAAATCCATCATCTTCATTTGGATTTGAGGAATGGGGCTAAGAAAACATCTCACTCACCATACAAAAAGGGTTCGATTGAATGATTCATGAGGCCTCAAGCACTGGTCCAAGGTGTGGCATGATCTTGAGGAGTGGAGAGAGACTCACCCTCATCCTCCTCCTTTCTCATGCAGGATGGCTGCCAAGTTGATCTCATGCAGAAGAAGGATTAATTTTAACTACTTTGATTAAAAGGGATTCTTGATAAGAGAGTGGATTTGAGCAGCAGGCTGTGAGTCATTTTCTTTGATGAGTGAGAGGTATTATCCTCACCTCATCCAAGAGTTCTAGCTTAGAGAGGTGACGAATGGACTGCAAAGGTTAGAGGCATCCAGATTCTAGTGAGTGTGGAGATGCTCAGTAGAGTTTGGGAGATCCCTATTCGAGACTTGACAACAGACTATCTAGGTGATAGGGCTACAGGATTTAGATGTGTTCTTGAGAGAGATGACATTTGGGGAATATTCGTAGTGGTCACCAACCAGCTTTCGGTGGAAATGAGGCTTCTATATCATTTCACAGCATGGATTCTCATACCGAAGATTAGATGGTTCAACTTCATCATTAAGTAAGAGCTGATGTTGATGATTGCCCTAGCATGGAGGATGATAGTCAACCTACCTGGCATTATGGTTTGGCAGATGCAAGAGGCTACCACTAGCAGGTGACTATGTTTGGCATACTGTATGGGACTAACCAGAGTCTTTCAAGCCTATGGAGTGTCACTTAAAGGTGAGGCCTTCAAGGAGATTCTGCACATAGATACTTATGATGATTGATCTATACACAGGATGGGGTACCATTGTGATTGAAGGGAGATGGGTGCACAGAGGCTCAGGGCAAGAGGTAGAGCTTGATTTAGAGGATGACATCCAAGCTACTGAGTCAGGACCTTCTGAGCCAGCCAATGATGGTATAGGCGAGGTAGAGAGATTTGAACTGGATACACCTCTTGTAGCTCTTACTTGTATCAAGACTATAGATCAGCTGACTCCACGAACTCCTAATGCTCCTCCACCAAGGACTCAAGTTGATAGTGACATGAAGGAGAAAATCAGATTCATGGTTAGCTTAGTTAGAGAGGACATCCATGTCTTATTTATCAAAGTTGACCATATCCAGATAGAGCTGCATATCCTGAGGACACCTTAGAGTAGCTTAGGGGGAGGATGGAGATAGGATTTATAGAGATCTTAGCTACTATCCAGTATTTGGCTTTAGCTCCAACTCTAGCAGGACTGTCTGACCATCCACTAGATTCTCTACCATCACCTCCACCAATGGATCACTTCTCTCTAGTAGCTGATTAGCCACCTCCAACCACAAATCATGGTCATCCAGGTATTCCTTCTTCAGACTAGACTCTGGCATAACCATCTGACCATCCCACTACTACCTCTAGGACTTATACCATATCTAGGATACTAACATATCATACTCCAAGGTTCCATCACTTTGGCCCATCTAGTAGGACCAAAAGCCTGACCTACAAGACCCCTAGGTCTATAGCCTTAGGATCATGGTATCCATAGTCATAGATTTTCTATCTAATGAGTAGCCTCATAGATATTAGACTTAGGATTGATATCCTATTTATGATTATATCTTGCTTATGATATCCTGTAGAACATATTCTATTGTACTTTGATGTCCGTAGAACATTAATTTTGTACTAAAACATACATTTATATATCTCATATTTTCTTCATCTTAAACTTCAATGTGAATGAAATTTTCTTTCTCTCTGATGTTTGCTCTAATACATTACTAAATATCATATCTAGGTTGTCCTCATTTCTCTATATTTGATAAATTGTGAAATGATCTTATCTATGCACATAAATTGGGGGAGATAATTAAAAGGGAGAGTAAAAACAAAAAAAAGAAGAACTGTTAAAAATAATCAAAATTTTAAGTCATTACATTGCTTGATTGAATGATGACAAAAAGGGAGAGCAGAAGTATTGATATATAAGTAAATAAAAGTGAATTGCATATTTACATGTGAAAGGGGAGAAAAACTAAAAATAAAAGTGAATTGCATATTTACATGTGAAAGGGGAGAAAAACTAAAAATTTAAGTCTAATTTTTATATTTTACTTTTGCTCTAATCATTTATAGTGCTCCTCGATATATTCTGATACATAATTAAAACTTCTCTATACTTGCCCTGATACATCAACATATGCATCGATACATTGACGATACATAGATAAATGGCCCAAAAATTTGATATTTGTAAAGTTGTTCATAAACCCAATACATCAATGCTCTAATATATTAGTTTATTCTTTAATACATTAGTATATTATAAGATATTGTATTTTGATATGCTCATGCTTTGATTTTTAAAGAATACTATCGATAAATTACTCTGATACCTAGACAAATTGAAAATCAATCTCATTATGATACCATTATTCATAATTAAGATCCACATACTCAAATACTTTTAAACTTTTATACTTATATACACAATTTTCTCATCATCAAAAAGGAGGAGATTATTGACTTTAGCCTTGATTTTGATTAATAACAAAATGTTTGAGTATATATGATGTACTAATGGTTTATTGAAGTTATGAGACAAATATTTTAGGTATCCTTCAATGTTAATAAGAAATAGCTAAAAGGATCAACCCTTAGGTAAGTGACTTTTATATTTTTGGATGTCTTCACAAGTGAAACAAGCAAGTAAATATTGAATTATTGAATGTTTGAAGGTTAGAATGGAAGAAATCATGTCAAAGTTTTAAAATTTAGAGTTAGGCATGCATATCTCAAGTGGTACAAGTAATTGTCGACTCGTGGAAACCAAGTGTCACTTAAGGGTCAACTCATGTACCAAGTGTCAAAGCCATAGAAAATAATAGAAAGCATGATTTTTGACATAGACTCAAGTATCAACACTCAGACCTCAAGTGTCGACTCAAGAATCGACTGATGCTCCAAGCATCGAAGTAATAGCATAAACTAGAGAGTAATTTTTTGGAGAATATCCCAAGTGTCAATACCTGGTCATCAAGTGTCGACTTAAGGTATCAACTTATAGATTCAAGTATCGATACTTTAGCTTTTGATAGCACTATAATGGCTATATTTTTTGAACTGAAAAAAGCGGTACAAAGTGTTAAATGACTTGTTTTCACTCTCTAAATAAATGGATTTTTGAAGGCATTAAGTATATTTATTCCTCACCCAACTTATTGAAGAAGAAAGAGAAATCAAAGAGATTCAAAGACGAAGCTAATACTTCTAAGAGAGAATCTTTTAAAGCACAAGCTTCCAAACAAAAGCCTAGTTCTTAAAGATTCTCAATAGCCAACAATCATTGCAATCATTACAGGCTTTCCATTAAAGAAAACAACTCAAAGATTCATTCAAGAGCTTCATCAACATTCTTTTTACTCTTTTTGAGAGCCTTTAGTTTCATTGCTTTTATACTTTACTTTTTTTGAGTTGTAACTAGTTTCAAAGGGATTGAAACTAGGGGATAGGCCTTTCCAAGCCTTAGAATTAGATTGCAAACCTAGGGTTAGCTTATTATAAGGTTATGGTTAGTTAGCCTGAAAGAAAAATAAATTAAATTTTGATTTGTGAGCTTAAAAAATAAGTTAGCTATAATCTTAAAAGATTATGTGAAATTTCTAAGGGATTCTTGGAGAGTGGATATAGGTGCTAGAGTGCACTTTGTGGTGCCTTGCTTTCATCTTTTTTCTTTTTTAGGCATTGCATATAGTTATAATCTACATGTATACATTGTAGCATAATCATTTCACTATTTTTTTAAATTTAGTATATACTTACTAAAAGTTTTAAAAAATCTAATTCACCCCCCCTTGGGTAGCTTAGTTGGGAAACAAGTCGAAACTCATGAAACTACCTATGAACCATGCTAAGCCTCCCTTGCATGAAACATTACTAGATCAACCCTGTCTCCACATGCCACATGTGCACTTGCACGTGTAGGAACATGCACTACACAAAACTTACGAGAAGCATGTGTGGACCACATGAAACAGTCCCATGGACTACATGAAATGCATGGTCACGTGGACTAGCTATGCATCATGCATGCCTGGTTCTCATGCTCATGCACTCGGTCCATGCACCCATGCACCAACGCCACTCCTGGGTTGCTACTATTGAGCCTGGCCTATTGCTACTAGACCTGGCCTACTCCTGGACTTGTGCAGGATCTTCTCTTGGATTTTCTGGTGATTGGGCTTCACATTTTGGACTGAATCAAGGTATTTTCTCAACACACACACTATTTATTGCCATCTATCTACAACAAATCATCACCCTCTAGCCATTAAGATTATCTATCTGCTAAGCCCACATTGATTCTCTAGTTTGAGACATATGTTGTTTTTGTTTCTCTTTCTAGACTTGGTTGGCTAGCCACCATCACTGGCCACTTGTCTATTATTGTTTCCCCTTTGTTGGTCGTCTAGCCAATCACCACCACCACCATCATATAGCTACCAGCCCTCCTCCCTACTCCCGTCTCCCTATTTTACTAATGCAAAAGAAGGGGAAGACTCATTCTCTCCCATCTATCTCTTTTTTGCCCTTTCCTCTTGTACATGGACTTATAGACCTCAATGAAGGGTCCCATCCTCCTTTGCTATAGACCCAAGTTGACCTTGATAGAGAGATCCTAAACCACCCTAGGACTTGGAAGGCAAGTCAGATCCTTTACTCCAGCCCTTATTGAATATTCTTGATATCCACCATTAACAATCCTTTGTTGTATGTTTTAGACACTAACTAAATCCCTCCTTTGTGAATCATTGATCGAGTCGCTTAGATCAAACTTGTCTAGAGCGACTGAACACCATCACTTGGCCAACCACCCTCTTTTTCTCTCTCTTAATTTTTTTATACCATTGTAGTCATTGAATATGATTTAATTGGGTTTGCATGACATTGAATAGGTTCGAGTAATTTGCTTAGTTAAATTTTGATGATTTAAGAAAAAAGTGATAAGTAACCTTGATGTGGCTTGCTAAACTTAAATGAATGGTTGATATCAATGCTTATAACTTTATAAAATACAAAAAAATATCTTGCATTGATGATTCTATGTTTATGGATCATGCATATGATATTTGCAAATCATGTATTGTCATTGTTGGTGCCAAAACCCATCGAGTGCTAAAGATGCTAGGGCTAGTGGTGCACATTAGTCTCTAGGAGGTAGAACCTTCAAGAAAACCCTAGTCAAAGGGGGTTCCAGACTTGGTCATCCAATGCTCAAGTCAGTTTCTAGCATAATAATAGTATGAGGAGAATAGTTGCAGAGTTTTTGCATACCTTGGAAGTCCAAGGAGACTTCATCTTATAGAAGAAGTATAGGGGTATTTTTAAAATAAAGAGAATTTAGATAGATTCGATGAGAAGTGACATAACTTATTAGCAACCTATTAGAGGATTTTTCATTTGCAGAGATATCCATTTGGTTTTAGTTGATGCCTTGTCCTTATATGGAGTTTTTCCACGTATCTTTAATGGCAATGTTCTATTGCATTAGTCTAGGAACACTCCTCTTAAATATGGAGATATGGACAAGTTTAGCAACCATTTGACATGATGTGACCTTTTGGCCAATGATCTAGTGCTTGGGGACAAGCACTGGTTGTGTTGGCCTTCAGAGGATCTCAGTGGTTGTATCACCAATGATAGATCACCATGAGACTCAAAGAATGGGACTTTTGGCCAATGATCTAGTGCTTGGGGACAAGTCTAGGGTTTCTTTTGAGTTTGAGGAATGGTTAGCCAAGAGATGCTTGATCAGATTATCTTAGTCAGAGATGAGATGCCTATGCCTTTGGTCCTTCTTGATTGATGGAAGGCTGGTTGTTGCTGATGCTAGGTCAGATGAAGGTGGTCAGTGGGTGGCTCTCAGTTTGAGTACCCATATCGGGGTCGAGGGTCTAGGTGATCGAAGGACTTAGAGGGTTGAGGATCTTGGGATGCTACATTGGTGCAGCCAAGAGTTGTCGGAGGTCGATTACTGAGGATAGGGTGAACCCTTCACCGAGGCTGAAGGTCAGCTTGAAGAAAAGATCCAATAATGATAAGTTGGTTTCCTAGGAAAAGAAAAGCAAATTTTAAATTTTTTTGCAAAAAAATGATTCCTACCTTTTAATTGCAGTGGAGAAACAAAATATGGCCTATAAATTAGGCTTCACAAGAGATGCTATCATGCTCTTCTACTTCAAATGCATGCTGTAGCAATCGCAAGAAAGGGGAATGAAGATATCTCAATGTCCACTTGACTTTCAACAAAAGAATAGATAGATAAGAGGAGTTTTTAGTGCTATTTTTAGCGGAATAGTGATGGGTTTTTAGCAATTTTTAGTGGAATTTCATGGTTGGTTCAGAGGATTTTTCACACACTTTGAAAGGAATCATGCATAGGCTTTTAAAAGAGAAGAAGGCTGACTTCTAGCATGATAGAAATCTATTCACATGAATAGAGTTCTATTTGCTACGAATAGATTATCTATTCATTGGCTTTTAAAAGGGAAGAAGGCTGACTTTTAGCATAATAGAAATCTATTCGCATGAACAGAGTTCTATTTGCTACGAATAGATTATCTATTCATGTGAACAAATCTTAGTTTGCATGTTTCATCCCTTTCTAGTTTTAACTCAAGATCCAATGTTAAAAACCATCTAGGGTCATATCCTAGTACAAATACTAAAGCCCATGCAGTGCAAATAATGGAAGGAAGGACTCATCTCAAATTAAGAAAGTCTTAGCATGCATTGAGAAATTTTAGCACACTGAAAACTTCTCAACACATGTTGATAAGTTCTCAGCATGTGCTAAGAACTTTCTTAGCATAGCAGCTTTTTTTTTATGTATTGTGAATTCAAATTTTGAAATACAAAAATTCAAAAACAACCCCTTTGAACAAAATGATTTTAATTCAGGTCCTAACCTTTTAGGACTTGAACCCAATCTTGTCAAAAATCCAATACTGGTACGAGTCCCAATCAAATTAAGACTCAAACCCAATATCCACTCAAAATCAAATATGGTTCAAATCTTACTTGAATCCATTCCCTCTCAAGCCTTGAATTATAAATTAATTTTCATCCCTAGAATTAATCTTGCAGCAAACACCTAGTGTTAGCTAAACATGGCTAGTTTTTAATTCTATATGATCCAAAACTTAATTTTTTAAATAAGTGAATCTATTTATTTAATCAAGTCACTTACTTCAAAATTGAACATATAGATCACAGGTCAAGCCTTTCCTATGACACTTGATAAAGTATGTGACTCATAGGTTCAAACACTAAGCCGGTAGCACAGGAACTTTTCTTCTACTAATTGAAGTGACAATCTGCAATGATACTCGACACTAGATAGGTTGAATTAATGCAAAGCAACATTCAAGAATCCTGTTATATGGTTATCACATAATTCATCCCTTTGATGCTTATGCTAAGGATGATTTCAGGATATATCTGTCAAAACCCTAAATTAGTAATCCATATTGTATTTCAATTTCATAAATCTAGTGACTAATCACAAGAACTACCTGGGTCAAAGATGTACTAAATTGAAATATAGTAAAGCATAAACTCCTAAAACTTGGAGTGGTCAATTCCATCTTGACTCACACATAGACTTCGCAAGTACTTGACTGTGCCTTGAAACCTTCCATCACTAAATATAAATACTCCAGCACCAAAGCACAATGAGTTGCTTACAAGTCATTGTGGTGATCTCAAGTCAGAGGGACATTTATACCCATATCCTTTGTGAGCTGCTCTTGATAGTAGAGCATGCAGTTGAGTCACATTCAATAAAAATGTACTACTACATTTCACTTGCATGCCATACCAGTGTCTCCACACTTCTTGGTTACAAGAGTAACCAACCTATATGGTACATAATGACCTATACTTGACAATATATCATTTAGTCATGACCAAATTTAAGAACTATTCAAAAAGTCCTCATCATCTTAATCAAAATTTAATAGTTCTA
Source organism: Areca catechu (assembly GCA_021397845.1). Lineage (NCBI taxonomy): Eukaryota > Viridiplantae > Streptophyta > Magnoliopsida > Arecales > Arecaceae > Areca > Areca catechu. The sequence goes on from CM038041.1 coordinate 54,285,485, forward strand.
AGGACTTCATCATAAAGATTTCAAAAAAGAAGATGTAAAAGTATGGTGAACTACTAAATAACTTTTATTAATTTAATTTATTATGTGTACAAAGAACGTCTACAATTAGATAATTGGATTTAGGACACATTCTCAACAAACTCTGACTTAGACTAAAGCCAATCAGAATAATATCTAATACCCATCTTCCATTTGTGTTCATCGAACTCCTTGATTTGAGAGCTTTAGATGTCAATCAATGATCATGATAGCATCATAATTATGTTTCATTCTTTAATAGGACTTGGGTTTTTTGACTTATGCAATGGCTCCAATACTATCACAATATAGTGGAATGGGACCATCAATGGAGGGAACCACCCCTAGCTCATAGATGAACTTGCTTAGCAAAATAACTTGGCAACTTCAGATGTTGTAATGCATTTCTCTTCATATATAGAATTAGCTACTGTGTGTTGCTTCAAACTTTTCCAGCATATCATCCCATCATATAGGGTAAAAATATAACCACACACACTTTTATAACATCATGATCTAATTGAAAACTAGAATTGTATATCCTATACGTTTAAAGTCAGTATCTCTATAAATAAGCCATTAGTCTCAGTATTTCTTAAATACTTCAGAATTATTTTCACAACCTGCCAATGCTTTTCACCAAGATCAAACTGATACCTACTCACTATACCTATTAAGTAGGTCACATCTAGCCTCGTATATGTCAAGCATTATAATAAATTCCATTACTGAGGCATATAGAATTTTACTTATACACTCTCTCTTGTGCTGTAGTCAGGCAATACTTCTAATAGAGAGTAATTAATGGGGACATCGACCTTTTTGGTATCAGAGCCCAAAGGATTAGGTCGGATTGAAAGCCCAGAAAACCCATCCACTACCACAGCCCGCCAGGAAGGTCCCTCAGCCATCGCCACCACTATCCGATCCGGATCTCACCAGGAGTCCGCTATAGTTTCCACCCAACATCGCCTAGAAGCATCTCTGGTCATCCTCCATCACCAACCCTCCTCTGCCGCCACCATCCTCCCACCGACCGGAACCTCCCCAGTCCATCAAATCGATGCCGCGCACCCATAGCCACACGGATTTGCCACTTAGACTTAGCCTCCTCGTGCTGCGACGATGCCGACAAACCCCGCCACTGCCCTGCTGATCTTCTCCAAAGCCCATCTCCCTTGCTTCAAACATCATCACCAGTGCTTCTGATCACTGGCCATCTCATCCACCTCCGATCACCGACCGATGCCCTGTCGGTCATTTCTCCAACCAAGCCGGGCCTCCCTCCCTCTAGCCGGTCACCTACCAATTGGGCTCCCCATCACTGCCGTTTGCTGGAGCCGAGCCAAGTGCCGTCATCTCCCTCACGTCTAGAGACATCCACGGCTACCCCGACATCCACCGCCCCTCCCTGGCAGACTCCGACCGCCGATCTAATCCGGGCATGTCCGATCCCTCAACTCCCCACCGGATCTTTTCCCTCCCATCCGTGCCCCCTCAGCCTTCCAACGATGACCAAAGCCGGTGACAACCACTGCTACCAACCACCGAGCAGAGCTCGAGCTCCGCCAGATCCCTGAAGCCGACATCCATCGGCTCATTCACTCACCATCACTGGAACTCAGAGGCTCACAGATCAGCTATTCCCATCTCCGTGCCGGTCCCCCTCTCTCGCCGCACCATTTTTCATGTCAGCAACCATTGGCCATGTTGGCCCTTCTCCGCGATGATCTCCTCCAAGCTCATAGATAGATTCTTGTTGGAATCCCTCCCCGTGAGCCTTCCCTGTTCACCGCCTCGGTCCATGGAGAATGAGAGCCTGCATGAACGTGAAGGCATGCACGATCGTGAAGGCATGCATGATCGTGAAAGCAGACTCCCATCACTCTTGCTGACTTCAAGCTCACACAGATTTCAAAGTTGCACATCTTAAAGCACACCAATCTTATAGTAGTATAGATTTTAGAGTAGCACAGATCTCAGAACTGCATGACTTTCAGAGATGCACAGATTTCAGAGTAGAGCTGAGGAAATTTTAAAAAAAGAGAAAAAAAATTAGGACAGTTTTTAGAGTTGCACAATTTCAGAACTACATGAATTTTAAAGCTACACAGATCTTAGAGCATAGCCTTTGGATTTGGTTCATCAAAGCCCTCGCTGATCTTGACTCGATGGAGTCGAGTTCTCCCCATCTCAGGAGAATGATGGGGACATCAACTTGAAAGAAAACCAATGCTTCGGATGCCTACCCTAGGCATGCTACACTAGGGAGTAGGTATTGCATAATTAAAATTTTTAACATGCATATGAAAAAATCTACTCATGCACAGGATCTAATATAAAATGATGCATGAAATATATACAAAGGCATGTAAAGGCAAGTGCAATAATTATAAATAATGTGATAATTTCTAGATCTAAAACATGCATGATAACAAAAAGTAAATAACATACCTTATAGAGCTTCCTTTATCAGCAAATCAAGGTAGCCCGTTGAACTCCTTCAACAGCAAATTAGATCTGAAGAGATTGATCCAATCTCTCAAGGTGTCCAAATGTCCACCCTCTAGAGTATCCATGCGCAGGCTCTCACTGATCCAACTCCCGAAAGGATGCTAGTCCTCTAGGAATCTAAGAAAGGTCACAGCAATGTGGAGCAGGAAAAACCAAAAAGAAAACTCATGGACGGTCTTCTCCAAGACTGCCCAAACTCCACCTAGAGCATAAACTTGGAGTGGTCAAAGTTGTATTAAATTGTACTAAATTGAAATATAGTAAAGCATAAACTCCTAAAACTTGGAGTGGTCAATTCCATCTTGACTCACACATAGACTTCGCAAGTACTTGACTGTGCCTTGAAACCTTCCATCACTAAATTAAAAATATAAATACTCCAGCACCAAAGCATAATGAGTTGCTTACAAGTCATTGTGATGATCTCAAGTTAGAGGGACATTTATACCCATATCCTTTGTGAGCTACTCTTGATAGTAGAGCATGCAGTTGAGTCACATTCAATAAAAATGTACTACTACATTTCACTTGCATGCCATACCAGTGTCTCCACACTTCTTGGTTACAAGAGTAACCAACCTATATGGTACATAATGACCTATACTTGATAATGTATTATTCTATTAACAACATATCATTTAGTCATGACCAAATTTAAGAACTATTCAAAAAATCATCATCATCTTAATCAAAATTTAATAGTTCTAAGGACTTCATCATAAAGATTTCAAAAAAGAAGATGTAAAAGTATGGTGAACTACTAAATAACTTTTATTAATTTAATTCATTACATGTACAAAGAAGTCTACAATTAGATAATTGGATTTAGGACACATTCTCAACAAACTCTGACTTAGACTAAAGCCAATCAGAATAATATCTAATACCCATCTTCCATTTGTATTCATCGAACTCCTTGATTTTGAGAGCTTTAGTGAAGGGGTTGTCCAGGTTTTCTTTTCCATCGATCTTCTACAAATCAATGTCATCTCTATCAATGATCTCTTGTACAATGCGATAGCATCATAATTATGTTTCATTCTTTAATAGGACTTGGGTTTTTTGACTTATGCAATGGCTCCAATACTATCAACAATATAGTGGAATGGGACCATCAATGGAGGGAACCACCCCTAGCTCATAGATGAACTTGCTTAGCAAAATAACTTGGCAACTTCAGATGTTGTAATGCATTTCTCTTCATATATAGAATTAGCTACTGTGTGTTGCTTCAAACTTTTCCAGCATATCATCCCATCATATAGGGTAAAAATATAACCACACACACTTTTACTATCATAATTGAAAACTAGAATCTATATATCCAATACATTTTAAGTCAGTATCTCTATAAATAAGCCATTAGTCTCTAGTATTTCTTAAATACTTCAGAATTATTTTCACAACCTGCCAATGCTTTTCACCAAGATCAAACTGATACCTACTCACTATACCTAGTAAGTAGGTCACATCTAGCCTCGTATATGTCAAGCATTATAATAAATTCCATTACTGAGGCATATAGAATTTTACTTATACACTCTCTCTTGTGCTGTAGTCAGACAATCCTTCTAATAGAGAGTAATTAATGGGGACATCGACCTTTTTGGTATCAGAGCCCAAAGGATTAGGTCAGATTGAAAGCCCAGAACACCCATCCACTACCCACAGCCCGCCAAGAAGGTCCCTCAGCCATCGCCGCCACTCTCCGATCCAGATCTCACCAGGAGTCTGCTGTAGTTTCCACCCAACATTGCTCAGAAGCTTCTCTGGTCATCCTCCATCACCAACCCTCCTCTGCCGCCACCGTCCTCCCACCGACCGGAACCGCCCCAGTCCATCAAATCGATGCCGCGCACCCATAGCCACATGATTTGCCACTTAGACTTAGTCTCCTCCCATTGCCGATGATGCCGACAAACCCCGCCACTGCCCTGCCGATCTTCTCCAAAGCCCAGTCTCCCTCCCCTGCTTCAAACATCATCACCAGTGTTATGATCGTTGCCCATCTTGTCCGTCCACCTTCGATCACCGACCGAGGCCCCGTCAGTCATTTCTCCAACCAAGCCGGGCCTCCCTCCCTCCAGCCGGTCACCTACCAATAGGGCTCCCCTTCCATCACTACCATTTGCTGGAGCCGAGCCAAGTGCCGTCATCTCCCTCCTATCTAGAGACATCCATGGCTACCCCGACATCCACCGCCCTGCCTCCGACCATCGATCTAATCCGGGCACGTCCGATCCCTCAACTCCCCACCGGATCTTTTCCCTCCCATCCATGCCCCCTCAGCCTTCCAACGATGACCAAAGCCGGTGACAACCACTGCTGCCAACCACCAGAACAGAGCCCGAGCTCCGCCAGATCCCCTGAAGCCGACGTCCATCGGCTCGTCCACTCACCATCACTGGAACTCAGAGGCTCATAGATCAGCTATTCCCATCTCCGTGCCGGTCCCCCTCTCTCGCCGCACCATTTTTCATGTAGCCAACCGTTGGCCATGTTGGCTTTTCTCCGCGACGATCTCCTGCAAGCTCACAGATAGATTCTTGTCGGAATCCCTCCCCGTGAGCCTTCCCTGTTCACCACCTCGGTCCATGGAGAATGAGAGCCCGCATGAACGTGAAGGCATGCACGATCGTGAAGGCGTGCATGATCGTGAAAGTAGACTCCCATCACTCTTGCTGACTTCAAGCTCAACATAATTTCAAAGTTGCACGGATCTTAAAGCACACCAATCTTATAGCAGTATAGATTTTAGAGTAGCACAGATCTCGGAACTGCATGACTTTCAGAGATGCACATATTTTAGAGTAGAGCTGAGGAAATTTTAAAAAAGAGGAAAAAAAGAGAAAAAAATTGGGACAGTTCTCGGAGTTGCACAATTTCAGAGCTACACGAATTTTAAAGCTACACAGATCTTAGAGCATAGCCTTTGGATTTGGTTCATCAAAGCCCTCGCTGATCTTGACTCGATGGAGTCGAGTTCTCCCCACCTCAGGAGAATGATGGGGACATCAACCTGAAAGGAAACCAACGCATCGGATGCCTACCCTAGGCATGCTATACTAGGAGTAGGTATTGCATAATTAAAATTTTTAACATGCATATGGAAAAACCTACTCATGCACAGGATCTAACATAAACATGATGCATGAAATAGATATAGAGGCATGTAAAGGCAAGTGTAATAATTATAAATAATGTGATAATTTCTAGATCTAAACATGCATGATAACAAAAGTAAATAACATACCTTATAGAGCTTCCTTTAACAGCAAATCAAGGTAGCCCGTTGAACTCCTTCAACAGCAAATTAGATCTGGAAGAGATTGATCCAATCTCTCAAGGTGTCCAAATGTCCGCCCTCTAGAGTATCCACGTGCGCGCTCTCACGATCCAACTCCCGGAAGGATGCTAGTCCTCCAGGAATCTAAGAAAGGTCATAGCAATGTGGAGCAGGAAAAACCAAAAAGAAAACTCATGGACGGTCTTCTCCAAGACTGCCCAAACTCCACCGAGAGCACACACTAGAAAAATAAAAAAAGGAAAGGAAAAACAAGGACGCTCCATGATTCTGCTACACCCAGATCTTTGTTCCAAAACTCCTTCACATGCCCTGTTCCCTCCTCTCAACCGCATGGCATGTTCCCTCCTCTCTATCTAAAATGGCCTTCCACACCGAAAATATAAGAGGCAGGGAAAACCAAGATCAAAAATGGCTGAGAAAACCCAAGAAGGAAAGGAAGAGATTGAGAGAGGAGTCCTGAGAAATCACCATCAGAGGTAATCAGATAAAATCAAAACTCATTTGAATTGGCTTAGGATTGATCTAAAGATGCTAGGAATGCAGGCAATCTCACCATGAAAACACATTCGATCGTAGTGTAATAGATCATAATCTGATCTCCCACGTTGCAGCCGCCGATCAACACGCTGATCGAAACCCATTCAAATGATCTCCAAGCTGTCCTTATCCAATTCATGTGGCAAAACTGTGAGAAGGAAAATAGGGCAAGACTTCAAACCGGTTTTTATAAAAATCTTGGAGAAAACACGTTGTAAACAAACCATGTAATAAACCGATTCAACAAAAACCCAAAAACTGGTTCAACAAAAATCCTGAAACGGTTCAAAAAGGAAAACCCCGGTCGACCAAACCCGATCAGCAAAAAACCAGTTCCAGTCCTGGTCTACCAAGAATAGTTCCTGGTTAACCCAAACCAATCTTGGTCGATCCAAATCAGACCAAGTAGACCAGAAAAATCCAATGTGTGCTCAATCAAACCATTTGACCTTAATACTGAAATGATTCCCAATCATTGATCGGCTCCCGGATCAGGAAGAAATCCTCTATGGAGTGAGACCTCATAGGTTCAAACCTAAATGGTAGCACTGGAACACTTCCAGTACTAGCATAAGATACCATCTAGTAATGGGTTCTGGCATCTAGATAGGCCAAAGATGCAAGAGCAATCTATTGAACCTCTGGCATATGGTTACCGTATAATTTATCCCTTTGACCTCCAGTGCTCAAGATGACCTAGGATTAGACTACCAACCCTAACTGAGTCAATCCACAATATGTCTCAACCTTGCAAGTCCAGTGACTCTTCACTAGGACTATCTCGATCGAGGATTTGCTAAATTGAGACACTGCAAGACATTCAATCCAAACAATTTGGACAGGTCAATTCCATCTTGGTCTGCCACTACTCCAAAAGTACTTGCCTGTACCCAGAAACCTTTCGTCACCAGATTAGAAATCCGACTAGTCCGGCACCAAAGCACAGGGAGTTGCTTGCAAGCTACCATGGTGACCTCAGGTCGGAGGGATACATGTACCCATATCCAATCATGAGCAATCCTTTGGTAGAAAGGAGCTCCACGGAGTCATGTTCAATGAGATATCACACATCCTACTTGCAGATCACATCAGTGTCACCACACTCCTTTGGTTAAGAGGACAGCTAAACGATGTGAACCACAACAACCTACACTTGATACATTGCCATCCTGTACAATGTATCCTTTGGTTGTGAACCTTTTAGAGGACCACTTGATATATCCTCTCTATATCGAAGTCAGTGCAGTCCTAAAGACTTCATCACCTAAATAGAGTTCATTATAGGAAAATAAATAATGTGATAAGCTACGAAAATAAAGTTTTATTAATTCATATATAAATTACAATACTGAGCATAATCGCCTACAGCCTAGGCGATTGGCTTTGAAACACAATTCCCAATATGACCTGCATGAATCTTGGAGCAGCACGAATCATGATGCAGTATGAATTTTGATGCAAATAAATTTAATTTGAAGATCATTTCATCCTCCATATAAGAAGGTCCCCACATGAATGCCAAGTGGTGCCCAACACATGATGACACATGAATGCCCACATGAATGCCAAGTAGCGCCCAAAACATGATGACACAAGAATGCCCACAAAATGCCAAGTGGTGCCTAACACAGGATGACTCATGAATGCCCACATGAATGCCAAGTGGCGCCCATGCATGTAGATTTTCAGATTTGGACACTTGGCAACCACAAAGAGACACTTGGCACCCATGCATTTTGCCACCCCTTCTCATGAAATTTGAAATTCAAATTTATAACTACATTTCCCCTTCTTTTCATATAAAATTTGAATTTCACATAAGGCTTAGAAGGTTATAAATAGGCCCCTAATCTCTTTGTAAAGAAAAGCTAGTGATGAGTGAAAGTTTTTTAGAGAAGAGTGACTCTTCTTTTGCTCCGTGAGGAGAGGGTGTAGGCCCAACCCCAGGATATGATGTGAGGTCATGTCTAGTTATCCCCTTCCTTGATTCCATCTTCCTTACCACCCTCATGTCCTTTGAGATTCATCCTAATGGCTAAATTAGTGAGGTGGTGAGATGCCCTAGAGGTGAGAGATCTCTCCATGAGTATGAGTTCCAAAGTCCATAAAGTCCAAATTTCTACCTTCCATCTCCATTATTCTTTCACTACCTTCTACCAAAAAAAAAATATAGTAGTACCCTAATCTCGGTGACTTCTCAGCTCGCCGATGATCCTACCCCGATCCCGTGCCTCAGTAATTCTTTGGCCTATCGCTGATAGCCCCTTTTGGAATTTGTTATGCTGAACCATTTTAGCATGGTATCTTTATCCCTAAGATGTAGGATGCTTCTCCCAAATCTTTCATGGAGAATTGAGATGATAGCTAGAGCTTTACACCTTGTAAGGTGGGGATGTCATTTCCAATCAGGAGAATGTTATCCATATACAGTATAAGGAATATAACTACAAAATCATTAGCCTACTTGTAGATATAGGGTTCTTCTCCATTCTTAACAAAGTCATATGTTTTGATTATTTTATCAAAATACATGTTCCAACTCCAAGAGACTTATTTCAATCCATAAATGGATCTTTGAAGTTTGCATACTTTAGATTCATCTATGGATGTGAACCCTTTAGGTCATCTCATATACACCTTTTTTTCAAGCTCTCCATTAAGGAAAGCTATCTTGACATCCATTTACTAGATTTTATAATCTAAGTATATTTCTATCACAGGCATAATCCAAATAGATTGAGCATTTTCATAGGAAAAAATGTCTCATTATAGTCTATACCATAATTTTGATGATATTCCTTAGCAACCAAATGAGCTTTATAGGTTTCTACCTTCCCATCTTTGCCCCTTTTTCTTTTGAAAATCTATTTGCACCCTATGGGTTTAACCCCTTTAGCTAAATCAATGAGTATCCATAAGTGATTGGATCCTTGTTACTTTTATCTAGTTTAATAGGATCACCATCTCAAACAAAGAAACCATAGGATCTATCCGGTTGATGCGGTACTCTACTAGATCTCCTTAAAGGTGCATCTATAATGAGTTTTGGCTTTAATTCTTTAATCAAATCTAGTTCTATTAGCTCATTAGAATGTGATGGCATTTCTACCTCTAAAACTTCATTAAACCAAATTTTAGTAGCATTGGTTCCTTTCCAAGGAACTCCTTTTCCAATAAGATTGTCCTATTACTAACAAACACCTTTTATTTGTTAGGAAAGAAGAAATAATATTCTCTAGTTTCTTTTGGATACCCTATAAATAAATAATTATCAGACCTAGGTTTAAGTTTATCTATCTTTAAATATTTGATATAAGCCAGACACCCCCAAACCCTAAGGAGTGAGAGTACTGGCTTATTTCCTATCTATATCTCATATAGTGTTTTATTGATAGACTTGCTCGGCATGTTGTTAAGCACATAGCAGGCAATTTCAAGTGCATATCCTCAAAAGAAGACAAGCAGATTTGCAAAGCCCATCATGGATTGAACAATATCTAACAATGTTTGATTCCTCCTTTTGGACATTCTATTATATTGTGTTCCAGGAGGAGTCCATTAAGAGAGAATCCTGTTCCCTTCAAGATATTTTAGGAATTCACTAGAGAGGTATTCTCATCATCAGTCTGATCATAGAGTTTTAATACTCTTCCAGTATTTTTCTACTTCATTGCGATATTTTTGAATATTTTAAAAGACTTAGACTTATATTTTATAAGATAGACATACCCATACCTAGATAGGTTGTCAGTAAATATAATAAAGTAATAATACCCATCTCTAGTACTTGTGTTCAGGGTCCACATATATTGCTATGTATTAGACTTAGAACATCATTGGCCCATTTAACCTTTCTTGTAAAGGGTAATTTTATCATTTTTCCAAGAAGGTAAGACCCACTGGTCGACAATGATTCAAAATCATCAATGTTGAGGATTTCTTCTTTAGTTAACCTATTTATCCTATTCATGTTTATATGACCAAGACTATAATGCCAAAGGTGCCTATTAGTGACAATCTATTCTAGGGCATTTATTAGATGTGTACATTATAGTAACAGGATGTGATAAATTATAAATGTTAAATTTCAATTGTCCACATATTATTGTAAGACCATTCAAAATGACATCATAAAAATTATCATTTATGAAAAATTCATATCCTTCTTTGGCCAAATGGACAACAAAAATTACATTCAATAAAAAAGATGGATAAAAATGACATTCATTCAATATAACAACTCTTGAATTAAAAATTAGCTGAATTATTCCTAAAGCTAGAACTGGAATAAATCTTCCATCTTCAATATTTAGGAATTGTTCACCATTTTTATACTTTCTACTAACCTGAAGTCCCTATAATGAATTACAAATATTAATTAGACTCCCTATATCCAATACTCAGATAGTAGTATCACAAATAGAGAAATTATAAGGAGTTATCATAAAATTACTTTGACCAGCAACTGCTTACTCGTTTGCCTTTCTTGGCCTTTTAGGGTAAAGGGAAGCAAGATGTTCTCAACAATTTCTCTTTCAATGACCAAGCTTCTTACAAAAGAAGCATTGTGCTTGACTCTGGTCTACTTTGGGATTCTTACAAAAGAAGCATTCTGCTTGACTATGGTCTGCTTTAGGCTTGTTGGTCTGGTTTGACATAGAAACAATAGCACGAGACTTCTATACCTTCTTTTTCTTACCCTTCTTAGAGGATCGATGCCTAGAGAAGGACCTACCTAACACACAAACTAGCCCTTTATGGAGCTGATTGTCATTCTCCAAAGTCTATAGTAAACAAACCAAACCATGATAGTTTACTATAGGCTTAGTCATTCTATAATGACTAAGGAAGGGGAGGTAGTACTTGGGGAGAGAATTTAAGATTGCATCCTTGCCCAATTGCTCATGCAAGGAAAAACCAAGCTTATCGAGGTATTCAATTTATTCGATCATGTACAATACATGATCAGCGATCGATGCCCTTTTTCTTATCCAGGTGTTAAAGATAGCATGGAGGTTTTGTGGCTCTTAGCATACTCAGGGGTAACTAAGGACTCGTTCAACTTTTGAAGCATCTCCTTAGGCTATGCATCCTCAAAATTTGGACTGAACTCATCATTCATTGAGGCTCTTATCATGCAACACATTGTCATACTATCATTGAGCCACTTCTAATAAGTATCTCTGACCATCCCATGTGCATTAGGAGTGGGCTCCTCAGGTGTAGGGCATGTTAGGACATATACTTTCCTCTTGTGCTCTAGAATAATCTTCAACTTACGATACCAAGATCGAAGTTGGGTCCCATGAGTTGTCACTATCTAATAGTAAATGGAGTGACAGGGAATTAGCCATTTCTAAAAAAAAATCTAAAACTATTTTAGTATATGAATGAATTAATCAATCCTAAGGACATGGACTTTAGTCTAATGGTTCTCCCACTATGTTATATAAATTGGTAGCCTCTACCTCCAATTCGAGGAATAAATTTCTTAGCAAGTACTAGAATCCTCATAGCCTACATATAGGCCTGAGTGTGGCTCGATTAACCCATGTATACTATGGATAGATTCTTAACTAATTGTTTCTCCAAATAATTTCTAGTGAAGTCCTAGACACCTCTTTAGTAGTCATGTGGCACCTCTACTAAAGGTCTAGTTAGGTCCAACCATTAACATGATTAGATCTAGTGTATCTAACTAATGAATAATCAGGCTCGAGTGTGGCTTTGCTAACCTAACCATCCATCTGAAAGACACCGCAGAGTTATCATACCATGGATGATTTTTCCAATATCCAAATAAACATTAGGCATGTGGAATGTTTATCTAGATTATTGGACCTATTACCATCCACCTTAATGAAATGCTATGAATTAGTTATCCATATAACTATGTCATTTTAAGGACCTAATAATTTAAAAGTTTTGAGAGAAAAAAATTTAACCAGCCATAGAAAATTCTCTCATTACTTCACTAAGTCATTGAAGAGGACAATAGACTAAGTTGGTTCAAGGATACCTGAATTAGTCATACTGATTAACCTTAGATAGCATGGGTGAACTTGAATCACTTAGTGACCATTTCAAAACTTGATTGACCAATTAGCTAGGTAAGCAAGATTGATGGGAGGGTTCTGCCTCTTTCTCTTTTCTTAGACACCAACAAAGTTGGCCAGGAAAGAGAATGGCCTCAATTAAAGACCATAATTGACACTTACCTTAGGCATTAATTAGTTTATTAATTTTAATTTGGTTAGCTAAAGGACTTGGGCTCTACCACCGAGCCACAACAAGGTCCATTTAATACAATGCATGGACTTGATCAACTACAACTGTTGAGTTGGATTTAGAGAATAATTGATCTAATCTAATTCAACTTTTGGTTGGATTTGATTAACTACTCTAATTAGGTTTAGTCCATTATATGTCCATTATGATCTGTAGGTCATACATAGTCAAATTTACTCAATTTGATTTAACCCAATGCTATATGTTCATGATTTAACATGGAACATTAAAAACTAACCTTGGAGATCAAAAATTAATCATGGATAATAAGGTTCTAAAGAACATTTCTAATCATATTAGAACTTATCAAATACGAATATAAAGATATGAAACAACAAATTTAATCTAATTAGATCAGTAATTAATCATACATGAAATAATTTAAAGAAAATCCTTTTTGTGGTTCTTCATTCAAATCACATCGGCACCCCTATACATCATAAGAGAATCTCATCGAATGGAAAGAGAGGGACTTTAAACCCTACTTCCTCTTATGATTGGAGGGCTATAGTGATGCACTCAATCCGAGTACTAAGAAATATTAACTATACTAAACATACCAAATAAGCATGTATTATAATGTCTAATCACATTAGAATAAACATGCATTTCATATATACTTGCATAAAACATGTATAATGAAACATGTAAACTCAAAGAAACATGTCCATTGACATATCGAAAAGTTATCACAATTTGGTTATACCTTATCAGTCTACACTGATCACAAATTCTATCATCTTGAAGGAAAAATGCAACCAAAAAATCTATAAATCTGTTAAATAGAAAAATATCAACATAGAAATAAGTGAATATATTGATCTTTGTTCTAACAGACCTGCAAAATCCATTTTAAGATATAATTAAAAAATCTGTCAAAAATAAACTTGCAAAACAAATCTTGAATCTACATAAAATTTTGTTAGTTCAAAAACATGCAAAAATTATCCATGCAGATCTTAATTTACAAAACAAAACCTGATCATATTTCTGAAATTTGTTGAAAATAGGCCTCAAGATTTTCAAGGATTTGTTTTTCTTTAAATTTGGGATCAAATCTTAAAGCCATCAATTAAGCACAGATCACGAGGCATCATACCCCTCAAAGGTCAACCAATACAAAATAAGGGCCCATCATGCTAAGAATAGTTCTCAGCATGAATAGGTGTTCACCCTGAGAACCTTTCTCAGAATGAACAGGGGGGTGCAGACAATTTATCAGGCTTCGCAAGAGATGCTGTCGTGCTTCTCTACTTCGAATGCATGCGCTGCAGTAATCGCACGAAAGGGGAATGAAGATCTCTCATGTCCACCTAACTTTCAATGGAAGAACAAAAAGATAAGTGGGGTTTTCAGCACTATTTTTAAGGGGAACAGTGATGCATAGGCTTTTAAAAGGGAAGAAGGTAGACTTTCAACACAACAAAAATCTGTTTGCATGAACAGAGTTCTGTTCACTGTGAACATATTATCTATTCATCCGAACAGATTTTAGTTCATAGGTTTCATCCCTTTCCAATTTTAATTCAAGATATACAATATTAAACACCATCTGGGATCATATCCCAGTACAAATCTTAGAGCCCATGCAACCCAAATAATGAAAGGAAGGACTCCTCACATGCTGAGAAAGTCTGAGCATGCACTGAGAATTTTTTTTTTTGGTAAAACGGTATATTCAAGAAACAGTTCGAGTGTGTATACAACCCAGAAAGTCAGAAATAAGGAGATCACACAGGGTCTCCAGGGCATCCCCTGAGGAGGTCCATAAAACTTCACTAGTATGGTGGGCAACATAGGAAGCAACCCAGTTGGCTACCGAGTTCACTTCCCAATTCACATGCCTAATAATAATACTAGGACAACCCTGAAGAAGAACTACAATGTCCCGCAAGAGAGGATGCGAAGGGGGGACCAAAGAGCCTCCTAAATCTAGGTGATGACGGTAGCAGAATCCCCCTTAAGAAAGATGTACTCAGCCCAAAGAACCCACGTGGCATAGAGCAAGCCCGTCTAGGTGCCCCGTAGCTCAGTTATTGGAATCGACGGAGAGTAAAGGTGACGTGTGCCCACAGCCACCAACTGGAGACCCAAGTCCCGGATGATGAAGGTAGCTCCTGTAGTGTCGTCGATGATGCTCCCATCAAAGTTGACTTTGACAAACCTCAAAGGTGGGCACTCCCAGGATATAAAAATCTAAGAGGGTGATGGGGGACTAACTAGATGTGAATATGAAGAATGATGCAAGTGATTTGTTGGTTTTGTGAATTTTAGATTTTTATGATTTTCTTTGGATTCCCGAAAATAAGTAAGAGTTGATCTAGGATTCAATAATAACAAGAACTACGAGCAGGTGAATTAGTCCTTAAGCAATGATAAAGAGAGGACCCCGGGATTGAGAAACTCCGTAGGACTTAGCTCTCCGATCAATACCTACTTAGGAGTCAGGGGGCAAACCTCAAAGATCTAAAGCGCCCGATGCAGAGATCCCTCACTCTGGCAGATGCGGCCTGAATGATCGAGCCGTCAACCCTGCAGAGATGCCAGTTGGCTGTCCGAATATCTCGAAGCAAGGGCAACCGTCTCCGTACTCGTGTCACTTGGGTGACCTATGAACATTCAAAGAAGGGTTAGGTTTCAATTGGAAGAAAGCAATAGAAGAATGAAAGAGAGTCGTTGTAGTGAAGGTGGAGTTCTTCTTGATTTGGAGTCAGATGATGGAGTTGCGGAAGTGATGGAAAGTTGAGGCCTCATAACTCTCGACGCCTAAGGGCGAAGGCGCTCCCTCACGAAGATCGACGTTCCTAGTGAACAAAGGCAACTAAAAAAAATTGGAACTCAAGAAATGTAGTTTTTCATTCATCAACATTAGCTTTACAAAGGAGGGGTTAGGTCCTTTAAATAGGCACCTTAGGACCCCATTTGAAATTCAAATAAAAAATTACAACATATCTTGGATGGGTGCCCAAAAAAAATTGACTTTCTTCTCTCCTTGGCCGACCAAGAGCGGGACTTGATTGGGTGTGGCATGATGCAAGGCTTGGAGGAGAGATCTTGGCATCTTGAACTTGGAAAGTAGCTCCTTTGTTTTGGAAGAAAACATGAAGTGAGGCTTGGAGCAAGGCATGTGTTCTTCTTCCTTGGTTGTGCATCCCTTTTTGGTACAAAGCATGACATGGGGAGTGGGAAGTGGAGGCGCCCATGGATCTTGTCCCTTCCTTCCAAAGAGGTTTAAACAATTTGGGAAGAAGACTTGATTGGAGGACTTGAAGCAAGGGATTTGAATTCCCAACTTCAACTCCCCTTTGACCTTCCCTTTGGCCGACCACCCTTACTTAGAAAAGAACTTGATAGGGGGAGGGAAAGAGGGCTAGTGTCAATGATGTTGTCTTCCTTTAAGCCTCCAAAATTCAGATTTTGTGTCGCCCACATGGCCAAGTGAAGTGGCACCACATAGGATGATGATGTGGCATCCCAGGGTTGATTTGGCATCCATCATGTCTTGGCCCAAAAGTGACTTGGTTTTAAGACTAATCTAGCTTGGGCCCATACTTCCAACAGACTCAGACTGGACTCGATTTATGATTGGACTCAGTACAGGACACAATTTGACCCAATTGGTTAAAGTACAGACTAGACATAAGACTTAATTCAAAGCAAAAGAAAATTACAAGGTTGAGGCTAGGCTTGAAGCCTAATTACAAGAGCCGAAAAATTGGAACCCTAATTGGACATCCACAGAGGGTTGAGGAGCCTCTGTCGGCTCTCCTCAACCCTCTGGTGGGAGGAACTTGACCCTATTGAGTAAGAGTTAAGTTGGCTTAGGTACTCCTCCAGAAGGTTGGGATCGAGGTGCTGCAAGTCCTCCTGGGTAATCCACGAGTCATCGGACTCAGGTCGGCCTTGCCATCGGACTAGGAAACATGATAAACTTTGCCCCGGATAGTGATAGCTTGGTCATCCAGGACATGCTCGATCCGCTTTCCTCTCTCAGGTATAATTGGAGGTGGACACTCAAGTTCAGGTTCACTCTCAAAAGAAAGGTCAGGCTCAAATGGCTCGCTAGGTATGTTTGCTGGTTCCTGTACTCGACTAAGTTCGAGATATTGAAAGTCGAGCTAATGCCATAATTCGGGGGTAGCTCAAGCATATAGGCATTAGGGCCGACTCTCTTTATCACTCTAAAGGGGCTAGCTCCACGAGTATGAAGTTTCTTAACGGTTCCTGGTGGAAACCGTTCAGGTCTAAGCCTAACCATTATAGAATCCCTAATTTCAAACTCTTGACACATTTCCGGAAAACAACCAAATTATTTTAAAATTTATATTTAATGCAGAATTCTATCATGATGCAAAATACAAACTATTCATATTGAGAGGAATTTTATTGGACTCTCTAGGGCCTAAACCTAACAGATTATGGACTCTCTAGGTTTAACCCTGGTCGGTATGTACAAGAAAACTTATCAAGGATCCCTACCAAATGCCATAAAGTATACCAGAAGTAGGTGGAAAAAGGAATGGGCTCTAAGGGTTCATGCAATCTAGTGATCTCAACAAAGAGTAACCTCATGGCTCTAATCATGTGAGAAGGCTCAGGCAAGGGTAGGAAATAGGAATCGGAGTCTTGGGGCAATCTATGAGAAGCATGAGACAAACCTTGGTTAATCAGGATGACCTTAAAATTTGGACATTGATCGATGGGTGCAAGTTCTAGGGCAGGCTGGGTATTCCTCAAAGATGGTAACTGATCAGGTAACTCATCAAGAACTATATCCTCATTTTCTTTCTGAGCTTCAACCATCTCTTGAGGATGTTCTCTTTGGATCGGTTCATTAAGGGCTGATTCCTGAACTCCTATGAAAAAGACTGGTGAATCCTCATGTTCATTTACTAGATGTGATTCTGGCTCGGTCATTTCCTCTTCAAATTTTGTAGTGGGTTCAGGTTCATTTTCCTTTGCTTCCTCAATGATTTCAACCTTGGGTTCATCTACATCACACTTCACCATTAGACTTGACTCCGAGATGTCTTCTTTGGATTCTTCAATAAGCTCAGGGATTTCTTCACTTAGATTCTCAGTGGGCTCAATCTTTTCTCCTTGAAATTCTTCAGAAGGTTCCTCTTTCTAGGTTGGTTCATGAGTCTCTTTTAGTAGTAGGGGTTCCATCAGTAGTCTCATCCTCTAACTATTCTTCATATTCATCCACTAAGTGTGCTTCAGCTTCATATACTTCTACTTCAGACTCACTGGGGGTTCAAGATTTTCTAAGGGTCCTTCCAACGTAGCTTCCACCTGGGGGTTTTCTGGGTCAACCAATCCCAGGTCAGCAATATACTCCCCCTCTTTAATGTTACCCTGGTGAACACAAGGGGTAGCAGGGATGGGTCGACTCATATCAGGTCGGTTTGGACTAGGTCAACTCGGGTAGACTTGACATACCCTTGGCTAGATCCTAGGGCTCGGCTAGGGTTCCTAAAGGGTTCAGGTCTACAACAGGTGGGTGCCCTTTGGAAATGCTCACAATACCTCGCAGTGTGGTAAGCCTGCTCTAAATTATTGACTTCTCTAAAATAAAGCTCCCTTTGAAGATCAGGATGTAGGCCAGCCCTAAACCTAGACAGGGTTACAAATTCTGATTCATTGACATTATATCGCATGACATACTCATCAAACATTGCGATATATTCGGCCACACTCCTGCTCCCTTGATGTGGGAATCTTCTGGACTCAACCTCTAAGGAGGGATCATGTTGAGGGAAACTCCTAGGATGGGAAAGTGATTTAAACTCTGGTTTAGTGTGAGGCGTCTGGGTCCTAACCCGAGTTTCTAGTCTTATTACACTTTGATCAAACTTATCAAGCTTATTATTCATCTTATCCAATTGTTCCTTGATGGCCTTTAATAGATCTTCTCGGGTGTTGTCCATGGGTTTACTTGGTTGGGAAGGATGGGGATGATAGGGTACTCTTGATCTAGTGGACATGGGTTAAGCACACGAAAACATCTAAGATCTACTAGACCTAGAATCTCAACCAGTTACCTAAGTCAGGATGGCAAACCAGTCTGTAGTAACTCTGTCCTTAGCTAGGTAGGTGTAGGGGAGTGGAGGTCCCTGAACGTCAACCTTAGACACCAATCTAGGATTGGCCAGGTAGGCGGACCAAACTCACAAGCCCTGAATCACCAAGCCTAGATACCAAGAGCAATAGCATACATAGAATGGGTTGACGCCAAGAATAGATACTTAGTCTTGACTTGACCAATGGGTGTCCCTAAGCTCTCTAGAACAAAATTAGTATCTACTAGATTTTGAATAGAGGTTGGGTTCGTAATGTAGGTTAGTAATTTTTGGGCTAGGGACAGGTAATGAAATCTTGACCCTATGTCAAATTGCTGCCCTTAAGATGACTTATGAGAATGATGGCAAACAAATGATCTAATGAAATGTCTCTAATTATATATATATATATATATTTTGGTTTTTTTTGATGTATGATAACAGAGTTAAGATGATGAAAATGAAATGATATGACTCTAAATGCAAATTAAGCTATATGACAAATGAAAACATAAGAAAATGCAAATTGCTGAAATTCTCAGAATAGAACTTGCTCTTAGATAATATTTCAGCTTGTAGAAATTTTACAAACTGAAATAAAATCTGAAAAAATTATCCAAAATACTTTGAGTTATATGTGATCTAAAAAAATAAAAATCACAAAATTTAGAGATTCCTACAGTTATTACCACCTAAAACAACAGACCATGTATGGAAAGGAAAACTGCAAAAATTAAAAGATGAACTCTAAGATGCATAATCTTTTTTTGTTCTTTTAAATCTATTTTTCTTGTATTCTCCTTCAAAGGTCAATCACAGTGGCACCCCTACACGCCTTAAGAGATCCCGGTGGAATGGAAGGAGAGGGTCTTGAAATCCTAATTTTCTCCTAAGACCGGACGGCCTGGTGAAGCACCTAATCCAGGTACTTAAGAAGAGCTAAAGTCCTAACCATGCTCTGATACCAGAAATGATAGGGGACTAACTAGATGCGAATATGAAGAATGATGCAAGTGATTTGTTGGTTTTGTAATTTTTAGATTTTTATGATTTTCTTTGGATTCTCGAAAATAAGTAAGAGTTGATCTAGGATTCAATAATAACAAGAACTACAAGCAGGTGAATTAGTCCCTAAGCAATGATAAGAGAGGACCCCGGGATTGAGAAACCTCGTAGGACTTAGCTCTCCGATCAATACCTACTTAGGAGTCAGGGGGCAAACCTCAAAGATCCTAAGTGCCTAATGCAGAGATCCCTCACTCTGGCAGATGCGGCCTAGATGATCAAGTCGTCAGTCCTACGGAGGCACTGGCTGGCTGTCCGAAGATCTCGATGGCAAGGGCGACCGTCTCCGTACTCGTGTCACCTGGGGGACCTACAAACATTCAAAGAAGGGTTAGGTTTCAATCGGAAAAAAGCAATAGAAGATGAAAGAGAGTCGTTGTAGTGAAGGCGGAGTTCTTCTCGATTTGGAGTCGGATGATGGAGTTGCAGAAGTGACGGAAACTTGAGGCCTCACACCTCTCGACGCCCGAAGGTGAAGGTGCTCCCTCATGGAGATCGATGTTCCTAGTGAACGAAGGCAACTAAAAGAAATTGGAACTCAAGAAATATAGTTTTTCATTCATCAACATTAGCTTTACAAAGGAGGGGTTAGGTCCTTTAAATAGGCACCTTAGGACCCCATTTGAAATTCAAATGAAAAATTACAAGATTTCTTGGATGGGCGCCCAAAAGAATTTGACTTTCTTCTCTCCTTGGCCGACCAAGAGTGGGACTTGATTGGGCGTGGCATGATGCAAGGCTTAGAGGAGAGATCTTGGCGTCTTGAACTTGGAAAGTAGCTCCTTTGTTTTGGAAGAAAACATGAAGTGAGGCTTGGAGCAAGGCTTGTGTTCTTCTTCCTTCCTTGGTTGTGCATCTCTTTTTGATACAAAAGCATGACATGGGAGTGGGAAGTGGAGGTGCCCATGGATCTTGTCCCTTCCTTCCAAAGAGGTTCAAACAATTTGGGAAGAAGACTTGATTGGAGGGCTTGAAGCAAGGGATTTGAATTCCCAACTTCAACTCCCCTTTGACCTTCCCTTTGGCCGACCACCCTTACATGGAAAAGAACTTGATAGGGGGAGGGAAAGAGGGCTAGTGTCAAGTGATGTTGTCTTCCTTTAAGCCTCCAAAATTCAGATTTTGTGTCACCCACATGGCCAAGTGAAGTGGCGCCACATGGATGATGATGTGGCATCCTAGGGTTGATTTGGCATCCATCATGTCTTGGCCCAAAAGTGACTTGGTTTTAAGACCAATCTAGCTTGGGCCCATACTTCCAATAGACTCAGACTGGACTTGATTTATGACTGGACTCAGTACATGACACAATTTGATTCAATTGGTCAAAGTATAGACTAGACATGAGACTTAATTCAAAGCAAAAGAAAATTACAAGGTTGAGGCTAGGCTTGAAGCCTAATTACAAGACCCAAAAAATTGGAACCCTAATTGGACATCAACAGAGGGTTGAGGAGCCTCTGTCGGATTCTGGTGCCCACACCAGAGGGCACTCAAGAGTAGAACGGAAGCCCCAGATCTGGGAGGTAGACAAAGTCTGCAAGGAGAACTCATAAGCATGGGCTCTGGCTCTTTCGATAACCACTCTAGGCAAGGGAGTCGAAGACAACTGGATTCTGGGTAAGCCAAAGATGATATGCAATATAGGCCAGAAGAGTAGTAGAAGGATGAGCGGAAGGTAGTCGAATCAGGATGATAAAGGTATTGACATGATCAACCACATCTTGAAATAGGCTATGAAATCTAGCCAGCCTCCAAACTTGCATAGCCCGCAGGTATAGAACTAATACATGATCTAGTGTCTCACCATTCTGGCCACAAACCGGGCATAGAGATGGCACCTGGAGCCTTCTAGAGATGAGTAATGCTCTGGTAGCTAGGTGAGGAATAAGCTCACTCTAGGATGGACTTGCAGTTTCCATATCCATCCCAAGTTGAGCGGCCGCTGAGTCGCTTGAGCAAAGAGAGAATACAGGTCCGATAGGTAGGCTCTAGGCTGAGTAGATGATCCCCAGATATGGAGGTCAGCAAAGGTAGTAACGGGTAGGGAGATGGCAAGAACTCAAGCTTCAAGATGTCTCCAAAGCAAAGAGTTACGAGATTGGCATTCCTTGAGTACCATCCAAAATAAATAAATCCGATATAGTGAAGGACTCTGATATGTGAATAGAAATGAAGGTCGGCTACCTAGTCAAGGGGATATCTGAAATCCAAGAGTCCATGAAGCAAATAGAGCAGTCATCGCCCAATAGTCACCTTGTCTGAGCAAGAACATCTGGGGCTCTGGTCAGCATCTCCCTCCAGAGGAGAGAGCAATGCCGCCCCCTATGAAGAGGCTCTGCCAAAGATATCAGGCCATACCTGGCATGCATCATAAAAGACTACAGACTGTTAGGACAAAGCAAGAACTTAGCAGCATGCCTAGCCAACAAGGCCGCCCATGTTGTAGACAAGGAATGAATGCCATCCTCCTGAAGTGGTTGGAACACATCATGCCAATTGAGGAGATGAATGCCCCGACCACTAGATCCAAGAACCCAAGAAAAGTATGAATAAGTTACTCCACCTTGCTGACTACAGAGATAGGGATGATTGCATTAGATAACATATAAATAGTTAAGGAGGATAAGATGGATTGAATCAACATGATCCTGCCCATAAGAGAGAGGACTCTCTCCTGCCAGCCCTCCACTCTCTCCTGAACTATCAGGATCATTCGATCACAATCAGCCTTGAGAAGTCTTCTACCAGTAATGGGAACCCCCAGATAGTAGAGCGACCCCCCATGCTTAGGAATGATGAGAATGTGATGGATAAGGTGACGAGCCCAGACAGGTGTCTTGGGCTAAAATGGATAGTAGACTTTTGCAAATTAAATCACTAGCCAGAAGCTAAGCAATACCCCTTTATGATCCGATGATACCTTTAGGCACAAGGGTCGTGGCTTGACCGAGAAGAAGGCAATTGTCTACAAACAAAAGATGTGAGATAGGGTGGGCTCCCGGAGTAGGGACATAGGGAAGGATCTCATGTCCCGAAGCCGCAACCTGCAGAGGTTGTGACAAGGCATCAACATAGATAATAAATAAATAAGGGGATAGAGGACAACCTTGGTGAAGATTGATATTAGAGCAGAAGAAGTCCGTAGGAGTACCATTGATAAGCGTAGCAAAAGAAGGTCAGAGGACATAAGCTAGGATGCAAGAAATCCACAAAGGGTGGAACCCAAAATGAAGTAGGGACTACTCCAAGAAGTCCCACTGCATACGGTCGTAAGCCCGCTCCATGTCTAGTTTGATGGCCATCAGACTTCACCAGATTGGGGCCCTCTGCAAGTCAAACATGAACTCCTAGGTAATGAGTATGTTATCAGAGATGCACCGACCCCCAACAAAAGTCCCTTGTTCGGGGCATATAATGTGAGGGAGAATAGGCTGCATCCTAATAACCATGAGTTTGGCATAAATTTTGTATAAAGTGTTGCAGATCCTGATAGGCCTAAAATGAGCATGTTCAGAAGCATATTGCCACTTGGGAATTAGAGTAATAAAGGTCCACTTCCAAGCATCAGGCATATGGCCCATGATAAAGAAGGCATGCACAGCATGAACACATCATACTAAATAATCCTCCAAAAGCAACTAAAAAACATAGGGGGGAAGCCATCAGGACCGGGGGCTTATCTTCGGCCAGAGACTACAAGGCACCCTGCACCTCCTCCATCGAAACAAGCGATGTGAGATGCTGATTCTATGAAAGAGACACCACCTGCAAGGGAGGGGAAGAGATAAAAAAAGTAGGCCAATTATTAGGAACAATCCACCTGGACCTGAAATAATTAGTAATCTCCTGTCTGATTTCATGGTCCTCCTCAATCCAGCTCTCCTCAGCATTGCGAAGAGCTCTGATTCGATTCTTGTTTCTTCTAACAATAGTTGCCTGGTGAAAGAATCAAGTATTTTTATCCCCCTCTTTTATTCAGTGGACTCTGGACTTCTGCCTCCAATAGATCTCTTATTGGGAAAGGAGAGAATGATGCACTACCAACTGGCCCCGTAGGGTAGACATGTCAAAATCATCCAGACTTCCTTTGCTTTCCTCCTTCTCTTGCAGAACATTTATAGATAGCTCAACCATCTCCAGCTGAATGAAGATATTACCATCCTCGGTCCTATTCTAGCACCATAGTCACCATTTAAGAAGCTCCAATCTATGAGTGACCTTGCATCGAGCATCTCCCCATACAGGGATAAACTACACCTCCCTGACTATCTCTTCAAGACAATGATAGGCCAGCCAAAACTTCTCGAACCTAAAGGGAGGGTGGCTGGGAACAAAGGTGTCAGTAGTAAGGAGAATCGGATGATGGTCCGAAGCAATCCTAGGCAAGTGCTTGACAAGTAATTAGGGTGATTCTAAATCCAGCTCAGTATAGTGAAGAGCTTGTCAATCCTCTCCCAAACCCTGCCTCCACCTGATTGGTTATTATACTAGGTGAAGGGAGCTAGCAAAGCCAAGGTTAATCAGACCATTAGATTGCAAGAAGTAACCAAACTCTTGAGAAGCCAGATCCTGAGAGAATGGTCTTCCCCCTCTTTTTCTTCCTGACTTGAGATACAATTGAAATCCCTTGCCACAACAATCGGGGTGCCTTGGTCCACTAAGGCTGCAACTTCTTGCCAAATAAGTCTATGCTCCTTATAATCAATATTGGCATAGATAGCTGAAAGAAGCTAGGTGGGCCCATTAAATTCAAAAATAACAATGGCGATATCCTGTGAACAACTATGGAAGACATCAATTGTAGCAACCTCGTTATGCTAGACAACCACTATACCGCCAGACAAACCCTGGGATTCTATGGCATAGAATCCCCACTTCTTTGGAAAGTGATGGTGAAAGCGTTCCAAAGCAGAACCACTCACCCTCATCTCCGAAAAGATACACAGATTATGATGGTATAATTAACCAATTCTACAAAAGGAGGGGAAGAATGCAGGTTCCTTACCCCCTAGCATTCCATAATAAAACTTTCATTTAGAACAAACATTAAGTAAGTTTTGCCTTGGCCTTAGACACCTTGGCTTCAATAGACTTGTGCTTATTACCCCCTCTATCTAGTCCAGCAGGTAATGGAATAGCAAATAAGGCCTCTTTTAATTGGCCAGTCACCACTTCATGAGAACCTAGAACTCTAGAAGGTTGAACAGCATCCTTCTGTCGACCTCCTTGAGAAACTGAAGGGTCAGCCACAGCCCCCACACTCCCCCTGACACCCTAAGAGGAGTCAACATGGGCATGCAAGGTGCTCCCCCCCCCATCAGCACCCGGAAGGAAGACCACAAAAACACTTGCACCCACCAAACTCCCCACTCCCTTTACTGAGGAGACCCCCAATCCCTTGTCAACTCCCTCAGTAACACTCACCAAACCCCACCGAGCTCCCCACATCCTGCTAATGCTCCCACCAATAGAGTATCTGGCTGGACTCCCACCCCAGGAGCTACATCACACCCTCCCTTAGATACAAAGGCCTCCAAAGAAGAGATAAGTTCAGGGGCACGGGGCATAGAGATAGAATTGAGGATGGCCTTAGGAGCACAGAGAGAGCCCTTATCCCCTCGATCCCTAGACAAGGTCGAAGCAGGCGGGCATACTTCGACTGAAGCCAAAATACTCAGGGAAGGGACATTCGAAGCAGGGAGGAGAGGCTTCGATGTGGGCTTGGGCGATTTAGGTGGGCTACGACCTCATTTCAAAGATCCAGCACCATAGTTGACCATTTGGAGATCACGTGGGCTAGCCTCATCCCCAAGGCCCACTTCCATGCTATCATCCAGAGGACTCAGGGCACCAAAGATAGAAGGCAGAGTCGGCTCCTTTCGAGGATCAGTGGCCTCTTTCAGTGGATGGCAATGAGCCACCTTTGATGTTTTCTGCCAGCCATCCAAGTCGTGTGGCGAGTTCAGTGACGAGATAGTAGTCGTGGGTGAGCTTCGAGGTGAGGATGAAGAGTAAGGATTTGAAGATGAGGGACATGACACTTTCCCCTTGTCCGAATCCCTCCTCCCCTTCATCGAAACCTTGGCCGTCTGAGGTTGCCGAATATGGGAAGTAACCAACCAAGGGCCAAAACATGGCCGACCCCCCCTCTAGCTTCACCCTTCCCCTCAGGCATCACTAGCACCGAAGCTTCCGTTGCACCCTTCCCTTCCAAAGCCATAAAGCTCATGGCCTTAGTGGGCACTCACCAACAGGAAGTGGGAGATCATCATTTGAATAAGTACAGGTCTCATCCGTATGACCAATCCTTCCACACCAGTAGCAAACAACCGGCAAGTTCTCATATACAATTGGTTGCCAAAATGCCTTCTTCTTTCTCTGAATCAGGATGCCCGGCTTGAGGGGCTTGGTTGCATCAAGTTCGATTTTCACCCGGGCATACCCTATTTTCCAAAGACAGACAGTGAATTCATTGACAGTAAGAGGTTTACCTACTTTCGCTGCTATCACCATGATGGTGTAGGCTTATAGTACTCTAGAGGGAGCTCCAGGAGTCTCAACCAAACCACCATCATCCGGATGGCCTTGTGGCTTGGGGTGAAGTCAGGCTCCCATGGCTCGATGGCCAGTAGCTATCCTGCTACAAGCCAGGAGCCTACATGCTAGACCAAGGAGTAGTCCCTCTCTACTTGAAACTTAAGGATAAGGTGGTCTTTGGTAATGGAGAAGACCTTAAGTTCATACTCAAGCTTCATCTTCAACCTGATCCCCTTGGAAACCCATTCTGTCGGTACTCTACAGCGAAGGCTTTGCACGAGTATAGCCAGCCCATCCCACTGTGAGTGAGAGTCATCCAGTAGCTCCTCTGGCAGCTCAAGTACCTTGGAGAAGAAGACCTGGAATTGATTTACCTCCTCCGATGAGATCTTATGAGCCATCCATGATGGACCATGGTACAGTTCCTGAACCACCCTCGCCCAGGTTCTATCACCACCTCAAGGCTCCTTCCCCTCAAGGCTGCAGTCCAGGTAGTAGTTCTTCGATGGGGGCCCTCCAACCCCACCACCTTGCCCTGTTGCCCTCTCATCCACCATTGCTAGTGAACAACTTGAAGAAAAGCCCAAAAGAGTCAAGGATGAGCATGGATATCAAGTCACTCCACCTAACAAGCACACTCAATTTTCAGTGCACTAAAACTTCTCAATGCACACTGAGAAGTTCTCAGCATGTGCTGAGAACTTTCTTAGCACAACATTTTTTCTTAATGTGTTTTGAATTCAAAATCCAAAATACAAAAATTCAAAAACAACCCCTTCAAACAAAAAGATTTTAATTTGGGTCCTAACCCTTTAGGACTCGAGCCCAATCTTGTCAAAAATCAAATATTGATTTGAGTCCTGATCAAATCAAGACGAACCCAATACCCACTCAATATCAAATATAATTCGAGTCCTACTTGAATGCAATTCCCTCTCAAGCCTTGAATTTCAAGTTAATTCAAGTTTTTAATTAATCTTGCAGTAAATGCCCATGCTAGCTCGACATGGCCATTTTTTTAATTCCATATGGCCAAAAACTTAATCATTTAAATAAGTGAATCTGTTTGTTCAATCAAGTCACTTACTTCAAAATTGAATGCATAGATAATAGGTCAAGCCTTTTGTTTGATACTTGAAAAAGTGTATGATAGAAAAGTTCCCTAAGAGCCAATCATTATAAGGGCCTTTTTTATAAACTTCCAGCTCATGTATGACATACTTTCATATTAATAAAGGTATTTGATTCATCATATACTGATGTGTCATGTTTTTGTTGAATATGATGAACCCCATAGAGTAGGGCAATGGTTTAGGGTTATGATGGAGTTCATAATAGTTAGACCTAATTTCCTATAAACCCTAATCTAGAATGTTCCTAGTCGTTGGACCATCGATTCAGGATCGATGAATCCGGAAAGACTAGCTTATCCTATGTATGCTCAGTTGATGAGGGTGGTTGATCTCACAATCACTTGTGTAGAGACACTAATACTAGGATAAGGGTGCTCATCAGAGTATGAGTACACTAGACTGATCCACACCGGGATTATCTTATGTAAGTCTTACTACTTGTCAAAAGATAGATCCCAGAGTAGAAGTTGTGCATGTGATCTTTAGACCTGAGGTCACCATGGTTCCTTGTGCACACTAAGCCATACTTTGGTTCATACTCATTCATGCCATTGTGACATGTACGGGGTCTTCTGGGTATGGTAGAAGGTGCACGAAGGATATGAGTGGACCAACAAGGAATTGATCATTCCTAGTAAGAGGAATTATTATCCCATGCAATCTCTTCGATGAGTGATTCAAGAAGCCTTTGATCAAAGCATGATGAGATCTAATCAATCATTAGTTGAGTCCTCATGATCGAGCTAAGATTCGATATGATGAAGTGTTAGGGTTTGACATCTATCCATACATACCTATCACTTAATCAAGATAATGGGAGATCAAAAGATTGAATTGCATGGTAACTTACTACTGAAGGGTATTTTGATATTTTCCACCAAATTCCTCATCTTCCGGGTAGGCATGACACGTAGTTAGATGTCAATCTTTTCTTGTAGGTTTTCATGAATCAATTGGTATGGTTTCATGAGTCAATTCGATGTGCGATTCGAATTGGACAATTAGGTAAGCCAATTTGACCTAATTAGGTCAATCGAGTTTGATCAGATGGAATCGGCTCAAACCTAAACCTACTGCTGGCTAGATGTGGAACCCAATGGGTCACACACAATAGAGACTTGGCTAAGGAAGTTATTCATGATTTAATTAGGGTCATAGGATCGTAATTGGTTAGCCAAATTACATGTTAATATGTAGGCTAACCTAATTCCTAACCCAATAGGATTGGGTCTGGTTGCTTGCTAATTGAGCTAACCTGATTATAGAAACCTAAATTAGGTTGAGTCCTAAGCGGGCTAGCCAAATCAGAGTTTAATCTAATTTTAATTTGGACTTAAAGGCATTTTAGGAACCATATATCAAGAGTCCCAATGGCATGGGACTCTTGGTACCTAAATGATACCATAACTTTGAAAGGGCAAAGAAGGGCCTACAGACCTCTGATCTAAAAATAAAGGATATGGTCAGAAAGCTTATTTGATGCTCTTTCCAATGACACCCATATTGCATATGTTTGACTAAGTCAATTTGATACTTTGGGTGGACTAAATGAAAAGGAAAGACTATTGGTGCCTTTTGGCGCACCAGGGAGAATAAGTGGCGCGCAGGAGGACTAAGAGTCCTTCTGTAGATGAGACTCTAAGAGTTTCATCAGGAAGGAACCTCTTCATTTTATCCACATGATCTTAAGAAGTCTAATAGCCAGTTTAAAAGTTTAAAGGGATGGCTTGAAGAGGTGTGAAAGGTGGCGCGCACATGAAGAGTCGAGCCTCTTCATATGCATGCGCATAACATAGGGCAGAGTTTTTCTACCTCTGAAACTCTTCAAGCCTCACATTACTTTGATTAGAAGAGGTGTCTCCCTATCTTAGAAATCGGTATTTGATACATGGTGCGATGGGGATTGATTGGTAAGTGAAAGAACATGGATATGACTCTCCATTCCCGAAGAGTCTTATCAGATATGATGTTTCATATCTGATAAGTGTTGTCGGGATGCATTTCACACCCCATCTGAGATTATAAATAGGGGTACAGTGAAATGAGAATATTTTTGATGGACTTCGATCTTCTGAGAGTCTGAGTGTTTTATTTTTTCGAGAGTCAGAGTGTTCTTCCACTATCTCCCTCCCTCCTTGTTTTAGGACAAGACTTGTCTTGTTAAGACAAGTTCATCTACACTAGGACAAGGCTTGGTTTTAGGACATAAACCTGTAGGATCCTAGAGGAGGGTAGTCCTAGATCTTAAAGTGATTTAGGACAGTGTCTTGAGTGCCCTTCAGTAGGACAGGGTGTCCTACAGTGGTCAATAGACCAAAGGCTGCCGAAAGAGTTCCACTTCTCCAAGCAACTTGAAGAAGGAGTTCTTTCTTGGTCCAAGTTTCATGTGGATCACCAATGGAGGTCTTGCGCTTGTGAGCCTTATGGAAAAAGTTGGATTTCAGCGATCCAGGTATTTTCTTGACTTTATTTGATAATTCATTAGTTGTAATTGCCTAAGGGGTTCCCGGGAATTAAGGTTTTCTATACATGTTATACATGTTAGGATATCATGCTATAAAATTTTATTTTGAAAGTCAATTTTGCATGATGCATGATGCTCGAGAGAGATTCCCATCAGTGGTATCAGAGCCATCCTTGTGTCATTCTAATTATGAATCATTTTGGAGTTTGATTAAATTCTACTACCGAGCCGACCCGAACCTTATCGAGTCGACTCGACCATGTTCATATGTATGATATAATATCAATATGAAATTTAATGCATATTGATATGCGTTGTGTTTATATTTGTTATAAACTTGGTTATCATGTTTATATTTATACTTGCAGTAATAAACACTATAATGATGTTAGTTTTAGAATGTGTTTTGAGACTATCAAAACCCTCTTCAAAAATCATATTTAGTCATAGTATAAAACTTAGTCAAGAAGTAAAACTGGATAGGGTTTGATCAGCCAATTGCTGTCTAGGCAAGTGGTTCCAAGAAGGTAAAGGGAATGAGATTTTTAATTGGTTCTATTATCTGACCTGGCTAATCTAATTGGTATCTATGGAAAGCAACGGGAGGACCCCCTCACCCCTCCCACTTACCTGGCCAATTTGGTCATATCTAAATCTTAATTTGGTAATGCTAATTGGTTAAGTATACTATAATTTGCCTTCCTTCATGCTAAGCCAAATTTATGTCAAAACTGTAGTAGTTTTGTTGTGTACACACAAGGCCTACTATAGAAATTGATAAAAGATTTGTATTGGTGCACTTAGTGCTTTATAGCATGTTTGGATATGTTGCTTTATTATGTGTACGCACAAGGGAAACATTATTTAATCATGGCTATATGGAAATGAAGGGTCTGACTAAACTAAGATATTATAGTTTGTTGTGTACACACAAGCCCATAA
Organism: Areca catechu; assembly: GCA_021397845.1. Lineage (NCBI taxonomy): Eukaryota > Viridiplantae > Streptophyta > Magnoliopsida > Arecales > Arecaceae > Areca > Areca catechu. The sequence continues at coordinate 54,316,355 of CM038041.1, forward strand.
GTGTCCTAGAGGCAAAGATAATTATTGAGAATTGCACGGGCTGCAATTGGAAAGGTTGTCCTACCTTTGAACTCATGTATGTTTGTTATGCACAAACAAGGCACTCATGAGGAATAAGGATCTCAACCCTACTAAGGTAACCAGGAAGGTTTCTCACTTACCATAGTTGAGGGTTATGGTATTTGAAATAAATAGTGGGAGACAAAATTAGATATGAAGTCCTTATCTAATTATGAATATCATAATTGAGTGGTCTGCTAATATTGTTCTTTAATTAAATGTAGGACATTTAAATAATGGCTTCAAACTTATCACTGAGGGGCATCTTGGATGCCAACAAGTTAACCGGTCCAAATTATGTGGACTGGTTGAGGAACCTGAGAGTTGTATTAACTCAGGAGAAGCTTTCATATATACTTGATTCTCCGGATCTAGTGTTGATCGGAGAGGATGCATCAGAGGAGGATATTGCCACATACAGGACAGTACAACTGTCAGATGCATCATGTTGGCCTCAATGAGCAATGAGCTCCAGAGGCAACATGAAGGCATGGAACCTCAGTCCATATTGCTCAATTTAAAGAAGCTATATGGATTGCAAAGTAGGGCTACTCGATATGAGATATCAAAGCAGTTATTCCATGCTCGGATGAGTGAGGGTTCACCTGTGCAAATCCATGTGCTGAAAATGATTGACTTGATCACTCGATTGGGTCAATTAGGATTTGTCATGGATGGTGAACTCAATCAAGACTTGATCCTGCAATCACTCCCATATTCCTTCTCTCATTTTGTTCTCAACTACCATATGAACAAACTGAACATTTTATTGCCAGAGCTGCTTAACATGCTTAAGACAGCTGAGAGCCACTCTAAAAGAGATAAGGCTCACGTGCTTCTTGTTGACAGAAAGAAGCTGGCAATGAAGAAGAGTATGAAGAGAAAATTTAACCCTAGGAAAAGCATCCAGAAGAAGAACAAGAAAGTTAAGAAGGCTGATGGAGCCTGTTTCCATTACGGCAAGACTGGGCATTGGAAAAAGAACTGCAAGGTTTACATTGCAAATGTGAAGCAAGATGCAAGTGGTGCATCTAAAGGTTTGTCATGATACAAAGATAATGACAATGTCACATATCTCTGGCACTGCTGATTGGGTCATATCAGTGAGTCATGGATAAACAAGTTAGTCAAACATAATTACTTTGACTCTAATGATTTTCAATCATTAGGAACTTGTGAATCTTGTCTCAAAGAAAAATGACCAAGTCTCCATTCACTGGACATGGAGAAAGGGCAACTGAATGTTAGATCTAGTGCATACTGATGTATGTGGACTATGTCAACTCAGGCTAGAGGAGGATATTCTTATTTTATCATTTTTATTGATGATTTATCAAGGTACGGTCATGTGTATCTTATCTTATGAAACACAAGTCCGAAGCCTTTGATAAGTTTAAAGAATATTAGAGTATGGTTGAAAAATAAACTGGACTTAGTATTAAAGCTCTTCAGTCTGATCGAGGAGGAGAATACTTATCTAGTGAGTTCCTAAACCATCTAAAAGACATAGGCATTATTTCTGAATGGACCCCTCCTTATACACCCCAATTAAATGGAGTGGCAGAAAGGAGAAATCGCACCTTATTGGATATGGTGAGGTCAATGATGAGCTTCATAGATCTTCGCATTTCCTTTTGGGGACATGCCTGGAGACTGCAGCACATATATTAAATAGGGTACCATCTAAGTCAGTAAGAAGTAGCACTCCATATGAGTTATGGAATGGCAAATGACCAAGTCTTAAGTATTTGAAGATTTGGGATTGTCATGCTTATGTCAAGAATAACTTTGGACATAAGTTAAGTGCTAGAGCTGATAAGTGTAGATTTGTTGGTTACCCAAAAGTAGGTATGGGATACCTCTTTTATAATTCTACAAAACAAAAGATAATAGTTAGTAGGCATGCTACATTCTTGGAACAAGAGTTTATCCAAGAAGGATATAGTGGTTCTTCACTTGAGTTATGTGAAGAACATAACCAACAAACAATGAGCCTTCAAGTGAAGTTCCTCAACTAGAGGTTCTTATAGATCAAGAACAACCACAATATATACCTCCTCTCTGAAGGTCAGAGAGGGTGTGGAGAGCACCTCTCAGATATGGCTTTGTCATCGAGGATGATAATGAAGCCAGTATCATACAGGATGATGATCCTGTGACCTATCAGAAGCTGTCAAGAGTAAAAACTCAGATAAATGGCTTGATGCCATGAAATCTAAAATGGATTCCATGTATTCTAATCATGTTTGGACTCTGGTAGATCCACCTGAAAGAATTAACCCAATTGGATGTAAATGGGTCTTCAAGAAGAAGATTGGAGTAGATGGTCAAGTTGAAACCTACAAGGCTAGACTGGTAGCAAAAGGTTTTAGACAAAAACATGGTATAGACTATGATGAAACTTTTTCTACAGTAGCCATGCTCAAGTCCATTTGGATATTGTTTGCAATAGCAGCATACCATGCTCAAGTCGCTTTCCTCAATGGAAACCTTGAGAAAGAAGTCTTCATGTCACAGCCAAAAGGTTTTGTCTCAAGTGGGAGACCAAACCAGGTATGCAAATTAAAGAAGTCCATTTATGGACTTAAGCAAGCATCGAGGAGTTGGAACATCCATTTTGATGAAATAATCAAAGGATTTAGTTTTATCAAAAATATAGATGAACCATGTGTGTACAAGAAGATAAGTGGGAGTACATTTGTTTTCTTGGATTTATATGTGGATGACATACGGATCATTGGAATGATATCCCAATGTTATAGTCGGTTAAAACTTGGCTATCATCAAAATTCTCCATGAAGGATTTGGGAGAAGCATCCTATATATGGGTATAAGGATCTATAGAGATAGATCCAAAAGGATGCTAGGCTTATCCCAATCCAAGTAAATTGACTTAGTGTTGAAGAGATTCAACATGGATGGAAGTAAGAAAGGTTACTTACCTATAAGTCAAGGCATACATCTCTCTAAGAAAATGTCTCCTAAGACATCAGAAGAAAGAGAGAGGATGGCTATGATTCCTTATGCTTCGGTTGTTGGATCGATAATGTATGTCATGTTATGTACCAGACCTGATGTTGCATATGCCTTGGGCATAGTGAGCAGGATTCACCGGATCTAGGAGAGGATCATTGGAGAGCTGTGAAAAATATTCTTAACTATCTGAGAAGGACTAAAGATATTTTTCTAATATATGGAGGATCTAAGTTGAAACTAGAAGGAAATATAGATTCTAGTTTTTAATCAGATGATAGCAAATCTACATCGGGATATGTCTTCACCTTAAATGGTGGTGTAGTGAGTTGGAAGAGTACAAAGTAGCCAACAGTAGCTACTCAGTCACTGAGGCAGAGTACATAGTTGCTAGTGAAGCCGTGAAGGATGCTATCTAGATGAAGAAATTCATCATGGAATTGGATGTGGTTCAAGATGTACAAGAGCCAGTGCCATTTACTGTGATAACACTGGGGCTGTTGCATAAGCTAAGAAACCGATATCTCATCACAAGTTCAAGCACATTCTAAGATAGTTCCACCTCATTCAAGAGATTATTGAAAGACAAGATGTCGTCATTAAATGAGTTGACACAAAGAACAATATAGCAGATCCATTCACTAAAGTTTTTGCCAAGCAGCAGTTAGATCGTCACTTTGATTGTATGGGCATAAAATACAAGGGCGATTGGCTTTAGTGCAAGTGGGAGTTTGATAGAAAAGTGTCCTAAGAGTCAATCATTATGAGGGCCTTTTTTGTAAACTTCCAGCTCATGTATGATGACATACTTTCATATTAATAAAGGCATTTGATTCATCATATACTGCTGTGTCATGTTTTTATTGATTATGATAAACCCCATAGAGTAGGGCAATGGAATTAGAGTTATGATGGAGTTCATAATAGTGAGACCTAATTTCCTATAAATCCAAATCTAGAATGTTCCTAGTCGTTGGACCATCGATTTGGGGATCGATGAATCCGGAAAGACTAGTTTATCCTATGTATGCTTAGTTGATGAGGGTGGTTGATCTCACAACCACTTGTATAGAGATACTAATACTAGGATAAGGGTACTTATTAGGGTATGAGTACACTGGACTGATCCACACCGGGATTATCTTATGGAAGTCTTACTACTTGTCAAAAAATAGATCATAGAGTAGAAGTTGTGCATGTGATCTTTAGACCTGAGGTCACCATGGTTCCTTGTGCACACTAAGCCATACTTTGGTTCATACTTATTCATGCCATTGCGACATGTACGGGGTGTTCTGGGTTTGGTGGAAGGTGTACGAAGGATGTGAGTGGACCAACAAGGAATCGATCATTCCTAGTAAGAGGAATTATTATCCCATGCAATCTCTTCGATGAGTGACTCAAGGAGCCTTTGATTAAAGCAGGATGAGATTAGTGGAATCTAATCAGTCATTAGCTGAGTCCTCATGATCGAGCTGAGATTCGATATGATGAAGTGTTAGGGTTTGAAATCTATCCATACCTATCACTTAATCGGGATAATGGGAGATCGAAAAATTGAATTGCACGGTAACTTAGTACTGAAGGGTATTTTGATATTTTCCACCAAATTTCTCATCTTCCGGGTAGGCATGATACATTGCTAAACGTCAATCTTATCTTGTAGGTTTTCATGAACCAATTGGTTTGGTTTCATGAGTCAATTCGATGTGTGATTCGAATTGGACAATTAGATGAGCCAATTTGACCTAATTAGGTCAATTGAGTTTGATCGGATCGAATCGGCTCAAATCTAAACCTACTGCTGGCTAGATGTAGAATCCAATGGGTCGCACACAATAGAGACTTGGCCAAAGAAGTTATTCATGATTTAATTAGGGTCATAGGATCCTAATTGGTTAGCCAGATTGCATACTAGCATATGTAGGCTAACCTAATTCCTAACCCAATTGGATTGGGTCCGGTTGCTTGCTAATTGGGATAACCTAATTATGGAAAACCTAAATTAAGTTGAGTCCTAAGTGGGGCTAGCCAAATCAAAGCTTAATCTGATTTTAATTTGGACTTAAGGGCATTTTAGGTGCCATATAGGAAGAGTCCCAATATCATGGGACTCTTGGTACCTAAATGATATCTTAACTTCAAAAGGGCACAGAAGGGCCTACAAATCTCTGATCTGAAAATAAAAGATATGGTTAGAAAGCTTATTTGATGTCCTTTTTGATGACACCCATATTACATATGTTTGACCAACTTAATTTGATGCTTTGGGTGGACTAAATGAAAAGGGAAAGACTATTGGTGCCTTTTGGCGCACCCGGGAGAATAAGTGGCGTGTAGGAGGACTAAGAGTCCTTCTGCAGATGAGACTCTAAGAGTTTTATCAGAAAGGTGCCTCTTCATTTTATCTCCATGGTCTTAAGAAGTCTAATAGCCAGTTTAAAAGTTTAAAGGGATGGCTTGAAGAGGTGTGAAAGGTGGCGCGCACATGAAGAGTCGTGCCTCTTCATATGTGCACGCACAAAGAGGGCAGAGTCCTTCTGCCTCTAAAACTCTTCAAGCCTCACATTACTTCGAATTAGAAGAGGCATCTCCCTATCTCAAAAATCAGTATTTGACACATGGCACGATGGGGATTGATCTGGTAAGTGAAAGAACACAGATACGACTCTCCATTCTTGAAGAGTCTTATCAGATATGATGTTTCATATTTGAGAAGTGTTGTCGGGATAATTTTCAGGCCCCATCTGAGATTATAAATAGGGGTATGGTGAAATGAGAATATTTTTGATGGACTTCGATCTTCTAAGAGTCTGAGTGTTTTATTTTCTCGAGAGTCAGAGTATTCTTTCACTGTCTTCCTCCCTCCTTATTTTAGGACAAGACTTGTCTTGTTAAGAAAAGTTCTTCTATACTAGGACAAGGCTTGGTTTTAGGACATAAGCCTGTAGGGTCCTAGAGGAGGGTAGTCCTAGATCCTACAGTGGTTTAAGATAGTGTCTTGAGTGCCCTTCAGTAGGACAGGGTGTCGTATAGTGGTCAATAGACCAAAGGCTACTGTAAGAGTTCCACTTCTCCAAGCAACTTGAAGGAGTTCTTCCTTGGTCTGAGTTTCGTGAGGATCACCATTGGAGGGCTTGCACTTGTGAGCCTTGTGGAAAAAGTTGGATTTCAGCGATCCAGGTATTTTTCTTGACTTTATTTGATGATTCATTAGTTGTAATTGCCCAAGGGGTTCCTGGGAATTAGAGTTTCTATACATGTTATACATGTTAGGGTATCCACTATTATCATGATAGTTTTAGGATGTGTTTTGAGACTATCAAAGCCCTCATCAAAAATCATATTTAGTCATAGTATAAAACTTAGTCAAGAAGTAAAACCGGTTAGGGTTTGATCAGCCAATTACTGTCTAGGCAAGTGGTTCTGGGAAGGTAAAGGGAATAAGATTTTTAATTGGTTTCGTATTCTGACCTGGCAAATCTAATTGGCATCTAAGGAAAGCAACGGGGGGACCCCCTCACCCCTCCCACTTACCTCGCCAATTTGGTCATATCTAAATCTTAATTTGGTAATGCTAATTGGTTAAGTATACTATAATTTGCCTTCCTTCATGTTAAGCCAAATTTATGTCAAATCTATAGTAGGTTTGTTACACACAAGGCCTACTCTAGGAATTGATATAAGATTTGTCTTGGTGCACTTAGTGCTTTATAGCATGTTTGGATATGTTGCTTTGTTGTGTACACACAAGGGCAACACTATTTAATCATGGCTATATGGAAATGAAGGGTCCGACTAAACTAAGACATTATGGTTTGTTGTGTACACACAAGGCCATAAGTATCCTAGAGGCAAAGATAATTGTTGAGAATTGCAATGGTTGCAATTGGAATGGTTTTCCTACCTTTGAACTCATGTATGTTTGTTGTGTACACACAAGACACTCGTGTGGAATAAGGATCTCAACCCTACTAGAAAACTAGGAAGGTTTCTCGCTTACCATAGTTGAGGGTTATGGTATTTGAAGAAAATAGTGGAAGACATAATTAGATATAAAGTCCTTATCTAATTATGAATGTCGTAATTGAGTGGCTTCAAACTTATCACTGAGGGGCATCTTGGATGCCAATAAGTTAACGGTCCAAATTATGTGGACTGGTTGAGGAACCTAAGAATTATATTAACTCAGGAGAAGCTTTCATATATACTTGATTCTCCGGATCCAGTGTTGATCGAATAGAATGCATCAGAGGAGGATATTGCCATACATAGGTTGTGGCAAAATGATAGTATAACTGTCAGATGCATCATGTTGGCCTCAATGAGCAACGAGCTCCAGAGGCAACATGAAGGCATGGAAGCTCAGTCCATATTGCTCAATTTAAAGGAGTATATGGAGAGCAAAGTAGGGCTACTCGATACGAGATATCGAAGCAGTTGTTCCATACTCGGATGAGTGAGGATTTACCTGTGCAAACCCATGTGCTAGAAATGATTGACTTGATCACTTGATTGGGTCAATTGGGATTTGTCATGGATGGTGAACTCAATCAGACTTGATCCTGCAATCACCTCCAAATTTCTTCTCTCAGTTTGTTCTCAACTACCATGTGAACAAACTGAACATTTCATTACCAGAGCCTGCTTAACATGCTTAAGACAGCTGAGAATCTAAAGGAGATAAGGCTCACGTGATTCTTGTTGATAGAAAGAAGCTGGCAATGAAGAAGGGTATGAAGAGAAAATTCAACCCTAGGAAAAGCATCCAGAAGAAGAACAAGAAAGTTAAGAAGGCTGATGGAGCCTGTTTCCATTACGGTAAGACTAGGCATTGGAAGAAGAACTGCAAGGTTTACCTTGCAAATATGAAGCAAGATGCAAGTGGTGCATCTAAAGGTTTGTCATGATATAAAGATAATGATAATGTCACATATCTCTGGCACTACCGATTGGGTCTTATCTATGAGTCAAGGATAAACAAGTTAGTCAAAGATAATTACTTTGATTCTAATTATTTTCAATCATTAGGAACTTATGAATCTTGTCTCAAAGAAAAAATGACCAAGTCTCCATTCACTGGACATGGAGAAAGGGCAACTGACTTGTTAGGTCTAGTGCATACTGATGTATGTGGACCTATGTCAACTCAGGCCAGAGGAGGATATTCTTATTTCATCACTTTTATTGATGATTTATCAAGGTACGGTCATGTGTATCTTATGAAATATAAGTCCTAAGCCTTTGATAAGTTTAAAGAATATCAGAGTATGGTTAAAAAATAAACTGGACTTAGTATTAAAGCTCTTCGGTCTGATCAATGAGGAGAATACTTATCTAGTAAGTTCCTAAACCATCTAAAAGACAAAGGTATTATTTCTGAATGGACCCCTCCTTATACACCCCAGTTAAATGGAGTGGTAGAAAGGAGAAATCACACCTATTGGATATGGTGAGGTTCATGATGAGCTTCATAGATCTTTTTATTTCCTTTTGGGGACATGCCCTGGAGACTGCAGCACGTATATTAAATAGGATGCCATCTAAGTCAGTAAGTAGCATTCCATATGAGTTATAGAATGGTAAAAGACCAAGTCTTAAGTATTTGAAGATTTGGGACTGTCATGCTTATTCAAGAATAACTTTGGACATAAGTTAAGTGCTAGAGCTGACAAGTGTAGATTTGTTGGTTACCTAAAAGTAGGTATGGGATACCTCTTTTATAATGCTACTGAACAAAAGATAATTGTCAATAGGCATGCTACAATCTTGGAATAAGAGTTTATCCAAGAAGGATGTAGTGGTTTTCACTTGAGTTTTGTGAAGAATAGAACCAACAAACCAACGAGCCTTCAAGTGATGTTCCTCAACCAGAGATTCTTATAGATCAAGAACAACCACAATACACACCTCCTCTACGAAGGTCAGAGAGGGTGCGGGGAGCACCTCTCAGATATGGCTTTATCATCAGGGATGATAATGAAGCCAGTATCATACAGGATGATGATTCTGTGACCTATTCGGAAGCTGTCAAGAGTAAAAAGTCAGACAAATGGCTTGATGCCATGAAATCTGAAATGGACTCCATGTATTCCAATCAGGTTTGTACTCTGGTAGATCCATCTGAAGGAATTAATCAAATTGGGTGTAAATGGGTCTTAAAGAAGAAGATTGGAGCAGATGGTTAAGTTGAGACCTACAAGACTAGACTGGTAGTGAAAGATTTCAGACAAAAATATGGTATAAACTATGATGAAACTTTTTCTCCAGTAGCCAAGCTCAAGTTCATTCGGATATTGCTTGCAATAGCAGCATACCATGACTATGAGATCTGGCAAATGGATGTAAAAACTGCTTTCCTCAATGAAAACCTTAAGGAATAAGTCTACATGTCACAGCCAGAAGGTTTTGTCTCAAATGAGAGACCAAACCAGGTATGCAAATTAAAGAAGTCCATTTATTATGGACTTAAGCAAGCATCGAAGAGTTGGATCATCCATTTTGATGAAATAATCAAAGGATTTAATGAACCATGTGTGTACAAGAAGACAAGTGGGAGTGCACTTGTTTTCTTGGTTTTATATGTGGATGACATACAGGTCATTGGGACTGATATCCCAATGTTATAGTCCGTTAAAACTTGGCTATCATCAAAATTTTTCATGAAGGATTTGGGAGAAGCATCATATATACTGGGTATAAGGATCTATAGAGATAAATCCAAAAGGATGCTAGGCTTATCTCAATCTAGGTACATTGACTTAGTATTTAAGAGATTCAACATGGATGGAAGTTAAAAAGGTTACTTACCTATAAGTCAAGGCATACATCTCTCTGAGAAAATGTCTCCTAAGACATCAGAAGAAAGAGAGAGGATGGCTATGATTCCTATGCTTCGGCTGTAGGATCGATAATGTATGTCATGTTATGTACTAGACCTGATGTTGCATATGCCTTGGGCATAGTTAGTAGGTTTCAGGCAGATCTAGGAGAGTATCATTGGAGAGCTATGAAAAATATTTTTAAGTACTTGAGAAGGACTAAAGATATTTTTCTAGTATATGGAGGATCTGAGTTGAAACTAGAAGGAAATACAGATTTTAGTTATCAATCAGATCCAGATGATAGCAAATCCACATCGGGGTATGTCTTCACCCTGAATGGTGGTGTAGTAAGTTGGAAGAGTACAAAGTAGCCAATAGTAGCTGACTCAGTCAATGAGGCAGAGTACATAGCTACTAGTGAAGCCGTGAAGGAAGTTGTCTGGATGAAAAAATTCATCATGGAATTGGACATGGTTCCAGATGTACAACAGCCATGCCATTTACTATGATAACAATGGGGCTGTTGCACAGGCTATGGAATCGAGATCTCATCAAAAGTCCAAGCACATTCTAAGACAGTTCCACCTCGTTCGAGAGATTATAGAAAGACAAATGTCATCATTGAACGAGTTGACAAAAAGAACAATATAGCAGACCCTTAACTAAAGCTTTATCCAAGTAGCAATTAGATCGTCACTTAGATTGTATGGGCATAAAATACAAGGGCGATTGGCTTTAGTGCAAGTGGGAGTTTGATAGAAAAGTGTCATAAGAGTCAATCATTATGAGGGCCCTTTTTGTAAACTTCCAGCTCATGTATGACATACTTTCATATTAATAAAGGCATTTGATTCATCATATACTACTGTGTCATGTTTTTATTGATTATGATAAATCCCATAGAGTAGGGCAATGAAATCAGGATTATGATGGAGATCATAATAGTCAGACCTAATTTCCTATAAATCCTAATCTAGAATGTTCCTAGTCATTGGACCATCGATTTGGGGATCGATGAATCAGGAAAGACTAGCTTATCCTATGTATGCTTATTTGATTAGGGTGGTTGATCTCACAACCACTTGTGTAGAGACACTAATACTAGGATAAGGGTGCTCATCAGGGTATGAGTACAATGGACTGATCCATACCGGGATTATCTTATGGAAGTCTTACTACTTGTCAAAAATAGATCCCGGAGTAGAAGTTGTGCATGTGATCTTTAGACCTGAGGTCACCATGGTTCCTTGTGCATACTAAGCCATACTTTGGTTCATACTCATTCATGCCATTGTGACATGTATGGGGTGTTCTGGGTATGGTGGAAGGTGTACGAAGGATGTGAGTGGACCAACAAGGAATCGATCATTCTTAATAAGAGAAATTGTTATCCCTTGCAATCTCTTCGATGAGTGACTCAAGGAGCCTTTGATCAAAGTAGGATGAGATTAATGGAATCTAATCAGTCATTAGCTGAGTCCTCATGATCGAGCTGAGATTTGATATGATGAAGTGTTAGGGTTTGACATCTATCCATACCTATCACTTAATCGGGATAATGGAAGATCGAAAGATTGAATTGCACGGTAACTTACTACTGAAGGATATTTTGATATTTTCCATCAAATTCTTCATCTTTCGGGTAGGCATGACACGTTGCTAGATGTCAATCTTATTTTGTAGGTTTCATAAACAATTGATTTGGTTTCATGAGTCAATTCGATGTGTGATTCGAATTGGACAATTAGGTGAGCCAATTTGACCTAATTAGGTCAATCGAGTTCGATCGATCGAATCGGCTCAAACCTAAACCTACTGCTGGCTAGATGTGGAACCCAATGGGTCACACATAATAGAGACTTGGCCAAAGAAGTTATTCATGATTTAATTAGGGTCATAAGATCCTGTTTGGTTTGCCATATTGCATACTAGCATATGTAGGCTAACCTAATTCCTAACCCAATTGGATTGGGTCCGATTGCTTGAAAAGGCTAACCTAATTATGGAAAACCTAAATTAGGTTGAGTCCTAAGTGAGGCTAGCTAAATTAGAGCTTAATCTGATTTTAATTTGGACTTAAGTGCATTTTAGGCACCATATATGAAGAGTCCCAATGGCATGGGACTCTTGGTACCTAAATGGTACCTTAACTTCAAAAAGGCACAGAAGGGCCTACAAACCTCTGATCTGAAAATAAAAAATATGGTCAGAAAGCTTATTTGATGCCCTTTCTAATGACACTCATATGGCATATATTTGACCAAGTCAATTTGATGCTTTGGGCGGACTAAATGAAAAGGGAAAGACAATTGGTGCCTTTTGGCGCACCCAGGAGAATAAGTGGTGCGCAGGAGAACTAAGAGACCTTCTGTAGATGAGACTCTAAGAGTTTCATCAAGAAGGCGCCTCTTCATTTTATCTCCATGGTCTTAAGAAGTCTAATAGCTGGTTTAAAAGTTTAAAGGGATGGCTTGAAGAGGTGTGAACGGTAGCGCGCACATGAAGAGTCGCGCCTCTTCACATAAGCGCGCGCACAATAGAGGGCAGAGTCCTTCTGCCTCTAAAACTCTTCAAGCCTCTCATTACTTCGAATTAGAGGACAGAGTCTTCTATCTCAGAAATCTGTATTTGACACATGGCATGATGGGGATTGATCTGGTAAGTGAAAGAACACAGATATGACTCTCCATTCCCGAAGAGTCTTATCAGATATGATGTTTCATATCTGATAAGTATTGTTGGGATGCATTTCATGCCCATTTGAGATTATAATAGGGGTACGGTGAAATGAGAATATTTTTGATGGACTTCGGTCTTCTGATAGTAGAGCGCTTCGAAGTTGAGTTATGTATAGTAAAAATGTACTCCTACATTTCACCTACATGCCATACTAGTGTTTTCATACTCCTTGTTATGAGAACAACCAAACCATATAGCAAACAATGACCTATACTTTATAATGTTATTATCCTATTACATATCTTTTGGTCACAAATAAATTTAAGAACTATTCGATAAATCTTCATCACCTTAATCAAGATTTTATAGTTCCAACGACTTCATCATAAAGAGTTCAAAAAGCAAGATGCAAAAGTATAATGAACTACCAAATAACTTTTATAGATTTAATTCATATACATGTACAAAGGTCATCTACAATTAGATGATTGGATTTATGACATATTTCCAAAATAGCTTGGCCAAGGGACCAAGGACTCAGGGAACTGAGGGTTCAAGAGCTCGAAGATTCAGGGAACCGAGGGTTTAGGAGGTTGAAGGACTCAGGGAACTGAGGGTTCAGGGCATAATTTTATTACCTTCGGTGAATTTGTTGTTGAAGTAAATCACCTTCTGCTAGTCTCGTTGATTAGGGATCTTTCCCTTGATGACCTAGGATTAAACCATGATTAAGGGTCGGGCAAGCCAAGGGCAAAGAGCTCGATGCCAAGGATTGGGGAGGTTAAGGGAGATATGAGTATGGCTTTTCGCATCTAAGAGGTTGTGGGTAACCACCTATTGATGATTTAAGCTAGAACTTTTCTGATCAAGGATCAAATCCGAGGAGTGTTCAGTGGGCATGCGGTTGGGGCATCCAACCATACTTACCCATAGATGGCTTTACTTGTACATTTCCTCGCAATGCTAGGATTGAGAGGTAGCTTCTTGCCGACCAGGGACCCCTATCCGATGTTGGTCAGAAAATGTGTAGTTGGGCCTTGCTTATTAATTTTGGCCTTCATGTCCTTAGCATGAGCAAAATTTCTTCCAACAATCATGAAAAGTATAATTTCATAGATATTTTAATATTGATGGCTTGTTTATAAACTATATAAAGTTGATATTTATCGAATCTTTGTTTTTGTCTATAAAAAGATTGATTTCATGTTTATTTCACTTTTAATGATTTATTTATGAACTATGAAATATTTAAAGTCATTTAACATCGTCCAACTCATCAACTTATTTGTTTATTTATTTAATTTTGATAAAAGAACATATGTTTTTTAAAAAATATGATTTATAAAAATATAACTACTGGCTCTTAGATAGTCATATACAATCCTGCTAGTTAGTGTGATAGTAGCATACAACCCCTATAACGGTTGGCATATAGCCCTCACTTGTAGGTTATAGTAGGTTGGCATATGACTGTCACCAACAAATAGTAGCTTGACATATATTCCTTGCTACTGTGTCATAGTAGATCGGCATATGGTCCTTACTAATGGATTATAGTAACTGTCTTGTTATTGATTCGTCTTTGTCATGGATATAAAGTAATCATAGCATTTATAGTTTATAACTATTACTTTGAACATTGATATAGCTAAATGGTGAATATTTTATGATGCTAGTTATTTTACTAAACTAAGGACCATATTTATGAATTTCACCCAATTGATGCATATAAAAGAGTATGATTAGTTCTAAGACTTATTTTATTATATTGATATTATTAAATGTTATATTTTGCAATGATAGTTATTTTCTTTAAACGATGTAATAATTCATGTGAAAATTTATGCCTTGGTATAAGATTCACTTATTATAGTTCACTTTCTTCCCTCTAACTTTTTAGATGAATAACGAAGCTTGGAACAAAAAGTGATCTAAGCACAAAAATTATGCAAAGAGGGTCTAATAGTAGGATTTTAGTTTATTAGTTGACACTACAAGAAACTCCATTATTAGCAATGACTGATTGCATAGCTAATAGTGGATTTGCCATCACTAATACCATTAGCAATGAAATGCCATCACTAAAAATATGTCGAAACAATCCTTGTCACTAATATTCATTATTAGCATTTAAAAAAATACTGTCACTAATAATAGATATTAGCGATGGCAAGGTTATTGCTAATTTTTTTTAATTTTTTTAAAAATAAAAAAATTAGCAACAACATTGATGAGGGATGAGATTCTAATATGATGCAGGATGATATGCAAGGGATGAACATGAAAAAAATCAGATTAAAGAAAGCAAATATTTTTAGATTTTTTTTAGGTTTTATTCACGAAACTAGACAAGATTAGGTTAGGGTTATCCTGTATCAATTAGCGTCCTACCCACATGCTAGTTCAATCAAGAAGAAAAGAAAATCAGGATCTTGGTCTAAGAAGGCCTATTAGGAGCATGTTCACCTTCAAGAAATCAGACAAAAATAAATGGAAATTAGGTTTGACATACCAGGCAATGATTTCTAGTTGCTGTAGAAGAGATTGCTCCACTCAGATCGGTGCTTGGATGATCCGGTCACTTTCTTGTAGATCCGTCGACTTTTTATCAGCTTTATTCGAGGGCAAAGAAGACATCATCCAAGGATGGTTTCACCGGAGGGATCCTACAAATGTCAAAGGTTAGAGACAAACAAGAAGGAAAAAATAAGAAACTGGAGATTGGGTTGAAGGATGAATGGAAGATAGAGTTGCAGGGGTTGGCGACCTTGGAGGAAGCTTTGGGTGTCTAAATCTTGGAGAGGGCTGATGGTGGGCATCTTAGGGCTCTTGCTTGGATGGACAATGGCTAGGGTTCAGTGGAAGAGGGAAGATGGTTGGCGGTTAGGGTTTGCTTATAAGAAAATAACACAAGTCTCTCACACACTTTCAAAGAACACAATTGTCATAAGAAAAATCACCAGAGTTTATTTCATGAATAAGAGATTCGATTACAAGAGGGGAGGGGGTGGGTATTTATAGGCTCACCCAGGTCCTCTCCTTGTAGGATTGGATTACATAATTTGATTAGGAAAAGGATTACAAACTTTGAATAAACTACACTTCCTAATTGACTTGGGAAAGAATATTCTCCTTTGGACCTGGTCTTCTCCTAATTGACTTGGAAAAGAATATTCTCCTTTGACAGGGTCTTCTCTTGGGGTGCCTGGGCTTGTGGGCTCACTCTGGGGCACCATGGGGTACCTGATATCTTCTAATATGTAGGCTCCATGGGCTTGGGCGGCATGAAAAAAGGTCTAGGGTGGTTTGAGAGCATGCAGTTGCAAGGTCTCCAGCTCCTGGGTAAGGCCTGATAAACTTCTGATCTAGGGATCCTTTCCTCTTGTACTTGAAAATTACAGGACTCAAGTAAACTCACTAAACTGGGACAAGTGGACTCACTCAACTTTCAAATGGACTCAAATAATAGGACTCAAGGGACTTATGAGGTTGAAATAAGGGATTCACTAGACTCAATTGGATTTCTTGCCTCAACTTATTATAGGACTCAATTGATGGACTTTGTTACAGGATTTGGCAAAATTAACCAACATATGACTTAGAGAATAAATTGGAGCTTGAAGTCTATATCTGATCTGATGTCCCCATCAAACATGTTGCCATTGCTAATACCTACCATCATTAATAACTTATTACCAATGGCTAAAGCCATTGGTAATAATTTTTTTAAGTTTTTTAAAAAATTAAAAAATTAGCAAAATATATTACTATTGCTAATAAATTATTATTAATAACTTTACTATCGATAATACCATCAGTAATAATTTTTTTAATTTATTAAAAATCATAAATATATTTCTTAAAACTTATTTTTTAAATTATAATAACAAGTAATTATAGTAAATTAAAAATGATATGCCACAAGCCACAATCATAAATATAAAACTAATTTATTACATTTATAGTATAAATTATATAATTTAATAAATTAATATTGCTTTATAAATATCAAATATAAATATATAATATCATAAAAAAATAATGTGAGATCCTACTTGCCATCTTTCTCCCCCTACTGCTGCTCTTGTACATTCTCTCTAGCAGTCGGTGGATGAGAGCTAGATATTATAGCATCCTGTAATGAATAAAAATAAAATATTATTAATAATTTTTGATACATAAATGTATATATCGATATGGAGGCTTATGTTTTGATGTTCTTATTCGATTCTCAAACAAATTGTTTCTACATATTTTATTTGATGTTATGGAGCTATAGACATCCTAGTCCATCGATTGGATGG
Source organism: Areca catechu (assembly GCA_021397845.1). Lineage (NCBI taxonomy): Eukaryota > Viridiplantae > Streptophyta > Magnoliopsida > Arecales > Arecaceae > Areca > Areca catechu. Next base: position 54,333,195 of record CM038041.1, read on the forward strand.
TTAGATTGAATTTTTACCCTCTAGATCTCCTTCCCTGAATCTAGCCTAAATACGTGAAGTTTCTAACTATAAAAGTTAAAAATAATTAAAGAAACTCATTAATAGACTTACCTATTGTGATTACTATGACAACGAGGCTAGCTGAACATATAAATGCAGATCCTGGAGAATCTCTATGACCATATCGCAGATGACATCCTAGAAGACTGAGGTTATCGGGTAAAAAGATGGCTCACGATGTCCTCGACATGTGCATCACCCCATGTCTAGGTTTTCAAGGCCTGAGAGGAGTGCCACAGACCAATGAGCTACTAAAGGGTTGAAGCTATGCCTAAATCCTATGACTGGACTCTACTTACCTCTTTGGTAACCATGATCCATCCCTCGAGGTCAAGGAGGGGTTAGAATGGGTCCTCACTATGCTATGACACAGCAAACTTCACATAATCGACCTATATAGTTTACCAATTGATTAGTCTAATTAATAAAATCAGTATATATAAAAACTAATAAATAATGTTTGAAGTTGTTATTGCAATACACAAGATCTCGGATCTAAGTAATTTTTAGTTCTCTTAGATTGGTGTGTGGCCTCCAACAACTGTAGCTATCCTGGTACATGACCCAACTACCATGTCTATATAAATAAATTATAAAAATAAATTAATTAAAATATATAAATGATTAATTCAATATGAGATTAATGTAATCATAGAATTTTTACCAATCTATTAGCCACCATATGTGTGGAAACGGAGCCGTCGATGTGCTTGATTAGATCCTGCTGGACGGTTGATTCTACCATGCCTTTTGCTACCTACCAGAGTACTCCTCAATGCTCGACTAGTTATAGAGGGCCTCCTATATGTCCACTCATATCCAGTAATCTCTGAAAGACTTCCAGTCCAAGGTGACTCGAAATTAGATTGCTCTATGGCAGATTACCTAAGACTATATAGCCCATCCTAGAGCCTATAAGTGGCCACCACCTAGAAGATCGGACTGCTAGCCTCCTCATCCAAAGGAGTCTCGAATTAGTAGTACTCCTATAAATAAAAGCAAGCTTGTATTAAATAAATATAATACAAATATTTTGTAAATTTAAAAATTTAATGATTTGACTAACCAAGAATATCTTCCAGACAACATCATGAGCCCCTGATGGTCAACTAAAGAACTTGTTCACCGGCCCCAGCATGAATTAGTAAATGATCTCGATAACCACCTAAGATGCTCCAGTCTTTCTAAATATACTGCAAAATTGAAATTTAATAATAAATGTTTACCCTAAATTAATTAGATTTTAAACATATTAATTAGAAATTTTGTACTTAGAGGATACTCTGGTCAAGTTGAAGGTGTCATGAGCCGGGTGGTCATCGACCATGGTGCTGGGTTTGAGAGCTAATCACTGCTACGTATGACTATAGGATCCTGGTGACCCCACATCCTCCGAGCCTGATAAAAAATATCTAATATAAAAAATCTTATATTAGATAATAAAGTATGAAATAATATAAAAAAATATCTAAAGTTTTAGAGTTTACCATGTGGTGTGAGTAGTGCAAAACCATACAAGTTAGCAGCACGATCACTCTCTCCTCGAGAGCTTTATCCTCTAAAGCTCTCTCCTCGGTTGGCATGGCTCTGATCTCTGGAAGACATAATGTATAATGTCTAAAAATAAAAATAAATAGATTAACTAAATTAATTATGGATGGCAATGTATGATTTAAAATAATGCAAGACAAGTATTTAAAATGATTCAAGGATTATATATTTAGAACTACTCATCGTCTCTTTAGATGTTAGATACCCTTGAAATTCTTTTTCAGATTCTTCCTCTTCTTCCATTTCTTCATCTTCTTCCTCAACCATTTCTTCTTCTTCTTCCTCTACTTCCCCTTGCAAGATAGGATTGTCCTTTATAACAAATTCTATATGATCTACCTTCTTATGTTGGTCATGATGGAGGAAAATTCCTGGAGCATCCAACTCTGCATCTATGAAAGATTGATGAACTCCTAATATTTCATTTTCTTAGGAGCATTCTAATTCAGGACTCTTCTTCTTTGAGTGTCTAATGAATGTCTTGCGATTTATCTTGTATACAGCCAACCAATCTTTCCTTCTTCTCTCCCTTGATGGAAAAGGAGTATAATATACTTAAGTAGCTCGTTGAGCTAGCACAAATGGGTCATGACATATGCTTTTGATCCATGTTTGATTTCAATAAGTCCATGCCATGGATCAACTTTCATACCATTGTCATTATCAAACTAGTGGCACTTAAATAGAATGATACTATTACCTCCAATGTAGGTCAATTTGATCACTTCTTCGAGGATTTCATAGTAGTCACTCCCCGCCTCTTCTCAGTAGTTGCCCTTTATATACACATTATTGTTCATTGTACTCTTCTGATATCTATGTTCATAGATATGAAATTTAAAACCATTTACATTATAGCTACTATAACATGTCACGTATTTTTTTGGCCCATAATCTAATAGTCTTAGCTTTTTAGGTATAGTTTCATCTCCTTACATTACCTGCATATTATAAAAAGAATAAATTGAAAGAAATTAAAATATATAAAATGATAATAGATGCTTACTAATTAGCAAAACCAATTTGTATAGTTCTATGAGCACTATGCAGAAATTTCTTGCTTACTTATTTTCAAGTTATCCCGTCTCAACATCCCATCATATTATCTAAATATATATAAGATAAGTGTACTATAATAAGTGATTGAGGATTTAGGATTATGATGAACATTCTTAATATACTGGTCAACCTTCTTGTAGTTTAGCAAAACATATATCTCCACTTGCAAAATTCAGTATCAATTAAAATACAGTAAATCTCATGCATAGATTTAGAATAGGATATGCAAATATTGAGATCTCCTACTCTAATCTCACACCACCATCATTTTTTCAGCCAACTTAAGTCAGCTTTGTTCATACACCTAGATTAAAATAGTATCGGCTAAACTTAGATATTTCTTCTATTATGTAAGTCTCCATAATAGAACCTTTGACTCTGGTCTTGTTTTTCACTTTATTTTGAGATTGTGCATGTATCTTTCAAAAGGATATATCCACATATATTGCACTGGTCCCTCCATCTTCATATGCTAGATGAATCATGAGGTTCTCCATGGAGTCAAAGAAGCTAGGAGGAATATCTTCTCTAACTTGTAAATGATTCTACACTACTAACCTCGAGGTTGGAGAAGTAGTTGATAGATATTTTGGTAGCACAAATGTCTCTGAAGACTAAGCTCGGTTAAAGTACTCCATATGGAGTTAGGAAGGAGATCATGCTAAGCCACTGGTAGTAATTGTTGCATGAAGATATGGCAGTCATAGCTCTTTAGCTCATAGAACCTATAATCTTTTACATTAATGTACTAGCTAGATTACTTGCATAACCATATAAGAATTTAAGATTTTTAAACCATTCACATATATCTTTTAAGTACTCCCTCATTAAGGTACATGATGCTTTCGACTTCAAAATTTTTTAGATGATACTTAAACCAGCTCTAATAGAGGATGCTTATATATCTTCTTTATATCTACTTGAGCCTTGGGTTGCAATTTGGTGGATCGCCTGAGAATCCTGAATGGTAATCTGGATTACCTGCAAGATAGACTACCACTGGATAGATTGCTAGTAATACTGAATACTGTGTTTGGTATACACATGTAATCTATCAGTAAGATTGATTACTGTGTTTGGTATGATAAATAGATTACCAGTAATCTAGGCTCAAATTCAAAATATTTCTAAGTCAAATTTATTAAAATTTATATATTATTACCTGTTTGACATGAAACAACCTGTATTTATATATGACAACACTTCAACACTGACAATCCTTAAATTAAGAAAGTGGATATTTTTTATATAACAGTTGGATCTTTTCCATATCATGTGATCATAAATTAAAATATATTTCAATTCTACCAATCATGGTACAATAGTAACATACATCATAAAATTTTATGACATACAATCTAATAAAAATTAAACAATAACATCATATAAACAATTCAATAATAATCCAAACAGTACTTTAATATAAATATCATCTTTCAAACAACCAAACAACCATAGCATCCAAAATAATCACAACTGGTAACATAAAATGTCTTAATTATGACTCAAACCAAGGACATCCAATATATAAATTTTCTCAACCTCTGAGGTAGTGAAAAAAAGTAAGTCAGACTTGCACTATCACGAGCAATTATCAATCCTGCTTTAACCATCAATGAATGACTCATGCAACCCCAAATCTTCAATCTCTGCTATTGTCTCATAAATTTTTTCTTCATCTCTTCATCATTTACAAGAAACTGAAAACAATTTGCCAACTTATCAATACCTTTACTTGAACTTTTATACATTACTTCAAGATTGTTTATAGTTTTAATCAAAGTGCTTGTAAGAGCAATGTCTTCCTTATTAGAAGCCTTCCTTTTTCTTGACCTTGATGAGGAAACACTTTGTTGAACATGACCGGTAGGAGTTAGGGGAATTGAGTTGTAACTCTCAAATTTGGTAGGATCTACAAACTAGACCTCCTCTTCACTATTCAATCCCTTTGTAAGGATTTCATTTGCTGCATTTGAAGGATCTTCAGCCCTCTGACCTGTTGCACGATCTTTTTCAAATATGATTGAGAGTTCTCTAAGTATAAGAATGGCTTATTCTGAAGAGCAGATGCTTGAGGATGACTCTATCATAATGAACCAATATAAATTAAGTACACTACACATAAAGCAAAAAAAATTAAATAAAAATGAAGAAATATTTAATATGTTGTGCAATTACCTTGATCCAATTGTCCTATACATCTTGATCATAAGTAATACATTTTCTTGTATCATCCCATCCAAATCCTGATGTATTTAACATATCATAAATAGCACCATAATGTTGTTTCAACAACTTGAACCTTGATTGGATGTGTGGATGAGCCTTGATGCTACAATTAGGAATCTTGTTTGCCATCATCTTCTCTAATTGAGGTAAGAACCAAGCCATAAAATTGCCACCCTCTCCCCTCCACATAGGATCAATCTTCAAATCAAGTAGACATCCAATTAGTGTAACATCTTCCTCTGCATTCCATTGATGCTTCTTCCCCTGGTTCCTCCTTTGACTTATAGAAGCATCCATATCTAAATGATAATTATGTAATACAAAAGATAATAGATATTTATATTGCAAATTAAAATAACAACAACAATAAGTTGAATAAAGACAAACAATCTGAAAGTAATAATACTGTGCATCTATATTCCAAATGGTAGCAATAATGTTCAATCATAATTTGTACAAGATTCATATTAAAATAAGAGTCAAATACATAAAATTTGAATACATAGCAAAATTTGTAATGGTCTTGAGAATTTCTTCAAGCTCTGGATTGGTCCCACATTTGTTGTGCCAAGTCATCCCTAAATTGAGTCCAAGCATTTGTACTCATAACGTGATCAATCATTTCTCCTTCATTGCTATTTTTTCTATCAGGAGGACATCAGGCATCTCATCTTCAATTGGGTCAATGGACATCTTTCTTCTAATATGGTTGTGAAGAAGCAAGCCATTAATGATTCTTGCTTGTGTTTTTACAGGATAAAATGACTTCTCTCTAAGAATTGCCAATCTCATTTTAAGAAAACTGAAGCATCTCTCAATAACATTTCTAGCAAATGAGTGCCTATAGTTAAAATATTCTTGTGGTATTGTAGGTTGATGATTTTGTCTCCAATCATTCAAATGATATCGTTGACCCCTATATGGAGTTAAAAACCCTTCTGCATTTGTATATCCAGCATCACACAAGTAATAATAACCTAATATAAGTACAAATCTTGTTTGAAAATAAGTTCAACATATAAATGAAAAGAAGTTTTAAACAAGTGGAGCTATTACCGTGGGTTACTTTTAAACCTCTTGTTCTTGATAACCTATCTCTTAATACTCTACCATCTGCAGCTAATCCTTCCCATCCAGGTAAAATATAGATGAATTGCATATCTTGACTACAAACTCCTAGAACATTCATAGCTATTTCACCATTTCTTGTTCTGACCTAGGCTTGTCAATGTCAAGGATTGTGCATCTAATATATGTCCCATCTAAGGCACCTAGACAATTCTACAATACAAATAAAATATTATTATTATAATAATATAAACCGCTTCTTAAATAATTTAAAATGAAGATAATATTTATCCACCTAGATAATATCTTGAACCATTTCAATCTGTAGTCAATTGAGTTATCAGGAACGGGCTCTGGTTTCTTCAGCAATATTTCGTGACAAAGAAGAATAGACTTCAACATAGTTGTAAATTGCTTACTAATTGTTTCACCACTCCTAACAAACTGTCTTTTAATGACTTTATTCTTAGCATGGTGAGCACATATATGTAAAATTATAGCAACCATCTCCTCAACACACATATTTTTCATACTCGATAATCTTCCAGTAGTTTGTAACATATCACATAATACATGAAATCTTCTCCTATCAATGTGTGTATTTTCTATACTGCCAACTCAGAATCAAATACAATCTTGTGTAAACTAATTTCTCTAATCTTGTGTCTTTCATACTCACCAAAAATAATCCTTTTTCTCTTTTTACTTCTCCCAATCAATAAAGTAACACAAAATGTATGCAATATACTAGTTAACGCAACAATGGCCTTTTGAAGGTTGATGTACATTGCAACGATAGTTGCTATTTTTGAAAGCAACTCTGCTGGTAGTCGATCCATCTAAATGATAGTATGATCATAAAAAAAAACATATTTTTTAGTAATATATTTGAGCACATTTAAATAAATATTTTAACAAATTATAAGTTAAACTAACATCAAATTTAAAATAAATACCAACATATAGGTAGCATTACAGTTTTTGTAATGATTTTGTTCTCTATTTCTTGGATTTCCACTATTTACTTTTGGTTTTCGAACAGTATTTTGAAATGATCTTAAACGATATTCTGTGTTTCTAAACTTCTACAGTTTTACTTGCAATTTGTTATATGTTTGGATGATTGAAGTAGGATAAAATTTGAATAAACTACTCAGCACCGACTCCTTAAAACTTACATGAAAAACCATATAGGCATTACATCAAACATATGGCAGACATGGAAATTCTATTTAACATGCATCACATATGCATTCATTGCAATGGTGCACTAATTGTTGGAAAGCAAAATAGCAATGCATGGGTGATAACTTCTTGTTATCTTGTAGGGTTATTATATATATATATATTCTATAATATCTAAAGTGCCAAAAAAAAAAAACCTTATGCGAGTCTTGATGCCTTTCCTAACTTGGACACCAAATCCAGACCCGACCTATCAAGGAAAAAAAATATGCCAACAAGATGCTTCCTACTCCTATTTATGGTACTTCTAACACCATTAACAAAAAATGGGAAACAAAATGCCAATAAACGATAATAGATGTTGATAGATTGAGAAGGGGGAAGAGAGAGAGTTAGAGAAAGGGAGAAATATAGAGAGTGAGTGAAAGAGTGGCCATACCTTGGATGGAGAAACTGGAGCATAGGCAAGATGGATGTGCCTGGGGGATGACGATGATGAGGAGGAGAAACTAGAGGAGAGGGAAGAGGAACGATTTCGTTCTCACCGAAGTGAAAAGTGACAGGACAATTTTGTCAAAAAAAAAGATTACTATATCTTCGTAATCTGGATAGCCACCTCTTCCTGAGGTAATCTGGATTGCCACATGAGGTAATCCAGATTACCAGTTCAAGATAGATTACCATTTAACATAAATACCAAATATAGTTATCTGGTAGGCCCATTTTAAATTTATCGATAATCTGGATAGATTACCGTCTACCAAATACAACCTTGGGGTTATCCATCATCTACCCTTAACATTCATAATAGTTTATAAAATATTATCAAATACATTCTTCTCAATGTGCATGATGTCAAGGTTATGACGGATCAAATTGGTAGACTAATACAGCAATTCCCAAAAGATGTCGTGCTTTACCTAGTGATGAGTTTTACCAAATATCTAAGATTTTTTCTTATCAAACAATATGCCATAATGGACTTATTCAAATTAGGATTCTCTTTGAAACACTTCCACACCATTGAGGCATGGGGGTGCACAGTCCTTTATAACCTCCTGAAACTATCCTACTACCTTTGAAAGGGATGATGCTCGAAAGAAATTGACAATGACAATCAAACCAATAGGGCTTATGACCATGCTCTAGCTAAAATGATTTTGTATTCTCCATGCAACATGGACATGGTAGTTTTCCATGAGTGCTCCATCTTGATAGCATCCCATAAGCAATAAAATCACTATTGTTCTATATTAGTGTAGCCTTCATTACAAAATTAAGCTTCTTCGATGTATCAAAGGTAGTGTGCCATCGGATTGTAAGAATTTTAGCATATCAACAAGAGGCCTTAGATATACATCAATATTTTCTACCAGGGTGTCGTGGTCCAGGAATAACTAATGTAAGAAAGATATTATGTTCTTTCATGCAAATCCTAGGTGGCAAATTTTATGGAGTAACAAAGACTGGCCAGCAAGAATAAGGGGCCATTGCATGACTAATGGTGTAAACCCATCCATAGATAAATCTAGTCGAACATTGCATGATTCCTGAGCAAATAATGGGTGGTAAGTATCAAAGTTCTTCCATGCCTCACTATCCGATGGATGACTCATCATATCATTGTATTTGCAAATCCTTTCTTTGTGCCATCTCATCTGCTCGGCGGTACTCTTGGACAAGTAGAGCCTCCAAAGCTTAGGAGTGAGAAAAAGGTATTGAAGAACCTTATATGGTATGCCTTCTAATTTCGACCCTCTTGCCTTGGCTTAAACTAGTTTTCCTCGTACACATCACATAAGCTTTTTAGTTGGTCTTCCTTATAGAAAATCATGCAATTATTGTGGCATGCATCTATTTTCTCGTATTCCATGCCAATCCTTTCACCATTTTCTTTGAAGCATAGAAGCTCCCAATCATGCGATAGTGGTTGTGGCTTGACTAGTTGAGGTGATCTTGGCTAATCTCTTTGCTTCCTTTATTGTTGAATGAAGTGATCCAAATGGCCCACCTAATGAGCTCCTTGTTGACCCCTAAAGTGATTTTGATGATAACAAAACATTGGAGCATATATTTAGTTATCTAACAACTCCTCAAATGGTTGACAAGTTTTTGTAGGACACGACTACTTTGACATATTTTTTAAACCCTACAACCTTTATTTCTTTGTGTTGAGTTGTAAGTAATTAGAATCTTGTAAAGAAGAACCCAACAAAAAAATTCCTATTTGAATCAAAGATAAAGGGTTGTTTCTACTAGTTTTCAAGCTTCAATTCTCTTGATATTGTTGAAAGAAGATCTTAAGGAAGTCTTCAAAGCTTGGCATATGAGTTCTGGAGAATAGAATTGGTATGGCTGAAGACTGGATGGAGGAACCAGCCGAATCTAGCACTAGCACAAGAAAGAAAATCTCTGGCATGCAGACCCAGCTAGCTGGCACCAAGTTCCAGTTGACTTGACCAGAACTTGGTTGAGAATGTTCTAAGAACCTCAGGGATCCGAGCCGACTAGATATTAGCTTAGCCGACTCATCTAGAGTGATCTATTTTTTTGACTGTGGAACCTAGCCGACAAGATTTCAGCCTAGCTGACTCATCCAGAGTGATCTATTTTCTCGACTGTGGAACCTAGCCGACTGGATTTCAACCCAGCCGATCCAAACCTGATCCGAGCTGACTGGAAGATGTCCGAGCTGACTGGAATGACAGGGTCTCCTCCCAATGGCTAGTTCCAGAATTCTGAGTTTGAGTCCCAAAAGTGTTCCAGCAGTAACCTGTTACTTTCCAATGGTCTACAACATTCAAAATCAAGGGAATGCAGTTGAAGTCTCTATAAATGAGGTATGAGAACATCCTTAGAGAGACTAATGAGTTGTTGAACATTTATTGAACATTTATTGAAGTAAGAAGAGAGAGCACTTACTTGAGCTTTGAAGTCAGTCTTCAAGCCTTCACCAACTCTTATCAGAAGCTTGAAGCAACTTTTGAAGAAAGCAAGGAAGCCATTGAAGTGCATTGAAGAGCATTCATTTGAGCTTCACTAGAGTTGCATTGGCAACCACCAAACAACCTTGTTTGTCATTTCTGTTGATTTCACTCTACTCTTAGAATACTTGGATTATTGGTGAGCCCGGTTGTAAAAACCAAATAGGTTTCTTTGGTGAGCCTACTTAAAAACCAAAGGGTAGAGGTTCTAGGTGAGCCTGTGAAAACCTAGTATGGGTTTCTTTGGTAAGCCCAGTTTAAAAACCAAAGTGTAGAGGTTGGGATTGTGAGCCTATAAAATAATCTGACTGTATTCTGGTTTGGGGGATATAGTGGAAATCCCAAGTGGTGTGTAGTGGACGTAGGAGCTGGGTTGCTATGAACCACTCTAAACTTGTTTTGTTTGTGTTGTGCTTTACTTACTTTTTAGCTTCTGTACTTATTCTTTGATTAACACAATACTCAACCACTAAAAGGAATTACTTGTGCACATATTTGCAAGAAATTTTGTTATTCCCAATTCACCCCCCTCTTGGGAAAAGCCACCTGGGCAACAGCTGGTATTAGAGCAGTGTCTCTGATTACTTGAGTAAAGATTGATGGCTCATCCCATGAGTGCATGCTTAGCCGAAGTCCAGTCAACAAATAGACCTCCACTATTCACAGGCACTAATTACTCTTATTGGAAAGCATGAATGAAAATTTACATTCAAATTGTTGATTTTCAATTATGAAAGGTCATCTTAAAAGGGCCACACATTCCCACGATCAAAGTTGATGGCATGGACATCCCTAAGCCTGAAGAGGACTGGGATGATCATGACATGAGAATGAAAGAATTGAATGCCAAAGCAATGAACTTACTATACTGTGCTTTGGATGCAAATGAGTTCAACCAAATTTTCACTTGCTCTTCAGCAAAGGAAATTTGGGACAAACTTGAAGTGACCCATGAGAGAACTTCCCAAGTGAAAACCTCAAAGTTAAATCTTTTAATTCACAACTATGAACTGTTTAAGATGGAACCTTCTGAAACTATTCTGCCATGTTCTCTAGATTTACAGATATTATTAATGATTTGAAGAGTCTTAGCAGGGTATACTCAAATGCTGATCTAGTTCAGAAGATACTCTGATCTTTACCTGATAAGTGGGATCCTAAAGTGACAGCAATCTAGGAGGCCAAAGACCTCAACACATTACTACTGGAGGAACTACTGGGATCACTCATCACGCACGAGCTAACTATGCAGCACAGAACTGAAGACGAACAGAAGAAAAAGAAAACTATAGCCTTCAGACTTGCTACCGAATCAAAGAGGGATGATGAAGAGTTTGAAGAAGAAAGCACCTCCTCCAATGATGGCCTAGAAGACGATGATATTGCAATGGTTGTGAGGAGATTCGAAAGCTCATGGGAAGGAAGAAAGGAAGATTCAACTGGAAATTCCATAGGAAGGATTATGGAAAAGAAAGAAAAGGATAGAGAGAAAGATAACGAAGTAGTTCACACATGCTATGAATCCAAGAAGCCAGGGCACATTCATCCAGACTGTCCTCTATTGAAGAAATCCTTCAAACATAAAAAGAAGAAGAAAACATGGTTGCCACATGGTCCGATAGTGAAGAATCTTATCTTCGTTTGAAGAAGAAAGAGACCACTAAGGCTGCAAATCTGTGTTTAATGGATCTTGAAAATGAGGTAACATCCCCTAGAAATTGCACTGAATTTACATTTGATGAATTAAATTTTGCTTTTCATGATCTATTATCTGAGTTTAAGAAAGCTGGAGTAAAGATAAAATCATTGAAAAATATGAATGACGCTTTACTCAAACAGAAAAATAAAATTTCAGAAAAGAATCTTTTATTGCAAAAAGAACTGTATGACTTTTTTGAAAGAATTGAAAAGCTAAAAAATGAAAATCTCTTATGTGAAAAGAAAAATAATGATTTATTTACTAAAATATTGAACTGAAAAAGGAGGTTACAAAACTCAAGCCATTAGTTGAAAAACTTACTTTGTCTTCAAATAATCTTGAGTTAATTTTAAAAGAACAACGAGTTTCAGGAAACAAAGCTGGAATTGGTTTTAAAACTTCTATTATGAATGGAATTTCAGCAACTACCTTTGTGAAATCTAAAGTACCTGTTCAAAATATATTATCACAAAAAGCTTTGGCTACACCAAAACTTTTTCGACTTTAAAATCTTTATTGTATGTTCCTAAGAACTTGAGCAAAAATGCTTATATTTCAAAAGGTTCAAAATCTGTATCAATTGCATCAACTTTTAGAACTTCTAATTCCGCTTTTATTAAAAACTCTAAAGTTGTATGCCATGTTTGCAAAAAAATAGGACATAAAGCTTTTGACTGCAATAATACTAGAAATGTCCATAAGAATGTAAGAAAAATCTAGGTTCCTAAAGGAACCATCTCTGCTGACCTGCAAGGACCCAAGATAGCTTGGGTACCTAAAAGAATTCATTGATTATTTTGTAGGAAGGTCTTGCAGTCCAAAAATTGAAGAAAAGGCGGTACTTAGACAGTGGTTGCTCAAGACATATGATGGGTGACAAGGACTAGTTTATCATCCTTGAAATGAAAGAAGGAGGTATGGTCACCTTTGGAGACAATGGCAAAGGGAGAATAATCGGTATTGGTAAGATCAAAATAACTCCCTTCACTTTTATTGAAAATGTTTTGCTAGTAGACAAGTTGAAGAATAATCTTTTAAGCATAAGCCAATTATGTGATAAAGGCTTCAAGGTTTTCTTTGAATATTCTATGTGTATCATTGGACATAGACTAACTCTTTAGATTCTAGCAATAAGTTCATTGGACATAGACTTGGGAATATCTATGTGGTAGATCTTAATGATCTTGCCATGTCAAGTAGCCCCAGTCTAATTGCAATGAATGCTAAGACCAAAGAGTCGTGTTTACCATGGCATAGACGACTAGGTCATGCTAATATGCATACTATTGCCAAATTGATTTCTAAAGATCTTGTTAGAGGCATGCCTAAGTTTAAAGTTGATTTTGATCATGTTTGTGATGCATGCCAAATGGGTAAACAAACTAGGGAGAGTTTTAAATCAAAGAATATAGTTTCTACAACAAGATCACTTGAACTACTTCACATAGACCTTTTCGGACCTACTAGGACCACAAGCCTAGGAGGTATGAAATATGCTCTTGTGATAGTAGATGATTTTTCAAGATTTACTTGGATTTTGTTTATTGCTTCAAAAGATGAAACCTTTTATATTTTCAGAAAATTCCATAAAAAGGTTGAAATCAAAAGAACTTATCTTTAATTTCAATTAGAAGTGATCATGGAATTGAATTTGAAAATCAATTTTTTGAAGATTATTATACTGAATTTGGCATTGATCACAACTTCTCCACTCCTAGAACACCTCAACAAAATGGTGTTGTAGAGAGGAAAAATAGGACATTGGAAGAAATGGCTCGCACAATGTTGTGTGAAGGCAATCTTCCAAAGTACTTTTGGGCATAAGTGATGAACACTGCATGCTATATTTTAAATCACGTTTTGATCTATCCTATTTTAAAGAAAACCCCTATGAGCTTTTGAATGATAGAAAACCTAATATCAGTTATTTTCATATGTTTGGATGCAAATGCTTTGTACATAACAATAGAAAAGATAATTTAGAAAAATTTGATTCTCAAGCTGATGATGCAATTTTCCTAGGTTATTCATTGCATAGCATAGCAAAGTATATCGGGTTTTAATAAAAGGACTCTTACTGTTGAAGAGTCAATACATGTTGTATTTATTGAAACTAACTCTACACCTTCTAGTCAAGAAGAGCACATAGATAATGATGCAGGTACGTTGCAAAAAGGAATGGAGGACTTAAGCATTCAAGATAAAGACACTCAAGATGAAGAATAAACGGTAAGTAAGGATCACACCGATCTACCGAGGGACTGGAAGTATGTTACATCTCACCTGAAAGAATTAATCATAGGAGATCCTTCATATGGTGTTAGGACTAATTCTGCACATAAGGATGCACATGATTACCTAGCCTTTGTATCACAAATAGAACCCCATAGCCTAGAAGAAGCTGAGACTGATCCAAATTGGATGATGGCAATGCATGATGAATTAAACCAGTTTGAAAGGAATAGGGTATGGACATTAGTAGATAGACCTACTGACCATCCAATAATAGGAACCAAATGGATCTATAGGAATAAATTAGATGAACAAGGAAATATAATAAGAAACAAAGCTAGGCTAGTGGCTAAGGGATATAACCAAGAAGAAGGTATTGATTTTGATGAAACTTATGCACCTGACTAGAAGCCATTAGATTACTACTTGCATTTGCTTGCTACATGAATTTCAAACTTTTTTAAATGGATGTAAAGAGTGCATTTCTTAATCATTTTATCTCTGAACAAGTTTTTGTGGAACAACCACCAGGTTTTGAAAATCACACATTTCCAAACCACGTATTTAAATTAAACAAAGCATTGTATGGTTTGAAACAAGCACCTAGAGCCTGGTATGATAGACTTAGCACTTTCTTAATTGAAAATGATTTTTCAAGAGAAAATGTAGATAAAACCTTATTTATCAAAAAGAAGAATAATGACATCTTAGTTTGTACAAATATATGTTGATGATATCATTTTTGGTGCAACTAACGAATCTCTATGTAAAGAATTTGCTAAGCTTATGCAGGGAGAATTTGAAATGAGCTTAATGGGCGAACTAAACTACTTTCTTGGACTTCAAGTAAAACAAACAAATGAAGGCATCTTCATCAACCAAGCCAAATACATCAAAGAAATCATCAAAAAGTTTGGTATGGAGAGCAGTAAATCAATGAGCACACCCATGAGCCCAGCTTGCAGATTGGACAAAGATGAAAATGGATTCAATGTTGACCAAAAGCTATATAGAGGTATGATTGGATCCTTATTGTATTTGACTACAAGTAGACTTGACATAAAAGAAACACATATGCTTGCTATTAAGAGAATAATTAAATACTTGAAAGGAACAAGTAATTTAAAAATTTGGTATTCTAAACATTCTACCCTGAATTTGATTGGATTCTCTGATGCTGACTATGTTGGTTGTAAAATAGATAGAAAAAGCACTAGTGGTACATGCCAATTTCTAGGGTTGAATTTAATTTCATGGTACTATAAGAAGCAAAACTCCGTAGCCTTGTCCACTGCTGAGAGAGTATGTGGCTGCTGGTAGTTGCTGTGCTCAAATGTTATGGATTAAACAACAACTAGAAGACTTTGGTGTATCACAATCTAAAATTTCAATTAAATGTGATAACACAAGTGCTATCAATTTGACAAAGAATCCAATTCAACACTCTAGAACCAAGCACATTGAAATTAGACATCATTTTATTAGAGATCATGTTTAAAATGGTAATATAGTACTTGATTTTTTCCTACTGAAGATTAATTAGCTGATATATTTACTAAGCCACTTAATCAAGATAGGTTTGAACTAATTAGAAGTGAATTAGGACTTTGTGATCCTTTTTAAATTCTCTAATCTAATTCTTTCAAATTTAAGGAAACATCATCTAGAGAACCTCCTGATTTCATTCTCTATCATAGAGCCTAAATTTTCTTGGAATTTTTCTCCAAAAATCTCTCAGGTTTGTGATTGAATTTTCCAAAACCTGATTTCCCTGTTCGAGTCGATTGGTTCTTAAACCGAGTCGATTAGATTCTCTATGTGTTTTAGGCGAGTTCTGGCCTAGCTGGCTCGAGCCTCTCTAGGGCTTTTTTGAGTCGACTAGATTATCGCGCCTGAGTTTTTTATTTTGGGTTGTAAACCCCTTTCCGAGCTTTCTAACCTCCAACTCATCTTTCTAACCGTTCATCCCTCTCCTAATCCTATTCCAAATATTCCTCTCTCCCTTCTAAGCTCTCCAATCTCTCATTTCTTCCTCTTTCCTAGCAATGGCTCCTAAACGTGCTACCGGGAAACACTCCTTGCGAGCCGCTCCATCTGTGGAAAGGGAAAGAAGAACTAAGAGATGTCAAGAAGAGCCGACTGCCACTGTTCATCATGAAGAACTTGTGGAAGAACCTGTAAGGGCTGCTCCAGTTGCTCCAAGTCAAATCCCTTCAATGTCCACAAGACCGGTAACCTCTGGCCGTCGTATCAACTTTGAATTTATTAAGGAGATAGGGTTGAAGATTGGTGACTTGATTGAGGATCAGGGCTAGAGGAAGTTTTGCTCTCTAAATGAAAAAACCTACCCCTCACTTGTTAAGACATTTTATGAAAACTTGAGATTAGGTACAAATCATGTAGAGTCTACAATTAAAGGAAGAAGGGTTTTTATCAATGAAGAAGTTCTACACAGTCTGCTGGATTTACCTACTGATGGAGTGAAATACCTAGTAATTGAGGATAGAGAAAAGACCTTGAGAACTATCCAAACAGCAGGCCAGGACTCGAGTCTGGGCGGCCTGGGACGCGCATAGGCGAAATCGGTCCAGGACTCGAGTCCGGGTGGCCAGGGACGAGCATAGGCACGTGCACAGGCGAAATCGGGCCAGGACTCGCATCCGGATGGCCTGGGACGCGCGCAGACACGGGCATAGGTGCACACTGGTCGGGACGTGCGCGGACGCGGGTCAGGACGTGCACGGACGTGGGTCAAGACGCGAGCAGACACGGGCACGGGCGCGCGCAGGCCAGGACGCGCGCAGGCACGGCCAGGACGCGCGCGAACGCGGGCGCGGCGTGCACGGGGGCGCGCAGGTCGGGACAAGCGCGGACGCGGGGGCGCGCAGGCCAGGACGCGCATAGGCACGGCCAGGACGCACGTGGATGCGGGCGTGCGCGGGGCGCGCAGGCCAGGATGCGGGTCTGGGCGTGCGTGGACGCGGGCGTGCGCGGGCGAGCACAGGCCAGGAGGCGGCAGGCACGGCCAGGACGTGGGTCAGGACGTGCACGGACGCGGGGGTGCGTAGGCCGGGATGCGCTTGGACGCGGGTCTGGGCATGCATGGACGCAAGCGCGCACAGGCCGAGACACGCGCGGACGCGAGTCTAGGCGCATGTGGATGCGGGACCGGACGCGGGCTCGGGCACAGGCATGCATGGACCGAGGCTGCAGTTGGCTGGGAGGTTACCAACGGTTGCTGGGCAGTTTCCAGCAACTTCCCACCATGGGCAAGTGGCAAATGGGCAGAAACCACCAACCAAGGTGGCTGGGTGGTTGGCAGCAGTTTCGGGGAGTGCTGCAGTTCCAGCCAATAGCAGGGAGGTGTTTTTAGCCTGCAGCAAGGCAGCAGCAAGGAAGGGGGCTCCAGAAGGGGATCCAGAAGCAGGGACGGAGGACCCTGCTGGGAGAAGGAGATCTTCTGCTGCTGGGCAGCAGGGAGAGGCCATGAATGGCTCTGCTCCAGCAAGAGAGGTTTGTGGAAAACCTGAGTGACTTGTTGGGGGTTCTGCTAGGGGGCAGAACAGAGAGCCTTGTATCCAGGTTGAGAGGTGAATGCAATCTGGTTGGGGGTTTTTCCCTGTAAGATCCGAGTCTTTCTCTTGGGTTGGTTGTGTGCTGGGATTTGGGGACAGCAAGGAGATCCTGTGAAGGGACTCAAGACAACCAGCGCTGGGACTCGGTACATTAGGTAGCTGACTGCAGCAAGCTCTAGCAAAGCTACAAGCACCTGGGAGAAGGCTAACTAAGGAAGGGATCCTTAGTGCCGCACGCCGAAAAATATGTGCCAAGGATATCCGGCGTGACAAATTGGTATCAGAGCCTCATTTGAGGTCGGGGTTGCAGATTTTGGCACCAAGATGACGCTAACCGAAACTAAGGAGAGGATTCGGGGTTGCAACAATGGGCATAAGCTGAGCAGTGGAGGCCACGACCGGGCCGTTCGCACGGAGGAGCACATGCTGCTGGGCGAGAGTAGCCAAATGGAGGGGCGCACGGGTGTGTGCGTGGTGCCGAGTGGGCGCGCGGAGGTGCCCATGTTGCTAGGCAAGAGTAGCCAAACCCGAGCACAGCCAAGGCCAAGTGTGGGCACTTGGGCTGTGTGTGCCATGTCCAGACCAAAGCTGGAGCAGCTGGGTGCGGTGCATGCGACGGTTGCGGAGCGATTGCGGGGCAGTTGCCAGAAACCCGGACGCAGGTCATGTGATCGCTGGACTCGAACGAACTCGAGTCACTTGGTGACCAGTAGGCTGGACAGTTGGTGGAGGGTTACCGGCGGTTGGCTAGGCAGTGGTGCGTGTCCACTGCGTGTGAGGGATGGTTAACCTCACAAAACTGCATGGTGACAGTTTGGAGATAGATGGAGGAGCTCTCGAGTGTGAGAGGAAGAATGGAGAGCCAACTTCCTTGGCTCGGACACGACGAGGACGTCGTCCATTTCAGTTGCGGGGGAATTGTTAGACCCTCGCTTTTCGGCATAGCCAAAGGTCGAGTGCGGGTTGGCTTGGCAAGGTGATGCCAAGCCAGGCGCACACAGGAGGTGTGCAAGGCGGCGCTGGCCCGGGTGAGGTTCTTAGGGGCGTGCACAAGCATGACCTCGCATACACCGGCATGGAGGCAGCCGGGCGTGGCACAAGGCACACGGTGCATGCAAGGCTGCGCGCACACAAAGGCTCAGGCAAACAGCAGGCCAGGACTCGAGTCTGGGCGGCCTGGGACATGCACAGGCACGTGCACAGGCGAAAATCGGTCCAGGACTCGAGTTTGGGCGGCCTGGGACGCGCACAAGCACGCGCACAGGCGAAATCGGGCCAGGACTCGCGTCTAGATGGCCTGGGACGCGCACAGATGCGGGCACAGGCGCACACTGGCCGGGACATGCACGAACGCGGGTCAGGACGTGCGCGGATGCTGGTCAAGATGCGAGCGAACGCGGGCGCGCACAGGTGAGCGCAGGCCAGGATGCACGTAGGCACGGCCAGGACGCGCGCGGACACGGGCGCGGGCGTGCGCGGGGGCGCGCAGGCCGGGACGCGTGCGGACATGGGGGCGCGCAGGCCAGGACGCACGCGGATGCGGGCGCGGGCGTGCACGGGGGTGCGCAGGCCGGGATGCGGGTCCGGGCGCGCGTGGATGCGGGCGCGCGCGGGCGAGCGCAGGCCAAGACGTGGCAGGCACAGCCAGGACGCGGGTCAGGATGCACGCGAATGCGGGCGTGGCGGGGGTGCGCAGGCCGGGACGCGCTTGGACGCGGGTCTGGGCGCGCGTGGACACGGGCGCACACAGGCCGGGATGCGCGCGGACGCGAGTCTGGGCGCACGTGGATGCGGGACCGGACGCGGGTGCGGGCACCGGCGTGCGTGGACCGAGGCTGCAGTTGGCTGGGAGGTTACCAACGGTTGCTGGGCAGTTTCCAGCAACTTCCCACCATGGTCAAGTGGCAAATGGGCAGAAACCACCAACCAAGGTGGCTGGGTGGTTGGCAGCAGTTGCTATGTGGTGGGCAGCAGTTTCGGGGAGTGCTGTAGTTCCAGCCAACAGCAGGGAGGTGTTTTTAGCCTGCAGCAAGGCAGCAGCAAGGAAGGGGGCTCCAGAAGGGGGTCCAGAAGGGGATCCAGAAGCAGGGACGGAGGACCCTGCTGGGAGAAGGAGATCTTCTGCTGCTGGGCAGCAGGGAGAGGCCATGAATGGTTGCTCCAGCAAGAGAGGTTTGTGGGAAAACCTAAGTGACTTGTTGGGGGTTCTGCTACGGGGCAGAACAGAGAGCCTTGTATCCAGGTTGAGAGGTGAATGCAATCTGATTGGGGGTTTCTCCCTGTAAGATCCGAGTCTTTCTCTTGGGTTGGTTGTGTGCTGGGATTCGGGGACAGCAAGGAGATCCTGTGAAATGTCAGTGGGATTGGAACTGTCTTTGCCAACACTTTATCTCTTGAAATGAGATTATTGCATAATTTCAATAGTAGGATATTTGTGCAAAGGACTGGAAGATTTGATTGGGTAACTGAGAAGGACCTATGCCTTATGGAACATATCATAGAAAAGACTCCTGTGAATTTATCTCACATTATCATTATGCAAATGAAGGAGACTATCAGAAAGGCTAAGGCCTGCTTACCTTATGCTGCTTACCTTATGGAATGATGTTAACCCTATTATTCAAATCCCAAAGAGTGAGTTTGGAAGGTGAGGATGGAGTTGAACTACACCATATTGACGTCTACACCTCCAAGTCACTAGAAAGAATGGGTTACATTCAAGTTGAAGGTGTTTGGAGAAAGAAAGGAACTAATATCAGGGCAATTGGTAGTTCGAGCAGTGAAGAAGAAGAAGAAGAAATTGAAGAGAAACTGCTGGTACTACGACTGCTGAAGTTGGAACATCTACTGCACCTGCACCTGAACCAAAATCTCTCATTCCTGAACCTGCTGCCACTTGTGAAGAGACTGATACACCTTTCCCAGAATTTGATATGCCTGCACTTGAGTTCATGATAGCTGACATTCCTTTACCTGACTTCACTCCTGCAGCTTCACATCCTCCAAACATCCAAAGTCAAATTGAAGATCAGATGAAAACTTTGACTGATTCACTGACATGAACTATCACTTTACTTTTTGGTGATCTAAAACAATCAATGGATAGTAGACTTTCTAAACTGGAAGAACATGTTACAAGTTTGCAAGAAAAAGTTGAAGCAATAAAAACTTCAAGATCTGCACCTCAAGTGGAACTTCAACCTATCCTAGACCTTATTTCTTCTAGCTCTGAAGCCATAAAGAAATCAGTTGATGCAACCTTAAATGAGTATAGAATTGAGTTGATGAAGCCAAATGCACCTTGGGAACAATTGTTGAAACAAGACAAATGGTAGATGACTACACATGAGGCATTGGGATTTTCAGATCAGAACTTGGAAGACTTAGAGGATCTGCTGAAGCTTTTGCTAATGTCCAAGCTTCTGAACTTTTGTCAATGCAAAAAGAAATTGGTGAAATGAAAGAGGCTGTGAATAAGGTACCTACAAGCCTCAAGGACATGGAACAGCAACTTGGTACAATCTGGATGGAGATGGTTTCAATCTGTGGCACTGTTAGATCCTTGGAGATGGCTGCTAGGACTAGACCTCTATATGATCCTTCTCCTATTTCCTCTAGGGGTCCTACCACTTCTCACCATCCTAGAGCACCTCCACCTCATGCATCTTCCAGTAGACCTCCTACTAGACCTGCTTCTTGGTATGGTGCAAGTATGCCTATCAATGTACCTAAGGAAGAATCTGATAGTGAGTAGGTCTTTGGTATTTTCTTTACTTTTTGAAAACTTTTTGAAGATTGTGTAATGTTTATTGTACTAAATCTTTCAATGGAAATACAATGACTATCCTTTTGGACACATGTGTGTACTTCTTGTTAACACTCTCTAATATTTTTTAAATAGGATTCTCTCTCTAACATGAGAAAGTGAAATTATCTCAAACAAATCTTAATACAATCTCAATCTGCTTAAAATCTGAGCTTAATTGCATACCTTTTTGATTTGATGACAAAACGGGGGAGAACTATTATACAATAAAGTGCATGAAAGAAGAAACTTAATAGAATTGGAATAGAGCTGCTAAAGTTAATTAGATAGGGGGAGCTTAATGAATATTGCAAATCTTTTCTACTGAAGTGTTCAAATAAACAATAAAAAGGGGAGAAATTTCATATTGATTAGAAATTTTATAAAAAGGGGGAGAAATACATTTTTAATTTGCTTCAATGATTCATATTCTGCTCTTTACTAATTACATCTAACTGTCAATGCTTAATGTTGCTTAATACACATAAGCACTTATTCTCTAACACTTACATTTTATAGAATTGGCTTTGTGTATAACTGTATAGCATACATTGATACTCATTTGAGAATACAGTTAATATTGTGATATGTCAAACAAGTGTAAAAATGCTTACTATGATATTCATCTATACTTGTGAATAGAATAGATTTTATCATGGCCAGTGTTTTGTCATCATCAAAAAGGGGGAGATTGTTGACCCCTAAAGTGATTTTGATGATAACAAAATATTGGAGCATATATTTGGTTATCTAACAACTCCTTAAATGGTTGACAAGTTTTTATAGGATGACTACTTTGACATATTTTTTAAACCCTACAACCTTTATTTCTTTGTGTTGAGTTGTAAGTAACTAGAATCTTTTAAAAAAGAACCCAACAAAAAATTTCCTATTTGAATCAAAGATAAAGGATAGCTTCTACTAGTTTTCAAGCTTCAATTTCTCTTGATATTGTTGTAAGAAGATCTTAAGGAAGTCTTCAAAGCTTGGCATGTGAGTTTTGGAGAATAGGAATTGGTCTGGCTGAAGAACCAATCTTGAGCCGACTGGATGAAGGAACTAGCCGACTCTGGCACTGGCATAAGAAAGAAAATCTCTGGCACGCAGACCCAGCCGACTGGCACCAAGTCCTAGCTGACTTGACCAGAACTTGGTTGAGAATGTTCTGAGAATCTCAGGGATCCGAGCCGACTAGATTTCAGCTTAGCCAACTCATCCAGAGTGACTATTTTCTCGACTGTGGAACCTAGCCGACTGGATTTCAACCCAGCCGACCCGAACCTAATCCGAGCTGACTAGAAGATGTCCGAGCTGACTAGAAGATGTCCAAGCCGACTGGAATGATGTGGTCTCCTCCCAATGGCTAGTTCCAGAATTATGAGTTTGAATCCCAAAAGTGCTCCAACGGTAACCTGTCACTTCCCAACGGTCTACAACATTCAAAATCAAGGGAAGACAGTTGAAGCTCTATAAATGAGGTATGAGAACATCTTAGAAAGACTAATGAGTTGTTGAACATTTATTGAACCATTTATTGAAGTAAGAAGAGAGAGCACTTGAGCTTTGAAGTCAGTCTTCAAGCCTTCACCAACTCTTATCAGAAGCTTGAAGCAACTTTTGAAGAAAGCAAGGAAGCCATTGAAGTGCATTAAGAGCATTCATTCGAGCTTCACTAGAGCTGCATTGGTAACCACCAGACAACCTTGTTTGTCATTTCTGTTGCTTTTCATTCTACTCTTAGAATACTTTAGTTATTGGTGAGCCCGGTTGTAAAAACCAAAGAAAATCTCTTAAAAACCAAAGTATAGAGGTTTTAGGTGAGCCTGTGAAAACCTAGTGTGGGTTTCTTTGGTGAGCCCGGTTTAAAAACTAAAGTGTAGATGTTGGGATTGTGAGCCTGTAAAACAATCCGACTTTATTCCGGTTTGGAGGATATAGTGGAAATCCCAAGAGGTGAACTTGGGTAGTGGACGTAGGAACTGGGTTGCTCCGAACCATTCTAAACTTGTTTTGTTTGTATTGTGCTTTACTTACTTTTCAGCTTCTGCACTTATTCTCTGATTAACACAATACTCAACCACTAAAAAGAATTACTCGTGCACATATTTGCAAGAAATTTTGTAATTTCCAATTCACCCCCCTCTTGGGAAAAGCCACCTGGGCAACACTCCTCAATCTCATCTTGGAGCTAAATGCACTCTTCAGTGTAATGGCATTATCCTGGTGGTATAAATAGAACTTATTTGGATTTCTTTTATTTGGCAAGGTTCGTAGCTTCCAAGCCTTCAAAATTTATCTTTTGATCTCCATTAGTATCATTTCCCTTGGTGCATTCAATGGAGTGTATGTGTAGAACTTCCTTGGTGGCAATGCTTGGTAGGCTTCCTTGTGAGAGCTCTTAGGTTGGTGATCTTTGAAAACCTTGATTTTCCTTCATAGAGACCTAGGTCGTGGTTAGACCCTTTCCTCCTACCTTGTTGAGTGTTTCTAATCAACCTAGATTCCTTGGCCACCCCCTAGTGTAGAAGTGGTGGGAGTTTCCTCTATAAAATATCTTACATCCGAGCATACTTCTTAGCTTGAGCTAACATGTCTGTGAAGTTCTTGACATAGGTCAATGATCACTTAAGGTCATTCTTTTGCAGGCTACTCATCAAACCTGACATAGTGATGGACTGATCCAAGTTATAGACCTCTAAAGTGGTCGCATTGAAATGGTTGCTGAAGGCTCGGATTGTTTTCCCTTCCCTTTGTCTAAGGATGTTGAGATAATCCAATCACCTTTGCTATTTTGATTACTAACAAAGTGGTCAGTAAAAGACTGGCTTAGTTGCTTGAACGAGTGCACTGATCCTAACTTTATGCTTAAATACCAGTGCCCTGCCTCTCCCTTTAAGGTAGATGGGAATGCTCAATAGAGAATGAGGTTGGGTACCCCATGAAGGAGCATTGTTACTTGAAAACTAACCAAATGATCAACAGGATCTGTGGTATCATCATAGCTCTCAAGTTGTAGGATTTTAAAATACTAAAGAAGTGGTTCTTGCATAATCTTGATGTCAAAGGGTGGATCATTACTAAACTCATCATAGGCATTGAAGAAAGGTTGCCAATCGCTTCAATGCACTCATCCAGCTCCTTGAGCTTCCATTCAACTTTTGGATCCTGGATGGTAGGGGCCATTGGCACGGGATGGAGTCATGCTCTGACTGAAGACTTTGAGAGCATCACCTCCTTGGCTCTAAGCTCCTGAGATGTGACCCTCTCTGGGTCCCTAGGGGGGACCTGCAATTGTCCCGATGGAGGCGGGTTGCTCAACCACCAGATAGGAATGAGTTGCTACTAGAGATAATGCTGGTGCCACTTGTGCTGCAGGCCAAGAAGCCACAGGTGGCAGTGCCAGTGGAGGTTGAGTCACTGAGGATGGCTTGAATGGCTTGAACTATTGCCACCAGGTTTTGAACTTGCATGAAAAGCAGCTTGAACTACTCTACACTCACCATACCATCTGTGAGGATGGCAAAGCTCCTACTAGTGCAAGTTGAGGTTAGTTATTCACTTGACTCTTTACCACCCATTCTACTGGCCAAGAGATAGTGGTGGTCGTACAGCAAGACCCAACCTTTTTGCATGGCATCACTATTCCATTTTTGAGTTACACTTCTCAAAACTATATAGGCCCTTCCTCTATCTATTGGTGCTAAAAATGGTCAAGCACCAGAGCAGCTGGTAAAGGTGCTATAGTACATGGCACAAGTGGCTCTTTGAGAGGTGATACCTACAAAAAAGCCCCACCAGGAATGGCCCCGGTAAAGGCACTCCAATACTCAAGTTAATAATTAGGCCAACAATTTGAGAAGTGCAAGCTAGGAGGATGTGAACCTTAAGGGACTTGCATGGAGCCCATCTTTTTTATGGTTGTTGAATCGAGAGTATTGCTAAAATGACAAAGATCTGATAGATCTAGTGAAAAATGATGGGACCCTCGACATGTCTCCTATGGCTCATTTGTTGGTAGGGAATGTCATATCCCTTTAAATGCAACCTTTTTGTTTGCTTCAAGGCATGCCATGCCTCATTAATAATAGCACGAATTGCTATATGGGCTTGGGTACACTTCCCTCTATTGCTTAGATATGGCAATGATTTGGGATTTTAAGATGTGAAGGAGAGTTCAACCACATGTTAAAGGCCATGCCATTGAGCATTAGAAGATTGTGCCTATGCATGTTTGAATGGTTATATTGCCTAAGGATCTATCAACCTAAGCATTTTCAAGGTATCCAAGGCCTGATTAGCTAGAAGAGCTTTCTTTAGAATAGTTCCCACTAAGGTAGTAAGTAGTATATCTAACAAGCTTGAGGGCATTAGGTTGTAAGGGTCCGTCCACTATGGAGATGGATGGGCCAAGCAGAGTTAGTTGGTGAACATTGTCATGCATCATTTGATCGGGTGGATGGACCCTTCCAAGTGAATTTGTGGGGAACTCCCTCATGCTGGGAGCTTGATAGTATCTGATGAGTGGTCGACAAGCCTTTGTAGGGCATTCAGGTGCTATTACTGATAGCTATTGAGGTCTGCTTGGATGGAGATAGCCAATGGTGCCTAACACGACTCGATTAGTCAAGGCATTCCTTATGGATGGGTGGAAAGGCCACTGCTTGCCAATCATGTGGCTTGGTTCAGAGAGTAGTCGACTGGTGCCTAATGCTTGGTTGTTGCCAAGTCTTGCTTGGATTCAAGATCCATCGATTGGCCAGGCTTGATCAGATGGAATAGGTGCTCATTTTCTAGTGGATGATCAGATGGTCAAAACAATCAGGCATCCTTAGTATGGTGCCAATATCTGCTATGACCAGACTATCTAGAGACCCGAGTGCTTGCTCAGGCAAGGAGGCATTCCCTTTGTTGATGGAGGGTTGGCTAAAGAGTAAGGCTGATCGAGGGTTAGCAATGTCATTTTGCTTAATGATGCTATAAAGCCTTCCATGGTTAGGATTCTTATTTGATGAATGGTTGGCAAACATGCTATTCAGCTCAGGGGCTATTTTTGTAGGTGTGGACCCCATGTTCTAAGCTCAAATACCCCCTACATACTGATCGAGCTTCGGTTGGGTCATAGAAGTACTTAGAGGGAAAAGAGGGTCAACGATATGAGGAACCTTTCTCAAACGAAGGAGCACGCGACTTTCGATAATGATTTGAATGGATAGGGGCAATGATGAGCCCCTTTTCATAGCTCAGTGATGCTTTGATTATTGTGTAGCATTTATTTTAGGTGATGAATGGTTGTAGAGCACAAATGAGGATCTATCACATGGCAGTAGTCAAACGGTTCAAAGTGGTTTGGGGCTGCACACCCCATTTGAAAGGGCAACTCTACTTGGTGTCCTGGCTTTTCTTATGCTTTTACTTTTAGAGCAATATCTTGGATATCCTATTTCTATCACAGTTCTAGCCACTGATCCTCCTTTCTTTCTTATTTGTTCCTCTTCATGGTCCTTGCAAAGAGCTTGCCACCTTCGATCCTTTACTCTATGCTACCCCAAGTTAGATTTTCTTCCTCCTTGCCTTGTTCACTTTCCCTGAGTTTGATATAAATGGCAGGCTCTAGGAGGGTGAAATTATCAAAGATGGTCACCGGAGGGGAGGGTTCAAAGGACCACAAAACTTTGCATAAGGAATGTGCTATGCCAAGAACCTTAGGTTTAGAGGGGTACTGGTCCACTATGGACCAGGAAGACCTGTCTCTTATCTATGTAGGGTACTGCATGCCTAAGGACTTCGTGTTAGAGTTGCCTGGCCTAGAAGCTCGGGTGGATAACCGTCTTCCTAGTAGACTTGGGATCTATAAGGAGTCATTCAAAGTGGGCCTTAGGTTTCCCCTTTTCCTGCTTATCCTCAAGTTCCTTAGGTATTATAGGATCCCACAGTGTATCTTGACTCATAACTCCATTAGGCTTGTCATGGTATTTCTAGCCATCCGCTTCTTAGTCAAGGTGGTCTAGGCCTCTTTTTCCTTGTTTTGAGCATTTTTTACTACACAAAAGCTTCCCTATGCCAAAGTTTGTTGGTACCTCATAACTCAAAAAGGGGTTGAGCCTTTGATTAAGGGTGCTCCTTCTGCCATTAAAGGGTGGAAGGAGTGGTTTCTATTTGTATCATCTTCCTCTATGGGTGACTGGGGTTTACCAAGTTGGGGTCAGCCGAACACTTCTATGTTAAGTGCTCCTAGGCTAAGCACTAAGGAGGAAGAGCACTTTAAAGCCATTAGGGATTACAAAATCCCTAGCTTGGAGTGGCTCCTATCTAAGGAGACCCTTTGTAGTGTAGGGCTCAATTGACTCCCAGAGGTGAGTTTAGGTCTTTTTCTCTTTCTTCTTTGCCTTATCTATCCTTTTTCCCTTCTAATAAGCAATTCAATTGCGGATATGAGGCCTCAAGATGCTAAAGCAATGAGAAAGACTCCAGAAAAGAAAGGCTCAGGCTTTGGCTTCTACATCCAAGAAGGTGAAATTTGTAGATCCCTAGTTGAGGGAGGTTCCGGTTGATCTAGATACCCTTGAGATGATCGAGACCACCTCGAAGGTTAAAGTCAATGCTTCCCCATCATCAACCATGAATTCTGCACTTACCTCTCGCCCATCACCTTCCTCTACCCCAACTGAAGAAGGTGTGGAGGACTCACCTAATCACGAGCTCCCCCCGGAGGAGAGTTTGGAGGTGTGATTCTTCAAGACTGGAGATCGCCCTAGCTATTTTTGAGAGAACCTTATTCTTGAGGGAGTTGGAGTGGATGCGGATGCTAAGTGACCAAGACTTGGAATGGTAGATGGTGATGATAGTGTAGCAGGTATTTCTTATTTGATCTATATTTATAGATCTTGGTTTCACTTTCCCTAACTCTAGTTTTCCTATAGTTGTACCACTTTGTAGCCACTTTGTTGAATTATACTATGGATAGGGGATAAGCCCTCAAGGGGTTTAAAGAAATTTCCATGGAGGTGCATCAGAGGGTTGATGACATGAAGGGCATGGCCGAGTGCTCAAAGGAGGCACTTTCTAAAGTAGAGGTTGACTTGGCCATGACAAGGGCTGACTTGGCTACAGCTAGGGCTGACTTGACCTTAGAAAAGCAAGGGAGAGAAGCCAAGGCAATAAAGGCCAGGAAGAGCTGGCCAATGCAGAGAAGAGGATCAAGGAGGTCATGATTAAGTCTAAGACCTTTGAAGATTTTGCTGCCAAAGAGGCCTGGGACATGGTGGATTTCTACATGTTAGAGGAGTTCTTTACCACTTGCCAGCCAGGAGGCCTTTAAGAAACGCTTTGATATGGGGACATCTGAGTATCAAGCTACAATCATTGATCATCATGCAGGGATTGACCTCACCATTCTAGATGAGGGGGAAGAGTTCAAGGGGGAACCCTCTATGGCTGCCACTAAAGCCCCATCAGCTAAACTTGTTCCCATGCCAGAGCCTGTCCGTGTCGATCTGGTTGCTATTCCCAAATCTACTTTGGTTGATCCTACCATCATGCCTAGGCCCTTTTCAGTCGAAGGGATCACTGCTCCCTTCGAGGATGCTGCTACTATTGCTGACCCCATGGAAAAGGTCATAGATCAATTTTTGTAATTTTTTGCTTTTCTAGTTCCTATAGTTTCTTATTCTTTTCCTGGCTTTGTAAGAACTCATTATCAATGAAAGGAATGAAACTTCTTTATTCATGGGTATGATTATGTCTAGGGTGCCAAGCTCTCTTCAGATGATCTATGTCTGTTGGGCATCCCCATGAGGTTGTAGACATTAGGGCCTACATTTTGGAATAACAAGCTAGGGCCAAGGTGGCAAAAAAGAAAGTTGCTGACCATAAGAAGAGGTTGTCGAAGGCACATGAAGTGCTTGAGGTGGTGAACATGGAAATTGAGTTCTTTTGATTGGTGATCTTTCAAAAGGGGAAGGAATATATTTTTGAGAAGTCCAGATTCATCTAGGAATTAAAGAAGCTATTTGAGAAAGTTGCCAAAACAACATAGGATGCAACTGCTAGGGTGGCTTGGACATGAAGCAAGCTCTTATTGGCTTGTAGAGAGATCTCTATCCTTGAATCACTACTTACATCCAGGGAGGCGAGATGGGAGATTGCTACTCGATTGGATGAGCTTCAAGGCGAGTTGCACTAAGCTTGAGAAGAGATTATAGCCTTGAGTGATCGACAAAGGGCAAAGAGGTAGCGGCTAGCCCAGATATTGAGGTGCACCTTTGCCGATGGTCCCTCTATCGATCAGGCCACCTACAATGAGCTTGCACCCATTGCCAAGTAGACAACCACGAGCAGCCAGCCCCATGGTCAAATTAAGACAACTTCTTATGGTTGTTGTTTGTCCAAACAAGTTACATTATGCTGAAACATCTTATGTGGTGGTGCGATGACTGAACCTGAGGCTAAGCAAATGTAGCAAACTAGGATCTCAAGTCGATCGAGCTTGCAATCTTGGTCAGGAAGATGCCACCATGTTGTGATCGCTAAAGAGATATAAGAGGCATGGATGCGAACTTATAGAAAGAATACACACCATGTTTGCTTTTGGATATGGTGTCGGATACTGCAATTGCTAGGGTTTGGTCTGAGCTCTTTACCCATACCTTGATCTCTCTCGATTGCCTCCTCCTAGGACTAATGTAATGTAATTGCCTTCTTCATGGAGACCCATGTGAATAACCTGAATTTGTATGACTTTTTTAGGGATTTTGTCATTCCCCATCACACATCTTGTGGGATATCATCTCTCGAAATAGAGCCTTTAGAAGACCCAAGGACCAAAGAGGATCAGATACTTGATGAGGTACTTGGTGGAGTCGAGCCCATGGATTCAGGAGATGAAGGATACCAGCATGCATCTAGGGTAGAACCTGTTGTTTCAAAGGATGAAGGGGACTAGTCGGTGCTTGAGGAGGAGAATTGGCCAATCTTTATCATATTCATGCATGTTTAGTTCTCCATGGTTGTCTTTTTGTTGCCTTCAAGCATTTTTGTCATGGTGCAATGGATCTTTTCACTTTTACATTGGAATTTCATAGCTTGAGTTTTTGTTATCTTAAGTGGTTTGTATTTTTTTTTGGCTCTGGGTTAGACGAAGGCCATCGAGTTTATCACAGGTTGTTGTAGTATCAAAAGGATTGATCAAAGGCTGTTAAAATCTTGTTTAACCAATGTTTGTTGAAAAGTTCAGGGCCATGAGTATTTAGTTTTCAAAGTTCAATTTGGCCAGGGGTCAGTCGTTTGCAACCATGGGCAATTGGATGTTTCTAGGACTCTGATCGATCTAGGGTCGGTCCATTGAAGTTATGGGTGTTGATCCCGTAGGGCTCTAACCGACCCAGAGTCAGCCACTTGGAGCAAGGGGCATTGAGGTGCCTTAGGACCCTGACAAATCTAGGGTCGAACTCTTAGGATCATGGGTGTTGATTGCCTTAGGGCTCTAACCAATCCAGGATTGGTCACTTGGTGACAAGTGTGTTGAGGTGCCCTAGGATCCTGGTCTATCTAAGGTTAGTGTTTTGGGATCATGGGCATTGATCACCTTAGGGCTCTGAGCAGTACGGGGTTGGTCACTTGGCACTAGGGGTGTTGAGGCACGTTATGATGTGGGACAGAGCAGGGGAGGATCGCTAGCGAGCATAGAAATCACTAGGGGATTAGGGCTTGCACTCAAGAACAAGGAACCAGGGTGTCACACCCACTCCAATCTGGAGAAAAACACTCAGACAAAATAACTTTCAACTTTAGTTTGTATTCATGAGAAAAAAGATTCACCCTAGGGTACATAACTTGAGGGCTAAAAAATCCTGACTTGTGGGCCAAGAAACCTTGGTGGACCTGGTCAACAGTGGGCCAATCTTGGACTGGAGCTCTCTCTTGTGGGCTTTGCGGCATGAAAGGGCCCAGGTGCATGAAGGCCAGCCCTGGTTGGGGGGCCTGGTGAATCATCTGGCTACGAACTCTCCTCTTCTATATGACCTGAATGACTTGATCGGACCTGGCTGAACTAAAATGACTCACACGACTAAAGGGACTTAACTGACTTACATTAGTGCAAGACTCAAGTAACTCAGGACTAATGGACTCAAATAAAATAAAATAAAATAGACTCTTGGTCCCTATCATTCCCCTGCGGTGGGGAGAACTCAACTCCGTCGAGTCAGGCTCAGCGGGGTTTGATGGAACCAAAACTAAGCAAATCAAAGCAAAGAGACTAGTTTCAATTTTTTTTTCACCTTTCTTTCTTTTTTTCTTTTTTTTCTTTGATTTTTTTTGGCTGCTCTGAGATCAGTGTGGCTTTGAAGATTGTGCAGCGCTGAGATCCGTGCTGCTCCAGAAAGCATGCGCTTTCACGTTCATGCTGGAGTTCCTTCTTCTCCATGGACCGAAGGCTGGAACGGAGCAGGGGGTGGTCTTCCGACTGGATCTCACCGGCGATGGCACTAGAGGGCAGGTAGCAGTGCGGGGAGGCTTCCTTGGTGGGCTTTGTCAGCAACTGTGCTGAGAACGACGGGGCTGCTTCCTCACAGACCACTGTGGGGTGGATCAGGGGAGGGAGTCTGGTGGGGCTCGCCGGCGTTGGCACCGGGCGAAGGATGATGCTGGTACAAGAGGAAGAGGGTCGGATTGACGGCATGAGGCGACGGTGTTCGATGGCGGTGGGGCCACGAGCGGCAGGGGTGGCATCCCAGGTCTCGATGGGGCAAACACCCCACCTACCAACATCCCAGGTCTGGGGGCGGAGGAGCCGACAGGCCTCGACAGTGGCGACCTGCTCTTCTTTGAGACGGTAGTCGCGGTAGCATTTGGAGCAGAGATTGAGCATCGCCGGGCTCCCGAAGAAGCCATAGTTGTTCATGCAAAGGTGGTGCCCCTCTTGGCATCTCCCTTCTTCTGCCATGTTGGGATATGTTGGTCCAAGTACGAGCCAGCCACTGGTTCAACCGGTCAGAAACATTTCTTCCAAACCATAAACTTCAAACCAAGGTATTCGAAAAAAACCAGGCAACCAATGGGCAAGCCAAAACTCTTAAAGGGCCTATGGCCCTTGAAGACAAGGTCCTCAGCCTGGACCGAGAAGTGACCTTCACTGACTCCCGAAGACACGGTCTTCGGTTTATGTCGAAGACAGTCTTTGGCCATGTCAAAGATCAAGTCCTCAATCTATGCCAAAGACATGATCTCCGATCTATCTCGAAAGGGTCCGAGGATGAAGACATTCCTTGATTCAATTATAAAAATCTCCCTAAAAAGGAAGTCTGAAGATAGACTCTCGATCTGTCTCAAGTCTCTACGAACATGACAAGCAACGGTTATCATCGACTATCTTCGGAACACAATCATGGCACAAAACTCCAACGGCAACGCCTCTAGTCTGGGCACTGAAACTATTTAATAACTATCCATGATTGCAAATTATGGGAAAGGAACTAATTCCCCCATCATAACTGCTGGAGGAAGAACGGAACCACAGGCTGGACAACTTCTTATAAATAACAGTAAGAGGGAATGCTCCAAAAAGAAGAAAAAATGCACAAGATACTCCTGAAAATTTTGGAGACTTTCCCTTCTCCATCTGATCCTCAGAATCTTTTCCATTCTATGGCTGGAGCCCGCCTCTAACTTAGGCATCGGAATGTCCCCCGTTGAAATAATTCTGGCCAGGGATTTGTTTTGCAGGTGAACCAGGGAGCGAGCCTGCGATCCAGTAGCTCCGCTTGGTCGAAAAAGGGACTCTACGCCAACAAATTGGCATGCTAAGAAGGGGGTGCAATTCGCATTATTAAGCTCCCCTCCTTGATAAAGGGAAAGTAAGAAATTCTCGATGGCAAGAGGGAAGACTCAGGTTGCCATAGCGGGGTCCACACATCTCTCCCCCCATCCTCGACCCTCTCCTGAAGGCCGAAGTTCAAGAATGCCTAGGCCCACTGATTCCCCGTAGAGAGAGAAAAGATCTAGGCAAACTTCCTCACCCTCTTCTGAAAACTCTACTCCTGTAGAGAAAGCGCCAAAGCAGGTTCTCCCTGATTATGATGAAAATTCAAGGCCATTGAATTGGAGATGGCAAGAATGCGGGAGTAGAGAGATCACAATGATTTGGCGATGTGTGATCTACACCTGCCCTACACCGACAGCATCATGGTCGAGTCATCCCTTGGCAATTTAGGGTTCCCCAGATGGAACCCTACAATAGCACCTCCGATCCTTTTGACCATCTGGGTAGTTTAAGGCCCATATGATGATCCAGGAAGCTTCGGATGTGATGTACTGCCTCACATTCCTGGCCACCTTAAAGAAAGCAACTCGGATGTGTTACTCGAGCATACGTCCAGGTACCATCGATTCCTTCTTCGAGTTAGAAAAATTATTTATCTTGTATTTCAGGGCTTGTCGCAAGATCTCCCGGAATACGGATATCCTGTTCCTCTTTCACCAGAATGAAGGAGAAAGTCTGCGAGATTGTATCTCCAGATTTAATACGGCAACACTCGAGATCCTCGATCTTAACGAACACGTGGCCATGTCTGCATTGAAGAAGGGACTTCGTACATCCAGGCTCACCTTTTTCCTGGATAAGAAGTTCCCCAAAAGCTATGCTGAGCTCCTATCGAGGGCTCTGAAATATGTCGATGCCGAAGAGCAGGCGGCGAATCAATGACTGATTGAAGGGAAGCCCCCTTCGAAGAAGAAAAATAATAGGGGACAAGGCCCCCCTATTTTTAACAACAACAACAAGTATGCTGACTCCTATACCCAGAACATCGGGCGGGAGATTCGACTCCTATACCCCCCTCAACCTCCCTCGTGAAAAGATTCTCTTGGAGATAGAAAAACAAAACTATTTCCAGCAGCCACATCCCATGAAGGCATCCTCTTCCGCAAGGAATAGGAATAAATACTGTTGATTCCACCGGGATCATGGCCATAATACCAAAGAATGTATCCAACTAAGAGATGCAATGAGGATCTCATCAAGAGAGGGTATTTGTGGTGGTACATTGGTCGCCAAGGACCTCATTCAAAGCTACTACCCCCAATCGGCTCCTGAAGAGGCTGAACTGCCAAATCAAAGGCCCACCAATGGAGTTGTGGGGATGATACATCGACTTGTCGACTAGAGAAGAGACGAAGATGATGTCCCGAAGTGACTCAAGGACAACAATGCTATTCTCTTCTCCGACGATGACCTTGCGAGAGTTTAGCTCCCACATGACGACCCTATTATAATCTCGGCCGTTGTGGCTAATTATGATGTACAACGAATCTTAGTTGATAATGGAAGTTCGACCGATGTCTTGATCTACGATGCATTCTCTCAAATGTGTTTGCCTAGAAACAAACTACGAAGGTCCCCTATACCACTTACCGGCTTTGGAGGTAATCAGGTTGATGCCGAGGGAGAAATAGTTTTTCCTGTAACCCTCGATACCGAACCTCGACAGAAGACACTATCGACCAATTTCATGGTAGTCCGAACCTCTTCGGCCTACAACATCATTCTGGGATGGCCTGCCTTGAGCAAATTCCGGACCGTAGTGTCATCCTACTACCTCTTGGTGCTTTTTCCCACCAGAAATGGTATCGAAGAAGTAAGAGAGACCAGAGAACGGCGCGATAATGCCTGATGATCCCGGACAAGCACTCTAATGATCCTACAACTTGGGATCAGCTAGATCCGAGGGACTTTACTATAGATTCTGGTGAACCTATGGATATAACTATCTCGGTATCCTTAACTAAAGAGGACCCCACCAAGGTTGTGAAGATTGGAAGTATGCTTGATGAAAAAACCAGAACGGAGCTGATCTGCTTCCTCAGGGATAATGCTAATGTCTTTGCTTGGTCGGCTTCAGACATGCCAAGGATTCCCGTCGAAGTGATCACTCATCGGCTGGAAGTTGCTCCTGGGTATAAGCCAGTCTGACAAAAGAAGAGAAGCTTTGTCCCCGAAAGACAAAAAGCAATAGATAAAGAGGTGAGCAAGCTCCTCAAGGCAGGGTTCATCCGGGAAGCCCACTACCTCGAGTGGTTGGCCAATGTGGTAATGGTAAAGAAGGCTAATGGCAAGTGGAGGATCTACATCAACTACACAGACCTCAATAAGGCTTGCCTAAAGACAGCTTTCTTCTCCCAAAGATTGACCAACTGGTCGACGCCACTACCGGCCACAAACTGCTAAGTTTCATGGACGCTTTCTCTGGCTACAATCATATCCGAATGGATCCCTAGGATGAGGAGAAAATGGCCTTCGTTACCAACAAAGGTCTATATTGCTACAAGATGATGTCATTTGGGCTTAAGAATGTTGGAGCGATATTTCAGAGATTGATCAACAAAGTGTTCAAGGAGTGGTTGGGGAGAAACCTGGAGGCCTATGTCGATGACATGATCGTCAAAAGCCTCCTTAAAAAGATCACATCCAGGACCTGGGGGAATCATTCAGTGCCCTGCGACATCATCGAATGAAGCTAAACTCGATGAAGTATGCCTTTGAGGTTACTTCGGATAAGTTTCTAGGTTTCCTCATTACCAAGCGAGAGATTGAAGCAAACCATGAGAAAATTCAGATCCTTAAAGACATGAGGCATCCATCCTGCAAGAAGGAAGTCCAACAGCTAACAGGGAGGATCGTCTCCTTAAGCAGGTTTATCTCTCGCTCAGCCAAGAAATGTCTCCCATTTTTCAAGGTACTTCGATAGTCTCAAGGCTTCGAATGGATCGAAGACTGCCATACTACCTTTGAAGAGTTGAAGAAGTACTTAGAGACCCCACCTTTACTTTCCAAACCTCAAGAGGGGGAGGTGCTCTACTTATACCTTTCCTTCTTGGACGAAGCAGTCAGTTCAGTCCTTGTCCAAAGAGAAGAAGATGGCTCTCACAAGCCGATCTACTACATCGCAAAGTTTGGCATGATGCTGAAACAAGATATTCGAAAATATAAAAGCTGATCTACTATCTGATAATTGTGGCAAAGCGACTAGGGCCTTATGCCCATGCCATCATGGTGCTGACCGATCAGCCCATCAAGGCCATTCTCTGATGCCGTGATATCTCAGGAAGGATATCCAAGTGGGCTGTGAATCTAAGTGAGTTTGACATTAGTTTCCAGCCTCGATCGGCTATGAAGGCCCAGGCGCTTTCAGATTTCCTGGCTAAGTGCACTTGAAAGTCTGAAGATGAAGTGCCTCCAGTAGAAGAAGGAAATTCGAAGAATACAGAGTCCGTTTGGGTGCTCCATATGGATGGAGCTTCTAATTCTGCTGGATGTGGAGCCGGCCTTATACTGGCTGAACCCGATGGCCACACGGTGAAGTACGCACTCAGGTTCTCCTTCTGTGCTTCAAATAATCAGGCCGAATATGAAGCCCTGCTTGCAAGACTTTGGATCGCCAAGAGTTTAGGAGTTCAGAGACTCCAGGCTTTTTCAGACTCCCAGTTGGTGGTAAATCAAGTTAAAGGAGAATATGAAGCCAGAGACCCCACCATGGTGCAATACCTGAAAAAAGTACAAATCTTGTCTTCTCAACTAGAATACTTCAAAATCATTCATGTTCCTCGATCGCAGAACTCCTGGATAGATGCATTGTCTCGACTTGCCACTACAATCCCGGAATCCCTCGGTCGCACCTTCGTTGAACACCTTGAAGCCCCAAGAATAGCTGAAGAAGCTATGGAGGTGCACCAAATTGAGATCGAGCCAAGCTGGATGGATCCCATCATCAAGTTCTTAAACGAGGGTGTGCTGCCGGAAGACAAGGCAGAGGCCAAAAAGATCCACTGGATGGCCTCTCAATATGTCATCTTAGACGGAGCTCTCTACAAAAGATCATTCTCTCAGCCTCTGCTGAAATGCTTGGGACCGTCAGATGTTGACTACTCCTTGAGAGACGTCCACGAGGGGATATGTGGTGATCACTTGGGGGGCAGGTCCTTAGCGTATAAAATTGTACGCCAAGGATACTATTGGCCCTCCATCCAAAAGGACTCGATCGACTTCGTGCGAAGAAGTGATCAATGCCAGAGATATGCCAACATTCAGAGACAACCAGCGAGTCACTTGACCTAGCTAACTGTCCCCTGGCCTTTTGCTCAGTGGGGGATGGATATTCTTGGCCTATTTCCACCCGCATCTGGGCAGAGAAAATTCCTCCTTGTGGTAATTGACTACTTCACAAAGTAGGTCGAAGCCGAACCACTGGCCCAAATCACGGAGAGCAAGGTTGAGAATTTTATCAAAAACTCCATCATATTTCAGTTCAAGATTTCATATGCAATAATCACTGACAATGGGAGGCAGTTCGATAATTCGAAGTTTAAAGACTTATGTGCTCGGTACCATGTACAACATAGGCCGACTTCCGTTGCCCACCCACAGTCCAATGGAGAAGCTGAAGTAACTAATCGAACCATTCTCCATGGTCTGAAGACGAGGTTGAATGCTGCCAAAGGACTTTGGGCAGAAGAGTTGACCTCCATCCTCTGGGCATATAGAACAACCCCGAGAACAGTCATCGGTGAGTCTCCGTTCAACCTGGCATACGGTATCAAAGCCGTTCTTCCTATCGAAGTCTCCCTCCAATCTCTAAGAATCGATAAATATGAAGAGCCTGAAAACTCTGATCATAAAAGAGTTGACCTGGATCTGTTATCGAGCACTAGGCTTCAGGCCCAAATGAAAATGGTGACATACTAGCAAAATGTCGCCAAGTATTACAATTCCAAAGTAAAGGAGCAAATTTTCGATACAGTTCCATGGTGCTACGAAGGGCAGAAGTGTCCAGGCCAATAGAATAGGATAAGCTTTCCCCTAACTGGAAAGTCCATACCAAGTCGAAGAAGTCATACATCCAGGAACATATCAACTCAGGATCCTAGATAGTAAAATTCTATCCCGGCCGTGGAATGTACAAAACTTTCGTAAATACTATCAATAAACAGGCCCCTAAATCTTTCATAAATTTGTCCAACTCTGAATGGTCCGTTGCATCAACTGAATGACAACAGCTTGAATAGCACGATCTAAGGAATCGGTCAACAGTGCAAAGGAGAGTATGATCCGCTCACCTTATCGGTATGCCCGACGAGCACAACAGATGGCCCAATCAGGCTATCAAAATGATCAAAGGCATAGGGACAATTCACATAACCTACCCTACGAAAAAATCGAAAACATGCTAGGGTGGGCCTAATCAGCCTACCTTTACACCAAAGAAGGTGCAGGGATGGTTTCTATAGCTTACCCTACGGTATGTCCGAAGACGCACCGGGGCAGGCCTAAATAGCACCTTGATCATGACAGGAATGTACAGGGATGGCTTAGACGTCCTACCCTATGGTAAATCAAAAAATGTGCTAAAGTGAACCTATATTACTCATCTTGTCAACAGTAAACACTTGATGGGATGGCCCAGCCGATCTCACATGTCTTCACAGATCCTAAATGTTTTGGAAAATTTACACCTTCGACATATATAGTACGACAAGTCACAAAAGAAGTGTGGAAGAAGTTGAAAACTTCATTTCATTTTTGAATTTTTACAAAAAAAAAAGGAGAAAAGAAGACAAGGAGCATTGCAAATAAGGGGGAAGGTAGATTCAGTGATCACCAGCCGGCCCTTTCCCATGCCGGTGGGAGGCATCAAAGCCCTGGAAGGAGGATGGAGAGGCTTCGGTGTTTCCTTCGGAGTCTAACTCCGACTCCTCTTCAAAGTTGGAATCAATTCATGACCAGGGAATAGGACAGAAGACCTGATGTTTTGCAAGCCCTTCAAATGGAAGAACTTGAAAGTCTTGTCATGATGCTCTCGAAACCCCCGGTGGTACAAATCCAGGACTGCCTCTGCAACTTCATCCTTGTAGGTGGAACCACGAAGTCCGAGATGGCCTCCGCCAACCTCTTTCTAGACTGCACCTCTGCAACGGTGACCTCAACCCGTGCCTTGGCCTCCACCAGGTGGGCCTCCAAGATTCGGATTTTCCTCTCCAGGCGAGCAATGACCCCTGTGGGTCATCGTTATCACCTCTCCGAGGAGCCATAGAGTTGGGTTCCCCCTCAGATAGGGCCTCGGAGGCCCTTTCATTGTCCCCTTCTTAAGTTCGGAAATGCTGAACTTTATTCTGCTGGGACGCTGGAGAAAGAAGGAAAACTTCCAAAATGGAGTCTAAAATTGCGATGGCCTTTGACAGGGGGAGATAGGGCCCTATTTATAAGGACCTTACACCAATGAATGGCTGCAGTGAAACGTGCTCCATGCCCTTTCCCAGATGCACCAAAAGATGCCACGTGTTGAAGTGATGCCTCGAAACTCCAGGTGACCACTTGGGAGTGGTATGATCGTCCATAACTGCTCTTGGTGATGGCAACCACCGACACTTCAAATCTAGAATAATCTTCATCGTACGGTGATGGCATTAATGGCTCCCTTTCGAAAAGGAAGGATATGACAGCACCTGGGGTGCATGGGGATGCGACTGTTCAAATATCGACACACTCAACATGGGCAATGAGAACCATAATCAATGTTCCTTAATCAATGGTCAAC
Organism: Areca catechu; assembly: GCA_021397845.1. Taxonomy (NCBI): domain Eukaryota; kingdom Viridiplantae; phylum Streptophyta; class Magnoliopsida; order Arecales; family Arecaceae; genus Areca; species Areca catechu. The sequence goes on from CM038041.1 coordinate 54,373,226, forward strand.
AGGAAAATGACACCTATCTGTCATGTCCATTCCTAGACAACGTATTAATTATGAAGGAAGACTGACGTCAACCTGGCTTGATCATGGTCAGTCATCGGCAATGGCATTCTGATTTTTCTTCAGAACTCATCTTCGATGCCAGCCACGAACCAAACAATCGTTGGCTTCGGCCCCTGGGCCAAAAAGGAGAAAGAGCAATGTAATTCAAGTCATCACCAAAGCCAGCAACTTTATTTAAACCATATTCAAAAACATGACATAACATGTACAAAAAGGAGAAAGCCACTTGGAAATTCAAAAGAGTTCGTTAGTTACATTTCAGAGGAAAGTAAGGAAGAGATATAACGTCTAAAGCTACACAAATCCCTAGGCATCAGCTGGAAGAGACTGGCATCATAAGATTGGAGTAGTCTGTCAATTTGCACAGAGAGAGTTTTCTCGACTTGGGTTAAGTCCAAAGGGTCTTTAACCTGGACCCCCGCCTCAGCTTGGACTCCCTCTCGGGTCGAGATCAGAATTACATTCAAGTCTTCGGCTGCGACAGGAGCTTTTTCCCCCAAGCTTGGCACCTTTTTAGCCTCTTCGACCTGGGTTGAAATTATGTTGGGAGCCTCGACCATGATTGGGATCTCCTCCCTTGGACTTGACATCCCTCCGATTTCCTCTATGGCCTTGGCTCCCTCCTCTTCTTCTTCTGTAATGCGAAAGCAAGGACAACAGAAAGATCAATGTGTTAGGAAAAACCCCACTGACCTTGGCAAGTCCGTCGTTTAAACCATGCTGGTAGCTGTATAAGGTCGCCTCATTCATTTCCTGTTGGAACTGTGAGGACATCCTAAAATCTACTACAGCTCTACCCGCCAGCTCTTTCTGGACTTCAGACTCTCTCCTAGCTACCTCAGACTCCAAGGTTGCCTCTCCGACCCTTAAAGATGCCTTTCTAGCTCTTAAGGATGCCTCTTCAACCCTCCTGGTTGCCTCCTCAACTGCCTTGGTCAGGTCTTCCATCTTTTCCTGATTCTCCTTGATGGTTGTTCCAAGGAATGACATGTTTTCTACTCTTCCTCAACTCTGCCCCTTGCCCCGCGATTGTCAAGTGGCGCTCTTCAGCTCACTCCTGAGGCCACGAACTTCAGCATCCGCATGGGCAAGACGATTCTCCATAGACTGCTTCAATTCTTCTGCCATCTCTTTTTTAGCCCTGGCTGTATGGAGCTCTTCCTTAAGACCATGGATGAGGCTATCGACATTCCTTAGGCCTCCTCCATGATGGTGATGTCGTAAACCAATTGCATCGACAAAGCGAGGTTATGGACCGAACAACCCTCTGGGTAAAGAAAAAATGATGAGGATCGACTTTGCAGGGAGGAAAAGGTAGGTCGGATATTCTGGTGAGGCTTTGACCTCGGATAACTACCAAATCATGAGGCAGCAATGTATTCTTTAGTGCCACCTAGCCACGGCGAGGACCAATAGTCCCCCCATAGGGGGCTTTGAAGAGTCCGCGAGACAGCTCCCAGCTAGAGAAGCCTCCCGAATGGGCTCCCTCTCGGCTTGCAGTGCCTCGCCCCTATCCACCGCAGGGGGCAAGGCAGTGGCACATCAGCCACCGGAGTGGACTCTTCTTGTATGAACTGGAGAGATAACCACTGGCAAAGATTCAACTACTGAGGCCCTATTGGGCCTCCATCATTGACACCACATCCCTCCCAGAGGTTCTCTAGAGGACAAAGTGCTCCTACTCCTCTCAGGATCATCCCTTCGAGCCTTCTTTCGAATCGCCGACCTTGAAGGAGGGGCCTGAGCTATCCTCTTCTTAGAAGATTGACGAAGCCAGCTCAAGTTAGGCTTCATTCCGCCGCCTACAAATAGAAAAATCCCTCTGAGTCGACTGAATTACAACAAGAATGAAAGAGAAGAGGTAAAGATTTTCACCATTTATACCTAACACAGGAAACTCACTGATCCCTGCAAGATGGAGATTCCTCTCCTCCAACAACTTGCAGATAGGAACGACCTTCGAATCAGTCAGTAAGTCATAATTGGACTTATCAGCCACCAAAACCTTTTTCCTATCATTGGTGGCTAAACGCGGCTCCTTCCAATCGCTATTGTAACCCCACAGTTCAATAGACGACATAAAAATGAAGATAGGTTTCAACCCATGGGTGATGCTGGGCATAACCTTGATGATCTTGTGACCAGGTCGAGGGCCGATCACCCACCATCCGCTACCATGGAAATCCCTCTTAAGAACAAAAAGGGTAGTAAACAAATTGGTCCCGGGGTTTACATTAGCTATGTGACACTGGACCAAAAATCCATAGATGTTCCGAATGCTATTCGAAGTCAACTACGCAGGCACTACTTGGTACAGGTGAAAGATTTTGATGAAGAAAGGATGCAGGGAAAATCGAAGGCCAGCATTCAAATGGTCTTCGTACATGGCCAAACATCCAGCAGGAGGTTTGTTCACCCATTCCTTATATGTGGGAAGGATTATAGGAAACCCTTCGGGAATGTGATAGCGTTCTCGAAGATGAGCAACATTTTTTGGTAAAATGGAGCTGGGAACTAACTCCGGACTCACTACATCATCGGCCCCGAAGGCTCGACTTTTTCTCTTTGGCTTCCTGCAGACTCGGCCATGATAAAAGAGTGAGGCAAAGAAGTAGAAGGAAGATTCTACCTACATAAGGGACTGATGGCCAAGAATATGAAAACCTGGGCCAAAACTGAAAGTATGAGGTTGAAGAAGCTTCCTCAATCGGACCTTTTCTCCTTCTCAAAATGAGATGAAAAAGCTCCAAGGCAACATCTCGATAAATGGAACCATCTTCATAAACCTGCAACGGATGCTCGAGATAGCTGCGCAACCCCAAAATAGCCCTAAGCTGATTTGACATGGAATAGATCAAAGGTCATAATCCATATAAATCAATAGCCAAGATGGAGCGCACTCATCATCCAAGGGGTGGGGTGGGACCACGACCTCTGCTTAAATCCCAACCAAAAGATTGGTTGAACCATCATGCAACAGAAAAAGGAGAGACAGTCCCTGGTCCGCCCACTCCTTTTTCACCCCTCAATCAGGGAATGATAGCTATCAATCGCCTGATTTTCGAATCAGCTGGCAGTTATGACGGTCAAATCAAAGATTTTGTAATCATCCACTATACCAACCCTCAGGAGGAAAATGACAAACCAGTAATACTGTCACTCTTTGAGGCAAATCTTTGCTTCGAAAACTGAGAGTAGGGGGGTAACTATTGGGATATGTCGGTCCAAGTACGAGCCAGCCACTGGTTCAACCGTCGAAGACATTTCTTTCGAATCGTAAACTTCAAACCAAGGTATTCGAAAAAAACCAGGCAACCAAGGGCAAGCCAAAACTCTTAACGAGCCTACGGTCCCTGAAGATAAGGTCCTCAGCTTGGATCGAGGAGTGACCTTCACTGACTCCCGAAGACACGGTCTTTGGTTTATGTCGAAGATATAGTCTTCAGCCTACATCAAAGATCAAGTCCTCGATCTATGCCGAAGACATCACCGATATGTCTCGAAAGGGTTCGAGGATGAAGACATTCCCTGATTCAATTATAGAAATCTCCCTAAAAGGGAAGTCTGAAGATGGACTCTCGATCTATCTCAAGTCTCTACGAACACGATAAGCAACGATTATCATCGACTATCTCCGGAACATAATCATGGTGCATAACTCCAATGGCAATGCCTCCGGTTTGGCTGCCAGAATCATTTAATAACTATCCATGATTGCAAATTATGGGAAAGGAACTAATTCCCCCATCGTAACCCCTAGAGGAAGAACAGAACTGTAGGCTGGACAACTCCTTATAAATAACGGTAAGAGGGAATGCTCCAAAAAGAAGAAAAAAGGTACAAGATACTCCTGAAAATCTCGGAGTCTTTCCCTTCTCCATCTGATCCTCTCAGAATCTTTCCCATTCTGTGGCTGGAGCCCATCTCTAACTTAGGCATCGGAGTGTTCCCCGTCGAAATAATTTTGGCCAAGGATTTGTTTTGCAGGTGAATCAGGGAGCGGGCCTGTGATCCAATAGCTCCTCGATCGAAAAAGGGACTTTATGCCAACATGCCATCTTCTTCTAATCAATTTTATTTCTTAATTTATTTTAGTTGAGATCGATCCGATGAACGGCGATCATGTTTGGATTGGAACCTTCAGAGTTGAAGGCAGGTTTGGCTACAAGAATCCTCTCTCAAAATGAGGAAAGATCCTGGAACCAAAGCCAAAGAGAAGGAATGGGGAGATTTGGAATTTCAAACTTGAAAGCTGAGAGCAAGGAGCCGGACGGGGTTTCTTGAATCTATCAGGATCCGAGCAGAGCAAAACCCTAGAAATCGAAATCCTGTCCTCCTCCTCGACCACAAGGGTGTCTGCACAGAGAAGAGTCGGGAAGAAGAAACATACCTAATCTATCTAGGCTCTGATACCAAGTTAATGCAGGACAGAGCAAGGGAGGATCATTGGTGAGCATAGGAGTCACCAGGGGATTAGGGCTTGCACTCAAGAACAAGGAACCAGGGCATCACACCAACTCCAATCTGGAGAAAAACACTCAGACAAAATAACTTTCAACTTTAGTTTGTATTCATGAGAAAAAAGATAATTCATACAAGAGGGAGGGGTGGTATTTATAGATTCATCCCAGGGTACATAACTTGAGGGCTAAGAAACTCTGACTTGTGGGCCAAGAAACCCTGGTGGACTTGGTCAACATGGACCTGTCTTGGACTGGAGCTCTCTCTTGTGGGCTTGGAGGCATGAAAGGGCCTAGGTGCATGAAGGCCAGCTCTGGTTGGGGGGCCTGGTGAATCTTCTGGCTGCGAACTCTCCTCTTGTATATGACCTGAATGACTTGATCGGACCTGACTGAACTAAAATGACTCACAAGACTAAAGGGACTTAACTGACTTACTTCAGTACACGACTCAAGTAACTTAGGACTAATGGATTCAAATAAAATAAAATAAAATAGACTCTCGATCTCCATCACCTTAGGATCTCAATTGATCCAGGATCGGTCCTTTGGGGTCATGGGCATTGATCACCTTAGGGCTCTGACCGATTTGGGTGTGGTCACTTATAGCCAAGGGCATTGAAGCACCATAGGACCTTAACAATCTAGGGTCAGTCCTTGGGGGTCATGGACATTGATTGCCTTAGGGCTCTAACTGATCCGAGGTCGGTCATATGGAGTCGAGGCATTGAGATACCTTAGGACCCTGATCGATTTGGGGTCAGTCCTTTGGGGTTATAGGTGTTGATCACCTTAGAGATCTAACCAATCCAAGGTTAGTCACTTTGAGTCAAGGTCATTGAGGCACCTTAGGACCTTATCGATCTGGGGTCGGTCCTTTAGGATCATGGACATTGGTTGCATTAGAGCTCTGATCGATCCATGGTCAATCACTTGGAGCCCGAGGCATTGAGGAGCCTTGGGACCCTGACCAATCTAGGATTAGTCCTTTGGGATAATAGGCATTGATCATCCTAGTGCTCTGATCGATCTAGGGTTGGTCACTTAGAACTAGGGCATTGGGGCACTATAGGACCCTAATTAATCTAGGGTCAGTCTTGTGGAGTCATGGGCATTGATCCCCTTAGGACTATGACTAATCTAGGGTTAGTCACTTAGAGTTATGGGCATTGAGGTGCCCTAGTACCTGATCGATCCGAGATTAGTCCTTTGGGATCATGGGCATTGATTGCCTTAGGGCGCTGACTGATCCCGAATCAGTTACTTGGGGTTAGGGATGTTGAGGCACCTTAGGACCCTGACTGATATGGGGTCGATCCTTTGGGGTCATGGGCATTGCCTTAGGGCTCTGATCGATCCAAGGTTAGTCACTTGGAGCTGGGAAATTGAGGTGCCTTAAGACCAAGATCGATCTATGGTCGATCCTTTGGGATCATGAGTATTGATTGTGGTGGGGACACCAGGATCAGACACAATCACTGGATCCCATATGGTTTACTTAGTCATGTGTCAAAGTTTTGAAAGTTTTGTAATTGAGTCTGTAATAAGTTGAGGTTAGTTGATTTGTTTCAACCCTTAACCTAGTCAGTATTTTGAGTCTTGTACATCAATTATGAGTCCAATATAAGCCCAATTTTTGTACAAGAGAAGAGATCACCCTATTTTGAAGTTCCACCAGGCCACATCCAGGAGTCAGAGGCCACTACATCAGCCCATTGGATTTTGTGTGACAACCCAGGATCCAAGATGCTTCCAGAAATCCTGATTCTTTCTAGATGTCCTCCAGATGCCCAGATTCCTTCCCAGATGCCAGAGCATATTTCTAAACCAGGGCATCCATGATTCCAGAGGACCATTGCATCCCAACCCAAGAAATCAAGCCCAGGCGCCAATCCCAAGCCCTAAAAAAGCAAGATTCCATGAAATATTCTTACTACCAGGCTACCCCACCCCAGCTTCTAGGAGGCCCAAGCCTATGCACCAAGCCCCTTAGGGCTGGCCCCTTGCTGCTCCTAGAAATCCAACATGCCCCCTAGGCATCCTTGAAGTGTTGACCAAGTCCAAGAGGTGTCCTTGAGTGGAATAATCAAAGCATGAAGGGAGAAGGAGAAGACTAGGTCAAATCCTAACCTAGTTGGGACTTATGCTCCTAATTATTTTAAGATTTATTTTTCTAACCTAGCTAGGAGAGGACTTGTAACCCAAGTATGTAACCCTAGTTAGAGGGCATAGGAACTCTATAAATATCCCACCCCTCTCCCTCTTGTAATCAACTTTTATTCATGATATCAAAATCCTAGTAAATTTATTTGAGCCAGCGAGCTTGTGGTAAATTTATGCTTGGCCGAGTTCCTTGCTACCCTAGCATCCTTCCATGCCCTAACTCACTGCCATCCAAGCCTTCACACATCCAAGAAAGAGTGCCCTAGGCCACCAAGCAAGGAGATCTTCAACAAGCTTCAAACAGCCTAGCTTCTAAATCCTAACCTAGTTTGATTGACCCTTAACATTTTGCAGGATCCCCGAGGTGTTTCACCAGGAGGCTTTCCTTGTCTCCAGGACCGCCCAAATTAGCCATCTAATCAAGGGAACCGAGCTTCATCTTTCAGGCTCCAATCAGAGTGCTGTGTGATATCTTCATCAAAGATTTTTCAAATCACTGATTGGTAACATCCTTTCCTTCTTTTAATTTTTGATTTGATGAAAATGAGCTATCCTAATCCGAGAGTTTCTCAATTCTCGGATCTTGGAATTTATTTTTTTGCATGAGTTTGCCTGCGATACGATGATTCTTTGCATTGCTATTCCTTATGCTAGTTCTTACTTAATTTTAGAAATCTAGCCTGCAAATTAAATTATAAAAAAATAGTTTACTATTTTTTTGCATATTTAGTAATTCTTAAAGTCATCCCGCATCAGATTGCCTTAGGACTTTGACCAATCTAGGGTCGGTCACTTAGAGCTAAGGAAATTGAGGTACCTTAGAATCCTGATCAATCCAGGACTGATCCTTTAAGGTCATGGACATTGATCGCCTTAGGGCTCTGACTAATCCAAGGTTGGTCACTTGGAGCTAGGGGCATTGAGGTGCCTTAGGACCTTGACCAATTTGCTCTTTTGGGGTCATGGGGATTGATTATCTTAGGGCTCTAACTGATTCGTGGACGTTCACTTGGAGACAGGGGTGTTGAGATGCCTTAGGACCCTGACTAATTTAGGGTTGGTCCTTTAGGATCATAAGCATTGATCACCTTAAGGCTCTGATTGATCCAAGATCAATCACTTGGAGCCAGGGACATTGAGGTGCCTTAGGACCTTAACTGATCTGGGGTCGATCCTTTGGGGTCATGGGCATTGATTGCATCAGGGCTCTAATCAATTCAGGATCATCACTTGGAGCTAAGGACATCCATCCTTAGAGCACTCTGACATGCTACTTATCTGGTGGATGCCTTAATGTTTTCCCTTTCCAAGAATGTCTAATGGCTGATAAATGCTATATGTCATGGAATTTGATTTGTAGGAAGTTTGATTAGGCGATCTCAAGAAGGGTGTCTAAGGCACTATTTCTAGGATGTAATGTTAATGCTAGTTTTTACCATCTCGACTTCTCTTCTTGGTACTATTTGGTTCTCAATAGGATGACATCCAGCATGCACCGGTTGGACAAGTGGGCAGCTAGGTTCCTCTCGATTTCTTTATAAATAGGGGAAGAGACAACAGGAACTCCATGATACTTTCCTACTATCCAAAATGCATGTGGGGTGGTTGTAACTTGGCTCTTGGAGTGGGCACTAGAGGGCAGGGTTCCCTCTCTTAATGGAGGTGTTTTCTCTAGGAGGACCATTTTGCAGGCAAGCCAATGTATGCCCTCCTTGGGATGGGGGTATCGGGAATGGCCAACATTTTATAGCCAGTTGGTGGACTTAACGGTCGGTGCTCTAGCTGTGTCACTGCAGCTACAATCGGTCGATAGACTTAATGAGAGGAAGAGGGTTCAGGCTACACCTACCATCATCCAAGCCTTCCTTAGGGGATGCCTGTGCCTCAACGAAAAGGTAGATGGCAAGCCTGCACCTCGCATAGCAAGTAGGAGTATTTGCCCAAGAGTAAGTGGTGGGCTATCTCCCAACTTCTCAGTTGGCTTCCTTGACTCATCAACTCCCTACCAGGCTACACCTACCATCATCCAAGCCTAGTGTGTGCTCTTCATCACACTAGGTCCATTTGAAGGAAAGCCATGCTCATATTTCAGGTCACCCTCACCTTCACTAGGTATCTCCTACGGTGCACTTGGCTGCTTTCAGGGCATGTAGGGGCCATCCTTCACTTTATAGAAGAGCTCGAAAGCTCCAAAGTCCTCTAGTTCTTTAACAAGCATGGCCAGTTTTCCTGTACTTTAGAAGGAACTAGGGAGCAATGTAATCTAGCTATAGCATGTGTAGTCAAAACATGCTAATGAGAATGAAAATTCTTCATATATGTACCTTTTGTATCATTATTTGTTTTCTATGTTTTGCATTTTGGGTTGCTTGATCACATTTTTCACTCTCTATAATTTGACAGAGGTTTGTTAAAGTTTTTATGGGAGTTCAATTGAGGCATATTACTGACCGTGACCCTTATCCAAGCTTTGAATTCCAAAACTAGGTTTTTCATCTAATGGATTCTCAAACTTCCATCATGAAGTCTCCATCCGATGAGCCTTCAAACCTTTAATCAGGAGCCCTTGTCCGATCAGCCCTTGAACCCTCAATCGGATGCCCTTGTTTGATTGGAAATTTCTATCTGATGGGCCTTCATGTGAGGGTTCACTTGGTCCACAAAGGCATAACTGTTTGAGTTTTCATCAGGGGTCTTTCCATTATTAACTAGTAAAAGATAGTTATTAGAAAGAGATGAATTTTTATTCATTAAGCGGCCACATTACTCATAATATATCCATATTGATTGAGTTCTAGGTATGGAGTATAGAAGTTCCATCAAGTTGCTTTAGCTAGTAGGTCCCTGTCCTAATGATCTCTTCCACTTGATAGGGTCCTTCCTAATTTAGTGAGAGCTTGCTCCTCTAGCATGGTTGGGAGACCTCTACTCAATGTAACACTAGATCACCAACCTTGAAGGTCCTGTCTCGGACTTTAGAATTGAAGTAGCGGGTGACCTTATGCTAGTATGCCACAATCCTGATGTATGCTTTTCTCAAGTATCATCTAGCAGATCCAAATCAGTGAGCCACTTCTCTAAGTTGGTCTATTTGTTGAAGTACATGACCCACATTGAGGGAATTCCAAGCTCGATGGGAATTATTGCTTCAATCCTAAAGGCCAGGTTGAAGAGTGTTTTCCCTGTTGGAAATCTTGGCATTATTCGGTATACCCAAAGTACATGGTGGAGTTCACCCGCCCATAACCATTTAGCTTTGCTGAGCCTCTTCTTGATCCCTTGGAGGATGGCTCAGTTAGTGACTTCCACTTCTCTGATAGCTTGGGGATGCACCACTGAAGTAAGGTGGCATGAAATACCTTGGTCTTCATAGAATTCCTGAAATCTAGTATCAATGAATTATCATCCATTATCTATGGTCAGCACCCAGGGGATTCCAAAATGGTAGATTATAGCCCTCCATATGAAATTGATCACCTTAAATTTGGTGATGCAGGCAAGTATCTCTTTCTCCACCCACTTTATAAAGTATTCCACTATGATGAGCAAAAAATCTTTGCTACCCTGAGGTAGGTGGGAATGGGTCAAGAATATCCATCCCCTATTGTGTGAAAGGCCATGGAGCACATATAAAAGTGATCAACATAGACAATAGTCACTAGATGTTTGAATTCCTTTGGTAAGCATCACACTACATAACAAAATTCTTTGCATCTTGTCGGAGTAGCTTGCATGCTAGCACCTTTTTTCCAGCATGATTACCATAGATCCCCTTCATGAACTTCTCTTAGTGCATACTCGGTCTTGGATGGGCACAAACATCTAAGGAGTGGCAAGGAGAATGATCTCTTATAGAGCTTTCATTCATGTACCAAATATTTGGAGGGTTGATGTTTTATCTTGTGGGCTTCTTTTTGATCTGTAAGAAGCTTGCCATTTTCTAAAAAGTCAATCAATATATCGATCTAGTATGGCTCATTGTCTATTTGAATTATTTCTGATGATTCCTCAATAGTCTGTTTTTTGACTCTTTGGAAATGGGATCCTTTAGGAAGTGCTATTGGTATGGTGGTAATGACCTTGGCCAGTGAATTAGATTGAGAGTTTTTCTCTTTGAGAATTTGTTCGATCTCAAAGTTATTAAAGGCATGGTTCAACTCTTTAACCTTCTAGAGGTATTTCACCAAATTTTTTTCTCGGGCCACATAGTCATTTTTGATGTGTCCAATGACCACTTAAGAGTCATTGAAAATTTTTAGATTTCACACCTCCAATTCTTTGGCTACATGAGCCCTGCGATTATGGCTTCATACTCAGCTTCATTATTTATTGTTGGGAACTCCAAATGTATCCAAATGCAGGGCATGCTTGGAAATTGATTTATGAAGAATTCAAAGGCTTGGCCTCTTTTGGTTTAATCAACTTATTAGGGATAATGCATTCAACCGAGAAATCAACTAATATATGGGTTTTGAGAAATGATCGAGGCTAAAATTTAATGTCAAACTTGGAAAGCTGGACTGCCCACTTGGTGATGTGTCGAGCCATATCAGGCTGATGAAGGATACTTTTGATAGGCTGATCGGTTAGGAGGGTGATGGTATGAGTTTGAAAATATGGTGGGAGCTTTCGAGCAATAATGAGGAGCGCATAGATTAGCTTTTCTAATTGGAGTATCGGGTCTCTGCGTCCTTTAAGATCTAGGCTGATATAGTAGATAGGTTTTTAGACTTTGTCTTTTCTCCTAGATCATCATAGCTCTCATTATTATAGGGTAGGCCACTAAACATAAAAATGGTGGGGACACCAGAGGCACCAGAATAAGACAGAGGCTTCTCAACCCTCTGTGGATCACTTAGTTACATTCAAGTCCATTGTAATAAAGCTTAGTTCATCTAAGTTGTCTTTACTTGAGTCTGTATTAGTCAGCTCATGTTGAGCTAGTTCAGTCCAGTGCTAGTCATCTCATGTTGAGCTAATTTTATTTTTTTGAGTCCTGTCCAAGTATACTGAAGACTCAAGACTATATCATACAAGTAAAGACCAAGTCCAACCAGTTTGAAGATATGGAAATGAAGCCCAAGTCCAACCCAACCTGAAGATTTGAAGACCTCAGGAGGAGAAATCATAAACCCTGAAACCTGGACTGTAGCTGGAAGCCAATTGGGCCAGTCTAGGCCCAGGAGAGGAGCTAGGGCGCCATAGGCTTATGGTGACCCTCCCCTTGGTCAGCCACTTAAAGTCACCTCTCTTGGCCGACCAAGGCAAGGAGAGGGAGAGTGATTGTAGGGATTTTTTCTACCCTGGGTTTCCTTATTTTCTAGCTAGGGTTTGGGTGGGAGTAGAATCCTAGGTAAATACTATTGTACCCTTACTTGGAACCCAAGACTAAGAGTCTATTTAAAAGACCCTAGTCTCTTGTATGAGAAGTTAATTTTGATATATGAAATACTCTTGATTCTCCAATTACTATGTGCCTCCCTGCTATGTGCATTAAGGGATCTTGTATGAGCCAGAAGTCCTGCCGAAGTGCTGCCTGAAGAAACCTTCTTCCAAGCCTCTCTTCCAACATGCTCTTGCTACCATTTTCTGAAATTATTCTTGTTTCCAGCCTTTGTTTTTCTCACCCTTGACAGTTGTTTGCAGGTCCTCGAGTTCCTACGAATCCAACGACTCCAACCAGGCCACAATCGGACCACCGAGCAGAAAGCCTGGAATCGCGGGCCTCTGGCTTGATTTTCCAGGCCGCATCCTTCGAGGAACGAGTGATCTCTTTGCTGCGATCTTTATCAGGTACATCAAACGTTGCCAAGTACACCCCTCTGCCACCAGTAGTTTTATTATAGATGAACTGGCCCTAACCGAGGCTTCTTAGTCTCGGCGATCCTCTTTTACTGCTTTCTTAGGTCCTAATCTGCATGCATAGCTTCTAAAATTCATATAGAACTCTCTACGTCTTATTTTGATCTGATATTCAAGATTTAACCACCTCACCCCACATATAAAATATATAAAAATAATTGCTTGCATATTAGTTCCGCATCAAAAAATAAGCTCATCACCAAGGTCTGGCTTTCCCAGTAGTGGTAAAGAGCTGAGATAGCTTTTGAGGTCTTCACATGCCCTTTGGACATGTGAAGAAAAGAAGGTAGTGCTCGACGAATCTAGCGACAGCTATTTAAGGCTGTGATCCTTTCGGTAAGGCATTGGACATCTTTGATTGTTCTTGGGGGAGTCATGCTGCATATGGCCTTGATCTTTTCTAGATTAGTTTCCACCCCTCAATTAGAAACTATAAAGACAAGAAACTTGCTAGAGGCTATCCTAAAAGTGTATTTGGTGGGATTCAACTTTATTTGGTACTTTCAAAGGGTGATAAAGGCTTCATGGAAGGCTTAATGTGGGTTCCCACCACCTTGCTTTTGACAAGTATGTCATCGACATATACCTGTTATGCCCGAGCTAGTCTTTAAAGACTTTATTTAATAGGTGCTAATAAGTGGCACCTACATTTTAAAAACCAAATGGCATAACCTTGTAACAAAAAAGCCCCAGGTTAGTAATAAAAGCAATTTTTTCTTCATTTTCAAAGCTATCCTGATTTGGTTGTAACAAGAGAAAGCATCCATAAAGCTAAGGAGGTCATGGCTTGAAGTGGCATCCACCATTTGATCAATCCTTAGGAGGGGATAGCTATCTTTTGGACATGCTTGATTGAGATTGATGAAATCAATACATATTTACCATTCACCTTCTTCACCATGACTATATTTAAAATCAATTTAAGGTAGGTGGCTTCTCTAATTAAGCTGATGTGGAGCAATTTGATGACCTCTTTGGTAATTGCCCTCTAGCATTTAGGTGTGAAACTATGTTTCTTTTGCTTAATGGGTCGATGTTCCAGGTCCACTTTCAGATGGTGCACCATCATCGAGAGATTGATGCCAAGCATGTCTTCTATTGTCCATGAAAAAACATTAGTATTTTCCTATGAAAATAAGGTTAATTGGTTTTTGGTTACTTAATTTAGGTTAGCATCGATTCAGACTATATGCTTCGGATTCCCATCTGCTAGGGAAATAGAAATAAGGTCTTGAATAGGTTCTCCCCATTGTATGGCTAGGTTACCTCATCACTTGCATCCAGCCCTTCTATTGGGTAGGCATCTAGTGTCCTGGCCCCATGTAGTGCAATGTGATTGTAGTGATGCACCAGGATTTGGTCCCCGCATATCTCTCTAACCACATACACCATCAAAAACTTGATTGTTAGACAATAGCTAGTTATGACTACTTGAAAAGCTTTAAGACTAGGCCATCCGAAGATGGCATTGTAGGTCGATGGCACTCGAACAACAAGGAAGCCCACTAGAGTAATGGATTGAGAGGGTAGTATCCCATTCTTATGGTCAAGGTGATCATTCCCTCTACCTAGATTGTATCCCTCATGAATCCAACTAGGGGAGAGTCAACTTGAATTAGCTGATCGGGGGATATCCCCATTTTTATGAGAGAATTATAATACAAAACATCGACTGAACTTCCATTACTGATGAGAATGCAATATGTATCATAGTTTTCTATATTCAAAGTTACAACAATCACATCATTGTGCAGAAACTGGACTCCCTGATTGGCCTCTTTAGTAAAGGTTATTGGCATAGCTCGCCTTCTTGCTTGGCTGCTCTTCATCAAGGTGATGGCACCTCCCAATGTTGGTGCCAACAAGCCCAGATGGGGGCAGATCACCTCCTTTTGGAGGTGGAGGCTATGGTAGTGGTTGTGGCTCGACTAGCCTAAGTGATCTTGGTTGATCTCTTTGCTCTCTATGATATCGGATGAAGTGATATAAATGGCCCCACCTAATGAGCTCCTCAATCTCATCTCAAAGTTGAATGAACTCTTTAGTGTCATGGCCTTGGTCCTAGTGGTATAAATAGAACTTGTTTGGGTTTCTTCTATTTGGTAGGATCTGTGGCTTCCAAGCCTTCTGAGTTTGTCCTTTAATCTCCATCAGCATTTTTTCCTTAGTACATTCAATGGTGTGTATGTGTAGAACTTCTTTGGTGGTGATACTTGGTAGGATTTCTTAAAAGGGCTCTTGGGTCAGCAATCGTTGAAAACTTTGATTTTCCTTTACAATGACCTAGAGTGCGGTCAGATCCTTTCATCCCACCTTGGGGATTATTTTTGAACGACATGGATTCATTGGCCACCCCTAGCATAGAAGTGGTGGGAGTTTTCTCCTTTGCAAATGCATCTTCTATCTGAGCGTACTTCTAAACCCGAGCTAACATGTCTGCAAAGTTCCTTGGATAGGTCTTGGTTAATGACCTCTTAAGGTTATTCTTTGCCACTCATCAAGGTTGAGATGGTGACAAACTGGTCCAAGTTATGGACCTCTAAAGTAGCCTCATTGAAATGGCTAACAAAGGGCTTGGACTATTTCTCGTTCTCTTTGTCTAAGGTGTTGAGATAATTTGATTGCCTTTGCTATTTTTGACTACTAACAAAGTCGTCTATAAAAGACTAGCTTTGCTGCTTGAAGGAGTGCATTGAACTTGGTATCAGGTTTGAATACCAGTATCGAGTCGCTCCATTTAAGGTAGACAGGAATGCTTGGTAGTGAATGGGATCGGGTGCCCCATGAAGGAGCATTGTTGCTCAAAAACTGGCCAGATGATCGATGGGATCCCATCATAGCTCTCAAGTTGTAGGATTTTAAAATGCTGATGGAGTGCTACTTGCATAATCTAGATGTTGAAGGGTGGGTCATGGCTGAACTCATCATTATGCATTGAAAAAAGGTTATGGATCACTTCAATACACTGATTCAGCTCCTTAAGCTTCTGCTTGACTTTCGGATCCTAGATGATAGGGGCCTCTGATCGTTGAGGGAACCGTTGGCCTGGAGTGGAGTTATGCTCTGATTGGAGACTTCGAGGGCATCACCTCCTTGGCTTTAAGCTCTTGATATTGCAATGATGAGTGGCCCCCTTTGGGTCCCTAGGGGGAACCCATGACTATCCTGGTGGAGGTGGTGCTGCTTCAACCACCAAACAAGGATGAGCTGCTACTAGAGGTATTGTGGGCATCAGTTGCACTACAAGCTAAAAAGCCACAGGTGGAACTACCAGTGGAGGTTAAGTCATCGGAGGTGGCATAGGGGTGGCTTGAATGGCTTGAACTATTGCCACTAGGTTTTAAACTTGCATGAAGAGTAGGTTGAACTGCTTTGCATTGACCATCACCGTCTATGAGAGTGGCGAAGCTCTTGCTGGCATAGGTCGAAATTGGTCGTTTGCTTGACTATCCACCATCAATTCTACTAGCCGAGAGATAGCGGTGGTGGTGCGGTGAGACCCAGACTGATATGGGATGATCTAATCTAGGGGTGCAAAAGATGAGACTAATTTGGATTTTTTTAATTGCCAGCAAACTGAAACTATAACCAAAATTAGTTGCTTCAATTTTTTTTAATATTTGAGAAAGGGATTAAGCTATAATAAAATTTTTTAAAATAACACCAACAGGAGATCCTAAATTTAAAGATTAGGATCGTGGATAATTAAGAAACCATCGATAAGGTTAGGCTTAGCATAGGCAATTAATATATTAATCTAATAAAATTAAAGATTATGCTCACTACAAATACCAATTAAATATTTATTTAAAATCAAGAAAAGGTGCTCACAATCACGATCGTGGTCAAACTTGGAAGAGGAGGTGTTTAACTGAGTCTGATTAAGATCATAGTTGGATGGCGAGTCCATTCCGAAATCCATGGTAAGGGACTTGATCATGCTCCAAGGTATCAATCCTTGCATAAAATAATTATAGTCAACTAATTAATATAAAAATTAGTCTAATTAAATAAAACCCAAATCAACCCAAGAACTGAAGTCAGTTCTTAGGAGATGCTTTAAGGAACGTGCATGTTGCCCAGTAAGCAACCAAAGAGGGGGGTGAACTGGGTTTTAAAAACTTTTTCAAGTATGTGCCAATTCAGAAACTATTTAGGTGCTAGTGAATTACAAGTGTTTGTGTGCTATTTAAGAGTATGCAGTTGAAACAAGTAAGTAAATACAAGGTATTTACTTACATATAGTATATAGTAAGCAAGCACAAACATAATAGTACATAGTCTTTTGGTGTACACTAAAGCACCTACATCCACTCCCCAAAGTCTACTTGGATACTCCACTATAATCTTTTTTATTACAGCTGATTAGTTTTTTGGACTTACTAATCAAAACCTAACTTATTTTCACCGGGAACACAAGTCAAAAATTCCTTTAGTTTTACGGGGTAACCAAAAACCTAGTTGGTTTTGTAACTTAGGCTTACCAACAACCTCTTTTCGATGCGGGATGACTCTAAGAATGCTAAATATGCAGTAAAAGTAGTAAACTAATTTTTTTAGGATTTTTAGATTTAGGTTTAATGGCTAATGTCTCAAAGCAAAGTAAAGAACTAGCAGATATTCAGTAATTCTAAGAAATCATCATATCGCAGGCGAACTCATACAAACCAATGAAATAACCAGGATCCGAGAGTTGAGAAACTCTCGGTTTAGGATAGTTTATCTTCATCAAATTAGAAAATAAGAGAAGGGATGGTTTCTTACCAGTCAGAGATTAAATTTTAGTAGCAGAAGGGATCACTCGCACTTTGATCGGAGCTTAGAAGAAGAAGCCTCGATTTTCTTGAATCTGAAGGCTGATCTAGGCGGTCCTGGCAGCAAAAAAGGTCTCCTCAGGGGAGAGGAAGCACCTCGGGGATCTTGCAAGCATCAAAGGTTAATCAAAATAGCAAATAAAAATTAGAAAAGGAACTAGGTTTGAAGGGATTCAGGATTAGGGCTAAAAGCTAGCAATCGGGGAAGAAAGAGATCTTGGACTTGGATGGCATGAAGGACTCCTTTCCTTGGGCATGGCAGATCTCCAGGGACACCAAGGGATGCTAGGGCAGCAGGGTTTCAATCCAGGAATATAAGGAGAGCACTCAAAGAGAGAACCAAAACTCAAACTCAAGACAATTTTACAAAATTTCAGCAAGGTTTATTCATAAGAAAAAGATGATTACAAGAGGGGGAGGGGTGGGGTATTTATAGAGTTTCCTTGCCCTCACTAACCATGGTTACACTTAGGTTACAAGTCTTCTTCCAAATTAGAATACAAGTCCTTTCCTAGCTAGGTTAGAAAAATAAATCCCCATTAGGTTGGGAATTGACCTAGTCTTCTTCTTTTTCCTTCATGCTTTGACTATTCCACTCAAGGACACCACTTGGACTTGGTCAACACTTCAAGGATGCCTAGGAGGGTGTGTTGGGCTTCTAGGGGCAGCAAGGAGCTGGTCCAAAGGGGCTTGGGTGCATAGGTTTGGGCCTCTGGAAGATGGGGTGGCTGGGTAGCCTTGTAGCAGAAATATTCCATGGAATCTTGCTTCTTTAGGACTTGGGCTTGTCACATGGACTTGATTTCTTTGGGTTAGGATGTAGAGGGACCTCTGGAATTATGGATGCCCTAGTTTGGAAATATGCTCTGGCATCTAGACTTGAATCTGGGCATTTGAAGGGCATCTGGAAGGAATCAGGGTTTCTAGAAGCATCTTGTATCCTAGGTTGTCACACAAAATCCACTGGACTGATGTAGTGGCCTCTGACTCCTAGATGTGGCCTAGTGGAACTCCGAAATAGAGTAACCTCTTCTCTTGTATAAAAATTGAGCTCATACTAGACTCATAACTAATGTATAGGACTCAAAATAATGACTAGATTGAGGGTTGATACAAATCAAGTAACCTCAAATTATTACAGGACTCAATCTTAATTGAGCTTATACTAGACTCATAACTGATGTACAGGATTCAAAATAATGACTATGTTAAGGGTTGCAAATCAAGTAACCTCAACTTATTACAAGACTCAATCTTAATTGATTACAAAATTTGACACATGGCTAGGTAAACCAAACAGGGCCCAGTAATCTGTGTCTGATCCTGGTGCCCCCACCATCTTTGGTTTTGTCTCTTAGGCTAACCAAAACCCTCTTAGTTTTTTTCAAGGCTCACCAAAAATCATTGTTGGTTTTAACACATAGGTTCACCAACAAATCTCAACAAAAGATTCAAGTAGAATGTATGAAATACAAAAAGCTTTAAATAAAAGCAAATATCTCTTTGAAGCTCTTGGATGGCTATTGAAGATGCTTGTCTTCAAGTTGTTAAAGTCTTAAATAAAGCTTGAATGGTTGGACTTGAATGTTCTTGAATGTTTTGAATGCTTAAAGGCTCAACTTCTTTTGAAAGTAGATGATCTTCAATAAATATTTGAGTAAATGCTCTTAACTTTCCATTAGTTACTTTCCTCTTGAGTTTAATCTACTTTAATTACCTTTCCACACTTCAAATGGCCATTTTTGACCATTGGAGAGGTGGAACTAGCCATTGGGGCACGAAAAGGATAATTCTACGCTTCAAAAAACTAGCTGTTATTGTTCAACAGAACTGTAAGTGTCGATGCTTTAAGCCATGAGTTGATACCTTGAGTCGACACTTGGTCTCCAAGAGTCGACACTTGGTCTCCAAGAGTCGACACTTAGTTCAAAGAATGTTTTTTGAAACTCTCTGGAAATCTCAAGTGAGTCGATACTTCTTCTGGTAAGTCGACACTTGAGTCGATACTTGGCTTCCATGAGTCAACACATATGGGAAGTCTAAAATTCAGTATGTTTTGTATAATTTTGTCTCAGGCCTTGAGTCAATCCTTGAGTCGACACTATAAGTCGACACTTGAGCTCTATGAGTCGACACTTCAAGAAAGCCATCTGAAACTTTTTCTGTGTATCAACTCAAGCTTCTGTGAGTCGACACTTCACATCCATGAGTCGACACTTGGCTGAAACTTTTTGAAACTCTACTGAATCTTCTATAAACTTAAAACTTAAGTCTTTTCAAGTCATTGTTATATACTTTAAGTCCATTTAACTTTAAGATTTCATCCATAAGGAGACTTCTTCAACTATTTGATAAGCAATTCAATCAACTACCTTGATGAGTACCTTTTTTTGATAAAACACACTTTAACAAATGATCAGTACTCAAATATACTTAAGTATTTTGTTAACCATCAAAATCAATATAGGGGTCAACAATCTCTCCCTTTTTGATGATGATAAAACCTTTAAGTATATGCATATAGAAAAACTCAAATAATTTGCAATAAGTATCAGAGCTAATGATTATAGTTATCAAAATCTAAAATTATAATGATTATCAGGAATTGAGACTCATTTATAATGTATCAGAGCTATATATATGCATGAAAAAATTTAAGTTTATATAACTTCAATGTCAGAAAGGTAATTGTTATGTATCAGGACTAGAGATTATGAAGTATTAAACAAATCATAGCTGAAATGTATATATTATGATACTAAAGCATATTTGAAAGACATACATATCAGCATGAAGAGTATCAGGGCAAAGACAACAAAGAAAAGCTTTAAGAGTTTCAATACTTGAAACATGTACAAAGAGACTAGATAGTATCAGAGCAAGAAATTAATAGATCACAAAGGGTATCAAAGTATGAAATCAAAGAGTATCGGAGCATATAGAAAGTGATAAGTATCAGAGTATAAAAGGTAAGAGTGAATAAGTATCAGAGCATTGAATTGAAGGGTATAAAATAAGGATAAAAGAACAAAAGACTCCACCTCAAAATGTGATCCGAAATACTAATTTTCAAAAGGATTTTTGAGAAGATTTTCAAAAAAAAATTAGTACATTTTCTTTCTTACTCTCCCCCCCTTACTCATTGCTCCCTTCTTTTCTTCATTAATTCTCCTTAATTCTTCCCCAATACTATTCTTTCTTCCCTTTTAGTACTTTTTCTTTCTTACTCTCCCCCTTTTTGTCATCATTGAAAAGGTCAGAAAAATAAAGCAGATATGAAAGATTCATTCCAGTAAGAGTACACACATAAATTTAAAAAGTCAATATATATAAAGAACTTCAAAGATTGGATACATTAGATTCAGAAATTTGATACATAAAATAGAATTTAATACAAACACACATACATAATACAGACTGACTAATAGATAGACGTTGGGTACTCTCCTCATCAAAGGAAGACCCAATCTCAAGAATGATGGGACCTATAACCCTAGAAGGTCTAAGTCACGGCCACATCGGCCGAAGATCAGAAAGTCTGATCCGAGTCGATCTAGGTACAATGCCACGCGCTCTGCCTCTATGTCTGGTATATGTTCTTCCTTTAGATGGTGCTAAAGAAAAGGAAGCAATATCAGGAGCAGGAGCATCAACTATGATAAAAATAATAGCTAACAGTGATGAGGGGTGTGTCATCAAAGATAGGACCTGAACCATGAGCATGGAAACCGGGTATATAAAGACCTAGCTCCCAGGTCAAGGTGGATGTGGAAGGAACAGGTGGAGTCCTACTAGGAATACTAAGAATAGGTGTGGGTAAACTGTGTCAAGGGGATCTGAGTGCAGTATAGGTGTGAGAGCAAGAGTGACTGGTGGGTTAGGAATGGTGGATGAGCTGGAGAGGACAGGGGTCTGGAAAGATGCTCTGAAAGGATCTAGAATAGGAGTCCTCGAAACATCCTTAGCAACATCTGGCTCTGGCTTCGCTAAAAAATCTCTAACATCAAACTCGGCAGAAGAGTCAGCCTGACCATCTCCTTCATCTGGTCCTTGGGCTATAGGTGGTGCTGGAGGTGCTGGAGGAGAATCTGATGATGAAGGAGGTGAAGGTGCTGGAGCTCTCATAAAAGTCAACCTCTCCAGTGTTGCCAGAATAGTAGTAACACTTTATTTGAAACCCTGGTGATTTGCCCTCATCTCCACATGGATCTGGTCAACTTCCTATCAAATAATCATAATCTCTGTCTCTATACGAGTGACCCTCTCATCCAAACTATCTCTAGTACCAGCATCTCAGTCTATGCTAGAGTAGCTAGCTCGAACTGAGCTGCAGGCTCTGGTTGAGTCTTTGGAATGTCTCTCTATGGCATAGATGGCCCGACCTCATTAGTGAAAATCCACTCCTCTACGGCCTCCTCATCTGCATCAGTGGTCTGACCAGATATGTGTCGTCTCTACTAAACCTTTGACAAGATGAAAACCCATATTATGGAGGGATCTCTCATCGTAGATGTCTATATGTAGTAATAGTCTATATGGCTCTCCGTTTATAATGACTCCATATGCCCTAAATAAGATTGTCAAACCCATACCATAGGGCAAGCACAACCTTCTACTTGTCATTGCCTCTGTCATCTAATGTACCATCAAAATCGAGAGGCATATTAAAGTGTGCTGAATCAAAGAAACCATGACCATCAGCTCTTGCTCAGTGATAAAGTCAAAATGTCCAGTCTTCGATAGAAGAATTCAAGCGACAATATGATGTAACAATCTCATCTCGGGTGAGAATCTGGATGCAACTATAGTGGCTCCCTCTGGAAGATCATCTGACTTGAAGATACACCAAAGTCCACTCATGCAATCCACTAAAGAGTCCGATATTGATCCTCTCATAGGTATCTACCATACCTGGCTTAGTATCTCTGCAGTAAGCGAAACCTCAGTACCTCGAACCTCTACTATGCACCCATTTGCTCCTCTGGCTAGTGTACTGTAAAACTCTCTGATCAAGCTAGGATAAAATCTCTTAGATAATGAGCAGAAATGTGTCAAGTCAGCATCTCTTAACCACTGTCCAGTCTAAAAATGATGCTGATCTAGGAAATCAAAGTCAACTCACCGTCCTCTAACTATGGCCTTAGAGGCCATCCTATTAGCTGCAAGAACTGGTGGTCTGATTGGAATGTCTGGCTGGACCAGGGGCTCCACTGTCGCTGGATCCTCATGCCGTGCCTTTTTTATGCATCACTCGGCCTCCTGAACTAATGGACGAGGTCTCCTCACAACTTTCTTTCAGGGATCCATTTCCAGAAAGGAAGAATACAGCCGATCTAGGGTTAAAAGAAATGGGATTTCACGGTAAAACAATGAGAGAACAATGAGGAACAATGAAAGATCAGGAAGAAACTACTCCAAACAAGGAATCCAGTAGTTAAAACTTGGATTGGAGTGAAGTGGAGTGTTAGGATACTATTCTAGGGTGAGTCGGCTCAGGGTTTTGGAAGAAATTTGAGAAGAAAATGCTTGGATTTCCTTATTTGTTCTCGGAATTCCACCATTCAAGTGTCGCTCACAACACCAAGTCAAGTGTCAACACTTGGAGGTGTCAACATTTTGACAAAAATTTTAAAAAAATGAAACAAAATATAAAAAATTAGGGAAAATGATTTCAAGGGATTATGAGTGATTAAACATGATTTTGAAGAAAAAATCAATCAAATAATTTTAAGGGTAATTTGAAAGATCATAAAGAGATCAAAAATTCAATCAAAAGGATTAATAACCTCTAATTTCCTTCTAATCATATAGAACCTATCTTTTTGAAGAAGTTTGGTCAATATATCAACCAATTGCATTTCAGTGCACACAAGTCAAGCATAACATCATTATTTTAACATGATCTCTAATAAAATGGTGTCTTATCTCAATGTATTTACTTTAGAGTGCTGAACAGGTTTTTAGTCAAATTTATAGCACTAGTATTATCACATCTTATGGGTATCTTAGTTAATTTGATTCCAAAATCTTCAAATTATTGCTTAATCCATAAGATTTAAGCACAACAACTTCCAGTTGCAATATATTCAGCCTCAGTAGTAGATAGTGTAACCGAAGTTTGTTTCTTGCTAAAACTATAAGATTAAGTTAACTCCGAGAAATTGGCAAGTTCCACTAATATTTTTTCTATCTAATTTACACCCAGCAAAGCCAGCATCATAATAGCCAATTAAATCAATTGAAGAATCTCTAGAATATCACAGACCAATATCAATAGTACCAGATAAGTATCTAAGAATGTGCTTAATAGCCATTAAATAAGAATTTTTAGGAGTAGCTGACATCTAGCATACATGAAAACACCAAACATGATACTTAGCTTTGTCAAGTATAGTAAAGAACCAATGATATCCCTATATAATTTTTGATCAACATTTTTATCACATTCATCTTTGTCAAGTTTACAAGATGGGCTCATAGGTGTACCTATTTGCTTGATTATCTCCATCCCAAACTTTTTTAAGATTTCTCTAGTATACTTAGCTTGGTTGATGAAGATACCTTCTTTAGTTTGCTTAATCTGGAATTCGAGGAAGAAATTTAGCTCTCCTATCTTGCTCATCTCAAACTCACCCTGCATAAGCTTGGCAAACTCTTGACAAAGTGTTTCATTAGTAGCACCGAAAATGATATCATCAACATATGCTTGTAATACCAATAAATCATCATTCTTCTTTTTCAAAAACAAGATAGCATCAACATGGCCTCTAGAGAAATCATTTTAATCAAAAATTTGCTAAGTCTTTCATACATGCACAAGGTGCTTGTTTTAAATCATAAAGTACTTTATGCATTTTAAAAACATGATCAGGATGTGCATGATTTTCAAATCTAAGTGGTTGTTCAACAAACACTTTTTCAGCAATATAACGATTCAAAAATGTACTTTTAACATCCATTTAAAATAGTTTGAAATTCATAAAACATGTAAATGCTAAAAGTAGTCTAATGGCTTCAAGTCTAGCTACTAGAGCAAAGGTTTTATCAAAATCAATTCCTCTTTCTTGATTATAACCCTTACATACACCATTTTCATTTAGTTTATTTTTATACACCCATTTTGTATCAATTATTGAAACATTAGATGGTCTTTCTATTAGTGTCCAAACTTTATTTCTTTCAAATTTATTTAATTCTTCTTGTATAGCAATTATCCAATTAGGATCTTTTTCAGCTTCTTTAATACATTTAGGTTCAATTTGAGAAATAAAAGTAATGTAATCACATTCATTTCTAATAGATGTCTAGTTCTTACCTCTCTCGATGGATTACCTAAGATTAATTCTTTAGGATGTCCATGAGCATACCTCCACTCTTTGGATAGATCTTTGTACTTCGGTGAGGATTTTATGGCCTCTTCTTCATCTTTCTTGTTGTGATCTTCTTCATCTTCTTTGGAAGGAGGATCATCCAAAGTCGGCTTCTTTAGTCCTTCAATACTTGTACAAGCATAAGAAGTATCCTCTTTTCTAGGGAATTTGTTAGTAGACTCTTCAAATACTACATGCACTGATTCTTCAACTAGCAATGTTCTTTTATTAAAAACTCTATATGCCTTGATAGATGTAAAGTATCCTAAGAAGATACCTTCATCTGACTTGGCATCAAATTTATTAGATTATCTTTGCCATTATTCAAAATAAAGCATCGGCAACCAAAAACTCAAAAATATTTCAAAATAGGTTTTCTTTCTTTCTAAAGTTCATTGGGTGTTTTATTTAAAATAAGTCGAATTAGAACATGATTTAAAATGTAACAAGCAGTATTAACAGCTTCGATCCAAAAATATCTCGAAAGATCATTTTCAGAAAGCATTGTACATGCCATTTTTTTTAAAGTATGATTTTTCTTTTCTACCACCCCATTCTATTGAGATGTCCTAGGTGCAGATAAATTATGCTCAATTCCTTTTTCATTACAAAAATTTTTAAAATCTTGATTTTCAAATTCAGTACCATGGTCATTACAAATACAAACAACTGAAGTACCTTTTTCATTTGAGACTTTTCGATAAAACTTCAAGAAAGCTGAAAATGATTCATCTTTATGAGACAAAAATAAAATGCATGTAAATCACGAGAAATCATTCACTATAACTAATTCATATCTCTTACCTCCTAGGCTTGTTATTCTAGTTGGTCCAAAGTAATCCATATGGAGTAGCTCTAATGGCTTAGAAGTTGAAATAAAACCTTTTGATTTGAAAGATGTTTTTGCTTGTTTTTCAAATTGACATGCTTTACATATTTTATCTTTTTTCAAAACTAAGTTTTGGTAAATCTCTTACTAAATCCTTTTTACATAATTTTGAAAGAAGATGCATGCTTGCATGACCTAATCTATATGATGCCAAAGCCAACTAGTCTTATTAATAGTGGAATTCATAGCAACTAGGCATTCACCATCATGTTAAGGTAAATTGTCAAGATCAACAACATAGATGTTGCTATGCCTATTTCCAATGAATTTCACTCCATTACTATCAGGACTAGCTACCATGCAAACAGATGATTCAAAATAATTTTAAAACCTTTGTCACAAAATTAACTAATACTAAGAAGATTAGGTTTCAATCCTTTAACTAATAAAACATTATCTATAAATGTAGAAGGGGAGATGTAAACTTTATCAATATCAATGATTTTTCCTTTACTATTATCTCGAAAGGTTACACTCCTTCTATTCAGTGCCTTAAAAAAGTGAATTGCTTCACATCTCCTATCATGTGTCTTGAGCAACCACTATCGAGATACCACAATCTTTTCTTTTCTTTAGTTGCAAGACACACCTACAAAATAAATTAAGTTTTCAATTTAGGTATCCAAGCCATCTTGGATCCTTTAGGGTTAATGCAAAGAGTGGTTGCTTCTAGAATCCAAATCATTCTAGAATTATTAATCTTTCTAAGATCATATTGATATGCTTTATGACTTAACTTTCTACAATAGTAACATGTAATGCTTAAGGATGCAGGTATAAAGAAGTTCTTAAAATATTTCTACTATTTTGAGGTCTAAAATTCAAACTTACTTTATTGAAAACTGCTCTTTGATTGTTCAATAAAAGATTTAGCTTTTTAAAACTATATGTAAATTTTTCAACAAAGGGTTTAACTTTATCAAGTTCATTTTTGAATTTCTGATTTTCTACCTCAAGGTCTTTATTTTTCTTTGAAAGTTCATTATTTGAAATGATGACCTTGGATCTTTTTAAAACTTCAATTTCCATTGATAAAGCATTCTTTTATTTTTGTAAAATATTAATCTTAGTTTTTAAATCACTGTTTTCATTTGTAAGATTGATGTTTTCATGAGATAATGAACTAGCATACTTTTTCAACTTTTTGTTTTCAATTTTTAGCAACTATATTCATGCATAAGCTCATCAAATGCATCTCTAAGTTCATCAAATATAAATTTAGGTTCAAAGTCAGAAAGTACCTCATCTTCTTGAACCATGAAGCATAGATTGGTGACTTCTGTTTGTTCTTCCTCCGAGCAAGAGTCCTCACTATCACTCCAAGTTGCCATCATCATTGCCTTCTTTCTAAATCTTCTCTTGGACTTCTTTAGGAGAAGGCAATCAAACTTATAATGTTCGTGCTTCTTGCATTGTAACAGTTTTGGCAACAATCTAGTTATTGCATCTTAACATGCAGTTTAATATTATAGCCATACTGTGATCTAGACATTTGGTATCACAAACTTATTAATAACCTCATACAGGCTTATGAACAATTATACTTAATGTCCTTAATTGAGATTTATCAATAAATCAATAATAATGTCATGGTAGGTGTAAAATATTGGCTTTTCCAGGCACCAAGTCTATCAATCTGGTAAGGAGAAGACCACAGATAGGACAAAATAACAGAAGGCTTTGTACAGATGTGACTGGAAGTGTTATTTTGTGGGCATTTCCCCGCTGCCTTCTTCCAGACGTGTTGGGATGTCATTAAGTTTGATGTGTGGGCCGCCATCCGAAACTTCTTTCGATCAGGAAGACTGATTAAGGAGGCTAATTATACTATCATTACTCTAATCCCCAAGACTGAGACTGCTGACTATATATATTTAGTATGATAGGACGTGCGAACCAAGGCATGAGCCTTTTTATAGCAAGCCAAAAATCATAAACAGCAGAAAACCCGATTCCGCCGGATTAGTCTTCTTCCTTCGGCTTAACCCAAAACTGCAACTCAGATGTACCAGACCTCCCCTCCTAGACTTACAAGAAGGGCACGAGAGAGAACGAACGGATCCAATACACCAGGCTTTCGTTACTACGGCATAAACGCTGGGCCCATGACCTAGGAAAATTAGCCAGGAAGTCAAACTGAGCGATTGAGAGCTAGAAGAAGAGATTCCTTACTAAAGGAAGAGGAAGAAAAGAAGCACGGGATTCGCTAGCTATAGACCGAAGAGCCTTACCATAAGAAGGATGAAACAAGATAGCAGCGACTAATGCCCTTAGAGAGAGAAAGAAGTGACAGCTTATATAAGTCAGATCAATAGCTTGAATTTG
Source organism: Areca catechu (assembly GCA_021397845.1). Classification (NCBI taxonomy): domain Eukaryota; kingdom Viridiplantae; phylum Streptophyta; class Magnoliopsida; order Arecales; family Arecaceae; genus Areca; species Areca catechu. Next base: position 54,401,169 of record CM038041.1, read on the forward strand.
AAGACTAGCCTTTCTCCAATCGATAGCTTGAAGAAGAGATAGACGCTGACTGCCACCAATGCGAGTAGACTAAAATAATAGAGAAGAGAGCAATTGCAAGACTTAGTTGACCAATTAGTTGGCTATTGCAAGATACTTTCCGAGAAGGCCAATGACTGAAGGCCAAGAGAGCAATGAGTGCAGATAACAGTATTATAAATAAGAAAAAAAGACTGGGGGCCCGGAAAATTGAAGCATGTTTACTGGAGCCAGTAGTATCCTTATAAGACTCACTTGAAGAGGCCAATTACTAAGACATATAAGCGAGGCCCTAACACAGAAGGAGACTGACTTGCTGCCTTTTCTTTTCTAAGGCAGCAAGTCAGCTATATTTCGTGTAAGCTTAAGCCCGGACTAATAAAGCATCGACCCTTCCTCTTTAGTAGTCTATTCCCAATACTTCAAAGTGGGTCCAGTCTCTTTAGTTGAACAAAGTCTGTAAGCTTGTTTTTACCCCCGTTATCACAGCACAGTAAGGCCAAATAACGTGAGATATAACGCTAGCCAGTGATTGAAGTTAGTCCAGTGAAGTGAGGTTTGGATTCTTAATGTTATAGATAGGGGTTGAAACTATAATGAAGACTATAGGGATAGGGAGGAAGTTACTCGACCTCGACAACAAGGAGAGGGAGGAGAGCTGGAATAAAGGAAATAACTGATCTACTGCTTTCAACCGATTCGCTTTCGGCTCGGATGAGTAAAGAAAAAAATAGAAATTCAAATTAGAAATTCCCCTGGCTATCGCGCTTTTACCTAAATTTCATCGACCCAACCAATTGCTTTCCTTTGAAACTCTCACTTGAACGTGTGCTGAGACTGGTATACTTTCCTTGAAGACCATCAATAGGGGACACTACGAATCTAGCTGACTAGATGGCGTAATAACTCACTTGCAGAGGTCCCCACTGTTTATAGTGGGGAAAGACTACCAGACAAGCTGCAATGTAATACCTTTTCTTTTGTCTTCTTCTGTCAGAGAAGGATAAAGGTCTAAAGGTTACCGGTCAGTAGGAACTCTTTTTTTTGGAGCTTTATCTTTTTAGTCCACTAACTTTTCATTTAAGGGAAGATAGCAAGAACTTTTTCGGATACTTACGTTTCGGGCTTGATCACTGGCCTCCCATTCCAGGCTATCACACCTTCCAATGGGGTTTCTAACACTAAAACTATTTATAAGGCATCTGGAAACGTGAACTTTACGCCTACCCAATAGCGCCCATAACCCAAGCTCTACTCTCGCATCTACCTTCGAAAAAAAAAGAGCGCTAATAACCTGCCCTTCTGCTCCCTTATATAGGATAGGAGAAAAAGGCATCATCAAAGATGCCCTTTTAATACTTTATTTCGGCCATTGGATCGCAACAAGAAGACTGGATACGAGCTTATGGCGTTAGGGACTCTCGCACTTGAGCTGGCTTGGCTTGCTACTTAAATAAAGAGGATTTCATCATACCACACTTAAGGTGTTGTTTACCCCTTGTTATGGAACTTGCAAAGGACTCAAATAACAGGACTGACGCTGTCTTACTTAATTCATTCCTATTTGAAAATCGTCTTGAATCATACCTTGCTATCGGGCACAGGCTTGAGGAACTTTCTGGCGTAACACACCCGTAATGGGGCAATCTGACTAGCTGGTCAAAACCCTTTCCGCAGTGAGCTTTCAAACTTTCTTTAGAACTTGCTTCACAGGCTTGAGGCATTTTTACACCCTCCCGTAGGCTCACTTTGTTTCTGGGCTTTCCTTTCTCTCCTAAGATCCCATCCCAACCAACAAACGATAGTCTGATGGGGATTCTGCTTGAACGTTAACTAGACCTGCGCCCGTACTAGCTTACTGGAAAACTAAGGGGAAGCTCAAAGGAATTAAGTAAGCCAACTTAAGGCTATAAAGATATTTCGATTGAGGCTATCATTATACATGTACTAGGGATGGTCTTCAACTGTGCTCGGGATTTATCTGTAGTTAAGGTATCAACTTTGGTGGAACAGCTTGATTCAGCTGTACGAGATCAAGCAAGGTTTTTGTTCAACAAAGCAGCGGGTAGAGATAAGGTGGAAGCTGTCGGAAATAGTAAGGCTGAATCAGATAAGGTGGAAGCTGTCGGAAATAGTAAGGCTAAATCAGATAAGGAAGCAGTTCAGTTAGATTCCAAAGGTGCAGCCAAGAAGGGAAAAGGCAATGTGACTAGGAGAAATTATGTGATCGGGGCCAGCTTGGTCAATTTCATGGTAGAAAGAGAACTTATACATTTGTCAAGTGATGTGAGCTTTACAGAAGTACCGGGTCTTAATAAGAATGGTAAGGGAAGATATATACCAAAAAATGGTTACGCCATGTGTAATTTTGACTTAAGTCTTCTTCCTATAAAACTCAATCTTGCGATGGTTTGCGAACCCTTACCTTGGGAATCAAATGTGGAGTTTCCTAAAACCTTAGCTGATCTTTCAGGGGGTTACTTAAGCAGACCTACCTTTGACATCTATAATAGGTTTCGTATATTTACTTCTCGTGACTTGAACCATTTCAATATCAATTTGAAAATTCCAGGCTACGAGCGTATGTGTACTATATTGAATAATCTTCAGTCTCAAGTCTTTGAGATAAACAAGGAGGTATTGGAGTTCATTATTCAAAATCGTGATAGATTAGAAGAATTGGGTCTTCTTATGCCAAGAAATCTAGCCAACGTGAATCTGAGAGAAGCCTCTGACCTATTGAGGTACACTTACTTCCTTGACAAAGGGGTTCAGGATATATGTAGCTGTAACGTCCTGATAATGGAATTAGTTAAGCGGGTGCAGCGTGCTAGGTATGAAGATTTCGTAATAACACTTGCGAAGGCATTCAGAGGTTTTAAAATGGATTTCCCAGCCTTCATGGACTTCCGTGGTCAAATCTACCGCTCTGGGGTATTGCATTTTCATGAGCGTGATTTGGCAAGAAGTTTACTACTCTTTGCTGGTAAACCACAAATAAACAACCCACTGTCGACTAACACAATAATGCAAGACTTAGCATGCGCAACAGCCTTTAAGTATCAGAAGTTCTTGACCTTGGATGAAGCTTATAAATGGTATAAGGAAAACCAGCCTAAATTCTTTATTTCGAACGAGAATTTAATGAAAGGTGCAGTGCAAGCTAGTGAACCATTTCAGTTCCTTGCCAAATTCCTCTTTAATACCAAGTACCTCAATAATGAGGGTATATTGAATTATAAGATTCCAGTGACACAAGATGCTTCAGCGAGTGCTTATCAAATTATGAGTTATCTCCTTCTTAACCAAGAAATGGGTATGCGAACGAATCTTCTACCATCATCAGACGGTCAAATCCAAGATGTGTACATGTGCTTGAAGGAAGAGCTTGGGAAGTTCTTGAAACCAAGATTGGAATCAAATAAGTATAGTATCATTATTTCAAAGTTAACGAGAAAGCTCGTCAAAGGATTATTTATGCCATTGATATATGGTAAAACTGTCATGAGCATGGCTAATGAAATAAAGGTTAATTATGACTTTTTGCTAAGTCATAAGGATAGCTATGGACTCGCTTTACTATGCTATGAATTTTGGAAAAATAAATATCCAGACATAGTCAATTTGATGAAGTTGCTTAACCTAATCGGTTGGTTTTGTTCAAAATTGGATAAACCGGTCTTTTATAGTATACCTTACTTCACAACTGTGCAGGACTATATGTGTAGCAAAGCATCAGATATATGGCTTTATGATAGGGTGAGCAAGAAGAGACGTCGGATTACTCTCCGAGTGCCTACGCCAGATAGGGATAGTAGAAAGACTAAAGTAGCTACCTGCGTCAGAGTACTTGAGCCTTGAAAAAGGATCTCAAATAGCAGCCTTTCTTTTGTAGTAAGCCTATTAGTAGCTCATACCGCTCCTCTAGTTCAAAAAGTTTAAGAGTTAAGCTTAAGCTTAGTGAATCGATTTTCAGTATGAAACTCTTCCCTTTCATCCTTTGTGCTTCTTTGAAAATGTTTGAGTGAAGGCAGCATAAGTGTATTGATCACATAGGCTTGAAACCGTTCGTGTCCTATTCAGTCAATTTCTTGTTTAGTAGTTTTTTTATAAAAGGTCTCGCTGATTGGCCCTGCTAGTGTGCGAATCTTGTAGCCTCTTCTGTCCATTCCTAGAAAGTCTTATGTAGCCTTGCTTCTTTCATCGGTGGGGAATCTGCCCTCCAGCCCTTCCCTCTTCTGCTAGCCCTTCCCGGTCAACTGCGGAAAACCTTCTCAATTCAATTGCCAATTTTTGAGCCTATCTCACTAGTTCAAGCCCTCTTATGGTCTTTGTACTAGTTCTGTTTTCACATGTTCTTTAACTTGCCCTAATCTGTCGTCCAATCCACGTACATTCATTCTACTCGGTAAATATGGCTTAGCTCGCTCTCTGCCCGCCTCTCCTTTATTGATAGGCTCGGTAGGCTAAGTAAGTACTTCCATTGGCCAGTATTTCTCTTGTTGGGCTAGCTAGTAAGTAACGTAGACGTAGTTGGCAAGGCTTTCGGGCTAGTAGCTTATGAGTCAGATGCCTCTTCTCTCTCCTTCTTTCGAGCCTAGGCTTCTGTTGGATGTCGCTTTTTTTTTCCTTTATTTTTTCTTTTAAATCAGAGTTTCTTCCCTCAAATAAGTGGAAATACATTGGAAATACCAGACACCACCGCCTGTAAAAGGATTGCTAGTTGGCCCCCTTTTAGCTATATCCCTTTCAAACATGAGTAGGACTTCTAGTGTTGGGAAAGTCATCCTTGGCATAAGCTCTAGTTGATCTCTGTTATGGCATTCCCATATGCTTCCTAATTCCTATATGTTTCCATATTCCCTATAGTGCTATACCATTCCCTCTCTTTTCTTCCCACTCCCTCACCGGTCCCCTCTGTAAAGATCTTTTCCTGCTTAGGTTAGCTCTACTTCCTAGCCTGCCTGGTCTACGCCCATCAAAATGGAGCATTGTGTCTCGATGGAAATATCCCTTTAGGTTGAGTAAGAAGCTATATCTCCATAGGTTGATCATCTCAACGCCCCTTTCTTTTCAGCAACAAGTCCAGCTTAAGCCCTATCATGTCAATGTAACTAGTGACCTTCAAATGCAGTAAAATGCCTTCTTTCCTGGTCTCAATTGCCCTTGTTAGCCTTCTCCCGAAAATGCTCTTTCATCGCTCTGAACTCATCAAGTGCTAGTGGCCTAGTCTGCCTGCCTGCTTAGCTTATCTTTTCTATTTCTCATTTGTAAGGCCCTTCCCGTCCCTTGAGTGAGTTAGATAGCCCATTCCTTGCTGATTGCCTAACTTCGGGTACTTTTTCAAGGCTCACACTACAACAAGAGTCCGAGCGACTAGAAAGAGGCTTGAATAAAGAAAGAGATTTGTACTGTTTGCGCTTACTTACCAATCTGCTTATTAACAAACAAACACAGCCATGTTCGCTTACCCCCTTGCCTACCAATGATACAGGAAGGCTTACCTCAGACCCGAAGCCCCTATGATTGCTTCCACTTGAAGAGACTGACTTGCACCATAAGTACTAGACTTTGATAAAGGAATGGGGAGGCGGAGATATTTCATACTTGAATGGTAATCGTAAAAAGATAAGAAAACCCTGCTACCGGAAAGCACCTATTAAAGAAGAGGGACTCGATTAAAGGACTCATACAAGACTTATTCCAGACCTATCCCTTCGCATGCTTCTAAGGCTCATCTCTTCGATTGCTTTCTAGATTGCTTTACTCTCCATCCCCTCTTTGCTTTCTGGCATATTCTACTGAGCTACCCCTTTCCACTCTGGAACTGGCTTGAAGAAATACCTAAACTCACTTCGCTACCTCTCTTCTGATCTAAGTCCTCGCTCTTAGGCAAGAGCTTGAAGAGAGTTATTTTGGAAGTAAACTGAATCTTCCTAAAATTGGATTCGCTGGGAAGCACATAAAGGAAGAATATGAGCACCTTACCCTTTATTCATTTCTTCCCCCGATGCCCTTATCCTTTTCACTCATAAAGTCCTTTCACCCGAAGCCCCTATGCTTGCTTGCTGTCTTCGGAAGAGGTAGTAGAAGTCCTTCTGCACTGCACTCTTTAACTAGAGGATAGGTCGGCCTTACTCCCGTATCTCTCTTAAATTTATAAAGCTCGGCGAGAAAGGGTTGGTTAAGAACTATTGACTGTAAACCATAGCAGTTAAAGTCACTCAATGGAGATGTTCGCCTTTGGAATGAAGATGGATGAACAGGCACTTGAGCCTGGAACTGATGAAATTCGGGGAAAACATGGAACCGGTCACTATACTGGGGGGGCGAGACATGACCGCGACTTAAGATTCAAGTACCGTTGAAAAGACTAAAGGAACGGGGGGAATGACTACCTGTAATAAAGCACAGGCTAATACGAGCCGACCAGAAGAAGCAAGGCTTAGATTACCAGATCCTGGACACAATCTTCCTAGAGATGGAGAGCCCCTTGCCTCGCCTTTTCTAGCCTCTCCTTCTTGCTTGCTTACCTAGCTCTTGTCTTAGTGACTCTTCCTCTTTTCTAGGTTTTTTTTCTGAGTGTTAAAACGGTAGATTTTTCATTTGCCAATGAATTGGATCCGCCCCGATTCGATAAAAAATGGGATTCTTGGCTAGAGAAAGTTCTGTGACATGGACGCCCAGCCCAACTCGGTCGGTCGGTTGGCCCACCTAACAGATGATGATATTCTTGATCGATTTGATCGAATTTTGAAAAGTCTTTCTCACTATTCAGAACAGTGGAGCTTTCGATCAAGATGTTCTCGCCTCCCCCGTTCGGGCTCTCGCTCGAATCAGAACCCTTATGCGTTGGTAGGCTTTCGACTCAATCTAATAGCCTACCTATCGGGCGCCAATAAAAAAAAGATCAAATTGTCGCATGGGCTCATCATCTGATGCAGAACCGATGCGAGAGGGATAAAAAAAATGGGAGAAGCGGGGATTGATAGCTTTCAAGAACCAGTGGAAAGGAAAGAGAGGTCTATGTCAATTTAGGCCAAAAACTTCTCCGTAGGTCGTGGACTCGGGTTCTGGTTCTGGTGAACTACTCGTTTCACCTAATGCTTAGCGCTACACTCCGCATCCTAACGGAAGCCATCACTTGTTAACGAACGTATAGAAAGAAAGATATGTTCTCTCTTTTAAAAAGAGATAAATATGGCGAGCAGGTGGTATCGATATGGTATCGCATGTGACTCCTCTGTCGATGAATGTTCATTTATTGTACTTAATCTATATGATATGGCATTAGGTATCGTATAGATCGATATTCATGCTTGCCTAGCTCATGGGCAAAGGAGGTAATGTCAATTGTAGCACTTCCAGAGTCAACTTCCCACGTACTCAAGGGCGTCCCCAAACCCTTTCCTTCGGACCAAGTCATAGAGTTCCCAAAGGAAACCGTACCTAAAGAGAATACTCTCCTCAGGATGCTTCTTCCAGTCCCTCATAACAACCGGTACCTCGAACAGATCCTGAAGTTTCGGGTCTGTGTCTAGGACGACCATGTGGTACCAATGGACATACCTTAACCAGTCCTTCATCCAATTATAGAATAAAGTCCTTTCAAGGATCCATATTTCCCAAAAAAAATGAGATTGTCTGGAGAGAGAGTGAAATCCCGCCCCTGCTAGCTAACATAGATATCTATTCTCGGTGCGCATATTCTTTATTTAGAATCTCTTCCCGACCAGGCCAGGCTTCGCATCAATGACGGAATCGGTCATCGGCAACTTTTCTGAGTCTTTCCGTCATCTTATCCCGCCTCCAAGCATTTCCTCACGCACAGGCCTATGGGCTTAAGCAAGCCCCTTAAGAAAAGTCTTTCATTTCTTGTTCGAGTTTCGTTAGCTGAACATCATTTCTCGTTACTTGTGACGGTTGGTTTGGTTGAGTCCCGGGTTGCCTATTTTACTACCAGTCAATGAATGATTGATTGATTAGCAACGAGAAAAGACTTTTTAGGCTAGTCAGGTGTACGTACTTAGTTCACAGTCGATTGATATCCATTTGTATTAGCTGACTGAACAGAACATCAAGGTGACAGGATTCGAACCTATGGCCCTCTGTACCCAAAACAGATGCGCTGACCAGACTACGCTACACCTCGTCTCCCCCCCGGAACATATAGATCCACCCGATCGATAAACACTCGAACCGAACTCGCCCACCCCGCTTTGGGCACAGGGACGCGAGAACCACCGCTTTTTGGAAATCTGCCTCCAAGCCTCTTTCATTCACTTTCATTTCTTCCTTCATCCGGCTCGCTCTCGGCTACGTGTCCTTTGGACCAAAAGCCCGCTTAGAAGTGGATTCGAACCACTGACACAAGGATTTTCAGTCCTTTGCTCTAACCTGCTGAGCTACCTGAACCACTTTCCTAAAGTCTCTTTTCTTCATCTATGAGCGCCCTACCAACAGTGGAGGAGCTTGCTCAAGAACCGAGAGCCGGCCAGGGACTGGACGGCCCTCGTTCGGTCAGGTGTTCTTCGCTATAGACGCCACCAAGAACAAGAAAGAGGCGCTCCGTTCCTAGTCACTAAGTAGTGCTATTCTGTCCTCCGGGGGACTCCATCAAGAAGAGGTTCTTTCTCTCACGTAATTTCGCCCGCCCGTTCCACTTCCGTGCCGGAGGAAATGGGATTCGAACCCATGATACAATCTTCTTGTATGTCGATTTAGCAAACCAATGCCTTAAGCCACTCAGCCATACCTCCAAGTTGTTGATCGGAATTGGATGTGCCGGGTTGGGTTGGTTGCCCGAAGATCCGATTCACTGCGTAAGCCGTAGCGCGCGTACTCTTCTTTACTGAGCGAGACAGACTCTATCCAGATCTATGGATCTCCCCAGCATCCAAGCGAGACTCCAAATCCGCCACTCGTTGGGCGACGCCTTGCTTTCTATGAACACCTCACCACTGAATGATGAACTTAGCCAGTCTTCGCCTCTGACCCGACCAGGAGAGAACACACGGTCAAGCCAAGCCGCCCTTCCTCACCTGCCTGAATGGAATTCATATCTCCTTCGTCTAGTCGAGAAGGGAAAAAGCCCGGCGGGGAACTGGACCGTGACTCTTCTAAACCATTACATTACGGAGAAGTCCATTCTCGTCATGATCGATCCACGTCCTACCATAGTGCCCGGAGAACCAGGCTTGCTTAGCTTACCAAGCAAGCTAGCTTACTAAGCTAAGCGCGAAGGAATTTCTCTAAGATTGCACGAGCTAGCCAGAAGGTAGCGTTGCTTGCTTCTAGAAGATTCTATAGTGATCCACTGGAATCGGCCTCGGGTGACGCCTCCCTGCTCGGAGAAAGATTTCATCCCTTGGTCGTTAAGGTGGGGTGAAAACTGCAACTAATGCTCTTTCTCCGTCGTCGAATACGGGATACTCACTTTCAATGGTAGGATCAAGCCTCGCATCCCCAGAGCCATATGAAGACTAGCCTGCCCTTCCAATCGGGGTTATAACGGATTCGGTATCAGCAACACCAGCCAATCGTGTTGGTACGGTGGGTTCCCCATACCCACTATTCGGAAAAAAAGCTTGCCATAGCAGCTCAAACCTTCGATCGGGAAATGGGAGTTCTAACCGGCCCTAGCCCCCAATTCCGAACAAAAGCTTTGATTGGACCGAGGTTCGTGCAGGGAGGGAATAGGAACTAATAACGATGGTTCGAGGTTGAGCTCACCGGCCGCCCTACGTCAGTAGTCTTCCTAACTTCTATTCCCTTTTTTTGTTCTAAGGTAAGGCCCCGAGGTCCTTCAAGAACAGCATTGCGGTCGCAACGGGGCTCTGGGTGAATATTGTCCGCCCGTGTGAGCCGGGCTGTGAATATTTATACGTCGGGGTCTTTACTGAAAAACCACAATACTACACTACAACAATTTGAAGAAATCCGCCTTAGACTATAATTTGAATTAACTAGTCGTGTTGAGTTGAGGCTTATTTCCATGAAAAAAATCCGCCAATCCCGATATTCAAAAATTTCTGCTGCGCAAGGTGACGCCTTTATGGCGCAAGATCTTTGAAGGTCCTGACACGATCATTGGTATGCTTAACAAAGCTACCCTGGTCGTGTTCGACGGTTTCACTAAGGAGAGGTGCATCGCTGCATACCTATTTGCAAAGCAGGTCTACAGGTTGACTAGAAAGTCTGGATTGTTATTCACAGCGCTTTATCTAAAGCAATGCGGTTTATCGCTTGCTAAAGCTTACGCTGGTGACTATCAACCAGATCTTCTTCCTGTCCCTGTAGCTCTCACTAGGTCCGGGTACCCAAAGATCATTCCTGCGTTCCATAGAAAGCTAATAATTCGAAAGGATGATCGGGCAGATCAATTAGTGCAACTCTACCTTTCTTGGTTCTCCTTGGCCAAAACCATACAATTGGCTAGGCCTTTTAAAAGGAAGGACTTTGAATCGATAGTGTCGCTACCAAAAGATCTGGATACGATTATGGAAGTATGTGACTTGGTGAAAACTAGGTCACGCGCTCTCATTAATCGGTATCTACCGTGGATTTCCACGATCCCTTTGTATCAGGGTATTTCGTGGGAACCAACCTGGAAGGCGGTCCCCAACATCAAAATACCGAAGGACGCGTTGTATCCACATTATTGGAACAAAGCGGTGAAATCTGGCTTTCTCGCACTCACGTACGAGTTGGCCGCCTTTGGAACCATGCTTCAATTAGAGCATGCACATGGGGCATTCTTCTCATCTGGTGGTTTGTGGCGGGAGCGCATCCGTTTTGCTCTCGATCCTACAAAGACCGAGACCTATCATAAGGACATGGAGTGGTTTGAGAAATGGGTAGGTCCTAAATTACCAACCTTTTCCCAACTCGACTACACAGGTTTCTTTGGTCGGTTGGCCATGGTGATAGAAGGAGCAGGTAAAAGGAGAGTGTTTGCCATAGGCAACTACATTAAACAGCGATTGCTGTATCCATATCATAAGTGGTTGATGGCGGTCTTACGCCGGATCCCTATGGATGGAACCTTTAATCAAACAGCGCCTTTAGATAGGCTTGTTGGTTTTAAGGAAGGTTATTCGCTGGATTTGAAGAGTGCAACCGATAGGTGGCCTCTTCCGTTCATGTAAAGGCATTATGGCGGTCCTTTTTGGACCTACCTTAGCGTCTTCTGTTGTTCAAGGAGCACTTAGTTTTAACACTTTCGCAGTGACCCGACCATGGGTTGCTAAAGAGAGTACTGTTTGCTTCTTAACTGGACGGCCGTTAGGGTATTACGCCTCTTGGCCCCTATTTGCTCTATCACACCATTTCTTGGTGTGGCTTGCCGCAGATAAGGTTTATCCTGACCAGAAAGAGCCGTTCCGCAACTATGCCATTCTGGGCGACGACATAGTCATAACATTTTGTAAGGTGGCTAAGGCATACTCGCAGTTGTTAGACAAACTGGGTGTGACAATATCCACTCAGAAAAGTTTGACTTCTAAGAGGGGTTGTCTCGAGTTCGCCAAGCGTTTCATGGTCCATGGTGGGCACAAGGATTTTTCACCTGTGTCTCTTCGTGCGGCAATGTTGACGCACCACCCTTGGGGCCTTTGTGCCTTTAACCAAAAGTAACAAGTGAAGAGATTCTCTACACTTGTTAGGTTAGGTGGAGGCGGATACCGAGTCACCGGAAGGTCTCATTCAACCCTCTCACGGTCCTGGGAGAGGATCCGTGTGATGAGCCAAAAGCCACCTATATCGAATGATGGTATGCCTTTGGAGTTGTGGTTAGGTAGAGGTTACCCTATCAACCCCTATCTCCGAGGCGATCTCCTCTTCTTTATTAGGGAGTACTTAAAGCCTAAGGAGCTTAGACTTCCACCGTCTGACCTTTTGGTTGATGGTGAGGTTGAAATTCTTGAACGGACAATGATCCGCCGATGGATGACTCAATGGTTGAAAGTAGTCTCTTGGAATCATTTCAATCCTTCTTTCTATCAATTTCTTTCTCGGCATCCCGGAATCTAAAAACTCCATCTGTTGATAAATCTCCCATACTTATGATACTCATATCGATAAGACCATTGAACCTTTAGAGTAAATACCTGATTCGGATTCAGCAGGTCTTTTTGTCTTATTCAACCAATTATGACATCCCTTCTTCCCTGCTTGACGAAAGCGCCTGCTATAGAAAGGCGAACGCTAGGAATTATTAAGCTCATGGGGAACCGACGATTCTGATAGTTTAGACCGTTCTTTATTGGGTTGGTGTTCTAATAATATAGATAGAATAGAGTGGTTAGGAGAGAGAATCATTCAATCAACCGACCTTGCTTGCCGCCGTTGAGGGATAGAACTCTCCCAATGAAGTAAAGTAGGTGACACATCCGAACAAGAAGAATATAAGCAGACTAAGAAAGTGATTCGGATCTCACACTTTCCACCAACCTCAAAGGAATGGGTAAGAGGCTGACTAAAATAACAAAGGGAGAATATGGTGGTTGAAGCATAGAGCACATTTCCAGTTTAAGAAATACCTTTTTATTTTCTAACCCGATTGATGGTCACGCTTGAAAACGACTACCCGGATTCCCTTTCCATAGAATGAGTAAGAGAAAGTGAATCAGAGCAATCCCCTGCTGACATAGATCAATCAAGTTCGTTTTCTTGACGGACTTTTAGCGCAGATATGCCTATTTTGGTTCAGTTGAAAGCATAGCCCAAGGTGAGACTATCACCACTACACTGTCAATGAAATCTTTCAGCTCCTGTTGGCTTTGAACGGGAGTGCTCAAGGCCGGCCACTTTTCATTCAAATTCCCCATAGCTAGAACTAACTGTTGGACGAAGGTCCGGTTTTGCGTACCGAAGGAAAGCACTAAGAACCTTCTTTCCACTATGTGGTTATGGAACTACGGATCACTTAGTCTACATTCCCGCTTTATTTTTAGAATGACGTAACCTACGAAAGCTCTCTTTCGATGGCATAGTTTAGATCTTCGTTATGGTAATCTAAAGCACCCGTATGGCCCATTCTCTTGTTTGCATATCCAACAGGTGCTCTCTTATCCCTTGATGCTGAAAACAGAGGACCAATCTCAGCCTAGTGCAGATCTCCTTCCACAGTAAAAGATTGCAACAAATCATTTCCGAATCTTGTATCGATGGGAACATATGGGACTGATGCGCGACCTGTAGACCGAAAATCCGAAGATCTCTCAATGTACTCGATTTCAGTGGCTTTTTTGAAACTCTGACTCCCCTTTTCATAGAATTCTTGCTCCAGCACTCAATGGTGATGACTAGCATAGCGCATTGATGAACTGACTCCTTCTTGCTTCACGAAAGCCAACTGCCCTGGTGGAGTGAGAGATTAATCTGGACAAGAGATTGAATAAGCAGATTCTAAGTCCGACTTCCCATTTTCCATAAGAGGAGGAGACATAGAAAGGAGTAGGAGAATGACTGCCCAGCTCACTCAGAACCTGAAGATCACATTCTTTTTCTCTTGTACCCGACCTGCTTGCTAACTCAGATGCATTCACTTGAACCGAGATGGTACCCCCCCAACATCCACTGTACACAACCCCCATACTGGGCTTTCGCACCTAACCTAACTGCTAAAAGAAGGGGTCCCGCTGAGTCAAATATTTCATCTTAAGTACCAAGATAGTCTGTTCAGGCTGGTCTGTCCTCATTCGTGATAAGATGATTCCTATTGACCTAAAAGGAGACTCTCCAGAGGTCTCAGGTTGAGTTTCTCTCTTTGTTCTGGTTTTCTACCCCGGGCACAACAGCCCTAGAAAGGACTTTATTCCTGTCGCTTCTGATTTAGTTTCAAGCTCCAGCTTAGAGGCTAGCGGAGCCCGACCCAGTACCACCTCCCGATAATGGAATAGCCGACGCGGCCCTTCAAGTCATATGAGAATCAATTTCGTATGCAAAAAAGGTATCGCAAGGGGCGTGTCTGATGAAAAGTACCATCAGTACGTAGATGAGACAACACCCCCATCGCCCAATCGTGCAAAGGCCTGAGCAAAATGAGTGGGGATGGCGGAGATCCGCAACCTGCCCCTGCAGTGTCCGTCAGAGCTTGACTAGCTGTCCCTCTCGGGCTTACCGCCCATTTAGACCTGTTCGTTCAGCCGAGCAAACTAGGGAGATGTCAAACCAAATTCCTTGTCTGAAATGGCGATGTTAGTGAGCTGGTTAAAATGCATGGAGTGAGTGTGAAAAGCTTCATGAGGCAGAGGGAGAATGGCATAAGTCTTTCGCTGTTGAGGTGCAGTTCTAATGTAATGAGGGATTTCCAACCGGAGATTGTAGAAAGACGGTAAGGGCTACCCATTAGTACCGTGTACGTAGTTGTTAAGATGAAGCTTCGTTTGGTGTTGATTCTAGACTAGACTGGAAATAACCCGATGAAACTGACCTGCTTTCCTTTTCTTCATCGGCTCTATCTAATCCAATATATTTTGTGAATGGTCTCGAAGGGGTATGAAACCTTACCCAAGGCACGAAGTACTCTAAAACGGGTACCTGAGCACAATACTGAATAGGAAAGACCTTCCCGGGATGTACCGAAAGATGGAGATGCTGCATCGAGATAGTCAGACTACCGAGGAACCGCTACTCCATACCACGCTGACCAAGACACGGCCGCGAGAGAGGAGGCAAAGCACGCGATCAGCACTATGACTTCAGCTACCTGATCAAAGTATGAAAGCTGGAATCGTGCCTAGTGTATCCCAGCTATATATCTAGTTTTGGCCACATGGATATAAAGAAAAAAGCCTACACAAGACTTTGGGTTCACTTTGGCCCTCGTGGAAAGGACCTATGTGAACGAGGCGAATAGACTCATTTGGAGGACTTAAGCAAACTTCATCTTTTGGTCAAAACGACAGACTACAGACCTGCCTCGGTGCGGGAGCCGCTCGCACCCACTAGAGACTTTAAATGATAGTATTGATTACACCAGATATGGGGAGAAGTCTCCATTTCTCCTCACGTCCCGTCTGTTGGCGGAAGGCACGGTCCAAGAGAAACTTCAACCTTCAGAGCTTTATCCGCTATCGAGACCGTTTTCTTTCCTCACTCTCCAGGTGAGATAGCTGATACGCCCTTAATCGGCCGCCAAAGATGTCGCTAGATCGGGGATCGGTTGAAGCTGCACTCTTGTTTTGCCTCGGTCTAGCCGCATTTCGGAAAATGTGACATTTTTTAGAAAAAGATAAGCTTTTTTTTGGTCAAGTGTTGGAAGGGGCTCCCATCCCAGAGTGTGAAAGCACTCGGGAGAAGGGAATCGACAACACAACAGAAGCTGCCCTTTCTTTGGTTTGGTAAGAAGCTTCCTTAAGTATGTCGATTTGTGGTACGGTCAGTTCACTCGAATCCACTGACTTCATGCACGGGGACTCGACCATCAATCCTTTCTTGTGACGAGCTGTGACTGGGTGCTCTGAAACCGGCTTTTAAGGAGGGGCAGTGGGGTAAGGTAATTGAAGTAACTAGCCAGTATTAAGATTAGGCATAAGCATAATAAACTGATGCATCCGAAGACGCTGAATCTAGAATAGAGGCTGTTGGCTCGGGTGGTTGTTCCTTCTCCTTTTCCTTTCATATTTCTTTTCCCTTTTCTTTGGTAATTTGAGTTCTTTTCTTGTAAGAGAATTTCTTTCTTCTCATAAACCTTTTGAATTTTCTTGCAATGAGAGCCTCTTCATCCTCATTTTCTTCTTCAAATTCCTCACTTGAAGACTCTTCTTGTGTTATGGTTTTGAATGCCATGGTCTTCTTCTTTTTATCCATGTCCATTGCCTTTTACTTCAAGTTCAACTCATAAGTCATGAGTGAACCTATAAGTTGCTCCAATGGAAGTTTCTCAACATCTTTGGCTTCTTGAATTGATGTCACTTTAGGATCCCAAGATATTGGTAATGACCTGAGAATTTTACTTACAAGATTAGCATTAGTCATAGTCTTACTAAGACTTCTCATGCCATTTATAATATTTGTAAATCTAGTATACATATCAATAATAGATTCATTAGGTTCTATTTGAAACATCTCATAAGTATGTACAAGCATATTAATTTTAATATTTTTTACTTGATCGGTACCTTCATGAGTGACCTTAAGTGTGTCTCATATTTTCTTAGTAGAGGTGCATATGGAAATCATATTGAATTCACTAAGATCCAATGCACAATATAGTAGATTCATTGCTTTCGCATTGATCTTAGATTGTTTAATATCATTTTCATCCCAATCCTCTTCATGTTTTGGGATGGAAATGCCATTAATAATGATTGAGGGAATATGAGGATCTTTATCTACAACTTTCTATAAATTATAATCAATTGAATGTATGTAAATTCTCATACATATTTTTTAATATGTGTAATTGGTGCCATTAAAGTAAGGAGGTCGATTTGAGGCTTGTCCCTCAACTATACTTAGAACCAAGTAGAGTTGCAATATATCTTTATTCAAGGTGGAACCTATAAACTGAGAACGTGGCTTTGATACCACTTGTTGCCCAACAAGCAACCCAAGAGAGGGGGTGAATTGGGTTTTAAAAACTTTTGAAAGTATGTACCAATTCAAAAACTATTTAGGTGCTAGCGAATTACAAGTGTTCGTGTGCAATTTAAGAGTATGCAGTGAAAACAAGTATGTAAATATAAAGTAAATAAAGGCAAATAATAAGAGAGTAAGCAAGTACAAATACAACAATATATAGTAGTTCGGTGCACACCAAAGCACCTACATCTACTTCCCAAGGTCCACTTGGGTATTCTACTATAATCTTCCTTGATTACAACCGATTAGTTTTTAGGCTCACTAATCAAAACCCAACTTGTTTTCACCGAGAACACCCGTAAAAAATCTCTTTGATTTTATGGGCTAACCAAAAACCTAGTTAGTTTTGTAACTTAGGCTCACTAATAATCTCTTTGGTTTTATCTCTTAGGCTAACCAAAAATCTCTTGGTTTTCCTCAAGGCTCACCAAAAATCTTTGTTGGTTTTAACACACAAGCTCACCAACAAACCTTAACAAAAGATTCAAACAGAATGTATGAAATAAAAAAAGCTTTCAAATAAAAGCAAATATCTATTTGAAGCTCTGGGACAGCTTTTAAAGATGCTTGTCTTCAAGTTGTTAAAGCCTTAAATGAAGCTTGAATAGTTGGATGTGAATGCTCTTGAATGCTTTGAATGCTTAAAGGCTCAACTTCTCTTGAAAGTAGATGATCTTCAATAAATATTTGAGTGAATGCTTTTAACTTCTCATTAGTTACTTTTCTCTTGAGTTTAATCCACTTTAAATATCTTTCCACACTTCAAATAGCCATTTTTGATAGTTGAAGAGGTGGAACTAGCCGTTAGGGGATGAAAAGGATAATTTTGCACTTCAAAAATTTAGCCATTACTATTCAACAGAACTATTAGTATTGACACTTCAAGTCATGAGTCAATATCTTGAGTCGATACTTGGTCTCCAAGAGTCGACACTTAGTTCAAAGAATGTTCCTTGAAGCTCTCTGAAAATCTTAGGTAAGTCAACACTTCTTCTAGTGAGTCAACACTTGAGTCGACACATGAGGAAAGTCTGAAATTTAGCATGTTATGTATAATTTTATCTCAGGCCTTGAGTCGATCCTTGAGTTAATACTGTGAGTCGATACTTGAGCTCCATGAGTTGGCACTTCAAGCGTGCCATCTAAAACTTCTTCTGTATATCAGCTTAAGCTTCTGTAAGTCGACACTGTGAGTTGACAATTCACATCTATGAGTCGACACTTGGCTAAATCTTTCTGAAACTCAATTGAAACTCTGCTGAATCTTCTTCAAACTTAAAACTTAAGTTTTTTTAAGTCATTCTTATGTACTTAAGTTCATTTAACTTCGAGATTTCATCTATAAGGAGACTTCTTCAACTATTTGACAAGCAATTCAATAAACTAACTTGATGAGTACCTTTTCTTGAAAAAACATACTTTAACAAATGATTAGTACTCAAATATACTTAAGTGCTTTCATGATCATGCAGGATGGTTTTTCCATGGTTGTAAACTAGAGGAGAGGCCTAGTGGGGCTTTTTGCATAGATGACTAGCAAGGTCTCGATCACTTGCAAAAGCTATTTTAATTGATAGTCTTTATCACTTGCATGTCAATGCATCTTTGAATATTAATGAAAAAATTAAAGTGAATACCAAAGGATATAAACGTGCTAGAGATGACCTAAATGATAAATATATGTGGCATCTAAAGCTCGGTCATATAAGTAAGGATAGAATTGACAAACTAGAAAGGGATGGGATCCTAGATTTAGTTAATTTTGAATCAACCCACCTTGTGAGTCATGTCTTCAAGGACAAATGACCAAGTTACCCTTTGTAGGACATGGGGAGAGAGCCATAGAATTGCTTATCCTGGTGCACACTGATGTGTATGGTCCATTGGATGTGCAGTCCAGGGGGGCTTTTTACTACTTCATAACCTTTACTGATGATTATTCACGGTATGGTTATGTGTTTCTTATGAGACATAAATCTGAAGCTTTTAAAAAGTTCAAGGAATTCAGACATGAGGTAGAAAAATAAATAGGTAAAACCCTTAAGGTTCCTCATCAGATTGGGAAGGTGAATACCTTAGTAGGGAATTCTTAGGTTATCTTAAGGACAATGGCATAGTCTCACAATGGACTCCACCTAGTATGCCTCAACTCAATGGGAAGTCTGAAAGGAGAAACATGATACTATTAGATATGGTCTGATCCATGATGAGCTTCATTGATTTGCCTTTATTTCTTTGGGTCTATGTCCTACAAATTTCAAACTATATTTTAAATAAAGTTCCATCTAAATCTATTCCTACCACACCATATGAGATATGGCATGATAAGAAACCAAGTCTTGCTCATTTCAAGATTTGGGGCTGTCCAGCCTATGTCAAAAGACGATGGATAAGTTGGAATCTAGATCTGTAAAAGCTCGATTTATAGGATATCCTAAAGAAACTTTAGAATATTATTTTTACCTTCCAAAAGATCACAATGTAATTGTGAGCAGACATGCCACATTTCTTGAAAAATAATTTATTCAGGAAGATGGTAGTTGAAGGCTAATTGAGCTCGATGAGAAAGTCTCTAAAGAGCTGCCAGCTAGAGATCAGATCTATCATAATCAACCAATTCACATAAATGCTCTTCCACCTCGTCGGTCTACTAAAGTCTCCAAACCTCCTGAAAGGTTCATGGGTATACTTATAGAGGATATAAAGGAAATGTTCTTAGTTAGGGACAAGGATCAATTGATTGATCCTAGGATTTATGATGAGGTGATATCAGACATCGACTCCGAGAAATGGTTAAATGCTATGAAATTAGAAATTGAATCAATGCATTCTAACCATGTATGGTCCTTAGTGGATCCACCAGAGGGTATTGTACCTATTAGTTGTAAATGGATCTACAAAAGTAAAATAGGTGCACATGGTAAGGTCTGACCTTTAAGGCTAGGTTAGTGGTGAAAGGATATAGTCAACGTAAAGACATTGACTATCATGATACCTTTTCACTAGTAGTTATGCTGAAATCCATCCATATTGTTTGCAATTGCAGCATATCATGATTATGAGATATAACAGATGGATGTGAAAACTACATTCCTGAATGGATATCTTGAGAAAGATATTTATATGGAGTAGCCTTTGGGTTTCATTTCCAATGATGAAGATCAAAGGGTTTGCAAGCTGCATAGATCAATCTATGGATTGAAGCAAGCTTTTCAGAGTTGGAATACTCATTTTGATGATGCAATCAAATCATTTGATTTTATCGAGAATGAGAATGAGCCATGTGTTTACAGGAAGGCTAGTGAAAGGGTGATGACAATTCTCATATTGTACGTGGATGACATCCTCCTTATAGGGAATGATATTCCCATATTGACTTCGATCAAAAGTTGGTTATCTAAGCAATTCTTTATGAAAGACTTAGGTGACGCATCTTATATTTTGGGGATTAAGGTCTATAGAGATAGATCTAATTGGATGCTTGGCCTTTTAGAAAAATTATACATAGAGGAAGTGCTGAAAAGGTTCAACATGGAGAACTCTAAAAGAGGATTGTTACCTCTTTGGCATGGCATTAACCTCTCCAAGAAAATGTATTCTAACACACTTGAAGAGATTCAACTCATGAGCAAGATTCTATATGCTTCGATAAATGAAAGCCTTATGTATGCCATGTTGTGTACTCGGCCTGATATAGCTCTTGCTATGAGTGTCACGAGCAGATATCAGTCAAATCCAGGTGAAGAACACTGGATAGCTATGAAAAATATTCTTAAGTACTTGAGAAGGACTAAAGATTTGTTCTTAGTCTTTGGAGGGAGTTCAGAATTTGGAATAAAGGTATATACAGACTCAGACTTTATGTCTGATCCTAATGATAGAAAGTCCAAATCATGGTCTGGGTTTTTGTGCAATGGTGGGACAACTAGGAAATGTTCAAAGTAGCCCATCATAGCAGATTCAATAATGGAAGAAGAGTACATCATTGCTTCTGAAGCTACAAAAGAAGCCTTCTGGTACAAAAAGTTCATTACGAAGCTTGGAGTGATGTCATTTGATGCCATCCCCATATATTGTGATAATAATG
Source organism: Areca catechu (assembly GCA_021397845.1). Taxonomy (NCBI): domain Eukaryota; kingdom Viridiplantae; phylum Streptophyta; class Magnoliopsida; order Arecales; family Arecaceae; genus Areca; species Areca catechu. The sequence goes on from CM038041.1 coordinate 54,421,861, forward strand.
GTGCAATAACTCTTTCTATGGAGCCCAGGTCTCACTAGAAGTCTAAGCATATGGCACGGTGGTTTCATATCATACGCAACTATCTCGAGAAGAAGTATGTTGGGGTGTGAAGAGTAGACTCCATAGACAATGTGGCAGACCCACTGACTAAGCCTCTGAGCCAGCAAAATGTTGAAGTCCACCTTGAGAAGATGAGACTTAGATTTGTAGCCAATTGGCTTTAGTGCAAGTGGGAGATTGTTAGATGTATGCCCTAAAAGCCAAGTTGGCTTGATACATTATAATTTTTAGGGCATGAACTTTATAATTAATTTTTCTTATTAATAAAAGGATATTAGTTTCATTCATATTGATGTGTCTATGAATCGTCCATGAAATTAATGGGCATGATAAATATTCTCAATAGTTGAGAATTTGAGGCATGTATCTTTATAGATTAACTCTTAAAAGCTCTTGATTGTTCGAATGTCACGAGGATGGTGTTGATTTGTTAAAATTGATTCACATATCACTTTCCTTTCTGGATAGATGAGTCTCTGACCTACAATATGGTGACACTAGAGTGAGAGTATAGGTAGTTGATAGAGATCAACGGTACTGAGCATGACCAAGTACACGAAGTTAAATGGATGACAATTCACTCGTCAATAACTTCCTGATACTGTAGTTGTGTGAATAGTTCTTTGACCAAGAGTGTCTCAGCTACTCACAATAAGATTGCTGTAGTTTAACAGCACAAATATATGGTTCCTATCCATTCGGGACCTTGCAGTGTTCGTTGGCTACAGTAAGTTTATTATAGGAGTAGGGTATTCACTTGTAAGGATCTATCAGCCTTAGTTTTAAGGAATAATCCTATGCAGCTTAATATGCTAAGTCCAGAAGTCTATGGCCATAGCAGGGTAATAATAAAAAGATGTTTTCATTAGTATCACAATTGGACTTGAGTCGATTAAGTTAAGCATATGACTGATGGGTTTGACGAGTATCTGCAACCAACATCATATCAAGATTTTTGATAGAGAAATCGAATCACATGATAACTATACCTAGAGGTTCCAATCTTATTCTACTAGGTTGCCACTACATATTACAGGTGTCACTGGTGGATTGTGAGAGCCCATTGGATCATTCTTGGATCGATGATCCTGATTAATGTTGAGCAGAAATTATTTTTGTCTATCGAAAGGAGTTTCAATGATGTATAATAGAGATTATAGCATGTCTCACTACCAGACATGATAGGACTAGAGGGGTCACACACATTAGGAGCTTAAGTAACCAATCAGCAAATCAAAATGTTACTAAATTTGGCAATTTTAGTACATTTGGACCTAATTATAAATGTTACAATTAATAAATTATGAATTAGTTATTAATTGAATTAAATTAGATTTAATTTAATTGAGTTATACTCAGTTAATTGATCCTAATTAAGTTGGGTCAATAGCCTTTTCGAAATGGGTTCGATTAGGTTTAAAATTAGCTTCGATTTGACTACCAAATCAATTTATTTATACCGTGACTTAGAGTCCTATTGGACTGAGACTCTCTCTCCTTGTCTCCCCATGTATCCACATGCCAAGCTTGTGGGCCCCATGGTTTGTGCGACAAGAAGGTTAGCGTGAAAATAAAGTGGGCACAAAAAGGAGTTTGGCATGAATGTATGAGAAAAAGAAGAGTCCTCTTCCACTCCTCTTAAAATCTAACCAGTTTAGATTAAGCTCTAGTCTTTTGGCTTAGAGGGATGGGAGAAGTGATTTATAAAATGGGGAGAGGGGGTGGCCGACCAAGAGAGCTTCTCCTTTAGGCTTGAAAAAGTCTTGGGTGTGAACATCTTCCTCTTGGGCATCAATTCCAGAGGTTCTCTCTCTTGGGCATGCAGTTGTCTTCCTTGTGTGTGGTTTAGATCTTCTCTTCAAGACTCTAAAGAGGTGCTTTTTACAAGAAGAAGAAGTTAGAAAGTAGTCCAAGATATTGCATATCTTAGTTTGCAAGATAAAAGCCAGTTCACGAAGAAGCCTGTCTAGATTCGGATTAGCACAGTTATTAAAGCACCTGATTTGTTGAAAGTAGAGAGGGCTGCAAGGATCTAGCAGTCCAGTACTCCCTATGACTCAGTTATATGAGCTCTGAGTGGATACCAGCAGAGGTCGGGCATTTGCGCGGCTCCAATAGAATCCCAGTTCAAAAGCAGATCGGTACAGTTTTCAGTGCAAGCCAAGATAGCGATCTAGGTAAGTTATTTTATTCAAAATAATTTTATTTTTAGATCTAATATTTTTTGCATCTATTACAGCATGTTTGAGAATTTATTTTGAATAAATTAGATTTATTTATAAATTGCAAGCTTAGATATAAAGTAGTTTTTATATCTACTTTCATTGTGTCAGGCTTTTGATTCCTGATTTAATGCAATATTCTGTTCCTGGGAGAATTCCAATTGTGGTATCAGAGCCTGGTTTCTCCTTTCTTTAACATGCATGGATGAGAATCATACCTGAAACATATTCAGATCAGAAAGTTAGATGATGATTGTATAAAATCTATGCTGAATATAAGGTTGTTCTAGCATAGAATTGTTATGTTTTGAAAACTATTTTCAAAATTAAAATCATAATTTTTAGATCTGAAATTAAATGTTATAATCTAAAAATTAATTGATCAAAGGTTACACAAAGTGATTATAAAGTTGCCCTGCTATAGGGTTTACCCCCTATAGTGCAAAGGTTGTCCTACTTTGATATATACCTATTTTTGAAAAAGGGTTTTCAAAAGTTTTGATCGATTTATGATTACATATGTGATGTGTTGTTAAGCATGTTTTAGATCTATTTAATTATATTAGATGTAGTTTAATTATATGATCTAACATGTTGATGTATGCGATTCACCAAACTAGGTTTAGATCTTAAATTTGATTCATGATTATAAGCCATTAATATCATGCACTTGAATCTATTTTAAAATTGATTTGATCCAGAAAATCAAATTAAGTGCATGAGGGTTTGGGTTGAACAAATTAGCTCTAGTCACCTTAAAATTATTTTTAGATGATGTCCGGTCATGTCGATTCATTTGATTGTGAATTGATAAGTTAAGATCTAATTTGGCTCTATGATGAGCCCAGATCACTAGATTGACCTAATTGAATCTTATCAATCAATTGGTGTCTAAGGAAGGTTTGATCATGGTTTTCAATTGGAGCTAACTCTTTCTTAATCAACTAGTTTGGCAGAAAGAGAGTATATGGCAGAACCCTCCTTTTTATCAAACTAACCTGGCCAATTTGGTTGATTAAGTTTTTAATAGGATCACTTTTGATTTGAGTTCACCCATGCTAGCTATTTTGAGTCGACATGAGATTATGCTGACTTGATGTAATTGGTCAAACATGATTTGGCTGACCAATTTAGAAGAGACCTAAACCTTAGCTTCCCATAAATACTAGTAGTCTTGGGTCTTCCACCATTGTAGGTGTGCGGGTGTCCTACTGGTATTGATTATTCTCGGCTGGTTACAGTTGTCTAGTTGTATTAAGAAGACACAACCACCCTATTAAGCATGAGATGTTGTTAGGCACTTATGGGGTTGGGCCTAATAAACGGGCACGTTGATGAGGGACTCAGTGATGGCTTTGTCTAGCAGGATTGGTGGGTCTGACTTAACAATGATTGGACCAATAAACGGGCATGTTGGAGTTCCATGATTTAGAGACCAAGATGCTACAACTTGTATTAGATACATTGGACAAGAGTTGGCCACTTATTGGTGTAGTGTGTTACCAATAACCGGGCACGGTGAGATGCCGCACATCGATGGGATAGTAGCACCTACTAGAAACCAGAGTCGCAAGGTTTCCGCATCTCCACGGGGAGTGTGAGAGATCCTAAATAATGGGAGTTCTAAAATTATTTTTTTTAAAGACCCTAGAATAATTTTATAATTAAGTATAAACATCTAATTTGAACTTCTACTCTTGCAGTTAACCATGTCTGCTTCAAATCTCTTTGCCCGTATTCTAGAGAGAAACCGACTTGTAGGCCTTAATTTCAAAGATTGGTTGAGAAATATCAAAATTATTTTGAGTTCTGAGATGTTGGGCTATGTACTTGACCAGGAACCTCTTGTCTTACCTGACTATCCAAATGCTCGTCAGACGACTACATATGAAAAATGGATGGAAGATGATAATAAGGTTAAGTGTTACATGTTAGCCTCAATGTTAAATTATTTGTAGAGCCAACATGAGGATATGCCAACTGCTAAATCAATTCTAATTCACCTACAAGAGTTATATTGTGAACAAAGTCGGATTGCGTGCTTCGAGTTGTCGAAAAGGCTTTTCAACAACAAGATGAGGATATGCCATCCACGATCATTACTAGTCAGTGATCAAGGACATTGAATAGCTTGAGAAGCTTGGCATTCCTATTCATAAGGAGCTTCATGTGGATTTGATCCTCTAGTCCTTGACTAGTTCATATACTTAGTTTGTTATGAACTATAATATGAACAAGTTGAATTACACCTTACCTGAAGTATTGAACATGTTGGTAAGTAATGAGGGGACCCTGAAGAGTTCAAGGGGCTTTGTTTTCTCTATGGAGCAGTCTTCCTTCAAAAGAAAGTCTACTTGGAAGAAGAAAAAACTTGCAAAGAAGTAGAAGGAAAACAAACAGAAGAAGAAAGACATTCCTAAGAAAGCCAAGGTTAGCAAAGAAAAATATTTCCACTACAATACAGATGGCCATTGGAAAAGAACTTGTCCTCTCTATCGGGAAAGCTTAAAGAAACAGAAGGAGGATACCTTCTGAAGGTAAGTCCATACTTGTTATTGAATCTAACCTAACAATTTCATCTACTTCCAGTTGGATTTTAGACTCTGGCTCTAGTGCTCATATATGCATTTCAATGTAGGGTCTAGAAAGAAGTAGAATGCTAAGAGAAGGTGAGATGGTCCTACATGTCGAAAATGGAGCAAAAGTTGCTGCGCAAGCTGTTGGATCATATTCTCTGGTGTTATCTTTAAAATTTAGATTAGTACTTAGTGACTGTTATTTTGTGCCTGGAGCTAGTAAAAATTTGATTTCTGTCTCTGTGCTAGCACAAGAAAGATTTGAATTTACATTCAATAAAAACTTTTGTAATATTTATTTGAGAAATAAATTGGTTGCAAAAGCTATTTTAATTGATAGTCTCTATCACTTGCATGCTGATGCATCTTTGAATATTAATGAGAAAATTAAAGTGAATGCCAAAGGATATAAATGTGCTAGAGATAACCTAAATGATAAAATATATGGCATCTAAAAGCTCGATGATATAGGTAAGGACAGAATTGACAAACTGGAAAGGGATGGAATCCTATATTCAGTTAATTTTTAATCACACCCATGTTGTGAGTCATGTCTTTAAGGAAAAATGACCAAGTTATCCTTTATAGGACATGGGGAGAGGGCCACAGAATTTCTTGCCCTGGTACACACTGATGTGTATGGTCCATTTGATGTGTAGTCCATGTGTGGTTTTTACTACTTCATAACCTTTACTGATGATTATTCACAGTATGGTTATATATTTCTTATAAGATACAAATCTGAAGCTTTTAAAAAGTTCAAGGAATTCAGACACGAGGTAGAAAAATAAACAGGTAAAACCCTTAAGATTCTTTGATCAGATCGGGGAGGTAAATACCTTAGTAGGAAATTCTTAGGTTATCTTAAGGATAATGGCATAGTCTTATAATGGACTCCACCTAGTATTTCTCAGCTCAACGAGGTGTCTGAAAGGAGAAATAGGATACAATTAGATATGGTCCGATCCATGATGAGCTTCACTGACTTGCCTTTATTTTTTTGGGTCTATGCCCTACAAACTTCAATCTATATTTTAAATAGAGTTATATCTAAATCTGTTCCTACCATACCATATAAGATCTAGCATGGTAAAAAACCAAGTCTTGCTCATTTCAAGATTTGGGATTATCTAGCCTATGTTAAAAGACTAATGGTGGATATGTTGGAATCTAGATCTGTGAAAGTTCGATTTATAGGATATCCTAAAGAAACTTTAGAATATTATTTTTACCTTCCAGAAGATCACAATGTAATTGTGAGCAGACATGCCACATTTCTTGAAAAATAGTTTATTCAGGAAGATGCCACATTTCTGAAGAGCTGCCAGCTAGAGATCAGATCGAGGATAATCAACCAATTCACATAAATGCTCTTCCATCTCGTAGGTCTACTATAGTCTCCAAATCTCCTGAAAGGTACATGATTATACCTACAGAGGATATAAAAGAAATGTTCCTAGTTGGGGATAAGGATAAATTAATTGATCCTAAGACTTATGATGAGACGATGTCAAACATCGGCTTTGAGAAATGGTTGAATGCTATAAAGGAAATTGAATCAGTGCATTCTAACCATGTATGGTCCTTAGTGGATCCACCAGAGGGTATTGTACCTATTGGTTGTAAATGGATCTACAAAAGAAAAATAGGTGCAGATGGTAAGGTAGAGACCTTTAAGGCTAAGTTAGTGGCAAAAGGATATAGTCAACGTAAAGGCATTGACTATCATGATACCTTTTCATCAGTAGCTATGCTGAAATCCATCCAAACATTGCTTGTAATTGCAGCATACCATGATTACGAGATATGACAGATGGATATGAAAACTACATTCCTGAATGGATATCTTGAGGAAGATATCTATATGGACCAGCCTTTGGGTTTTACTTCAAATGATGAAGATCAAAAGGTCTGCAAGCTGCATAGATCAATCTATGTATTAAAGCAAGCTTCTTGGAGTTGGAATACTCTTTTGATGATGTAATCAAATCATTTGATTTTATCAAGAATGAGAATGAGCCATGTGTTTACAAGAAGGCTAGTTGGAGGGCGGTGACATTCCTCATATTGTACATGGATGACATCCTCCTTATAGGGAATGATATTCCCATGTTGACTTCAATCAAAAGTTCGTTATCTAAGAAATTCTCTATGAAAGACTTAGGTGAAGTATCTTATATTTTGGGGATTAAGGTCTATAGAAATAGATCTAATCGGATGCTTGGCCTTTCATAAAAATTATACATAGAGAAAGTGTTGAAAAGGTTCAGCATGAAAAATTCTAAAAGAGGATTGTTACCTCTTCGGCATGGCATTAATCTCTTCAAGAAAATATGTCCTAACACACCTGAAGTTATTCAACTCACAAGCAAGATTCCATATGCTTCAGCAATTGGAAGCCTTATGTATGCCATGTTATGTACTCGACCTGATATAGCTCTTGCTGTGAGTGTCACGAGCAGATATCAGTCAAATCCAGGTGAAGAACACTGGATAGCTGTGAAGAACATTCTTAAGTACTTGAGAAGGACTAAAGATTTGTTCTTAGTCTTTAGAGGGAGTTCAGAATTAGGAATAAAGGGATATACAGACTCAGACTTTATATCTAATCCTGATGATAGAAAGTCTACATCAGGGTCTGTGTTTTTGTGCAATAGTGGGGTAACTAGTTGGAAAAGTTCCAAGTAGCCCATCATAGCAGATTCAATAATAGAAGAAGAGTACATCACTGCTTCTGAAGCTGCAAAAGAAGCCTTCTGGTACAAAAAGTTTATTATGGAGCTTGGAGTGATGCCATTTGATGCCATCCCCATATATTGTGACAATAATGGTGCAATAGCTCTTGCTATGGAGCCCAGGTCTCACTAGAAGTCTAAGCATATTGAGCGATGGTTTCATATCATACGCGACACCTCGAGAAAAAGTATGTTGAGGTACGAAGAATAAATTGCACAAACAATGTGGCAAACCCACTAATTAAGCCTCTGAGTCACAAAAGGCTTCAGTCCACCTTGAAAAGATGGGACTTAGATATGTAGCCAATTCGCTTTAGTGCAAGTGGGAGATTATTAGATGTATGTCCTAAAAGCTAAGTTGGCTTGACACATTACAATTTTTAGGGCATGAACTTTATATTTATTTTTTTATTAATAAAAAGGTATTTGTTTCATTCATATTGATGCATTTATGAATCGTCCATGGAGTTAATGGGCAATGACACATATTCTCTAGAGTTGAGAATTTGAGGCATGTGTCTTTATAGATTAACTCTTAAAAGCTACCGATTGTTGGAATGTCATGAGGATGGTGATTAATCCATTAAAATCGTGGTTGACTCCGTTATTAATTTTGATGATAAGCAAAATGGTTAAGTATAAGTTGAGTACTAATTATTTCTTTGAAGTATGTTTTTATAGAAAAATGTGCTCATCAATTTGATAAATGTTTTTTGATTGAAGAAGTCCAAATTTAAATGAAAGATCTGCTCAAAGAAGACTTGGACAGTTGAAAATTACTTGAATGTATACTTAAGTTCAACATAGACTTGATTCAGTACAAGTTCAGCTATTTATGTGAAGATCTTAATGTAGTGTCGACTTAAAGTGTCGATACATGACATCAAGTGTCGACACATGACAGTGAAGTGTCGACTCAAGCCGGTACACAAAGAATATTTTAGATGGCATGGCTGAAGTGTCAATACATGGACTTGAAGTGTCGACTCAAAGTGTCGATACATAGATCAGCTCATCGCCTGAGATTTTTTGGTCATAGAACTTGCTAAAGTTGAAGATCTGGCTAAATCGACACATGGATAGCAAGTGTCGACTGAAAGTGTCGACTCACTTGATGAAGTGTTGACACATCTGAGATTTCCAGAAAGCTAAAATGAAAATTTTTGAACTAGGTAGACGATGGGGGTCCAGGGCAGGTCCGGATTCTTTTTCTTTTTTTCTTATTTTCTCGCATTTTTTTTCAATTTTTTTTTTCAACCCTAATCCTTTCCTGCTCTAATACCAAAGTTGATGCGGGATGGATGAGACGTAACCTGATTTATTTGGAAAAGGGAAAACACCTAAACAAACTAGGACCGTGGGAGGGCTAAGAAGCCTCCCGGGACTAGGGCGAACTGACACTAAACCCTAAAATAGCTGAACTCTTTTGGTATTCAATTTTCTTGGTGGAGGAACAATGGGATGGAGGATAGGAAACATGGATACTCTAGGACTGGGGATTCACCTTCACGGAGAGACGTCGCACCTCTAGGGCATCTCACCCACCCCACTACATGTAGTCTAGGGCATCCTACCCATCTCACTACACGCGGACCTAGGGCATCCCACCCAAATCGCTACCTAGGGCCGTAAAGAAAAATCCCTAAGACCTAGAGGGGGACTCGATGGAAAAGGAGATAACTAGGGCCTCGCACCCCTCGACGCTCGCATGGAGCAAAGGAAGTGGGGTCTCACACCCCTTGACACCCGCGGGTGAAGGAAAGACGGGCCTCAGCCCAGAACCAGAACCAGTGGAAAACCCAAAAACTTCTATTCAAAATTGATTATTACAAGAGGGGGAGGGAGGCTTTATAAAGAAAAACCAAAACACTCAATTACTTAGCCTACAAGAAATCCAAAAAAGAAAAATAAATTACATTAAAATCCATGCTACATCAATATTGGTGCTGATATTCTCTGGAAAGCATGTTGGCTTGATGAAGTGCTCTGAAAAACGTGTTGCTTGGACTGCTCCAGAAAGCATGCGGAACCATCTCTCGCAGACGTGCACAGAGGAGGATCGATCTCCGTCAGCACCAGTGAACGGCCGGTGGCCAGGAAGCAGGAGGCAGATGGGGCTGGCGGACAGCGAGCGACGGATGGTGGGCGGCGAGCTGCAGGTGGGGTGGCACACAGGATGGGCACGGCATGCCCTGGGCATGCTGTTTGGTCTCCCATGGGCGTGGGGGCCCCAGGCACCAGCGAGGACCTCCGGCGACCGGGCCTTGGCCGGCGGATGGCGGGACAGTGGTAGGCGGGCGACAACGGCTGCGTCGATGTCAGGCGGTGGGCGGTGGCATCACACGGACGGACGCATCCGTTGGGCTTCCCCACGGTCGTGGGCTCCTGGGCACTAGCGAGGGCCCCCCGACGGTCGGGCGTGAGCTAGCGGACAGCGGGCGACCGGCCGGTAGTAGGCCGGCGGCAGCGGTAGTGAATGATGGGGATCCACGGCAGGTCCGGATTCATTTTCTTTTTTTTCTTATTTTTTGGCATTTTTTTATTTTTGGCTATTCCAGCTATTCTCATTATTCCAGCTTTATCCGAAACCTATCCCCACTTTATTCCAGCCTTATTCCATCTTCTTTCCATGATTTTTAGAACCTCCCAAACCCTAGCCCACTGCCCTGCCGACCCCAGATCTGGGCTCCCCGACCCTTGACCGCCGCCGCAGGTGCTTGCTGGCCCCACCCTCACCAAAAAATCGGTAGCCTACCGCCCAAGATCATGGGAAGACCAGCAGATGCGGAGGCATCTGTCCACCGCCTGCCCATGACCGTCGCTACCACCACCGCTGCTGACCTGCTGCCGGCCGCCCGCCCACCATCCGCCAGCTCACGCCTGGCCATCGGGGGGCCCTCGCCGGCGCTCCAGACCCCACAATCATGGGGAAGCCCAACGGATGCGTCCGTCTATGTGACACCGCCGCCCACCGCCCAACGCCGCCACCACCCGCCTGCCGCCGTCCCGCCGTCCGCCGGCCAAGGCCCGGCCATCGGAGGTCCTCGCCGGCGCCCAGGTCCCCCCACGCCCGTGGGAGACCAAACGGCATGCCCAGGGTGTGCCGTGCCCATCCTGTGCCGCCACCCCGCCTGCAGCTCGTCGCCCACCATCCGCCGCTTGCTTCCCAGCTACCGGCCATCTATCTGTTGCCGCCGGAGATCGATCCTCCTTTGTTCATGTCCGCGAGAGATGGTTCCGCATGCTTTCTGGAGCAGTCCAAGTAGCATGCTTTTCAGAGCACTTCATCAAGCCAACATGCTTTTCAAAGTAGATCAGCACCAATATTGATGTAGCATGGATTTTAATGTAATTTATTTTTCTTTTTTGGGTTTCTTGTAGGCTAAGTAATTGAGGGTTTTGGTTTTTTTTATATAAAGGCCCCCTCCCCCTCTTCTAATAATCAATTTTGAATAAAAATTTTTGGGTTTTCCATTGGTTTTGGTTATGGGCTGAGGCCCATCTTTCCTTCACCTGCAGGTGTCGAGGGGTGTGAGACCCCACTTCCTTCGCTCCATGCAAGCGTCGAGGGACGTGAGGCCCTAGTTATCTCCTTTTCCATCGAGTCCCCCTCTAGGTCTTAGGGATTTTTTTTTACGGCCCCAAGTAACGATTTGGGTGGGATGCCCTAGGCTCCGTGTGTAGTGAGATGGGTGGGATGCCCTAGACTACATATAGTGAGGTGGGTGAGATGCCCTAGAGGTGCGACGTCTCTCTGTGAAGGTGAATCCCCAGTCCTAGAGTATCCATGTTTTCTATTCTCCATCCCAATGTTCCTCCACCAAGAAAATTGGAAACCAAAAAAGTCAGGTGTTTTAGGATTTAGTGTCAGTTCACCCTAGTCCCAGGAGGCTTCTTAGCCCTCCCACAGTCTAGTTTGTTTAGGTGTTTTCCCTTTTCCAAATAAATCAGGTTACGTCTCATATGTCCCGCATCAGTGTTGACTCAAGAAGTTCAAGTGTCGACCTGAAATGTCGACTCACAGCCTGAAGTATCGACACATGAAGTTCTGGGAACAGTAACGGCTAGTTTTTCAAATACAGAACTCGTCCCTCTTGGCTTCCAATGGCTAGTTTTTCATGTCTAAAGCTAGAAACCGGGTTTGACGCCTTGAAAAGGTATTTATATGATCCAAATCAAATCAAAATATATAATGATTAAGAGGATGAAAAAGAAATAACCAAGAGAAAAGAAAAGAAGAGCATTCACTCCTATTCATTAAGTTCAACCACTTTCAAGCATGAAGAAGCCTTCAAGCATTCAAGAGCCTTCAAGAGCATTAAAGATCAATCCTTCTTGAGCAATCAAAGAAACTTCATCAAGTTGAAAGCATCACAACTACGAGCTTCAAAGAGATACCCACTTTTTATTAAAAAGCTTTTATTGTCTCTTTACATCAAAACTTTATTTATTGTAAGGGTTCTTGGTTAGCCTATTGCAAAATCAAGGGAGGTTATTGGTGAGCCTTTGAAAACCATTTAGGTTCTTGGTTAGCCTGCAAAACCAAGGGAGGTTGGTGATGAGCCTTAAAACCATTTAGGTTCTTGGTTAGCCCGTAAAACAAAGTGAGGTTTTGACTTGTGAGCCTTATAAAAACAAGTCGGGTTTTGATTAGTAAGCCCAGAAAACTAATCGACTATAACTAATTGAGATTATAGTGAATTTCCAAGGAGATCTTGGGGAGTGGATGACCACTATATTTCTTTGTGTTTGTGATTACTTATCTCTTCTATTTGCTCTTACATTTATTGTTTTATATTTTCGCTGCTCACTTACTTAAGAGCACTTAATTTGCATTCATAGTACTTGGTTTAATTGATGGATTGGATCAAACACTCTTGCATTCTATTAATAATATTTTAGAGACCCAATTCACCCCCTCTCTTAGGTTGCTTACTGGACAACAAGTGGTGTCAGAGCCCTGTTCTCAGTTTATATGTCTAACCGCCTTGAGTAAAGATGTATGGCAGCCCCTATTGGTACTAGTATAGTTGAGGGACAAGCCTCAAATAAACCTCTATTTTTTAATAGATCAAATTATATTTATTGGAAAACTAGAATGAGAATATATATGCATTCAATTGATTATGACTTATGGAAGGTAGTTGATAAAGGTCCAAATATTCCTTCGATTGTGGTGATTGGTGTTTCCATCCCAAAGCTCAAAGAGGATTGGGATGAAAATGATATTAAACAATCTGAGATCAATGCAAAAGTAATGAATCTCCTTTATAGTGCATTAGATCCTAGTGAATTCAATAGGATATCTACTTGCACATCCGCCAAAAAAATATGGGACACACTTGAAGTTGCCCATAAGGGTACCGATCAAGTAAAAAATACTAAAGTGAACATGTTAGTACACACATATGAAATATTCTAGATGGAACCTAATGAGTCTATCACTGATATGTACACTAGATTTATAAATATTATAAATGGAATGAGAAGTTTAGGAAAAATAATGTCTAATGCTGACCTTGTCAACAAAATCCTCAGGTCACTTCCAACATCATGGGATCTGAAGATGACCACCATCCAAGAAGCGAAAGATGTTGACAAGCTACCATTAGAGCAGCTGGTAAGATCTCTCATGACTTATGAGCTGAATTTGAAGCAAAAATCTATGGACATGGATAAGAAGAAAAAAGGGGATTGCATTCAAATCTACCATACAAGAAGAATCCTCAATTGATGAGTCCGAAGAAGAAGAAGAAGAAAAAATGAAGAAGCACTCCTAGCAAAAAAATTTAGAAGATTCATGAAGAGAAAAAAGTTCCCTTACAAGAAGAAGTTCCAATCAACTAAAGAAAAGGAAAAAGAGAAAGAAAAAGAAAAGAAAAAGAAAAAGGAGAAGGAGATACCTACATGCTTCGAGTGCAAAAAGCTGGGACACTATAAATTTGACTGCCCTCTCCTAAAGAAGTCAAAAAGAAGCTAAGAAAGAAGGCAATGATGGCCACCTGGAGTGATAGTGAGGACTCCAGTTCAGAAGAAGAGCAGGCTGAAATTGCAAACCTATGTCTCATGCCATATCAAGAGCAAGAAGAGATAAATTTTGATATAGAAATAGATTTTACTTTTGATGAATTAAGAAATGTTTTTGATAAACTAATGCATGATTACAAATTAATTTTATCTAAAAATAGAAAACTGAAAAAACATGCAAATAGTTTTTCTCATGAAAATAATTCTTTATTAAATGAAGTTAGTGATTTGAAAACTAAACTAGATGTTTTAAAAAACAAAAACAATGCTCTAATAATAGAAAATGAAGTTTTAAAAAGATCCAAAACTATCATTTCAAATGGTAATCTTTTGAAGAAAAATAAGGATTTAAAATTGAAAAATGAAAAGTACAAAAATGAGCTTGATAAAATGAAACCTTTTATCAAAAAAATTACTTATAGTTCACAAAAACTAAATCTTCTTTTAAACTGCCAAAGAGCGGTTTTTAAAAAAGCAGGATTAGGTTATAAACCCCAAAAATAACAAAAGTATTTCAAAAATTTTTTTGTACCTGCATCATCTAGCATAACATGTTTTTCGTGCAAAAGACAAGGTCATAAATCTTTTCAATGTAATATGAGAAAAATCAATACTTATGAAAAAGTTTGGATTCCAAAAGGAACCAATTTAAGTGCTAACCCTAAAGGACCCAAGTTGACTTGGATACCTTAAAACAAAAGTTGATTTGTATTGCAGGTGTGTCTTGCAACCAAGGAGAACAAAAGACTTTGGTATCTTGATAGTGGTTGCTCAAGGCACATGACGGGAGATGTGAACCAATCCACCCTCTCTTGAAGCAATGAATGGAGGAAGTGTGACCTTCGGGGATAATGGTAAAGGAAAAATTATTAGTATTGGTAAGGTTCACATTACTCCTTCTAATTATATTAGCAATGTACTTTTAGTTGAGGTTTAAAGCAAAATCTTTTAAGTATTAGTCAATTTTGCGATAAAGGTTTTCAAGTTGTTTTCAAATCTTCTTATTGCATGATTGCTAGTCCGGATAAAATTGAGTATAATTCATTAGAAAAAGCCATGGTAATGTTTATTTGGTAGATTTAGATGATCTATCTTTGCCTAATAGAGAATGCCTTGTTGCAATGAACTCTACTAATGATGAGACTAGTTGGCTTTGGCATAGAAGACTAGGTCATGCTAGTATGTATTTACTTTCAAAATTTTATTAAAAAAACTTAGTTAGAGATTTGCCGGAACTTTATTTTGAAAAAGATAGAGTTTGCCAAGCATGTCAATTTAAAAAATAAGTTAAGACTTCTTTGAAACCTAAAGGTTTTGTTACTACTAGTAGGCCACTAAAATTATTTCATAGGATCTCTTTGGACCAACTAGAACATCCAATCTAGGAGGCAAGAGATATGGATTAGTTATAGTGGATGATTTTTCAAGATTTACTTGGATTTTCTTCCTTGCACATAAAGATGAATCATTTTCTGCATTTGTAAAGTTTTACCAAAAAGTTTCAAATGAAAAAGGTGTTTCAATTATTTGCATACATAGTGATCATGGTTCTAAATTTGAAAATCAGGATTTTGAAAGCTTTTGTAGCAAAAAAGATATAGAACACAATTTTTCTGTACGTAGGACATCTCAGCAGAATGGGGTAGTAGAAAGAAAAAATCGTACTTTAGAAGAAATGGCACGCACTATACTTTGTGAGAATAATTTACCAAGATATTTTGGACTGAAGATATTAATACT
Organism: Areca catechu; assembly: GCA_021397845.1. Lineage (NCBI taxonomy): Eukaryota > Viridiplantae > Streptophyta > Magnoliopsida > Arecales > Arecaceae > Areca > Areca catechu. The sequence continues at coordinate 54,437,221 of CM038041.1, forward strand.
ACATGTTATATTTTGAATCGAGTTTTAATCCACCTTATTGTAAACAAAACTTCTTTTGAACTTTGGAATCAAAGAAAACCAACTTTAAAATATTTTTGAGTTTTTGGTTGTCAATGTTTTATCTTAAATAATGGCAAAGACAATCTTGGAAAATTTTATGCCAAGTCTGATGAAGGTATCTTTTTAGGGTACTCTACATCAAGCAGGGCATATAGAGTTTTTAACAAAAGAAACCCTAGTTGTAGAGGAATCTGTACATGTTGCTTTTGAAGAGTCTGCTAACAAATCTTCTAAAAAGAAGATACTTCTGATGCATGTGCAGGGGCTGATAAGCTTCAAAAGTTGATATTGAATGATCAACCCTCTCAGCCATATGAAGGAGATAAAGATAAAGATGAAAGAGGTGAAGACACTCCAAAGCACCAAGATCTACCTAAGGAGTGGAGGTATGCTCATGGACATCCTAAAGAATTAATCTTAGGTGATCCATATAAATGGATAAGAACTCGAGCCTCAATTAGAAATGAATGTAATTCTATAGCTTTTGTTTCTCAAGTAGAGCCTAAATATTTTGAAGATACTGAAAAAGATCCTAACTAGATAAATGCTATGCAAGACGAATTAATTCAGTTTGATAGAAATAATATTTGGACATTAATAGAAAGATCATCTAATCTTTCTATTATTGGCACTAAATAGGTGTTTAGGAATAAGTTAGATGAAAATGGAATTGTTGTTAGAAATAAAGCTAGGCTAGTTGCCAAAGGCTACAATCAGGAGGAAGGAATTGATTTTGATGAAATATTTGCTCCTGTTGCTAGACTTGAGGTAATTAGACTACTATTAGCATTTGCTTGTTTTATGAATTTTGAACTCTTTCAAATGATTGTTAAAAGTGCTTTTCTGAATGGTTTTAAAATAAAAAAAGTGTTTATGGAACAACTACCTGGATTTGAAAATCATGCACATCTTGATCATATTTTTAAATTGCACAAGGCACTTTATGGTTTAAAGCAAGCACCTCGAGCATGGTATGAAAGACTCAGCAAATTTCTAATTGAAAATGAATTCTCTAGAGGCCGTGTTGATAAAACTTTGTTTCTAAAAAGGAAAGATGATTTATTAGTAGGGCAAATCTATGTTGATGATATTATTTTCGGTGCTACTAATAAAATTCTTAGTCAAGAGTTTGCTAAGCTAATGCAGGATGAGTTCAAGATGAGCATGAAGGGTGAACTCAGTTTCTTTCTTGGACTCCAGATCAAGCAAACTAAAGATGGAATCTTCATCAACCAAGCTAAGTATACAAGAGAAATTATAAAGAAGTTTGGGATGGAGACTACTAAGCCCCTCTTGTAAACTTGATAAAGATGAGCATGGTAAATCTATAGATCAAAAATTATACAAAGGTATGATTGACTCTTTATTATACTTAACTACTAGTAGACAAATATAATTGTTCAGTGTATGCATGTGTGCTAGATATCAGTCTGATCTAAGGAATCACATCTATTGGCTGTTAAGTGCATTATTAGATATCTATCTAGTATAATTGATATTGGCTTATGGTATTCTAGAGATTCATTTGCTAAATTAATTGGATATTCTGATGCTAATTTTGGTGGATGTAAATTAGATAAAAAAAGTACTAGTGGAACTTGCCAATTTCTTGGAGTTAACTTAATCTCCTGGTTTAGCAATAAACATACTTCAGTTGCACTATCCATAGCTGAAGCTGAGTATATTGTTGTAGGAAGTTGTTGTGCTCAAATCTTGTGGATTAAGTAACAACTTGAAGATTTTGGAATCAAGTTAACTAGTACACCTATAAAATGTTATAATACAGTGCTATTTGCTTGACTAAAAATCTTGTTCAACATTCTAGAAGTAAACACATTGAAATTAAGCATCATTTTATTAGAGATCATGTTGAAAATAATGATATTTGCTTAAATTTATTTGTACTAAATTGTAATTAGCTGATATTTTGACTAAGCCTCTCCAAGAAGATTGGTGATGCGGGACTAATATGCATGCAATTCTTTTTGTATGTTTTATATGTGGGGTTAGGTGATTAATTCTCGAATTTCAGATTAAAATTAGTTGTAGGAAATTTTGTATGAATTTTTGAAGCCAAGCATGCAGATTAGAACCTAGAAAAGTACTAAAGAAGGATCGCCGGGGCTGAGAAGCCTCGGTTAGGGCAAGTTCTCCTACAATATAAAGACTGGAGGTAGAGGGGGTGTACCTGACAATGTCTGAAGCACCCAGTGAAGATCGTAATGAAGGGATCTCTCATTCCTCGATAGATGCAGCCTGGAAAATCGAGCCAAAGACCCGCGGATACCCGGCTTTCTGCTCGGTGGTTCGATTGAGGGTTGGCTGGAGTCGTTGGATTCGTAGGAACTCGGGGACCTGCAAACGACCTGTCAGGGGTTAGAAAACTCAAAGGAGATCAAGAAAATAAAGGAAAACAGCAAGAGGAAAGGAATTTTGGAGTGGGTGGCCAAGGCTCTGGAGGATTAGCTGGCGCAGGATGATGGTTGCAAACATCGGGAAGAAGAACTCTCAAACCCCTTTATGCACACAGCAGGATAATCATACAAAACAATATAAGAACTCAAGATTTATTTCATATCAAAAATCTCCCTTCATACAAGAGGCTAGGGTCTCTTAAATAGACCCTTAACCTTGGGCCCCACCCAAGTAAGGGTACAATTGACATTACATAAGAATCCTTTTCCCTCTCAAACCCTAGCTAGAAAATAAAGAAACATTAGGTAGAAAAATCCCTAAAAATTCTCTTGACTTGGTCAATACTTCAAGGACACCTAGGGGGCATGTTGGGCTTCTAAGAGCATCAAGAGGCTGGCCCAAAGGGGATTGGGCACATGGGCTTGGGCCTCTGGAAGCTGGGGTGGCCTGGTAGCTAGGTAGCAGGAATATTCATTAGTATCTTGCTTCTTAGGGGCTTGGGCTTGGCGCCTGGGCTTGATTTCTTTGGACTAGGATGTAGATGGACCTCTAAAATCATGGATGCCTTGGTCTATGAATATACTTTGGCATCTGGAAGGGAATCTGGGCATTTGGAGGGCATCTACAAGGAATCAGGGTTTCTGATTTTCCTCCTGGAGTCTTCAAATCTTCAAGCTGGGTTGGACTTGGGCTAAACTTCCATGTCTTCAATTTGGTTAAACTTGGTCTTCACTTGTATGATGTATTCTTGAGTCTTCAATATGGTTGAACAGGACTCAAAAAAAATAAAATTAGCTCGACATGAGCTGACTAACACTAGACTGAACTAGCTCAACATGAGCTGACTAGTACAGAACAGAACTAACAACTCAAAAGACTCAAATAACAACTAAATAGACTCAGATGGGCTAAGCCCTTATTACAGATGGACTCATAAATTATTGATCAATCCATAAAGGGTTAAAAAGCCTCTATTTTATTTCGGTGCCTCTGGTGTCCGCACCAATTTCCCGGGGTGGGAGGAACTCGACCCTGTTGAGTGAAGATCAGACTGGCTCACATATCTCTCGAGAAGGTCTGGGTTGAGGTGTTGCAAGTCCTCTCGAGAAATCCATGAATCGTTCGACTCTGGCTGGCCTTGCCATCGGACCAGGAAGCGTTGATAGTCACGGCCCCGGGTCGTGATGGCTTGATCATCCAGAATATGCTCGATCCATTCTCCTCTCTCAGGCCAATTTGTTAGTGGATGCTCTGGGTTAGGGTCACTCACAATGAAAAGGAATAGGTCCAAAGGCCTCACTAGGTATCGCTGCCGGTTCCCTATACTCAACCAGGTCTGTAATATTGAAGGTATAATAACTAATGCCCATATCCGAAGGCAAGTCTAACACATAGGCATTTGATCCAATCCTTCTCTTCACTTTAAAAGGTCTGGCTCTGCGAGCATGAAGCTTCTTTTAGGCCTAAGCCTAATCAAGATAGAATCCACTACAACAAATTCTTTGATCCATCTTCGGAAATTAGCCAGTTTGTTTAAAATTAGTGTAGGTGGTGAACATGCTGGGCACATGCAAACTCCTAACAAATGATTCAAAGGACTCATACTAACACCTAACAGACTTGACTATGCATTCCTATAGAAGGAAATTTTATTGAACTCTTTGGATATAAACCTAACAGATTATAGGTTTCCTAGATTTGATCCTAGCTTGACATGCACATGAAAATTTACAGTGAACTCCTAGCAAATTCTAAAGAGTATGCCAGAAGTAAGATGCAAACCTAGCATGAGTGATGAATGCATGTAGTATGCTAATCTCAGCTAAATGCAATCTAATGATCCTAGAAATGTTGGAGGTATCTGGAAAGGGCAGAAAATAGGAAGTGGATTCAAAATTAGTCTGGTAGGGTAGGGAAAAAGGTTCAAGGTTAGTTGGATAAAGAAGGATAAAAGAAGGGGTGCCAGGGACTAATCCTAGACTAATGAGGCTAACCTTACGGGGTTGCGATATATCTATAGGCAAGAAAAGGTCCATGCTATGGAAGGATGGGTCAACAATTTCTGTGAAGAGATCTTCAATAGGAATGATAGGAAGGGATTCATCCTGAGGGCAATGGGTTAAGTAAGCCAAATCCTCAATAAAATCTTCTTGTTCATGAAATTTAGGAATAGGCTCTACAATTAGATCCTTTTCTAGTGTTTCTTCAGGTAAAATCCTAGTATCAGAGTTCTCTTCCTCTAATTGTTCTTCCACTATAGCTTTAGGTTGGATGTGGTCAAGGTCAACTAGCTCTGGATTGGTTTCTACCTGGATATCTACTGGGTCAACTAATTCGAGGTCTACTAAAGGTGTCTCCTCTTCTTTCTCATACTCATCCACTAGGCTCACATCGACTTCATACACTTCCGCGTTAATGTAAGCCTTGTGAATTTCAGGAATGGTTGGAGAAGGTCGGCTAGGAGAAAATTGGCTAGGTCCTGGTTTCTGATTATGGACACTAATCTTAGTAGGTTCAGGTTGCCTAAGGGATAGTGGCTCACTACTGGGCTCATATTTAGGGGTACTAATCCTATGGAGTTCAAGTTGACTAAGGAAAACTTGACTAGTACTAGATTGATACCTTGGGGTTATGGGCTCCCTAGGCTCATAGGACAAGGGTGTAGATCTATGGGTCACGGGATTATAAGATCTGGGGTCATAGGATTTGGGTTCAGCTTTATGGGTCTTGGGTCTACGGGATTCATGGGATATGGGTTCGTAGATTCTAGAGTCAGAGGATTTGGAGTCATAAGATCTATAGGTTGTGGGTATACTAGGCTTATAGGGAGAGGGTAAATAGGATCTATCTTCCTGGTCTACAAAATCTTGATTGGATATTCTAGGACTAACCTTAGGGATTGGGTCATGACGATGGGCTCTCCTAGGTTCAATCTCATGGTAGGGATCAGGGTTTGGGATCCTCTTAGGTTCAGTATCATAGTATGGGTCATGATGATGGGCTCTCCTAGGTTCAACCTCACGGTAGGGATCAGGGTTTGGGGTCCTCCTAGGTTCAGTATCATAATAAGGGTCATGATGATGGGCTCTCCTAGGTTCAACCTCACGGTAGGGATCAGGGTTTGGGGTCCTCCTAGGTTCAGTATAATAATAAGGGTCATGGCGATGGTCTCTCCTAGGTTCAACCTCACGGTAGGGATCATGGTAAGGGGTTCTCCTAGGGTTGGGCTCCTTATATGGGTCAGAGTATTGGATTCTCCTAGGATCGGACTCCCTATATGGGTCAGAGTAGTGGGTTCCCATAGGGTTGGGCTCTATGGTTTCACTAGGTTGAGTTGGGTTGAGGCTATTGGTCTGGGTCAACTGAGTCATTTGGATAATTAACTGGATAGACATCTAGGCCATTTGGTCTATAAGGGCTTGAATCCTAGCTTCCTGCTTATCCATGGGTTCAGGGAGATGGTGGATGAGATGGGACTCCTGATCTAATGCTCATGCAAGACTCGATCATACCGACTATAGCTGACTAGACCTAGAGTCCAAACTAAATGATTAATCAGGGTGGTAAACTAGCCTATAGTAACCTGGTACTCAGCCAAGCAGGTGTAAGGGGAGTGTTAGGTCCCTGATTGCCAAACCTAGACACCAATCAGAGATTGGCCAGGTAGGCGGACCAGCACACAAGCCCTTCGGAATTGAATCCCTGAACCACCATTCTAGACACTGAGCATAAGGCACACACAGGTTAGCTTGACACAATGTCTAACACTTAGCCCGGACCTGACCAGTTGGTATCCCTAGCCCACTAGGGCAAATTAAGTCTTGTTAATTTTAGGTTAAGGCTTGGAACCGAATGCAAGGGATGTGGTCTTGGGCTAAGGAGAGGTGATCAAATCCTCCCCCCATCTGATATATCAAGAGTGCCCTTAAAAAGTAAATTATGCAATGATGGCAGGCAGATGAGGATGCAAATTAGGGTTTAGATATTTTTTTGATATTTTTGGAGAATATGTATTTTTTTTTTATTTTGGTATTTTCTTAAATAGAAGAAAACTTACAAATTATGACCTAATATGCAGGAAATATATTAAAATTAAAAGATATGCAAAAGATGCTAAACAAAACCCTAAAATTTCCAAACTTGTCTTGCTGAAAAAAACTGAGCCGAAAATTTATAGGCTGTATTTCGGCTTGCAGAAAATTCATAGGCTGAAATAAAATCTGAAGAAATTCTAAGAATTACTATGAATTATGATGAATCAAAAAAAAAAATTCAAAGTTTTTAGAGTTTTGATCAGGGAGAAATAATTTTAAAAACAGAGCATATATGGACTAAAAAATTGCAGAAAACAAGCCCTAATCTAAGCTCTAATACCAGATGATGTGGGACTAATATGCATGCAATTCTTTTTGTATATTTTATATGTAGGGTTAGGTGATTAATTCCCAAATTTCAGATCAAAATTAGTTGTAGGAAATTTTGTATGAGTTTTTGAAGCCAAGCATGCAGATTAGAACCTAGAAAAGTACTAAAGGAGGATCGTCGGGGCTGAGAAGCCTCGGTTAGGGCAAGTTCTCCTATAATATAAAGAATGGAGGTAGAGGGGGTGTACCTGACAATATCTGAAGCACCAGGTGAAGATCGTAATGAAGGGATCTCTCGTTCCTCGATGGATGCGGCCTGGAAAACAGAGCCAAAGACCCGCGGATACCTGGCTTTCTGCTCGGTGGTCCGATTGAGGCTTGGCTGGAGTCGTTGGATTTGTAGGAACTCGAGGACCTGCAAACGACCTGTCAGGGGTTAGAAAACTCAAAGGAGATCAAGAAAATAAAGGAAAACAGCAAAGGGGAAAGGAATTTTGGAGTGGGTGGCCAAGGTTCTAGAGGATTAGCTGGCGCAGGATGATGGTTGCAAACACCGGGAAGAACTCTCAAACCCCTTTATGCACATGCAGGGTAATTGTTGGCTCCACCCAGTGATTTTGATGAATAACAAAACATTGAGTGCATATTGTATACTAATGTGGATTTCAAGTTATGAGTTTTCAGGAAGAAAGCACCTCAAAATCTCAAAAATATATGGTTCATGGCACGTAATGGCACGGAGCATTTCTCACGAATTTGGACATCCTCTTCATTAAAAAGGCATCTAAATGATTAAATATTATGTTATGATTCATTTAAGTTTCAAGAATTATTTTTATGTTTTCGAGGCCATTTACACTTAAATCTTAGCATTTCAGTCTCAAGTGTCGACACTTGGAAAGTCAAGTGTCGACACTTCAGCATTTGACACAGACAAAAATCTTTGGCACGCCAAGTGTCGACACTTAGGTTTCCAAGTGTCGACTCAAGGCCTGAGAATTTTGAAAATACATAACTTTGTCATTTGAGAATTTTTGTATCAAGTGTCGACCTGTGCATCAAGTATCGATACTTGAAAGTTCAAGTGTCGACACCTAGAAATCAAGTGTCGATACTTGACAGCCAAGTGTCGACACCTGACAGCAAAGTGTCGACACTTGCAGCCTGACAGCTCTAACGGATCTATTTTTCTGGCTTGCAGAACTTACTTTTCAAGCTCTAAATGGCTATTTCCGAGGTTTCAATAGTCACAAACCATTTTTTGGAAGGTTCTTGGTATATTTAACCTCCACCAACCTCATTTTAAAGACAAGGAAGGGTATTGAAGTGCATTCAAGTCTAATCAAAAGCCAAAAAAGCCTATATTCTCTCAAATATTCACATCAAAAGCCTCTTATAGTTTGATTCCTTGAAAAGCCTACAGCTTATCCTTCATTCCAAAAGAGGTACTTTGAAGGATATTCCAAGGAAGAGTCAAGACAAAGCATCAACTTGAGCTTCAAAGATTCCATTCTACTCTTAAAGAGAGTTTGTTTTAGTTTTAAAATTGTATATCTGTTTTTACATTGTGATTTAACTTGCTTTCAAGGGTGTCTTGAAAGAAGGTTATTGTGGTTTGTTGGTGAGCCAAAGGGACAAAACCAACTAGGGTTAACTTGTGAGTCCGAAGACAAAACAAGTGTTAAGGTTTGTTGGTAAGCCTAAGTGATAAAACCAACTTAGGTTTTGACTTGTGAGCCTTGTGAAAAATAAGTCAACTGTAATCTTGTTTGGATTATATTGAAATTCTCAAGGATGGCTTGGGGAGTAGATGTAGGTGCTAGGTTTGCACCGAACCACTATAAACCTTGTGTTTGTGCGTGATTGCTCTCTTCCTCTCTTACTTTTTGATTATTGTTACCGCCTTAAATATCTTGCATTGAATTCATCATTGTTCACAAGCACTACTAGTCCCTCTCATTATTGTTTTAAATTTTTTTAAAGACCAATTCACCCCCCCTCTTGGGCTCCATTTCTGGGCAACAAGTGGTATCAGAGTACCGGTACTCTCTTGTAGGTCTAAGGATCTTGAGTAAAAGATCATGGCAGCCCCAATAGGAATGGGTATTGTTGAAGGTCAAGCAAGCTTCAAATCGTCCCCCACTTTTTAATGGCACAAATTACACATACTGGAAGACACGCATGCACATATTTATTCAAGCTCTTGACTATAATTTGTGGAGGACAATTGTAAAAGGTCCTCATCAGCCTACAATGTTGATTAATGGCATTCTCACTCCAAAGATGGAAGATGATTGGGATGAGAATGATATTAAGAAAATCGAGCTTAATGCTAAGGATATGAATCTTTTATTTTGTTCTCTTGATCCAAGTGAATTTAATAGAATATCTAATTGTCTCTCCACCAAGGAGATTTGGGATACACTTGAGGTTACCCATGAGGGTACACACCAAGTGAAAACCACCAAGGTCAACATGCTTATTCACACATATGAAATGTTTAAAATGGAACCTACTGAGTCTATTAGTGAAATGTATACTAGGTTCACAAATATTGTGAATGGCATGAGAAGCCTAGAAAAAATTATCTCTAACGGTGAACTTGTGAACAAACTTCTCAGGTCTCTATCAGCTTCGTGGGATGCAAAAGTAACAGCGATTGAAGAAGCTAAGGATGTCAACACTCTCCACTGGAACAACTGTTGGGTTCTCTAATGACCTATGAGCTCTCCCTCAAACAAAAGAATGGAGAGGTCGACAAAAAGAAGAAGGCAATCGCGTTCAAATCTACTGCTAGAGAGAAATCAAGCGAAGACTCGAAGAAGATGACGAAGAAGATGAGACGGCTCTATTGGCAAGAAAACTCAGAAGGTTCATGAGGAAGAAAAAGTTCAACTTCAAAAAGAAACCTCTGAAAGGTAAGCCAAGTAAAGAGGACAAAGAAAAGGAGAAGGAGCAGCCTACGTGCTTTGAGTGCAAAAAACCCGGCCATTTCAAGGTAGACTGCCCCTTGCTAAAGAAAAGTAGAAGAAAGCTGAGAAAGAAAGCCATGATGGCAACCTGGAGTGAAAGTGAAGACTCCAGTTCTGAGGAAGAACAGCAGGAGGTGGTAAACTTTGTCTGATGGCTGATCATGATGAGGTATGCTTCCGAAACAGAAAATGAATTTACTTTTGATGAGCTTCATGAAGTCTTTGACGAATTAGTCATAGAATTTCAAAAATTAAAATCAAAACATAAAGACTTAAAGAAGCAAAATTTGGATCTAGCCAAAACAAACAACAAGCTTTCAAATGAAAATGAATGCCTTCTTATTCAAAATAAAAAATTAAATGATAAGATTGTAGCACTTGAAAAAGAAAAAGATGTCTTGAAAAAGAAAAGTGACTCACTTTCAAATGAAAATTTGGCAAAACAAAGAAAGAAATTTTAAATGAAAACAAGAGATATAAAGAAGAAATTAAAAAATTAAAACCTTTTGTAGAAAAATTTACTTATAGTTCTGAAAAATTGAATTTACTTTTAAATAACCAAAGAGCAGTATTTGATAAAGCAGGTTTAGGATTCAGAACTCATAAGAAACAAAAACTCTTTAAAAATTTCTTTGTGCCTGCATCTTCATCCATTACTTGCTATACTTGTGGTACTAAAGGACACAAATCTTATATGTGCAACAAAAGAAGACTAAGTAACACTAAGAAAGTTTGGATTCCGAAAAGAACCAATGCCACTAACCAAAAAGGATCCAAGATGGCTTGGGTACCTAAAGTCTCCACTTGATCTTTATTGCAGGTATGCCTTGCAACCAATAAGAAAAGGATGTGGTACCTTATAGCGGTTGCTCAAGGCATATGACAGGAGATGTGGAGTAGTTCTCATCACTCGAATATCAAAATGGTGGCAATGTAACTTTTGGTGATAATGGAAAGGGCAAAATTATCGGTATTGGTAAAGTCCATATCACCCCCTCTTCTTATATTGATAATAGAATATGTTGATGGTTTGAAATATAACTTGCTTAGCATTAGTCAATTTTGTGACAAAAATTTTAAAGTTGTTTTTGAATCTTCCTTCTCCATTGTTTCTAGTCTAGATGACAATGGCATTAAGTTCATTGGTCATAGGCATGGCAATATTTATATGGTTGATCTTGATGATCTCCCTATTCAAAAAGGTCAATGCCTAGTGATAATGGAAGCCAAAATCGATGAAACTAGTTGGCTTTGGCATCGCAGACTAGGACATGCAAGCATGCATTTAATTTCAAAACTTAGCAAAAAAAACTTGGTAAAAGATTTGCCTAAACTCAATTTTGAAAAAGACAAGATCTGCAGTGTATGTCAACTTGGAAAACAAACCAAATCCTCTTTCAAACCAAAAGGAGTAATCTCTACATCTAGACCTTTGGAATTGCTTCACATGGACCTCTTTGGGCCAACTAGAACATCTAGTTTGGGAGGTAAGAAGTATGGTCTAGTCATTGTAGATGATTTCTCACGATTTACATGGGTCATGTTTTTAGCACATAAAGATGAAACTTTTTCTGAATTCATTAGATTTCATAAAAGAGTTTTGAATGAAAAAGGTGTTTCAGTCGTATCTTTGAGAAGTGATCATGGAACCGAATTTGAAAATGCTGATTTTGATAAATTTTGTATTGAAAATGGCATTCATCACAATTTTTCTGCACCTAGGACACCTCAACAAAATGGGGTAGTAGAAAGAAAAGATAGAACTCTTGAAGAAATGGCACGCACCATGCTTTGTGAAAATGATTTACCTAGATATTTTTGGATGGAAGCCATAAATACTGCATGCTATGTTTTAAATCGAGTTTTAATTCGACCGATTTTAAAGAAAACACCTTATGAGCTTTGGAAGGGTAGAAAACCCTCAATTCATTATTTTCATGTTTTTGGATGCCGTTGTTTCATCTTAAACAATAGTAAAGATAATTTAAGTAAATTTGATGCCAAATCAGATGAGGGAGTCTTTCTAAGCTACTCCACATCTAGTAAGGCATACAGGGTCTTCAATAGAAGAACACTTGTTGTTGAAGAATCTATATATGTGGTATTTGATGAATCTAACCAAAAATCTTCAAGAAAAGAAGATGTACTTTCTGATGAAATAGGTAGCAAGAAAATTGAAGAAATAAACAACAATGAAGGGCTTACCAAGGAACAGAACCATGATCAAAACACTGAAGGAGATCAAGCACAAGGTGATGAAAACACATCAACAGTTGATCCATTACCAAAAGAATGGAGGTATGCTCATGGACACCCAAAAGAACTAATTATCGGTGATCCATCTAAAGGTGTAAGTACTCGATCATCCCTTAAAAATATCTGTGATTACTTAGCTTTTGTTTCTCAAATTGAACCTAAAACTATTGAGGAAGCTGAATGTGATAGTAATTGGATAAATGCTATGCAAGATGAACTTAACCAATTTAAAAAAAACAATGTTTGGACTTTAGTAGATAAGCCTTCAAACACTTCAATTATTGGTATAAAGTGGGTTTTTTGAAATAAACTTGATGAAAATGGAGTAGTTACTAGAAATAAGGCTAGACTAGTTGCCAAAGGATACACAGGAGGAAGGAATAGATTTTGATGAAACTTTGCTTCTGTGGCTAGACTTGAGGCAATTAGGCTATTGTTGGCTTTTGCTTGCTTCATGAATTTTAAATTATATCAAATGGATGTTAAAAGTTCCTTTTTAAATGGTCTAATTGAAGAAGAAGTTTACGTTGAGCAACCCCCTGGTTTTGAAAATTCTGAATTTCCAAATCATATTTACAAACTTCATAAAGCTTTATATAGTTTGAAACAAGCTCCAAGAGCTTGGTATGATCGTTTAAGCTCTTTTTTGCTCAAAAATGATTTTACTAGAAGTAATGTAGACAAAACTTTGTTTTTAAAGAAAAAGAATGATGATCTCTTAGTAGTACAAATCTATGTAGATGATATAATATTTGGTGCTACTAATGAATCTCTTTGTCAAGATTTTGCAAAGTTAATGCAGGGTGAGTTCGAGATGAGCATGATGGGAGAACTGAATTTTTTTCTCGGACTCCAAATAAAGCAAACCAAAGAGGGGATCTTCATCAACCAAACAAAATACACAAAAGAAATACTCAAGAAGTTTGGGATGGAGAACACTAAGCCTTTAGGTACCCCTATGAGCTCTACTTGTAGACTTGACAAGGATGAATCAGGTAAATCTATTGACCAAAAATTATATCGTGGCATGATCGGTTCATTGTTATATCTTACTGTCAGTAGGCCAGATATCATGTTTAGCATCTGTATGTGTGCTAGATATCAGTCTAATCCTAAAGAGTCTCATCTTTTGGCTGTTAAACGCATACTTAGATATCTATCTAGTTCAATTGAAATTGGTTTATGGTACTCTAGAGATTCTTCATTTGAATTGATTGCTTATTCTGATGCTGACTTTGTTGGGTGTAAACTTGATCGTAAAAGTACTGGTGGAACCTGTCAGTTTCTTGGAGTAAATTTGATCTCTTGGAGTAGCAAAAAATAGAACTCAGTTGCTTTATCTATGGCGGAAGCCGAATATAGCAGCTGGAAGCTGTCGTGCTCAAATCCTCTGGATCAAACAACAACTCGAAGATTTTGGCATTAAACTAAGACACCCATAAGATGTGACAATTCTAGTGCAATCAATCTATCTAAAAATCCTGTACAACATTCAAGAAGTAAACACATTGAAATAAGACATCATTTCATAAGAGATCATGTACAAAACTCTAATGTTATTCTTGATTTTGTATGTACTGATGATCAGTTAGCAGATGAGTTTACCAAGCCTTTGTGTGAGGATAGGTTCTGTCTGATTAGAAGAGAGTTAGGTGTCATTGATCCATTCTCCTAGAACTCTCTTAGTTTTAATTATACCTAAATCCTTTCGCTTAAAACCACTTGCTTAAAGCCCCAAAAATCTGATTAAAACGTTTCCTATTTTTCTAAATTTTTTTTTGGATTTTCTTAAATTTTTTGGCCAAGTGTCGAAAACTTGGAAATTGTCAAGTGTCGACACCTGACCAAGTGTCGACACTTGACAAATTCTAAGTGTCGATACTTGCGAAACAGAAACTGTTTTTAAAAAGGGCCGACCGAGGGTTTTTGTCATTTTCTCTGCCCATTGATTTCTTGCAACAGTGGTCCCCTCTGTCCAAATCCTTCCATTTACCCTTTAACCCATCACAAATCAGGTATTTCCCCTTCTATTTTTACTCTATTTCTCCTCTTTTTCATTTTATTTTTGACGTTTTCAAACCGTGCAACTTTTTCCGGGTATTTTTCAAGATTCTAACCAGATTTTTACATGTTTTAGTGGATTTCTAAAGTTCCATTTGAGGGAATGGTGATTTAAAAGTATTTTTCTCGGATTTCCCACGTTTTTTGGTCGTTTTCACGCTTATTTCACCAATTTTTCAGAAAAACACTGTTTTATTGATTTTGGCCAAAATAATTTGGGTTTTCATCTAAATTAAATATACTAGATCCATTTATTGTTGTTTTAGAAAGGTTTTTCATGATGTTTTTGTGACATTTTCAACTCTTTGCAAAAACCCTAAGTGATTTAGACCCAAATTCCATGGGTTTTGATTTTTTGGTCTTACAAAAAGTATTTTCCAAAAATTCAAATGTGTTTTGACGAACAAAAATATTTTCTATAATTATATGTTCGGAATATTGTCATTTAGTCAAAGTATAAGTTATAAAAATCTCATCTTTAAACTGATTGACAGTTTTTCCAAACGTTGTTTAAGGTATTTTACAACCCAAAATTGGTTTAATTCTGGTTTTCAAAACCTATCTGAACACTTTTTAAGAAATGAAACTCTCCTTATCTCAGCCTGTAGCCAGTCCCATAGTTCTAAACCTTTCTTCCTTCTTCCTGGTCAGCTTGCTGTAATGGGTCCCGAGAAGAGACTTGCAGTTAGGGAGAGGCCTAGTCGTGGTGTAGAGAGGAGGTCGAAGGCCAGATTTGACCCTGCTCAGGCTAGCAGTTCAGCCACACCGAGTTCCCCCCTGCAGAGAGGATGGCAGGGAAGTTAGTAGCCTCTGGGAGGAGAGTCGACCTAGAGTGTTTCGATAGGCACCATTTCAGTCTACGACAGGTACTCACTGATGCAGGATTAGTACCATTCTGTACTATGCAGGAGAGGTACTATCCTCACCTAGTGAGAGAGTTCTATGGTGCATTAGATTGTCGACGACTTTTGGGACTACGACAGTCAGAGGCATTCAGATTTCACTGGTAGCAGAGCTTTTGAGCAGAGTATGGGAGATCCCCCATAAGGGAATCTGTGTCTTTTCGGTAGATGACAGAGAGGCTGCCTTTAGGTGTATTCTTGAGAGAGAGGATGTTCGTGGTATATCCATAGTTATCGCGAACCAGTTATCTTTGGAGATGCGCCTATTGCACCACATCACGGCACGCATACTTCTATCGAAGACTGGAGATTTGACTTCATCACGGAGAGGGAGTTGATGGTGATGACGAGTCTGATAGAGAGGAGACAGATTGATCTTCCATCCTTGATGCTAGCTCAGATGCATGATGCTGCGACACAGCGCCGTCACTGTTTACCTTACGGCATGGCACTGACCAGATTATTCAGAGCGTGTGGAGTATCACTGGAGGGGGAGATCCCCAAGGAGATACTACACATAGATGTATATGACGAGAGGTCGTTGCACCGTATGGGATACAGATTAGTTGCAGGTCGATGGGTGCGCAGAGAGTCTGGCCAGGAGCCAGATGAGGAGGACGAGATTTGAGAGGCAGAGGCAGGACCATCTGAGCCAGCAGATTTTCCTCCCATTGATATCCCATCGACACAGGCAGATTTTCCTGATACTTCTGCTCCTCCGCCACTTTCTACTGGACTACCATTTGAGGAGCATGCAGAGAGTAGTTCATTGAGATCAGGGGTGAGTTGACTCAGCTACACAGCGAGGTTGAGCTTCTTCGAGCACATATGACCTCGGAGCATGCTGAAATTCGTAGATCTATGGAGGAGGGATTCTCTCGTATTGAGGATCTGTTGAGATCCCTTACACCTCCTGCAGCCCCTGCAGTTGTACCATCTGATGATGATGATGATGATGATGATGATGATGGTGGTGGTGGCGATCACCAGAGCGACCATGCTGATACTGCTGAGGGTGGTGATCGGGCAGATATGGATGATGACAGAGCTACAGAGGTTGTGGGCTGTGACAGTGACAGTGATGGCAGTGCTGATGATTATGAGGTGGTCAGTCACGATCCTCCCACTACTCCAGCTACTACTACTGCCCTGGTTGATTCCACACCGGACTTTGTTACACCAGCTGATCTTCTTTCCCCCCTTCCACTAGATCATCTAGGGTTGTACCCGCCTTTGGTCCTTCTGGCCGCACTAGGAGTCGTCGAGCTTTAGTACCTCCTAGGCCTTAGCCACTAGATCTAGGATCAGTGCTCCATTCAGTCTTGAGATTCCATCTGATGAGGATTAGCCTCACAGATGTCTATAGTTCATATGTTGTATGTTTCTGATATTTGTATGACTCTGATGATATCTGTATGTTTTAGTTCTTGCTAATGACTCAGCAAATTTTGTACTAAAAACTTGTCTATTATACATTTCAGTTTAATGCTCATTATTTGTGCTTGAATGATTCAATTTATCTTCTTCAGCTCTGATACTCTTTTATCTTGGTATATTTTTGGCTCTGATACCTATCTTATTTGATTCTCTACCATCTTTGTGTCTCCATGCTCATTGTGAGGGGGAGGTTATTCCCCTTTCTAATGATTGACAAAAAGGGAGAGAATAGTATTGATTGCATATGTGAGAATCTTTGAAATTTACTTTAAGAAATATCTAATTAAGGGGAAGATTGATTCTTCCTAACTATGATGTTTTTGCCTTCATATGGACTTAAATTCATATTCATGAATTATAATAGTTAAAGTTTGAAGTGTATTGCTATTTTACTCAAGGTTTTGTCATCATCAAAAAGGGGGAGATTGTTGGCTCCACCCAGTGATTTTGATGAATAACAAAATATTGAGTGCATATTGTATACTAATGTGGATTTTAAGTTATGAGTTTTCAGGAAGAAAGCACCTCAAAATCTCAAAAATGTATGGTTCGTGGCACGTAATGGCACGGAGCATTTCTCATGAATCCGCCGGACATCCTCTTCATTGAAAAAGGGCATCCAAATGATTAAATATTATATTATGATTCATTTAAGTTTCAAGAATTATTTTTATGTTTTCGAGGCCATTTACACTTGAATCTGAGCATTTCAGTCTCAAGTGTCGACACTTGGAAAGTCAAGTGTCGACACTTCAGCATTTGGCATAGACAAAAATCCTTGGCACGCCAAGTGTCGACAGCCAGAACCAAGTGTCGACACCAAGTGTCGACACTTAGGTTTCCAAGTGTCGACTCAAGGCCTGAGAATTTTGAAAATACAGAACTTTGTCATTTGAGAATTTTTGTGTCAAGTGTCGACACCTGTGCATCAAGTATCGATACTTGAAAGTTCAAGTGTCGACACCTAGAAATCAAATGTCGACACTTGACAGCCAAGTGTCGACACCTGACAGCCAAGTGTTGACACTTGCAGCCTGACAGCTCTAACGGATCTATTTTTCTAACTTGCAGAACTTGCTTTTCAAGCTCCAAACGGCTATTTCCGAGGTTCCAACGGTCACAAACCATTTTTTGGAAGGTTCTTGGTGTATTTAACCTCCACCAACCTCATTTTAAAGACAAGGAAGGGTATTGAAGTGCATTCAAGTCTAATCAAAAGCCAAAAAAGTCTATATTCTCTCAAATACTTCACATCAAAAGTCTTTTATAATTTGATTTCTTGAAAAGCCTACAGCTCATCCTTACTTCATTCCAAAAGAGGCACTTTGAAGAAGATTCCAAGGAAGAGTCAAGATAAAGCATCAACTTAAGCTTCAAAGATTCCATTCTACTCTTGAAGAGAGTTTGTTTTAGTTTTAAAATTGTATATCTGTTTTTACATTGTGATTTGACCTTGCTTTCAAGGGTGTCTTGAAAGAAGGTTATCATGGTTTGTTGGTGAGCCAAAGGGACAAAACCAACTATGGTTAACTTGTGAGCCCGAAGACAAAACAAGTGTTAAGGTTTGTTGGTAAGCCTAAGTGATAAAACCAACTTAGGTTTTGACTTGTGAGCCTTGTGAAAAACAAGTCAACTGTAATCTTGTTTGGATTATAGTGAAATTTCCAAGGGTGGCTTGGGGAGTGGATGTAGATGCTAGGTTTGCACCGAACCACTATGAACCTTGTGTTTGTGTGTGATTGCTCTCTTCCTCTCTTGCTCTTTGATTATTGCTATCGCCTTAAATATCTTGCATTGAATTCATCATTGTTCACAAGCACCACTAGTCCCTCTCATTATTGTTTTAAATTTTTTAAAAGACCCAATTCACCCTCCTCTTGGGCTCCATTTCTGGGCAACAGTAATCACACAAAACAATATAAGAACTCAAGGTTTATTTCATATTAAAAATCTCCCTTCATACAAGAGGCTAGGGTCTCTTAAATAGACCCTTAACCTTGGGCCCCAAGTAAGGGTACAATTGACATTACATAAGAATCCTTTTCCCTCTCAAACCCTAGCTAGAAAATAAGGAAACATTAGGTAGAAAAATCCCTAAAAATTCTCTTGACTTGGCCAACACTCCAAGGACACCTAGGGTGGCGTGTTGGGCTTCTAAGAGCATCAAGAGGCTGGCCCAAAGGGGCTTGGGTGCATGAGCTTGGGCCTCTGGAAGCTGGTGTGGCCTGGTAGCCAGGTAGCAGGAATATTCCTTGGTGTCTTGCTTCTTAGGGGCTTGGGCTTGGCGCCTGGGCTTGATTTCTTTGGACTAGGATGTAGATGGACCTCTAAAATCATGGATGCCTTGGTCTATGAATATACTTTGGCATCTGGAAGGGAATCTGGGCATCTGGAGGGCATCTGCAAAGAATCAGGGTTCTGATTTTCCTCCTGGAGTCTTCAAATCTTCAAGCTGGGTTGGACTTGGGCTAAACTTCCATGTCTTCAATCTGGTTAGACTTGGTCTTCACTTATATGATGTAGTCTTGAGTCTTCAATATGGTTGAACAGGACTCAAAAAAAATAAAATTAGCTCGATATGAGCTGATAATACTGGACTGAACTAGCTCAACATGAGCTGTCTAGTACAGAACTGAAATAACAACTCAAAAGACTCAAATAACAACTAAAATGGACTCAGATGGGCTAAGCCCTTATTACAGATGGACTCATAAATTATTGATCAATCCACAAAGGATTAAAAAGCCTCTATCTTATTCTGGTGCCTCTGGTGTCCGCACCAATTGGTTCAGTATGATTAAAAGAGAACTCGGGATCATCAATCCTTAATAAATCTTCCAATCTTTGACTCAAAATTGATCAAATTTTGACTTTAATATTATTGAATTTCATTATATTTCTCTTGATTTTGATCTACACTTCATTTGCTAGTTTTTCAGTTTTAAGTCATGTGTCGACACATTCGTGAGTCGACACATGAACGACTGTAGACCGAGGTTAAGGGCAAACCAAAGTATTTTTTTCTTCCATTTCTCCTCCCCACTCTAGCCGACATATGCCCTAACACCTTCCAAACTATTCCTTCCCTCCAATCTTTGGTCAAACCTCCTCGATTCTTCATTTTGGATGGTTTTTGGTCTGGATTGAGCGACATTCCCTCTCCTATTTTTGTTTTGAACCCTAGAAACCCTAGGTTTCTTCTCCATTTTTGTTTAAATCTCTCTTGTGAGGAATGGGACCTCAAAAACAGGTTGTTCTTCGCCCTCGGCCATCTAATCAGAAAGAAGAACAAAGAACCAAAGCCAGACATGAAGCTAGAGCTCTAGATCCACCTGTTCGACCACTATTCACTCTTCTACTCGGATGAGCTCGAAGATGGTTGTCGGAGGATGCCGTGTGGATTTCAGTTTTGTTGACCAGCAGCACTTTAGGATAGGTCAGTGGATTAGAGATGCTGGTCTGATGTCATTATGCTCTCTGAGTGAGAGATACTACCCAGGGCTCATACGAGAGTTCTATGGATCTTTAGCACATGGGATTGATGGTTGGCTAGCTCAGGTCAGAGGCAGGGATATCTCCGTGACTTTAGAGATATTGAGCAGGGTATGGGATATACCTATGACTGGTTTAGTAATTGACAATTTGATTGACAGAGTGAGTGGACTCCAGTATATCTTCGAGTCAGATATTTTGCTTGAGGGAGCCACTGTGCCTGCATCCCATCTGTCTGTCGAGATGAGACTTCTGCATCACATTGTCGCCCGGATTCTTCTATCAAGACTGGCTGTTTTGATTACATCACTGAGAGATAGCTGCTCGTGATGGTCTCATTGGTTCAGCATACTCCAGTTTGCCTTTCGGTGCTTATGATACATCAGATGATGGAGGCTTCGACGAGTCAGAGACTCTGCTTACCCTACAGTATGGGGTTGACTCTGCTATTCAGGGAGTATGGTGTGAGTTTTGAGGATGAGCCCTTCCGGATGCTTCTACATACTGATGTCTATGACATCAAGTCATTACATTGGATGGGATATCAGTTGTTCAGAGGCCAGTGAAGATGTAGAGTATCTGGACAGGTCGATGACAGAGATAAGGAAGCTGTAGAGGAGGAGTGCATATTTTTTGATGAGGCAGGACCTTCAGAAGCACCTCTTCCAGAGATTCAGCCTGAGCCGCAGCGCAGCCAAAGTCTGCTTCTCAGTCTAAGCCTACATCTTAACCTTAGCCAGCTTAGTCAGATGCTCCAGGAGCTTCGGAGAGTTTGATGGATAGAGTCAGTCGCATAGAGAAGATATCTTGATTATTAGACAGTGACTTGACAGCTTTATTATGGAGACGAGAGACAGCCACAGAGGATTGAGTGATGGCATCTCTGCTATTTTATCTACACTGTCAGACCCTCTTCTCAGAGTGTTCCAATTTCTACTCCAGCTCCACCTGCCCCAGCACCAGTGATGGATGATAGTGATGGTGATGATGATGAGGAGACTGACTCTGATGGTTTCGATTTTCCAGACTTGATGTCAGAGCCAGCGGTAGAGGTGGCAGTAGACTTGCCTAGGAGTCCCATTCGTGATCCTTCCAGTTCATCCACTTAGACTCATGTTCTATCTACTCCACCATCTAGTTCCGATGATCATGCTCTTATACCTATTCTTTCACCTGTCGTTGATTCACCTATCATTGATACCCCCATTATTGATACTCGTATTGTTGACTCACCGATTATAGATACACCTCTTGATTCTTCAGCTGATATGCTTATCGTTGATATGCCTATCATTCTTGATACACCAGTTTTTGACACACCCACAGTTGATACACCTACCCTACACACATCCTCTCTTATTCGAGAGCTAGGTTTTTGCACACCTGGCTTTCATTATCTTGATTCCGGTCCATCATTTGATCATACACCATATCATACAGTTGTAGAGACTGTCGCTCTGATCTGCTCTGTTCCTGCTGATGACATAGCCTCCACCTCTTCTGCTTCAGATAGAGGTAGGACATATGTTTGACACAGAGAACGTGGCATCGTACTCCTTCGCGACTGACCAGGACCGGTCTTCGTGTTCTCAGATCGATGTGGCCCCGAGCTTGTTCCTTTACTAATACAGGATCGATAAAGATCGGATCTTCAGAGGATGAAGATTAGGATACTTTATATGTTCAGATAGTTTGCTTTTCTGCACTTTTTTTGTATGTTTTGATGTTCTCTTTATGTATAAATTATGACATTATATGAAATCTTATGTTGTACTACCTGTTATGATCTCAAATGAATGAAATGCATTAACTTTTTTTAGTACTTCATTATCTATATTTATGAATGAATGGATAAATGAATTTTATATTGCACTTCAATGTTATATCTTGAATGACTTATTATTCTCTTCCTATCTTTTTAATGATAACAAAAAGGGGGAGTAATAAGACTAAAGTATAAATGTGCGGGGGAATAATAAGAGTAATAGTATAATGTGCTTGAAAACTTTATGTTTGAAAATTTTCATGTTTGAAAAAAAATTAAAAATTTTTTGAAATTTTTTTTTAGAATTCCTTGAGCTTAAATTGAAAATTCTTCACAAACTCATTAAGTAAGGAGGAGCAATACCTCCTTTGTATTGAAAATTATTTTTTGAATTAAATTTCATGTTTGAAAAGATGTTTACAAATTCTTTTATGAATCATCTATTCATGGGGATGTAGTTTATTATTGAATTTATTTCTCCTGAGCATGTTTTCTTTTAGAGTATCATTATACATGAGTTTATATCTTATATATCCTAAGCTTTGATACTCTTGACCATTACAATATTCTTACTCTGATACATCCTTTCAATATTGTAATTGCTTTGATACACCTATTGGAATTAGCTCTTCGCACCTTGAAAAGTTATTTTGAAAGTTTTTTATGCAATTTATACTTAAAGGTTTTGTCATCATCAAAAAGGGGGAGATTGTTGACTCTGTTATTGATTTTGATGATAAGCAAAACAGTTAAGCATAAGTTAAGTACTAATGATTTCTTTGAAGAGTGTTTTTATAAAAAAAGGTGCTCATCAATTTGACAAATGTTGTTTGATTGAAGGAGTCCAAATTTAAATGAAAGATCTGCTCAAAGAAGACTTGGACAATTGAAAATTGCTTAAATGTATATTTGAGTTCAACATAGACTTGATTCGGTGCAAGTTTAGCTATTTATGTGAAGATCTTAGTGAAGTATCGATTCAAAGTGTCAACACATGACACCAAGTATCGACACATAATAGTGAAGTGTCGACTCAAGCCGGTATGCAAAGAAAGTTTCAGATGGCATGGCTGAAGTGTCAACACATGGACTTGAAGTGTCGACTCAAAGTGTCGACATATGGATCAGCTCATGTCTGAGATTTCTTGGTCATAGAACTTGCTGAAGTTGAAGATCTAGCTGAAGTGTCGATATATGGTGGCAAGTGTCGACTCAAAGTGTCGGACTCACCTGATGAAGTGTCGACACATCTGAAATTTTTAGAAAGCTACAATGAAGATTTTTGAACTAGGTGCTGACTCAAGAAGTTCAAATGTCGACCTGAAGTATCGACACATGGAGTTCTAGGAACAGTAACAGCTAGTTTTTCAAATGTAGAACTCATCCCTCTTGGCTCCTAACGACTAGTTTTTCATATTTAACGGCTAGAAATCAGATTTGAGGCCTTGGTAAGGTATTTATATGATCCAAATCAAATCAAAATATATAATGATTAAGAGGATGAAAAAGGAATAACCAAGAGAGAAGAAAAGAAAAGCATTTACTCATATTCATTGAGTTCAATCACTTTTAAGCAAGAAGAAGCCTTCAAACATTCAAGAACCTTCAAGAGCATTAAAGATCAATCCTTCTTGAGCAATCAAAGAAACTTTATCAAGTTGAAAGCATCACAACAACGAGCTTCAAAGAGATACCCGCTTTTTATTATAAAGCTTTTATTGTCTCTTTACTTCAAAACTTTATTTATTGTAAAGGTTCTTGGTTAGCCTATTGCAAAACCAAGGGAGGTTATTGGTGAGCCTTTGAAAATTATTTAGGTTCTTGGTTAGCCCGTAAAACCAAGGGAGGTTGGTGGTGAGCTTTAAAACTATTTAGGTTCTTGGTTAGCCCGTAAAACCAAGTGAGGTTTTGACTTGTGATCCTTGTGAAAATAAGTCAGATTTTGATTAGTGAGCTCAGAAAACTAATCGGCTATAATCGGTTGAGATTATAGTGAATTTCCAAGGGGATCTTGGGGAGTGGATGTAGGTGCATTGGATAGCACCGAACCACTATACTTCTTTGTGTTTGTGATTGCTTGTCTCTTCTATTTGCTCTTACATTTATTATTTTATATTTTTGCTGCACACTTACTTAAGAGCACTTAATTTGTATTCATGGTACTTAGTTTAATTATTGGATTGGATCACACACTCTTGTATTCCATTAATAATTTTTTAGAGATCCAATTCACCCCTCCTCTTGGGTTGCTTACTAGGAAACAATCGATGCATAGATCACTTCCCTTTCTGGGTAGATGAGTCTCTGATCTATAGTGTGGTGTCACTGGAGTGAGGGTGTAGGTAGTTGATAGAGATCAACGGTACTGCGCATGACTAAGTACAGAAAGTTATATGGATGACTACTCACATGTCAATAACTTTCTGATGCTGTAGTTGTGTGAATAGTTCTTTGACCTAGAGTGTCTTAGCTACTCACAATAGGGTTGCTATTATTTGACAGCACAAACATATAGTTCCTATCCATTTGGGATCTTGCGGTGTTCATTGGCTACAGTAAGTTTATTATAGGAGTAAGGTGTTCGCTTGTAGGGATCTATCAGCCTTAGTAGTAAGGAATAATCCTATACAGTTTAATATGACTAAGTCCAGAAGCCTATGGCCATAGCAAGGTGATAATAAAAAAATGTTTTCATTAGTATCACAATTGGACTTGAGTAGATTAAGTTAAGCATATGATTGATGGGTTTGATGAGTATCCATGTCAAGATTGTTGATAGATGAACCGAATCACATGATAACTATACCTAAGGATTCCAATCTTATTCTGTTGGGTTGCCACTACATACTACTAAGGTGTCACTGGTAGATTTTGAGAGCCCATTAGGATCATTCTTGGATCAATGATCTTGATTAGGGTTGGGCTGAAATTATTTCTATCCATCGAAAGAAGTTTCGATGATATATAATGGAAATTATAGCATGTCTCATTACTAGACAGGATAGGACCTAAGGGGTCACACATATTAGGGGCTTAAGTAACCAATCAACAATTCAAAATGCTACTAAATTTAGCAATTTTAGTATATTTGGACCTAATTGTAAATATTATAATTAATAAATTATGGATTAGTTATTAATTAAATTAAACTAGATTTAGTTTAATTGAGTTAGACTCAGTTAATTGATCCTAATTGAGTTGGGTCAATAGCCTTTTCGAAATGGATTCAATTAGGTTTAAAATTGGCTTCGATTTGACCGTCAAATCAATTTATTTGGACCATGACTTAGAGTCCTGTCGGACTGGGACTCTCTCTCTCCTTATCTCCCCATGTCTCCACATGCCAAGCTAGTGGGCCCCATGGTTTATGCGACAAGACAGTTGGTGTGAAAACAAAGTGGGCACAAAAAGGAGTTTGGCATGAATGTACGAGAAAGGGAAGAGTCATCTTCTACTCCTCTTAAAATCTAACCAGTTTAGATTAAACTCTAGTCTTTTGGCTTAGAGGGATGGGAGAAGTGATTTATAAAAGGGGGAGAGGGGGTGGCCAACCAAGAGAGCTTCTTCTTTGGGCATGAACAATTCTTGCGTGTGAACATCTTCCTCTTGGGCATCAATTCTAGAGGTTCTCTCTCTTGGGCGTGGAGTTGTCTTCCTTGTGTGAGGTTTAGATCTTCTCTTCAAGAGTTTGGAGAGGTGTTCTTTACAAGAAGAAAAAGTTAGAAAGAGGTCCAAGATCTTGCATATCTTGGTTTGCAAAATAAAAGCCAGTTCAAGAAGCCAGTCCAGATTCGGATTGGCATAATTATTAAAGCACCTGATTTGCTGAAAGAGGAGAGGGCTGCAAGGATCTAGCAGTCCAGTGCTCTCTATAACCTAGTTACACAAGCTCTGTATGGATACCAGCAGAAGTCGGGCATTTGTGCGGCTCCAGTAGATCTCGGTTCAAAAGCAAATTGGCACAGTTTTCAGAGCAGGACACGATAGCGATCCAGGTAAGTTATTTTGTTCAAAATAATTTTATTTTCAGATCTAATATTTTTTTCATATATTACAGCAAATTTAAGAATTTATTTTGAATTAATTATATTTATTTATAAATTGCATGCTTAGATATAAAGTAGTTTTTATATCCACTTCCACAGCATCAGGCTTTTGATTCCTGATTTAATGCAATATTCTATTCCTGGAAGAATTCCAACAGTGGTATCAAAGCCAGGTTTCTCCTTTCTTTAACATGCAAGGATGAGAATCAGACCTGAAACATATTCAGATCAGAAAGTTAGATGATGATTGTATCAAATCTATGATGAATATAAGGTTATTCTAGCATAGATTGTTATGTTTTGAAAATAGTTTTCAAAATTAAAATCATAATTTTTAGATCTAAAATTAAATATTATAATCTAAAAATTAATTGATCAAAGGTTGCACAAAGTGATTATAAGGTTGTCCTGCTATAGGGTTTACCCTTATAGTGCAAAGGTTGTCCTACTTTGATATATACCTATTTTTGAAAAAGGGTTTTCAAAAGTTTTGATTGATTTTTGATTACATATGTGATGTGTTGCTAAGCATGTTTTAGATCTATTTAATTACATTAGATGTAGTTTAATTATATGATCTAACATGTTGATATATGCAATGCACCAAATTTGGTTTAGATCTTAAATTTGATTCATGATCATAAGCCACTAATATCATGCACTTGAACCTATTTTAAAATTGATTTGATCCAGAAAATTAAATTAGGTGCATGATAGTTTGGGTTGAACAAATTAGGTCTAGTCACCTTAAAATTACTTTTAGATGATGTCTGGTCAGATCGATTCATTTGATTATGAATCGATAAGTTAAGACCTAATTTGGCTTAGTGATGAGCCTAGATCATTATATTGACCTAGTGGAATCTTTTCAATCAATTGGTGTCTAAGGAAGGCTTTGATAATGGTTTTTAATTGGGGCTAACTCTTTCTCAATCAACTAGTTTGGCAAAAGAGGGTATATAGCAGAACCCTCCTATTTATCAAACTGACCTGGCTAATTTGGTTGATTAAGTTTTCAATAAGGTCACTTTTGATTTGAGTTCACCCTTGCTAGCTATTTTAAGTGAGACATGAGATTATGTTGGCTTGATGTAATTAGTCAGACATGATTTGGCTGATCAATTTAGAAGAGACCTGAATCTTAGCTCCCCGTAAAATTAAGTCTTGGGTCTTCCACCATTGTAGGTGTGCGGGTATCCTACTGGTGTTGATTATTCTCGGCTGGTTATAGTGGTCTAGTTGCATTGGGAAGACAACCATCCTATTAAGCATGAGATGTTGCTAGGCATTGATGGGGTTGGACCCAATAAATGAACATGTTAAGGGACTTAAGATGGCTTTGTCTAGTAGGAATGGTGGGTCTGACTCAACTAATGATTGGAACAATAAACGAGCATGTTGAGGTTCCATGATTTAGAGACCAAGATGCTACAACTTGTATTAGATACATTGGACAAGAGTTGGCCACTTATTGGTGTAGCGTGTTACCAATAATCGGCCATGGTGAGATGCCGCACATCGATCGAACTGTAGCACCTACTAGAAACCAGAGTCACAGTGTTTCCGCATCTCCACGGGGAGTGTGAGAGATCCGAGTAAATAGTGAAAGTTCTAAAATTATTTTTTTAAAGATCCTAGAATATAAATATCTAATTTGAATCTTCTACTCTTGCAGATAACTTTGTCTGCTTCAAATCTCTTAGCTCGTATTCTAGAGACAAACTGACTTGTAGGCCTTACTTTCAATGATTGGTTAAAAAATATCAAAATTGTTTTGAGTTATAAGAAGTTGGGCTATGTGCTTGGCCAAAAACCCCCTGTCTTACCTGACCATCCAAATGCTCGTCAAATGACTGCAAATAAAAAATAGATGGAAGATGATAATAAGGTTAAGTGTTACATTTTGGCCTCAATGTCAAATAAATTGCAGAGCCAATATGAAAATATGCCAACTGCTAAATCGATTTTGATTCACCTGCAAGAGTTATATGATGAACAAAGTCAGATTGCATGCTTTGAAGTGTCGAAAAGGCTTTTCAATAACAAGATACATGAAGGGCAGTTCATCCACGATCATTGTTTGTCAATGATCAAGGACATTGAATAGCTTGAGAAGCTGGGCATTCCTAGGAGCTTCAAGTGGATTTGATCCTCCAGTCCTTGACTAGTTTACATGCTCAGTTTGTTATGAATTATAATATGAACAAGTTGAATTACACCTTACTTGAATTTATTTAACATGTTGGTAATCAATGAGGGAACCCTGAAGAGTTCAAGGGGCTTTGTTTTCTCTATGGAGCAGTCTTCCTCCAAAAGAAAGTCTACATGGAGGAAGAAAAAACCTACAAAGAATTAGAAGGAAAACAAACAGAAGAAGAAGGACACTCCTAAGAAAGCCAAGGTTAGCAAAAGAAAATATTTCTACTGAAACACAGATGGCCATTGGAAAAGAAATTGTCCTCTCTACTAGGAAAGCTTAAGAAACAGAAGAATGATGCACCTTCTAAAGGTAAGTCCATACTCGTTATTGAATCTAACCTAACAGTTTCATCTACTTTTAGTTAGATTTTAGACTTTGGCTCTAGTGCTCATATATACATTTCAATCTGGAAAGAAGTAGAATGCTGAGAGAAGGTGAGATGGTCCTACAAATCAAAAATGGAGCAAAAGTTGCTGCACAAGCCGTTAGATCATATTCTCTAGTGTTACCTTTAGGGTTTAGATTAGTACTTAGTGACTGTCATTTTGTGCCTAGAGCTAGTAGAAATTTGATTTCTGTCTTTGTGCTAGCACAGGAAGGATTTGAATATACATTCAATAAAGACTTTTATAATATTTATTTGAGAAATAAATTGATTGCAAAAACTATTTTAATTGACAGTCTCTATCACTTGCATGCTGATGCATCTTTGAATATTAATGAAAAAATTAAAGTGAATGCCAAAGGACCTAAAAGTGCTAGAGATAACCTAAATAAATATATGTGGCATCTAAAGCTGGTCATATAGGTAAGGACAGAATTGATAAACTAGAAAGGGATGGGATCCTAGATTCAGTTAATTCTGAATCACACCCACCTTGTGAGTCATGTCTTCAAGAAAAAATGGCCAAGTTATCCTTTATAGGACATGAAAAGAGGGCCACAAAATTGCTTGCCCTGGTACACATTGATGTGTGTGGTCCATTTGATGCGTAGTCCAAGGGTTATTTTTACTACTTCATAACCTTTACTGATGATTGTTCAGGTATGGTTATGTGTTTTTTAAGAGATACAAATCTGAAGCTTTTGAAAAGTTCAAGGAATTTAGATATGAGGTAGAAAAACAAACAGGTAAAACCCTTAAAGTTCTTCGATCAGATCGGGGAGGTGAATACCTTAGTAGGGAATTCCTAGGTTATCTTAAGGATAATGGCATAGTCTCACAATGGACTCCACCTGGTACGCCTTAGCTCAACGAGATGTCTGAAGGAGAAATATGATACTATTAGATATGGTCCGATCCATGATGAGCTTCACTGACTTGCCTTTATTTCTTTGGGTCTATGCCCTACAAACTTCAATTTATATTTTAAATAAAGTTCCATCTAAATCTATTCCTACCACACCAAATGAGATTTGGAACGGTAAGAAACCAAGTCTTGCTCATTTCAAGATTTGAGATTATCCAGTTTATGTCAAAAGACTAATGGTGGATAAGTTGGAATCTAGATTATGAAAGCTCAGTTTATAAGATATCTTAACGAAACTTTAGGATATTATTTTTACCTTCTAGAAGATTGTAAGGTAATTGTGAGCAGACATGCCACATTTCATAAGAAATAGTTTATTCAGAAAGATGGTCGTGGGAGGCTAATTGAGCTCGATGAGAAAGTCTCTGAAGAGCTGCAAGCTAGAGATCAGATCGAGCATAATCAACCAATTCACATAAATGCTCTTCCACCTTGTAGGTCTGCCTGAGTCTTGAAACCTCCTGAAAGGTACATGATTATACGTATAGAGGATATAAAGGAGATGTTCATAGTTGGGGACAAAGATCAATTGATTGATCCTAAGACTTATGATGAGGCGATGTCAGACATCGACTTCGAGAAATGGTTGAATGCAATGAAGTTAGAAATTGAATCAATGCATTCTACCCATGTATGGTCCTTAGTGGATCTACCAGAGGGTATTGTACCTATTGGTTGTAAATTGATTTACAAAAGGAAAATAGGTGCAGATGGTAAGGTAGAGACCTTTAAGGCTAGGTTAGTGGTGAAACGGTATAGTCAACGTAAAGGCATTGACTATCATGATACCTTTTCACCATTAGCTATGCTGAAATCCATCAGTACATTGCTTGCAATTACAGCATATCATGATTATGAGATATGATAGATGGATGTGAAAACTACATTTCTGAATGGATATCTTGAGGAAGATATTTATATGGAGCAGCCTTTGGGTTTCACTTCCAATGATGAAGATCAAAAGGTCTGCAAGCTGCATAGATCAATCTATGGATTGAAGCTAGCTTCTTAGAGTTGGAATACTCGTTTTGATGATGCAATCAAATTATTTGATTTTATCAAGAATGAGAATGAGCCGTGTGTTTACAGGAAAGCTAGTAGGAGGGTGGTGACATTCCTCATATTGTATGTGGATGACATCCTCTTTATAGGGAATGATATTTGCATGTTTACTTCGGTCAAAAGTTGGTTATCTAAGGAATTCTCTATGAAAGACTTAGGTGAAGCATCTCATATTTTGGAGATTAAGGTCTATAGAGATAGATCTAATCGGATGCTTGGCCTTTCACAATAATTATACATAGAGGAAGTGTTGAAAAGGTTCAGCATGGAGAACTCTAAAAGAGGATTGTTACCACTTCGGCATGGCATTAATCTCTCCAAGAAAATGTGTCCTAACACACCTGAAGTGATTCACTCATGAGCTAGATTCCATATGCTTTGGCAATTGGAAGCCATATGTATGCCATGTTGTGTACTCGACCTGATATAGCTCTTACTATGAGTGTCACGAGTAGATATCAATTAAATCCAAGTGAGGAACACTGGATAGCTGTGAAGAACATTCTTAAATACTTGAGAAGGACTAAAGATTTGTTCTTAGTCTTTGGAGGGAGTTCAGAATTAGGAATAAAGGGATATACAGACTCAGACTTTATATCTGATCCTGATGATAGAAAGTCTATATCAGGGTCTGTGTTTTTGTGCATTGGTGGGGAAACTAGTAGGAAAAGTTCCAAGCAGCCCATCATAGAGATTCAACAATGGAAGAAGAGTATATCACTGCATCTGAAGTTGTAAAAGAAGCCTTCTAGTATAAAAAGTTCATTACAAACTTTGGAGTGATGCCATCTGATGCCATCCCCATATATTGTGACAATAATGGTGCAATAGCTCTTTCTATGGAGCCCAGGTCTTACCAGAAGTCTAAGCATATTGAGCGGCAGTTTCATATCTTACGCGACTATCTCGAGAAGAAGTATGTTGAGGTGCGAAGAGTAGACTCCACAAACAACATGGTAGACCCACTGACTAAGCCTCTGAGCCAACAAAAGGTTGAAGTCCACCTTGATAAGATGGGACTTAGATATGTAGCCAATTGGCTTTAGTGCAAGTGGGAGATTGTTAGATGTATGCCCTAAAAGTCAAGTTGGCTTAACACATTATAATTTTTAGGGGTGAACTTTGTACTTAATTTTTTTATTAATAAAAGGGCATTAGTTTCATTCATATTGATGTGTCTATGAATCGTCCATGGAGTTAATGGGCAATGACACATATTTTCAAGAGTTGAAAATTTAAGGCATGTGTGTTTATAGATTAACTCCTAAAAGCTATCGATTGTTGGAATGTCACGAGGACGGTGATTGATCCATTAAAATCGGTGCATAGATCACTTCCCTTTCTTGGTGGATAAGTCTCTGACCTATAGTGTGGTGACACTAGAGTGAGAGTGCAGGTAGTTAATAGAGATCAACGGTACTAAGCATGACCAAGTACATGAGTTATACGGATGACTACTTACTCGTCAATAAATTTTTGATGCTATAGTTGTGTGAATAGTTCTTTGACCTAGAGTGTCTCAGCTACTCACCATAAGATTATTGTAGTTTGATAGCACAAACACATGGTTCCTATCCATTCGGGATCTTACGGTGTTCATGGCTACAGTAAGTTTATTATAGGAGTAAGGTGTTCGCTTGTAGGGATCTATTAGCCTTAATAGTAACGAATAATCCTATGCAGCTTAATGTGAGTAAGTCCAAAAGCCTATGGCCATAGCAGGGTGATAATAAAAAGATGTTTTCATTAGTATCACAATTAGACTTGAGTTGATTAAGTCAAGCATATGACTGGTGGGTTTGACGAGTATCCGTAACCAACATCATGTCAAGATTTTTGATAGAAGAACTGAATCACATGATAACTACACCTAGGGGTTCCAATCTTATTCTACTGCGTTGCCACTATATACTGCTAGGTATCACTAGTGGATTTTAAGAGCCTATTAGGATCATTCTCGGATCGATGATCCTGATTAGGGTTGAGCAAAAATTATTTCTGTCCATTGAAAGGAGTTTTGATGATGTATAATAGAGATTATAGCATGTCTCACTACCAAACATGATAGGACTAAAGGGGTCACACATATTAGGAGCTTAAGTAACCAATCAGCAAATCAAAATGTTACTAAATTTGGCAATTTTAGTACATTTTGACCTAATTATAAATGTTACAATTTATAAATTATGGATTAGTTATTAATGGAATTAAATTAGATTTAATTTCATTGAGTTAGACTCAATTAATTGATCCTAATTAAGTTGGGTCAATAGCCTTTTCAAAATGGGTTCGATTAGGTTTAAAATTGGCTACGATTTGACCATCAAATCAATTTATTTGGACCATGACTTAGAGTCCTGTTGGACTGGGACTCTCTCTCTCCTTGATGTAATTGGTCAGACATGATTTGGCTGATATAATTTAGAAGAGACCTAAACCTTAGCTCCCCATAAATATTAAGTCTTGGGTCTTCCAACATTGTAGGTGTGCGGATGTCCTACTGTTGTTGATTATTCTCGATTGGTTATAGTGGTCTAGTTGCACCGGGAAGATACAACCATCCTATTAAGCATGAGATGTTGCTAGGCACTGATGGGGTTGGGCCCAATAAATGGGCATGTTGAGGGACTCAATGATGGCTTTGTCTAGCAGGAATGGTGGTCTGACTTAACTAATGATTGGACCAATAAACGGGCATGTTGAGATTCCATGTTTTAGAGACCAAGATGCTACAACTTATATTAGATACATTGGATAAGAGTTGGCCACTTATTGGTATAGCATGTTACCAATAACCGGACATGGTGAGGTGCCACACATCGATGGGACTGTAGCACCTACTAGAAACCTAGAGTCCCAGGGTTTTCGTATCTTCAAGGAAAGTGTGAGAGATCGAGTAAATAGTGGGAGTTCTAAAATTATTTTTTTTAAAGACCCTAGAATAATTTTATAATTAAGTATAAAAATCTAATTTGAATCTTCTACTCTTGTAAGTAACCATATCTGCTTCAAATCCCTAAGCCTGTATTCTAGAGATAAACCGACTTGTAGGCCATAATTTCAAAGATTGATTGA
The DNA here is from genome assembly GCA_021397845.1 of Areca catechu. Taxonomy (NCBI): domain Eukaryota; kingdom Viridiplantae; phylum Streptophyta; class Magnoliopsida; order Arecales; family Arecaceae; genus Areca; species Areca catechu. The sequence goes on from CM038041.1 coordinate 54,470,638, forward strand.
GAAACATCAAAATTGTTTTGAGTTATGAGAAGTTGGGCTATGTGCTGTTGCCTAGTAAGCAACCCAAGAGGAGGGTGAATTAGGTTTCTAAAAAATTAATTGCAAGTGTGTGAACAAATTTAATAAATAATTTAAGTGCAATGAGATGCAAGAGTAATGTGCTCTTAAAGAGTATGCAGTGAAAATTTAAATGCAATAAATATAAGAGCAAGTGAGAGAGAGACAAATAATCACAAACACAATCCAAGTATAGTGGTTCGGTGCTTTCCAATGCACCTACATCCACTCTCCAAGGTCCACTTGGAAATTCACTATAATCTCCATTAATTACAGCCAATTAATTTTTCGGGCTCACTAATCAAAATCCCTTTTGATTTTTACAAGGCTCACCAAAAGAAACCTTTTGGTTTTCAAAGGCTAACCAATAACCTCCTTAGAATTTCAACTAGGCTTACCAAAAATCTCCTTGGTTTTTCAATAGGCAAACCAAAAACCTCTTTGGTTTTCCAATAGGCTAACCAAAAACCTTTACAACAAAGATAGAGTTAAAATAAAGCAACAAGAAAAGTTTTCTTTATAAAAGCAGATATTTCTTTAAAGCTTGGAGGAATTGCTTGTTTTCAATTTGATGAAGCCTCAATCAGTGCTCAAGGATGTTGGACTTGAATGCTCTTGAAGGCTTTGAATGCTTTGAGACTTCTTTTTGCTTGAAGGTGGTTGCTCTCAATGAATGGGAGTGAATGCACTTGTTTTTTTTCTTTCTTTCTTTCTCTTCTTATTCCTCTTATGTTTAGATTTGATTTGAATCACTTAAATACCATTCCAAGGCCTCAAAGTCAGTTTATGACCGTTAGACATGAAAAACTTGCTGTTGGGAGCCAAGAGGGCCGAGTTTTGCATTTGAAAAACTAGTCGTTACTGTTCCCAAAACTCCAAGTGCTGACAATTCAAGCTGTAAGTCGACACTTAGGGTCAATCTTAAGTCCCATCAGTCGACACCTAGTTCAAAATTCTGTATTGAGGCTCTCTGGAAATCTTAGGTGAGTCGACACTTCTTTAGGTGAGTCGACACTTGAGTTGGCATTTGATATCCATGAGTTGACATCTCAGGCAAGTCTTCAACTTCGGCATGTTCTGTAAAAAATTTTTCTCAGGCGATGAGCCGATCCTTGAGTCGACACATGAGTCAACACTTGTAGGTCATAAGTCGACACTTCCGTTGTGCCATCTGAAACTTTTTCTGCATGCCGACTTGAGTCGACACTTGCACTACCATGAGTCGATACTTGATTAGTGATTCGACACTTTAAGTCAATACTTACTAAGAATTCTTCAAAAATCATTGAAGCTCTACTGAAGTCTTTTTGTGCTGAACTCTTTATGTCCTTTCAAGTAATCTTCAAGTACTTAAGTCCATTTATAACTGATCTTTTATTCAAAGAAGGGACATCTTCATCATTTGACAAGCATTCCATTTTTGTTGAATTGAATGATACATTTTTCTATTTAACACACTTTAAAGAACAGTTAGTACTCAATTTATACTTAAGTATTTTGTTTATCATCAAAATCAATAGCGGAGTCAACGATCTTCCCCTTTTTGATGATGACAAAATCTTTAAGTATAATTCATATAATAAGCTTTTAAAAGAATTTTCAACTGATATAAAGCTTATTTCCATTTGTATTGGAGTAAAAGAAAGGTATATATTTAAGACTAAATGTGTATCAGAGTTATGAGAAATATGAGAGATAAATGTTTTATGAAACAAGATACTTCAAATATGAATTGGAGATTAAACATGCTTCAAGAAAAAGAAATTCAGCATATAGCATATAGAGAATGTAATTAAAAAAGGAATCTTTGAATAATAGATTGAAAAGTATAGATACTTCCTCTCAAAAGGTGATACGGAAAATTGATTTTCAAAGATCTTTCATAAACAAAAAGCTGAATTTAAAGATTTTGTAAGAAAATTTATCAAAGGATTGCTCCCCCTGACTTATTGCTCTTTTCTTTTTACTTTTCTTTTTACTCTCATTTTTCTCTAACAACCACAAACTGTTTTTCATTTTATTCTCATACTTATCTCTTTTATCTTCTTCACTTAAACTTATCTCTTACAAAATTGTCTCCTCCTTTATCTTTTCTCATCTCTCCCCCTTTTTGTCATCATTAAAAAGAGAGAGGAAGGAAGGGAATGAAGGATAAATAATAGAAATAAAACATTTCAAACATGTCAATCATTCATTCACAACAGATAATATCCAAAGAAAAAACATTGAAGTATATAAAAGGATTTCATTCATTGAAGTACATTTCATATATTGATACAAGTAAAGATACAAAATAATAACAAACATAAATGCATACAAGAGCGCTGAAATATAAACTATCTAAATATAAGAACTATCCTAAGCAGATTCCGCGTCATCCGAAGATCCAATCTTGATTGGTCGTGTATCAGTAAAAGCACGAAAATGAGGCCACATGGATCAAAGATCACGAAGTCGGGTCCTGGTTAGTCTCGATGGAACATGATGATCTCATCCTCTGCATCTAACATAAGTCCTACCTCTAGCTGGTGCAGAAAAGGTAGAAGCTATGTTAGCAACAAGAACGGCACTGACAGAAATGGCAGTATCAAAATCAATATGAAGCGATGTATGATCAAAGATAGGTCTTGAATCAAGATGGTGGAAACCAGGGGTATAAAATCTTAGTTCCCTGATAAGGAAAGATGTATGCAATGGGAGAGAATGAATAATAGGTGCCATGTGTCAAATTTTGTAATCAATTAAGATTAAGTCCTGTAATAAGTTGAGGATATTGATTTGTCTCAACCCTCAACCTAGTCCAGTATATTGAGTCCTGTATACCAGTATGAGTCTAGTGTAAGTTCACTTCTTGTACAAGAGAGGAGGCTACGCTATTTTGGAGTTCCACCATACCTCATTCTAAAGCCAGAAGCAGTTACACCAACTTTAGGGAGCTCAATCGACACCCAGGTACCTTGATTGTGACCTGATTTTTCCCGGGTGCCATTTCAGATGCTAAATTTCCTCCAGTTGCTTCCAGGATATTTCATATATCAGGAGCCCATGTTTCTCAGGTTATTCCAGCACTCCATGCCTTAAAATCAAGCCCAGGGGCCAAGCCCAAGTCCTTAAGAAGCAAGATTCCAGCTAGATTCCCTAGAATATGCCAGCCCAAGCGCCCAACCCCTGGAAGCCCATCTGGACCCCTCAAATTTTTGTCCAAGCCCATGAAGGAGGCATCCTTGCTGCTGCCCCAATGTCCAAAAATGAATTTTAGGAGTTTGACTAAGTCCAAGCCAAGTGGGGAGAGGAAAGAAGAGAAGACTAGGTCAAAATTCTAACCTAGTTGGGATTTCTAGTCCTTTTAAAACTTTGTAATTCTAACCTAGTTAGGAATGAACTTGTATTCCAATTGGGAAGAGGACTTATAACCCAAGTGTAACCATGGTTATTGAGGGCATTGGAACTTTATAAATACCCCACCCCTCCCCCTCTTGTAAGCATCTTTTTCTTATATCTTGTTGAAATTATGATCAATTATCTTGAGTTTGAGTTTTGGTTCTCTCTTTGAGTACTCTCCTTGTGTTCCCGGATTGAAACCCTGCTACCCTAGCATTCCTTGGCATCCCTGGAGATCAGCCACGCCCAAGGAATAGGAGCCCTTGCTGCCGTCCAAGTCCAAGAGCTTCTTCTTTCTCGGCTGCCAGCTTTTATCCCTAATTTTGATTTCCTTCAAACCTAGTTCCTTTTCTAATTTTTATTTTCTGCTTTGATTAACCTTTGATGCTTGAAGAATCCCCGAGGTGCTTCCCCTCCCCTGAGAAGACCTTCTTTGCTGCCTGGACCGCCTAGCTCTGCCATCAGATTCAAGGGAAACAAGGCTTCTTATTCCAGGCTCCGATCAGAGTGCGTGTGATCCCTACTGCTACTGAATTTTAATCTCTGACTCGTAAGAAATCTTCCCTTCTCTTATTATCTGATTTAATAAAGATAAGCTATCCTAAACTGGGAGTTTCTCAACTCTCAGGTCCTGGATATTTCATTGGTTTGCATGAGTATGCCTGCGACCCGATGATTCTTTGCACTGCTAGTCTTTCCGCTAGTTCTTATTTTATTTTGGGAATCTAGCCTGCAAACATAACTATAAAAATTACAAAAAAATATTTTACTATTTTTCATGCATGTTTAGCAGTCTTAGAGTCATCTCACATTAGTTTGGTATCAGAGCAGGTTTAGGATAGTTTTTATCTGTATTGCAATCACAAACCCTAATTTCAGCATTCTGTCCACTGCATTAAGTATCAGTTTTGCATCTATTTTTGACCACCTAAAAATTTTATTTTTTTATGAAATTTGCATGAATTGTTCTTTGTTGAGTCCTCTATTTTATAAATTTTTTTAATTAACTTTATAGGAACCCTAAATTATAAAAATTTGGCATATTATAAACCCTAACATAATCCTAATAATTTCTATAGTAGTTCAATTAAACCCCAGGTTCTCATCATCATATGAATTTTGTTCTTCATGAAATTTAGTAGGTCTTATCAAAACTGTCCATCCTATGTTCCAGATTTTTTTTGATTTTTTTATGCATCAGGATCTATGTCAACTTCTGCATCATCTAAACCCTAAATTTTTTGATTTCTACTAAATTCTGCATCTTCACTCAACCTAACCTAATCAACTTCCACACACCCCAATCCCAAGTCAAACTTTGTTTGCTAACCCCAGTTAACTTAAACATAACTTGACACATCATAAATCATTAAAAAGATATTTTATTTTTTGATTGTTTTAGCTTGTATTAGGGCCATTGATTGCCATCATTTTAACCTAATCTAAAGGGCAACAAAAAATCTCAGATCAGGGCAGGATTTCATCACCTGTCCTGGGTCCAAAATCACCATCATCATACTAATCCAATATTAATTAAAATCAATTAGACCTAATTTGCCCTAGTGAGCTAGGAGACGTCAACAGGTCGGGTCCGAGCTATGTGGGCCAACTAGTGCATTTAACCTCTTAGCTATTACTAAAAGTTGGTGTCTAAGGCTGGGGGTCCAGAGTCAAATGACCTAAGTGGTGTTGTGGTTTTTAATTGGGTCCCTGCGAAAGTAGGCGGGGCCTCCCACACTCCCACCCCCTACCTGGCTAGTGGAAGGACTAGCTATTGGGTTAAGTGTAAGTTGAGCTGACCCACCAAGTTTCTGGCTCTAGGTCTGGAAACCCTAGATTATACTAGCCTTTTCTTTCTCTTTTGCATGCTCGGATGCATCATTTCATTTTGATTGTTTGATATGTTGCATGATCACTAGATTAGGAACCCAATATCAACAGTCTAAAATCCCCAACCAAACTCAACTATGGATTCCAATTTTGAGGCCATGATGAAAGCCATGAGTGATCAGATTATCTCCAAAATGAACCTCAAGCTTGACCAAACCCAAGCCCAGCTTACCCAAATAAACCAGTCCAACACCAAAACCCAAAATTAGTTAGCCCAAATAAACCATAGGTTTGACACATCCGATACTAAGCTTGACCAAATGAACCAAAGTTTCACAAGTAGGAACCCTAGGCAAGACCCATAAAGCTGAACCCTAGGAACCCATAGTCCCTAGATATGAACCCTATAAGATTAATACCCCTAGATTTGAACCAATAACCTTTGAACCCATAACCTTTGATCCGGTAACCCTTAGTTACTCACCCCTGTTACCCCAGACCCTATTCAATTTCCCATTAGCCAAACCCCTCTTACCACCCCATTGGTTCACCAAGATGACTTAGAAGAAGAAATATATGAGGTTGACCCAAGTTTGGTAGAGGAGTATGAGTCTATTAAAGATCTAGAAGAGTACCCTATAGAAGACCCAGAATTAGTTTATTATGACCAAATCCAGGTAGAAGCCAGTCCAGTGTTAGTTGAATCAATAAAGGCCCAGGTAGAAGCCACCCTAGAATCAGTTGACCCTGACCATACCCAAGTAGTAGCCAATCTGGATTTAGTAGCCAATTGGATCTTCTTCTAAAGTCTCCTCTAATTGAATCAGTTAGTGGCCGACCCAGAATTAGATAACCCAAATCACACCTAAGCTATAATGGAAGAGCAATTAGAGGAGACTTTAGAAGAAGATCCAATTGTAGAGCCTAGTCCTAACTTTTCTAAGCCAGAAGAGTTTATTAAGGATTTGGCTTATCTCACCTAGTACCTTAAAGATGAAGTCACTTCCTTGAACCCAATTGAAGATCTTTTTCTTGAAATTAGTAACCCATTCTTCCATAAGGCAGACCCAGTGGATAGACACCAACCATTTAAGGTCAACCTTATTAGTTTAGGATTAATCCCTGACACCCCTTCTTATATCCTAGTCTATCCAATTAACCTCGAACCCTTTCCATACACTCCACCCAATCAGACCAACCCTGAACCCACCTCATATTTTCTATCATTTTTGGAAACTTCTTCTGTTTTCTTTACCATTAGGTTACATTTTGTAGAAATTTGCATGATGCATTCATTCTTTAATCATGTCATATTTGCATCTTACTTTAGGAGAACCCTATGGCACCTGGTAGGGATACATAGTAAGTTCTCATGTGTGTGTCATGATAGGATCAACCCCAAAGAGTTTATAGTCTATTAGGTTTTGTCCCATAGAGTCCAATAAAACATCCTTTGATAGGGATGTCTAGTCGAGTCTATCAGGTATTAGTTGAGTCCAATAAATGCACAGCCTGAATTACATGTCTGCACCTGCACTACCCTATCCATAGCATATGCATATGGAAATTAGTCAAAAGCTGAACATAACTAATGAACTAACTAACAACTTGGCTAATTCCCAAAAGAGAAATAAAGAATTTTGTAGGGAATTTTATAGTTGTAAAGAATTTTCTACTCGTGAAGCTAGCCCATCCAAGAAAATGAATATCAGTGGACCCAATGCCTATGTACATGAGATACTACCTAATTTAGGTATTAGCTCCACCTTCATCATCTCAGATCTTATAGAGTGTAGGGAGCCAGCAGCAACACCTAGCGAGCACTTTGAGCCTATCCCTTCCCTTAGAGAGAGAATCCATCCCAGAGTGTCCACATACAATTGGCCAAACAGTGAGGAAACGATTGAGAGAATCCTGAACGATCAAGCCATATGTACCCGGATTCGAGGCTATCAGAGGTATTTGGTTCGGTGGCAAGGTTGGCCAGAATCTAAAGTCTCGTGGATCACCCGTGAGGATTTGCAGTGCCTCAACCCATACCTACTCGAGCACTATGAGAGTCAAGTTATCCCACACTCGACGGGGTCGAGTTCCTCTCATCCCGGGAGAATTGGTGGGGGCACCAGGATCAGACATAGATTACTAGACCCTATTTGGTTTACCTAGCCATGTGTCAAATTTTGTAATCAATTAAGATTGAGTCCTGTAATAAGTTGAGGTTAGTTGATTTGTCTCAACCTTGAACCTTGTCCAGTACATTGAGTCCTGTATACCAGTATGAGTATAGTGTAAGTTCACTTCTTGTATAAGAGAGGAGGCTACGCTATTTTGGAGTTCCACCATATCTCATTCTAAAGCCAGAAGAAGTTACACCAACTTTGGGGTGCTCAATTGACACCCAGGTGCCCTATTTTCCCCAGGTGCCATTTTAGATGCCAAACTCCCTCCAGTTGCTTCTGGGATATTTCATATACCAGGAGCCCATGTTTTCCAAGTTATTCCAGCACTCCAGGCCTTAAAATGCCCAGGGGCCAAGCCCAAGTCCTTAAGAAGCAAGATTCCAGCCAGATTCCCTAGAATATGCCAGCCCATGCACCCAACCCGTGGAAGCCCACCTGGACCCCTCAAATTTTCGTCCAAGCCCATGAAGGAGGCATCCTTGCTGCTGCCCCAATGTCCAAAAATGAATTTTAGAAGTTTGACCAAGTCCAAGCCAAGTGGGGAGAGGAAGGAAGGAAAGACTATGTCAAAATTCTAACCGAGTTGGGATTTCTAGTCCTTTTAAAACTTTGTAATTCTAACCTAGTTAGGAATGAACTTGTATTCCAATTGGGAAGAGGACTTGTAACCCAAGTGTAACCATGGTTAGTGAGGGCAAGGAAACTCTGTTGCCCAGAGAGCAACCCAAGAAGGGGGATGAATTGGGTCTCTAAAAAATTTAAAGCTAAGCTTGATAAAATAAGTAGCAAACTTCACAAGACAATATATGCAATTCAATTCAACAAGGTACTAAAATTAAAATGCAATGCTCTAATATAAAAGTGCAGCAAAAATTATAAGCAATAAGTAATAAAGTAAAGAGCAAGGAGGGAGAGAACAAGCAATCACAAACATGACAATCTATAGTGGTTCGGTTCCAACAATGCACCTACATCCACTCCCCAAGATCCCCTTGAAAATTCACTATAATCCAATGATTACATCCGATTAGTTTTCCGGGCTCACTAATCAAAACTCGACTTGTTTTTACAAGGCTTACAATTCACAACCTCACTTGGTTTTACGGGCTAACCAATAACCTAATTGGTTTTCACAAGGCTAACCAAAAACCTCCCTTGGTTTTCCGGGCTAACCAAGAACCTTAATGGTTTTTTAGGCTAACCACCAACCAAATTGGTTTTCAAGGCTTGCCAATAACCTCACTTGGTTTTCCAATAAGCTAACCAATAACCTTTACAAGATAAAAGATGGAGAAATAAAGAACCAATGTAAGCTTTCAATAAAAAGCAAATAAGTCGATGTAGCTCGATGTAGTGTTGCTTTGCTCTTATTGAAGCCTTTTGAATGCCCAAGATTGAATGATCTTCAATGCACTTCATAGCTTTGAATGCTTGGAAGGCTTCCCTTTGCTTGAGAGTGGTTGAGCTTTGAATGAATAGGAGTTAAGGCTCTTCTCTCTTATTTTCTCTTTAAACTCTTGTTGGATATTCAATACATTACTTCTTGATTTGATTTGGAGCCTTTATATATCTTCTCAAGTACCCAAAATTGAAATCTAGCTATTATACTTGAAAAAACTAGCCGTTACTGTTGTTAGAACTCCATATGTCAACACTTCCTCTTCATGTGTCGACACATTAGGTCGATACATGATCTTCTTGAGTCAACACAAGTTCTAAATACTCCATTCAGATTCTCTAGAAAAATCAGCTGAGTCGACACATTCTCAGATGAGTCGATACATTGAGTCGACACATTAGGTCTGTGTGTCGACATATCAACTGTTCCTTCAACTTCTGCAAGTTCTATTACTTGAAATTCTTAGGCGATGTGTTGATCCATGTGTTGACATACATAAGGTCCATGTGTCGACACATCATCTATGCCATTTGAAATTTTGCTACGTGCCGGTCTGAGTCGACACACCATTTTCGTGTGTCAACACATCATGTCATGTGTCGACACCTTGAGTCGACACATCATTAAAGAAAAGGACAGAAATTGCGAACTTGTGCTAGAACATGTTTTCATTTGCCTTAGTCATCAATTCAACCAACTCTTTAAGTGTCCAAGTCTTGTTTTGTTCATTCATTCCATTCAAACTTGGTTCTTCAACATAATTGGGCTTCTTCAAATTTTGTGAGCATCCTTTCAATGAAAACATACTTAAAGCAAATCATTAGTCCTCAAATTATACTTAATTATTTTGCTTATCATCAAAATCAATTAGTGGAGTCAACAAACTCTATGAATACCCCAGCCCTCCCCCTCTTGTAAGCATCTTTTTCTTATGAATAAACCTTGTTGAAATTATGATCAATTATCTTGAGTTTGAATTTTGGTTCTCCCTTTGAGTGCTCTCCTTGTGTTCCCGTATTGAAACCCTGCTGCCCTAGCATCCCTTGGCATCCCTGGAGATCAGCCATGCCTAAGGAACAGGAGCCCTTGTTGCCATCCAAGTCCAAGAGCTTCTTCTTCTCCGGTTGCCAACTTTTAGCCCTAATTTTGATTTTCTTCAAACCTAGTTCCTTTTCTAATTTTTATTTGCTGCTTTGATTAACCTTTGATGCTTGAAGGATCCCCGAGGTGCTTACCCTCCCATGAGGAGGCCTTCTTTGCTGCCCGGACTGCCTAGATATGCCATCAAATTCAAGGAAAACATGGCTTCTTATTCTAGGCTCCGATCAGAGTGCGTGTGATCCCAGCTGCTACTGAATTTTAATCTCTGACCGGTAAGAACCTTCCCTTCTCTTATTATCTAATTTAATGAAGATAAGCTATCCTAAACTGGAAGTTTCTCAACTCTCGGATCCTGGATATTTCATTGGTTTGCATGAGTATGCCTGCAACCCGATGATTCTTTGCACTGCTAGTCTTTCCGCTAGTTCTTATTTTATTTTGGGAATCTAGCATGCAAACAAAACTATAAAAATCACAAAAAAATTATTTTACTATTTTCCATGTATGTTTAGTAGTCTTAGAGTTGTCTCGCATCAGTTTGGTATTAGAGCAGGTTTAGGATAGTTTTTATCTGCATTGCAATCACAAACCCTAATTTCAGCATTCTGTCCAATGCATTAGGTATCAGTTTTGCATCTATTTTTGACCATCTAAAAATTTTATTTTTCTATGAAATTTACATGAATTGTTCTATGTTGATTCCTCTATTTTATAAATGTTTTTATTTAATTTTATAGGAACCATAAATTATAAAAATTTGGCATATTAGAAACCCTAACATAATCCTGATAATTTCTGCAGTAGTCCAATTAAACCCAAGGTTTGCATCATCATACGATTTTTGTTCTGCATGAAATTTGGTAGGTTTTATCAAAACTGTCCATCCTATATTCCAGATTTTTTTTGATTCTTTTATGCATCAGGATCTATTTCAACTTCTGCATCATTTGAACCCTAAATTTTGTGATTTCAACTAAATTCTGCATCTTGACTCAACCTGACCTAATCAACTTCCACACACCCGAATCCCAAGCCAAACTTTGTTTGCTAACACCAGTTAACTTAAACCTAACTTGGCACATCATAAATCATTAAAAAAATATTTTATTTTCTGATTGTTTTAGCTTGTATTAGGGCCATTGATTGCCATCATTTTAACCTAATCTTAAGGGCAACTCAAAATCTCAGATAAGGGCAGGATTTCATCACCTGTCCTGGGCCCAAAACCACCATCATCATACTAATCCAAGATTAATAAAAATCAATTAGACCTAATTTGCCCTAGTGTGCTAGGAGACATCAACAGGTCGGGTCCGAGCTGTGTGGGCCAACTAGTGCATTTAACCTCTTAGCTATAACTAAAAGCTGGTGTCTAAGGCTGGGGGTCCAGAGTCAAACGACCTAAGTGGTGTTGTAGTTTTTAATTGGGTCCTTGAGAAAGTAGGGGGGGCCTCCCACACTCCCACCCCCTATCTGGCCAGTGGAAGGACTAGCTATTGGGATAAGTGTAAGTTGAGCTGACCCACCCAGTTTCTGGTTCTAGGTCTAGGAAACCCTAGATTATACTAGCCTTTTCTTTCTCTTTTACATGCTTGGTTGCATCATTTCATTTTGATTGTTTGATTTGTTGCATGACCACTAGATTAGGAATCCAATATCAAAAGTCTAAACCCCAACCAAACCCAACTATGGATTCCAATTTTGAGGCCATGATGAAGGCCATGAATGATCAGATTATCCCCCAAATGAACCTCAAGCTTGACCAAACCCAAGCCCAGCTTACCCAAATAAACTAGTCCAACACCCAAACCCAAAATTTGTTAGCCCAAATAGACCGTAGGTTTGACCAATCCGATACTAAGCTTGACCAAATGAACCAAAGTTTCAACCAAGTAGGAACCCTAGGCAAGACCCATAAAGCTGAACCCAAGGAACCCATAGTCCCTAGATATGAACTCTATAGGATTAATACCCCTAGATTTGAACCCATAACTTTTAAACCCATAACCTTTGATCCCATAACCCTTAGTTTACTCACCTTGTTACCCCAGACCTTAGTCAATTTTTCATTAGCCAAACCCCTCTTACGCCATTGGTTCACCAAGATGACTTAGAAGAAAAAATATATGAGGCTGACCCAAGTTTTGTAGAGGAGTATGAGTCTATTAAAGATCTAGAAGAGTACCCTATAAAAGACCCAGGATTAGTTGATCATGACCAAATCCAGGCAGAAGCCATTCCAGTGTTAGTTGAATCAATAAAGGCCCAGGTAGAAGCCACCCTAGAATCAATTGACCCTGACCATACCCAAGTAGTAGCCAATATGGATTTAGTTAACCTTGACCATAATCAGTTAGTGGCCGATCCAGAATTAGATAATCCAGATCACACCCAAGCTACAATGGTAGAGCAATTAGAGGAGACTTTAGAAGAAGATCCAATTATAAAGCCTAGTCTTGACTTTTCTAAGCCAAAAGAGTTTATTGAGGACTTGGCTTATCTCACCCCCGTACCCTCAAGATGAAGTCACTTTCTTGAACTCAATTGAAGATCTTTTTCTTGAAATTAGTAACCCATTCTTCCATAAGGCAGACTCAGTGGATAGACACCAACCATTTAAGGTCAACCTTATTAGTTAAGGATTAATCCCTAATACCCCTTCTTATATCCTAGTCTATCCAATTAACCTCGAACCCTTTCCTTACTCTCCACCCAATCAGACCAACCCTGAATCCTCCTCGTATTTTCTACCATTTTCGGAAACTTCTTCTATTTTTTTTACCATTAGGTTACATTTTGTAGAAATTTGCATGATGCATTCATTCTTTAATCATGTCATATTTGCATCTTACTTTAAGAGAACCCTATGGCACCTGGTAGGGGTACATAGTAAGTTCTCATGTGCATGTCATGATAGGATCAAACCCAAAGAGTTTATAGTCTATTAGGTTTTGTCCCTTAGAGTCCAATAAAACATCCTTTGATAGGAATGTCTAGTCGAGTCTATCAGGTATTAGTTGAGTCCAATAAATGCACAACCTAAATTACATGTCTGCACCTGCACTACCCTATCCATAGCATATGCATATGGAAATTAGTCAAAAGTTAAACATAACTAATGAACTAACTAACAACTTGGCTAATTTCCAAAAGAGAGATAAAGAATTTTGTAGGAGATTTTGTTAACAGTAAAGAATTTTCTAGTCATGAAGCTGGCCCACCTTCATCATATGCATGAGATACTACCTAATTTAGGTATTAGCTCCACCTTCATCATCTCAGATCTTATAGAGTCTAGTGAGCCAGTAGCGACACCTAGCGAGCACTTTGAGCCTATCCCTTCCCTTTGAGAGAGAACCCATCCTAGAGTGTCCACATATAATTGGCCAAATAGTGAGGAAAAGATTGAGAGAATCCTGGTCGATCAAGCCATATATACCTGGAATCGAGGCTATCAGAGATATTTGGTTTGGTGGCAAGGTCGGCCAAAATCTAAGAACTCGTGGATCACTCGTGAGGATCTGCAGCACCTCAACCCATACATACTCGAGCACTCTAAGAGTCAAGTTATCCCACACTTGACGGGGTCGAGTTCCTCTCACCCGTGAGAATTGGTGGGGGCACCAGGATCAGACATAGATTATTGGGCCCTATTTGGTTTACCTAGCCATATGTCAAATTTTGTAATCAATTAAGATTGAGTCCTGTAATAAGTTGAGGTTAGTTTATTTGTCTTAACCCTTAACCTAGTCCAGTACATTGAGTCATGTATACCAGTATGAGTCTAGTGTAAGTTCACTTCTTGTACAAGAAAAGAGGCTATGCTATTTTGGAGTTCCACCATACCTCATTCTAAAGCCAGAAGTAGTTTCACCAACTTTGGGAAGCTCAATCGACACCCAGGTGCCCTGATTATGCCCTGATTTTCTTCGGGTGCCATTTCAGATGCCAAATTCCCTCCAGTTGCTTCTGGGATATTTCATATACCACGAGCCCATGTTTTCTAGGTTATTCCAGCACTCTAGGCCTTAAAATCAAGCCCAGGTGATAAGCCCAAGTCCTTAAGAAGCAAGATTCCAGCCAGATTCCCTAGAATATGCCAGCCCATGCGCCCAACCCCTGGAAGCCCACCTGGACTCCTCAAATTTTTGTCCAAGCCCATGAAGGAGGCATCCATGCTGCTGCCCCAAGGTCCAAAAATGAATTTTAGGAGTTTGACCAAGTCCAAGCCATGTGGGGAGAGGAAAGAAGAAAAGACTAGGTCAAAATTCTAACATAGTCGGGATTTCTAGTCCTTTTAAAACTTTGTAATTCTAACCTAGTTAGGAATGGACTTATATTCCAATTGGGAAGTGGACTTGTAATCCAAGTTTAACCATGGTTAGTGAGGGAATGGGAACTCTATAAATACCTAACCCCTCCCCCTCTTGTAAGCATCTTTTTCTTATGAATAAACCTTGTTGAAATTTTGATCAATTGTCTTGAGTTTGAGTTTTGGTTCTCTCTTTAAGTGCTCTCCTTGTATTCCCGAATTAAAACCTTGCTGCCCTAGCATCCCTTGGCATCCCTGGAGATCATCCACGCCCAAGGAACATGAGCCCTTGTTTCCGTTCAAGTTCAAGAGCTTCTTCTTCCTCGGCTGTCAGCTTTTAGCCCTAATTCTGATTTACTTCAAACCTAGTTCATTTTCTAATTTTTATTTGCTGCTTTGATTAACCTTTGATGCTTGAAGGGTCCCCGAGGTGCTTCCGCTCCCCTAAGGAGGCCTTCTTTTCTGCCCGGACTGCCTATATCCACCATCAGATTCAAGGGAAACAAGGCTTCTTATTCCAGGCTCCGATCAGAGTGCGTGTGATCTCTGCTGCTACTGAATTTTAATCTCTGACTGGTAAGAAACCTTCCATTCTCTTATTATCTGATTTAATGAAGATAAACTATCATAAACTAGGAGTTTCTCAACTCTCGGGTCCTGGATATTTCATTGGTTTGCATGAGTATGCCTGCGACCCGATGATTCTTTGCACTGCTAGTCTTTCCGCTGGTTCTTATTTTATTTTGAAAATTTAGCCTACAAACAAAACTATAAAAATCACAAAAAAATTATTTTATTATTTTTCATGCATGTTTAGCAGTCTTAGAGTCGTCCCGCATCATGCTAGGGCAGCGAGGAATTCATCCAAGCATAAAAAACACAAACCAAAGAACCAAAACAAAACACCAACACAAGGCAATAACTCAAAATTTCAGCAAGTTTTATTCATAAGAAATAGATGTTTACAAGAGGAGGAGGGGTGGGCTATTTATAGAGTTCCCATGCCCTCACTAACCATGGTTACACTTGGGTTACAAGTCCTCTTCCAAATTGGAATACAAGTCCTTTCCTAGCTAGGTTAGAAAAACAAATCCCCATTAGGTTAGGAATTGACCTAGTCTTCTCCTTTTTCTTTCATGCTTTGACTATTCCACTCAAGGACATCTCTTGGACTTGGTCAACACTTCAAGGATGCCTAGGAGGGCGTGTTGGGCTTCTAGGGGCAGCAAGGGGCTGGCCCAAAGGGGCTTGGGTGCATGGGTTTGGGCCTCTGGAAGCTAAGGTGGCCTGGTAGCCTGGTAGCAGGAATATTTCCTAGAATCTTGCTTCTTAAGGGCTTGGGCTTGGCACTTGGACTTGATTTCTTTGGACTAGGATGTAGAGGGACCTCTAGAATCATGGATGCCCTAGTTTGGAAATATGCTCTGGCATCTGGACTAGAATCTGGGCATCTGGAGGGCATCTGGAAGGAATCAGGGTTTCTGGAAGCATCTTGGATCCTGGGTTGTCACACAAAATCCAATGGACTGATGTAGCAGCCTCTGACTCCTGGATGTGGCCTGGTGGAACTCCAAGATAGGGTGGCCTCCTCTCTTGTATAAAAATCAGGCTCATACTGGACTCATAATTGATGTAAATGACTCAAAATACTGACTAGGTTGAGGGTTGAGACAAATTAACTAACCTCAACTTATTACATGACTCAATTCTAGTTGATTACAAAATTTGACACATGGCTAGGTAAACCAAATAGGGCCCAGTAATCTGTGTCTGATCCTGGTGCCCCCACCAGGAATACTCATTTTGATGACAATCAAATCATTTGATTTTATCAAGAATGAGAACGAGCCATGTATTTATAGGAAGAACAGTGGGAGGGCAGTGACATTCCTCATATTGTACGTGGATGACATCCTCCTTATAGAAAATGATATTCCCATGTTGACTTCGATCAAAAGTTGGTTATCTAAGGAATTCTCTATGAAAGACTTAGGTGAAGCATCTTATATTTTAGGGATTAAGGTCTATAGAGATAGATCTAATTGGATGCTTGGCATTTCACAAAAATTGTACATAGAGGAAGTGCTGAAAATGTTCAGCTTGGAGAACTCTAAAAGAGGATTGTTACCTCTTCGGCATGGCATTAATCTCTCCAAGAAAATGTGTCCTAACACAGTTGAAGAGATTCAACTCATGAGCAAGATTCCATATGCTTCGGCAATTGGAAGTCTTATGTATGCCATGTTGTGTACTCGGCTTGATATAGCTCTTGCTATGAGTGTCACGAGTAGATATCAGTCAAATCCAGGTAAAGAACACTGGATAGCTATGAAGAACATTCTTAAGTACTTGAGAATGATTAAAGATTTGTTCTTAGTCTTTGGAGAGAGTTCAGAATTAGAAATAAAGGGATATACAGACTCAGACTTTATGTCTGATCCTGATGATAGAAAGTCTACATCAGGGTCTGTATTTTGTGCAATGGTGGGGTAACTAGTTGAAAAAGTTCCAAGCAGCCCATCATGGCAGATTCAACAATGAAAGCAAAGTACATTGCTACTTTTGAAGCTGCAAAAGAAGCCTTCTGGTATAAAAAATTTGTTGCAGAGCTTGGAGTGATGCCATATGATGCCATCCCCATATATTGTGACAATAATGGTGCAATAGCTCTTGCTATGGAGCCCAGATCTTACCAGAAGTCTAAGCATATTGAGTAGCGGTTTCATAATATACGCGACTACCTCGAGAAGAAGTATGTTAAGGTGAGAAGAGTAGACTCCATGGGCAAAGTGGCAGACCCACTGACTAAGCCTCTGAGCCAACAAAAGGCTGAAGTTCACCTTGAGAAGATGGGACTTAGATATATGTAGCCAATTGGCTTTAATGCAAGTGGGAGATTGCTAGATGTATGCCCTAAAAGCCAAGTTGGCTTGACATATTATAATTTTCAGGGCATGAACTTTATACTTAATTTTTATTATTAATATAAGGGCATTAGTTTCATTCATATTGATGTGTCTATGAATCGTCCATGGAGTTATGGGCAATGACATATATTCTCAAGAGCTGAGAATTTGAGGTATGTTTCTTTATAGATTAACTCCTAAAAGCTCTTGATTATTGGAATGTCTCGAGGATGGTGATTGATCCATTAAAATTGGTGCACATATCACTTCCCTTTCTGGGTAGATGAGTCTTTGACCTACAGTGTGGTGACACTGGAGTGAGAGTCCAGGTAGTTGATAGAGATCAATGGGACTGAGCATGACCAAGTGCAGGAAGTTATACGGATGACTACTCACTCGTCAATAACTTCTTGATGCTGTAGTTGCATGAATAATTCTTTGACCTAGAGTGTCTCAGCTACTCATAATAAGGTTGCTATAGTTTGACAATACAAATACATAGTTCTTATCCATTCGGGACCTTGCGATGTTTGTTGGTTACAGTAAGTTTATTGTAGGAGTAGGGTGTTCACTTGTAAGGATCTATCAGCCTTAGTAGTAAGGAATAATCCTATGCAGCTTAATATGACTAATTCCAGAAGTCTATGGCCATAGTAGGGTGATAATGAAAAGATGTTTTCACTACTATCACAATTGGACTTGAGTCGATTAAGTTAAGCATATGACTGATGGGTTTGTCAAGTATCTATAACCAACATCATGTCAGGATTTTTGATAGAGGAACCGAATCACATGATAACTACACTTAGGATTCCAATCTTATTCTGCTGGGTTGCCACTACATGCTGCTAGGTGTCACTGGAAGATTGTGAGAGCCCACTAGGTGAAAGAAAAAATAGGGTTACAAGTGCCTACACTAAGTGATGTGACCGGATCGGTGACGTGGGACGGGCAAATTGACGTGGAGTCCCCATCAGACGCCACATTGGATTTTCAACATGGGCCCCTTCGCCAGGCTGACCTCCCCAGGAGCAACGGGGTCGCTCGCCGAAGTCGAGCTCCATCCTCCGCCAGGTTGGTCCCCGCCGGGTCGGGATGCCTAGGTCGGAGCCGATTATAAGCCCCCATCCAAGGCAGACCCCATAGGATCGGGCCCCATGGTCAGAGTCGAGCTCAAGTCTCCTTCGCCACGAGGAGCTCCTCTGAGGTCAGATCCCTTGGGCTGGGCGGCACCCAGCTCACCTCCGCCAGGTTGAGCTCGCTTGAAGTTGAGTTCCGTTGGTCTGGAGTCGAGCTTAGCCTTCCTCCGCCCAGCTGAGCCGCCCCGAGGTGAGCCCCTCGGTGTGGGGCCCCACCTTTCCAGCTCCGTCCCCAGCTCAGGCAGAAGTACCAACCGCCAAGGAAGCAGCGCCTGCTCTCCAAGGACAACGGTGGGTCTCCTGAGGGTCGTACAGTAGTGCCCGCCATGCCGTAATTAATATCCACAGCCGTCACTCACACCCGAAGGGAAGGAAACTCACATTAAGGTGACATGCTTTCCACCAACCTACCGTGCCACCAGGGAAAAGACCCAGCCAGAGAGCACGAACCCAAAGGGCAGTGGCCCACCGATCGAGGTCCTGCCAGGCTTCCAAAGAAATGGGCAAGCAGAGGGAATGTCAAGCGCATGGAAGCTTCCCCAGCTATCTGACAGGAGAGGCATCCCGTCTATGGCACGATACCTCGTCGCACACGTCAGACGACACGGGAAGATCCTGAGGCAAGCCAGAGTAAAAACATAGCCAAAGTAAACCAAAAGTAAGCAAGCAAAGAAACAAGGAAGAAGGGCCACATGGGTGCATTCTTCCACCTCGGCCATCACCTCTCCCAGCTCACTCTCACTTCCATATACACTACACTCACTCCTCCTAGTGTGGAGCTCATCCCAAGGGGCTCGACCAGGAGGATCTGTTTCTCCTAGATCATCACTGACTTGACCGTCGGAGCACCCCCACCGGAATCCCCGGCCCGGGTCACTGACGTTGTTTCTTGCAGGTCCCGAGGCACCGGAGGCATCCCGAGTAGGGTGACGGGTGACTATCAATGCCACCAGCAGCTATGAGCCATGATGATACGGATGGCAACACTAAGCATGCAACAGCACAGAGAGCAGGTATATATTTTAAAACAATTTTAAAATATAGTGCAAACAACCTACTCCGCACAGGATCTAACATATTCAAGATGCATGTACATGCAAAAGAATGCATGAAAAGGGATATGTAATATTTATAAACAATTTTATAATCCCAGATCTACACATACATGAAAAATAAAAATAGAATTTTACCTTATTCCTGCTTGGAATAAAATAGGGATAACTCAGGAATAGTTGGAATATCTGGAATAAGTTTATTCTAGTCTTCTTCTTCCAGCAGCCTTTTGAAACATTGATTTTTCTCCTCTATTCCAATAGCAGCAAACCCAAACCAAAATGGGACAAGCTTTAGTCTTTCTTCCTGCAACAACAGCAAGGCAACCACTTGATGGAGTTTGCTTCAAGGGGAGCCTTTGATCGATCTCTTCCACTCTTCCCAAGAGCTGCAAGATAAATTCTACAATCCAAAACCAGAGCAAACAAAACAACAGCAATGGTGAAACTGAAAGCTCTTATGTTCTCAAGGGAACACCCTCTAAAGGGGGGACATGCCTGGGCTTCCTCAGATCCGGCTTCTCGTGCGATGCTAATCGCCGGAAGCACTTGGAACGGTGAGAGGGGAGGAAGAAAATAGAACTCTGAGTTCTGTAAATGAAACTCCAAAACAGAGCTTCTTCCATGGATTGAACACCAAGGAAAATTAGGGAATAAAGTAAGACTTTCTCTCCCAATCTCTCACAAGAACACCCAGCCCAAAAACCAGCGGTGGAAAGGATGGATCAAGCTCTCGAGGAAGAAGACCTCTCACATTTTTTTTTCAGCACTGAGCTTCTTCACCGCCCAGAAATTCTCCATTGCATGAACAATGAAAACAATGAATATATAGAGATAAGGAGACTTGCTGGGAGTTCAAAAAGCCACACGGTTTGAGAACGAATCAAATTCATCTTGAAAGAAACAATGAAGCACCATAAAAAGGTGATTTAATTCCATAAAAAATGAAGAGAAATGGGGAGGAAAAGACATCTTAAATTCCTGTTCGCCCAAGCCAATAATCACCATGTTGATGGGTTTAAAAGCCGGTTCACAACTGGTTCAAAAATCCCAAACCAGTTCTAAACTAGTTCACATGTTAATTAGATCAAAATCTAATTAATAAAAGGCTTGGTCAAGTCCCGGTCACCCAGAAACAATTCCTATTGAACCTGAACAAATCTGATCGACCTAAAATCAGGTCAATCCAAAGTGCTCAATCAAACCATTACCGAAATGATTCCTAATCATAAATCGGTACCTGGATCAGGGAGAGATCCTCTATGGCGTGTGACCTCATATGTTCGAACCTAGGTGGTAGCACTGGAATAATTCCAGTACTAGCATAAGATACCATCTAGCAATGGGTCCCAGCATCCGGATAGGTCGAAGATGCGAGAGCAATCAATCGAACCTCTGGCATATGGTTACCATATAATTCATCCCTTTGACCTCCAATGCTCAGGATAACATAAGGTTAGACTGCCAACCCCAGCTGAGTCAATCCACAACATGTCTCAACCTCGCAAGTCCAGTGACTCCTCATTAGGACTACCCCGATCGAGGATTTGTTAAATTGAGATACTGCGAGACATTCAATCCAAACTATTTGGACAGGTCAATTCCATCTTGGTCCACCACTACTCCATAAGTACTTGCCTGTACCCAGAAACCTTCCATCACCGGATTAGAAATCTAGGTAGTCCGGCTCCAAAGCATAGGGAGTTGCTTCAAGCTACCATGATGACCTCAGGTCGGAGGGACACATATACCCATATCCAATCATGAGTATCCCTTAGGCAGAAAGGGGCTACACGGAGTCACGTTCAATGAGACATCATATATCCCACTTGCAGATCACATCAGTGTCACCACACTTCTTTGGTCAAGAGGACAACCAAACGATGTGAACCACAACAACCTACACTTGATACATTGCCATCCAGTATAATGTATCCTTTGGTCGTGAACCTGGTTTAAGGACCACTCGATATATCCTCTCTATATCGAAGTTAAAGTAGTCCTAAGGACTTCATCACATGAAAAGAGTTCATTACAGGGAAAAGTAAGAATGTGATGAGCTGCCAAAATAATATTTATTAATTTATATAAAGAGTACAATACTCAATTCAACCGCCTACAGCCTAGGTGATTGGCTTTGAGACACAATTCCCAACAACTCCCACTTGTACTAAAGCCAATCATAACAGTATCTAATACCCATTTCCCTTTTACAAAAGTCGAACTCTTTTATTTCGAGGGCTTTAGTAAAAATGTTGGCCAGATTTTCCTTTTCATCAATCTTCATAAGATTGATGTCGTCTCGTTCTACGATCTCTCATACAAGGTGGTAGCGCCGCAGAATAAGCTTGGTGCAGTGATGAGCTTTTGGCTCCTTAGCTTGAGCAATGGCTCCAATGCTGTCACAGTACACTGGAATAGGACCATCTAGGAAAGATGCCACCCCTAGCTCTCCAAGGAACTTCTGCAACCACACAGCTTCCTTCGCTGTATCTGATGCTGCAAGGTACTCTGCCTCACATATCGAGTCTGCAACTATCGCTTGCTTGGAACTTTTCTAGCATATCACTCCTCCATTCAAGATAAATACAAACCTCGACACACTCTTGCTATCATCTATATCTGACTGGAAACTGGAGTCAGTATATCCCACAAGTTTCAAGTCAGATTCTTCATAAATCAGCCATTGGTCTTTAGATTTCTCAAATACTTCAGGATGGACTTAACCACCTTCCAATGCGCCTCACCTAGGTCAGACTGGTATCTGCTCACTACTCCTAGTGAGTATGCCACATCTAGTCTAGTACATGTCAGAAGAGCCTACTTAGAAGCATAAGGTACTTTACTCATGCGCTCTCTTTCCTCAGGAGTTGTAACACAATCCTTCCTGGAAAGAGTAATTCCATAACCTATCGGAAGATAGCCTTTCTTGGAATTTTCCATGCTAAACCGTTTCAGCACGGTATCAATGTACATAGACTGGGACAATCCCAGAAGTCTCTTAGATCTATCTCTATAGATCTTCATACCCAGTATGTAAGAAGCTTCACCCAAGTCCTTCATGGAGAACTAAGATGATAACCAGAGCTTTATTCCTTGTAATGCTATGACGTCATTCCCTATTAAGAGAATGTCATCAACATATAGTACCAGAAATACAATCACAGAATCATTAACCCACTTATAGATGCATGGTTCTTCTCCATTCCTAACAAAGCCATATGATTTGATACACCTATCAAACCGTAAGTTCCAACTTCGAGATGCTCGCTTGAGTCCATAAATGGACCTCTGCAACTTGCATACTTTTGACTCATTTGAGGATGTGAACCCTTCAGGCTATATCATATACACCTCCTCTTTCAGCTTCTCATTTAGGAAAGCGGTTCGGACATCATCTGCCAGATCTCATAATCAAAATATGCTGCTAAAGCAAGCATGATCCGAATGGACTTGAGCATTGCCACAGGAGAGAAAGTCTCATCATAATTGATACCATATCGCTGACGATACCCCTTGGCAACCAGATGGGCTTTATAGGTCTCCACCTTTCCATTTGCGCTCCTTTTCCTCTTGAAGATCCACTTGCACTTGATGGGTTTTATCCCTTCAGGTGGATCAACCAATGTCCATATATTGTTGATCTCCATGGACTCCATTTCGGATCGCATGGCTCCAAGCCATGCCTCAGAGTCAGATCTCTGAAGAGCATCCATATAGGTGATCGGATCCTCATTGTTCTCATCGAGTTAATGAGATGGCCATCCCAGACCAAGAAATCATAGTATCTGTCCAGCTGATGCGGTACTCTACCGGATCTCCTAATAATGGGTTTTGGATGTGATCCAATCACAGCCGGTTCTATGATGTCCTTAGAGTGTGCAGGTTCTTCTACTGGCTAAACTTCACCAAGTTCAATCTTAGAGGCTACAGTCCCTTCTCCAAGGAACTCCTTTTCCAAAAAGATAGCCCTAAGAGCGACGAACACTTTCTGTTCATCCTCCAAGTAAAAGAAATACTCTTTGGTTTCCTTAGGGTAACCAATAAACAGGCACCGATTAGACCTAGGACCAAGTTTATCTGAGTTTAAATACTTTACATAAGCCGGACAACCTCAGACCTGAAGGTGCGAGATTGAGGGTTTACGTCCAGTTCACATCTCATATGGAGTGGAGACAACAGACTTACTTGGAACATTATTTAACAAGTGACAAGCTGTCTCAAGTTCATATCCCCAAAAGGATAGCGGCAGAGTTGCAAAGCCCATCATGATCGAACCATGTCTAACAAGGTTCGATTCCTCCTTTTGGACACACCATTCAATCGTGGTGTTCCTAGAGGAGTCCATTGAGAGAGAATCCAATTCTCCTCAAGGTATGTCAAAAACTCACCAAATAGGTGTTCACCGCCTTAATCAGATAAAAGGGTTTTAATACTTTTTCTAGTTTGTTTCTCTACTTCATTACGATATCATTTGAACATTTCAATCGACTCAGATTTATGTCTCATCAAAAAGACATAACCGAACCTCGAAAGGTCATCTGTAAACATAATGAAATATCTGTATCCACCTCTGGCACTAACTATCATGGGTCCACATATATGTATGAGACTCAAAGTTCTATAGCTCGTTCACCTTTTCTAGTAAAAGGTGACTTGGTCATTTTACCAAGTAAACAGGATTCACAAGTAGGCAGTGATTCAGAATCACTGATCATGAGCTCGCATCTTGTTTATCCTATTCTAGTTAACATGACCTAGCCTACAGTGCCAAAGATACAGATCACTAACATTTTCTAATCTTGAGTATTTGCTAGATGTGTACATTACACTAACAGGCTATGATAGTATATAAATGCCATTATTTAACTTAGCTTTCATTATCACAGAGTTATTCAAAATAACTTGGCAAAAACCTCCTCGTATTGATAGTTTAAAACCATAATTGGCCAAAAGGCCTACATAGATAATGCACATAATGTAACTAAGACAGTAATGATAGTCAACTAACTCGACATCACAGTACTCAAAGACAAGACTCAGAACACCGATCGCTAGTACTGAAACATGATTTCCATTCCCAAAGCTCAGGAACTGTTCTCCATCCTCGAATCTCTTGCCAACCTACAGTTCCTGTAACGAATTACAAACATGAATAGGACTACCAGTATCCAATACCCAGTTAGTAGTATCACAAATAGAGAAATTACAAGGTTTTATCATATAAATACCTTGTCCAGCAGTCTGCTGCTTTCCCTTGGCCTGTTCGGGTCTAGGGATGCTTGGTAAAGAGGACAATTCCTTTTCCAGTGTCCCTGCTTCTTGTAATAGAAGCACTCTGCATTAGACTGGTCAGCTTTCACTTTCCTGGTCTGACTCGGGCTAGGAGCATTCAGCACCTTATTTCCCTTCCTTTTATTCCTCCCTTTCTTAAAGGGACGACGACCTCTAGAACCTCCTACTAAATTCACCACCTCCTTGTTCAGTTGGTGGTCTTTCTCGAAAGTCTGTAGTAATCCCATCAAACCATGGTAATTGACTGCAGGCTTATTCATTCTATAATGGTCGAGAAAGTCAAGATAGGAGGAGGGCAGAGAATTCAAAATCACATCCTTGCCGAGCTGCTCATGCAAGGGACATCTGAGCTTGCCCAACATTTCAATCAGCTCGATCATGTACTATGATCAGTGATAGAACCACCATTTGGCATCTTGGTATTGTAGATCGCACAAGATACTTTGTACCTCTCTACATCATCTGGCGTGCCGAAAGATTCCTTCAACTTTTGAAGAATCTCATCAGGTTAGGCCTCCTCGAACTTGTGACTGAACTCGTCATTCATTGCCACTAGAATAATGCATCGGACAATAGTCGATCAGAAATCCACTTCTAATAAGTGTCCCTGACCAAACTCTAAGCATTGGCAGAGGAGATTTTAGGTGCCGTATCCGTTATCACATAAAGGATCCGTTCATGCTCCAAGACAATCCTCAACTTTCGATACCAGCTATCAAAGTTGTGACCCTTCAACTTCTTGTTATCGAGAAGTGACTGGAGCGAAAGATTTGAAGACATCTGAAAGGAAAAACAAGACCATATAAGAGTATAAATCAATTAATTAACCAAAAGACTTGGACTTTAGTCTAAAGGTCTCTTCCACTAATTTTTTAGATTGGGAGCCTCTAACTCCAATCCGTGAAATCACTATTTCATAGTGGGTACTGAAATCAATAGACCACGTATGAGCCCGACTATGGCCAGCTCATCCATACATGCCTAAAGGTAGGTTCACCAACCAATTGCTTCCCTAAGCAACTTTCAGTAAAATATTTTGCCCCAGAGAGCACCCCAATCGACCTAGGGGCCTCCTATTGCAGGTCTCCGGTTAGGTCCAACCATTAACATGATAAATCCAATACTTACAGCCAACGAATGACCAAGCCCGACTATGGCCGGCTCACCTGATCACTGTAAGAAGGTTGCAATGAACCATCATCTATGAGAGAATAATTCTAGTAACCGGATGCACACCCATTCTATAGAACTGCCGATGAACACCAAGTTAATAAAGGACACATTACTAACTCACTTAATGGAAGGCTATGACACCATCAACTCTTTGACTTAGTCTTTTTCAGGACCTAATAATTTTAGAGGATTTTAGATTATGACAGAAGAATAAGACAAGAACATGGATCATCCTCCCACTGAACAAATCAGTTTACAGGAGGGTTGAATCAATTCAATAATTGATCCATGGGCACTTACCGATCAGTCAGATTGATCAACCTGGGTGACATGGGTTAACTCGAGTCAATGAGCTTTTCTAATCAGTTTTGGTCGACACAACTGGCCAGGTAGGTGAGATCATGGGTGAGTATCCACCATTAACCATCTTTCCTAGACACCAACCAAGTTAGCCAGGTGAGATCATGGGCACCTACCGATCAGTCAGATTGATCAAGAGGTAGCCTCATGCAACCATGATCACAAATGCCAAACCTACCTCGACACCAACCGGTTTACCAGACTCGATCAGATTAGCCTAAAGACTTGGGCTTCCATGGAGCCACTAATTAGATCCATTTAAGATGAATGGACTAACTTATCTAACTATTAGATAGTTCTAAAAGAAGGACCTTAATCAACTTTTGATTAGTCTTCTTATTATCCAATTCAACTAAACATAGGTCAACCCATAATTATGGATCCAATTAGATAGCTAACCCAATTAACCCAATTGGCTTATTTAAATGACATTAGGTTTCATAAACCCTAAGATAATTTATCATTTAATTTAATCATACAATTCAAAATTATTTGAATATAAGATAATATTTTATTAAAATAATTTTAATTAAACCATGTAAAACTCCTTTTACATATCAAATCATGCATCATATCTAATTATATTCTTTTATAAATATTACATGCCAAAAATGTATCTGAATTAAAACAATTTTAATTCCTTTGATTTCCTTAAAGGATCCTTCTAAAGAGGCCAACACAGATGAACCGCATTATGCCAAAGACACACGATCATGGTGAAGGTCTCAACTAGGTTCCTAAAAGTACTCCCTAATCATACTTTATGATTAAGATATAATAGATTAAACATTTTAATCTACTATACATGCATCAAGATATGTTATACCAGAACTAGGGCTCTAATACTCTTGAAAGAAAAAACAGGGTTGCAAGTGCCTACACTAAGCATGCAACAGCATAAGGAGTAGGTATGTATTTTAAAATAACAGCGAAAATAACCTACTCTGTACATGATCTAACATATTCAAGATGCATGTACAGGCAAAAGAAGGCATGAAAAGGGGCAAGTAATATTTATAAACAACTTTATAAACCCAGATCTACACATGCATGACAAATAAAAATAGAATTTTACCTTATTCCTACTTGGAATAAAATAGGGATAACTCAAGAATAGCTGGAATATCTGGAATAAGTTTATTCCAGTCTTCTTCTTCCAGCAGCCTTTTGAAATGTTGATTTTTCTCCTCTGTTCCAACAGCAGTAAACCCAAACCAAAATGGGAAAAGCTTTGGTCTTTCTTCCTGCAACAACAGCAAGGCAACCACTTGATGGAGTTTGCTTCAAGGAGAGCCTTTGATCGATCTCTTCCTCTCTTCCCAAGAGCTGCAAGATAAATTCTGCAATCCAAAACCAGAGCAAACAAAATAGCAGCAATGGTGAAACTGAAAGCTCTCAGGTGCTCAAGGGAGCACCCTCTAGAGGGGGACACGCCTGGGCTTCTTCAGATCCGGCTTCTCGCGCGATGCTAGTCACCGGAAGCACTTGGAACGGTGAAAGGAGAGGAAGAAAATAGAACTCTGAGTTCTGTAAATGTTTTCTCCAAAACAGAGCTTCTTCCATGGATTGAACACCAAGGAAAAATAGGGAATAAAGTAAGACTTTCTCTCCCAATCTCTCACAAGAACACCTAGCCCAAAAACCAACGATGGAAAGGATGGAATCAAGCTCTCAAGGAAGAAGACCTCTCACATTTTTTTTTCAGCACTTAGCTTCTTCACCGCCCAGAAATTCTCCACCGCATGAACAATGAAACGGTGTAAGAGATAAGGAGACTTGCTGGGAATTTAAAAAGACACACGTTTGAGGATGAATCAAATTTGTCTTGAAAGAAGCAATGAAGCACCATTAAAAAGTGATTTAATTCTAGCAAAAACAAAGAGAAATGGGAGAGGAAAAGACATCTTAAATTCCTATTTGCCAAGCCAATAATCACCGTGTTGATGGGTTTAAAAGCTGGTTCACAACCGGTTCAAAAATTCCAAACCAGTTCTAAACCGGTTCACATGTTAATTAGATCAAAATCTAATTAATAAAAATCTTGGTCAAGTCCCGATCACCCAGAAACAATTCCTGTTGAACCTGAGCAAATCTGATCGACCCAAAATCGGGTCAATCCAAAGTGCTCAATCAAACCGTTATCGAAATGATTCCTAATCATAAATCGATACCTGGATCAGGGAGAGATCCTCTATGGCATGTGACCTTATAGGTTCGAACTTGGGTGGTAGCACTGGAACAATTCCAGTACCAGCACAAGATACTATCTAGTAATGGATCTCGATGTCCGGATAGGTCGAAGATGCGAGAGCAATCAATCAAACCTCTGGCATATAGTTACCGTATAATTCATGACCTCCAATACTCAGGATGACCTAGGGTTAGACTGCCAACCCCAGCTGAGTCAATCCATAACATGTCTCAACCTCGCAAGTCCAGTGACTCCTCACTAGGACTATCCCGGTCGAGGATTTGCTAAATTGAGACACTACGAGACATTCAATCCAAACTATTTGGACAGGTCAATTCCATCTTGGTCCACCACTGCTCCATAAGTACTTGCCTGTACCCAAAAACCTTCCATCATCGGATTAGAAATCTGGATAGTCTGGCACCCAAGCACAGGGAGTTGCTTGCAAGCTACCATGATGACCTCAAGTCGGAGGGACACATATACCCATATCCAAATATGAGTATCCCTTTAGCAGAAAGGGGCTACACAGAGTCATGTTCAATGATATATCATATATCCCACTTGGAGATCACATCAGTGTCACCACACTCCTTTGGTCAAGAGGACAACCAAACGATGTGAACCACAACAACCTACACTTGATACATTACCATCCAGTATAATGTATCTATTGGTCGTGAACCTGGTTTAAGGACCACTAGATATATCCTCTCTATATCGAAGTCAAAGTAGTCCTAAGGACTTCATCACATGAAAATAATTCATTACAAGAAAAAGTAAAAATATGATGAGCTGCCAAAATAATATTTATTAATTCATACAAAGAGTACAATACTCAATTCAACCACCTATAGCCTAGGCGATTGGCTTTGGGATACAATTCCCAACACTAGGATCATTCTTGGATCGATGATCCTGATTAAGGTTGAGCAAAAATTATTTCTGTCCAATGAAAGGAGTTTTGATGATGTATAATGGAGATTATAGCATGTCTCATTACCAGATAGGATAGGATCTGAGGGGTCACACACATTAGGAGCTCAAGTAACCAATCAGCAAATCAAAATATTACTAAATTTGGCAATTTTAGTACATTTAGATCTAATCAATCGTAAATGTTACAATTAATAAATTATGGATTAGTTATTAATTGAATTAAATAAATTTAATTTAATTAAGTTAGACTCAGTTAATTGATCCTAATTGAGTTTGGTCAATAGTCTTTTCGAAATGGGTTCGATTAGGTTTAAAATTGGCTTCAATTTGACTATCAAATCAATTTATTTGGACCATGACTTAGAGTCCTATTGCACTGGGACTCTCTCTCTCCTTGTCTCCACATGTCTCCACATGTCAAGCTAGTGAGCCTATGGCTTGTGCGACAAGAAGGTTGGCATGAAAACAAAGTGGGCACAAAAAGGAGTTTAGCATGAATATGAGAAAGGGAAGAGTCCTTCTCTCCTACAGTTCGGTGCACAGATCACTTCCCTTTTAGGGTGATGAGTCTCTGACCTACAGTGTGGTGACACTGGAGTGAGAGTGTCGATAGTTGATAGAGATCAACGGTACTGAGCGACCATGTACAAGAAGTTATATGGATGATTACTTACTCGTCGATAACTTCTTGATGCTGCAGTCATATGAATAGTTCTTTGCCTAGAGTGTCTCAGCTACTCACAATAAGGTTGCTGTAGTTCGACAGCACAATCACATGGTTCCTATCCATACGGGACCTTGCGGTGTTTGTTGACTGCGGTAAATTTATTGTAGGAGTAGGGTGTTCACTTGTAGGAAACTATCAGCCTTAGTAGTAAGGAATTATCCTATGCAAGCTTAATGAGACAGTCCAGAAATCTATGGCCATAGTAGGGTGATAATGAAAAGGTGTTTTTATTAGTATCATAATTGAACTTGAGTCAATTAGGTTAAGCATATGACTGATGGGTTTGACAAGTATCCGTAACCAACATCATGTTAGGATTTTTGATAGAGGAACCGAATCATATGGTAACTACACCTGGGGTTCCAATCTTATTCTGTTGGGTTACCACTACACACTGGTAGGTGTCACTAGTAGATTATGAGAGCCCATTAGGATCGTTTTCAGATCGATGATCTTAATTAGGGTTGAGCTGAAATTGTTTCAGTCCATCGAAAGGAGTTTCAATGATATATAATGGAGATTATAGCATGTCTCATTACCGGACAGGATAGGACCTGAGGGGTCCACATATTAGGAGCTCAAGTAACCAATCAGTAAATCAATTTGACCTTATTGTAAATGTTACAATTAATTAGTTATGGATTAATTGCTAATTAAATTAAATTATATTTAATTTAATTGATTTAGACTCAATTAATTAATCCTAGTTGAGTTGGGTCAATGTCCACTTCGAAATGGTTCGATCAGATATAAAATCGGCTTCAGTTTGACTGTAAAATCATCACATTTGGACCAAGACCTAGAGTCCAATTAGATTGGGACTCTCTCTCTTTGTCTCCCCTTCCCTCCACATGCCAAAGGGTGGGTCCCATTTATTTTGTGCAGCAAATAGTGGGGCATGAAAATAATGGGCGCTGATTTAGTTTAGGCATGGAAAAATAAAAGAGGAGGAAGAGTCCTTCTCTTCTACTCCTCTTAAAAACCTAAACTAGAATAGTTCAAACTCCTTTTATTTTGGAGTGGAGAATCTTTGTAAGACAAAAACTAAGAGGCTTGTCCTTATTTTGGAAAATATTTGTACGACAAAAGGAGGGTGCAAATATGGATTTGGCAAGGAGAAATTAAGAGAGGGAAGAGTCCTTCTCTTCCACTTCTCTTAATTTCCAACCGGTTGAAATTGAAACACCAGTGTTTTGGTTTAAAGGGATGGAAGAACTTGAATTTAAAATAAAGGAGAAGTGGCCGACCACTATAAGAGCAATATTGGCATGAAGAATTATTTCTACTATGAAAAATCCCTCTTGGCCGGAGCTCTCTTTTGGGGTGTTTTATTTAAGAGTCTCTCTCTCCTGGCACCTAGTGTTCTTCTCCCCTTTAATGAGATTCCTTCTTCCTTCTATGAGATCTAGAGAGATGCTCTACTAGAGAAAGAAAACCGAAAAGGGTCCAAAGGTCTTGCATAGTCCAATTTGCAAGACAGAAGTTGAAAGCCGGTCCGGATTCGGATCGGCATAGTTTTTAAAGCAGATGATTTACTGAAAGAGGAGAGGGCTGCAAGGATCTAGTGTCCGGTGCCCTCAATCACTCAGTTGTGAGAGCTTTGTGTGGATTCCAGCAGAGGCCGGGTGTTTGCATAGCTCCAACAGAATCCCAGCTTTTTAGTAGCGGATCTGCATGGTTTTCAGAGCAGTCCCGAATAGCGATCCAGGTAAGTATTTTATGCTTAAAATAATTTTTATTTCAGATCTAATATTTTTTTTATATGTTGCAGCATGTTAAAAATTTATGATAAATAAATTAGATTTATTTATGAATTGCATGATTATATATAAATTATTTTTATATCTACTTTCGCTGCGACAAGCTGTTGATGCCTGTTCGATTGCAATTTTTCTATTCCTGGGAGAATTCCAACAGAGCCAAGATGCCTTCCACCATCTTCTTTTCTTTTTCCATTCCTTCCATCATTTTCTTCTTCCTCCAAGTTTTGATTGTTGTTCTTCTGTAGGATCCCCGATGTTCCAGATCTGAAGAGGAAGTTTTCCTTGCCATACAACCATCTACAGGAAGATGATGGGGACATCAGGTCAACCCTAGTTTACTATGGATCCTTGAGTTTGAGTCCCTTAGCCATGATTCAAATTTTATCTTTGAGTCCAATAATCTGGTCGTATTAGCCATTTGAGTCCTGTATTTGGGCTTTGAGTTTTGTTTTTCAGGCTTTGTTACACTAGAGTCCTGTATTTAGAGTCGACTCACACAATTAGGATTTATGAGTCAAGTTTTGGGATATGTTCGGTTCAATTAAGCTTAGTTGTTCAGTCAGCTCATATTGAGCCAAGTTTGAGTCCTATGAGCCCTGTAAGTTTTATGTTGAGTCTAGTCCAGTTAAGTTGAAGTGAGTCCTGTAATAAGTTAAGCATTTCAACCAATCTAATTGAGTCCTGTAGGTCCAGTACAAGTTTGTATTACAAGTCTATGTCAATTATCAGTTTCATATAAGAGGAGGATCACCAAAGTAGAAGCCCATGAAGTCTCTCCATATGAAGATTCCAAGCACCACATGATACCTGGAAATATTCTAGGCACCCCAGCCTAGGAGACTTCTCAATCCCAGGAGCTCACGGTGCCCTGGCCTTCCCAAGTCCACATTCAGAGTGGAGTCCAGGATTTCCAACCCACCAGGAGGACATGAACCTGGCCCATGCACCAACCTTGGAGGCCACCCAAGACAAAGCCCATGCACCCAAGTTTGAAGACTGCCCAAGCCCATTGGAGGATGCCCTTGCTGCCCTAAAGTTCAAGCCCAAGTCCATTTAGGCTTCCAAGCCCAAGAAGGAGCTTTTGACCAAGTCAAAGAAGGAGAGAAGACCAATTCTAATAATGAGATCCTATTTTATTTCTACACAAATTGTGTACTCCTAGTTTCTAGGCCACTTTGTAATCCTTCTCCCTATCAAATCTTGTATTCCTATCCTAACTAGGAGAGGGCATGGGAACATCTATAAATACCCCACCCCTCCACCCTCTTGTAACTAATGATCAATTATTATGAATGAATTTCTCTTGAGTTTTCCTCAAAGTTCTGTGTAAATTTTTAGTGAGATTAAGGATATATATGTGATCCCTCAGGGTTTCTGTGTGATCCCTGCACCCTGCCTCCAAGCTGCTAGCCCTCTTGATCCCTTGGCAGCCTTCTTCAAACCTCTTCCCCTTTTTCTTCTTTCAGCGATCTAACCCTACTTTTCATTATTTTCTAACCCCTGATAGGTAATTTGTAGGTCCCTCAGAGTTCACAAATCCAAGAATTCTATCTGACCAGCTTTCGGCGACCGGATTGAAAGCCACGAATCTGCAAGGTTGATAGCTTTATTTTCCAGGCCGCATCCAGGAGCGACGAGAGAACTCTTCATGGATCAATTCTTAGACTCCTCTGGTAGTGGTATTGCAAAAGAGCTAGTCCTAACCAGGGCTTCTTAGCCTTGGTGGTTCTATTTCTTCACTTTTAGAATTTATTTTTGCATACCTGTGCTTCAGATTTTTATAGAATTTCTTACTTAATATCTTGGCTTGAAATTTGGGATACAAACTCTTAACTTAATGCCTAACAACAAAAAAATAACTAGCATATATAAATAGTCCTGTATCAGAAGATCTACTCCGAAGGAATGATATTATGGAATCCAACCGCGAGATCTTTAGAGTTGAATCCAGATCTACCACAAAGAAGGAAAAATTGGTATTGGTAAGTAAATCCCTTCCAAATCTCATTAGATCTGGTTAGTTAAGGCATGGATGTCCTAGTTTTGATGGTTTCTTAATCATCAGATCCAGGGTTCTTTATGTGATTATATGCGAATACATTGCGGGTAGCTAGTCATAATCTTTTTGTCTATCTTTCTAAGAATCCTTTGATTGCTTTATTTGAGTTGCTGCCATTGCTCATTAAAAACATAAAAAATATTAATTAATTCTTATTCATTACATTAGATTTGCATCCATCCTGCATCAACGTTGGTATCAGAGCTTCTTGCATTCCTGCATCAATTTTGGCATCTTGAAAGTTACTTGCTAAAATTTCTACATCATTCTAGCAGTAGATCTGGAAAGCTCATCTATAGCTCTTCAAATCTCAGTCTTTTTTGCATTAATTTTAGTGATTTTGCCATATTAAAACCAAATCTATAATCTTCTCTCATAGATTTCAGATCTAATTTTTTTTTTCAAAACAAAAAATTACATTATTTTTTTTAGTATTTTCTGGTGGAAGGAAATCATGCCTCCTGAGTGGGTATACGAAGGTATACTATCACGACCCATGGGAGTAATGAGCCATGGCCAGATGTGATAACCTGATATTAAAAATTTGTTGTGCTTAGTGTATGTTTGTTTGAATTGTTAATTGCTTGAAAGATTGCATGTTAATCTTCTGAGACAACTTAGGGAGATTCTGGCACATTTAGAATTCTAAAATTATCCAACTTAATCTCCAAAAAAAAAAATTTAATTTCTGCAATTTAAAATATGAAATCTGAAAATTAAAATTTAAAATTCAAATTTAAATATGAAATCTTATCTTGAAATTTAAAGTTTAAATTTTGAGTTGCAAGTTTATCTTTATGTTATCCTGTTAGCTAGTTTGTTTGGTTGTGCATGAATATCTTATCTGAAATCACTTAAGGGCATGCTATCATAAGATAAGAGAAGGATTTCATCACCTTTCCTTGGCCCACAAACAACCAACCACATCTTGCATTATCTTAGCCCTAATCTAAAACTGAGTAGCAACCTAATACAGCTTAGGGACACCAACAGGTTGGGTTCGAGTCTTGTAAAGAAACTAGTGCACTCAATCCTCCAATTATTACTGGAAGCTGGTGTCTAAGGCTAGAGGTCTAGAGGCAAATGCTCTAAGTGGACTGGTGTTTTTAATTAGGATCCTATGTCAAGCAGGGGGAGCCTCCCACCACCCCACCTCTTACATGGCCAGTGGAAGGACTAATTATTGAGTTAGGTATAAATTGAGTTCACTCATTCTACCTAAGCTCTAGGTCTAGGAGCCATAGAAGCTAGGACGTATTGCATGACCACTAGAGCAGGAACTCCATATCAACAACCCCAAACCAAACAAGTCCCACCATGAACCCAAGTCTGGAAGCCTTTATGCGAACTATGACTGAACAGTTTGTCTTGATGAACAATAGGTTTGACCGACTGGATAAGCAAATCGAAAACCTAGAGAGCATTCATAGGACCCGTACTACCCCTGGTTCACCTAAACCAATTCCCTTTGGCCCTAGAACCCATCGACCCTAAC
Source organism: Areca catechu (assembly GCA_021397845.1). Taxonomy (NCBI): domain Eukaryota; kingdom Viridiplantae; phylum Streptophyta; class Magnoliopsida; order Arecales; family Arecaceae; genus Areca; species Areca catechu. The sequence continues at coordinate 54,505,997 of CM038041.1, forward strand.
CTTCTACGATTAGTGCACTGAGTCAAAACCTCGGAATCAGTCAATTGCCCCTTAACCGACCCACTCCTACTACTCCATTGGTTCATAAGGATGACATTAAAGAGGAAATACATGTAACCGACCTAAAGTTAGTTGACCATGAAAACACTTAAGCCATATTGGAAGGACAAGTAGAAAAAGAGAATCATGAGGAGTCTAACCCTATTGGTAGGACCTTACCTGAGGAAATATTAGAAGAGAGTTAAGCCATAGAACCTAGTCCTGAAATTCAAGAACCCAAAGTAATTAGTGAGGACTTGATTTTTTTTATCCAGCACCCTCAGGAAGAGTTCACCCCATTAGTCCCAATTGAAGATCTCTTTCCTGAGATTATTGACTCATCCTTCCATCAGACTGACCTTGTATTACCTTTTGACGTAACTCAATGTCCAAACCTTAAGGTCATCCTCATTGATCCAGAGCCATCCCAGGATTCCACTTCATACTTCCTACCCTATCATCAGGTTCACAATGCTTCTGGAATCATTCAATTTCACTTTGTTGAGGTTAACAGGTTGCATCAATTGTCTGAGCCTGTTAGATTTGCTACCTACTTTTGAAAAACTCTTTGGCACTTGCTTGGAACCAAGCACAAATTTTTTGCATCCTACCACCCACAAGCCAAAGGCCAAACTAGAATAGCGAACTAAAGTCCTGGAAATTTAGGATTGCTTACAATAAATCAATCAATAGGTCTATTAAATAATAATAATAATAATAATAATAATAATAAAGCCCATTTGAGTCTATTTTTGTATCATTGGAACTTGTCCATGTGACCCTATCCTTCTTGCCTATACATGCACACATTTCTGAGTCTACAGAGTCATATGCACATCATATTAAGAAATTGCATAATAAATAAGTAAAAAGATTAATAAAAGCAATGAATTTTATGGGCATATAGCTAACTCGTATAAACATTTCAAAGAATTTAATGAAAATGATTTTGTCATGATCAGGGGCTTCGACCTAAATGGTTCCCACCTGGAACCATGAAGAAACTACATGCCTGTAGTGCAGGACCGTACAAGATTATAAAGAAAATTAGGTCTAATTCCTATGTGCTAGAGTTATCACCTGAATTAGGTATTAGTCCAACCTTCAATGTATCAGATCTTATTGAGTATAAGGAGCTAATAGTGAACCTAGTGAGCCATTTGGGCCTGATTCTATTTTTGAGAGTGAACCTACCCTCGAGTGTCCACTAGCCAAATTACCAGAATGGAGAGAAAAGATTGAGATGATTTTGGATGACAAAACTATCACTACTAAGAGTAAAGATTATCAACGTTATCTGGTTTGGTGGTAAGGTAGACCGAAATCTGATGATTCATGGATCACTCAAGAGGATTTGCGAAGAATCAACCTAGACTTGTTAGAACATTATCAGAGCAGAGTTAATCCATACTCGACAGGGTCGAGTTCCTCCAACCCCGAGAGAATTGGTGAGGACATTAGAGCTAGGAAGAGATGTCAGAACCCTCCTAGCTCATTGTAGATCACTAATGAGTAGCTTGTCTTAATCAGTCCAGAATAATTGAGTCCTTGTAAATAATTGAGTCTTGTAATTAAAATTAGTTTACTTTGAGTTGCAAATTGGTCAAGTTAGGTTTGAGTCTTGTAAGTAGTACTTGATTTATTCAAGGGGGTTCATAACTTAGCCAAGGTTCAAGCCTAATTGATGATTCCAGTCACCATGCCATGTCATCATGCTACATCATCATCATCACTTTATGGAGCCTTGTCACCTACCACTTGGAGTAGTATGCCATGCCACATCACCTTGGATGGCCAACTCAATGTCAAAAGAAGGTTGTCTCTCATTTTTATCCAAACATCCAGATATCTAGACATCCAAAAATCCATACATCTAGACATCAAGACATCAAGATATCAAGACATCAGGACATCGGGACATCAGGACATCGAGACATCAAGACATCAAGACATCATGACATTGGGACATCAAGACATTGGGACATCGGGACATTTAGACCGCATTAGAAATTTAAAATCCAAGAGGAAAGGGGTGCCTACCTAACTCATTTTTTTTGTTGCCCACATCCAAGGAGTGCCTCATTTCATCCATTTCTTGGTGCTAATCATGGAACAGTCTTCATCCAATCCAACTAGAGCTAAAGTTTGAATTCAAAAAAAGGATGAGAGTCTATCCTTTCACTTATCTTATATCATCCTTATCTACTTTCAAATGGAAGTCAAAGAGGGATTCACGCCAAGAAGAGGAGAAGGATTGATGCCAATTTTGAGAAAGAAGGGAGGGCGCCACATTTCTCATCCCAATTGTCGCCCAATTTAAATTCAAAGAAGTGTGGTCCCAAGATAAGATGAATTTATTGACTTTTCAAGTTTGAAATGCAAGAAGAATGGGAAGGAGTCTAACCATAAGTTATTGCCAAGATGGAGAAAAGAAGGATGCCATCTCATTTTCATGTAGCGCCTCTTCTTATTTTGTCGTCCATCCCATTTCTTGTCGCCCATCACAAGGAGGAGTCCAAGAGAAAAGGGAGCACCTATCCAATTTAAATCTCAAGGAGTTTTCATCCAAGTCAAGAGGGAGATTAGAGTTCAATGCCATCTACACTTATTCAAAAGCATTTTAATTTAATCTTGCTACCATGTATGGAGGGTCTATAAATACCACACCATTTCCCTCCCTTGTAACCAATTTATGCTTTGTTAATGAAACTCTATTATTTTCTCCAATTGCTGGGTAATCATTGAGAGTGCAATTGCTAGGTAAGCATTGTATTTGTGAGAGTGCAATTGCTAGGTAAGCATTGTATTTGTGAGAGTGCTATGCTAGGTAAGCATTGCATTTATGAGAGTGGGGTGCTGAAGCCCTAGTTATCTCCTAGGTCCAAGTCCAAGTTCCAAGATCCAAGATCCAAGATGCCTTCCACCATCTTCTTTCCTTTTTCCATTTCTTCCATCATTTTCTTCTTCCTCCAAGTTCTGATTGTTGTTCTTCTGCAGGATCCCCGGTGTTTCAGATCTGAAGAGAAAGTTTTCCTTGCCATACAACCATCTACTGGAAGATCTGCTCTGAAGGAATGATAGTTTGGAATCCAACTATGAGATCTTAAGAGTTGAATCCGGATCTACCACAAAGGAGGGAAAATCGCTATTGGTAAGTAAATCCCTTCTGAATCTCATTAGATCTGGTTAGTTGAGGCATGGATGTCCTAGTTTCGGTGGTTTCTTGATCATCGGATCCAGGGTTCCTTCTGTGATCATATGCGAATACATTGCAGGTAGCTAGTTGTAATCTTTTTGTCTATCTTTCTTAGATCTTTTGATTGCTTTATTTGAGTTGCTACCATTGCTCATTAAAAATATAAAAAAATTAATTAATTATTATTCATTACATTAGCTTTGCATCCATCCCACATAAACTTTGGTATCAGAGCTTCTTACATCCTGCATCAATGGACAACACACAATAGCATGAATGGCATGCTTAGCTTGGATGGCACGGTGGTCATAGGAGATGGCATGACAATGGCATAGATTGCTCGAGGCATCGGCATAGATGTGAGAGGAAGAGAAGCACTAGCATGGGCGTGGGTGGAGGATAGTGCTGTCATAGATTAAAGAGGACCTAGCAGAGGCCCTGGATCCCAAGCCCAGACTAGTTGATGGAGGGGCCTAGATCAAACTAGAGGATGACCTGGCGATATTAGAAAATCCCAAAGGTGATGGAGCCTTGGAGATCGTTGATATGGTGGAGGTGGCAGCTATCCAATGGTGGCATCATTGGGAGATGGGATGATCGAGAAAGATGGAATAGAGGAGGGGGGTTCATGGATGGAGGGTGGTGGAACCCTAAGCAATAAGGTCTCGAGTGGCCAATCATGAAGGGATGCCGGGTCATGGGAGGCGGGAGTCACTGGTGAGGAGGTAGAAGTGCACGATGGTGTAGTTGAGGAGGCTAGGGAAGTCACCTTGGCTATGGGCAAGGGTGCCGGCAAAGTGGTGATCAAGGGGGGGAGGTGGTGGTCGGTGGGGTAGGGGTGTTTGGCGGTGGAGGTGGTGGCGAGAATGACTCGAGAAAGAGATGGGCTTTGGAGTAACAAGGAAGAAGATTTAAGACATAGAATAGGAGGGGAGGAAAGGAGAGAAGAAGAAGAAAAATCATGAAAGAAGAAGTAAGAGAGGAGGGGGAGAGATAGGGGGAGCAGTGTGAAGAAGAGAAGGGAATTCAAAAATTTTTTCTCTTGTTTGATGAGTCTAGATCTCAACAACCTAGAAGCTAACTCTATCAAAATTCTAAGACTTCAAACTAATTTAAAACAAAAATATTAATCTAAAACAAATTTTTAAAAATTCTAAACTAATCCAGTTCTATACTTTGAGATCGTGCATGAGCTGCATGCAAGAAAAATAAATCTAATCTCTATACACCCAAGTAAAATAAAAAATAAATATATCTGTCTACTCCAAAAAAACGATGCTGGGCATTCATGAAAATTCATATTGGACAATCTCCTCATCATTTTCCTTGAGATAGGGAGAACTCAATTCCATTGTGTCAGGCTCCATACTACTCTAGTAGTGCTCAAGAATGTCAGGATCAACCCATTGTAGCTCTTCTTAAGTAATCCATGTATCCTTAAACTCATGACAGCCTTACTATCTAACCAGATATCTTTGATATCCATGACTACTGGTGGAAATGACTTGCTCGTCCAGAATCTTCTCAATCTGATCATGTCTTCAAGAATCTTTTGGCTATGGACACTCAGGTGAGGGTTCACTCTCAACTAAGGAATTAGGCTCAAAAGGATCACTGGATAATATTATTGGTTCTTTATGCTTTATTAGATCTGATACATTAAAAGTAGTGCTAAAGCTATAGTTAAATGGTAGATCCATAATATATGATTTGGTCCAAGTTTTTTTAAGATCCTAAAAGGGCCTACTCCTTGGGCATGTAGTTTTTTAATGGTTCTAGAAGGAAACTGCTCTGGCCTAATTCGTATCATAACATAATCTCCTTCAACAAAATCATGAGCTTGTCGGTATGAATCAGCTAATTACTTATAGATCTGATTGCTGATATTAATTTCTTTGTGGAGATCTCTTACATGTTATGTGAATGCTTTGGTTGATTTAGATATCTTAATATGCATAGGTAATGGAATGAGGTCAACTAGTTTTCTAGGCTGAAGACTATACACTAGTTTGAAATGACCCATTCCTATCATCCTATTAATAGAACTATTATAAGCAAATCCAGCTTTGGATAATAATAAATTCTAATTATTCACATACTCTCCTACTAAACAATGAAAAAATTTCCTAAGCTCCTATTCATGGCTTCGGTTTGACTGTTAGTTTGGAGATGGTATGCAGATGAAAATTTTAGTTTTATTCCTATAAAGTGCCATAGTGTCTTCCAAAAATAACTCATAAAATGCATGTCTCTGTTAGACACAATCAATTTTGGCAAACCATGAAGTTTAACTACCTCATCAAAATACAATCACGGCAACTCTAGAGGCATCAAAAAATTTAGGGTAAGGAAGGAAGTGTGCCATTTTTAATAATATATTTACTGCTACACAAATAGAATCATTCTTTCTAAATGTCTATGATAATCCTAAAACAAAATCCATATTCACATCCTACCATGGACAACCAGGTATCAATAGTGGGGTGTATAATCAAGTGTTCTATTTATGATGCTTGGCTACTATGCAAATTCGACACTATGCCACGATACGAGCCATATTGCATTTCAGGCTAGGCCAATAAAATTAGACTTCCATAGCTTCGATAGTCTTTTTTCTTTCAAAATGTCTAGATAAATCTCTAGCATATATTTTCCAAATTAGAAAATCTCAAACAAAGGTTCGGGGAACACATAACTTATTAGTTTTAAAAAGGTAACCATCCTGAAGCATATGCTCACTAAATTCTTTAGATGGTCCTTGTCTTAGTGATGCTATAATATTCTTGAAGTCGAGGCATTCATCATATTCTTCTTTGAGTTGTTCAAAGCCCATGACTTTGATACTAACTACCAATAAAAGAGCCACTTGATGACTGAGTGCATCAGTAGCTCAAGTCTCTTTTTTAGAGTCTGCCAATAAAAGGTCCACTCTATGATTGAGTGAATTAAAAGCATGATTCTCTAAACCTTTTTATGTCTTATGACAAAAGTGTATATTTACAAAAACTTAACCCACTTTCCACATCTAGGATTTAATTTCTTCTATGAATTAAGAAGAAATCTAAGAGCTTCATGATCGGAGTACAAAATGAATTCTTGAGGAAGCAAATAATGCCTCCAAAACTTTAATTCTTAGATAATGGCATAGAACTCCTTATCATAAGCAGAATACCTATGCTTAGTGTCGTTCAACTTTTTGCTAAAGAAAGCCACATGGTGTCCTTCCTGGCTTAAGACTCCACCAATCCCAACCCTGATACATCGCAAGTGACTTCGAAAACCTTCATAAAATCGAGTAGATGCAATACAGAAGCATGGGTCATCTTTTTATTGATCTCCAAGAAAGCTCATTTAGTGGCCTTAGTCCATTCAAAACCCCCTTTCTTCATATAATTAGTGATTGGAGCTACAATGGTAAACCCTTTGATAAACCTTTGATAAAAAGTCATGAGGCCATGAAAGCTTTGGACATTATGCACGTTCTGGCGTATAGGCCATTTAGTTATCGCACAAACCTTTTCTAGGTCTATAGACATACCATTTGGGATAACTATAAAACCTAAGAAAATAATTTGTTCTATCATAAATTCATATTTCTTTAGGTTTGCATATAGATTTTGAGTTCTTAGCATCTGACAGACCTGCTGAAGATGAGCTAGATGGTCTTCTTTAGATTTACCACAGATCAGAATATCATCAAAGTACATGACTACAAATGATCATATAAAATGTCATAACACTTGCATCATTATCCTCCTAAAGGTAATAGGGGCATTAGATAGGCCAAACGACATAACCAGCTACTCATATAGACCATCCTTAGTTTTGAAAGTGGTTTTCTATTCATCACCATGTCTAATCCTAACCTGATGATATGTACTTTTTAAGTTGATCTTTAGAAAATAGTAGATCCTGCAAACATGTTATTCATATCATCCAATCAGGGAATGGGAAACTGATACTTGATGGTGATTTTATTCATGGATCTGCTATCCATGCATACCTATAGGAACCATCTTTTTTAGGTATCAGAAGTACCGGCATAGCATAAGGGCTCAGACTTTCCCTTACAAAACCTTTTTTAAGGAGCTCTCCAACTTAACATTGTAGCTCTGCATGTTTGGTAGGGTTTAACCAATAATGGGGAAGATTCGAGGATAGCTCCTTGAACAAGATCAATTGCATGCTGAATGTCATGCATCGATGATATATAGTCTGGGAGGTCCTCTTGGGGATATTATTTTTGGTTCTCACTACCAACTTCTTTAACTACTAAGATCCAGATCAAAGAGCCTTCAATCAATTTCCTTTCAATTTCTTTAGTGCTGATCAATTTTAGGCTCTTACTAAGCTTATCTTCCTTTGATTCATTAACTCCATTCTTATTAGTAATTCTAAGAGGTGAAGGATATATAGTAATTTCTTGCCTTTGTTCTCAAAAGTGCACGAGTTGGATCGACCATAGAGTGTTACATCATAGTCGAACAACCAAGGTCTTCCTAGTATAATACTTCCAACTTCCATGGGCATGACATCATGCCAAACTTTATCTTGGTAGAATTGGAACTTTATACATATCAGACACCTGTGCCTCATTGAGATTGACAAAGTGTCTATCCAAGTAACTTAGAATAGACTCGGGTGGTCCATATGTTTAAACCTAATCATTTCAAAGTGTTAATAAAATTATATTAATGCAACTACCACAATTGACGATTACTTTACACACCTATCATCCTGACCAATGAAGGTATGAAAGATGGATATTCATTGCCAATCTTCACTAACTTTAGGTTGGGTGAGTACACACCTAACTACTCTAAGTCTATCTTTTGATATAAAATATAGTTTAGGTTCCTTCTAGGTATATCATATTCTTCAAAGGTGTCTACTAACTCCGGATCAGTAATATAAATTTCTCCTCAGATTTATCCTTAGTGTTTTCTTCTTCAGGCTCTCCAATATATAAAGCTCTTGATGGACATTGACTCGCAATATGGTGTGGACACCAGAGGTACCAGAATAAGACAGAGGCCTCTCAACCCTCTGTGATTATCTTAGTAATGTTTTGAGTAATTGAGTCCAATTTTGTAATAATGGCTTAGCCCACTCGAGTCTGTATTCTAGTCCTTTAGTCCTATTTTAGGCCTTTCTGCATTTGAGTCTTGTAATTAGAGTCATCCATACCATTAGGATTTTGGATAAGTCAAGTCATGTCAAGTTCTGTTGAGTCAAGTCATGAGTCTGCTCATGTTGAGCCATTTTTCATTTTGAGTCCTATAAGTTTCATTTTGAGTCCAGTCCAGTATGAAGACTGAAGACCCTAACCGGAACAAGAACTTGATAACTTCAAGGAGTCCCAGTCATATCTGGATGTGCCATATTGGATTACATGAGAAGGATCATCACTACTCAGCCTACCAGGAGAAGGACAACCAGGAAAAAACCTTAGAACCAGCCCAGCACTGAAGTGGGCCGCCCAAAGTCCGAAGCCTTCATGAATTAGTGCCCCACCCTTAGGATTACCTCCCTTTGGGCACCCCACTTATGGTCACTACCCTTGGCCAAGACCAAGTCAAAGAGAAGGAGAGGAGTAATCCTAGTGAGAAGAGGAAGTTTGAACCTATTTGGGAGAGGAGATCTCCATGTATTTGAGTAGGAAAAGGATACTTAGGGTTTTACTTGTATGCCCTTACTTGGAGCCCAAGCTTGTATGCCTGTATAAAGCCCCCCATCTCATGTATTTTGATAAATTATTATGAATTATTATGAATGAGTTTCTCTTGAGTTTTCCTCAAAATTTTGTGTAATTTCTGTGTGAATTCTGTGTGAAGGGTATCTGTGTAATCCCAACCCCTGCGCCCTGCCTCCAAGCTCTCTAACCAAAAGCCCTAGCCACCCCTCATCCTTTCCTTCCTTCCCTTCTTATTTCAGCCTTCTAATATTTTTCTCCTTGTTTTTCTAACCCTTGTTAGGTGATTTGCAGGTCCCTCAGTTTTCACGAATCTAGGATTCCAATCGGTAAGTTTTTGGGCCACCGATTGAAAGCCGCGAATCCACAAGGTCGGTAGCTTTATTTTCCAGGCCGCATCCAAGAGCGTAGATGATGGGGACATCAAAACCCATCTAGGTTTTTTTCATTTTTTTTAGATTTTTCTTTTTTATTTTAGTTTAAATATTTATCCCAGCTATTCTGCCTATTCTTACTATTTCTGTTTTATTCTAGAGTTATCCCCGGCGTCGACCTCCTCGTGGGAACGCCGACGAATCCCACAGAACCACCCATGGTCGTGCACCCCTGCAGCTCCACCCATGGCCATCCGCCCCCTGCTGCTCCACCCATGCCGTGCCCATCTCCGTCGTGCCGTCGACCGCCACCCTGCTCCACCGCCGCTCCCTCTCGGTCGAAAGACCCACGGCCAAGCCACCGGCTTTCGATCCATCCAAGGACGTCATCCGCTCCATGGCCGCCTCCCTCCCTGCCACCGTCTCTACCGTGCCTGCCGTCTCGATCATGCTGCCGCCTTCCACAATGTTGACGCCGACAAAGCCTCCAAGCCTTCTTCCCCATCTGCCCCTTTTCCCCAACATGTATTCCAAATGAAAAGTAAAGCAATAGCACGAAAGAAAGAAAAAATAAGAATGAGAAGAATAGCATTGTGAACAGCTCCAAGAATAAACCCACCAGCAATGAACCCCATCACAAACAGAAGAACCACAGCCCACAATATTGGTTTGGGGAACTTGCTCTTGAAGAATTGTCAACATCTTGGTTGAGATTAGTGATAGCTTGGTTGTGTGCAATGGAAGATGAATTTAGTGGACTTTAGGATATTGGTCCAGACGTGATGAGTCCCATGGCTGGAAGCACTGCAAAAAGGAGACCAAAATTTTGGCGAGCCATTGAGGTGATTCCTCCAGATTGTGGACCAGATGACTTCTTGACTGAATCACTGTGTCTGTTAAGAGGTCCAGAACTGGATATCTATCATCTACCTGAACTCCCTGTAATTGGAATTCCTGCTGATGAAACTAGACTAGATGAATAGTTAGACCGACTACCAGAGTTAGGCATGACAGGCCCTGAATGAGCAGCACCTCCAAATGATCTGACCCTTGAAGGAGCATTTGTAATAGGACCAGATTTCCTTGACTTTGAGAAATCCACAGAATCTTAGGAAAGGGAAGAACAAGAGATCAAGACAAAAGCAAAACAACTTAGCATGCTTCTCACGGTAGAAATAATTTTGCACAGGTCTCAGGGCAGCACGCTTCTTAGAGCAGGGGTTTTTCTATGCAGATCTTAGAGAAGAGGAGGAATTTGAATTCGAATTTGAATTGGTTCACAATTTCCTCCACAAATGCCACCCCTTTTCTTTCCTTATTTTATTATGTTTTGAATTTCGAAATCTGAATTTCAAAAGGGCTTGGTGTCTATAAAATAAGCTCCAATCCTCGTAAAAAATTAATTGAGAAATAAAATTTTTGTTTAGGGAAGAGTGATTCTTCTACCTCCGTGAGGAGAGGGTGAGAGGCCCAACCCCAGACATGATGTGAGGTCATGTCCAGTTATCCCCCTTCCCATTCCATCTTCTCTATCTCCTAAGGCCTTTGAGATCTATCCTAGCACCTCTAAGTATCGAGGAGGGTGTAATGCCTTAGAGGTGAGAGGTCTTTTCATTAGGGTGAGTTCCAAAGCCCATGAAATCCAGGTCCCTATCCTCCACCCCATTATTCTTTCACCATCAAATTAGAAAATCCAAAAAAAAGAAATTAGAATACCCTAATCTAGGAGACTTCTAGGCTCACCATCGATCCTAGCTCCTAGCCCCTCATTGTCCCGTATCAGTAGAGCGAACTCTTCATGGATACATCTTCAAATCTCTGTCAGGTACACCCTCTAGACTCTTCTGGTAGTGGTATTATAGAAGAGCTAGTCCTACCGGGGCTTCTCAGCCTTGGTAGTCCTATTTCTTCACTTTTAGAATTTAGTTCTGCATGCCTATGCTTTTGAATTTCTCTAGAATTACTTAGTTTCTTGGCTTGAAATTCGGGATACAAACTCCTAAAATAATGCCTAATAACAAAAAAATAATTGACATGAATAATTAGTCCTGCATCATTTGGTATCAGAGCATGTTTTAGGGTAGTTTTTGCATCCCGTAATTCTTATATATGATCTATTGTTTTTACTATTTCAATATATAGGTAGATCAAAAAATTCTAATTTTCTTTTCTGGATTCCTCATAATTGATAATATTTTTTAGAATTTTTTCATGATTTATTGCAGTCTATAGATTTTCTGCACGCTGGAATACTACCTCAGAACAGTTTTATCCTAATTTTCAGCAAGACTAACTTCAGCATGTTTAGGGTTCTTTTTGCATAATTTTGCATATTTTAGTTTTTTTTGTATATTTCCTGTATATTAGGTACCTTTCTGCAAATTATATCTCTGCTAAAACAAAAGAACAAAAAAAACAAAAAAAGAAAAAAATATAAAAAAACTTAGAAACCCTAATTTGCATTGTCATATGTGTGTCATCATGTGCATATACTATTCTAAGGACAATTCCACTATGCTAGATGGGGGGAGGATGTGATGACCTCTCCTTAGGCCAAAACTACATCCTTTGCATTCGATCCCAAGCCCAATTTAAAATTAATTAGACCTAATTTGCTCTAGTGAGCTAGGGACACCAACTGGTTGGGTCTAGTCTTTGTGGGAAGACTAGTGCACCCAATACTTCTATTACTAGAAACTGGTGTCTAAGGCTAGAGGTACAGAGTCAAATGACCTAAGCATATTGGTGATTCTTTAATTGGGTCTCTGTGAAAGCAGGGGCCACCCACCATCCCACCTCTTATCTGGCCAGTAGAAGGATTAGGGGTTGCATTGAGTGTAAGTTGAGTCGACCCATTCTGTTTGGACTCTAGGTCTAGGAAGCTGTAGTCGATTCATTTATGATTCTTGCATGTGCACTAGATCAGGAGTCTCATATCATCCACCACACCCACAGTTGGCTGAACCCATGGATAATTCAAATCTTGAAGCCTAGATTTGAGCCCTCATTGAACAGATGGCCCATACTAAACATAAATCATGTAGGCCCAATTCCCTTGATCCAAGCCTATTATCATGATCTTGCCCCTGAGTCTATCCCTAGTTGTCCATACCCATACTTGATTGATTCAGAGGAAAGACCCATTAGGAGCACCCAACCTTATGCACCCACTTTTGATGGAAGATAAGAGGTATATATTGATTGGAAGGAGAGAATGGATCAGTATTTTGAGTACACTAAGATGTCAGAGTTGGAAAAATTTAGATTGGCCATACATAAGTTAACCCGATATGCTAAGTTGCATTGGATAGTTATTGAGGATGAATGTTATCGAGGAGGAGATAAAATACGTACCTGGAAAGCCATGAGAAGTAAATTGAGAGAGAAGTACCTAGGTGAATTTTATGAATACAAACTTTTAGACCAATGGTATGAATTGAAGCAACGAAATAAAATTATGTCTGAGTACATTGACCAATTTAATGAGTTTAATAGGAGATGTAACGTAGTTAAACCTGAGTCTAAGATCATGGCTAGATTTCGAGATGGCCTACGTAGGGACATCCAGTGCGAACTGTTTCATTGGACAATTTAGAACTTAGAGGAAGCCTATCACTTAGCTAGGGAATTCGAGTTATATCAGAGGGAACTCATGACTAGTCAATCTAAGTCCAACAAGGTTAGTCCCCCTGAACCTAAGCCCAGACCTAGCCAACTTCCTTCAAACCAGCTTACTACTCTTATCCCACTAGTTTGCAAGGAAAAGACCCTTGAACCCAATGTAGAAGTATATAAGGCTGATCCAAGTTTAGTAGATTAATACGAAGGAGAAGACTTTGAGGAGGAATGTGAAGAAGAGGAACAAGAGAGTGAACCCATTGAGGAATCAAAGGATAAAGATCCTGAACCCACTATAGAATTTAAAGGAGTAACTGAGCCAGGATCGAACATAGTAGGTGAAAGTGAAGGTTCACAAGAGTTATCCATAGAGATGGTCCAGGAACAAGTCCTTAAGGAACCTGACCCTACTATTAGAATCTTACCTGAGGAGCCACTAGAAAAAAGCCTAGTTATAGAGCCCAGTCCTAAAATTCAAGAGCCTAAGGAATTTATTGAGGACATAATCTCTTTAATTCAGTATCCTCAGGATGAATCCCCTCCTATAGTTTCCATTGAAGACCTCTTCCCTAAAATTATTGACCCATCCTTCCATAGCATGGACCTTTTCTTGCCCATAGATATAACTTAATGTCATACATTAAGGTCAGTCTATTTAGCCCAGAACCAGTCCCTGAATCCCCTTCCTATTTTCTATCCTTTCTTGAGTCTTCTCATGTTTCTAGAACCATTAGATTGCATTTTATAGAAGTAAGCATAATGCATATATTCATTGTGCATGTTAGATTTGCATCTTACTTTTGGTATACCTTATGGCATTTGCTAGGAGTCCATTGTAAATTTCATGTGCATGCCAAGCTAGGATCAAACTTAGAGAGTCTATAGTCTGTTAGGTTTTGCCCCAAAGAGTCCAATAAATTTTCTTTGATAGGAATGCCTAGTCGAGTCTATTAGGTATTGATTTTGAGTCCAATAAGTCCATAGGCTTAATCCATCTGTCCACACTTACATTGATCTCTGCACAGCATCTGGATCAGGTATTAGCCAAAAGATTAATTTAAGAAATGAAACATATAAGAAACTGGCTAATTCCTAAAAGAGAGCCAAAGAATTTAATGTAGGAGATTCTGTTATGGTAAGAAGCTTCATACTCGTGAAGCTGGACCCTTTAGAGTGATAGAGAAGGTAGGATCCAATGCCTATGTGCTAGATCTGCCCTCGAATTTTGGCATTTGCTCTACCTTCAATATCGTGGACTTGGTTGAGTATAGGGAACCGGCAGTGATTCCTAATAAGGTTTTTGGACCTACTCCATCCTTTAAGAGTGAACCTAACCCAGAGTGTCCATATATAAATTGGCCTGAGAGAGGAAAATAGATCGAGCATATCCTAGACGATCAAGCTATCATGATCTAGGGCTACGGCTATCAACGCTACCTGGTCTGTTGGCAAGGTCGACCAAAATCCGACGATTCATGGATTACTCGAGAGGACTTGCAGCACCTCAACCCAGACCTTCTTGAGAGATACATGAGCCAGAGTGATCCTTACTTAATAGGATCGAGTTCCTCCCATCCCGGGAGAATTTGTGCGGACACCAGAGGCACCAGAATAAGATAGAGGCCTCTCAACCCTTTGTGGTTATCTTAGTAATGTTTTAAGTAATTGAGTCCAATTTTGTAATAATGGCTTAGCCCACTCGAGTCTGTATTATGGTCCCTTAGTCCTGCTTTAGGCCTTTCTGCATTTGAGTCCTATAATTAGAGTCATCTAAACCATTAGGGTTTTGGATAGTCAAGTCAAGTCAAGTTCTGTTGAGTCAAGTCATGAGTCTGCTCATGTTGAGCCATTTTTCATTTTGAGTCCTGCAAGTTTCATTTTGAGTCTAGTCCAGAATGAAGACTCAAGACACTGATGACCCTAGTTGGAACAAGAATTTGACAACTTCAAGGAGCCCAGTCACATCTGGATGTGCCACATTAGATTACATTAGAAGGATCATCACTATGCCAGCCTTCCAGGAGAAGGACAAATGGAAGAAACCCTGGAACCAGCCCAGCACTGAAGTGGGCCGCCCAAAGCCCAAAGCCTTCATGAATTGGCGCCCCATCCTTAGGATTACCTCCCATTGGGCACCCCACTTATGGTCACCTCCCTTGGTCAGGACCAAGTCAAAGAGAAGGAGAGGAGTAATCCTAGTGAGAAGAGGAAGTTTGAACCTATTTGGGAGAGGAGATCTCCATGTATTTAAGTAGGAAAAGGATGTTTAGGGTTTTACTTGTATGCCCTTACTTGGAGCCCAAGCTTGTATGCCTATATAAAGGCCCCCCCTCTCATGTATTTTGATAAATTATTATGAATTATTATGAACGAATTTCTCTTGAGTTTTTCTCAAAATTATGTGTGATTTTTTGTGAATTCTATGTGAAGGGTATCTATGTGATCCCGACCCCTGTGCCCTGCCTCCAAGCCCTCCAACCAGAAGCCCTAGACACCCCTCATCCTTCCCTTCCTTCCCTTCTTCTTTTAGCCTTCTAACCTCTTTCTCCTTGCTTTTCTAACCCTTATTAGGTGATTTGTAGATCCCTCGGTTTTCACGAATCCAGGATTCCAATCAGCAAGCTTTCGGGCCATCGGATTGAAAGCTACAAATCTGCAAGGTTGGTAGCTTTATTTTTCAGGCCACATCCAAGAACGTAGAGCAAACTCTTCATGGATCTATCTTCAAATCTTTGCCAGGTACACTTCCTACACTCTTATGGTAGCAATATTGCAGAAGAGCTAGTCCTATCGGGGCTTCTCAGCCTTGGCGGTCCTGTTTCTTCACTTTTAGGGTTTAGTTTTGCATGCCTGTGCTTCTGAATTTCTTTAGAATTACTTAGTTTCTTGGCTTGAAATTCGGCATACAAACTCCTTACTTAATGCCTAATAAAAAAAATAATTGGCATGCATAATTAGTCCCGCATCACAATGTGACCTAGCTCATTGCACTTAAAACATTGAATCTTGGAACTACTAGTTTGGGAAACCTCTCTTGAAATAGCTTTTTCATTATCATCTTTTCTATATGGTGGTGCTATCAATGAGGAACGATTGGTAGAGGTCTGATTATTACTGGGTCTAGGTTCTAAGATTCTAGGGTTGTGAGGTTCTAGTCAATGGGTAACCAATAACCTATGGAATCTCTCATAATCTTGAGCCAATTAATAAGCCTACTCTAGATTGTAAATCTCTCACATAAATAATTCACTCTGAAATATCATCTCTTAAACAAGCTCAAAATTGAGATAGAGTGATAGAGGGATCCTCAGACACATTACACCTCATAAGGCATTCATCAAATTTAGAGATATATTCAATAATAGGTTTGTTGCCCTGGGTTAGCTGTTGCCATTGATTAAGGAGACATTAGTGGTAGGACGTGGGTATGTACTTTTCATAAAGTCTATCCTTCATATTAACCTAGGTCCTAATGGCTTTATGTCTTCCATGCATGGCCAATCGCTCAATGTTATTCCAGTACGTTTTGGCCTGACCTAATAATCTTATTTTGGCAAATCCAAGTTTTCATTTTTAAGACATATCATACCACTCAAAATAGTGGTCCATGTCCACTTCCCAATCGACGTACTCTTTGGGATCCAGTCGGCCTGCAAGCTTGAGGCTTCAACCTTAACACTTTGTAAAATTTATTCATCTTGTTCAATAAAATATTGATGATGATAAATCACCCAAGTTCTATCTCCATTAAAATTTTGGATCTCTTGTTGCGCTATTGGCCGAGGGGTATTCTTAATTTGGGCATTATTGGCTCAGTTTTGTTCCAAGTTTTCCAGCCTTACTCCATGCTTTTGAAAAATGCCAATTAGATTATCAACTTTTTCAATAAGGGTTTGAAGGGTTGCTGCAAATTAGTTAGGATCCATTTTGCCATCTTACTCTAAAGGTTTAGAATGGTACTTTGCTCTTGACCTAGTGGTCATATTGGGTTACAATGAGCTCTCTATTAACTTTTCAATCCCACAATATGGAGGAGCTATGTTTTAGTCTAGATTGATACTCAAAAATAGAAATCCTAGGATAGTATTTTCATGTATTTCAAAGCAAGATCGGATTCCTCAATCAGTGGAAATTCCAACAATCTAAAATTTAGAATATTTTGAATATTCCTAAGATTGGGAAATGACTAATTTTAAGGGACTGTGCAAACTAAATTTTTAGCAGGATTTTCAACATGCAGTGACCAATTTTCTAGTGAAATCTAGTATCAAACTAGGATTCAATTCTAAAATTATCAAACACTGATATTTTTCTTATCGAATCTAGCTTTCAAATAAATTTTATATTTATTTGATAATCCTACTAATGGGAATTGATAAAAGAATAGGGGTTATATAATTCTGCAGGTTGCAGATTTCTACATGTACAATTCAATAATTCAGGTCAAACTAGTATAAATCCTAAAATAGGTTCATGGATTTTTACACAAAAATTTTCAATTTGAGTCTAGTTTCTAAAGCCACCAATTTAATAATTTTTTGACACTCCTGTGAATGGGACATATTGTTTGAATAGAGATTATCCAAAACTACAAGTTGTAGAATCTTAAGAACAGAAACTTAGAATCTCAAGTTTAAATTGGCATGAATTTTAGAGCAATCTTACAAATCTATAAACATAGAAATATTCACTTTCAAGTCTATTTTCCATTGAAGCAAGTTTTATAAATTTTGAGTTTGCAAGAGATGGGACTTCCTAAAACACTAAAGGGTGTGCAAGTTATACACACTTCCAAATAATGCTGAATATGAATACTGATTTTTTTTTCTAATTAATGCAATGCAAATATCGTTAACCTAACCTAAACCTAGCTCGATACCGAATAAAAATCTGATGCAGGATGACCAGATCTAGGGGTGCAAGAGATGAGACTAATATGTTTTTTTTTTAAAACTTATAGCAAATTGAAACTATAACAAAAATTAGTTCTTCTTTTTTTTTAATGATTAAAGAAGGGATTAAGTTATAATTTATTTTTTAAAAAATAATTACATGCACCAATAGGAAGACCCTAGATCTAAAGATTAGGATCATGGGCAATTGAGAAACCACACATAAGGTTAGGCTCAGTACAAGTAATTAATATATTAATTTAATAAAATTAAAGATTCATGCTCACACCAATACCAATTAAATATTTATTTAAAACAAAGAGAAGGTGCTTGCAATCACAATTATGGTCAAACTTAGAAGAGAAAGCATTTAATTGAGTTTGATTAAGATCTTGGTCATAAGGCGAGTCCATTCCGAAATCCATGATAAGGAACTCGATCAAGCTCCAAGGTATCAATCCATGTACAAAATAGTTGTAGTCAACCAATTAATATAAAAACTAGTCCAATTAAATAAAGCCCAAATCAACCTAAGAACTAAAGTTGGTGCTTGGGAGTTAATTTGAGGAGCATGCACAAGCTTCCATTTGCTTTCATGATCATGCAGGACGGTTTTTACATTGTTGCAAACCAGAGGAGAGGCCAAGCAAGGCTTCTCACGTTGATGACTGGCAGGGTCAGCAAGCTTGGAGGCGAACGATGCCGAAATGAAGAGGGATGGCAGCACTGTTAGCATGGGGTAGCACGGATGGTTCGCATGGCATGGGTGACACATTGGGCATGGATGACACACGACATCATGAATGACATGCTTGGCTTGGATGACGCGGTGGTCATAGGAGATGGCATGGCTGTGGCATGGATAGCTCAGGGTGCCAGCATGGATGTGGGAGGAAGAGATGCACTAGCATGGGTGTGGGTGGAGGATGGTGCTATCATAGATGAAAGAGGACCGAGCAAAGGCCCTGGATCCCAAGCCTGGGCCGGTCGATGGAGGGGCCCAGATTGAACCAGAGTAGGACATGGTAAGATCAAAAAATCCCAAAGGCGATGCAGCCTTAACGATCGTTGATGGCATGGTGAAGGTGGCGGCTGTCCAATGGTGGTGTCATTGGGAGATGGGATGATCGAGAAGGATGGAATAGAGGAGGGTGGTTCATGGATGGAGGGCAATGGAACCTCGAGTGTTGGGGTCTTAGGTGGCCAGTCATGGAGGGATGCCGGGCCATGGGAGGTGGGAGTCATCGACGAGGAGGCAGAAGTGCACGGTGGCATAGTTGAGGAGGCCGGAGGAGTCACCTTGGCTATGGACGTGGGCACCGGCACAGTGGCGATCAGGGGGGAGAGGTGGTGGTCGGTGAGGTAGGGGCATCTGGCATTGGAGGTGGTGACGAGAATGACTCGAGAAGGAGGCGAGCTTTGATTCTCTTGGAATTTTCTTGGAGTATCAGGGAAGAAGATTTAAGACACAAAATAGGAGGGGAGGAAAGGAGAGAAGAAGAAGAATAACCAGAAAAGAAGAAGTACGAGAGGAGGAGAGAGAGGGGGAGTAGCCAGAAGAAGAAAAGGGAATTCATAAATTTTATTCTCTTCCAAGATTTTTTCTAATAGTAGGACCCTTTAAATAGGCTCTAGACCTTAATAACTTAGAGGCCAACTCTATCAAAACTCTAAAACTTCAAACTAATTTAAAACAAACAGACTAATCTAAAATAAATTTTAAGAAATCCAAACTAACTGAGTTCTATACTCTAAGAATATAAGAAAAATAAACCCAATCCCCATATACCTAGGTAAAATAAAAAATAAATATATTTGTCTGTTTTAAAACAAAGATGTTGGTTGTGCATCCAAATCTATACTAGGTGATGTCCTCATCATAGAAATTTTGGATGGGATCGCTATCCTGCTTCTGAGTTGCACTTCTCAAAACTATATAGGCCCTTTGTCTATCTATTGGTGCTGAAAATGGTTAATCATCGAAGAAGCTAGTCAAGGTGTTGGAGTAGGTGGTGTAAGTAGCTCTCAAGGAGGTGGTACCTACAAAAAAAGCTCCATAGGGCTTGCCTTGATGAAGGCTCTCCTATTGGCAAGTTAGTAATTAAGCGAATAGTTTGAGAAGTGCAAGCAAGGAAGATGATGCCTTGAGGGGCTTGCATGGAACCCCCTTTTTTATGGGTGTTGAACTGAGAGTATTGCTAGGATGACAAAAATCTGGTGGATTCAGTGAAAAGTGACGGGACCCTCCATGTGTCACTTGAAGCTCATTTGTTGGTAGGGAATGTCTTATCCATTTAATTGTAACCTTATCATTTGCTTCAAGGCATGCCAAGCCTCATTAATGATAGCATGAATTACTATATGGGCTAGGGCATGCCTCCCTCTTTTGCTTTGATATAGCAATGATTTGAGATTTTAAGATGTGATGGAGAGTCCAGCCATGTGTTGAAGGCCATGTCAATGAGTATCAGAAGATTGTGCTTGTGCATATTTGAATGTGCCTATTGCCTGAGGATCCATTAGCCCGAGCATTTTCAGGGTGTCCAAGGCTTGACCAATAGGAAGGGCTTTGTTTCAGTTAGTTCTTAATATGGGACTACTTATGCATGTAAACTATTTTTTTGTTATTAAGCAGTGAATTAGGAGTTTATATCCCAAATTTTGAGCCAAGATTCTAAGCAGGGAATTCTACAGAAAAATTAGAAGCACATGCATGCAAAAATAGATCCTAAATAGTGAAAAGAAAGGATCACCAAAGCTAAGAAACTCTGGTAAGGCTAGCTCTTCTACAATATCGAAACTGGTGAGCCAAGGGGGTGTACCTGGTAAAGATTTGAAAACGAATCCATGAAGAGATCGCTCTACGCTCTCGGATGCGTGCTAAAAAATCAAGCCGGAGACCCCGCGGATCCGTGGCTTTCGGCCTGCTGACTTGAAAGCTGGTCGGATGGAATCCTAGATTCGTGGACTCTGAGGGACCTGCAAAATACCTATCAAAGGTTAGAAAGAAAAGGAGAAACAAAGTCGAAGGCTGAAGGAGGAAAGGAAGAAGAGGGTTGGATGTGGGCAACCAAGTGGTGGAGGCGTCCAAGGTTGAAGCAGGGTTGGCGGCTAGGGTTTCATTGGAGATTTGGAGGCAGGGTGTAGAAGGACAAAGCACATAGCAAAGCACACAGCAATATAGAAGAAACTCAAGAAAATTTCATTAAAAGTTCATCCAAATACATGAGAGGTAGGGCCTTTATATAGGCTTACAAAACTTGGGCCCTAAGTAAGGGTATATATGTAAACTCATAGTAATTCTAAACCCTCTCATATCCTAATTGAAATACGTGGAAAGTCCTCGTATGAAAACAACTACACTCCCTCTCCTTCTCAAATGCATTAGGCGGCCAAGAGAGGTGACCATAAGGGGGTGACAACTAAAGGGGTGGGGGGGCACCAAATTAGGGTTAGGGCTTCATGCTTTCAAATTTTCTTCGATTGTCCTTCTTCCTGGTAAGTGTTGTTGGCATTTGATTCACCAAGGTCTTCAAGGGTGTCTCCATGACTCCTTCCATGCTTTCCAAGTAGCACAATTATGTGTGTGACTGGATTCCATGCGATGGTTGGAGTGTCATGCTGGCTGGATCCATAAGTGACTTGAGTCTTTTTCTTAAAAAAATTGACTAGACTCAATACAAGATTTACATGACTTATAAGACTCAAAGTGACAAAACTTATGATAAGCATCAAAACTTAACTCCATACCCTAATGGTCGAGTGATTCTAAATACAGGACTCAAATGTTGAAAGACCCAAAACAAGACTCACGGGCCAAAGTAGGGACTCAAGTGAGCTAAGCCCTTATTACAAAATTGGACTCAAACACTAAAAATACTAATCAAATAACCACAGAGGGCTGAGAAGCCTCTGCCTAACTCTGGTGCCTCTAATGTCTGCACCAATTCTCCCGGGGTGGGAGGAACTTGACCCTGTCGAGTACGGGTTGCTCTGGCTCTGATATCGCTCAAGGAGGTCTGGGTCAAGGTGCTGCAAGTCTTTTCAAGTAATCCATGAATCGTCGGATTCTGGTCGACCTTGCCATCGGACCAGGTAGCATTGATAGCCATGGCCTTGGGTCATGATAGCTTGACCATCCAGGATATGCTCGATCCATTCTCCTCTCTCATGCCAATTTATAGGTGGACACTTTGGGTCAGGTTCGCTCTCAAAGGATAGGGTAGGTCTAAAGGCCTCATTATGAATCACTGTCGGTTTCCTATACTTAACCAAGTATGCAATATTGAAAGGTAGAGCTAATGCCAAAATCCAGGGCAGATCTAGCACATAGGCATTGGGTCCGACCTTCTCTATCACTCTAAAGGGTCCAGCTCCATGAGCATGAAGCTTCTTAGCGGTCCCTGGTGGGAACCAGGGCCTAAGCCTAATCATAACAAAATCCCCTACATTAAATTCCTTGGCTCTCTTTCAGGAATTAGCCAGTTTCTTATATGTTTCATTACTTAGATTAATCTTTTGGCTAATGTCCTTATGCAAGTCTCTAATATGCTGTGCGAATGACTATGTAGACTCTGAGACTCATGCATGGATGGGTAAGGAAATCAGATCGATGGGGCGATTGGCTTATACCCATGGACTATCTCAAAAAGACTCTTGCCCATGGACCTATTCACTAAGCTATTATAGGCGAACTCTGCTCGAGGTAGCAATAAGTCCCAGTTTCTTGTGTGTTCACCTACTAGGCACCTAAGTAGATTTCCTAAGCTATGATTCACCACTTCGGTTTGGCCATCTGTCTGGAGGTGGTAGGATGTAGAAAACTTGAGTTTGGTTTCTAACAGGTGCCAAAGAGTCTTCCAGAAATAACTGGTGAACCTAACATCCCTATTGGATACGATGGTCTTCGGTTGGCCATGGAGTTTAACCATATTATCTATGAAAATATTGGCTACTCTAGATGCATTGAAGGTCTAGGAGCATGGGATGAAGTGAGCCATCTTAGAGAACCTATCGACCACTACAAAGATAGAATCATGTCTCTTCTGGGTCTTAGGTAATCCTAATACGAAGTCCATACTGGGATCCTGCCAAGGGTGATCAAGTACTGGCAAAGATGTATAGAGACTAGTGTTTTGCTTCTTTTATTTTGCAACGGTACAAGTTCTATATCTGGCTACTATTTAGGCAACATGCCTTTTCAGCCCCGGCCAATAAAACTGGTCCTCTATCACTAAGATGATCTTATTCCTACCAAAGTGACCAGCTAATCCTCCAGCATGGGTCTCCCAAATCGAGAATTCTCTAAGTGAAGTTCCAGGGATGCAGAGCCTATTGTCCTTGAACAGGTAGCCATCTTGAATGGTATACTCACTATGGGTACTGGATGGTCCTAGCCTAATGGTCTGGTAAATGTCATCGAAGTCAGGGCAGGCCTCGTACTCATTCTTTAATCGATCGAATCCTATGACTTTAGTGCTGACTGAACTCAAAAGCAAAGACCTACGGCTAAGGGCGCCTGCTACCTCATTCTCTATCCCGGCATGGTATTTTAGGATAAAGGTGTAAGCCTGGATGTACTCGATCCATTTACCATGCCTAGGGTTGAGCTTCTTTTGGGAGTTTAGGAACTTTAGTGCCTCATGGTTAGAATATAAGGCAAACTCCTATGGCAGTAAGTAGTGTCTCCAATACTAAAGTCCTGGACTACCGCATAGAATTCCTTATCATAGGTAGAGTACTTAAGTTTAGCCTTATTCAGCTTCTCACTAAAGAAGGCTATTGGATGATTTTCTTGACTCAGTACCCTACCTATATTCCTACTTTCGATGCATCGCACGCGACCTCAAACACCTTCGAGAAGTCTGGTAATCTAAGGATAGGTGTGTGGGTCATATTATCCTCAATTTCTTGGAAGGCCTTTATCAACATCTTTGGTCCATTCAAAAGTGCCCTTCCTAATGCAATCTGTAATGGGTGCGACGATGGTGCTAAAACCCATAATGAATCTCCTGTAAAAGGTTACTAGGCCATGGAAGCTAGAACATCATGGATACTAGAGGGTACAGGCCACTCGACGATAGACCTAACCTTTTCAAGGTCTGCGGAAACTCCATCTAGGGTGACAACAAAACCTAGAAAGATAACCCTATATGTTTGAACTCACACTTCTTGAGATTGGCATAGAGGCTATTCTTCCTAAGAGTCTGACACACCAACTTGAGTTGACTAAGGTGGTCCTTCTTAGTCCTACTATAGATCAGTATATCATTGAAATAGATCATAACAAATTTTTCACTGTATTCCTTCAGGACTTGGGTCATGATCCTTATGAATGTACTTGGTGCATTCAAAAGTCCAAAAAGCATCACAACCCACTCAAAAAGGCCATCCTTAGTTTTGAACACTATTTTCCACACATCCCCAGGTCTAATCCTAGCCTGATGATAGCCACTCTTAAGATCGATCTTTGAGAAAATTATAGCACCAGCCATCATATCTAGCATGTCGTCCAATCGGGGGATGGGAAACCTATACTTCACTGTAATCTATTGATATGGCTTTACTATCTACGCACATCCTCCAGGTACCATCTTTCTTAGGGGTCAATAGAGCAGGGACTGCATATAGACTTAAGCTCTCCCTAATGAAACCCTTCCTAGGCAATTCTCCCACTTATTTTTGTAACTCTTGATGGTCAGTGGGGTTCATCTTATAGTGAGGAAGGTTTGGTAAAGTAGCTCCTGGGACCAAGTCTATGGCATGCTGGATGTCTCTAAGGGGTGGTAATTGATCAGATAATTCATCAGGAAAGATATTCTCGAACTCTTTTAGAGCCTTAACTACTTATGAAGGGTGTTCCTTTTGGGTCGGCTCATGAATTTCTTTGGTAGTCAAGATCCAAATAGGGTTACCCTTAATAATCTCCTTCTCTAATTCCTTATCCTTAATCAGATTAACTCCTGGTTTCTTTTCCTTAAGGTTGCTAGAACCTCTCTTAACTGGTTCTTTGGGTGGAGTTGGATGGATCACAAACTTGTTCCCATGGTGACTAAAGGCACAGATGTTGGTTCGACCAAATAGGGTTGCATCATGATCATAAAGCCATGGTTAACCTAAGATGATACTACTAACTCCCATGGAAAGGACATCACATCAAATATTTTCTTCATATGATTATAGTTTAATCAAGATTTGGCACCTAGACTTGATTGAGATGGAGGTGGAATCTATCCATGAGACCTTATAGGGGCTAGGATGAGGAACTATGGTCAATCCTAAAGATTTGACTATACTAGTAGAGATGGCATTGACACACTCCCACTATCTATCATGATCTTGAATACCTTACCTCCTAACTTGATAAAGATTTGTAGGATGTTAGTCCTACGCCAGTCTTCCTTAGTTTGGGTTTGGGTCAATATGCACCTAACCACTCCTAGTAGGTCTTCAGACTTAAGCACTTCCTCCTCTCCATCATACTCATCTAGCAATTGGGTCTCAGCTTCGTAGACCTCTCTCCCTTAGGCTCAACTATAGGTTCAGACTCATCCTCATCTAGCTCACCTAGGTGTAGGGCATTGACTGGGCATTGGCTAGTATAATGTTTTGGTTTGTGACATCTAAAGCACACCCTCTAGGGATTAGGACTCCTCTGGACCTCTACAGACTTACCCTTATCTTCTCTATGGGCCATAGGGGTATGGCTAGGGTCGACTCGGGTCAGGGTGGCTCGGACTGGGTCAGCTCGGGCTGGATCAGCCCGGGCTGGGTCGACTCGGGTAGGCCTAGCTAGCTCCTGGGTACTGATTAGAGCTTCTAGTAGGCTCAGGTTTATGAAAGATGGGCCCTCTATGGAAACGTTCATAATCCCTAGCAATTTGGTAGGCCTGCTCTAAGTCACCAACCTCTCTCAAGAAAAGCTCCCTCCGAATGTCATCCCTAAGGCTAGCCCTAAATCTAGACAGGGTGACTGACTCGGGTTTGGCTATGTCGCACCGCATGGCATACTCATCAAATTTTGTGATGTACTCGGCTACACTCTAAATACCTTGACTCAATCTTTGCCACTGGTCCAATAACCCCTGGTGGTATGATGATGGGAGGTATTTCATTCTAAGCCTAGCTTTCATGGCCCTCCAGGTGACTATGGGTTCATGACCTTTTTGTCTAAGTACTCTCTCAACATTTGCCTAATATAACCTGGCCTGGCAGACTAACTTAAGCTTGGCAAACTTAAACTTATGCTCCTCAGACATATCATACCACTCGAAATACTGGTCGACTTCTTCCTCCCAATCTTTATAAACCTTTGGGTCAAGATAGCCATCGAAAGTGGGTGCTTCAAGTCAAATGTTCTTGTAGGCTCTCTCTTCCTGGTCCATGAAATCCTAATTAGGTCTCCTTGGGTGAACCTCTGGGACTGGGTCATGACATGGGGTTCTCCTTGGTTTAACCTCGAAGTAGGGATCATGGCATAGGGCTCTCCTCGGATGGGGAGGTGACTCAAGGTCTGACTTAGTGTGAGGCCCATGGGCCTCCTCTAAGGTTCCTAGCCTAGTCTCCACCTGGTCGAACCTCTGGTTCATCTGGGTAAATGATTGGGCCATCTGATCAGTGAGGGCTCTAATCTAGGCTTCAAGATCTGGATTTTTTATGGGTTCAGCTGATTGTGGGTGTGGTGGATGATATGAGACTCCAACCTAGTGCATATGCAAGACTCAAAGATGAATCAACTGTAGCTTCCTAGACCTAGAGTCCATACAGAATGGGTCGACTCAACTTACACACAACACAACCCCTAGTCCTTCCACTGGCCAGGTAAGAGGTAGGATGGTGGGAGGCTCCCCTGCTTTTGTAGGGACCCAATTAAAGAACCACCAATCTGCTTAGGGCATTTGCCACCGGACCTCTAGCCTAGATACCAGCTTCCAGTAATAGGAGAGGTTTTGGGTACACTAGTCTTCCCACAAAGGTTGGACCCAACCTGTTGGTGTCCCTAGCTCACTAGAGCAAAGCAAATTAGGTCTAATTGATTTTAATTAGGTTGGGCTTGAATGCAAGGGTTGTTGTTTTGGGCTAAGGAGAGGTGACCAAATCCTCCCTCCATCTGACATATTGAGAGTGCCCTTAGAGTGACTTATGCAAATGATGGCAAGCATATGAAGATGCAAATAGGGTTTCTAAGTTTTTGTATTTTCTATTTTTTTTATTTTATTGTTTTTTGCAGAAATATAATATACAAAAAAATGCAAAAAAAAAAATGCAGAGATTATGCAAAAAGAATCTTAAACATACTGAAACTAGACTTACTAAAATTTTAGGTTAGAACTGTTCTAAGATAGTAAATCAGATATACAGAAGACATAGAAATCGAATTAAATTATGAGAAAATTATGATAAATATTATCAATTATGAGAAATCTAGAAAAATAAGAATCAAAAGTTTTTGAGTTATCTACATATAGAAACAATTAAATAAACATACCATATGCAAGAATGATGGGATGCAAAAATTAGCCCTAAAAGATGCGATGATACCAAATGATGCGAGACTACTTAAACATGAAAACTATTTTTGTAAATTAAGAAGTGAATTAGGAGTTTATAACCCAAACTTTGAGCCAAGATTCTAAGCAAAGAATTCTATAGAAAAATCAGAAGCACATGCATGCAAAAATATACCCTAAATAGTGAAAAGAAATTGGCATGTATCGCTAGTGCATTTTCTATCTATTTTACAACCAGCATAATCAGCATCAGAGAATCCAATCAAATTCAGAGTAGAATGTTTAGAATACCAAATTCCTAAATTACTTATTCCTTTCAAATATTTAATTATTTTTTTAACAGCAAGCATATTTGTTTCTTTTGGTGATAACTAAAATCTAGCACATACACATACACTGTATAATATGTCAGGTCTACTTGCAGTCAAATACAATAAGGATCTGATCATACCTCTATATAGCTTTTGGTCAACATTGGATCCATTCTCATCGTTGTCTAATCTGCAAGCTGGGCTCATGGGTGTGCTCATTGATTTGCTACTCTCCATACCAAACTTTTTGATGATTTCCTTGATGTATTTGGCTTGGTTGATAAAGATGCCTTCCTTTGTTTGTTTTACTTGAAGTCCAAGGAAGTAGTTTAGCTCGCCTATTAAGCTCATTTCAAATTCTCCCTGCATAAGCTTAGCAAATTCTTTACATAGAGATTCATTAATTGCACCAAAAATGATGTCATCAACATATATTTGTACAACTAAGATGTCGTTATTCTTCTTGTTGATAAATAGAGTTTTGTCTACATTACCTCTTGAAAACTCATTTTCAATCAAGAAAGTGCTAAGTCTATCATACCAGGCTCTAGGTGTGCTTGCTTCAAACCATACAATGCTTCAAACCATACAATGCTTTGTTTAATTCAAATACATGGTTTGGAAAAGTGTGATTTTCAAAACCTGGTGGTTGTTCCACAAAAACTTGTTCAGAGATAAAACCATTAAGAAATGCACTTTTTACATCCATTTGAAAGAGTTTAAAGTTCATGTAGCAAGCAAATGCAAGTAGTAATCTAATGGCTTCTAGTCTTGCTACGGGTGCATAAGTTTCATCAAAATCAATACCTTCTTCTTGGTTATATCCCTTAGCCACTAATCTAGCTTTGTTCCTTATAATGTTTCCTTGCTCATCTAATTTATTCTTATGACCCATTTGGTTCCTATTATTGGATGGTCGGTAGGTCTACCTACAAGTGTCCATACCTTATTTCTTTCAAACTGGTTTAATTCTTCATGCATTGCCATCATCCAGTTTGGGTCAGTCTTAGCCTCTTCTAAGCTATGGGGTTCTATTTGTGATACAAAGGCTAGGTAATCATGTGCATCCTTATGTGCAGCCCTAGTCCTAACACCATATGAAGGATCTCTTATTATTAATTCTTTAGGGTGAGATGTAACATACCTCCAGTCCCTCGATAGATCGGTGTGATCCTTACCGCTTCTTCTCCATCTTGAGTGTCTTTGTCTTGAATGCTTAAGTCATTCATTCCTTTTTGCAATATACCTATATCATTATCTATGCATTCTTCTTGTCTGGAAGGTGTAGGGTTTCAATAAATACAACATGAATTGACTCTTCAATAGTAAGAGTCCTTTTATTAAAAACTCGAAATGCTTTACTATGTAATGAATAACTTAGAAAAATTGCATCATCAGCTTTAGAATCAAATTTTCCTAAACTATCTTTTCCATTGTTATGCACAAAGCATTTACATCCAAATACATGAAAATAACTAATATTGGGTTTTTTGTCATTCCAAAGCTCATAGGAGGTTTTCTTTAAAATAGGACGGATCAAAACACAGTTTAAAATATAACATGCAGTGTTCATCGCTTCTGCCCAAAAGTACTTTGGAAGATTGCCTTCACACAACATTGTGCGAGCCATTTCTTCCAATGTCCTATTTTTTCTCTCTACAACACCATTTTGTTGAGGTGTTCTAGGAACGGAGAAGTTGTGATCAATGCCAAATTCAGTACAATAATCTTCAAAAAATTGATTTTCAAACTCAGTTCCATGATCACTTCTAAGTACCACCTTTTCTTCAATTTTTGGGCTGCAAGATATTCCTCATCTTCGAGACCCATTAAGCATAAATTTGCGATCTTGGTGGTCTCTTCTTCTTCAGATGATGATCAGTCTTCACTATCGGACCATGTGGCAACTATGGCTTTTTTTTCTTCTTCTATTTGAAGGATCCTTTCAATAGTGGACAGTTTGGATGTATGTGCCCCAACTTCTTGCATTCATAGCATGTGGGGACTACCTCTTTATCTTTCACTCTGTCCTTTTCCTTTTCCTTTCCATAATCCTTCCTATGAAATTTCCGGTTATACCTTCCTTTCTTTCTTTCCATAAATTTTCTGAATCTCCTCACAACCATAGCGATGTCATCATCTTCTAGGTCGTCATTGGAGGAGGTGCTTTCTTCTTCAGATTCTTCATCATCCCTCTTAGATTCGGAAGCAACTTTGAAGGCTATTGTCTTCTTTTTCTTCTACTCATCTTCCGTTCTGTGCTGCATTGTCAGCTCATGGGTGATGAGTGATCATAGCAGTTCATCCAGTCGCAATGTGTTTAGATCTTTGGCTTCCTGGATTGCAGTTACTTTGGGATCCCATTTGTCAGGCAAAGAACGAAGGATCTTCTGAACTAGATCTGCATTAGAGTATACCCTGCCAAGACTCTTCAAACTGTTAATAATATCTGTAAATCTAGAAAACATGGCAGAAATTGTTTCAGAAGGTTCCATTTTAAATAATTCATAATTATGAACTAAAAGATTTATCTTGGAGGTTTTCACTTGAGAAGTTTCCTCATGGGTCACTTCAAGTTTATTCCAGATTTCCTTTGCTGAAGAGCAAGTGGAAATTTAGTTGAACTCGTTTGTATCCAAAGCATAATATAACAAATTCATTGCTTTGGCGCTTAATTCCCCCATCTTCATGTCATGATCATCCCAGTCCTCTTCAGGCTTAGGGATGTCCATGCCATCAACTTTAATTATGGGAATGTATGGCCCTTTCAAGATGACCTTCCATAATTGAAAATCTATAGCTTGTATGTAAATCTTCATTCGTGCTTTCCAATATGAATAATTAGTACCTATGAATAGTGGAGGTCTATTTGTTGACTGGCCTTCGACCAAGGATGTACTCATGGGATGAGCCATCAATCTTTACTCAAGTAATCAGAGACACTACTCTGATACCAGCTGTTGCCCAGGTGGCTTTTTTCCAAGAGGGGGGTGAATTGGAAATTACAAAATTTTTGCAAGTATGTGCACAAGTAATATCTTTTAGTGGTTAGGTGCTGTGTTAATCAGAGAATGAATGCAGAAGCTAAAAGGTAAATCAAACACAACACAAACAAAGCAGGTTTATAGTGGTTCGAGCAACCTAGCTCCTACATCCACTACCCAAGTTCACCACTTGGGATTTCCACTATATCCCCCAAACCGGAATGCAGTCGGATTATTTTATAGGCTCACAATCCCAACCTAGATACTTTGGTTTTTAAAAATAGGCTCACCAAAGAAACCCAAACTAGGTTTTCACAGGCTCACCTAGAACCTCTACACTTTGGTTTTTAAATAGGCTCACCAAAGAACCCTCTACACTTTGGTTTTTACAAGATCACCAAAGAAACCTATTTGGTTTTTAAAACCGGGCTCACCAATAACCTATATATTCTAAAAATAGAATAAAGAAGCAACAATAAAGACAAACACTGTTGTCTGGGTGGTTGCCAATGTAGCTCGAGTGAAGATCCACTGAATGCTCTTCAATGCACTTCAATGGCTTCCTTGCTTTCCTCAAAAGATGCTTCAAGCAGAGTAAAAGTTGTTGTAGGCTTGAAAGCAGACTTTAAAGTTCAAGTGCTCTCTCTTTTCTCACTTCAATAAGTGTTCAATAAATATCCAATAATTCATTAGTCTCTTCAAAGATGTTCTCATACTTTATTTATAGAGACTTCAACGGCCTTCCCTTGATTTTGAACGTTGTAGACCGTTGGGAGGTGACAGGTTACCGTTAGAGCACTTTTGGAATTCAAAAAGTGAGAACTGGAACTAGCCGTTGGAGGTGCCCCATCATTCCAGTCGGCTCGGACAATCTTCGAGTCGGCTCGGATCAAGTTCGGGTCGACTAGGCTGAATGCCAGTTGGCTAGCTTCCACAGTTGAGAAAATACCTTACTCTAGATGAGTCGGCTAGGTTGGAATCCAGTCGGCTCGGATCTCAAAGGCTCTTAGACAATTCTCAACCAAGTTCTGGACGAGTCGGCTGGGCTGAATTCTAGTTGGCTCGGATCCCTGAGAATCTCAGAATGTTCTCAACCATGTTCTGGACAAGTCGGCTGGGCCTTGGTGCCAGTCGGCTAGATTTGTGTGCCAGAGAACTTCTTTCTTGTGCCAGTGCCAGAGTCGGCTGGGCCCTCCATCCAGTCGGCTCAAAATTTGTTCTTCAGCCAGATCAAACTCTATCTTCTAGAACACTTGTCCCATGCTTTGAAGACTTCTTTCAAGGACTTCTTACAATAAATTCAAGAAAAACTGAAGCTTGAAAACTACTAGAAGTAACCCTTAAACTTGATTTGCATAGGAATCTTTTGTAGGGTTCTTCTTTACAAGATTCTAAATACTTTACAACTCAACACAAAGCAATAAAGATTATAGGATTTATAAAGTATGTCAATGTAGTTGTCCTACAAAAACTTGTCAATCATTCGAAGAGTTGTTAGATAACCAAATGTATGCTCCAATGTTTTGTTATCATCAAAATTACTTTAGGGGTCAACAGGTTGCCGGGAGGAGAGAACCGGTGGTAGGTGATGGGGACATTGAGCATATCCTAGCCAGTCCAGATCCTAGTCAGTTCAGCCCAGATCTCGGTTCCAGCCAACATGAATTTTGATGTATTTATTTTATGGGTGTACATGGGATTTGGGATATCTCCGAATCGGAAATTAGTTTTATTTATGTTTTGAGTTATCAGAATCTCTTATAGTTCCGATCATTTGGAGTCTATTTAGGGATTTGTTTTTATCGGTTGTTAGCTTGCTTATGTAAGTTGTTTCTCATGATTAAAAATTATCGAAGATTATTTTGAGAAAAAAATCAGGCTATGTCCCGATTCTTCACCCCTTCTCCGTCTCTTCTCTGGTTCTTCCTTCTTCCTCTCTCCCTCTTATTCTCTTCCTCTATTCTTCTTATTATCTTCCCTTATTCTCTCCTTATTCCTCCCTTCTTATTCATCCCCACTACTTTATCTTCTTCTTCGAGCCGCTCAATCGAAGCAACCCACCGAAAGGCCCAAAAAATCCATCTTCGGCCAACATCGTCCCACTCCCGCCTCTCCACCCGACGGCCACGCCATCCAGACGTTCGTGCCGGCCCACCTCCCATCGCTTGTGAAATCCCTCTGCAGGCCCTTCCCGTCAAGCATTAGAACCAAGCCCCCTGCACCGCAGGACCGCAATCCAACCAAGCTCGCCATCATCGTCGTCTTCTCCGATGATCGTGGCTTCCCCGCCATCGCCCTTGCCTGCAACCGAGCCACCAAACATCACCCGGTCCACCGATGTCCAGAGGGATCCACCACCGCCACTACCGCCGACCATGGTCGACGCTCCCGCCGGATTTGCCCCTCCAAGCCATCCCTGTTCTACACGGCAGTCAAAGCACTCCCGTGCTGAAGGACTGTGCCAGTCTGCCCGTGCAAGCCACCGACCAAGCACCATCGACCTCCATGCAATGCCTCCCGTCAGTGTCGGCCCTCCCTTCCGTGTCGCCGCCTTTGTCCAGTGCCATTGTTGGTGAAGCCCATTGGAACTCCTCCCTGTTGTCGTGCCCTCCATGGCCACTACATGGCCCGCAGCCGAGCATCCCACCCGACTTTGCCTCCTCCCCTCCACCATCGCTAATAGCCGTCCACGCCTCCAAGACCACTGCCGGCCGATCCACCATCGCCACCCAATACCGACATCGACGAATCTGGCCGCAAGCCTCCGACCTTCTCTATTTTTGGTGTTGATCTATGGAGAAGAATTTGGCACGAACATGAAAGCAAGAGAGCCGCACGATTTCCAGAGCCACACAATTTCCAGAGTTGCACATATCCCAAAGCTGACCGAATTCCAGAGCTACATGGATCTCAGGGCATTGGGATTAAATTGATTTATTTATTCTGTTAGATTTGGGATTGACATTGCTTGTTTTTTGGTGATTCAGGTCTGATGGCTTCTGATCCTTCTCGCTCGTGAATCGCTGGTCTGGTATTTTGACCACCTCTAGATGATCTCACTCTTCCAGGATTCATGAAATTCCATGTTTTCGGGTGAGACCACTTTGATAACCTGATCTAATCAATTACTGGTTTATTTTTATTTAATTAGATCTAATTTATTTAAATTGGATAGCCCTAACCTAGTGATCATTTCTTAACGATCAAAGATCCCGAATCAGTTTATTTTAGGTCTAGGATTTGTCGGCCCATCCCGTGCCAATCTTGGTATCAGAGCTAGCGCGTTCCGCACCAATCTTGGTATCAGAGCAAGTTTAGGTTAGGGTCAATTTCAATTTTTAATTTTGCATGACAACTAAGTCAGGATATCAATCAGAACCTTCTTTCTTAGATAACAAAATGGATCCCAGTTTTGAAACTGCCCTTTAGGGAATCATGGATAAACTTGAAGCAATTGATAGCAAGTTAGGATCTTTAGATGCAAGGATAGGAGCCCTTGAAGAGGAACAACTAGTGAACACCAATCATCATATTAGGAACTCTTCATCAAGAGTTACAGATCCTAGAGTTACAGATCTTAGAGACCCTAGAGACCGAAATGACTACCCGGGTTATGATGGTGGTCGTACTCGTATCCTTCGACCTGACCTTAGGGAACGACATGATTATCCAAGTTTTGATCAAACATTGAGACCTTATTGCAACCCAATTAATCAGGATGAACGAATTATGAGGAGTGTTAAGGTTGATGCCCCGAGTTTTGTAGGTCGCCTGGACCCCAAAGAATACATTGACTAGGAAGCTGATATGGACCATTATTTCACTTGGTATGATATGACTGAGGATAGGAAAGTTAGGTTTGCCTAAATGAGGTTGTTAGGTCAGGCTAAATTATATTGGCACAATATCCAAAGATTAGCCTCCCGTAGGAGACAGGATCCCATTGGAACATGGGATGAGATGAAGGATAAGCTTCGTGAGAAGTATCTTCCTACATCTTATCAACAGCGACTTCTGGACCAATGGCAAAGGTTGACCCAAGGAACCGGATCTGTAAATGATTACATTGATAAATTTGATGAATATCTTATGCGATGTAATGTGAGTGAAGACCCATCTATCACTTTATCTCGGTTTAGAGCTGGTTTGAGAGTAGATATCCAAAAAAAACTATTTTTGAGAGAGGTTTATAATTTAGAAAAAGCATATCAATTAGCCCAGGACTATGAAAGATTCCAAAGGATGTCTATCACACGTAGACTTGAACCTTCTAGACCAGGAATTTTAGGTGAACAACCTAGCATGAGTCAGACCCCCGTCTACAACCCCACCAATTAAAAAAGATGAAAAAGAAAAAGGAATTATAGGAGAGTCTTCTCGAAGAAGTAGCTCTAAGATCCACTGCTTTAGGTATAACGGAATAGGTCATGTGGCTAGTCAATGTCCATCTAGAACCTTGCATATAAGGGCACTTAAAGAACATGAGGATCTAGGTAATGTCCTTGAAGAGGAAATATACACTGTTGACCCAAGATTAGCCGATGCCTATGAAGAATGTGACCATGAGGCTAGAGCTGAAGAATGATTAGGAGTTAATTTATTAATATTTTGGATCTAATTGAATATGAAGAACCAGCATTGACACCTGGTGGTTTATTTGAGCCTGCATCTTCCTTTGAGAGTGACCCTCCTCTTGAGAGCCCTCCAGTCCAAATGAGAGGACAGCACGATGTGATCGAACGTATTTTGGATGAGCAGATCAAGTCTTCGAGGAGTTGAAACTGCTACCACTACCTAGTTCACTAGCGAGGCTGATCGAAGTTAGAGGACTCCTGGATTACTGAAGAGGAGCTACAAAACATTGATCCAAGTCTATTTGAGTACCTTGAGCCTGACTCGACGGAGTCAAGATCTTCCCACCCCAGGGGAAATGATGGGGACATTGAGCAGATCCTAGCCAGTATAGATCCCAGTCAGTTCAGCCCAAATCTCGATGCCAGCCAACATGAATTTTGATGTATTTATTTTAAGGGTTTACGTGGGATTTGGGATATCTCTGAATCGGAGATTAGTTTTATTTGTGTTTAGAGTTATCGGAATCTCTTTATTGACCCTGGAATGATTTTGATGATCACAAAACATTGGAGCATGTATTTGATACTAACTCTTTACAAATTGTTTAAAAAGTTTTGCAGGGATTGGTTACCTTTGCTTAAAATGGTTTTCAAATTTACTTAAGGGTAATTCAATTGAGTTTGTAAAAGCCCTAGCTTATGAATGTTGTAATCATGAAAAATGGGCTTAAAATTATGAAAATTTGATAAAGTATGTAGATTAGCTTCTAGTTGATTCAATGTTGAAGATTTTTGGGGAAGCTTGAAGTAATTTTTAAAGACTTGTAAGAGCCGACTCATGGTGGCACTGCATGGAGAAAGTTTCAAAGTTTTAGAACCAAGAGCTGACTCCTAGTCCAAGAGCCGACTCTTCCAGAGATATCTTTTTTGAAGTTCTGAGACCTCGAGCCGACTCCTAGTCCAAGAGCCGACTCTAGGTATGTATGTTTTTAACTTGACTGAAAGATAGAAGGCAAGAGTCGACTCCAGCCTGAAGAGCTGGCTCCTACAAAAGTTTGTTTTTGGCCTGTTTGAGACTTCGAGCCAACTCCTGAAACTCGAGCCGACTCGTGAAGCCGTTACCTGCACTCCAATGGCTAGTTGCTGAAGTTGAAATTTGAACCCCAATTCATCTCCAATGGCCATTTCATGAATCCCAAGGCCCTACAATGGCCATATCTCATGGAAAACTATAAAGGAGATTATTTTTGAAGGATTAAACAATTATTAGAGATTTATTATTGAATCTTCTTGAGAAATCAAAGAGCTTTCAAGTCATTCCACTACCTACCTCAAAGAGCATTCAAGTTGGATTCAAAGCTTCACCAACTCTACTCCATCATTGAATCCACTCATTAAAGAAAAGAAGAAGTAGCTTGAAGAGCATTGAAGAGCACTCAAAGCATAACTTCATCTTGATCTATATCGGTAACACCAAAACAAACTTGGTTTGTTGTAGTTGCTTGATTATATTTTCTTTATCTTTGTTTACTCTCTAAGAACGGCAAGGGGCTGTATCTTAAGAGAGAGTTAAAGGTTTTTAGGTGAACCTCTCAAAACCTAAGTTTGGGTTCTTGGTTTTTACGGTTTAAAACCAAGTGTTTGGATTTTCTTTGGTGATCCCGTGTAAAACCAAAGGGAGTTAGGGTTTCTTTAATGATTCCGGTAAAACCAAAGTGTATAGGTTTGGATTGTAAGCCTCGTAAAACAATCCGACTATATTCTGATTGGGGGATTGTAGGAGCGGGTTGCTCCGAACCACTATATTTCTTGGTGTTTGTGATTGTGCTTTCATTGCTTTGTTGCTTCAACTTATTTACTTCCACTTTGCATACTTTACTTCTACACTAAAAGAATTTCAAAGTGCACATACTTGCAAAAGTTTTTAATCCCAATTCACCCCCCTCTTAGGAAGCCACCTGGGCAACACTCTTATAGTTTCGATCGTTTGGAGTCTGTTTAGGGATTTGTTTTTATCGGTTATTTGCTTTCTTATTTAAGTTATTTCTCATGAATAAAAATTATCGAAGATTATTTTGAGAAAAAAATCAGGTTGTGTCTTGATTCTTCCCCCCTTCTCCATCTCTTCTCTGGTTCTTCCATCTATTCTCTTCCTCAATTCTTCTTATTATCTTCCTTTATTCTATCCTTATTCCTCCCTTCTTATTCATCCCTGCTACTTCATCTTCTTCTCCGAGTCGCTCAATCAAAGCAACCCATCGAAAGCCCCAAAAAATCCATCTCCGGCCAACATCATCCCACTCCCGCCTCTCCACCCGACGGCCACGCCATCCAGACGTTCGTGATGGCCCACCTCTCGTCGCCTATGAAATCCCTCTGCAGGCACTTCCCGTCAAGCATTGGAACCAAGCCCCCTACACCATAGAACCGCAATCCAACCAAGCTAGCCATCGTCGTCGTCTTCTCCGACGATCGTGGCTTCTCCGCCAATCGCCCTTGCCTGCAGCCGAGCCACCAAACACCACCCAGTCCGCAGACATCCAGAGGGATCCACCATCGCCACTACCAGCCGACTGTGGTCGACGCTCCCACCGGCAAGATCCCATCGAATCTGCCCCTCCAAGCCATCCCTATTCTGCACGGCAGTCAAACCACCTCCCGTGCCGAAGGACTATGCCAGTCTGCCTGTGCAAACCACCAACCAAGCACCGTCGACCTCCACGGGATGCCTCCCGTCCGTGTCACCGCCTCCCGTCTATGTCGCCGCCTCCGTCCAGTGCCACCGTTGGTGAAGCCCGCCAGAACTCCTCCCTGTTGTCGTGCCCTCCACGGCCACCGCATGGCCCGCAACCGAGCATCCCACCCTACTTCACTTCCTTCCCTCCACCATTGTTAACAGTCGTCCACGCCTTCGAGACCACTGCCGGCCGATCCACCGTCGTCGCCCAATGTCGACACCGGCGAATCCGGCCGCAAGCCTCCGACCTTCTCTATTTTTGGGTTGATCCATGGAGAAGAAGGATTTGGCACAAACATGAAAGCAGGAGAACCACATGGTTTTCAGAGCCACACGGATCTCAATGCTAACTGGATCTCAAAGCTGATCGGATCTCAGGGCATTGGGATTAACTTGATTTATTTATTCTGTTAGATTTGGGATTGACATTGCTTGTTTTTTTTAGTGATTCAGGTTCGATGGTTTCTGATCCTTCTCGCTTGTGAATAGATGGTCTGGTATTTTGACCACCTCAGGATGATCTTACTCTTCCAGGATTCATGAAATTCCATGTTTTTGGGTGAGACCACTTTGATAACCTAATCTAATCAATTACTGGTTTATTTTTATTTAATTAGATCTAATTTATTTAAATTGGACAGTCCTAACCTAGTGATCATTTCTTAACGATCAACGATCCTGAATCAGTTTATTTTAGGTCTAGGATTTGTTGGCCCGTCCTGTGCCAGTATGGAGGGAACTTTGGAAATGATTTAGGGGAAAAAGATTTTGGTGATAGAGTGCTATGGGTTGATTTTGATGACCGCTATTAGCAATGGTAAAAATTACCATCACTAAAAGAGGTTGGTAAAGCTTTAATTCTAGTTTTTTTATTAGTGATGGTCGATGGTTCATGGCCATTACTCATAAGTTTAAAAAAAAATAATAATAATTGAAAAATTAAAAATTATTAGTGATAGCTATTGGTTATCGCCAATAATGGGTATTGCCATCGCTAATATGTTTTAAAAACATTTTTTTTTTGAAAAATTAAAGATTATTAGAGATGGCTAGTTGCCATCACTAATAATTGGTAATTCCATTGCTAATAAGTTTTAGAAACAAAAAAAATATTTGATAAAGTTAAATATTATTAGTGATGACTATATGCCATCATTAATAATGGATAATTCAATCATTGATAAGTTTTAAAAATAGAAAAATTAAAAAATTAAAGATTCTTATCGATGGCTTTGGCCATCACGAATAATGGATAATTCTATTGCTAATAACTTTTAAAAATAAGAAACAAATTCTAAAAATTAAAATTATTAGAGATGGCTTTTATCATCGCTAATGGTTAATCTGCCATCGCTAATAACTATTAGTGACAGCAACTTTTCCTATCATTTGGTTTGGTGGCTGAAAATGCTTATTAGTGATGGCTAATTAGCCATTGCTAATTGCCATCGCTAATAAGCATTTTTCTTGTAGTGAGATTATAGACTTGTAGTTAATATTTTATGGATTTTTGAAATAGAGATTTTTGAATATATGAACATTTTGGATTTAGAAGCTTTGTACTAGCAACTTAATTTTTATTTAATTGATAAAAAAAATGGAACATTATTATTATATCTTGTATGAGTTAAATTTTGTTATAGGTTGCTATGATTAGATTCATATTATCATGGATAGTACCCCATGGTAGTGTGGTGTATATCCCAAATTTAGGTTGTGATAATATCATTCTAATTGTAATAATTGTTATAAATATTTATTGGTAATTGCAATCTATTTATATTATTGTATATGGGAGTTCTTATTAAGCTATTAGCTTAGGTTATTTTGTCTCTTTCTTTTCAAATCCATAAGGCATTTAGCACTAACATATGGATGTTGGGCCTTATGATGGAGAAGATTTAGAATTTATGATACCAATGGATGTTGGATCTTATGATTGTATTTTTCATGAACAAAACATAATTGATTGTTCTATTTAATTTGTTAAAAAGTTAAAAAAAATTGCTGATTTTTGATCTTTCAGCAGGCCTTGCATATTCCATGAGGTTATACCTTATGGAATGTGCAGTGATGTCATGTGATAGCCAAGTGGTGGGTTCGAGTGACACCATCTTTGAAAATCACATGCTCAAGAAGGGATACACTATCCAACTAGAACTCATATTTTTGTAGCTTCACATAATTTTGTTTTCACTAAGAGTTTGCAACACTATCATTAAATGCCCTTCATGCTTTTCTTGGCTCATTGAATATACTAAGATGCCATCTATAAATGCCATCACAAATTGATCTAAGAAAGGTTTAAGCACTATGTTCATTAGATTCATAAAAGCTATAGGTGCTTTAATTAAGCCAAGTGGCATCACTAGGAATTCATAATATGTATATGTTATGGCCCAACCTACTGAACTAGCTAGGCCCAACTATGCCAACCATGCCAAGCCAAGGCTAGATATGATTGCTGGGAGGAAGGAGGACTTCTAAAAGGAGTCTTCTTTCCCTCTAGTTACTCTAAGCAAAATTAAAGGTCTGGGGCCATTCAAACCCTAGATCGCTTCTATAAAAACTTTCCTCCACTCCCTAATGCCCACCACCCCAAGCAATAAGCTCCCTTTTTCCTCCATTATCTCAAATTTTTCAAGTAACCGCCATCCTTCCTTTCACCAACTTCATGAAAAATCAAAGCTGGTGAACCCCTAGAACCAAGGTACAAGGTGATAACCCTCTTCCTCTCTTTCTTTCCCTCCTTCTATGGACATTTGCACCACTACTAGCCACCAGTTTTGCTAGAAATGTCAGTCAAAGAAAATTCTTTATTTTTTCCTATTTTGGCTGACCCTTCTCCTATTTTTGGCCATCGGCACTGTTGCTCCTTGATGCCCCATCTCGAGTCATGATGACAGGCCTCCCTACCACCTTCCTGAAGGTTTTAGCTACTGACGATTGGCCAATGGCCTAAAAACCCAAGAAAAGGGGATTGATCTCTTATTTTTTTGAGATTTTTCTTAATATTTCTTGTCAGTTGTCCACCACTACAGCCACTGGCTACCACCCAACCACTGCTTCACCTCCTCCCTTCCACCCCTATTCAGCCAAAAGAAGAAAAGAAAAGAAAGGAAGAAGATGAAAAGAAAATGAAAAAAAAGAGAGAGAAGGCCAACTCTTTCTCTCCTCCCTCTCTTGTGTCTCTCTTCCTTTTTCTCTCTAAGCTAATTGAAGACCCAATTCAAAATCTTGATTTTATTATTTATAAACCCAAAAAATTCTTTGAAATCTATGCAATATGTTGGCTTCTTTGTTTTCCAAGTTTTATATGTTTTTCATAATCCGACATCATCATTGACTATCCACAATCCTTGAACCTCAACTAGGCCCTCTAGCATGATTTTTATGGGACACAATCTAGATTTTTTCCTTTAATTAAGATAGATAAAAATTTCTCTCTTTCTCGTTCTTATTTTTTCTGTCCTCACCAACTCTCTCTAAGAAGATCCACAATCCTAGATAGAGCCTTGTTTTCTTATCATAGGGACTTGTGTTGATCCCAGCAAGGAGATCCTAATTTGCTTTGATGCCTAAACAGTCTATCAAACTGATTACCCAGCTAACAACCACCTTTTTATTATTATTTAAATATTATTGAATTCATTGAATGAATATTGATTATAATTTATATTTTAACTAGGATTAGTTGAATCTTCTAACAAAGTCTAAAGGCCCAGGTCCGATAATGTAAGTAAATTTTATACTTTATATTTATTTAAAT
The DNA here is from genome assembly GCA_021397845.1 of Areca catechu. NCBI lineage: Eukaryota > Viridiplantae > Streptophyta > Magnoliopsida > Arecales > Arecaceae > Areca > Areca catechu. Next base: position 54,547,692 of record CM038041.1, read on the forward strand.
TATCATATTTTAATGCATAATATCTATTGTTGTTGATGAATTAATTTTTTTATAAAATAAAGGATCAACATATATATATATATATATATATATATATATATATATATATATATATATATATATATATATGAAAATTCATTCTTTGTTATCAAAATTGATTTTAAAAATATTTTTGATAAAAAAATATATTTATGAAGCATGAATTAGATTATATCATTTAGTGTTTTCTAATTATGTATATGTATGTTTCAAAGCCTCTTAGATAACTATGAACAAATTTCTATAATTAAGAAAGTTAGCACCCAAAGTTAGCATCTACAAGAAACATAGCCCCACCAATGGGTATAAAGTTGGTACATAAAACAAGAGCTATGTCAATTAAGAAACACAGCCCTATCACAAGAATAAAATGATCATAGCACAAATATTTATGAGCATTATTTTTAAAACATGATATAAAAACATGATATGAAAGATTATGAATTTTAGGACAATCATGTTTATGAAATATTGATTATTTATATATGCATTATTAGTTTTATGAATTTGTTTATTGTATTATGTTATGAAAGCTCTAACAATGATATTTGTTACTTTTATAATGATGCATTGTTCATATAAAATTTATAATTGATTCGATAAAGAAGTGTAGATTTTACTTATTGAGTTGGTGTAGCTTATTTTTAAAATTTTTCATTTTCTTCTATAGGTAGGAATGATGAACGATTCAGGCTAGGGGTTTGTACTAGTAAGCTTGAAAGTTTTATAGTTAAAATTAGTTATCTAGATATTTATAAACTTGTAGCTAAGCAATTATGAATTATGAGACTTGGGTTTGGTATTTGGTTTTGAATTTAGATTCTCTGAACTGATATTGGTTCAAATGATCATTTGAATTGAACCTCTTATTTATAATTTATTTATGATGGATCCTTATTTTACTTTAGATTATGAAAGCTTGGCTTCAGTTATCATTAGTTGTACCCCTCAATAGCAGGGCTATGTTATGTCTTAGATTTGGGGCATGACAATATAAGTTATCCTTTCCAAAAAAAGAAAATATTAGCTTTGACTAGCCTAGTTTAAAGCCTAAATTATAGAATTTGGCCTACATTGTAATGCTCGAAATGTTACCAAATTTCAAAAGGAACATTAATCAAATGCCATATGGGAAAGATAGGGTCTTTGAATGTTTGGCATTGGATTCAACAACTTGAAATTGCTAATCTTGCTTTTAGATATTGTCTAGCTCTCCACACAATGGCAAGAGTAGTACACATCAGATTTGGTGATCCACTTGGATCAAAGTACTAGATGATTACATCTAAGTAAAAGCTTAAATCCTCTTCTTATTGAATACTTTATGTATTTGCTTGAATTAATTAGTATATTATGCATGTTATGGTAGAGTATTAAAAATTATTGATGGGTAAGATTGATATTTTATATATCTATCATGGATAGCTCTTCATTTATAGTTGATTAAAATTTTAATCTTAATAAACAAATTAATAGATACGGGATGGGAAGAGATCATGCATTCATGATGGATGAAGATTTAAGCAAGATGATTAATAAGCTAAATTGAGCAATAAATCTACACACAAACGAGCTCAATTAATCCAAGAAAAGAATTTTCATGAAAGAGACTAGTTGATCTAAGTTACAACACCTGTAATGTAGATCTAGTTCAAACCAAGAATAAGATCTTCATGGCAAGGAAACCATCATTATTAGGATAAGTTAACCTTCAAATGATCAAATTCAAAGAGCTTAGAAATGGTTCTCCTACGACAATGATGTATAAAATTATTTGGTGGAAGGGTTCACTCAACACTCTAGGAAAGAGGCTTGGATCATAAGATCTACACTCCCTAACCTTATGGACTTACCTTGTAGATGGTTCATAGCTTGGAAACCTTCATCTTCAACTCGAGATCCCTGAGAGAACCTGCAATGAATCCATCATGAGTCATGGAAATGAAATCAAAAGGATGAAAAGAAAGGAAGAGAAGAAGAAAGCTTGGCGTGGAGCTTGTGGACTTGAGCTTGGAACCGAATCAAGGGCATCCCACCCTCTTCAAAACAAAATCAAGGGCATCTGACCATCTTCTATCACAAGGACATCCCTCCCTTCTCAAAATGATGCTTCACACCTCAAGCAAAAGAAGGCATCTCACCCTCTCCACACAAGAGAACTCAAGAGAACATTTAGCAAAAAAAAAATTCATTACTTAACATAAGATGCTTTATAAGAGGGGCTTGGGATCCTATTTATAGGCCAAGCAAACCATAATTTTGGCTAAACTAATCCCCTACTAATCTCTTGATCAGTTATACTAATTGATAGATTAGGTAGATCCAACTAAAAGTGGTTCCAACAATATTTTCTTCTAGAATTTGTTACAACTAATCTCATGTGGTGCCTAAGTGTCATCTATATGGCTTTCTTGCTGATGTAGTGGTCTTGGTGGCAATGAAGTGAAGGACCAAGTGGCATCCCATATGTCAAGTTAGTTGGAGATTTGTTGGTGGAAAGTTGTAGGTAATTTATTCCTTCCATGTGACCCCCAAAATAGTCTTGATGAAGTGGCCTCCATGTGGCGCCCAAGGAGGGGTTGTGTTGGCTTCATGAAGGCTTTCAAATGGCCTTCAAAGATTGCTTCTAAGTGGCTTTAGAGGAGGGCTTACAAGTGGCATAAGAAAAGATTTTGCTTGACCAATGGGTTGGCTCAAGAACAAGTTGAGCCGATTCAAAGAGCTTGAGTCGACTCATGAGGTTGATGCCTTTTTCTCTTGAGTCGGCTCATAAAAAAATAGGCTTCCTTCATTGACACATTAGGCTTAATTTCTTTAGATGTCCTCCTTGATTAATCCTTCTGGGCTTCAATGTTGAGTCAACTCCCATCCAAATGGCCCTTGTCCTCTTGGCTTATTTCATAAGGAACTTGGTTGAAGCTTGAATTCTCTTTCCAATGCTGATGTCCCCATCAATTCGGGAAGAGATCATGCATTCATGATGGATGGAGATTCAAGCAAGATGATTAATAAGCTAAATTGAATAATAAATCTACACAAAAATGAGCTAAATTAATCTAAGGAAAGAATTTTCATGAAAGAGACTAGTTGATCTAAGTTACAACACCCGTAATATAGATCTAGTTCAAACCAAGAATAGGATCTTCATGGCAAGGAAACCATCATTACTAGAGCAAGTTAACCTTTAAATGATCTGATCCAAAGAGCTTAGGAATGGTTCTCCTACCAACAATGATGGCTAAAAGTATTTGGTGGAAGGGTTCACTAAACACTCTAGGAAAGAGGCTTGGATCATAGGATCTACACTCCCTAACCTTGTGGACTCACCTTGTAGATGGTTCATGGCTTAGAAACCTTCATCTTCAACCTAAGATCCCTGAGAGAACCTGCAAAGAACCCATCATGAGGCATGAAAATAAAATCAAAAGGAGGAAAAGAAAGGAAGAGAAGAAGAAAGCTTGGAGTGGAGCTTGATGGACTTAAGCTTAGAACCGGATAAAGGGCATCCCACCCTCTTCAAAATGAAATCAAGGGCATCCCACCCTCTTCTCACACAAGGGCATCCCACCCATCTCAAAATGAGGTTTCACATCTCAAGCAAAAGAAGGCATCTCACCCTCTCCACACAATAGAACTCAAGAGAACTTTTAGCAAGAAGAAAATCCTGTCATTACTCAACATAAGATGCTTTACAAAAGGGGCTTGGGGTCCTATATATAGGCCAAGCAAACCATAATTTTGGCCAAACTAATCCCCTACTAATCTCTTGATTAGTTATACTAATTGATAGATTAGGTAGATCCAACTAAAAGTGGTTCCAACAACATTTTCTTCTAGAATTTGTTACAACTAATCTCATGTGGCGCCTAAGTGTCATCCTGATGCGGGACAGAGCGGGAGAGGATCGCTGGAGAGTGTAGAAGTCACTAGGGGATTAGGGCTTGCACTCAAGAACAAGGAACCAGGGTGTTCACACCAACTACAATCTGGAGAAAAACTCAAAACACAACCAAAATAATTTTTTTAATTTGTATTCATGAGAAAAAGATGTTTCATATAAGAGGGGAGGCGTAGTGTTTATAGATTCACCCCAGGGTACATTACTTGAGAACTAAGAAACCCTGACTTCTGGGCCAAGAAATCCTGGTGGACCGGTCAACAGTGGGCCTGTCTTGGACTAGAGCTCTCTCTTGCGGGCTTGGCGGTATGAAGGGCCCAGGTGCATGAAGTCCAGCTCTAATTGAGGAGCCTGTTGAATCTCCTGGCTACGAACTCTCTTCTTGTACATGACCAAATGGACTCGATCGAACTTGACTAAATTAAAATGACTGGACCTGACTAAGTGGACTCAACTGACTCAGTTGTCTCACTTTATTACAGGACTCAATTGGCTAACTTTGATTCAAGTGACACAGAACTAATGGACTCAAATAAAATAGAATAACATAGACTCTCGATCCCCATCATTCTCCTGTGGTGGGGAGAACTCGACTCCGTCGAGTCAGGTTCAAGGGGGGTTTGATGGAACCAAAACTAATCAAATCAAAACAAAGAGACTAGTTTAAATTTTCTTTTTCTTTCTTTTTTTCACCTTTCTTTCTTTTTTATATTTTTTTACTGCTCTGAGATCAGTATGGCTTTGAAGATTGTGCAGTGCTGAGATACGTGTTGCTCTAGAAAGTGTGCTACTCTAGAAATCGTGCGCTTTCATGTTCGTGTTGGACTTCCTTCTTCTCAATGGACCGAAGGCTAGAATGGAGTAGGGGGGAGGTCTTCCGGTGGGGCTCGCCAGCTTTGGCACCGGGCGGAGGACGATGCCGGCATGGGAGGAAGAGGGCCGGACAGATGGCACGGGGTGACGGCGTTCGACGACGACGGTGGCTTAAGCAGCAGGGGGGCATCCCAGGTCTCAGTGGGCAAAACACCCCACTTGCCGGCATCCCAGGTATGGGGGGTAGAGGATCCAGTAGGCCTCGATGATGGTGATGGGCCGCGCATGTTCTGAGGGGGTAGCAGCATGGGGAAGGGTGCGGGCGGCGATGAGGCTCTCTAATTGGTGTCGGTGGCTTTGGAAGTGGTGGTCACGGGAGTTATGATCATAGGGGATCCGACAGGAGGCGCCGATCGTGTATGGGATGCACCAGCGGGAGGGAGCGGCTGTGGCGCTTCGGTCGGGCGGGAGGGGTGGATGGGTCTCTGGTATGGAGGGAGGGGTTTGTGGGGTGTGGCACCGGCTGCTGGTGGTGAGCAGAAAGAGTGCATCGATGATGATCTTCGGTGTTCGATTGGTGGTGGTGGACGGTCAGAGCACTGACGGTGAAGATGAACTGCAGCACAGGCTCCGATCTAGTGGCATCGAGGTGTCGATCAGCGGGCGAGGAGACAGAAGGTGATTGTTGATGTTTCCCAGATGGTTGGCAGTAGTGGGCGAAGAAGGGGCTTAAATCTGGGTGGAAAGTTTCGATTAGTGGTGTGGACAACGCGAAAAGCAGGGGTGAGGGTTGGAAGGGAGGAACAGTGGTGGGTGATCGGTTGGACCTGGCTTGATGGCGACGGGATCTGCGATCGAGAGGAAGGAGATGGAGCCGGCGAGGAAGAAGAAAAATCTTAATCTGCTGGGCTCTGATACCAAGTTGATGCGGGATAGAGCAGGGGAGGATACTGGCGAGCGTAGAAGTCACCAGGAGATTAGGGCTTACACTCAAGAACAAGGAATCATGGCATCACACCCACTCCAATCTAGAGAAAAACTCAAAACTCAACCAAAATAATTTTTTTTAATTTGTATTCATGAGAAAAAGATGTTTCATACAAGAGGGGAGGGGTGGTATTTATAGATTTACCCTAGGGTACATTACTTGAGGGCTAAGAAACCCTGACTGTGGGCCAAGAAATCCTGGTGGATCGGTCAACAATGGGCCTGTCTTGGACTGGAGCTCTCTCTTGTGGGCTTGGCGGTATGAAGGGCCCAGGTGCATGAAGTCCAGCTCTAGTTGAGGGGCCTGTTGAATCTCCTGGCTGCGAACTTTTCACTTGTATATGACCTGAATGGACTCGATCGAACTTGACTGAATTAAAATGACTAGACCTGACTAAGTGGACTCAACTGACTCAGTTGTCTCATTTTATTACAGGACTCAATTGGCTCACTTTGATTCAAGTGACACAAGACTAATGGACTCAAATAAAATAAAATAAATAGACTCTCTGTCCCCATCACATCCATGTGGCTTTCTTGCTGATGTAATGGTCTTGGTGACTGATGAAGTGGAGGACCAAGTGGCATCCCACATGTCAAGTTAGTTGGAGATTTGTTGGGAGAAATTTGTAGGTAGTTTATTCCTTCCATGTGACCCCTAAATAATAGTCTTGATGAAGTGGCCTCCATGTGGTGCCCAAGGAGGGGTTGTGTTGGCTTCATGAAGGCTTCCAAATGGCCTTCAAAGAGTGCTTCCAAGTGGCTTTAGAGGAGGGCTTACAAGTGGCATAAAAAAAGATTTTGCTTGACCAATGGGTCAGCTCAAGAACAGGTTGAGCCGATTCAAAGAGCTTGAGTCAAACTCATGAGGTTGATGCCTTTTTTTCTTGAGTCGGCTCATGGAAAAACAGGCTTCCTTCATTGACACATTGGGCTTAATCCTTTAGATGTCCTCCTTGATTAATCCTTCTGGGCTTAAATGTTGAGTCAACTCCATCCAAATGGCCCTTGTCCTCTTGGCTTATTCCATAAGGAACTTGGTTGAAGCTTGAATTCTCTTTCCAATGCTGATGTCCCCATCAATTCTCCCAGGGAGGAAAAAAACTTGACCCTATCGAGTAAGAGTCAACTTCACTTTGGTAAGGTTCTAGTAGGTCTGATTTGTTCTTTTGTAGATCCTCTCTAGTGATTTACGAGTGTTCCGATTTAGGTCGACCTTGCCAATGAACCAAATAGTGTGGATAGTCCTTGTTTTGGGCAGTGATGGTCTTATTATCCAAATTCTCTCAATCCTATCTCACCATTTTTGGTAGTGTGGCTGGTGGACGCTCAAGGGTTTGCTCGCTCTTAAAAATTGGATCAAGTCCAAAAGGCTCACTAGGTATCATTGTTGGTTCCTTTACTTTACTAGGTCTTACTTTGAAAATGAAACTGATACCAAAGTCAGATGGTAATTCAAGCACATGAGTATTAGGTCCAAATTTCTTTAGTATTTTGAAAAGGACCTACACCACGGGTACGCGACTTTTTTTATATAGTCTTTTTCATAAAAGTTCTTTGACTCTCTTATAAATTTTAGCCATATGCTTGTTAGTTCTATTGCTCAAATTTTCTTACTAATCATGCTATGCATATGACTCTCACAGACTTGGTCACTTATGCATGGATGACAAGCTCAAATGATACCAAATAACAAAACAAACTCAAATGATACTAAAACAAAAGACAAGCTCAAATGGGTCTTGTTATCCAATGACTGAACTTTATTGTTGGCTAGGAAACAAAAGTTCCTAATTTTCAATATTCTCCTTAAAAGGCTTCTAAGACTCTTGCACCTCAGGTAAGTGGCAGTAAATCTTAATTTAGCTCCTAACATACGCCATAGAGTTTTAAAAAAATAACTATTGAATATCACAGGGACCAGGTCGATGGTAGGTGGATGTCCCAGAAAGGTGAAATGGGATGGGAAAAATGATTGGGGGGTACATATTAAAAGTCCTTTGCAAACTCTACAACTTCCTAGGGTTGATCCTTTCGGATTGATTCCTGGGTTTCCTTAGTGGTCATTACCCTAATTGGTGATTCCTCAATGATCTATTGTTTTGAACCCTTAACATTGATTAATATTAATTCTGGATCCTCTTCTTTTATGAACTTTATTATCTTCTCGGGTTGCTCTTCTTGATTTTGTCCCTGGACTTTATTTTATTCAAGTTGATTATTCCCATTTTTAATTTCGTTAGGCTAGGTCACTATTCCAAGCAATTGTTCATATTCATATTCATCCACTAAGTTAGGTCCAATTTCATAGACTTCTTCCTTAAGTTCTTCAACGGGTTTAGGATCTTCTCTTTCTGGCTCTCTATTTGGATAAGATTTTGATTCTGCTTCATCTTTAAATTCTTCAATAGGTTCAAGAGATTTTTTCTCTAATTCTTTAGTGGGTTTAATCTCTTCTTTATCTTGTTCATATTCATCTATTAAACTTGGTTCGGCTTCTTATATTTCTACTTTTGGCTCTTCAATGGGTTCAAGGATTTCTTCCTTACAAACTATTGGGATAATAGGAGTTGGCTTGTTTGAAGGAATCTGACTAGAACTAGGCCTATGTCCAGATGTATTACCCCTGTTGGACTTAGGTCAAGTGATCAAGAGTTCCCTCTGATATGTCTCAAATTCCCTAGTAATTTGGTAGGCTTCTTCTAGGTCATGAATTTTCTATTGAAATAATTCCCACAGGATGTCTTTTCATAGGCCAGCTTGAAATCTAGATATAACCTTTGCCTCAGATTCAGCTATGCTACATCTCCTGACAAACTCATTGAATTCGGCAATATATTTAGACATGGTTTTATCATCTTGTCTCAATATGTACCATTGGTCTAAAAGTCTTTGCTCATAATATCTATCTAGGTACTTTTCTCTAAGCTTACTCTTCATATCTCTTCAGGTAATTATTTTATCTCCACAATAATAACATTCAGGCTCAACATCTTCCCAATATATCTTTGCATGTCGGACTAACCTAAGTTTGGCAAATTAGCACTTCCTTTTTCTTGACATTTCATCCCACTCAAAGTATTGGTCCATTCTTTTCTCCCAATCGATGTACACTTCAGGATCTAAATTTCCATCAAAAGTGGGTGCATAGGGTTGACTGTTCTTAAAGGATCTTACCTCCAAATTATCAAAATCTTGGAAGGGGTATCTAGGGTTGTATTCAGGGGTGAAATCATGATATAATGGGCTCTTGGACCAGGGAGAGGTGGACTAGGTGATTTAGGTTTTGTAAGGGTCAAGCGATTTTCTTCGAGGTTCCTGATTTGATTATCTACTTATCCTAACTCTTTGTTCATTTGCTCTAATTATTTAGTTAGGGTATCAAATTTTTCAATCATGGTCCTCATAAAGAATTCAAGATTAGGATCCATTGGTAAACCAGACTGAGTGTAGGACTATTGGTATAGGGCTTCAGACCAATTGGATAAGCTGTACAAACTTAGCTTCTAGGGCTCCTAGACCTAGAAGTTTAAAATACAGGAATTGACTAGGTACTAGTTAAGGATGCAATTACCCTTTTTACTGGCCAAGTAAGAGGTGGGGTTGCGGGAGGTTCTCCTCGCTTTTACGAGGTCCTAATTAAAAACTAGAAGTCTGCTTAAGGCATTTACCGTTGGACCTCTAGCCTTAGACACAAATTTCAAGGAGTAAATACAAACTCAAATAATACTTTGCCTCATCTTGCACTTGAACTCGACTTATGGAGTCCCTAGTTTTAGGTTCCTACTTAATTTTAATTATGGCTTAGGTCAATGCAAATGTGGGTGATTATTTTGGGCCAAGAAAAGGTAATGACCTCCTTCCCTAATGTTATATTGAATGCCCTTAAATGGATTTAGAAATGGATGCACAAACAATTCACCAACTAGTTATCATAACAATTAGATTAGCACAATCAAATAATTCAAAGTCCAAATTTCAAAATTTCAAATTTCAAAATTTAAATTGAAAATTACATATCAGGAAATCTAGATTTCAAAACTCAAATTTTAAATTTTGAATTTCAAATTTTAGTTAGAAAATTCATTCTTAGAAGTAAAAGTTGTTTTAAGAAAAAATTCAGCCATTAAAAAACTTTCAACTAATTAGTTTTATAAATTCAAAATTAAAGTTTTAAAATTTCAAAAATTAGAATCTTGAATTGAATTTATTAGATTTCAAAGTCCAAATTTCAAATTTTAAATTTTGAAATTTAATTTTCAAATTTTGGTTAGGAAATTCGTTTATGAAGGCTTGTAACAAAAGTTTGTTGCAAGAAGATCCCAACTAACAAACCTTTAACCATAAAACACCCAAAATTCAAAATTCTAATCCAAAAAATTTCAAAACTCAAATTTTTTTGAGTTGGAGATCTTAGATTTCAAATTTGAAATTTTTAAAACTTGAATTTATGGTAGGAAATTCATTTTGGAGGGATGTAACCCAAAGTTGTTGTAAGAAACCTCCAACTAACAACCTTCTAAGTTCTAACCAAAAATTCGAAATTCAAATTTTAAATTCTCAAAAATTTTAATTTTAAGTTGTAATAATTAGATTTCAAAGTCTAGACTTCAGATTTTAAATTTTGAATTTTAAAATTTTGAATTATGGGTTGGAAACTTGTTCTTGAACTATAGAAAAATTTCAGCAACTAATAAACCAACCTCCAATTGACTAGTTTCAAAATTTGAAATTTAAATTTAAAAATCTTAAAAATTTGAAATTTAATTTGAAACTTTCAGATCTCAGAGTTAAGATTTTAGATCCCAAATTTCAAAATTTAATTCTCAGATTTTGGCTTTGAATTTCGGACTTGAAGACAACCAACACACAAAGGAACAAAATTCCAGCAACTTGACCTAGTAAACCATAAGCTCTGATCCCAAAAATTGATGCGGGACAGGAAGAGATGATGCATTCATGATGGATGGAGATTCAAGCAAGATGATTAATAAGCTAAATTGAGTAATAAATCTACACAAACGAACTAAATTAATCCAAGGAAAGAATTTTCATGAAAGAGACTAGTTGATCTAAGTTACAACACCCGTAATGTTCAAACCAAGAATAGAATCTTCATGGCAAGAAAATCATCATTACTGGGGAAAGTTAGCCTTTAAATGATCTAATCCAAAGAGCTTAGGAATGGTTGGCTAAAATTATTTGGTAGAAGGGTTCACTCAACACTCTAAGAAAGAGGCTTGGATCATACGATCTACACTCCCTAACCTTGTGGACTCACCTTGTAGATGGTTCATGGCTTGGAAACCTTCATCTTCAACACAAGATCCTTGAGAGAACCTGCAAAGAACCCATCATGAGGCATGGAAATAAAATTAAAAGGAGGAAAAGAAACGCGTGGAGCTTCATGGACTTGATCTTAGAAACCGGATCAAGGACATCCCACCCTCTTCAAAATGAAATCAAAGGCATCCCACCCTCTTCTCACACAAGGGCATCTCACCCTTCTCAAAATGAGGCTTCATACCTCAAGCAAAAGAAGGCATCTCACCCTCTCTATACAAGAGAACTCAAGAGAACTTTTAGCCAGAAGAAAATCCTTTCATTACTCAACATAAGATGTTTTACAAGAGGGGCTTGGGGTCCTATTTATAGGCCAAGCAAACCATAATTTTAGCTAAACTAATCCCCAACTAATCTCTTGATTAGTTATACTAATTGATAGATTAGGTAGATCCAACTAAAAGTGGTTCCAACAACATTTTCTTCTAGAATTTGTTACAACTGATCTCATGTGGCACCTAAGTATCATCCATGTGGTTTTCTTGTTGATGTAGTGGTCTTGGTGGCTGATGAAGTGGAGGACCAAGTAGCATCCCACATGTCAAGTTAGTTGGAGATTTGTTGGAAGAAAGTTGTTGGTAGTTTATTCCTTCCATGTGATCCCCAAAATAGTCTTGATGAAGTGGCCTCCATATGATGCCCAAGGAGGGGTTGTGTTGGCTTCATGAAGGCTTCCAAATAGCCTTCAAAGAGTGCTTCCAAGTGGCTTCAGAGGAGGGCTTACAAGTGGCATAAGAAAAGATTTTGCTTGACCAATGGGTCGGCTCAAGAACAAGTTGAGCCGATTCAAAGAGCTTGAGTCGACTCATGAGGTTGATGCCTTTTTTCTTGAATCGGCTTACAGAAAAATATGTTTCCTTCATTGACACATTGGGCTTAATCCCTTTAGATGTCCTCCTTAATTAATCCTTTTGGGCTTCAATGTTAAGTCAACTCCCATCCAAATGGTATCTTCTTGGCTTGTTCCATAAGGAACTTGGTTGAAGCTTGAATTCTCTTTCCAATGCTGATGTCCCCATCATTAACCTTATTGTATTGCATTAGGGATATAGTGAGGCTTAGATTTTAGCATTATCCTAGTCTAAAATATTTTTCCTTGATTGGGTTATTATGTCATTGTCATTGCTATGAACTCTAGCCTTAACTTTATAAATTCTTCCTTCTAGTATTAGAGGCTATTGGAGTAGCACATGTCAAGGAACTCCTGATGAAAAATGCCTGGAGTGATTGACTCTAAATCATTTTCATGATCCCATCCACACTAAATGTTGGCATCCAAAAAAGGATAAAAAAATAAAAGCGAGCTAAAAGTCTAGTAAGTCACATATATTTCTATCCAATTAAGCATAATATGCACAAAACTCAATGATCATAATATAAGATTTTTGATTTATGGTTTAAGACATGTTGAGTAATTTAAAGTGTGCGTGTGTGCATTCATGTGTGTGCGTATATATATATACACTCAAAATGATCAATACATCCAGATAACAAATAAAATTTTCAATTATTGTATTCAATTGTTTACGCTCTCCCCAAACCTTTTCGATTAGCCACGATCGGTTCGAGGCTAATCTTAAAAGGGTCTTGATCCTGACTATAATATACCATCCATTAGCATGTGCCAGTGATCACTCCACTGAAAGCCCAAAAAAAACTTGTTTTGAAATCAAATAGAAAACAAGCCCAAAAGAAAGTACCATGTACCTGATCACCCTACAAGCATGTTCCAAAAGTAAACAAGCTCTTGAGTAAAACATGCTATCAACTAGCATGCACCAATAATCGCCCCATTGGAAGCCCAAAAGGATATTAAATCTTAAACCACATGTCATAATCAAACTAAAGAGTATACACTATTGCTACACCTCTCCAAGCTAATCAGGTGAGCTATGTTGGAGTGGTTCGAGATCTTGAGGGTCTTCAAGTTATTGGTTGATGACTTTGAGAGTTGTACAACCTTCTCCTTAACTTGCAAAAGAAGCCCTCAACATTGAAGAAATGGATGTGATTTCTCCAACATGAGATCCTCTGATACTTAAGTCAACTTTGAGAGGAAGAATAGTGAGAAAAAAATAGAGAGAGAGTGAGTGTTCAAAAAGTTATCCCTAGGAGATTTCCTTGACTTCCTATTTATAGAAGTAGAGGGCCAAGTTAGTTATACAGTTATAACCATTTGTAAGGTGGTTATACCATTAAGAAAGTTACTGAGTATGTTAGGTTATTAAGAGCTTAGTTTGTAAAGTGGTTGGTTAAGTGATCTATTACACTTCTTGATAACCACTTTACCAATCTTATTGTAACAGTTGTAGTAATTTTAAGATGTGCCACAAGTTAAATGAGGTTGTAGAGCTCTGTACTTGGCATAGATAATGTTGGATCTCATGTGGTGCTTCCAAGGCTCAGGGGACCAAGAACAAATTAAATGAGGGTGTAGAGCTCTGTACTTGGCATAGATAATGTTGGATCTCATGTGGTGCTTCCAAGGCTCAGGGGACCAAGGCTAAGGCCAAGGTCAATGATCATGATTCTGTCATGGAATTCCTATAACTAGTTTGGGCCCTAGGATGAAAGGCTATTAGCCTTTCAGGTCTTGAGGTTCAGGGGACTTGGTCCTTAAGGGGCCAACTTGTATTGGATTGGTTTTGAGTCCTAGGTATGTGTGATTGGGCTGATTCAATGGTGTACTTGGGCTTGGAAAACTCAATTATGCATTAAGTTGGCCTATGAGAGTTTTAGGATTAGTTCATGGTGACCTGGTATATATACTTTGTATATGGGGCTCATTGGAGCTGTCATAATGAAATAACCTTTTTTCCTTGACATCCATCTTCTTCCTCCCTCTCTTCCTCTCTGGTTTGTCACTCTTTATTAGGGAAATATCAGCATCCAAGCCACCTTACCCTAGGTAGGAGAGAATTCCTTAGCACCTAGGAGGGACTCCTAGTCCAAGTAGGAAACCCAGTGCCTAGCATCTTTGGAGTCATCCCTCTCTATACCCTTTTAGAGTTTGACCAGGATCTTTAGAGGGTTGAATCCTTACTGGTTGGAGGTCCCAAAAGAGGTGGTTTCATGTCCATATAATATCTGGAATGTTCGAGGCACTTTGAATAAGTTAGGAGATTTCTGCACAGAAAGGCTGAATCCCTGCCAAGCAGATTGCTTCAATCCCTTGTTGCTACCGCTTCCAATATAATGTTCTGAGGTTGGTTGCTAGTAGAAGGTTGTCCATGCACCTAGGAATGTCCTCCAACAAGTGGTATCAGAGCCTAAGTTGCATGGAGTTCATGGGAGATGCCAGAAGTTACAGATCTTCAATTGCTAAAATTTTAGCAAGGGCCTATCAAGGTACTTTTCAATCCTATGATGTTTTTTTTTTCATTATTTTATGTTTGGCTAGGATCCAGACATGAGTTCTAGCATGAAGGTAGATTTCAAGATTTTGATGGGAAAGGAAACTTTTCATGTGAAAAATTTGGGTTGAAGATCTCCTTGTCCAGTTGGAACTGGATCAGGCTTTGGAGGAAAAGCCTAACGAGGTGTTAAAGAAGCATTGGATGTCCATGGAAAGGAAGGCCTGTGCGATGATCAGAGGGTGCTTGGCAGATGTGGCTCTCTATTCCATGATAAAGGAGAGAACTCCAAAAGATCTTTGGTCGAAGTTGCATATGCTCTGCAATAAGTTGATGCTAAAGAAGCGACTCTATAGCCTTCGGATGTAGGAAGGCAAAAACATAGTAGATCACATTCAGAAGTTTGACAAGATGTGCAATGAGTTGCTGAATATTGGGATCAAGTTCGAGGAGGAAGACAAGTCCTTGCTATTGCTATGCTTGCTGCCCCCTTTCTTTGATGCTTTGGTTACTATGCTGCAGTACGGCAAAGAGACCTTGGAGTATGAAGACATGGTCTTGGTGCTACATTCCAATGAGCATAAGGAGAAGCTAACCAAAGAAGGAGTTCCCAAGAGGGCTTGGTCATTGGGGAAAGGTCCAGAAGAGGAAAGGGCAGAACGAAGTGCAAGAGTAGGAAAGATGCAAGGTGCTTTAAGTGCAATGAGACTGGGCACTTTCGATGGGATTATCCTCAGTTGAAGAACAAGAAGGGAGACATTGGAGGATCAGATTCGGTGAGTGCCGTGGCTGATAAAGAGGTGGAGGATGACCTCTTGGTGGTATTAGATGATCATAGTTGTACATAGATATATGGACCCTGGATTCAGCCTGTTCTCATCATTATATTCTGAACTGATCTTGATTTCTAACTTATACCAAGACTAATGAGGGATGTGTGACACTTGGAGATGATCACTTATGCAAGGTCACTGGTATTAGGGGTGTAAAAGTGAGGATGTTCGATGGGATCATGAGGATATTGACCAATGTCAAGCATGTTCCCAAGCTGAAGAAAAATCTGCTATCACTAGGCTATTTAGAGCGATGCGGTTACAACTTCAGTAGTTGAGCCAGGAGTGGAGTACTTAATATCTCTAATGGAGCCATGTTTGTGATGAGAGGTAGGAGGATGGACAATAATCTCTACAGGATGGAGGGGTCAGTTGTGATGGGGCAATTTGATATAACAACGGCAGCACAAGACCCACAGGGAGACTACAGATTGTGGCACTACCACCTGTGCCACATAGGAGATCATGGGATGAAGGAACTAAGCAAGCATGGATCAATTCTAGAACTGGGTGGTGACATTTCAAATGTCTGTGAGCCATGCCATATGGGAAAGTAGAGGAGGATCCACTTCAGCAGCAGTTCAGCCCATTGTGTAGCTCCACTAGAGCTAGTTCATACTAATGTGTGGGGACCATCTCCAATTTTAGCCAGAAATGGAGCGAGGTACTTCTTAACCTTGATAGATGATTTTTCATGAAAAGTGTGGGTCTAATTCGTGAGAGAAAAATTAGAGATCTTCTCAAAGTTCAAGGTATGGAAAGCAAAAGTTGAGAAGGAACAAGGTCTCAATGTAAAGTGCTTGAGGTCCGATAAAGATGGTGAGCTCACCAGTAGGGAGTTCCAGTACTTTTGTGAGGAGTGTGGCATCAAAAGGCACTTTTTGATCAGAGGGACTCCTCAGTAAAATAGCGTGGCCAAGAGAATCAATCGAACCCTTATAGAGAAGGTAAGATGCATGAGGCTGCATGCAGGGCTTCCTAAGACATTCTGGGTTGATACAGTTGACACATCCTGTTATTTGGTCAATCAATCATCGCGTACAAAGTTATATGATGATATTCCGAAGAAGAGATGGTCTAAAAGGAGGATTGGGCTTTGCTATCTATGATTTTTTGGGTGCACGGTGTATGTGCACATCAGTGCGGTGAGCATAGTAAGTTCGATGCCAAGTCAAAGAAGATGATGTTCTTGGGGTATCGACGAGGAGTCAAGGGGTATAGGATATGGGATCTCTTGGAGAAGAAGGTCGTCATCCGTAGGGATGTGACCTTTGATGAGAGGTCATTTCTCCAGAGGTCAGGTGGCATGGAGGAGCAGCAGGAGTTCCAGCAGGGCAGCACTGGATAGCTTACCTCATTTTCTATTTTGTCACTTGCAAGTGCATCTGGAGAATTGAACATTCGGGTTCTGGTCAAACCAGGGTTTCCTGAACCGGTTTTTTAACTTGGCTGGTTCTCTCAGTGGTTTTTCTCCTAGTTTTTGAATCATCGGCTTGATGTCTTGCTCTCGGTTTTGCCCTGCTTCATCGATTGATTGGGATAAGGACTTTTTACACTGACTTGTTTACTTCCCCTGCTCACTGGTTTTACCGTTTAAATGGGTTTTGAAATGCATGTTGATCGGATGAGCTTGGGTTATCTGATTATGATCCTTAGCACCATGATCTGGATTGGTTCTCTCAGTGTCTCTCCTGTATTTCTTTCTTTTCTCTCGGTCGCTGGTTTAGAGGCCCATGTTGTTCTCTTCCTGCTTCGGTTCCTAGTGTTTAAACTGATCTAAAGCAAATTCAAAAGAGTTTGGATTTTATCTATGGTATTCTTATGGTGATTTCTCTTGTTTTCTCTCACGATGTCCTTCCCTGCCTTCACCGTTTTTTATAGCCTCTGGTATTTTCTTGGTTGCTGGCCTTGAGATGAGAGGAGAAGAAAGAGGGGAAGAAACAGGGGATGAGTGATAGAGAGGAGCAGAGAGTGTATATTAGCGATCTGAGAGAGAGCCTTTTTGGGATGAATTTCTGGGTGTAGAAATTCATGGAGATCCCATGAAACCCTTCCATGTTATTTTAGTTTCCTAGGTGTGCTCTTGGTGGTGTTTTGGCGATCTTGGAGAAGACTGTTCGTGAGGATTTTTTGTTTTCCTTGCTCCATACTTCAGTGACCTATTTTTGGATTCCCTGAGGACTAGCATCCATCCGAGAGTTGGATCAGCGAGAGCCCGCATGTGGATACTCTAGAGGGTGGACATTTGTACACCTTGAAAGAAGTCTTGTTGCTACCTTTATTTGTTGTTGAGGGAGTTCAACTAGCTGGTCATTTTTCGTCAGAAGGGAGTTGGCTTCTTCTTGCTTCGATCCAATTTTAGAATGAAAGGAAGCTCTTTAAGGTATGTTATTTACTTTTTGTTATCATGCATGTTTAGATCTAGAAATTATCATATTGTTTATAATTATTGTACTTGCCTTTACATGCCTGTGTATCTGTTATATGCATCATGTTATGTTAGATCATGTGCATGAGTAGGTTTTTTCCATTTGCATGTTAAAAATTTTTTAATTATGCAATACCTACTCCTTAGTGTAGCATGCCTAGGGTAGGCGTCCATGCGCTGGTTTCCTTTCAGTGGTATCAGAGCCATAGGTTCCTGTGTAGTATATCATGATTTCATGTATTTGGATCTGTATCCTGATTAGGGATTACTTTTAGGAACCTAGTTGAGACCTTCACCATGGCTGTGTCCGTAGAAATTAATTAGGATTTGAAACTCTAAGTTTCTATGGTACGAGGCGGTTCATCTATGTTGGCCTTTTCAAAATGATCCTTAAAGGAAACCTACAGTATTAAAAATATTTTAATCCTGATACATGATTATACATTGGCATGTCAAAATTGTTAAGGCTTGCAATATTATAAATTAATATGATAGAACTAGATATGATGCATGAAAGATGCAAAAAGTTTTACATGGATTTAATTAAAAATGTTTTAATTAAAAATTGGTTTATAATCTAACAATTATGAATTGAAAGATTAATTAAATGACAAGCCAGATCAGGATTTATAAAATCTAATGTCATTTGAATAAGCCCATCTGGGTTAATTGGATTAGCTATCTGATTGGGTCCATTTGGTTAGATCTAAGGTTAGTTGAATTGGACTTAAGAGAACTAATCAAATGTTGATTAAGGACCATTTGATTTGTTCTCTTAAGTCAATTCTTCTAAAATGGATCTAATTAGTGGCTCTGTGGTAAGCCCGAGTTCTTAGGCTGGTCTAATCAAGTATGGTAAATCGATTGGTGTTTAGGCAGGTTTGGCATTTTTTAACATGGCTACATGAGGCTACCTCTTTCCTGGCCAATGGTGTCTAGAAAAAATGGTTAATGGCGGATACTCATCCATGATCTCGCCTACCTGGCCAATCCGATCAACCAGAACTGATTATAAGAGCTTATTAATTCAAGTTAATGCATGCCACCCAAGTTGATCAACCTGTCTGATCTTTAGGTGCCCATGGACCAACTTGTTGAATTTAATTCAACCCTCCTGAGAATTGATCTAATCAGTGGAAGGTTGATCCATGTTCTTCTCTCTATTCTTCTGTCATAATTTAATTAAAATCCTCTAAAATTATTAGGTCCTGAAAAAGACTAAGTCAATGAGTTGATGGTGTCTTAGCCTCCCATTAAGTGGGTTAGTAATGCATCCTTCAGCTTGGTATACATCAGCAGTTCCATAGAACGGGTGTCATCCGGTTACTGGGATTACTCTCCCATAGATGATGATTCAGTGTAACCTTCTTAACGGTGATCAAGTGGGCCGGCCAAAGTCGAGCTTAGTCATTCATTTGCTGGAAGCATTGAATTTGTCATATTGATGGTTGGACGTAACCAGAGACCCACAATAGGAGGCCCCAAGGCCGATTGGGGGTTCTATGGGGCAAAATTTATTACTGGAAGTTGCTTAGGGAAGCAATTGGTTGAAGAACCTACCTTTAGGCACGTATGGGTGAGCCGACCATAGTCGAGCTCATACATGGTCTACTGGATTTCAGTACCCACTATGAAAGATGATTTCACGGATTGGAGTTAGAGGCTCCAAATCTAAAAAATTAGTGGGAGGGACCTTTAGACTAAAGTCCAAGTCTTTTGGTTTAATTGATTAATTCATATACTTATTTGATCTTAATTTTCCTTTCAGATGTCTTCAAACTTTTCACTCCGGTCACTTCTCGATAAGAAGAAGTTAAAGGGTCCCAATTTTGATAGCTGGTATCAAAAATTGAGGATAGTCCTGGAGCATGAAAGGATCCTTTATGTGATAATGGATCCAACACCTGAAATCCCTTCTACCAATGCTCGGAGTTCAGTCAGAGACACTTATTTGAAGTGAATTTATGATCGAACTATTATCCGATGCATAATGTTGGCGGTGATGAACGACGAGTTCAGTCGCAAATTCGAGGCCCAGCCAGACGAGATCCTTCAAAAGTTGAAGGAATCTTTTGGCATGCTAAACGATGTGGAGAGGTACAAAGTATCTTATGCCATCTACAATGCCGAAATATGGAATGGAACGTCGGTCACTGATCATGTATTATACATGATCGAGATGATCGAATGACTGGGCAAGCTCGGATGTCCCTTGCACGAGCAACTCAGCAAGGATGAGATCCTGAATTTTCTACCCTCCTTCTATCTTGACTTTCTCGATCATTATAGAGTGAATAAGCCTGCAGTCAATTACCATGGTTTGATGGGGTGGCTGCAGACTTACGAGAAGGACCACCAACTGAATAAAGGGCTGGTGAATTTAGTGAGAGATTTTAAAGGTCGTCGTCCCTTTAAAAAGAAGAAGAAGAAAGGGAAGGGAAAGAAGGTGCAGAGTGCTCTTGGTCCAAGTCAGGCCAAGAAAGTGAAAGCTGATCAAGCAGGTGCAGAGTGCTTCTATTATAAGAAGCAGGGACACTAGAAGAGGAACTGTCCTCTTTATCAGGCATCCTTAGACCCTAACAGGCCAAGGAAGGGAAAGCAGCAGGTTGCTGGACAAGGTATTTATATGATAAAACCTTGTAATTTCTCTATTTGTGACATTGCTAACTAGGTATTGGATACTGATAGTCCTATTCATGTTTGCAATTCGTTGCAGGGACTGTAGGTTAGCAAAAGATTCAAGGATGGGGAGCAGTTCCTGAGCATCGAAAATGGAAATCGTGTTCCAGTGCTGGCGATCGGAGTTCTGAGTCTTGTTTTTGAGTCTAGTACTGTTGAATTAGTCGACTATCATTATTGTCCTAGTTTTATTATGAGGATTATCTCCGTAGGCCTATTGGCCAATTGTGGTTATGAACTTTCAATAAAAGGAGATTTTTGCCAAGTTATTGTGAATAACTCTGTGATAATGAAAGCTAAGTTAAATAATGGCATTTATGTTTTGTCACGGCCTATTAATATCATGTGCACGTCTAGCAAACGCCCAAGGATAGAAAATGTCAGTGACTTGTATCTATCGCACTATAGGCTAGGTTATGTTAACCAGAATAGGATAAACAAGTTGTGAGGAGAAGGCCTCCTCGAGGTCAGTGATTCTAACTCACTGCCCACTTGTGAATCCTGTTTGCTTGGTAAAATGACCAAGTCACCTTTTACTGGAAAAGGTGAACGAGCTACAGAACTTCTAAGTCTCATGCATATACAAAACTTCTGAGTCTCATGCATACTGATGTATGTGGACCCATGACAGTTAGTGCCAGAGGTGGATACAGATATTTCATTACATTTACAGACGACCTTTCCAGGTATGGTTATGTCTTTTTTATGAGACATAAATTTGAGTCATTTGAAATGTTCAAATGATATCGTAATGAAGTGGAGAAACAAACTGGAAAGAGTATTAAAATCCTTCGATCTTATCGAGGTGGTGAATACCCATTCGCTGAGTTCATGACATATCTTAAGGAGAATGGGATTCTCTCAGTGGACTCCTCCAGGAACACCCCAGTTGAATGGTGAGTTCCAAAGGAGGAATCGAACCCTGTTGGACATGGTTCGACCATGATGGGCTTTGTAACTCTGCCACTGTCCTTCTAGGGTTATGCACTTTTGAGATAGCTTGTTACTTGCTGAATAATATTCCGAGTAAGTCTGTTGTCTCCACTTCTTATGAGTTATGGACTGGATGTAAGCCCTCAATTTCACATCTTCGGGTCTGGGATTGTCCGGCTTATATAAAGTATTTAGACTCAGATAAACTTAGTCTTAGGTCTGATCGGTGCCTGTTTATTGGGTACCCTAAAGAAATAAAAGGGTATTTCTTCTACTTGGAGGACGAACAGAAAGTGTTCGTTGCTCTTAGGGCTATCTTTTTGGAAAAGAAGTTCCCTGGAGAAGAAACTGTAACCTTTAAGATTGAACTTGATGAAGTTCAACCAGTAGAAGAAGAACCTGCACACTCTAAGGATATTATAGAACCGGCTGTGATTGGATCACACCCGGAACCTATTATTAGGAGATCCGGTAGAGTACTGTATCAGTCAGATAGATAGTACAATTTCTTGGTCCAGGAGGTGATCCCATTGAGCTTGATGAGAACGATGAGGATCCAATCACTTATATGTATGCACTTTAGATATCTAACATTAAGGCGTGGCTTGGAGCCATGCGATCTGAGATGAAGTTCATGGAGATCAACAATGTATGGACATTGGTTGATCCACTTGAAGGGATAAAATCCATCGGGTGCAAGTGGATTTTCAAGAGAAAAAGGGATGCAGATGGGAAGGTGGAGACCTATAAAGCCTGTCTGGTTGCCAAGGGGTATCGTCAATGATATGGTATCGATTATAACGAGACATTCTCTCCAGTGGCAATGCTCAAATCCATTCGGATAATGCTTGCTTTGGCAGCACATTTTGACTATAAGATCTGGCAAATGGATTCTGAGCTGCTTTCTTGAATGGGGAGCTGGATGAGGAGGTGTATATAATACAACCTGAAGGGTTCACATCCACAGACGAGTCAAAAGTGTGCAAATTACAAAGGTCCATTTATGGACTCAAGCAAGTATCTCGAAGTTGGAACATGCGATTTGATAGGTGTATCAAATTATATAGCTTCGTTTGGAACAGAGAGGAACCCTGCATCTATAAGTGGGTTAATGGTTCTGTGATTGTATTCCTGGTACTGTATGTTGATGACATTCTCTTTATCAGGAATGATATTGTAGCATTGCAAGGAATAAAGGTCTAGTTGTCATCTCAGTTCTTCATGAAGGACTTGGGTGAAGCTTCTACATACTGGGTATGAAGATCTATGGAGATAGATCTAAGAGGCTTCTGAGATTGTCCCAGTCTACGTACATTGATACCATGCTAAAATGGTTGGGCATGGAGAATTCTAAGAAAGGCTATCTCCCGATAGGTTCTGGAATTAATCTTTCAAAGAAGGATTGTGCGACAACTCCTGAGAAAAGAGAGCGCATGAGTAGAGTTCCTTATGCTTCTGCAGTGGGCTCTATCATGTATGCTATGACACGTACTAGACCAGACATGGCATACTCACTAAGAGTGGTGAGTAGATACCAGTCTGACGTAGGTGAGGCGCATTGGAAGGTGGTTAAAATTATCCTGAAGTATTTGAGAAATACTAAGGACCAATGGTTGATTTATGTAAAACCTGACTTGAAACTTGTGAGGTATACTGACTCCAGTTTTTTAGTCAGACAGATATGATAGCAAGAATGTGTCAGGATTTGTATTTATCCTGAATGGAGGAGCGATCTACTGGAAGAGTTCCAAGCAGGTAATAGTTGCAGACTCGATATGCGAAGTAGAGTACATTGTAGCATCAGATACAGCAAAGAAAGCCGTGTGGTTGCAGAAGTTCCTTAGAGAGCTAGGGGTGGCACCTTCCCTAGATGGTACTGTTCCAGTGTATTGTGATAGCAGCACAGGAGCCATTGCTCAAGCTAAGGAGCTATTATCTCATCACCGCACTAAGCACATTCTGCAGCGCTATCAAAGATCATTGAACGAGGTGACATCAATCTTGTGAAGATCGATGGAAAGGAGAATCTGGCCAACCCCTTCACTAAAGCCCTCGAAATCAAAGAGTTCGACTATTGTAAATGGAAAATGGGTATTAGATACTGTTCTGATTGGCTTCAGTACAAGTAGGAGTTGTTGAGAATTGTGTCTCAAAGCCAATCACCTAGGCTGTAGGTGGTTGTGCTCAGTATTGTAATTTATATATGAATTAATAAAATTTTATTTTGGCAGCTCATCACATTATTTATTTCCTTGTAATGAATTTTATTTATGTGATGAAGTCCTTAGGACTGCACTAACTTCGATATAGAGAGGGTATATCGAGTGGTCCTTTAAAAAGGTTCACAATCAAAGGATACATTGTACAGGATGGCAATGTATCAAGTGTAGGTTATTGTGGTTCGCATCGTTTGGTTATCCTCTTGACCAAAGGAGTGTGGTGACGCTGATATGATCTGCAAGTGGGATGTTTGACATCTCATTGAACATGACTCCATGGCCTTTCTACCAAAGGATTGCTTGCGATTGGATATGGATATATGTGTCCCTCCGACCAGAGGTCATCATGGTAGCTTGCAAGCAACTCCCTATGCTTTGGTGCCGGACTATCCGGATTTTTAATCTGGTGATAGAAAGTTTCTGGGTATAGACAAGTACTTGTGGAGCAGTGGTGGAACAGGATGGAATTGACCTGTCCAAATTGTTTGGATTGAATGTCTCGCATTGTCTCAATTTAGCAAATCCTCGATCACGGTAGTCCTAGTGAAAAGTCACTGGACTTGCGAGGTTGAGACATGTTGTGGATTGACTCAGTTAGGGTTGGCAGTCTAACCCTAGGTCATCTTGAGCATTGGAGGTCAAAGGGATGAATTATATGGTAACCATATGCCAGAGGTTTGATAGATTACTCTCGTATCATCAGTCTATCCGGACGTCGAGACCCATTGCTAGATGGTATCTTATGCTGGTACTGGAAGTATTCCAGTGCTACCATTTAGGTTTGAATCTATAAGGTCACACGCCATAGAGGATTTCTTCCTGATCCGGGAGTCGATCAATGATTGGGAATCATTTCAGTATTAAGGTCAAACGGACTGATTGAGCACACATTGGATTTTTTTTGATCAACCTGGTCTGATTTGGATCGACCAGGATTGGTTTGGGTCAACCAGGAATTGTTCCTGGAAGACCAGGACTGGACCCAGTTTTCTTATTGATCAGGTTTTGGTCGGACCAGGGTTTCCTGAACCAGTTTTATAACTTGGCTGGTTCTCTCGGTTGTATTTCTCCCAGTTTTTGTATCACCGACTTGATGTCTTGCTCTCGATTTTGCCTTGCTTCATCGATTGATTGGGATAAGGACTTTTTACACCGACTTGTTTACTTCCCTTGCTCACTGGTTTTACCGTTTAAATGGGTTTTGAAATGCATGTTGATCGGATGAGCTTGGGATATCCGATTATGATCCTTAGCACCGTGATCTGGATTGGTTCTCTCAGTGTCTCTCCCGTGTTTCTTTCTTTTCTCTTGGTCTCTGGTTTGGAGGCCCGTGTTGTTCTCTTCCTGCATCGGTTCCTAGTGTTTAAACCGATCTAAAGCAAATTCAAAAGAGTTTGGATTTTTTCTATATACCTCTCACGGTGATTTCTCTTGTTTTCTCTCACGATGTCCTTCCCTGCTTTCACCATTTTTCATAGCCTCTGGTATTTTCTTGGTTGCTGGCCTTGAGATGAGAGGAGAAGAAAGAGGGGAAGAAACAGGGGATGAGTGATAGAGAGGAGCAGAGAGTGTATATTAGCGATCTGAGAGAGAGCCTTTTGGGACAAGTTTTTGGGTGTAGAAATTCGTGGAGATCCCATGAAACCCTTCCCTATTATTTTAGTTTCCTAGGTGTGCTCTTGGTGGAGTTTGGGCGGTCTTGGAGAAGACTGTTCGTGAGGATTTTTTGTTTTTCCTGCTCAATACTTCGATGACCTATTTTTGGATTTCCGGAGGATTAGCATCCATCCGGGAGTTGGATCAGCGAGAGCCTACATGTGGGATTTGGACACCTTGAGAGGAGTCTTGTTGCTGCCTTGATTTGCTATTGAGAGAGTTGAACCAGCTGGTCATTTTTCATCAGAAGGGAACTGGCTTCTTCCTGCTTCGATCCAATTTCAAAATGAAAGGAAGTTCTTTAAGGTATGTTATTTACTTTTTGTTATCATACATGTTTAGATCTAGAAACTATCATATTGTTTATAATTATTGCACTTGCCTTTACATGCCTGTGTATCTGTTATATGCATCATGTTATGTTAGATCCTGTGCATGAGTAGGTTTTTTCTGTTTGCATGTTAAACATTTTTTAATTATAAAATACCTACTCCCTAGTATAGCATGCCTAGGGTAGGTATCCATGCACTGGTTTCCTTTCAATCTTGATTCTTGTAAATATGTGAGGACTCTTGATGATGGTTATAGGATCTACTTACTCTTGTATATGGATGACATGCTAATAGCATGCAAGAGTAAGCAGACAGTGCAGGAACTGATGGCTGCTTTGTGTTAGGAGTTTGAGATGAAGGATTTGGAACTTGCGAGGAAGATCCTAGGCTTGGAAATCTTCAAAGATTGGAACAAAAGGGTGCTGCTGCATTTATCTCAAGGTGTCTACATAAAGAAGGTTTTGGAGAGGTTTGGGATGAAGGAAGCAAAACCGATAGAGCTGCCTATAGCTGGACACTTCAGATTCTTGAAGATGATGGCATCACAGACCGAGGTGGAGGTTCAATAGATAGAGAGGGTACCATATGCCTCTGGTGTAGGTAGTCTCATGTACACCATGGTGTGTTGTATGCCAGATATCGTCCATGCAGTGAGTCAGGTGAGCAGGTTCATGGCACAACTTGGCAGGGAGCACTGGCGAGCACTGAAGGGAGTCTTTAGGTACTTGGTGGGTATGGCTGGAGTTGGCATCTACTACAGATAGCGAGGAGGTGTTGAGGAACACTCCAACATGTCCAAGGAGGCTCGAGGGCTGATAGGAGGGTTCGTGGATGCAGGTTTTGGTGAAGATGTGGATACCCATCATTCGATGATAGGTTTCATATTCAGCATAATGGAGGTCCTGTATCATGTAGATCTTGCTTGCAACCTATTATGTCATTATCAACCACCAACATGGAGTACATCGGAGTTGTAGAGGCAGCAAAGGAGGCCCTATGGCTGAAGGGTCTAGTATTGGAGATGGGCCTTAAACAGGAGGCTGTTATAGTGCACTAATATAGCCAAAGTGCACTTCTACTTGCATAGAACTCTATCTATCATGCTCGGATGATGCACATCAACATCAGATACCATCGAATCAGAAAGCTCATGGAGGATGGCGAGGTGGAGTTGGTGAAGGTACACATCAAGGAGAATCCAGTAGATGCACTGATGAAGGTTCTACTGCGAGATAGCTTTTGCAAGTGTGTGGCATTGATGCAGCTTGTGGACAAGATGGAGTTGGTTGAAACCTTGAAGCACCAAGGTAGAGATTGTTGGGTCTCATGTGGTGCTTCCAAGGCTCAAGGGACCAAGGCTAAGGCCAAGGTCCAATGATCATGATGCCATCATGAAATTTCTAGGGCTAGTTTGGGCATTAGGATGAAAGGTTATTAGCCTTCGGGTGTCTTGAGGTTCACGGGACTTGGGCCTTAAGGGCCAACTTGTATTGGGCTGGTTTTGAGTTCTAGGTATGTGTGATTGGGCTAAGTCAAGGGTGTATTTGGGCTTGGAAAACTCAATTATACATTAAGTTGGCCTATGGGAGTTTTAGGTTTAGGTCATGGTGACCTAGTATATATATATACTTTATATATGGGGCTGATTGGAGCTGTCATAGTGAAATAACCTTTTCTCCCTAATATGTATCTTCTTCCTCCCTCTCTTCATCTCTGGTTTGTCACTCTTTATCAGGGAAATATCAGCATCCAAGCCTCCATACCCTAGGAAGGAGAGAATTTCTTAGCACCTAGGGACTCCTAGTCCAAGTAGGAAACCCAGCAACTAGCATCTTTGGAGTCATCCCTCTCTCTACCCTTTTGGAGTTCGACTAGAAGCTTCAGAGGGTTGAATCCCTACTAGTTAAGGTCCCAAGAGAGGTGGTTTCAGGTCCATATAATATTTGGAATGTTCGGGGCACTCTGAACAAGTTAGGATATTTTTGCATAGGAAGGCTGAATCCCTGCCAGGTTGATTGCTTCAATCCATTGTTGCTGCCACTTCCAGTATAATGTTCCGAGGTTGGTTGCTGGTAGAAGGTTGTCCACACACCTTGGAACATCCTCTAATAGATAAGTGGTCAGATCCTATCCAATGAGCTAATTTGTTAGTTCGTACTTATCTGATAAGTAGTCAAGCACCCTGTGCCTTAGAGAAAGTGTTCAACTCTTTTTAATGAGTAGCTGGGCACCCTGTATCTTAGAGAAAGTGTTTAGCTCTTGGTCGATGAGTAGTCAGGACTCCTTGCTAAGCACTTATCTACATATTGGTAGATGCTTTATAGGTCATCCATCCTGTAATAATTGCCCCCACTTCCAAGTTCAAAGTTGAATTACTTGACTCAACTTAGAAGTACACTGAAAAGACTCTTTGGACATTTTACAAGGAAAAAGATAAATAATATCTTTCTGAATTGTCACCTTGCTATATGGCATTTAATGTGGCATGAACTTTTCATGAAAGCCATCATTAGGTGATGTGATGGGTGCTTTTCGAAGTGGTAGTGATCATTTTATCCATGGATCCTACCCCCCAACCAATAAAGGAGATCCATAGGCATTAAGAGGAGACTGACCCACAACTTGAGCTTGGGATTAGGTGATGTGGATATCATTTATAGGTGAGATCAATTTCATCTAAACTATTGAAGCTATTATAAATAGTGATCCCGCTTTTCAGTATTGATCTTTTGGCTTTCTGTTCCTTCAATTTTGCCTTCCGGAGGACTATCTAGCAAGTCTTCCTCGAGCTCTAGCTTGCTTTCTTTAGAACCAAGGTTGGTTCATTCCTCCCTTGGTTTCCTATTTAGTTTCCATGGCCTCTAGAGAGAAAAAGGCTATTAAGAAGGTGAAGGTTTGGGTAGATCCTATCATGCCCTTGGTGAATCCAGCCTTGATTGAGGAAGGATGCCCTATTCCTTCTGAAGTCCATATTAAACAATAGAGGAGGGCTTCCCTGGGCCCTGAGTTGGAGAGATTTGAGATTCAAAAAGCAGATGTTGAGAGACTTAGGAGTATGTCTGCTGTTCTAGATAACTTTAAGATGTTTGTTCCAAGCCTAGATGATAGAGTAGTGTCTCCTCCATCCAGATGCATTGCCTTTTATAAGGATACATTTGAAGCTAGTGTAAGATTTCCTATCCATCTCTTATCACCAATATTTTAGATTGATGGGGAACACATGGCATGCAATTGATCATCTTAGAGAAGGAAGCAATTTCAGATTAATATGAGTATGATATCAGATTTTATGATGCTTCCATTCTCAAAAACGTGTTAAGGAATATGCAAGTTAACCTATAATGATCAAAGTTACAATTCCCATAAAGTTTAACCCTCAAATAAGATAAAGAAAATAGGATCACTAGGATTAAGAAATCTTAACTAGAACATGCTCGATCTACCCTTCAACAAAACAGATTTAGGGGAAGGGAAGGGTTTGGAATACCTGGCAATGATTATCCTTTTCCTTGAAAGTAGTGGGATCACATAATCTCTTGAAGGATGCGCTTGGATGAAGAGGCTAGGTTTCCCTAAACTCCTGGCTTTAGACTAACGGTTCCGTTGTCAAAGAAGACATGCTCTATAGGGCATAGGACCTGCGGGATCCTGCAACACCAAGGGAAAGTGATCCTTCAATTAGGGAAAGCAAAGATGTATAGCAAAAGACACAAGAAGATGGGAGAGAAGATGGAGAAGGCTTGAAGATGAAGCCATGGTTAGATGGAGATCCTGGGATGCTTGGGGATGCCTGGACTCCTGGATGGAAGGAAGAAGCCTGCATTGCCTTGGATTGGAGGGGGACCTGGCTTCCTAGGGTTTGGTGGAGGGATGGTTGGTGGCCTAGGGTTTGGATGGAAGGAAGAGGGTGGCTAGGATTTGGATGGAAGAAAGGGTGGCCTAGGGTTTGGAAGAAGAAGGGGCGGCCTAGGGTTTGGAAGAAAAAGAGGCGGCCTAATGTTATAAAAGAAGGGGTGGGCAAGTGTTTGGAAGGAGTGGCCAAGTGTTTGGAAGAAGAAGGGGGCGGCTAGGGTTTGAAAAAGAAGATGGTTGGTTGGTTTGGTTGGGTCTCTCACCCTCTCTCTCATGGAGTGTCTATGGTTGGGCCTCTCACCGTCTCCCTCATGGAGTGTCCATGCTCACAAGCATAGAAAATAAAGAAGAAAACTCAAGTTTCTCATTCATTCAATTCATCATTCATCATTAATTCTTTTACAAGAGGGAGAAGGGGTATTTATAGATTGCCTAGTCCTTTCTCGTCAATGTTGGAGTACAAAGTTTGAGTGGGATTAAGAGGCTTGATTCTTTGTTGGACTGGGAGGCTTGACTCTTTGTTGGACTAGGGGGCTTGTGAAGAAAAACCTGGTGCTGCAGAAGCCTACCTTAGGCATGCAACACTAGAGAGCAGGTATAGCATAATTGAAATTTTTAAGCATGCAGCGGAAAGTACCTACTCATGCACAGGATCTAACATATTATGATGCATGTTATACAATATATAGGCATGTATTGGTAAGTGCAACAATTACAAATCATATGATAACAACTAGATCTAGCCATGCATGATAACCAAAATAAAATATACCAGATCGAAGAGGACTTTTTCAGTCTTCAGAATTAATCAGCGATCGGTTGAACTCCTTCAACAGCCAATAAGATCTGCAATGGCAAGAAGAAATCGATCGATCCAAACTCTCAAGGTATCTAAGCATTAACCCTCTAGAGTATCCACGCACAAGGCTCTCGCTGATCTGACTCCCGGATAGATACTAGTCTATCGGAAATAATAAATCGGTCATGGACAGGTGGAGCAGAGAAGACCAAAGAGATCTTCATGAACAGTCTTCTCCAAGATTGCCCAAAATCCATCAAGAGCACACCAAGAAAACAAAAACAGGAGAAGAAAACAAAAGAGCCCAACGAATTTTCTACACCTAGAAAACCATCCCATAAACACTCTCTGCTCCTCTCCACGTGCAAGCCCTGATCTCCGCTCACATCACACGGGAAGCCCCTGTTTCATCTCTCGTTACTTCCCCATACCGTCTCACGGCCTGCTGATCAAAACAAACAAGAAGCAGAGCTATCACGGCCTGAAGTTATCTCTCCCTCACGCCCAGTAGCCTTCAAACCTGCCGCATGCCGTGGCCATTGGTCCTCTCTTACTCCCTCATACAGCCAGCAACAAACATATAAGAGAAGCTGTGAACACCTAGGAAGCTCTAGGAAGAAATCGTGAAAGAAGGCTAACAAAAAAAAAAAACCATTAAGGAAGGAAATCACCGAGAGAAATATCTGATCACGGTGCAAAACAACTCAGCTGCAACCGGTCTCTCTCCCTCTCTAAATCCCTGCTTCAACCTTCTTCTATCTCACGCCCTGTTGCTCCTTTATTGTTTCTTTCTTCCACATCGAGCGTTCAACCATCAGGCTGTATTTATAGGCAGAGAAATCAATCTGTGAAGGCAAGGGAAAATAGTGGAAGAGCAGTCCAGATCAAATACCAGAGAGGAAACCCGAATAAATCCAAACTCCTTTGGATCAATTTGAATCGGTTTAGAATTTCTGGGAACAGGAGTCGCTGCTGGAAGATCACCATGAAGACCGTGTAAACCTGTGACCGTGAGAGAGGAAATCGCGTGCGGGACTTGGACGAACTCTTGCTGTTCTAATCCCATACCAGCGTGAAACAGGAATTGAGTGGGGAAGTGACGTGTGGGAGGAAACTGGACCGAGAGGAGAAAGCCGCGTGCGGGAGAGAAATACGAGAGGTCCAAACACCTTAAACCAAGCTGGTCCAAACACCTTCTAGCAACCGACCATCAAGATGATCTTATCCCAAGCTGGTCCAAACACCTTGTTGATCTTATCACATCCAAGAGGTGAAACAGAGTATTTGCTGGGAGAAGAAACACTGAATAAAATGAGCCATGAACCGGTTAAAAACGGTTCATTGAGACCCAAACCCGATTCACTTAGAAAAACCCCATTCCGACTAAATCCGATCATTAGAAAAATCGTGTTCAGTCATGGTCTTCCAGGAACAATTCCTGGTTGACCCAAATCAATCCTAATCGATCCAAATCAGAGCAAAAAAATCCAAAGTGTGCTCAAGAGACCATTTGACCTTAATACCGAAATGATTCTCAATCATTGATTGGTTCCGGGATCAGAAAGAAATCCTCGATGGCATATGACCTCATAGGCTCGAACCTAAATGGTAGCACTAGAACATTTCCAGTACCAGCACATGATACCACTAGCATGGGTCCCGGCGTCCGGATAGGCTGAAGATGTGAGAGCAATCTATCGAACATCTGGTATATGGTTACCGTATAATTCATCCCTTTGACCTCCAATGCTCAAGATGACCTAGGGTTAGACTGCCAACCCTAACTGAGTCAATCCACAACATGTCTTAACCTCGCAAGTCCACTGACTCTTCACTGGGACTACCTTGGCTAAGGATTTGCTAAATTGAGACACTGCGAGACATTCAATCCAAATAATTTGGACAGATCAATTCCATCTTGGTCCACCACTGCTTCTCAAGTACTTGCCTATACCCAGAAACCTTCTGTCACCGGATTAGAAATCCGGGTAGTCCGGCACCAAAGCACATGGAGTTGCTTGCAAGCTACCATCCTGATCTCAGGTCGGAGGGACATATATACGTATATCCAATCGCGAGCAATCCTTTGGTAGAAAGGAGCTCCACGGAGTCACATTCAATGAAATGTCACCCATCCTATTTGCAGATCACATCAGTGTCACCACACTCCTTTGGTCAAGAGGACAACCAAACAATGTGAACCACAACAACCAACACTTGATATATTACCATCATATACAATGTATCCTTTTGTTGTGAACCTTTTAAAGGACCACTCGATATATCCTCTCTATATCGAAGTCAGTGCAGTCCTAAAGACTTCATCACATAAATAGAGTTCATTACAGGGAATGAATAATGTGATGAGCTGCCAAAATAATATTTTATTAATTCATATACAGATTATAATACTGAACATAATCGCTTACAGCCTAGGCAAACACAATTCCCAACAGCTTGACTCCTTGTTGGACTAGGAGGGTGCTTCTTCCTTGTGGGCCTGGGGGGTTCCAACTGCTTATGGGCTCGGGAGGGGGACGCCAACTGCTGGTGGGCTTGGGAGGAGTGTCAGCTGCTTGTGGGCTTGGGAGGGGCGTCAACTCCTTATGGGCTTGGGAGGGTGCCAACTTCTTGTGGGCTTGGGGGGGTGCCAATTAGCAGTGGGCTTGGGTGGCTTGAATGGGGCCCAAGCACATGAAGTCTTCATTCCCTGCTTCAGTGTGGACTTGGTGACTCTCTTGGTCAGGTGACTCTCCTCTTGGACTTGACTTGAATGAAAGAATTCAAACTTACAGGATTCAAATGAACAAATGTATTCAATGGACTCAATTGACTCACTTTATTGCAGAACTCATTTTTTATTACATGACTCAAGTGACTCTATACTCAACTGAAAAAAAGGTGACAGACTTCCCAACACATTAATCAGAGATCCAAATGGAGTCCTGCAATCTTTGTCTGATCTTGGTGCCCTTACCAATTCTCCCGGGATGGGAAAAATTCAACCCTGTCAAGTAAAGGTCGATCTGGCTCTGGTACTTTTCTAATAGGTCCAGTTCAATGCATGGCAGATCCTCTCAGGTGATCCATGAGTCCTCAAT
Organism: Areca catechu; assembly: GCA_021397845.1. Taxonomy (NCBI): domain Eukaryota; kingdom Viridiplantae; phylum Streptophyta; class Magnoliopsida; order Arecales; family Arecaceae; genus Areca; species Areca catechu. The sequence goes on from CM038041.1 coordinate 54,580,957, forward strand.
TTTGATCGACCTTGCCAATGAACCAGGTACCGCTGGTAACCTATGTTTCGGGTAGTAATAGCCTAGTCATCCAGAATTTGCTCGGTCCTTTCTCCTCTCTCAGGCTAATTTGTTGGTGGATACTTTGGGATGGGCTCACTCTCAAGAATGGGGTCAGGTCTAAATGGCTCACTAGGTATCATTGTTGGCTCCCTGTACTCAACTAGGTCTGAGATGTTGAAGGTTGAGCTAATGCCTAATTCGGGTGGTAACTCGAGCACATAGGCATCGAGTCCAACTTTCTTAATCACCTTAAAGAGTCCAGCTCCATGGCATGTAACTTTTCATGGTCCCTGGGGAAAACTGCTCAGGTTCTAAGCCTAATCATCACAAAATCTACCTCAGCAAATTCTTTAGCTCATTTTCAGGAATTAACCATTTGTTTATAAGTATCATTGCTTAATTTAATCTTATTGGTAATTTCTTTATGCAGAACTGATGCGGGACAACAGGGGCAAGGGAGGATCAAACGATGAGCCTAGAAGTCACCTACATTAGGGTATTCTAATTTTTTTTTTATTTTCTAATTTGATGGCGAAGGAATAATGTGATCAAAGATAGGGATCTATATATCATGGACTTTGGGACTCACCCTAACAAAGAGACCTCTCACCTCTAAGGCATTACACACTCCTCGATACTTGAAGGTGCTAGGATGGATCTCAAAGACCATGAGGGGATAGAGAAGATGGAATGGGAAGGGGGATAACTGGGCATCACAAAAATCTCATTTCTCAATTTTTTTTTTACAAGAAGGATTGGAGCCTATTTTATAGACACCAAGCCATTTTGAAATTCAAATCTCGAAATTCAAAAATAACAAAATAAGGAAAGAAAATTGTGGGTGTTTCCATGAATAATTCGAATTCAAATTCAAATTCAAATTCAAATTCAAATTCAAATTCCACCTATGCTCTGAAATCTGCACAAAAAATTTCTTACTTTGAAGTTTGTGTAGGTTGCTTATGCTCTGAGATCCATGCAGAAGAAAACTCTTCACTATCACCATGGAATAGGGGTGGATGGATGGATAAGAGTGGCTAGGGCAGATCTGGCGTGGAGGGACGGGAGAGTCGTGGTTGCGAGCGCCGGTGGTGGCTGGGCTGGAGGTGGCAGAGGAGATGGCGGCACTGTTGAGGAGATGGTTGTTGGGTGGTACCGTTGAGGCGGATCTGGATGATCTACAGCGACCGAGCAGCATGGTTGGCTCGGCCATGAGTCTTCTGGACGGGGGGGGGGGGGGGGACGATGGGGCAGGGGGCGACAGCGGTGGGGATGACCGGGCGTTGGCAGGCTGCATAGTGGTGGTCGCGGGAGAGAGGGGCACGACATGGAGGTGTGGAGACGGCTTCATAGGTGGAGGTCCAGTGAGGACGGCTTGGGCAGCTACGGACGATGGCTTGGGCAGCGACAGACGGTGGCTCGGGCAGCGACGAACGATGGCTCAAGTAGCAGCGGACGTCGATGCTTGGGAGAGGGGTGCATGGCCAGAGCCGCAGGGGTGGATGGTCATGGGAGGAGTCGCATGGGGGGAAACGACCATGGGCTGTTCGTGGGATTTGCTAGCATTCCCATGAGAAGATCGACACCGGGAGAAGGTGGATGGCCGTCAGGGATGGCATCGGAGGTCTTGCATGGTGGATCCTGGACAAACAGGAAGAAAAAAGATGAAAAAATAGAGGTTCTGTGAGTTTCTAGGATGTTGAAGATGATTGGAATAACAGAGGGATAAAATGGGGATAAGTCTGGAATAAAGCTAGAATAACAGGAATAGGTGGAATAGCTAGAATAAGAAAATATGAAATAAAAATATAAAAATCTAGAAAAGAAAAAGAAAATATGGATGGATTTTGATGTCCCCATCAAGATCTCTAACATGCTAGGCAAATGACTCATACCAACACCTAAGGGTCGACTATGCATTCCTATCAAAAGAAATTTATTAAGTCTTCAACTACAACTTTGTACTTGACCCTTGGTTGGTGGATGACATGTAGATGAGAATTTTACATGGACTCCTAATATATGCCACAAGGTCTTCCAGAAATAGGTAACAAACCTAACATGCTCAAAGGATTGATGCAACCTATTAAACTCAATAAAGTGTAATCGAGTGGTCTTAAAAGCATTGGAAGCCTTAAGATAGGGTAGAAAATAAGAAGAGGATTCATCAAATGGTCCTTGATTAATGGGGATGACCTTAAGGTTTGGACATGGATTTATATCTATAGGCAACAGAAGGTCCACCTTATGAAAGAATGAGTCAGCAATTTTAGGAAAGAGTCTGTAATTGGGATTAAAGGAGTGAATTCCTTCTGAGGGTACTGAATTGAAGAAACCATGTCATCACTAATTTCCTCTAATTCTTGAATTTTAGGACTAGGCTCTATAATCTGATTCTCCCCTAGTATTTTCTCAAGTAAAGACCTCATAGTGTTATACTCCTTATAGTTATCCTTTTCTAATTGTCCTTCCAATACAGTTTCAGCCTGAGTACTTTCCTAATCAACTAATTCTGGGTCTGCCCTACATATTTTCTCTTCAATATCATCTTTGTGGATAAATGGAGTAGTAGGGATGGGTCGGCTAAGGAAAACTTGACTAGTAATTGGGTTATATCCAAGGATATTAATCCTATTGGATTCGGGTCAATGGGTTATGGGTCCCCTCTACTCATAGGACATGGTAGGTACTTCTCCCTAAGCTTAAGTTTTATGGCTCTCCAGGTAGCTATGGGTATGTCTCCTCTTTGTCTACTTGTGCGTTCAACATTTTTCCAGTATAGTCTAGCCCGACGAACCAACCTTAGCCGAGCAAACTTAAACTTCCTCTTCTATCATCTCATCCCATTCAAAGTATTGGTCCATATCTCCTTCCCAATCAGTGTAAATCTTAGGATCAAGACTACCACCAAATGTAGGTGCTTCTAACCTGATGTTCCTAATGGCATCTCATCTTGGTCAATGAAATTATGATTGGGTCTCCTCTGATTATAATCTAAGTTGGGTCATGGCGTGGGACTCTCCTCGGGCTGGGAGGTGTGGGAAGAGGTGTCTCAATTTCAGGTTTAGTATGGGTCTGTCTCATGGGTTCTCGCTAGGTTTCTAACATGCTCCTCCATCTGATAAAACCTATTGTTCATTTGGGCGTTCAATTGGGCAAACTGTTCAGTCATGGACCTCAGTAAGGATTCAAAATTAGGTTCCATGGTCAGACTTGGTTGGTTTAAGGCTGGTGGTATTAGGCACCTGATCTAGTGGTCATGCAACAAGCACACAAATGTTCTAGGGTTGTGCTAGACCTAGCAGCTCAAGTAGATGAGTCAGCTCAACTTATAACCAATTCAACAATTACCCTTTCCACTGGTCAGGTAAGAGGTGGGGTTGTGGGAGGCTCTCCCTACTCTCGCAGGGTCCTAATTAAAAACCACAAGTTTACTTTGGATGTTTGCCTTTGGACCCCTTTCCTAGACACCAGTTTCAAGAAATAAATGAAGGATTGAGTGCACTAGCTTTCTCACAATACCACGAACTGGACATGCTGGTGTCCCTAGTTCAATTAGGTTGCTACTCAATTTTAATTAGGCTTGGGTCCAATGCAATGTTGTTTTGGGCCAAGGAAAGGTGATGAAATCCTTCCCTTATCTGACAGAGTGAAATTGCCCTTAAGTGGATTAAATGATGCATGCATACACATGAGGGATGCAACATGAAACTAAAATCAAAAAATATGGAAAAAATAAAAAAAAAATCTTTTATTTTTTTATGCAATTGGCAGATTGAACAAGGACTAATAATAGTTAATTAATGCAAAGAAAAACTAAGTTTTGAATGTTTCACTGCAGACAAAATTTAGCCCTAACCTAGTTATGTAGAAATTTTAGCAATGTAGACTTTAGGGTTCATGCAGATTTTTTTTGTATTTCAGATCTGAAATTAAAGAAAAAATTGCATAATTAAAGAAGACTACTTGGATGAATAATGGATGCAAAGAGAAGTGATAAACAAAAAGGTTTTGTTGAGAAACAAGCCCTGGGTTTAGACTACTAAGCAGAATTTCAGCATGTAGAAATTTTCTAACTATTATGCGTGAACATGTCCTAACTAAGCTTTGATACCAAAACTAATGGGGAACACAGGGCATGCAATTGATCATCATAAAGAAGGAAGCAATTTCAGATTAATATGAGTATGATATCAGATTTTATGATGCTTCCATTCCTGAAAACGAGTTAAGGAACATGCAAGTTAACCTATATGATCAAAGTTACAATTCCCACAAAGTTTAAACCTCAAAGAAGATAAAGAAAACAGGATCACTAGGATTAAGAAACCCTAACTAGAACATGCTCAATCTACCCTTCAACAAAATATATCTAGGGGAAGGAAAGGACTTGGAATACCTGGCAACGATTATACTTTTCCTTGAAAGCAACAGGATAACATAATCTCTCGAAGGATGCGCCTGGATGAAGAGGCTAGGTTTTTCTGAACTCCTAGCTCCAGACTGGTGGTTCCGTTGTCAAAGAAGACCTCTTCTGTAGGGCGTAGTACCTGAGGGATCCTGCAACACCAAGGAAAAGTGATCCTTCAATTAGGGAAAGAAAAGATGTGTAGCAAAAGACACGAGAAGATGAAAGAGAAGATGGAGAAGGCTTGAAGATGAAGCCATGGCAAGATGGAGATCCTGGGGTGCTTAAAGATGCCTAGACTCCTGGATGGATGGATGAAGCTTGCATTGCCTTGGACTGGAGTAGAACCTGGTGGCCTAGGGTTTGGTGGAGGGATGGTTGGCAGCCTAGGGTTTGGATGGAAGGAAGAGGGTGGCTAGGATTTGGTTGGAAGAAGGGGTGGCCTAGGTTTTGGAAGAAGAAGGAGTGGCCTAGGGTTTGGAAGAAGAAAGGGTGGCCAAGTGTTTGGAAGAAGAAGGGGGCAGCTAGGGTTTGAAGATAGAAGATGGTTGGTTGGTTTGGTTGGGTCTTTCACCCTCTCCTTGACGGAGTGTCAATGGTTGGGCCTCTCACCCTCTCCCTCACGGAGTGTCAATGCTCACAAGCATGAAAAATAAAGAAGAAAACTCACGTTTCTCATTCATTCAATTCATCATTCATCATTAATTCTTTTACGAGAGGGAGGAGGGGTATTTATAGATCACCGAGTCCTTTCCCTATCAAAGTTGGAGTACAAAGTTTGAGTGGGATTAGGAGGCTTGATTCCTTGTTGTACTGGGAGGCTTGACTCCTTGTTAGATTGGGAGGCTTGACTCCTTGTTGGACTGGGAGGGTGCCTCTTCTTTGTGGGCCTGGGGGGTGCCAACTGCTTGTGGGCATGGGAGGGGGGCGCCAACAGCTTGTGGGCTTGGGAGGGGGGCGCCAACAACTTGTGGGCTTGGGAGGGGTGTCAACTCCTTGTGGGCTTGGGAGGGTGCCAACTCCTTGAGGGCTTAGGGGGGCGCCAATTTCCTATGGGCTTCGGTGGCTTGAATGGGGTCCAGGCGCATGAAGTCTTCATTCCTTGCTTCAGTGTGGGCTTGGTGACTCTCCTGGTTTGGTGACTCTCCTGGTCTAGTGACTCTCTTCTTGGACTTGACTTGAATGAAAGAATTTAAACTTACGGGACTCAAATGAACAAATGTACTCAGTGGACTCAATTTACTTAATGGACTCAATTAACTCACTTTATTACAGGACTTAATTTTTATTACAAGACTCAAGTGACTCTGGACTCAACTAAGAAAAAGGTGATGACTTGCCAATACATTAATCAAATATCCAAATGGAGCCCTACAATCTTTGTCTGATCCTGGTACCCTCACCATAGATTTTTATATAGTGACCCTAACCTAGCTTTCTCAGAATGACTTTAGGGTCATCGTAAGCTTTATACTTACCTATGATTTGTGTAGGATAAAGCCAAGGCCTTCTATATTTAGAGATATTTTTATGTTGAAATCTCATCCCTATGACAAGGACCGGTACTATTTTGGATATGGGCAGTCCTGCAAACTTGTAAAGGGTATACCTTTTGCTATTCATGGATGGAAGAATAGATATTTTTCTTGTCCTCTAATAAGCAATTACATGTTAGATCCTCCTGGGGCAGTGTTCGACTTGAACCCAATTATAATAAAGTCTCCTTGAAGGAGATTTAGAGCATTTCCATAAATTACTCAATGTCAAGGTTTTAGAGTTCAAGTTTCTCCTATCGATCAAGCCCTGTATGATGTAGGCATTAGCTTAGTAGCCCCCAATAGTGGGTCCGATCACTTTGTGTTCTTCTATTCTTTTCTCCCTTTTTTTTTGGTAAAGTCATTGGACTTTTTTGATCTCTTGACAATGGCTTATATTTTTATGTCTATAGGGATGGAGAAAGACAACTTTGAAAAACTTCAATAGGCTGCAAAGAGAAAGGGGACAGATAATGCCTCGAGAGCAAAGAAAAAAAACCTAGAAGTGCTTCTCAATCGATGTCTTCGAAGAGCATCCCTACCATAGTACCTGCACCTATACCTGCTCCTTCGGTGATCAATCTGATCAGGTCATTGGAAGTAGTTTGACCACAGCCCCTGACAACAAGCCCAAAAGTGTCATCAAAGGCTACTTGAACAACTTTGCCAATCAATCCTTTAATGCCATTAGGGATCATTCGATCACCTCGATGACTCTCAGACATGGACATTACCCTAGGTGATCACTTTGTCCTCTGAAAGGAGCTAAGGGTGGCTAAATTTGCTTTCAAAGATCCAAAGCTCTCCCATGAGCTGTTAAAAATGATCCTACTCCCTATTGATAGATGGGAGCAGGGAATGCATACCCTCTCCCAAGTGGTCAGGGATAGTTTCCTTGGAGCTTACCATATCCTTTTCAATTAGTTTTCTTTCCTTCCACTTCCCCTGCCTCAATTCTACTTTAATCTTTTTATTTCTTCTTGTGTTCTGGCTCCTTTCCAACATCAACCACCTAAAAAATCTCATCATCTCTTATGATAATGTTAAAAAGGATGCAAGTAAGAAGTTATCATAGGCCAAAGAAGCTACAAAGAAGGAAGATGAAGAAGTGGAGGTACCTAATGCTTGAGCGAAGGTTGCAGAAGCTCAGGAAAATATAGCAGAGGTGGTGCGGACACCAGGACCAGAAAAGATCGACAGGTCGAACCCATAATCCTGTGGATCATCTATGAATAAAGCTCTGAAGCCAAACCCCTTTTACCTGCAAGTATTTTATTTTAAATTCTGTTATTTTGGCTTAATTGGGTTTAGCCCTTTTTACCAACTATCATTAGGGTTACAATTGGTTTTTAGTTAGTTAAATGATGTGATTAGTTAGTTAGTTGAGTCCTGTAATATAAGGGGGACCCAAGTCCATACCCATGTGACTCCATGTGCTAACTCAAGACAAGCCATGTGATTCCATGTGCTAGCCCAAGTCACTTGTCATATGCAACCACTTCTTGGCGCCACCTTTTTCAAGAATTTGGACAACATCACATGCTATGTTTGGACATCACTTGACACTTTATCGGGACAACACCACTTGGCACTTCATTGGGACAATTCCACACTTGCCATGTCACCCTTTTGTCGGCCAAATGAAATCAAGTTTAGCGCCCCTTCTTTTTAAGATAAGTAAATGAGGAGTCTTCAAGTTGGTGCCATCTCCCTCAAATAAATTCACACCAAAATCAAGGAGTCAGCCAGGCTATTCCAACCTCTTTTTGATGCCAACTTTCAAGGAAGTTCAAGTTCATTTGACCGCCCAAAGTGCTAGAGGTTCAATGGTTTTCTACCAAAAGTGTTTTGATCAAACAGGTTACAAGTTGCTCCAGATTAGAGAACTCAAGAATCCTATAAGAACTCTTGAGTTTTCTTCTATCCAAATTGGAGAGTCCACTATCCTGCAAGAGCCCACATCATCCAAACTCCAGAGTCCAGCAATCAGGGCCAATCCATGATGCAATCTTGCCCCTTCATCATGACACCTCACCAATCCCCATCTTGGCACCCAAATTAGATGGAGATTCTTTGATGTCGCCCACCTTGGAGAGAGCCCTAGTTCATCCCAAGAGTAGGAGTCCAAGACACCCAGAGCAAGGTTTCCAGGAGTTGTTACCTCAGAGAAACAAACACCAATCTTTGTAACCCATACACCTTTGGTTGTCGGTCTATAAATACTCCATCGACCCCCTGTATAATTAATGAATTATTGATGAGATAAAGTGACATTCTGTCCAATTCTTTTCCTTTGCTATGTGCATCGTAGGGTGTGAGGCCCTTTCTTTTATTCTTTGGAGCATCGCGGGGTGTGAGGCCCTACATATCCAGACATCGAGAAACCCTAGCCGCCCACTTCTATCTTTTCCTTTCATTTTTCCATCCTCTTTCTTTCTTTATTGCTTTCTAACTGAGAGATCTTCCTTTGTTGTGCGATTGTAGGTGATCAGGAACTAAAGTCGAGGTATTCTTGCCTTAGAACTAGAATCACGGAAGATCTGAGCTCGAAGATCGAGATCTTGAAGCCCTGCCATGAGAATCTTGAGAGTCCAGTTCGATCTACTTCAGAGAAAAACATCTTTGTTTATAAAAAATTCAAAAACCCTTCGCTACTCTTTAGTTTCTGAGCTTTGATAAGTAGACCCTAGTTTACGATGGTTTCTTAGCCACCAAATCATGTTTCCTAGTTTACTTTGTTAGATCTACTTGTGCGGGCATAAACTAGTTGACTAGTTTACCTTAATTGCTTACTTTGAGTTTTTAAAACTGAAAATCATAAAAAAAATTAATCTCTATTTTTCTCTGTTAATTAGGTTAATAATCGGTAGATTAAGTTTTCATAATTGTCCCGCATCATTTTTGATATCAGAGCGAAGGTTAAACTAGGATTTAACTACTAGTTCTGAAATTTCTGCATACCTAGAACCAGGCTGAAATTAAAACTACATAAAATCTATCTAAAAAAATTCAAAAAAATTAGGAATAATTTTTTTGTTAATCGTATGTTAATCCTTTATTAATCTCAGAAAAATTAGATAAAAAAAATTATTTTCTATTTTCTGGTGGAAGGAAATCACGCCTCCTGAGCAGGTATACGCAAGTATACCATCACGACCCATTGGAGTAATGAGCTACGGCCGGACGTGATATCCCGAGATCGAAAATATGAAATTAATCAAATCTAAAACTAATTTTACAGATAATTAAAAAACTTAATTAATTTTTTTATTTTTAATTATTTTAATTTCAGTGCATCTAGGGTTTCATATTTGTGTGTTTGTATCATCCAGTAACCTAATCTTATCTTGAGCATCTAAGATCAGGGCAAGATCTCATCACCTGTCCTGGGCCAACAACAACCTTCTTTTGCATCTGAGCCTAGCCTAATTAAAATTAATTAGACTTAATTTGCTCTAGTGAGCTAGGGACACCAACAGGTCGGGTTCCAAGTATTGTGTGAAAGCTAGTGGACCCAATCCTTTGATTATCACTTGAATCTGCCCTAAGTGATTTTGTGATTTTTAATTAGGACCCTACGAGAGCAGGGGGAGCCTCCCACGACCCCACCTCTTACCTGGCCAGTGGATTGGATAATTACTAAATTGGTTGTAATTTGAGTTGACCCATTTTACTTGAGCTCTAGGTCTAGGAAATCTTCTTAGCTTGAGTTTTGTGTGATTGCATTGCATGGCTACTAGATTTGGAACTCCATACTAGTAGTCTCATCCAAACCCAACTTAGCTTGACCATGGAGTCTAACCTTGAGACCTTCTTTAGGATTATGATTGAATAGTTAGGATAACTTAACACTAGGTTTAACCGACTGGATGAACGATTCGAAAACCTAGAGAGAACCCCTGTGACGCGTACTAAGCCTAAACTTGAGACCCCAAACCCTGACCCATTCATAGAACCCAACCCTAGGATAGCCCCTCACCAGGACCAAATCTGGGAGACTAGCCATAGGAGACCCAACTATGATTTTATAGACCAGGAAGAGAGAGCCACAAGGAATTTTAGGGTAGAAGCACCTAAATTTGGTGGTGATTTTGATCTTGAGAATTATATTGATTGGAAAGAAGGTATGGATCTATATCTTAAGAGGGAACTAGTATCTGATGAAAGAAAGTTTAAGATTGCTAAATCCAAGTTAGTACACCGGGCTAGAATTTACTGCGATGATGTTGAAAGAATGATTAGACGAAGAAGAGACATACCCATAACTACCTGGGATGACATGAAACTTAAACTTAGGAAAAAGTACCTACTCAGATCATTTGAACCTAGTTCCTATACATCTAGATCCTTTGAACCCAGCTCCTACAACCCCAGATCCATGACCTATAGATCTGATCCCATATCCTATGAGTCCAAGGAACCCAAAACCCCTAGGTATCAACCTAATGCTAGTCAGGTTTTCCTTAGTTGGCCAAAACCTATTAGGATTAGTGCCCTTTATCAAAAATTAAGATTTAGTCTAGTCCACCCGAGTCAACCCATTCCTCGGCAGAGTCGACCCAATTCTTACCCAAGCTAACTCAACCCTAATCCGAGCCAACCCACCCCTGCTAGCCCAGATCCTAGTCAATTTTTTCTTAGTCGACCCACATCTACTACCCTATTGGTTCACCAAGATGCTAATGAAGAAGAAGTTTGTGAAGCTGATGTAAGCTTAATAGATGAGTATGTAGATGAGGAGATACAAGAGGTAGACCTAGAGTTAGATAATCCTGACCATTTTGAAAGAAAAGCCAACTCAGAGTTAGTTGACCCTGACCCTATCCTGACTGAAGTTGTGCTGGTAGGACCCTTAGAAAAAGAGATCCAAGAGGAACCTAACCCTACTGCTGAGACTTTACTTGAGAAAACACTAGAAGAAACTCAAGTCATAGAGCCCAGTCTTAAAATTCAGGAACCAGAGGAGCTTATTGAGGACATGATTTCTTTAGTCTAGTACCCTCAAGCTGAAGTCACCCCTTTGACTCCAATTGAAGATCTCTTCCCTGAAATTACTAACCCATTCTTCCATCAAGTGGACCTTTTAGTGCCTGTAGATGTAATTTAGTGTCTAAACTTTAAGGTCAACCCTATTAGTCTAGGACTATTCCCTGAAACCCCTTCTTATTTCCAGTCTAACCCCAGATCCACTTCTTACTTCCTACCTTTTTCCGAAGCTTTCCATGTTTCTAGATCCATTAGATTATATTTTGTTGAGGTTAGCATGTTTCATGAATCTTTTAGCCTTGTTAGATTTGCCACCTATTTTTAGAGAACCTTATGGCATCTACTAGGAGTGCATGTCAAATTTTCATTCGCATGTCACCCACCGATCAAGGGTCAAGCACATAATTGAAATTAAGGACTTAAAAGACCAAAAAAAATAATATAATAAATAAATAAATTTTCTTCTTCACTAGTAATACATAGTGAGTCTATTAGACATTTGCAGAGTTATATGTTGAGCATATTAAAGAATTACATAAAAATCAATAAACATATGGCTAATTCAAGAAAGAGACTCAAAGAATTCAATGAAGGAGACTTTGTCTTGGTTAGACTATGACCTGAATGGTTCCCACCTGGAACCATGAAAAAGTTACATGCCCATAGTAGTAGACCATACAAAGTAATTAGGGAAATGGGACCTAATGCCTACATGCTTGAATTGCCACCTGAACTAGGTATTAGTCCTACTTTCAACATTTTAGACCTTATTGAGTATAGGGAGCCAACGTTGATTCCTAGTGAGCCTTTTGGGCCTAATCTAGTCCTTGAGAGTGAGACAAACCAAGTATGTCCACCTACCATACCACTAGCCTGAAAGACAAGACCGAGCGGATCTTGGATGACAATATAATCGCTACTCGGAGCAAAAAGCTATCAGCGATATCTGGTTCGTTGGCAAGGATGATCCGAGACTGATGATTCTTGGATCACCAGAGAGGACTTACAAAGAGTTGACCCAGACTTACTAGAGTGCTACTATAGTGAAGTTGATCCATACTCGATAGGATCAAGTTTCTCCCATCCAGGGAGAATTGGTACGAACACCAGGGCCAAAAAAGATTACAGGTCGAACCCACATCCCTGTGGATCACCTGTGAATAAATCCCTAAACCTAAACACCTTTTACCTGTAAATATTTTATTTTAAATTTTGTTATTTTGGCTTAGTTGGGTTTAGCCATTTTTACCAACTATCATTAGGGTTTTTATTTTTTTTAGCCTTTTGAGCCAAACCCCTTTTACCAAGTTGAACCACTTATTTACATGTCTATGCCTTTTGATCAATTTGATCAAGTTGGGCTTAGAGTTGGTTTTTAGTTGGTTAAATCATATGATTAGTTAGTTAGTTGAGTCTTGTAATACAAGGGGGACCCAAGTCCAGACCCATGTGACTCCATGTGCTATTTCAAGACAAGCCATTTGATTCCATGTGCTAGCCCAAGTCACTTGTCATATGCAACCACTTCTTGGCACCACCTTTTTCAAGAATTTGGACAACATCACATGCTATGTTTGGACATCACTTGACACTTTATGGGACAACACCACTTGGCACTTCATTGGGACAATGCCACACTTGCCATGTCACCCTTTTGGTCAGCCAAATGAAATCAAGTTTAGCACCCCTTCTTTTTAAGATAAGTAAATGAGAAGGAGTCTTCAAGTTGGTGCCATCTCCCTCAAATAAATTCACACCAAAATCAAGGAGTCAGCCAGGCTATTCCAACCTCTTTTTAATGCCAACTTTCAAGGAAGTTCAAGTTCATTTGATCGCCCAAAGTGCTAGAGGTTCAATGGTTTTCTACCAAAAGTGTTTTGATCAAACAGGTTCCAAGTTGCTCCAGATTAGAGAACTCAAGAATCCCCTATAAGAACTCTTGAATTTTTTTCTATCCAGATTGGAGAGTCCACTATCCTACAGGAGCCCACATCATCCAAACTCCAGAGTCCAGCAATCAGGGCCAATCCATGAAGCAATCTTGCCCCTTCATGATGACACCTCACCAATCCCCATCTTGGCACCCAAATTAGATGGAGATTCTTTGATGTCGCCCACCTTGGAGAGAGCCCAGTTCAGCCCAAGAGCAAGAGTCCAAGACACCTAGGGTAAGGTTTCCAGGAGTTGTTGCCTAAGGAAAACAAACACTAATCTTTGTAACCCATACACCTCTGGTTGTTGATCTATAAATAATCCATCAACCCCCCTGTATAATTAATGAATTATTGATGAAATAAAGTGACATTCTATCCAATTCTTTTCCTTTGCTATGTGCATCATGGGGTGTGAGGCCCTACATATCCAGACATCGAGAAACCCTAGCTGCCTACTTCCATCTTTTCCTTTCATTTTTCCATCCTCCTTCTTCTTATATTGCTTTAAAACTGAGAGATCTTCCTTTATTATGTGATTGCAGGTGATCAGGAACTAAAGTCGAGGTGTTCTTGCCTTAGAACCATAATTATGAAAGATCGAAGCTCAAAGATCGAGATCTTGAAGCTCGGTTACGAGATTCTTGAGAGTCCAGTTCGATCTACTTCAGAGGGAAACATCTTCGTTGGTAAAATTCAAAAACCCTTCCCTTGTTGAGTCTCAGGTGGTGCATTCATGGCTAGTCAGGTCAATGTACATGTGTTGATCTGGTCTATCATGGTTTTTCATGATGTGTGTATGGCTAAGGTTGAGTCTGGTAGAGTCCTGGGTGTTTAGGCTCAGTTTTGGTCTTTCTGGGTCTCTAAGTCAGCTTTTCTATTGTAAGAGTCAACTCTGTTGGTTGGCACATCTCAGAACAGGTGATTATGGACTGGACGGTCAGCTTGGATGGATTCGGGTCGGCTCGGATGCACTGTCAGAAAATCTATAGTCTGGACGGGTCGACTCGGATGGATTCCGGTCAGCTCAAATGCACAATCAGGAAACCTGTTGTCTGGATGGGTCGGCTCGGATGGATTAGAGTTAGCTCGGATGCAAGGCCTAGTCGACTCTAATGTCTCAAGTCAGCTCGGATGATGAGTGAACTATTTTTGAATGGTTCCAACTGGGGAAGTTTTTGGGATCTTAGGCACGTGTGACCAAGGTATATGTATATTGTATGCTCGAAAGAGAATGTGTATGGTGTAACGAACTTGTTGGAAGTGAAAATCCCTTTCTCTCGTGAAAATTTCTTTGTTTTTCTTTTTTCTTTTCTTTTCTCCCATTCTTGGTGTTCTTGATCTTCATAGACCTGAATCTTACTATGATCTTCAATGGAGATTGCTGGCAGATTGTCATCCACAACCTGGTGATACGCTTCCATGATTGCTTTGTTGATTAGGGTGTTTGTTCTTGATTGGGAACAAGGTTGTTCTTAAAGATTTGGTTCATCAAATCTATTTGGATTTGTAGCAGAATTTTTAACATTTGGTATCAGAGCTTGGTTCATGGAAGGAAGATCTCAAGATCAGAGGGTTGGAAGTAAGACTTCTTGTAGGTATGGTTTTCATATCTCTTGAATTCTTGATTGTGGTAATGGCATCAAGTGGGTTCAAAGTAGATTTTGAGAAGCACGATGGAAAGGGAAACATCACGCTATGGCAGCAAAGGGTTAAAGATTTGCTGGTTCAATAGAGAATCTACAAGGTCTTGGTTAAAGAAAGACTGGAAAAGATTAGTGTTGAAGAATGGGAAGAGTTAGAAGAGATTGCTTTCAGCACCATAAGGATGTATTTGGCTGATCAGGTTTTACCTAGGTGTGTTTAGAAACTACTGCAAAAGGTCTTTGGAGAAGACTGGAGAACACATACATGAGAAAGAACATGACAAACAAGCTATGGCTCAAGAAGCAATTATATAGCTTGAGAATGCCTGAAGGAGGAGGCCTTGTTGCACATATTCAGAAGTTCAATCAGGTTTATTCTGAGATGATGAGTCTAGATGTGAAGATAGACGAGGAGGATCAGGCATTGTTGCTGCTGTGTTCACTCCCTGGATCGTATGACGGTCTCATAACAACTTTAGTTTATGGGAAGGAAACCTTAAACTATGAGGTTGTTGGTGTTCTTAGATCCAATGAGCAAAGGGAAAAGATTTGTAGAGATAATCCTAATTCAGAGGTTCTTGCTATGAATGAGAGGCAAGGAAGATCGAAAGAAAGAACTAGGGGAAAGTCCAAGGGCAGATCTTAGTCTTGGAACCACAAGAGTTTGAAATGCTACAAGTATCGTCAGCTTGGGGATATCAGGAAGAATTGTCCCCTTTGGAAGACAGAAAAGGGGAGGCCAACACTAATGGTGCTAATGCTTTGGAAAGTAATGGAAAAGGAGTACTGGTTGTATCAGATGGATTAGTGGATTGGGAGAGTACCTGAATTTTGGATTCTGCATGCTTATACCACTATACCTCACATCGGGATTGGTTTTACACCTATGATAGGTCAGATGGAGGTAGTGTAAGTCTTAGTGATGATCACCCTTGTATGGTAGCTGGAGTAGGTACTATTAGGGTGAGGATGTATGATGGAGTGATAAGGACTCTATCAAATGTCAAACCTGTGCCAGAATTGAAAAAGAATTTGATTTCTTTGGGCTACTTGGAAGAGCAGGGTATGCTTTTAGTTGCCAATCTGGTAGTGGATGTTTGAGAATTACCATGGAAGCTTTGGTGGTAATGAGAGGAAGAAGACTGAGCAACAATTTATATAGGATGGAAGGCTCAGTGATAAGTGATAGTGCTGAAGTGCTTGCAGTGGCACAGGAGGAACAATTGAAATATAAAATGTGGCACTATAAAATGGGTCATATAAGTGACGAGGGCTCACGGAGTTAAGCAGAAGAGGGAATATCCTAGCTTTGAAAAAGGATGGAAATGACCTGTGTGAGCCATGTATCTTTGGTAAACAATATAGAGTTAAATTTGCTATTTGTACCAAGCCAAGTGAAGGAGTGCTAGATTTGGTACACTCGAATGTATGGGGACCAGCACCTGTTTTTTCTAGAGGTGGAGCAAGGTATTGTGTTACCTTTATTGATGACTTCTCTAGGAAACTGTAGGTATATCTGATGAGGAAAAAATTAGATGTATTTGCCCGGTTTAAAGCTTGGAAAGCTGAGATAGAGAAGGAGACAGGAAGACATGTAAAGTGCCTTCGAATTGATAATGGTGGGGAGTACTCTAGTATAGAGTTTAGGAGTTACTTTGAGGAAAATGGTATCAAATGCCATCACACAGTAGTCTCTAGGAAACTGTGAACTGGATGGTTCGGCTCGAATGGATTCAGGTCGGCTCAAATGCATAGTCAGAAAATCTGCAATCTGGACGGATCAACTCGGATGGATTCGGGTTGGCTCGGATGCACAGTCAGGAAACCTGTTGTCTAGACGGGTCAGCTCGGATGGATTAGAGTCAGCTCAGATGCAAGGCCTAGTCGACTATAATGTCTCGAGTCGGCTCGGATGACGAGTGAACTATTTTTGAATGGTGCTAGCTGGGGGAGTTTTTGGGATCTCGGGCATGTGTGACCGAGGCATATATATATTGTATTCTCGTAAGAGGATGTGTGTGGTGTAATGAACTTCTTGGAAGTGGAAATCCCTTTCTCTCATGAAAATTTCTCTGTTTTTTTTTTTTTTCTCTCTTATCCCATTCTTGTGTTCTTGATCTTCATAGACCTGATCCTACCATGATCTTCAATGGAGATTGCTAGCAGATAGTCATCCACAACCTGGTGATATGCTTCCGCGATTGCTTTGTTGATTAGGGTGTTTGTTCTTGATCGGGAACAAGACTGTTCTTGAAGATTTGGTTCATCAAATCTGTTTGGATTTGTAGCAGAATTTTCAACATCCCTACTCTTTAGTTTCTGAGCCTTGATAAGTAGACCCTAGTTTATGATGGTTTCTTAGCCACCAAATCCTATTTCCTAGTTTACTTTGTTAGATCTACTCGTGCGGGCATAAACTAGTTGACTAGTTTACCTTAATTACTTACTTTGAGTCTTTAAAATTAAAAATCATACAAAAAGTTAATCTCTATTTTTTTTTGTAAATTAGGTTAATGATCAGTAGATTAAGTTTCCATAATTGTCCCGCATCAAGAGACCAAAAGATATGCCATAGTGGTCTAGAAGAAGATAGTTGAGGCCAAAATTACTAAATTGGGTGCATGACCTCCATTGAAATAAACAAACTGAAGACTTCTCTTTTTGATGCTGACAAGGAGATCAAAGCTAGTCGAGTCTCCATTTGAAAGCTCCAAGAGAAAAGGAAAAGTTGGAGAAGGAGCATGTGGATGCCAAGGAAAAAGCCATGATGAAATACAAGTCATCGATCAATTTGCAGATATGTTGGTTGATGAGTTGCTAGGAGTCTTTTATGAAGGATTCAAGGATTGTAAGAAAAAGGTAAAAGAGTTCCTTCTAGACTTCAATATTGCTATCCTTATCCCAAGTATTGGCATCCAAGAGGAAACAACAATGGCAACAATTGAGGACACTATTGAAGATGTTAGAGCTCTTGTCAAGGACCTTCCATTGACCACTTTTGATGTCATGTAGCAGCTAAGGTACCGGAAGTGTCCGTGGGTTCTTAGCCAAAGGCCCTAGTTGACTAGGAGGTAGAAGTATGAAGACTTATCTCACTGAATGCATTTTGTCTTTTTTCTTTTTCTTCTTAACTTGTATTTCTCTCATTAGAAGTTTGAAAAGACTTTATATTTATAAAAATATATTTGGAGTAATAAAACTTGTTTTATCAATCATAGCTTTTCCTTTTTTTGATATATTGAATGCTTGTAGCCATGTAAGATCATATGTAGGGCATGTGATAGTCTAGTGGCTATAGTAGTAGATGGGGTGCTCAATGTGTTATCTACAACTAAGGAGTGACCAAAAATTATTTTCAAAGACTTTGAGAAAGTATTCGATGGTCCATCATCAATAATTGACTTGATAGAGGAATACAATGAAAAGAGGTTAGCAAGCCTTCATCGGCGATCAACTTAGAAATATTGCCTGAAAAAAAGACGGTGACTTTCCAAGGACTTTGACAGAGATTCAAGCAGAAAGAGAGAGAATTGATTCTGAAGTTACAAAAATGATAGCTAGAAGATTTTTGCTATTGCTGAGAATATGGGAGCTTTCATTTTGCCTTCGAGTTAGGCTTTAATAGTTGTGTATTTGAAAGGTGTAAAAAATTTGGTGTGGACACTAGAGGCACCAAAATAAGACAGAGGCTTCTAAACCCTCTGTGGATTACTTAATAGAGTTTGAATCCAATTTGTAATAAGAGCTTAGCCTATTTGAGTTATCATTTTTATTATTTGAGTCCTGTACCAGTCAGCTCATGTTGAGCTAGTTTTGTTTCTGAGTCCTATATATGTTAGCCCAAGTCCAATGAAGACTCAATACAAAGCTAGTACAAGTGAAGACCAACCCAACTTGAAGTTATGAAGACCATGGAAGGCCCAGCAGGAAAAATTCAAAGCCCTGGAACCCTGGAGCAGCTTGGAGCCCTGGACCGCAGCCTGAAGCAAAATGGGCCAGCCAAAGCCCATGAGAGAAACCAAGGGGTGCCACTTTCTTATGCTTACCACCCCTTGGTCAACCACTTAGGGCCACCTCCTTTGGCTGACCAAGGCAAGAAAGAGAGGAGAAATTTGAGGGAAAGAGGGCTAAGGAGTTTCCATGTTTTCTAGCTAGGGTTTGGGTAGGAATGAAATTGTTATGTAAAGACCTTTCTATCCTTACTTGGGGTGCAAGCTTATGAGTTTATAAAAGAAGCCCTCCTCTCTTGTATGAGACACTTTTGAATGAATATTATTAAGTTTTCTCATCTGCTGTGTGCTTTTGCTGTGTGCTAAGGGGATTCTGTGTGAGCCCCTCCTTCCTCCTTGTCTCCTGCACCCAGTCTCCAGCCGCCATCAAACCCTAGAAGCATCTTCTCCAAGCCTTGGCCGCCCAACATCTATCATCCTTTTCCCTTGCTATTTTCAATTATTCCTTCATCCCTTCATCTCCCTTGACAGGCTATTTGCATGTCCCTCGAAGTCTACGAATCCAACGACTCCAGCCGGGCAGCGATCGGATCACGAGGTTGAAAGCCGAGAATCCATGGGTCTTCCACTTGATCATGCAGGCCGCATCTAGGAGCGAGAGCAATCCCTTCGTAAACGATCTTCATCAGGTGCTTCAACCGTTGTCAAGTATACCCCCTTTGTTTGCCAATAGGGTTATTGAAGGGGAACTAACCCAATCGAGACTTCTCAGCCTCAGCGGTTCTCTTTTCTATTGCTTTTCAGATTCTATTATGCATGATGTTGCTTATTATTTTGCATTGAACTCTCTACTTAGATTTGTGGTCTGATCTACAGGATTTAGATACATAACTTAACCTATAAAAATACAAAAATAATTATGTATGCATTTTAGTTCCGCATCATTTGGTATCAGAGCCTGTTTGGGCTCAGTTCTCTTTGAATATTCGGATCGGGTGCTCACCATGGCCGTTCGGTCATAGGAGACAAGTAGGGCTGCAAGACCCTCTATTCCCAATCTATGTGATCTCCTATGGCGTGTAGGATTGACGTTGTGATTTGACCCCTAAAGAAGAAAACAAGGAGTTCATTAGGATCATTTTGCATCTCAGCCTTCTCAGTACATAGCCTGACTTTTTAATTGTTTCTATTAGTAGAAAACTCAAAAAAACCTAAAATCTAGTTTTCTGAATTTCTTATAATTGAATTTAATTTTCAAAATTTTTTCAAGAATTATTTCGATATGTGATTTTTTTGCTAGCCAAAATACTGCCTGAGAATAGTTCTGCCCTGTTTTGGCAGTAAAGCTAATTTCGGCAAGTTTTGGGTTCTTTTAGTATAATTTTTGCATATCTTAAAATTTTGGCATGTTTTTTGCATATTAGGTCATTATCTATAAATTATCTTTCTATTTATAAAAAATATCAAAATAAGAAAAAAAATTACATATACTCTTAAAACACCAAAAATAACTGAAACCCTAATTTGCATTTTCATCTACCTACCATCCATTTGCATAATTAATTTAAGGGCATCAATATCACAAGATAAGGGAAGGAGGTCATTACCTTTCCTTAGCCTAAAAAACCATCACCCTTGTATCTGAACCCAACCCTAATTAAAATCGAGTAGACTTAATTTGCCCTAGAGGGCTAGGGACATCAACAGGTCGGGTTCAACCATTGTGGGACGACTAGTGCACCCAATTCATCTCCTATTACTAGATGCTGGTGTCTAGGCTAGAGGTACAGTGTCAAACGACCTAAGCAGATCGGTGATTCCTTAATTGGGTCCCTGCAAGAGCAAGGGGGCCTCCCTCCATCCCACCTCTTACCTGGCCAGTTGAAGGACTAGGAGTTGAGTTGTATACAAGTTGAGTCAACCCATTCTGATTGGGCTCTAGGTCTAGGTACCCGTAGTCGAGTTAGTGTTGAGTCTCACATGTGCACTAGATCAGGAGTCCCATTTCATCAACCCCCCACAACTGGTTGAATCCATGGATAATCTTGAAGCTCAGATTAAAGCCCTTACTAAGCAGGTAGCCTAATCTTTCACCCAAGTGAATCATAGATTTGACCAAGTAGATGTTCGGATAAGAACCCTAGAGAAAACCCATAGGACCTAGACTAGATCCAAACCTAAGCCACCTTTACCCACATTTCCCAAATTATATGAACCTAGAACCTATGTACCCAAAACCTATGAACATAGATCCTATTCACCCACTCCCTATAAGCCTAGTAGACCCATGACCTATAGATCTGAACTCATAGGTCATCGACCGGAACCCCATAAGGCTAGTATCCCTAGATATGAGCCCAGTAGTAATCCACTACCTCTTAGTCAATCTGAACCCACTAGGAGTAGTGCCCCTAATCATAAACTAGGACCTAGCCAATCTTCTTTTAGTCAACTCTTACCTACCATCCCACTGGTTCACAAGGGTGACAGTAAAGTGGAAGTGTATGAAGCTGATGTGAGCTTAGTGGATAAGTATGAGGGAGAAGAGGAGACATCTCTAGAAGACCTAGAATTAGTTGACCCCGTAAGTATCCAGGTAGAAGCCAATCTAGAGTTAGTTGACCCTGACTATACCCAGCCTAAAGCTATAGTGGAAGAACAATTAGAGGAAAAGAACCTAAATACTGCTACTAGAACCTTACCTGAGGAAACCATAGAGGAGAGCCAAATTATAGAGT
The DNA here is from genome assembly GCA_021397845.1 of Areca catechu. NCBI lineage: Eukaryota > Viridiplantae > Streptophyta > Magnoliopsida > Arecales > Arecaceae > Areca > Areca catechu. The sequence goes on from CM038041.1 coordinate 54,602,193, forward strand.
TTAGTCCTAAAATACAAGAACCAGAAGAATTTATTAAGGACCTAATCTCTTTGAATTAGTACCCTTAGGATGAGCCCCCTCCTATAGTTCCCATTAAGGACCTCTTCCCTGAGATTAGTAACCCTTCCTTCCATTATGCAAACCCTATAGATATATCTTAATCTCGTAAGGTTAGCCTCATTAGTCTAGGATTAGTTCCTGACACGCCTTCTTATATCCTACATTATCCAACTAATCCTAAACCTTTTTTCTACGCTACTAGACTAATCCTGAACCCACCTCTTATTTTCTGCCCTTTCCAGAAACCTTCAGAATTTCTAGGATCATTAGATTACATTTAGTTGAGATTAGCATACTGCATACATTCATTACGCATGTTAGGTTTCCATCTTACTTCTGGCATACTTTATGAAATTTGCTAAGAGTCCACTATAAATTTTCATGTGCAAGTCAAGCTACGATCAAACCTAGAGAACCTATAATCTGTTATGATTAGGTCCAAAGAGTTTAATAAAATTTCCTTCAATAGGAATGCATAGTTGAGTTTGTTAGGTGTTAGTTTGAGTCCTTTGCATCACCTGTTAGGAGTCTGCATATGCCTAGCATGTCCATACCTGCACTAAACACTGCACAGCATATGCATCAGGATATTATTAGCCATAAGAGTAATTTAAGTAATGAAACATCTAACAAACTGGCTAATTTCCGAATAAGAGCCAATGGATTCAATGAGGGAATTCTACCTTGGTTAGGATTAGGCCTAAAAAGAAGCTTCATTTTCATAGAGCCGGACCTTTTAAAGTGATAGAGAATGTTGGACCAAATGCCTATGTGTTAGATTTGCCTTCGGATTTTGGCATTAGTTCTACCTTCAATATCACAGACTTGGTTGAGTATAGGGAACCAGTAGTGATGCAGGATGACTCTAAGAATACTAAATATGCAAAAAAAGTAGTAAACTAATTTTTTTGGAATTTTATGATTTAGGTTTGATGGCTAATGTCTCAAAGCAAAGTAACGAACTAGGAGGTATTCAGCAATTCTAAGAAATCATCATATCGCAGGATGAATAATGTAAGATAAATAAAAGACATGATCCAAAAATTAAGAAATTCCTGGCTTAGGATAGTTAACTTCAAGCAAATCAGATAATAAGAGTTGGAAAGGTTTCTTACCAGTCAGAGATTTGAATATGCAATTGTAGGGATCACACACAACTCTGATCGGAGCCTGGAAGAAGAAGCCTTGTTTCCTTTGAATTTGATGGTGAACTGGGCGATTCGGGCAGCAAAGAAAGCCCCCTTGGGGGAGGGGAAGTACCTCGGGGATCCTACAAGCATCAGGATTATTCAAAACAGCAATTAAAAATTAAGAAAAGGAATTAGGTTTTGAAGGAAATCAGGATTAGGGCTAAAAACTGGCAGCCGGGGAAGAAGAAGCTCTTGGATTTGGACGGCAGCAAGGGCTTCAATTCCTTGGGTGTGGCTGATCTCCAGGGATGCAAGAGGGTGCTAGGGCAGTAGGGTTTCAATCTAGGAACACAAGGAGAGCACTCAAAGAGGGAACCAAAACTCAAACTCAAGATAATTTCATAAAATTTCAACAAGGTTTATTCATAAGAAAAAGATGATTACAAGAGGGGGAGAGGTGGGGTATTTATAAAGTTCCCATGCCCTCACTAACCATGGTTACACTTGGGTTACAGGTCCTCTTTCAAATTGGAATACAGGTCCTTTCAGAGCTAGGTTAGAAAAATAAATCCCCATTAGGTTAGGAATTGACCAAGTCTTCTCCTTTTTCCTTCATGCTTTGACTATTCCACTCAAGGACACCTCTTGTACTTTGTCAACACTTCAAGGATGCCTAGGAGGGCATGTTGGGCTTCTAGGGGCAGCATGGGGCCGGCCCAAAGGGGCTTGGGTGCCTGGGTTTGGGCCTCTGGAGCTGGAGAGGCCTAGTAGCCTTGTAGCAAGAATATTCCATGAAATCTTGCTTCTTTAGGGCTTGGGCTTGGCACTTGGACTTGATTTCTTTTGGATAGGATGTAGAGGGACCTCTAAAATCATAGATTCTCTGGTTTGGAAATATGCTCTGGCATCTAGACTAGAATCTGGGCATCTGGAGGGCATTTGGAAGGAATCCAGATTTCTGGAAGCATCTTGGATCCTGGGTGACACAAAATCCACTGAGCTGATGTAGTGGCCTCTGACTCCTAGATGTGGCCTAGTGAAAGTCCAAAATAGGGTAAGCTCCTCTCTTGTACAAAAACTGAGCTCATATTGGACTCATAACTGATGTACAAGACTCATGACTAGATTGATGGTTGAGACAAATCAACTAACCTCAACTTTATTATAGGACTCAATCTTAATTAATTACAAAATTTGACACATGGCTAGGTAAACCAAATAGGCCCCAGTAATCTATGTCTGATCTTGGTGCCCCCACCAATTCTCTCGGGGTGGGAGGAACTCGACCCATCAAGTGTGGGATAACTAGGCTCTTATAGTGCTCGAGTAGGTTTGGGTTGAGGTGCTGTAGATCCTCATGGGTGATCCACGAGTCCTCAAATTCTGGCCGACCTTGCCACTGAATCAAGTACCTCTGATAGCCTCTATCTTGGATACCAATAGCTTGATCATCCAGGATTCTCTCAATCTTTTTCTCACTAAAAGGCCAAATTATATATGGACACTCTGGGGTGGGTTCACTCGCAAAAAAGTGAGTGGCTCAAAGTGCTCGCTGGGTATCTTTGCTGCATCCCTATACTCTACAAGATCTGAGATGTTGAAGGTGGAACTAATGCCTAAGTCGGGTGGTAACTCAAGCACAAAGGCATTTGGTCCACCGATATTAATTATCTTGGTAGCTTTGCGAGCAGAAAATTCTTTACAACTACAAAATTCCTTGCAAAGCTTTTCTCTCTTTTGGGAATTAGCCAAGTTGTTATTTAGTTCATTAGTTATGTTCAACTTTTGACTAATCTCCATATGCATATGCTGTACATAGAGTAGTGCAGATGAAGACATGTAATTCAGGCTATGCGTTTATTGGACTCAACTAATACCTAATAGAGTCGACTAGACATCCCTATCAAAGGATATTTTATTAGACTCTAAGGGACAAAACCTAACAGATTATAGACTCTTTAGGTTTGATCCTATCATGACATGCACATGAAATGTGACATGAATTCTTAGTAGATGCCAAAGGATCTTCCAGAAGTAGGAAGCAAACATGACAGACTCGATGAATGAATGCAGTATGCAAACCTCTATGAAATGCAATATAAGGATTAGAAAATCATGAAAAGATTTAGAAAAGGATAGAAAATAAGAAGTGAACTCAGGATTAGTCTAATTGGGTAAGGAATAAGAAAAGGGTTCAGGGTTAATCAGGTAGAATAGGATGCAAGAAGGGACGTCATGGACTAATGAGGTTTACCTTATGGATTTGGGGTATTCCTATAAGGTCTGCATTATGGAAGAATGGGTCATTAATTTTAGGGAAGAGATTAATTAGAGTCAATGGAGTAATTTCAACATGAGGGTACTGATTTAAAAAGATCAAGTCCTTAATAAATTCTTCTGGCTCACAAACCAAAGGACCGGGCTCTATAGTTGGGCTTTCTTTTAGTGGCTCCTTAAGTAAGGTTCTGATAGTAGTATTTAGGTTCTCTTCCTTTATCTGGTCTTCTACTATAGGTTCAACTTGGGTGTAATCAGGTTCAACTAATGTTGGGTGGTCTTCTACCTGGGTATCTACTAGATCAACTAACACTGGATTGGCTTTTACCTGGTCCAACCTATTGGCTAATTGGTCAAGCCTGTGGATTGCTTGGGTATTAGTTTGGATTACCTGGTTGGTTTAGGTGGGTGTGGGATTGATTTATTTGGTCAACCTTATGGCTCATTAGGTCGAATCTATGGTTCATTTGATTTTGGGATTGGGTTAATTGGGTCATTTGGGTATTGGTTTGGCCAAGTTTATGGTTCAATTATTCATTCATGGTTCTTATAAGTACTTCAAGACTAGACTCCATGGTTAAACTGGGTTGGGATTTAGACTTCTAGTATTAGGTTCCTAATATAGTGGTCATGCAACAAATCAATAATCAAAATAAAATAATGCAACCAATCAAGCAAAAGAGAGAGGAAAAGCTAGTATAATCTAGGGTTTCCTAGACCTAGAGCTAGAAACTGGGTGGGTCAGCTCAACTTACACCTAACCCAATAGCTAGTCCTTCCACTGGCCAGGTAGGGGGTGGGAATGTGGGAGGCCCCCCCTGCTTTCACAGAGATCCAATTAAAAACCACAACACCTCTTAGGTCGTTTGACTCTGGACCCCTAGTCTTAGACACCAGCTTTCAGTAATAGCTAAAAGGTTAAATGCACTAGTTGGCCCACACAGCTCGGACCCAACCTGTTGATGTCTCTTAGCCCACTAGGAAAAATCAGGTCTAATTGATTTTAATTAGGCTTGGGTTAGTATGATGATGGTGGTTTTGGGCCCAGGACAGGTGATGAAATCCTGCCCTGATCTGAGATAGGGAGTTGCCCTTAAGATTAGGATAAGAATGATAGCAATCGATGGCCCTGATGCAATCTAAAACAATCAGAAAATAAAATATTTTTTTAATGATTTATGATGTGTCAAGTTAAGTTTAAGTTAACTGGGGTTATCAAATAAAGTTTGGCTTGGGATTGGGGGTTTGGTTGGTGATTAGGTTAGGTTGAGTCAAGATGCAGAATGCAGCAGAAATCAGTGAATTAGGGTTTTGGTGGTTGCAGAGTTTGACACAGATCTCGATGCAAAAAAAAAAAATAAAGAAGATCTAGAACAGAGGATGGACAATGATGATGAAACCTACCAAATTTCTTGTAGAAAAAAAATCATATGATGATGCAAAACTAGGGTTTTCTGGACTGCTACAAAAATTATTAGGATTTTGTTAGGGTTTCTAATATGCCAAATTTTAGAGATTTAGATTTTAGTAAAATTAATTAAAAATTTTGATAATTACTAGGACAGAACAGAAGACTTGCAGTACAAATTTCATAGAAAAATAAATTGTTTATGATGCTGAAATAAGATGGAACCTAGACACCTAATGCAGTGGACAGAATGCAGAATTAGGGTTTGTGAATGCAAAGCAAATAAAAAAACTATCCTAAACCCGCTCTGATACCAAACTAATATGGGATGACTTTAAGAATGCTAAATATGCAGTAAAAGTAGTAAACTAGTTTTTTTGGGATTTTTAGATTTAAGTTTGATGGCTAATGTCTCAAAGCAAAGTAAAGAACTAGTAGATATTCAACAATTCTAAGAAATCATCATATCGCAGGCTAAATCATACAAGATAAATAAAAGACATGACCCAAAAATTGAGGAATTCCTAGATTAGAATAGTTAACTTCAAGCAAATCAGATAAAAAGAGTTGGGAAGGTTTCTTACTAGTCAGATATTTGAATATCCAATTGTAGGGATCACACACAACTTAAATCGGAGCTTGGAAGAAGAAGCCTTGTTTCCCTTGAATTTGATGGCAAATCTGGGCTGTCTGGTAGCAAAGAAAGCCTCCTCATGAGAGGGGAAGCACCTCGAGGATCCTGCAAGCATCAGGGTTATTCAAAACAGCAATTAAAAACTAAGAAAAAGAATTAGGATTTGAAGGAAATCAGGATTAGGGCTAAAAGCTGGTAGCCAGGGAAGAAGAAGCTCTTGGATTTGGATGGCAGCAAGGGCTTCAATTCCTTGGGTGTGGCTGATCTCCAGGGACACAGGAGGGTGCTAGGGCAGTAGGGTTTCAATCTAGGAACACAAGGAGAGCACTCAAAGAGGGAACCAAAACTCAAACTCAAGACAATTTCATAAAATTTCAACAAGGCTTATTCATAAGAAAAAGATGATTACAAGAGGGGGAGGGGTGGGGTATTTATAGAGTTCCCATGCCCTCACTAACCATGGTTACACTTGGATTACAAGTCCTCTTCCAAATTGGAATACAAGTCCTTTCCTAGCTAAGTTAAAAAAACAAATCCCCATTAGGTTAGGAATTGACCTAGTCTTCTCCTTTTTCCTTCATGCTTTGACTATTCCACTCAAGGACACCTCTTGGACTTAGTCAACACTTCAAGGATACCTAGGAGTGCATGTTGGGCTTCTAAGAGCAGCAAGGGGCCATCCCAAAGGGGCTTGGGTGCATGTGTTTGGGCCTTTGGAAGCTGGGGTGGCCTGGTAGCCTTATAGCAGGAATATTCCATGGAATCTTGCTTCTTTAGGGCTTGGGCTTGGCACTTGGACTTGATTTTTTTGGGCTAGGATGTAGAGGGACCTCTGGAATCATGGATGCCCTAGTTTAAAAATATGCTCTGGCATCTGGATTGGAATCTGGACATCTGGAGGGCATCTAGAAGGAATCAGGGTTTCTGGAAGCATCTTGGATCCTAGGTTATCACACAAAATCCACTAGGCTGATGTAGTGGCCTTTGACTCCTGGATGTATCGTGGTGGAACTCCAAAATAGGGTAATCTCATCTCTTGTATATAAATTGAGCTCATACTGGACTCATAACTGATGTACAGGACTTAAAATAATGTCTAGGTTGAGGGTTGAGACAAATCAACTAACCTAAACTTATTATATGACTCAATCTTAATTGATTACAAAATTTGACACATGGCTAGGTAAACCAAATAGGGCCCAGTAATTTGTGTCTGATCTTGGTGCCCCCTCCAAGTAGCAATACCCAGTGAGGCCTTTGGACCTACTCCTTTCATTGTGAGTGACCCTAGCCCAGAGTGCACCAATTAATTAGCCTGAGAGAAGAGAATGGATCGAGCATGTCCTGGATGATCAAGCCATCATGACCCCCCAGGGTTGCGACTATCAACGCTACCTGGTTAGATGGCAAGGCTGACTGGAATCGAACATGTTGCTGCCTGGATCATTGTGGCCCGTAGCTCCAGTGTGTCGGGTCCCTCTTGTCGGGCACTTGACACCTGGCCTCCTGAAACGGCTCCCTCCATCGGGTAGATCTGCAAAACAGGAAAGACCTGGGTCAGGGATTCTGGTGAAGACACTCTGATGATCAAGTCAGTGGGATGATCGAGGGGAATAGAAGACCTCTGAGGTAGAGAGCTTGGGGAACTCTATGCTTTTAGAGTGTGATAAAAATGGGAGATAAATGGAAGATAATGCAGGACTGAAAGGAGTTTGTTATCTCTTACCCTTCTTACCTCTTCCTGCTAGCCTTATATAAATGAGCGACTCTTGGTGTCTAGGGAGGCGCGTTCCTCTTGGCACAGGCTTGTGAGGCTTCTGCAGGCTTGAGAGATTTAGATAGGTTGGTGAACCTTCTTCTTTTGGGTAGTTCAGGAGGTTGGTGAAGGAGCACAGTGCCTTGGATGGGGCACTCCTTCCTCATTGGTGTAAACTATGTCCTGAGGGCTTTAATATAGCCCTCTTTGTAGGAGGTGCACTAGGGACGATGATTTACATGTCGAGCTGCCATCATACATGTACTTTGGAAAGCGTACGTGAGATGGTATTAGATGGATCGTGGCATGCGGATCGAGACAATGTAGACGAGGCTCTCCGTGCACATGGCTCAAGATATCCCATGGTGGGGCTAGGCTACAGAGCTTTTCCATGCATGGCGAGGTTTGCAGAGGCATCTATGCACGCGAGCCGAGGTGCACAGATCGAAGCATGACATGTAGGGTCTCCCCATGCATGCGGATCGAGAGTGCGCAACCTCACTTGGAGCGGGGCACTGGGTAGTCCCCAGAGGATGCTGGGCGGAGCCGCGACCACACGCTGGGCACGCTCCCGACCGGAGCCGGGCCTACCGAGGTGCCAGACTGGGGTTCGGAGCTTCGGGCAAAGCCGAACTCGTGCGGTTGACTGGGGATGCCGAGGTGTCAGACCGGGGGAGGAGCTTTGACCAGAGCTGACCTTGCATGGGCGGCTGGAGATGACCTGTGCCACGTTTCTGTGAATGTTGCCGGACCGAAGAGCTCTATCTCAAAGTTGGAGCCAGGCCCAGGCGGGCGAAGCTGGATTCGGCGGAGGCGGACCGCGCCACCTGCACCGGGTGGAGCCGGAGGCAGCCATGTTGAACTAGCGCAGAGGTGAAGAAACAGTCCGTGCACCGGGTTCACCGGACATGGGATGCTGGTACAGGCAGAGCCGATCAGACAGAGGAGTATCAGTGGAGCAAGTGTCCACCAGACTTGGCATGATCTTGCCGTATTGGGCGCGGGCTAGAGCTGGAAGGACTCCAGAGCACGCTGGACTCGGCCGACCTTCATGCTGGCAAAGCCGTGCTGGCGTGGATGGCACCGAGAGGACTAGCACTGGGTTGTGCCGGACTGGGCAGATGCTTGCCAAACTAGCATGAGCGAGGTCCCGTGGCACGAGCGAAGCCAAGGTGCGGACCCATGCGGGCGACTGGTCACCGGAGTGGGCAGAGTCGGGGTGGTTGTGCATGCTGGATCGGAGCTGGGTGCGTCACGGGTGGAGGCAAAGCCGGAGTCGACCGTGGGCGAGACCCTGGCATGGGCTTGGTGCCCTAGCATGGGCGAAAGGACTGGGCCGCGGGCACCGTGGGCATGCCATAGGCGTGCCGAGCTAAACTGGAGCTGGGTTGCGATGGGCAGAGTGCATAGGTGGAAGAGCTGGGCCACGTGGGCTTGCTGAGCTGAATTGGAGTCGGGCTACCGCGGGCAGAGCGCATAGGTTGAAAAACTGGGCTGCGTGGTTTTGCTGAGCTAAATTGGAGTCGGGCTGCCATGGGCGGAGCGCACAGGTGGAAGAGCTGGGCCATGCATGCTTACCGAGCTGGACCGGCATGGGCTGAGGTGCTGAGCTGAACTGAACTGCCACAAAGTTGTACTTCTTGCATGGCTAAAGTGAGGCCGAGGTACTGAGATGCATAGCTGAGGTGGGGCCGTGGTGCCGAGCTAAACTAAACTGCCACGAAGTTGGACTTCACATGGCCAAAGGCCTTGCCAAGGTGGCGAGGTGCATGGCTGAGGTGGGGTCGAGGTGCCAAACTGGTCGATCTCCTCATAAAGCAAGCGGACCCACTGTCTTCTTGGATGGGAGTCCGTGAAGCATGTGGCCATGTCATCCATCAAGGAGGATGCCATGTCAGGGCCAAATGGGTTTTTTTACTACTGTAACAGATGCCCCCACTCCTTGAGTCCAAAACATCAACATTTTGGATAAAGGGAGTACTATTATCCATTCAGCTCTACATCTCAGCGGGCTTTGTAGTGGCTACAAGAAGTTAGTTGCTAGATGGAATTGAACTTATCGGAGGTTAGCCATCGATCTTTAAGAGCCTAGATGAAGGCATTGAGTCTGCCTGTCCTCTTTGTGAACAGGGAGTGCCCTGCAAAACAAAATAAGAGATGGTGTTTTTGAAATTTACTTGCCTGTAGGTACTTCGACCTAAGGTTAGTTGCGTTATGATGGTGCTAGCACTTCAGTTTGACTCCTCTTTGACCAGATGGAAGGTGGTGCCATGAAGGAAGAGGCTGGTGAGGTGCATAACTTGGATGCACACATACATGACCGGGCATATAGTCATCATGGCCGAGCTCAAAGTATCCATCGGAACCTTTGATGAAGGCATTGAAGTTGCTAGAAGATGGGAGCCATCCAGGCTGAAGAAGCCCAAGGAGTAGGAGAGAGAGAGATTGACTCTGTCCAGATGCTCGACCTCGGGGGAGCCATGCTCGACCTCGAGGGAGCCATCTTGGCGAAGGAACTCAACGGACAGAAGTTCGACTTAGGCCAGATGCTCGAACTCGGGGGAGCCATGCTCGACCTCGGAGGAGCCATCCTGGTGGAGGAACCCAAAGAGCAGGAGTTCAACTCCAGCCAGATGCTCGACCGTGGGGGAGCCATCTTGGGGAGGAACTCAAGGAGCAGGAGTTTGACTCCAGCCAGATGCTCGACCTTGGTGGAGCCATCTTGGGGGAGGAACTCAAGGAGCAGGAGTTCGACTCCAGCCATATGCTCGACCTCGGGGGAGCCATCCTAGGGGAGGAACTCAAGGAGCAGGATGGGGAGCCCTCAGGAGGGGAGCAGTACAATGTATGTAAACTTTGTACCTTCCAATGCCTGTGTTGCATGGAGTGACTGGATCACTATTTGCATCAGGCTTGCGTGGAGTGGAGGATGAAATCCCACTCTTTATCTTTGTATGGTGTGCATGAAGCGACGGGGCCTTCCCTTCTTCTTCCTTTTGGGAATCGCATCTTCCCTGGCCATGGTGAGGGGTTAGCACTCTTTATTTCAAATGGGAGTTTGACCTCAGCAGGGAGCTAGCTTGGTCTCAGTGAGAAGCTTGACTTCAGTGGGAAGCTTAGCCCCAGTGAGGAGCTTGACTTTAGCTTGGCTTGATTGAGGGGCTTCGGAAGCTTCTGGCTTTGGTGCGGGACTTCTAGCATTTCCTATCTTGAGGCACCGGGATTTCCGATCTTGAGGTGCTGGGGTTTCCAAGATTCCATCCGATCTGAACTCCAAAATTTCATGCCGGGGCATCTTCTAGACAGAACTCTAGGATTTCATGCCGAAACTCGGTTTCGTGGCATCTTCCGGACTGAACTCTGGGATTTTATACCGGAATTGGATTTCGTGGCATCTTCTGGACTGAACTCTAGGATTTCATGCTGAAATTGGGTTCCGTGGCATCTTCTAGACTGAACTCTGGGATTTCATGCTGGAACTGGGTTCCGTGGCATCTTCTAGACTGAACTCCGAGATTTTGTGCCAGAACTGGGTTCCGGGCTTCCATCCGGACTAAACTCCGGGATGTTGTGCCGGAACTAGGTTCCAGGCTTTCATCCAGACTGGACTCTGGGATTTCATGTCTGAATGAATTTCAGGCTTACTTTGCTAGACTCGGAGTCGGACGAATGAGCTCCTGTAATGATGAAGAGCAAAGTTGCACCAAAAGGGAAATTTAATTATTGAGAAGGGATTCTTACATCCTTCATGAGGTGGCAGAGCTGCTCATTCGGCATGCTAGGAGGCAAGCCGCAAACAGTTGGACCTCCAGAGCTTCCCAAGGATATCTCTGGATGAGAGTTAGGCAGTAGATGCGGGGCTCAGTGAAGAGCTTGACTTTAACTCGGCTCTGCTTGACTTTAGCTCGGCTTCATTTGACTTCAGCTCTTAACTTCACCTGACTTGGAGTCGGACGGGTGAGTTCCTGTATGGTGAAGGACAAAGTTGCACCAAAGAGAAACTAAAATTATTGAGGAGGGACTCTTACATCCTTCATGAGGTGGTAGAGCCGCTCGTTCGACATGCTAGGAGGAGAGCGGCAAATGGTTGGACCTCTAGAGCTTCCCATGGACATCTCCGGATGAGAGTGAGGTGGTAGATGCAGGGCTCAGTGAAGAGCTTCGCAGCTTTGGCCTTTGTCAAGAATTCCTTCTGGCAGTGACTGGCTCTGGTGGGCCATAGTGCTTGCCCTTGATAGTGGTACAGGATCCTTTCTTGTAGAACTGAAACACAGTTTTTCATGTTATAAATGTAGCGGAGAAAGGGATTACCTGTTGAGCTCCGGTCATGTGAATAAATAAAAATATATTTTTTTCTTGAGAAGGCCAGAATTAAATTCGCTGACCACCATCTTAGGAGAGAATGAGACTCCGCTCGTTGCATGGAAGCATGAGGCTTCGTTATATGGGGGGAGAAGACCTCGTTGCATGAGAGGAAGCTCCATTGCATGGGAGGAGAAGAGACCCTATTGCCTGGGAGCTTGAGGCTCCGTTGCATGGGAGAGAACTCCGTTGCATGGGAGACAGCTCCGTTGCATGGGAGCATGGAAGGGGCTCCGTTGTACAGGAGAGTAGGGCTCCGTCAATGATGATGTAGGAGCTTTTCCTATAGAACTGAAACATAGTTTTTTGCATTGCAAAGATAACATAAAAAGTGGTTACCTTGGGAAAGAATAGGGCTCCTCTGCATGAGAGAACAAGGCTCCATTGCATGGAGGAGGAGGAGCTCCGTTACATGGGAGAGAGCTCCGTTGCATGGGAGAGAGCTCCGTTGCATGGAAGGAATGAGATCCTGTTGCATGGAAGAGAGCTCCGTTGCATGGGAGAGAGCTCCATTGCATGGGGGAGAGCTCCGTTGCATGGGAGCATTGAAGGAGCTCCGTTGCATGGGAGCATGGAAGGGGCTCCATTGTACAGGAGAGCAGGGCTCCATCGATGATGATGTAGGAGCTCTTCCTGCAGAATTAAAACACAGTTTTTTGCATTGCAAAGATAACGTAAAAAGGGGTTACCTTGGAAAAGAATAGGGCTCCTCTGTATGAGAGAACAAGGCTCCATTGCATGGAGGAGGAGGAGCTCCATTACATGGGAGAGAGCTCTGTTGCATGGAAGGAATGAGATCCTGTTGCATGGAAGAGAGCTCCGTTGCATGGGAGAGAGCTCCATAGCATGGGAGAAGAGGACTCCATTGCATGCCTGGTGTTTTTACAAGACCACGAGCATGAATATGATGATTATACCCTTTTTCCTTCTCCTTTTTTCTTCTTCTTCCTTTTTCTTTTTCCCATTTTTTTTCTTTCTCCTTTTTTTCTTTTTGGAAACCTGTGTGGCCAGCCACCCCTAGCATTGGCATGGGTTTGAACATTCCCCGCCTGATCTTGCTGGGGATGACGATACCCCTTCAGTCTCAGAACCTTTTCACGAGAACACTCCCTGGAGTCCTGAGAGAGGGGGGAGCTTTCGTGCCCCCATCCTCATGCCCCTAGTCTGCCCTTTGGGTAGAGGACGAAGGTGGCTACTGTCGTCCACCTGTTGAGGAGCTTTGATCTGCCCCCCTCCTAGCATGCCAATCTGTTGCCACCTGGATTGTCGTGGCCCGTAGCTTTGATGCGTCGAGTCCCTCTCACCTAGTGCTCATCTCCCGGCCTCGAGAATCGGCTCCCTCCATCGAGCGGACCTGCAAAATAGGGGAGACCTGGGCCGGGGATTCCGGTGAAGACACTCAGATGATCAAGTCAGTGGGACGATCGAGGGGAACAGAAGACCTCTGAGGTAGAGAGCTTGGGGAACTCTCTGCTTCAGAGGGTGATAAAAATGGGAGATAAATGGAAGATAATGTAGGACTGAAAAGAGTTTGTTATCTCTTACCCCCTTTACCTCTTCTTGTTGGCCTTATGTAGACGAGTGACTCTTGGTGTCCAGGGAGGCGCGTTCTTCTTGGCATAGGCCTGAGAGATTTAGATAGGTTTGTGAACCTTCTTCCTTTGGGTGGTTCAGGAGGTTGGTGAAGGAGCACAATGCCTTGGGTGGGGCACTCCTTCCTCATTGGTGTAAACTATGTCCTGGGGGCTTTAATATAGCCCACCTTGTAGGAGGCACACTAGGGACGGTAATTTTACATGTCGGGCTGCCATTGTACCTATACTTTGGTAAACGTACCTGGGATGATGTTAGATGGATCGTGGCATGCGAATCGAGATGATGCAGGCGAGGCTCACCATGCGCATGGTTCGAGATATCCCGCAGTGGGGCTAGGCCATAGAGCATTTTCATGCATGGCAAGGTCTGTAGAGGCATCTATGCACTTGGGTCGAGGTGCACGGACCGAAGCACCACATGCAGGGTCTCCCCATGTGCATGGATCGAGAGTGCGCAACCTCACTTTGAGCGGGGCACTGGGCAGTCCCTAGAGGATGCCGGGCGGAGCCGTGAGCACACGCTGGGTGCGCTCCCGGTCGGAGTCGGGCCTATCTGATGCGGGACAGAGCATAGGAGGATCACTGGCGAGCATAGAAGTAACCAGAAGATTAGGGCTTGTACTCAAGAACCAGCAACCCGGGCGTCACACCCTCTCTAATCCGAAGAAAACTCAAAACTCAGACAAAATAACTTTTTAAGTTGTATTCATGAGAAGAAGATGTTTAATACAAGAGGGGAGGGGTGGTATTTATAGATTCACCCTAGGGTACATTACTTGAGGGCTAAGAAATCCTAACTTGTGGGCCAAGAAACTCTGGTGGACCGGTCAACAGTGGGCTTATCTTGGACTGGAGCTCTCTCTTGCGAGCTTGGTGGCATGAAAGGGTCCAGGTGCATGAAGGCCGCTCTGGTTGGAGGGGTCTGGTGAATCTCCTAGCTGCTGATGACTCTCCTCTTGACTTGAACAACTTAACTGGACTCTTGACTATACTAAAATGACTGGACCTGACTAAGTGGACTCAACTAACTCAGTTGTCCCACTTTATTACAGGACTCAAGTGGCTCACTTTGACTCAAGTGACATAGGACTAATGGACTCAAATAAAATAGGTTTTCGGGTCCCCATCATTCCCCTGCGGTGGAGAGAACTCGACTCCATCGAGTCAAGCTCAGCGGGGATTTGATGAAACCGAAACTAATCAAATCAAAGCAGGTTAGGTTTCTTTTTTTTTCACCTTTCTTTTTTTTTATTGGCTGCTCTTAGATCTGTGCAGTCTCAAAAACCTGTCACTCTGAAATCCGTGTGGCCCTGATATCCGTGCAGATCTGAAGTCAACAGTAGTGAACGATCTTGCATTCACGATCGTGCTATGGATGGACTTCCTCTCCATGGACCAAAGTCAGAATAGGGGAGGTGTGCAGAGGGCAGCCCAGCGGGTGCTCGCCAGCGGCAGCACTAGGGTGGAGACGGTGGTGGCATAGGACCAAGATGGCGGTGTCAGCATGGCTCGGTGGTGCAGGGAACTCCATTCTGAGGCCCTGTTGCAGGGCTCAGCTTGCCGTGGGAGGGTGCACAAGCGAAGAGGGAGGAGGCAGAGTCAGCGTCTCCAACAGTAGGGCATCGTCGACTTCCGGTTGGAGAACAGGGAGGATCCGGCAGGAAGGAGGGGGCGGACATGCTTTGGGGGTTGAGGACGACGAAGGCGCGGTTTGTCCTCCCGCACGCGATCGATCCGAGATGTGTCACCGATGGACAGAGAGCGTCGATGGTGTTGATCGGCAAGGTGGGGGGCATCCCGGGCCTCGACGGTGGCGACACGGGGAAGGGCATGGGCGGCGCCCTTGGCCTGGTGGCGACTTGCATGGGGCCCACAGGAGGGCGGGCGCCCATGGGATCTGGGGTGAAGCCTGGCATCTGCAAGGTCAAATGACCCGCGGGCGGGACACCACAGTCGGCTGCGTGGTCGAGGTCGGGGTCGGCGAGGGTGGCGGCCTTGGTGTAGGACTCATTGGGGCGGAGTGGGAGAGAGGGGGAGGGGTTCCGCGAGGGTCGTGAGATCCTGCTGGGGGGTGTTTGGGGCATTTGCTGCTAGCGATGAGCAGGAACAGAGCTTCATAGGTAGGGGACGGGAGGCTTCACACGACGGAGGTGTGCACACGGGCGAGGCAGCAGGATAGAACGGGGGCAGCATCGGTGATGTAGATCCGATGGAATGCTGTGAAGCCAGGGAGGAAGAGAAAACCTTAATCCGCTCTGCTCTGATACCAAGTTGATGCGGGACATAGCGGAGGAGGATCACTGGCGAGCATAGAAGTCACCAGAAGATTAGGGCTTGTACTCAAGAACCAGCAACCCGGGCATCACACCCACTCCAATCTGGAGAAAATTTAAAACTCAGACAAAATAACTTTTTAAGTTGTATTCATGAGAAGAAGATGTTTAATACAAGAGGAGAGGGGTGGTATTTATAGATTCACCCTATGGTACATTACTTGAGGGCTAAGAAATCCTAACTTGTGGGCTAAGAAATCCTAGTGGACCGTTCAACAGTGGGCCTATCTTGGACTGGAGCTCTCTCTTATGGGCTTGGCGGCATGAAAGGGTCTAGGTGCATGAAGGTCTCTCTGGTTGGAGGGATCTGGTGAATTTCCTGGCAATGATGACTCTCCTCTTGACTTGAACAACTAAACTAGACTCTTGACTGAACTAAAATGACTAGACCTGACTATGTGGACTCTACTGACTCGTTGTCCCACTTTATTACAGGACTCAAGTGGCTCACTTTGACTCGAGTGACACAAGACTAATGGACTCAAATAAAATAAAATAAAATAGGTTTTTGGGTACCCATCACTGTCGAGGTGCCCAACTGGGGTGCGGAGCTTCGGGCGGAGCCGGACTCATGCGGTCTACTAGAGATGCCGAGGTGCCAGACCGGGAGAGGAGCTTCGGGCGGAGCTGGCCTCGCACGAGCAGCTGAAGATGACATGTTCCATGTTTCTATGAATGTGGCCGAATCGGAGAGCTCCGTCTAGGAGCCGGAGCCAGGCCCAAGCGGACGGAGCTAGATTGGGCGGAGATGGAGCGCACCACCTACGTCGGGCGAAGCCGGAGGCGGCCATGCCAAATTGGCACAGAGGTGGAAAAACAGTCCATGCACCGGGCTCACCAGACTAGGGGCGCTAGTGCAGGTGGAGCCGACCGGGTAAGGAGTACTAGTGGAGCAGGCATCCACTGGACTTGGCGTGGTCTTGCCATACTGGGCATGGGCCGGAGCTGGGAGGACTCCAGAGCATTCCGTACTGGGCCAGCCTTCAAGCTGGCAGAGCTGTGCTAGCACGGAGGGTGCCAGGAGGACTGGCGCGGGGTAATGCCGTACTAGGTAGATGCGTGCCAAACTGTCGCAAGTGAGGTCCCCTGGTGCGGGCAGAGCTGAGGTGTGGACCCCTGCGGGCGACCGGGTGCCAGAGCAGGCAGAGCCGGGTGGTCGCACGTGCCGGACTGGAGCTGGGTGCACCGTGGGTGGAGGTGGAGCCAGAGTCGACCGTGGGCGAGACTTTTACACGGGCTTGGTGCCCTAGCACGGGTGGAAGGATTAGGCCGTGGGCACCATGGGCATGCCGCGGGCGTGCCGAGCTACCACGGGCGGAGCTCACAGGTGGAAGAGCTAGGCCGCGTGGGCTTACCAAGCTGAACTGGAGTCGGGCTACCGCGGGCGGAGCACATAGGTGGAAGAGCTAGGCCGCGTGGGCTTGCCGAGCTGAACTGGAGTTGGGCTGCCACGGGCGGAGTGCACAGGTGGAAGAGCTGGACTGCATGGGCTTGCTGAGCTGGATTGGCATTGGTTAAGGTGCCAAGCTGAACTGAACTGCCATGAAGTTGGACTTCATGCATGTCGAAGTGAGGCCGAGGTACTGAGGTGCATAGCCGAGGTGGGGCCGAGATTCCGAGCTGAACTGAACTGCCACGAAGTTGGACTTTGCATGGCTGAAGGCCATGCCGAGGTGGCATAGTGCATGGCTGAGGTGGGGTCGAGGTGCTGAACTCGCCGATCTCCTCATATAGAATGCAGACCCACCATCTTCTTTGGATGGGAGACCGTGAAGCATGTGGTCGAATGAATTATTTTACTACTATAATAGAACGATTCATGGATTTCTCGAGAGGACTTGCAGTGCATTGACCTAGACCTTCTCGAGAGATATGTGAGCTAGTGTGATCCTTACTCGACAGGATCGAGTTCCTCCCATCCCGGGAGAATTGGTGCAAACACCAGAGGTACCAGAATAAGATAAGGGATTCTAAAATCTCTGTGGATTACTTAATAGTGTTTGAGTCTAATTTGTAATAAGGGCTTAGCCTATTTAAGTTATCATTTTCATTATTTGAGTCCTGTACTAGTCAGCTCATATTGAGCTAGTTTTCTTTCTCAGTCCTGTATATGTTAGCCCAAGTCCAATGAAGACTCAATACCAAGCTAGTACAAGTGAAGACCAACTCAGCTTGAAGTTATGAAGACCATGGAAGGCCCAGCAAAAAAAATTCAAAGCCTTGGAACCCTAGAGCAGCTTGGAGACCTGGACTGCAGCTTGACTAAGGGGTGCCACTTTCTTATGCTTACAACCCCTTGGTCGGCCACTTAGGGTCACCTCCTTTGGCTGACCAATGCAAGAAAGAGAGGAGAAATTTGAGGGAAAGAGGGCTAAGGAGTTTCCACGTTTTCTAGCTTGGGTTTGGGTGGGAATGAAATTGTTATGTAAAGACCTTTCTTTCCTTACTTGTGGGCAAGCTTATGAGTTTATAAAATAAGCCCTTCTCTCTTGTATGAGACACTTTTGAATGAATATTATTTAGTTTTCTCATCTGCTGTGTGCTTTTGCTGTGTGCTAAGGGGATTCTGTGTGAGCCCCTCCTTCCTTCTTGTCTTCTGCGCCCAGTCTCCAACCACCATCAAACCCTAGAGGCATCTTCTCCAAGCCTTGGCCACCCAACATCTATCATCCTTTTTCCTTGCTGTTTTCAATTATTCCTTCATCCCTTCATTGATTCTTAACCCTTGACAGGCTGTTTGCAGGTCCCTTGAAGTCTACGAATCCAATGACTCCAGTCGGGTAGCAATCAGATCTCTGGATTGAAAACCAAGAATCTGCGGGTCTTCAGCTTGATCAACTAGGCAACATCCGGGAGCGAGAGCGATCCCTTCATATACAATCTTCATCAGGCGCTTCAACCATTGTCAGGTATACCCCCTCTACTTGCCAGTAGCATTATTGAAGGGGAACTAGCCCAATCGAGACTTCTCAGCCTTGGCGGTTCTCTTTTCTATTGCTTTTCAGGTTCTATTTTGCATGCTGTTGCTTCTTATTTTGTATAGAACTCTCTACTTAGATTCGTGGCCTAATCTTCAAGATTTAGATACATAACTTAACCTATAAAAATACAAAAATAATTTTGCATGCATTTTAGTTCCGCATCAAAATTTCTTTTCGAATATGGATCCAAATTTGGATGCTGAATCATTGATGAAGGAGGTGATGGAAGGAGACCTGACCTCTTTTGTAGTAGTAGCTAATGCCATTTGGATGTGGGGATAGAAATGGTAGATTCTTGCTTTCCAACTAAAGATGATCCGACATTAGAGCATACAAGTGCTATGAACAACGAAAAGGGAAAAGGCCCTGATCCCTCATTTGCAAAACCTCCAAGAGCTCCAAGGTTAAAAAGGAAGAAGAAATAAATGTATATATATTTTTTCTTTTCTTTAGCTAATGTAATCCATAAAAGAATCACTTTGTAAGAGGATTTTCTAAAATCAATTGAAAGGTTTTATTCTTTTCACTTTCTTGTTTTCATCATTTCTATGAACATGAAAAGTGTATATTGCTTTTTGAGCTTGAAGACATTTAATTGAGATGTCTAACAGATAATAATTGATAGAGAATGTCTAATGAAAAATACCAGATCAGGAGTTTCGTAGGTTAAGGTAGGCCTATGTGTTGACTCTGGTCTTGATTTTGATGATTAACAAAATGTTTAAGTATATATGAGTACTAATTATATTTTAAGTGTGTTTTTTCAGATCTTAGTACTCATCCATGTTGAATGAAGAAATGCTTGTATTTCAGTTGAAAAAGTCCTTAAATTAATAGAAAATCAAGTATATGGACTTTGGAATTAATATGGAAGAACTTGAAGAGGTTAAAGTTGTAATTTGAAGAAGTATCAACAAAGTTTCAGCATGGCACAGGCAAGTGTCGACACCTGGAAATGAAGTGTCGACACTTGAAGAGTGAAGTGTCGACTCAAGGCCTGAGAACAAGAAGAAAACAGAAAATATGAAAAATCAAATTGGCTGTGAATAGTGTTCTAGTGTCGACCTACTGTAGCAAGTGTCGACACTTGCACTGTTCAAGTGTCGACACTTACTGTTCAAGTGTCGACACTTGAACAGTAACGGCTAGTTTTCAAATGCTGCAAAACTTCTCCAACTTGCTTCAAACGGCCATATCTTCATCCTTAACGGTCATAAACGGTCATCTATGGTTTGGAGAGCTATATAAACATCAAAAATCAATTGGAAAAGTAATCCTTTGATGAGTTTTTTGAATATTCTTCAAGGATTCAAGAGTTGAGTTATTCAAAGCCTTCAAGCTTTCAAGTTTCAAAGAGAGCATTCAAAGTCTACATCTACAAGCATCAATCAAAGGCTTCATCAACTTGAAGACAAGATCTTCATAAACAATCAAGGGATTCAAAGAGATATTTGCTTTATTTTAGAAAGCTTTTATTGTATTCATTTATACTTGCTCTTACATTATGTTACTTAAGGTTTTTGGTGAGTCTTGGAAAACCAAAGAGGTTTTTGGTAAGCCTTTGAAAACCAAAGTGGTTGTTGGTGAGCCTTGAAACCAACTAGGGTTTTACTTGTGAGCCCGAAGCCCAACAAGTTGTTTAGGTTCTTGGTTATCCCGTAAAACCAAGGGTGGTTGTTGGTGAGTCTTGAAACCAACTAGGGTTTGACTTGTGAGCCCGAAGACAAAACAAGTTGTAAAGGTTGTTGGTAAGCCTAAGTTATAAAACCAAACTTAGTGGAATTTCCAAGGGATTCTTGGAGAGTGAATGTAGGTGCTTGGTTGGCACCGAACCACTATAAATCTTTGTGTTTGTGTGATTGTTCTCCTTGTGCTTTTATTTCTTTATTTCCGCTGCATTTATTTGAAATACACAAGTACTTGAATTGCATTAGCACATACTTGCTTTAGTTCATCTTTTAAATAGTACAAAAGTTTTATAAAACCCAATTCACCCCCCCTCTTGGGTTGCCTACCTGAGCCTACAATTGGTATCAAAGCTTGGTGCTCTGATTGAAAATCTAACGATTTTGAGTTAAAGATTATGGCAACCCTTGTAGGTATTAGTGTTAGACCACCATTTTTCAATAGCATAAATTACACATTTTGGAAAACTCGCATGCGCATCCATATTCAATCTATTAGTTATCATCTTTGGAAAATCATTGTTAGTGGTCCTCATATTCCTTCCATTTTGATTAATGGCATTTTCATTCCAAAGCTCAAAGAGGATTGGAATGAATATGACATTAAATAAATTGAACTCAATGCTAAAGCAATGAACTTGCTTTATTGTGCATTGGAATTAAATGAATTTAATAGAATTTCTACATGCACATCGGCGAAGGAAATATGGGACACACTTGAAGTTACTCATGAGGGTACTCTTCAAGTGAAGAACACTAAAATTAATTTGCTTGTACATTCTTTTAAAATTTTTGAAATGATGCATTATGAATCTATATCTGATATATTTTCAAGATTTATGACTATTATTAATGAATTAAAATGTCTTGGCAAAATCTATACTAATGCTGATTTGGTGAACAAAGTTTCTAGATCCTTGCCAAAATCATGGGATCCAAAGGTGACGGCGATCCAAGAAGCTAAAGATGTAGAAACCTTACCTTTGGAGGAGCTTATCGGTTCACTCATGATCTATGAGTTGAACTTATGGCAAAGGATAGTGGAAGCTGATACAGAAAAGAAGATAATGGCTTTCAAAGCCAAAAAGAAATTCAAGACAATGATGGCAACTTGGAGCGATAACGAAGATTCAAGTATGGATGATGAAGTTGCCCATCTTTGCTTCATGGACAAATGAGAAAAAGGTATGTGCTAAAAATAATTATGATTTTACCTTTAAAGAATCATATAATGCATCTAATGATCTTGTGCATGAATATAGATTACTAAAAATTGAGCACGAGAAATTAAATAGGCATGTAGATTCATTTTCTCTTGACCACACCAATCTTGCAAATAAAAATGGTGATTTAAATGCCAAGATTGATATTTTGAAAAATGAAAAGAATAATTTTTCTAAAGAAAAAGAATTTTTAGAAAAAGAAAATGTTATTTTGAAAGATTTATGTGATAAAAATATTTTGGTTGAGGAAAAGAAGCAAAAACTTTTGAAAATTTTCTCTAGTCCAGCTTCTTTCAATTTATCTTCTAAATATGGTTTTAATGCTTATCCTTCTAGATTAAGAAAAGTTTGGGTTCCAAAAGGAACCATAATTACTAATCATAAAGGATCCAAGAAAGTTTGGGTACCAAAAATGTCCACTTAATTTGTTTTGTAGGAATGTCTTGCAACCCAACATGAAGAAAGAAAGTTCTTGAAAAGAGGTTGTACAAGATAATTTAAAGAAGTGGACAAGCTACATTTTGAACTAAATGATAAAAGGAAGGACTTTGTATATTGGTAAATTCTAAACATCTCCTTCCATAATTAAAAATGTAGATTAATTTTATTGCATCAATTACTTTGAAAAATTATTTTAAATAGTTAATTAGAATCAAGTTTGGACTTATCATCATTGGCTATGATCATGAACTTTCTGGTGTTGATGAATTTTATGCTATCATGATTAAACTTATGATTGTAAGACCTTCACTTGATTTTGATTAATGTATTTCATGAAAAATACTTTTAAAAATGTATATTGATTTGAAAAATGTTTTAATTGATGATTGACTAGAATCAAGCTTAGACTAATAATCATTTGTTGTGATTATGACCATTTTGATGTTGATGGATTTCAAGCTCTCATGGTCAAACTTGTGATTATTAGATCTTCACTTGATTTTGATTAATATAGTTTCTGAATTATTTCAAGTGAAATGTTACGATTTATATGCTTTCATTGTTGGCATCTATGCTTAAGTTAGAATTGATTTGAATCAAGTATAGAACTGGTAGTTAAGGGATACATTTAAGAAGAATGTATGTATATTGACAAACCCTTGCTCTAGTAGCTAGACTTGATATCATATTACTTCTAGCATTTGTATGGATATCAAATCATCTTAAAATGAATTTGAAATCATGCTAAAAGTTTTTAAGTAAATGCTTTGTATTTTGAAAATCATGAATATCTTGAAAAATTTCAAATCTTGATGCATAAGCTTTCATGTTTTATTCCTGAAATTATTGCATATTTTTAAAGGAGGAATAACATTCAGGGGGAGCATCCAAAGATTTGTTATCATATTTGATGCTTTGAATATCTTGTTGATATCATCATGCTTTGCTTATATTGCTCTGATACTCCTTCTTCTTGTTTTCAAATCTAATTCTTAGAGGGGAGTTACATTCAAATTGTATCATATTCTATTGGTATCAAAATTATTTTTAAAAGAATTCCTAGTAACCGCTTCGGATTGGGTTAGTCACCATGGCCGTCCAGTCATTGGAGATAAGTAGGGCTTAAAGACCCTCTCTTCCCATTCAATGGGCTCTCTTATGACGTGTAGGGGTGCCGCTGTAACCTTATCCCATGAACAAGTAAGGCGAATGGATAATATACATCAAATCATTTCTTGCATGTGCTTACATTCTGTGGTATCTTGTTCAATTAGTATCATATTCAATTGATATCATAATTATTTGATTTTATGCATTGATTTTGATGACCTACTTGCTATTCTTTCCGACTTCATTCCCACTTTGTATTGCCTTTCACCCTTTTTCATGATGTCAAAAAGGGGGAGAAAATTGTTAAGTATGAAAAGGGGAAGATTGGATAAACATGAAAAATCATTTGAGAAATGAAAGAAAGTGCAAAAAGAAAGAAGAATGCAAAATGTTTTTATCTAAAGGGAAGAATTAGTAAGAAGAAATATTGAAAATTTAAAAATTTTGCATATTTTGAAAAATATTTTTGATGATTTTTTGGATCATATTTTGAGGGGGAGCTTGGTGCTTATTGTTTTGAGCTTACATGTTTATCTTATTGTTAATCTTTTTAAGCTTACCCTATTCATATACTTAAAGATTTTGTCATCATCAAAAATGGGGAGATTGTTGACTCTGGTCTTGATTTGATGATTGACAAAATGTTTAAGTATATTTTAAGTATATTTTTTTAGATCTTAGTACTCATCCATGTTGAATGAAGAAATGCTTGTATTTCAGTTGAAAAAGTCCTTAAATTAATGGAAAATCAAGTCTAGACTTTGGAATTAATATGGAAGAACTTGAAGAGGTTAAAGTTGCAATTTGAAGAAGTATCAACAAAGTTTCAGCATGGCACAGGCAAGTGTCGACACCTGGAAATGAAGTGTCGACACCTGAGGATCAAGTGTCGACACTTGAAGAGTGAAGTGTCGACTCAAGGCCTGAGAACAAGAAGAATACAGAAAATATGAAAAATCAAATTGGCTGTAAATAGTGTTCTAGTATCGACCTACTGTAGCAAGTGTCGACACTTGCACTGTTCAAGTGTCGACACTTACTGTTCAAGTGTCGACACTTGAACAGTAACGGCTAGTTGTCAAAAGCAGCAAAACTTCTCCAACTTGCTTCAAACGGCCATATCTTCATCCCCAACGGTCATAAACGGTCATCTATGGTTTGGAGAGCTATATAAACATCAAAAATCAATTGGGAAAGTAATCCTTTGGTGAGTTTTTTGAATATTCTTCAAGGATTCAAGAGTTGAGTGATTCAAAGCCTTCAAGCTTCCAAGTTTCAAAGAGAGCATTCAAAGTCTACATCTACAAGCATCAATCAAAGGCTTCATAAACTTGAAGACAAGATCTTCATCAACAATCAAGGGATTCAAAGAGATATTTGCTTTATTTTAGAAAGCTTTTATTGTATTCATTTATACTTGCTCTTACATTGTTTTACTTAAGGTTTTTGGTGAGCCTTGGAAAACCAAAGAGATTTTTGGTAAGCCTTTGAAAACCAAAGTGGTTGTTAGTGAGCCTTGAAACCAACTAGGGTTTTACTTGTGAGCTCGAAGCCCAAATAAGTTGTTTAGGTTCTTGGTTACCCGTAAAACTAAGGGTGGTTGTTGGTGAGCCCGAAGACAAAACAAGTTGTAAATGTTGTTGGTGAGCCTAAGTTATAAAACCAAACTTAGTGGAATTCCCAAGGGATTCTTGGGGAGTGGATGTAGGTGCTTGGTTGGCACCTAACCACTATAAATCTTTATGTTTGTGTGATTGTTCTCCTTGTGCTTTTATTTCTTTATTTCCGCTGCATTTATTTGAAATACACATGTACTTGAATTGCATTAGCACATACTTGCTTTAGTTCATCTTTTAAATAGTACAAAAGTTTTATAAAACCTAATTCACCCCCCCTCCTGGGTTGCCTACCTGAGCCTACACTATGCCATTTATGAAAACACTTGATCGTAAAGAATATCTAATCACTTAGGATAAAGAGTATTTGACTCTTTGAATGAAGAATATCTGATCATCTTGGATAAAGAATATCAGAATATTTGATAGGCAAACATATGCCTACTCGATCATTTTGAGCAAAGAATACCAGAATACTTGATCACTTTGAACAAAAAATATTCGATCACTTTGGATCGAAGATACTAAAATACTTGATATGAAATCTAGGCAAACTTGTGCATATCTAATTGGAAGTCCAAGCAAACCTGTGCCTATTTGATTATATTGAATAGAGAATGCCAGAATACCAGATTAAAAGTAATGGGCAAAATCTGTGACACTCTACCCGATCATTTTAGTAGAGAATAGCTGATCAAAAGTTATGGATAAATTTGTGTCGCTCTACTCGATTGCATTGATAAGGAATAATTGATTGGAGGTTGTGGGCAAGCTTGCACCGCTCTACCCATCACTCTAGTAGATAATTGATCAAAAATTATGGATAAACCTGTATTATTCTACCTGATCACTTTAGTAGAGAATAGCAAATCAGAAGTTATAGACAAACCTGTGCTACTCTATCCGATTACTTTTGTAGAGAATAGCTGATCAAAAGTTATGGACAAACTGTAACACTCTATCCAATCACTTTAGTAGAGAATAGCTGATGAAAAGTTTTGGACAAACTTGTACAACTTTACCCAATGACCTTAATAGAGAATAGCAGATTGGAAGTTATGGATAAACTTGTGGTACTATACCTGATCACTTTAGTAGAGTATAGCTCATCGAAAGTTATAGACAAACCTATGCCACTCTACCTGATCACTTTAGTAGAAAATAGCTGATCGAAAGTTATGGATAAACTTGTACCATTCTACCTGATCACTTTAGTAGAGAATAGCTTAGCAAAAGTTACGTACAAACCTGTGCCACTCTACTTAGTCACTTTAGTAGAGAATAGCAATTAGAAGTTATGGACAAACCTATACCACTTTATCCAATCACTTTAATAGAGATAATAGAAAGATATTTTTTAGAAGAAAAAAATTTATTAATAATATTTTTTTAAATTATTAGAATTTAATGGTCTTGAAATTAAAGTTCTATCTAGATTTTTCAAGTTATATGCTCCAAGTCTAATGACCTTTGATATTTTGTAAGGCCCGTCCCAGTTGGATGAAAATTTTTCTTATTCCAATTGCTTCGAGACTTCAGCTTGCCTAAGGACCAGATTCCTTGTTGGAAAACTTTAGTTTACAATCTAGAATTGCAGTATTGGACAACCCTCTACTTATAAGCTATTATTCTGATGTAAGCCTACTCCTGGGCTTCTTCCAAGAAGTCAAGACTTGCTCACAATCCTTCTTGATTTGCAGCTTCATCATACACTTTTAGTTGATTGAAAACCAAGCCAATCTCTATGGGAATGACTGCTTCTATCCCGTAGGTTAATTTGAATAGTGTTTCACCTATTAAGGCACAAGAAGTTGATTGGTAGAACCATAAAATACCATTCAGCTCATTAGTCTAGAGGCTTTTGCTTGGTCAAGCCTGATCTTCAAGTCTTGAAGGATGGTCTAATTAATTACTTCTATTTCTTTATTTGTTTGTGGGTGTCCCACTAGTGTGAACCTCTATTTTATTTGTAGACATGAAAATAATTCTCAAAACTTCTTATTATTAAATTATCTTTCGTTATTGGATATAATGCACTTGGATAATCTGAACCATCAGTTAATAGACTTCCAAACAAAGTCTTGAACTTTCTTCTCAGTTATATAGGTCAAGGGCTTAGCTTCAATCTACTTAGTGAAGTAGTTGATTACAATAAGTAAAAAGCTCCTTTATCCAGTTGCCTCTAGGAAAGGTCTTGATGTGGGACTATTCATGCATGCCAATCATTTTTCATGTATTAAGCATTAAATTAGGAGTTTATATCCTGAATATCAAGCCAAGATTCGAAGTAGGGAATTCTATAGAAATTCTAGAATCGGATGCATGCTTCGATCCTACAAGTGAAGAAACAGGACCGCCAAGGCTAAGAAGCCCTAGTTAGGACTAGCTCTTCTACAATACCACTACCTGATGAGTTTAGGGGGTGTACCTGGTAGAGATTTGAAGATTGATCCATGAAGAGTTCGCTCTATGCTCGACGGATGCGGCTTGGAAAATAAAGCTATCGACCCTACGGATCCGCGACTTTCAATCCGATGACCCGAAAGCTTGTCCATTGGAATCCTGGATTCGTAAACTCTAAGAGACCTGTAAATCACCATTCAAGGGTTAGAAAATAAAGAAGAAAAAAGGTTAAATCACTGAAAGAAGAAGGGAAGGAAGGGAAGGAGAGGGGTGGCTAAGAAGATGAAGAGGCTGTCGGCTTGGAGGCAGGGCGCATGGATCACACAGATACCCTAAGGGATCACACAAACACCCTAAATCACACAGAAAACATCACACACAATTTTGAGGAACTCAAAAATAATTCATTCATCAATAATCAGCAATAATACATGAGGGGGTGAAGGGGCCTTTATATAGGCATACAAGTTAGGGCATACAAGAGATTTTACATGGTCTTCCTTTTCCTTTATAAACTCTTCCACAAGTCCTCTCCCAAATAGGTTCAAATTTCTTCTCCCAACTAGGATTACTCCTCTCCTCCTCTTTGACTTGGTCTAGGGGGGGTAATCATAAGGGGGTGCCATATGGAGGGTGACCATAAGGTGGGGTGCCATATGAAGAACTTTGGGCTTTTCGGCTTTGGGCGGCCCACTTCAGTGCTGTGTTGGGTCTTTTAGGGTTTCTTCCGGTTATCCATCTCCTCATGGTGGGTTGATGTACTTATCATCCAGGTCTTCAATGATAGCTCCAAGAATCTTCTATCTTTTCAAGTGGCACAATTATGTGCATGACTGGATTCCAGCAGTGGTTGTAGTACTATGCTGACTGGCTTCATAAATGACTTGAGTCTTCTTACAAAATTGGACTGAATGCATAAAACTCAAAACTTAAAGGAATCATAAGACTCACTAAGAATCCAAAACTTGACTCAATACTCTAATTACAGGACTTAAC
This sequence comes from Areca catechu, assembly GCA_021397845.1. Lineage (NCBI taxonomy): Eukaryota > Viridiplantae > Streptophyta > Magnoliopsida > Arecales > Arecaceae > Areca > Areca catechu. Next base: position 54,630,203 of record CM038041.1, read on the forward strand.
TGTAGAATGGCCCTAAACAAGACTCAGGGGCTAAATACAGACTCAAGTGTAACAAGGCCTGAAAAATAAACTCAAGGCCCAAATACAAAACTCAAATGGCTAACATAGGCAAATTATTGGACTCAAAGACAAAATTTGCATCATGGCTAGGGACTCAAAACTCAGGAATCCATAGTAAACCAGGGTTGACTTGATGTCCCCATCAATTCTCCCGGGGTGGGAGGAACTCGACTCCGTCGAGTAAGGGTCGCTCTGGCTCTGGTATCGCTCAAGGAGGTCTGGGTTAAGGCACTGCAAGTCCTCTCATGTAATCCATGAATCGTCGGATTCTGGTCGACCATGCCAACAGACCAGGTAGCATTGATAACTGCAGCCCCGGGTCGTGATAGCTTGATAATCCAGGATATGCTCAATCCGTTCACCTCTCTTAGGCCAATTTATAAGTGGACACTCTAGGTTAGGTTCGCTCTCAAAGGATGGAGTAGGTTCAAAACCTCACTAGAAATCACTACTGGTTCCCTATACTCAACCAAGTTAGCAATATTGAAGGTAGAGCTAATGTAAAAATCTGAGGGATGATCTAGCATATAAGCATTGGATCCTACCTTCTCTATCACTCGAAAGGGTCCAGCTCTACGAGCATGAAGTTTCTTAACCATAACAGATCTCTAACATTAAATCTCTTGGCTCTCTTTTCGGGAATTAGCCAGTTTGATTCAAAATTAATGCTTAATGCGAATGATTCACCTGACTTGTTCTGACACCTAACAAAAATGCAGACATAACTATGCATTTCTATTGAGAGAAACTTTATTGGACTCTTTTGGGCCTAAACCTAATAGGCTATAGGTTCTCAAGGTTTGACCCTGGTTTGACATGCACAAGAAAACTTACAATGAACTTCTAGTAAATGCCAGAGGGTATGCAAGAAATAAGATGCAAACCTAATATGTACAATGAATGTATGCAACATGCAAACTTCTATAAAATACAATCTAATAATGAGAAAATTAGGAGAAGTTTCAGAAAAAGGTAGAAAATAAGAAATGGGTTCAGGGTTAGTCTAGTAGGGTAGAAAGTAAGAAAAGGGTTCAGGGTTAATTGGATAGAATAGGATGTAAGAAGGGATGTCAGAGATTAGTCCTAGACTAATAAGGTTGACCTTATGGGGTTTGTTGACCCCTAAAGTGATTTTGATGATAACAAAACATTGGAGCATACATTTGGTTATCTAACAACTCTTCAATTGATTAACAAGTTTTTGTAGGACAACTACATTGACACATTTTTCAATTTCTACAATCTTTAATGTTTTGAGTTGTAAAATACTTAGATTCTTGGAAAGAAGAACCCTACAAAAAGTTTTCTGTTAAAATCAGTTAAAGGGTTACTTCTACTAGTCCTTCTTGCTTCAAGTTTTCTTGAATTTATTGTAAGTAGTACTTGAAGAAGATTGTTAAAGCTTGGGACAAGTGTTCTGGAAGTTTGAAGCTGATCTAGCTGAAGAACCACCTTCGAGCCGACTGGATGAACAACCCAGCCGACTCTGGCACTAGCACTGAAGACAAGTTCTCTGGCATGCAGATCCAGCCGATTGGCACCAAGGTCCACCCGACTCATCCAGAACAGAACATTCTGAGATTCTCAGGAATCCAGCCGACTGAATTTAGATATAGCCGACTCATCTAGAACTCAGTTGAAAATGGTCTGAGAAGCCTCTGAGATTCCAACCGACTGGAATTCAGCCCAGCCGACTCATCCAGAGTGAGGTAATTTTCAACTATGGAAGCTAGCCGACTGGCACTCAGTCCAATCGACCCGAACTTCATCCAAGCTGACTCGAAGTTTGTCCAAGCCGACTGGAATGACGGGGTCACCTCCAACGGCTAGTTCCAGTTCTCAGTTTTTGAATTCCAAAAGTGCTCCAACGGTAACCTGTCACCTCCCAATGGTCTACAATGTTCAAAATCATGGGAAGGCAGTTGAAGTCTCTATAAATAAGGTGTAAGAACATCCTTGAAGAGGCTAATGATTTATTGAGCATTTATTGAACACTTATTGAAGTGAAGTGAGAGAGCACTAGAGCTTTAAAGATTACCTTCAAGCCTGTAACAACTCTTATCAGAAGCTTGAAGTACCTTTTGAGGAAAAGCAAGGAAGCCATTGAAGTACATTGAAGAGCATTCAGTGGATCTTCACTCGAGCTGCATTAGCAACCACCCAGACAATAGAGTTTGTCTTTATTGTTGCTTTTCTTATTCTATCTTTTAGAATATCTGGGTTATTGGTGAGCCCTGTTGTAAAAACCAAATAGGTTACTTTGGTGAGCCTTTAAAACCAGAGTGTAGAGGTTTCTTTGGTGAGCCTAGATAAAAACCAAAGTGTAGAGGTTTTAGGTGAACCTGTAAAAACCTAGCCTGTGTTTCTTTGGTAAGCCCGGTTTCTAAAACCAAAGTGTAGAGGTCTGGATTGTGAGCCTGCAAAACATTCCGACTGTATTCCAGTTTGGAGGATATAATGGAAATCCCTAGTGATGAACTTGGATAGTGGACGTAGGAGCTGGGTTGCTCCGAATCACTATAAATCTGCTTTGTTTGTGTTGTGTTTGCTTTATCTTTTAGCTTCTGCTTTCTTTCTCTGATTAACATAGCACCTAATCACTAATTGGAATTAATTGTGCACATACTTGCGAAAATTTTATAATTTCCAATTCACCCCCCTCTTGGGACTAAGCTACATGGGCAACAGCTAGTATCAAAGTAGTGTCTCTGATTACTTGAGTTAAGATCGATGGCTCATCCCATGAGTACATCCTTGGCCGAGGGCCAATCAACAAATAGACCTCCACTATTCACAGGCACTAATTATTCATATTGGAAGGCACGAATGAAAATTTACATATAAGCTGTAGATTTTCAATTTTGAAAGGGCCACATATTCCCACAATTAAAGTTGATGGCGTGGACATCCCTAAGCCTGAAGAGGACTGGGATTATCATAACATGAAAATGGGGGAATTGAACGTCAAAGAAATGAACTTATTATATTGTGCTTTGGATGCTAACGAGTTCAACCGAATTTCCACTTGCTCATCGGCAAAGAAAATCTAGGATAAACTCGAAGTGACCCATGAGGGAACTTCCCAAGTGAAAACCTCCAAGATAAATCTTTTAGTTCATAACTATGAATTATTTAAAATGGAACATTCTGAAATAATATATGCCATGTTCTCTAGATTTACAGATATTATTAACGGTTTAAAGAGTCTTGGCAGGGTATACTCTAATGTAGATCTAGTTCAGAAGATCCTTCGTTCTTTGCCAAACAAATGGGATCCCAAGGTAACTGGGATCCAGGAAGCCAAAGATCTTAACACTTTAATGCTGGATGAATTGTTGGGATCACTCATCACCCACGAGCTAACAATGCAACATAGAATGGAAGATGAGCAGAAGAAAAAGAAGACAATAGCCTTCAAGGCTGCTTCTGATTCAAAAAGGGATGATGAAGTATCTGAAGAAGAAAGCACCTCCTCCAATGATGACCTAGAAGACGAAGACATCACTATGGTTGTGAGGAGATTTAGAAAATTCATGGGAAGAAAGAAAGGAAGGTACAACCGAAAATTTCACAGGAAGGATTATGGAAAGGAAAAGGAAAAGGACAGAGAGAAAGACAAAGAGGTAGTCCTCACATGCTACGAATGTAAGAAGCCGAGGCACATACGTCCGGACTGTCCAATGCTAAAGAAATCCTTCAGACAAAAGAAGAAGAAGAAAGCCATGGTTGCCACATGGTTCGATAGTGAAGACTCAACTTCATCGGAAGAAGAAAGACCACCAAGACTGCCAATCCTTGCTTAATGGGTCTCAAAGATGAGGTAACATCCCCTAACAACTGCACTGAATTTACTTTTGAAGAATTAAATTCTGCTTTTCATGATTTACTCTCAAAATTTAAGAAAGTTGGAGTAAAGATAAAATCATTGAAAAATATGAATGATACTTTACTCAAACAAAATGATGAGATTTCAGAAAAGAATACTTTATTACAAAAGGAATTGCATATCTTTTCTGAAAATTTGAAAAGCTGAAAAATGAGAATTTATCATATGAAAAGAAAAATACTGATTTACTTACTGAAAACAATGAATTAAAAAAAAGGTTACAAAACTCAAGCCTTTGGTTGAAAAACTCACTTTATCCTCAAATAAGCTTGAGCTAATTTTAAAAGAACAACGAATTTCTGGAAATAAAGCTAGAATTGGTTTCAACACTTCTTTTGTAAATGGAATTTCAGCAACAACTTTTATGAAATCCAAAACACCAACTCAAAACATTTTATCTCAAAAAGTTTCAGCCACACCAAAAGCTATTTCTACTTCAAAATCTTTATCACATGCTCCTAAGAATTTGATAAAAAATGCATACTTTCCAAAAGGTTTGAAATCTGCATCAAGTGCATCAACTTCTAGAACTTTAAATTCTGTTTCTAACAAAAATTCTATAGTTGTTTGCTATGCTTGTAAAAGAATTGGACATAAAGTTTTTAAATGCAATAATCTTAGAAATGTCCATAAAAAGATAGAAAAGATTTGGGTTCCCAAAGGAACCACCTCTGCTGACCTGCAAGGACCCAAGGTAGCTTGGGTACCTAAAAGAATTCATTGATTATTTTGCAGGAATGTCTTGCAGCCCAAAAATTGAAGAAAAGCTGGTACTTGGACAGCGGCTGCTCAAGATATATGACGGGTGACAAGGACCAATTCATCACCCTTGAAATGAAAGAAGAAGGTATGGTCACCTTTGGAGATAATGGCAAAGGGAGAATAATCGGTATCGGTAAGATCAAAATAACTCCCTTCACTTTTATTGAAAATGTTTTGCTAGTAGACAAATTAAAGCATAATCTGTTAAGTATAAGTCAATTTTATGATAAAGGCTTCAAGGTTATCTTTGAGTCCTCTATGTGTATAGTAACTAACTCATTAGATTCTAGCAATAAATTTATTGGACATAGACTCGGGAATATCTATGTGGTAGATCTTGATGATCTTGCCATGTCTAGTAGCCCTAGTCTAGTTGCAATGAATGCTAAAACCAAAGAGTCAGGCTTACTATGGCATGGATGATTAGGTCATGCTAGCATGCATACTATTGCCAAATTAATTTCTAAAGATCTTGTTAGAGGCATGCCTAAGAAGTTTAAAGTTGATTTGAATCATGTTTGTGATGCATGCCAAATGGGTAAACAAACTAGGGGGAGTTTTAAATCAGAGAATATAGTTTCTACAACAAGACCTCTTGAACTACTTCACATGGATCTTTTCGGACCTACTAGGACTACAAGCCTAGGAGGGATGAAATATGCTCTTGTGATAGTAGATGATTTCTCGAGATTTACATTGGTTTTGTTTATCACATCGAAAGATGAAACTTTTCATGTTTTTAGAAAATTTCATAAAAAGGTTTCAAACCAAAAGAACTTATCTTTGATTTCAATTAGAAGTGATCATGGAATTGAGTTTGAAAATCAATTTTTCGAAGATTATTGTACTGAATTTGGCATTGATCACAACTTCTCCGCTCCTAGAACACCTCAACAAAATGGTGTTGTAGAGAGGAAAAACAGGACATTGAAAGAAATGGTTCGCACAATGTTGTGTGAAGGCAATCTTCCAAAGTACTTTTGGACAGAAGCGGTGAACACTGCATGTTATATTTTAAACCGTGTTTTGATCTGTCCTATTTTAAAGAAAACCCCCTATAAGCTTTGGAATGACAAAAAACCTAATATTAGTTATTTTCATGTATTTGGTTGTAGATGCTTTGTGCATAGCAATGGAAAAGATAATTTAGAAAATTTTGATTCTAAAGCTGATGACGCAATTTTCCTATGTTATTCATTACATAGCAAAGCATATAGGATTTTTAATAAAAGGACTCTTACTGTTGAAGAGTCAATTCATGTTGTTTTTATTGAAACTAACCCTACACCTTCTAGATAAGAAGAGTGCATAGATAATGATGCAGGTACATTGCAAAAATGAATGGATGACTTGAGCATTCAAGACAAAGACACTCAAGATGGAGAAGAAATGGTAAGTAAGGATCACATTGATCTACCGAGGGACTGGAGGTATATTACATCTCACCCTAAAGAATTAATAATAGGAGATCCTTCACATGGTGTTAGGACTAGGGCTGCACATAAGGATGCACATGATTACCTAGCCTTTGTATCACAAATAGAACCACATAGCTTAGAAGAGGCTGAGACTGACCCAAACTGGATGATGGCAATGCATGAAGAACTAAACCAGTTTGAAAGAAATAAGGTATGGACACTTGTAGATAGACCTACAGACTACCCAATTATAGGAACTAAATGGTTCTATAGGAATAAATTAGATGAACAATGAAACATTATAAGGAACAAAACTAGATTAGTGGCTAAGGGATATAACCAAGAAGAAGGTATTGATTTTGATGAAACTTATGCACCCGTAGCAAGACTAGAAGCTATTAGATTATTACTTGCATTTGCTTACTACATGAACTTTAAACTCTTTCAAATGGATGTAAAAAGTGTATTTCTTAATGGTTTTATCTCTGAACAAGTTTTTGTGGAACAACCACCAGGTTTTGAAAATCACGCTTTTTCAGACCACGTATTCAAATTAAACAAAGTATTGTATCGTTTAAAATAAGCACCTAGAGCCTGGTATGATGGACTTAGCACTTTCTTAATTGAAAATGATTTTTAAGAGAAAATATAGATAAAACTTTGTTTATCAAAAAGAAAAATAATGACATCTTAGTTGTACAAATATATGTACATGATATCATTTTTGGTACAACTAACGAATCTCTATGTAAAGATTTGCTAAGCTTATGCAGGGAGAATTTGAAATGAGCTTAATGGACGAGCTGAACTACTTCCTTAGACTTCAAGTAAAACAAACTAAGGAAGGCATCTTCATCAACCAAGCCAAATACATCAAGGAAATCATCAAAAAGTTTGGTATGGAGAGTAGCAAAACAATGAGCACACTCATGAGCCCAGCTTGCAGATTGGACAAAGATGAGAATGGATCCAATGTTGACCAAAAGCTATATAGAGGTATGATCGGATCCTTATTATATTTGACTGCAAGTAGACCTGATATATTATACAGTGTATGTGTATGTGCTAGATTTTAGTCATCACCAAAAGAAACACATATGCTTGCTGTAAAAAGAATAATTAAATATTTGAAAGAAACAAATAATTTAGGAATTTGGTATTCTAAACATTCTACTTTGAATTTGATTGGATTCTCAGATGCTGATTATGCTGGTTGTAAGATAGATAGAAAAAACACTAGTGGTACATGTCAATTTCTATGGTTGAACTTAATTCATGGCACTATAAGAAGCAAAACTTTGTAGCCTTGTCCACAGCTGAGGCTGAGAACGTGGTTGCCAGTAGTTGTTGTGCTCAAGTGTAATGGATTAAACAACAAGTAGAAGATTTTGGTGTATCACAATCTAAAATTCTAATTAAATATGATAACACAAGTGCTATCAATTTAACAAAGAATCCAATTCAACACTCTAGAACCAAGCACATTGAAATTAGACATCATTTTATTAGGGATCATGTTTCTAATGGTAACATTGTGCTTGACTTTGTGCCAACTGAAGATCAATTAACTGACATTTTCACCAAGCCACTCAATCAAGATAGATTTAAGCTAATTAGAAGTGAATTAGGACTTTGTGATCCCTTCTAGATTCTTTAACCTAATTCCTTCAATTCTAAGGAAATTTCATCTAGAGAACCTCCTCTATCTATTCTATTTTATTGAGCTTTAATTTCCTTCAAATTCTATTTGAAATCCTTTTGAATTTTGTTCAAAATTCTCAAAACTCTACTCTTCTTGTTCGAGTCGACTGGATCCTAATCCGAGTCGACTGGATTTTTCTATGAGTTTTGAACTTGTTCTGGCCTAGCCGACTCAAATAGTTTCGAGTCAACTGGATTCTCTGATGGTTTTAGGATTGCTCTGGCCGAGCCGACTCGAGTCTTTTTAGGGTTACTCGAGTCGACTGGATTTTCGCGTCGAAGCTTTTTACCTAGGGATAGAAACTATTCTCTGAACCGTTTGGCTTCTGTATTGTTTCTTCTAATGGTTCACTCATCTCCTAAACCCTCTCCAAAGTCTTCCTTCTCCTTCCAAGCATCCCATTTTCTTGTTCTTCAGTCTTCCCTAGCTATGGCACCCAAACGTGCGACAGGGAAATGGTCTGCTAGGGTTGCTCCTTCGGCTGAAAAAAAAGAAGATCCAAGAGAAGACAAGAAGAGCCAAGCACTGAAGGAATGTCAAAGGAAGCCATTAGAGAAGCTCCATCAGCTCCTATCCAGGTGCCATCAATGTCTACTCGTCTGATAACTTCCGGCCACCAAATTAATTTTGAGTTTATTAAGGGCATTGGATTAAAGATAGGAGACTTAATAGAAGACCAAGGGTGGAGGAAATTTTGTTCATTGAATGAGAAAACCTATCCCACTTTGGTTAGAAGCTTTTATGAGAAGCTAAGGTTGGGAACTAACCATGTGGAATCCACTGTCAAAGGGAAAAGGGTTATTGTTAATGAAGAGTCCTTGCATGAATTACTGGATATTCCTTCTGAGGGACTGAGATTTTTAGTGATTAAAAATAGAGAGAAGACATTGAAAACAATTTTGAACAAAGAGGATATAGGAGGCATTGGCACTGTTTTAGCTAACACCCTTTCATTGGAAATGAGACTACTTCACAACTTCATTTGTAGAATTTTCCTACAAAGAACTGGTAGGTTCGATTGGGTGAGCGAAAAGGATCTATGTCTCATGGAGCACATTCTTGAAAGAACCCCTGTCAATTTGTCTTCTATTATAATCGTGCAGATGAAAGAAACTGTAAGGAAAGCCAAATCCTGTTTGCCATATGGTATGATGCTTACAGTGTTGTTTAAATCCCATAGAGTCAGTTTAGATGGTGAAGATGGATTGGAATTACATCACACTGATATCTACACATCTAAAACACTTGAGAGAATGGGATATTTTCAAGTAGAAGGAGTCTGGAGAAAGAAGGGAACAAATATGTAAGAGCCATTGGCAGCTCCAGTAGTAGTAGTAATGAAGAAGAGGAAGAGGAAGGAACATGTAGAAGCAGCTGGAACTTCTACATCTGTACCGTAACCTGAACCATTTGTACCTGAGCCTGCTGCTGTCATTGAGGAGACTAGAGCACCATCACCTATGTTTGACATGCCTGCAACAGAATTTGACTTGCCAGCACTGGAGTTTGACCTGCCTTCTACTGATGTTCCTTTGCATAACTATCCTACTGCAGCTACACATCCTCAAATTGTCCAAGTCCAGATTGAAGAGCAATTGAAGAACTTGATAGATTCATTGACTAGTACTATGACTTCCTTATTTAGTGATTTGAAACAATCAGTGGACAACAGGTTGGACAAATTAGAAGAGAATGTATCAAATCTAAAAGAAAAGGTTGAAGCTATTGAAGCTTCAAGGACTGCACCTCAGATAGACCTTTAGCCTATTCTGAATTGCATCTCTTCAAATTTTGAAACTGTTTTGAAGTCTGTAGATACCACTTTAAATGAATATCAGACTGAATTAAAAGAGCTTAGAGGTAGAGTTGGAACCATTGTTGATACAAGGGGCATGGCAGAAGATTATACTAGAGGCATTGGTATCTTAAGATCGAAATTTGGCAGACTTCGAGGATCAGCAGAAGCCTTCGCCAATGTCCAAGCAGCTGAACTTGTGTCTATGCAGAAAGAGATAAGAGAAATGAAAGAGGCAGTAGATAAAGTACCTATTAGCCTCAAGGACCTGGATCAGCGGATGGGAGCAATGTGGGTGGAAATGGTATCCCTTAATAGCACTGTCAGATCTTTAGAAATCATAGCTAGGACAAGACCATTATATGATCCGCCACCCATCTCTACTAGGGCACCTAGTACTTCTGTTCACCCTAGGGCTCCTCCTCCACATAGTCATTCTCCTAGACCCACTTCTTGGCAAGGTGTCAAGGTTCCTAGTGATGATTATGATTAGACATCTTGTAGTTTCAGTATATTTTGGATGCTTTTTGGAACTTTTGTAATGATGTACTAAATACTTTTTGATAGAAATGAAATGAACATCTTTTGATTACCGTGTAATGTGTGTATTTATATTCTCTTATTTACACCTCTATTTGTTTAAATAGAATTCTCTCTCAAAGTTGAGAAAGTGAAATTATCTCAAACAAATATTGAAATTTTCTCAATCTATTTAAAATTTTGAGCTTACTTGTTTATCCTTTTTGAATTGTTGACAAAAAGGGGGAGAATCATAGTGTGCATGAAAGAATACATGAATTGCAATAATAACACTAAAGTAAAGTAAATAGGGGGAGTTTTTTAAAGCATTTCTAAATGATCTCTTGCATATTATTCTGATAAAATGTTCAAATGAATGTTAAAGGGGGAGAAACTTAGAGAAAATTCATATTGTCTAGAAATCTTACACACAGGGGGAGATATACTTGTTCAATTTACATGCTTCAATGATGCTCTTAACTTATCATATCTAGATATACTTGTTCAATTTACATGCTTCAATGATGCTCTTAACTTATCATATCTATCAGTCGATACTTAATGTTGCTTGATACATATAAGCAATCAATCTCTGATATTCATAGCTTATGAATTTGATTTTGTGCAAAACTGTATAGCACATACTGATATACTTCTGAGATTATAGTTGATTTTTAAATTTAAATGCTTACATACTTATGAATAGATTAAATTCTTTTCATGCCCATTGTTTTGTCATCATCAAAAAGGGGAAGATTGTTGACCCCTAAAGTGATTTTGATGATAACAAAATATTGGAGCATACATTTGGTTATCTAACAACTCTTCAATTGATTGACAAGTTTTTGTAGGACAACTACATTGACACATTTTTTAATTCCTACAATCTTTAATGTTTTGAGTTGTAAAATACTTAGATTCTTGTAAAGAAGAACCCTACAAAAAGTTTCCTATTAAAATTAGTTAAAGGGTTACTTCTACTAGTCCTTCTTGCTTCAAGTTTTCTTGAATTTATTATAAGTAGTGCTTGAAGAAGATTGTTAAAGCTTGGGACAAGTGTTCTGGAAGTTTGAAGCTGAAATAGCTGAAGAACGACCTTCGAGCTGACTGGATGAACAACCCAGCCGACTCTGGCACTAGCACTAAAGATAGGTTCCTGGATGCAGATCCAGCCGACTGGCACCAAGGTCCAGCTGACTCGTCCAGAACAAGGTTGAGAACGTTCTGAGATTCTCAGGAATCCAGCTGACTGAATTTAGATCTAGCCGACTCATCCAGAACTCAGTTGAAAATGGTCTGAGAAGCCTCTGAGATTCCAGATGACTGGAATTCAGCCCAGCCGACTCGTTCAGAGTGAGGTATTTTTTCAACTATGGAAGCTTGTCGACTGGCACTCAGCCCAGTCGACCCGAACTTCATCCGAGCTGACTCGAAGTTTGTCCGAGCCGACTGGAATGACGGGGTCACCTCCAACAGCTAGTTCTAGTTCTCAGTTTTTGAATTCCAAAAGTGCTCCAATGGTAACCTGTCACCTCTCAATGGTCTACAATGTTCAAAATCATGGGAAGGCAGTTGAAGTCTCTATAAATAAGGTATGAGAACATCCTTGAAGAGGCTAATGATTTATTGAGCATTTATTGAACACTTATTGAAGTGAAGTGAGAAAGCACTAGAGCTTTAAAGATTACCTTCAAGCCTACAACAACTCTTACCATAAGCTTGAAGCACCTTTTGTGGAAAAGCAAGGAAGCCATTGAAGTGCATTTTGAAGAGCATTTAGTGGATCTTCACTCGAGCTGTATTGGCAACCACCTAGACAACGGAGTTTGTCTTTATTGTTGCTTTTCTTATTCTATCTTTTAGAATATCTGGATTATTGGTGAGCCTTGTTGTAAAAACCAAATAGGTTACTTTGGTGAGCCTTTAAAACCAGAGTGTAGAGGTTTCTTTGGTGATCCTAGCTAAAAACCAAAGTGTAGAGGTTTTAGGTGAACCTGTAAAAACCTAGCTTGGGTTTCTTTGGTGAGCCTGGTTTCAAAAATCAAAGTGTAGAGGTTTGGATTATGAGCCTGCAAAACAATCCGACTGTATTCTAGTTTGGGAGATATAGTAGAAATCCCGAGTGGTAAACTTGGGTAGTAGATGTAGGAGCTGGGTTGCTTTGAACCACTATAAATCTGCTTTGTTTGTGTTGTGTTTGCTTTATCTTTTAGCTTCTACTTTCTTTCTCTGATTAACACAGCACCTAATCACTAATTGGAATTAATTGTGCACATACTTGCAAAAATTTTATAATTCCCAATTCACCCCCCCTCTTAGGACTAAGCCACCTGGGCAACAGGGTTGATGTACATCTATTGGGTTTGTATAATGGAAGGATGGGTCACTAATTTCAGGGAAGACATCTTCAATTGGGATTAATGGAGTGACTTCATCCTGAGGGTGTTGATTTAAAGAGATCAGGTCCTTAATGAATTCTTCTGATTCTTGAATCAAAGGACTAGACTCTACAATTGGGTTTTCTTTTAGTGGCTCCTCAGGTAAGATCCTAATAGTAATATCTGGGTTCTCTTCCTCTAATTGGTCTTTCATTTTAGGTTCAGTTTGGGTGGGGTCAGAGTCAACTAACTTTGGATTAGCTTTTACCTGGGTATCTACTTGGTCAACAAATTCTAGGTTGGCTTCTACCTGGGTATATACCTGGTCAACTAATTCTAGATCTTCTATAGATAATTCCTCTTCTTCTTCCTCATACTGTTCCACTAAGCTCATGTCAGCTTCATAACTTCCTCTTCAATGTCAGCTTTGTGAACCAATGGGGTAATAGGAGGGGGTTGGCAAAAGAAATATTGACTAATGACTGGGGTGAGGGTGGGTTGACTAAGGCATTCCTGACTAATACTAGGCTCAACATTTGGTTCAGACTCATCTTTATCTAACTCACCTAGGTGTAGGGTGCTGACTGGACACTGGCTGACAAAATGGCCTAAATTGCGACATCTAAAACACACTCTCGGGAGATTGGAACTCCTCTAATCTCTATAGACTTGCCTTTATCCCCTCTACGGGCCATAGTGGTACTGGGCTGGTTAGCATCTGATCCTGGGCTAGGGGCACTAGTCCTAAAGGGTTTAGGTTGACAAAAGGGAAGTGGACTAACACTAGGCTCATATCTAGGGGTACTAATCCTATGGGATTCAAGTCGACTAAGGGATAGTGGGTTACTATTGGGTTCATATCTAGGGACTATGGATTCTTGGGGTCTATAGGGTAAGGGTTCAACTCTATGGGTCTTGCTTAGGGTTCCTAATTGGTCTCTCCTACTTGGTCAAAACTATGAATTGCTTGATTACTTGATTGGATCAGTTGGTCAAGCTTATGGTTCAATTGTTCACCCATGGCTTTTATGAGGGCTTCTAGATGGGATTCCGTGGTTGAACTAGGTTAGAGTTTAGACTGTTGGTATTGGGTTCCTAGTCTAGTGGTCATGCAAACAAGCAAACAATCAAGGTGAAATGATGCAGCTAAGCATGCAAAGGTTAGTACAAACTAGGGTTTCCTAGACCTAGAGTCAAAACTGAGTTGGTCAGCTCAACTTACACTTAACCTAGCAGCTAATCCTTTCTCTAGTCAGGTAGAGGGTGGGAGTGTGGGAGGCCCCCCCTACTTTTGCAGGGACCCAATTAAAAACCACAATACCACTTAGGTTGTTTGACTCTGGACCCTCAACCTTAGACACCAGATTTCAGTAATAGCCACAGGATTAAATGCACTAATTGGCCCACACGGTTCGGACCTAACCTGTTGGTATCACCTAGCCCACTAGGGCAAATTAAGTCTAATTAATTTTAATTAAGGTTTGGGTTAGAATGCAAGGGGATTGTTTTGGGCCCAGGATAGGTAATGACCTCCTGCCTGATCTGATAAAGTAAAATTGCCCTTAAGATTGATTTAATGAGATGATAAACACACTATGAAACCTGATACAATCTAAAATATTGTAGAAAATAAAAGAAATTTGTCTCTTTTATGAAGTTGCAGCTTAAATTTAAGTTGATTAGGTTATCAAACAAAATTGGCCTGGGTTGGGAGGGGTTTGGTAGTTGATTAGGTTTAGTTTAGTAAGATATGCAGAAACTGAAATTAGGGTTTGGTTTGATGTAGAAGTTAGCATGGATTTCAAAGCAAAAAAATTCTAAAAAATTTATAGAACATAGAATGACGGGTTTTTATGATTCATACCAAATTTCATACAAAACAAAGATGCTAGGATGATGCAAAACCTAGGGTTTCTAACTGGGTGTAAGAAAGAATAGAATTCAGGTTAGGGTTTCTAGGAAATAGGTTTCCTTACTACTTTTAGATAAAGAAAAATCAAAAAAATATCAGTAAAATAGAGGACGACTCAAGGGTTACTCAGTCCAAAATCAGAAAAAAATAGTAACTCTATGATGGGAAACTTGGCCTAAACATGGACTCCTAATGCAGAATAGGATGCAGAGATTTTCTAGTGAAAAACAAATTAGCCGTGAAAAAACTTTTACTGATAAAAATAAATCATGAAAAATTTATAAAATACTTTGGGATCTAAAAAAAGAAAAATCAATATTTTTTGATCTACCTACATGTAGAAACAAGAAAATAACAGACCATATATGGGAATGACAGGATGCAGAAATTAGCCCTAAACATGCTTTGATACCATATTGATGCAAAACTATTCATGCATGCCAATTATTTTTCATGTATTAAGAATTAAATTAGGAGTTTATATCCTGAAATTCAAGCCAAAATTCAAAGTAGGAAATTCTATAGAAATTCTAGAAGTAGATGCATGCAGAAATAGATCCTACAAGTGAAGAAACAGGACTGCCAAAGCTAAGAAGCCCTTGTTAGGACTAGCTCTTCTGCAATACTGCTACCTGATGAGTCTAGGGGGTGTACTTAGTAGAGATTTGAAGATTGATCCATGAAGAGTTCACTCTACGCTCAACAGATGCGGCCTGGAAAACAAAGCTATCAACCTTGCGGATTCGTGGCTTTCAATCCGGTGACCCAAAAGCTTGTCGATTAGAATCCTGGATTCGTGAACTCTGAGGGACCTGTAAATCACCATTCAAGGGATAGAAAATAAAGGAGAAAAAAGGTTAAATCGTTGAAAGAAGAAGGGAAGGAAGGGAAGGAAGAGGGGTAGCTAGGAGATGAAGAGGCTGTCGGCTTGGAGGCAGGGTGCAAGGATCACACAGATACCCTAAGGGATCACACAGATACCCTAAATCACACTGAAAACTTCACACAATTTTGAAGAACTCAAGAATAATTCATTCATCAATAATCAGCAATAATACATGAGGGGGGGAAGGGGCCTTTTTATAGGCATACAAGTTAGGGCATACAAGATATTTTACATGGTCTTCCTTTTCCTTTATAAACTCTTCCACAAGTCCTCTCCCAAATAGGTTCAAATTTCTTCTCCCAACTAGGATTACTCCTCTCCTCCTCTTTGACTTGGTCCAAGGGGGGTAATCATAAGGGTGTGCCATGGAGGGTGACCATAAGGTGGGGCGCCATATGAAGAACTTTGGGCTTTTGGGCTTTGGGCGGCACACTTCAGTGCTGTGCTGGGTCTTTTAGGGTTTCTTCCAGTTGTCCATCTCCTCATGGTGGATTGATGTACTTGTCATCCAAGTCTTCAATGATAGCTCCAAGAATCCTTCTATGCTTTCTAAGTGGCATAATTATGTGGATGACTGGATTCCATGCCGTGGTTGTAGTATTATGCTGACCGGCTTCATAAGTGACTTGAGTCTTCTTACAAAATTGGACTGAATGCATAAAACTCAAAACTTACAGGACTCATAAGACTCACTAAGCATCCAAAACTTGACTCATTACTCTAATTACAGGACTTAACTATAGAAAGGCCCTAAACAGGACTCAGGGGCCAAAATCTAGACTCAAGTGTAACAAGGCCTGAAAAATAAACTCAAGGCCCAAATACAAAACTCAAATGGCTAACATATATAAATTATTGGACTCAAAGACAAAATTTGCATCATGGCTAGGGACTCAAAACTCAGGGATCCATAGTAAACCAGGGTTGACTTGATGTCCCCATCAGGTCTAAGGATATCAATTCCCTATATATCAAATAGCTATGGGACCAGAATCTAAGTGATTGGCATAGAGAGCTTTCTTTGGATATTTGTAAATTTTTATTACTAATCATATTTTTGGATGAAATCTATGGCATCTTGCATGTTTTGTGGGCTAGTAGAATCCTTGCCTAAAAATTTTGTAGGCCATGATCTTCCTTTGATGTGATAATCGTATATGCCTTCATGAACTTCTTGGAGAGCATATTTAGCTTCTGAAGGATACAGACATCGAAGTAAAGGCATAGTAAAATATTTTTTGTAGAGTTACCTATTTAAGAGGACATACTATAAGGATTGTTTGTTGATTCCTTGGGCTTGCCTGTTATCGATTGGGAGTTCTCCCTTATTAAGGAAGTTGATGAGTGGGTCAATCTATCTTGGTTCATGCTTCACTTGGGAAAATAGGAGCTTCTTCTATGCTACAAGTCTTTAAGTATTTGATGAAGACTCCTCTTAGAAGATTTGAGTAGTTTGAAATAGTGAGATGTGATAGAGCATATGCTCAGGCATTTTGAGACCTAGGTATCTACTAGATTTCTAGATTTCTAGAGTTCTAAAATTTGAAGATAAATCCTTTATCTCCTAAAGATACTTAATCATAGCTGGCTCTTTAGCTTCATATTCTCCTTGGACTTGTGTGATGACTAGTTATGAGTTAGAAAGGACTTTAATCTGATCAATACCAATCTCTTTGGTTATATTTAAGCTAGCTATTAGACTCATATTCAGCCCTATTATTGGTAATGTGAAAACCAAATCATAGAGCAAATTCCATCACCACTCCATCAAGATTCATGAGGATTAATCTAGCTCCACTTTCTTGGACATTTGAAGCACCATCAATGTGTAAACCCAAGATGGTGTGGTTAGTTCTTCTTCCAATCTCTTTTCCTCCAACTCTTCATCAAGCATTGTGCACTCGATGATGAAGTTAACGAGGACTTGAGCCTTCGTGCTGGGGCAAGGCTTATGCTTATATCAAACTCTCCCAGCTCAATAGCTTATTTGGCTAGTTGTCCCGATATGTTTAGTCTTCGAAGTATGGATTTTAGAAGTTTATTTATTAAGACAACTATAATGTAGAACTAGAAATATGGCCGAAATCTTTTTGATGTAGTGAGGAGAGCATATATCATTTTCTCTACCTTGGAATATCTTGTTCCAGCATCTCTTAAGATTTTGTTGGCATAGTAAACTGGTTTTTATATACCTACATCTTCCCAAAGCAGAGCTAATGACATTAGGAGAAACAAATAAGTGAATATAAAGTTACTTATTTTTGGCCTTGATAATAATGGAAGGGAACCAAGATACTTTTATAAGTCCTCAAAAGCTGAGCATAGCTATCCGACTACTCAAAGTGGTCGATATGCTTGAGAAATTTAAAGAATAGTAGGCATATCTTGATTGGTCAGGAAATGAACCAGCTAAGAGAAGCAATCCGATCAGTTGTTAGGCATTGAAATTATTTCTTGTTTCAAGGATGCTTCATCTCTAAAAGTGCTAAGATCTTTTCAAGGTTGGCTTTAATTCCTCTCTGAGTTACCATGAAGCTGAGGAGCTTCTCTGATGTGACTTTGAATACATACATATTTTGATTGAGCTTCATCCGATGATGCCTTAATTCATTAAGGCTTCTTCTAGATTGGCTATGTGGCAGTCAGTTTCTGTACTCTTAACAAGAATGTCATCTATATAAATTTTTATATTTCTTCTCATCTGATCTTTGAAAACCATGTTGCTAGGTGCTGGTTTGGTGGCTCTAGCATTCTCAGCTCAAAGGGCATCATTTTGTAGTAGTGTAGGCTCAGGAAGGCAACCCAAGAGGGGAGTGAATTGGGTTTTATAAAACTTTTATACTATTTAAAATATGAACTAAAGCATGTATGTACTAATACAATTCAAGTGCTATGTATTTCAAATAAATGCAGCAGAATAAAGAAATAAAAGCATAAGGAGAACATCACACAAACACAAGGTTTATAGTGATTCAGTGCCAACCAAGTACCTACATTCACTCCCCAAGCCACTCTTGGGAATTCCACTAAGTTTGGTTTTATAACTTAGGCTCACCAACAACCTTTATAACTTGTTTTGCCTTCGGGCTCACAAGTCAAATCCTAGTTGGTTTCATGGTGTGGGCACTAGGATCTGACAGAGACTCCTCAACCCTCTATGGATCTCAGATTAGGGTTCCATTTCTTTGTGTCTTGTAATAAGGCTTCAACCTCAAATTTGTAATTATCTTTTTCTTTGAATTGAGTATGTACCTTGACCATTGGTCAAATTGAGTCCTGTACTAAGTCAAGTCACAAATCAAGTCTAGTATGAGTCTATTAGAACCATGGGTCCATTGTAAGAGTGGGTCTTAAAATTTAGTCTCCTTGGAAGCAAGTCGAGAAAGAATCCAAGTCAACTCAGGGCCCACCTGTGCATCCTACATGGCGCCATGACATCTTGCCATATGGGCAGCACACTTAGCATGCAAGGATGCCCATGGGAGGACCACTTCACTTGGCTCTAGCCTTTTCCCCTTCCCCCTATCAAGCTCATTACCATGCAAGGGTGGTCGGCCAAGGTGGAAGTCAATGGGAGTTAAAGTGGGGAATTCAAATCCCTTGCTTCAAGCCCTCCAATCAAGTCTTCTTCCCAATTGCTTCAACCTCTTTGGAAGGGAGAGACAAGATCCTTCGGCACCTCCACCTAACACTCCCTATGTCAAGCCTTATACCCAAAGAAAGGGTGTGCAACAAAGGAAGGAAGAAGAACATAAGCCATGCTACAAGTCCCTCTTCATGTCTTTTTCCAAATAATGAAGATTCTTTCCACTTCAAGGTGCCATGATCCCTCCTCCTAGCCTTGCTTCATGCCACGCCCATTCAGGCTAGCACTTGGTCGGCCAAAAGGAGAAAGTCAAGGTTTGGGTGCCTATTCTAGAAAAAGAAAAAAGAAATTTTATATTCTTGCATTTGAATTTCAAAATGGCCTTGGGTGCCTATTTAAAGGACCCAACCCCTCCATTCTAAAGGAATTGAATGATTGAATGAAAAAGAGAGTTTGAGTTTTGTTTATCCTCCAACCATTGTCTCCTAGACTAGGTTTGAGTGAAGTTTCCTTCGTCCCCAGGACGTCGAGTGGTGTGGGCCACCTTTTTCGTCGCCCCAGGGCATTGCAAGTCCTTCATCCTCCTGGACGTCGAGTGGTGTGAGGCCACAATCCTTCGTCCTCCAGGACGTCGTGGGGTGCGAGGCTCCAAGTTATCTCCTTCTTTGACTTCGGAATCCAGCCGAACCCTGGGCTCGAAGCCCCTTCTCAACCTTATCTTAGTCCATTTTAATACGTCTCTCCATTTCGCTAATCCCTACTTTGATTGCCTACAGGTCCTCCCTGGTATCTCGGGCACCGGAGACAGTCTGCTTTGCCATCGTGACCATCTGACTGAAGTCAGTGCTCCACGGGTTCGACTGCTCGGGCATCCAGGCCGTATTCGCCGAGTTGAGCAATCTCTGCATCGGGCGCTTCAAACGTGTGAGGTTTGCCCCTATCTCCTATGTTGGTATTGTGTTTCGAGCTTAGTCCTACCGGGGTTTCTTAATCCCGGGATCCTGTTCTTGTTTTCACTATTTAGGGACTTGAATTGCTAGTGTAAGCTTTTGTTATTTAACTTCTCTTATTTCTAGTCTTTGCTTGTGATCAGGAATCAAACCCTAAGAAAATATCTAAAATTCATCAACTAAAAAATTCCTTTGCATCATAAGCATCCATACTAGCATCTCTAGCCCTATTCTACATCATTATTGGTATCAGAGCTTTATTCTACATCATTATTGGTATCAGAGCTTTATTCTACATCATTATTGGTATCAGAGCAAGGCTAGGACTAGTGCATCTTTTCCTTTCATTTTCTGCATTCTGGTCAGCCAGTATATGGTCTGAACATTGAATTGTTTCTCTCTGTAGGGACCTCCAAATTTTGTGATTTCTATTTTGATAGATCACATTTGATTCAAAGTATTTTGGCTATTTTCTCAGATTTTATTTCAGTTTGTAGAATTTTTACAAGCCGAAATACTACCTGAGAAAATCTCAGGTTTGAAATTCCTGCAAGCATCTCATTTCTTGCTTCATTCATCCATCTAGCTTATTTCTTGCATTTAAAGGCATATTTCAATTCCTGCATTTTGTTTAGCATTCAAACATCTGAAAGACACAAAAAAACAAGAAAATTTTAAGTCATTTCATTAGTTATTTGTGTGCATCATTTTGCATAACTCATCCTAAGGGCATCAAATTAACATAGGGTCAGGATTTCATTACCTGTCCCTAGCCCAAAACCACCACCTGACATATCGAACCCTAGCCATTAACTAAAATTGATTGATGCTTAATCTGCTCTAGTGAGCTAGGGACACCCACAAAGTCGGGTCGACCCAAGTGCCGAGCCAAGCTAGATCACTTGTTGGTGTGTGCTTGTGTAGCTGGTGTCTAGGAAAGTGGTTCAGGGACTAGATCCCGAAGGAAGTGGGTTAGTTCGCTTACCTGGCCAATTTCAAATTGGTGTCTAGGCAAGCAAAGAGGAACCTCCGCTAACCTTACACTTACCTGGCCAGGTGCCAAGTTACTACTTCCAGGTTCATCTTCTTGACTTCACATTTGGTGAGATCTCCTAGGTCTAGCGAACCGTAGCACCGTTCTGTGTGTGTGTTACATGTGCACTAGATCAGGAACCTCTTTTCACCCACCTTCTCCACCCCCTACCGAAGCCATGGACCAACTTTGAGCTGACATTAGAGCCCTAACTCAATCCATAACTCAATCCATGACTCAATTAAGCAACTAGTTGACTAATAGATGTGATCAAATAGAGGCCAAACTATGACCCATAGAGGAAGATGCTAGGCTCTGTGAGCATTTCCAAAGAGCTCCCACCTACAGAAGACCTGAGCCCTTTAGGAACTAGAGCCGTATCCCCGATCCACCCAGGTTATAGCTAGGCTTACCCAAGTCGACCAAGCCCGAACCGATCTGACCCCAGTCGACCAAGCCAGCCCGACCCAGTCCTAGTCTTCCCAGTCTGAATCGATCCTAATATAGTAGAGAGGACAAGGGTAAGGCTATTGAAGTCCAGAGAAGACCCGATCCCCAAGGTAACTACTATAGGTGTCATAAACCTGGGCATTTTGCTAGTCAGTGCATCGCCCCTACCCTACTTATAGATGAACCGACTGAAACTGAACCCGAACCCATTGTTGAACCTAAGGAGGAAGTCTACGATCTTGAAATTAGTTGTTGGAAGAATTTCAGGGAGAGAAGGATGAACAATCTAGGAATTTGAATACAAAAACCTTTGAACCCATTGAAGAATTTAAGGTTGAACCCATTGAAAATCTAGGAAAAGAAACTCCTAGCCCATTAAATTGAAAGAAGACATCTGTGAATCAAGTTTAGTAGAGGAATCTGGTGAAGATGGGCCCCAGGTAAAAATCATCGAGGAACCAAAAGAAAAAGATCCTGAACCCACTAGAGACTGTGAAGGAGTAATTGAGTCAGGATCGAACATTGTAGAGGATGTGAGGGTTCACAAGTATTGCCCTTAGAGAGGTCCAGGAACAAGTCCCTATAGAACCACCCTAGGAGGTAGACATCAGTTTTGAGGACTTTCAAGATAACATTCCCAAAGACCTTCCTAATGACCTTCCACCATCTAGGAACACCCATCTAGCCTTAGAACTTGCACTTGTAGAACAATGTCTAAATCTTAAGATTATCCTAAATAACCAAGGTCTATTTCATGATGCCCAGAGATTACCCCAAGACTCCGACTCCTATTTTCTCCCCTTCCCAGAGCCTTCTCACATTTTTAGAGCCATGGGGTTGCATTTTGTTGAAATTACCAGGCTGCATGACTCCTTAGAACCCTGCCCTTTTGCCCTTTACTTTTGGTACACTTTATGGCATTTGTTAGGGATCCATGATAATTTTTCTTGTACATACCAGACTAGGGTCAAACCTAGAGAGTCCATAATCTATTAGGTTTAGGCCTTAGAGCATCCAATAAAACTTTTTTCAGTAGGGATGCATAAGTTGAGTCTGCATTTTGCATCATATTAGAATTATGCATTAATATAATTTTAAAATAATTTGGGCTGATTCCCGAAAGCGAGCCAAAGAGTTTGAAATAGGGGATTTTGTAATGATTAGGCTCAGGCCTGAACGGTTTCCACCGGGAACCGTTAAGAAGCATCATGCTCGTGAAGCTGGTCCCTTTAAAGTGATTAAGAGAATGGGCCCTAATGCCTATGTGCTAGAATTACCTCCGGATTATGGAATTAGCTCAACATTCAATATCTCTAACTTAGTCGAGTATAGGGAACCTGCAAACATACCTAGCAAGCCATTTGGGCCTGACCTTTCTTTGAGAGTGAACCTGAACCTGAGTGTCCACCTCCAAATATACCTGAGCGAGGAGAGCGGATCGAGCGTGTCCTAGATGACCAAGCAATCACTACTCAAGGAAAAGGCTATCAACGTTACTTGGTCCGATGGAAAGGCCGACCCGAATTCGATGACTTGTGGATCACCCGGGAGGACTTTCAATGCATCGACCCTGACATCCTGGAGAGGTACCAAGCCAGACTAACCCTTACTCGACAGGTCGAGTTCCTCCCACCCCGGGAGAATTGGTGTGGGCACCAGGATCTAATAGAGACTCCTCACCCTCTGTGGATCTCAGATTAGGGTTCCACTTCTTTTGTGTCTTGTAATAAGGCTTCAAGCCTCAAATTTGTAATTGTCTTTTGCTTTGAATTGAGTCTGTACCATGACCAATTGGTCAAATTGAGTCCTGTACTGAGTCAAGTCACAAATCGAGTCCAGTCTGAGTCTATTAGAAGTATGGGTCCTTGTAAGAGTGGGTCTTAAAATTTAGTCTCCTTGGAAGCAAGTCGGGAAAGAATCCAAGTCAACTCATGGCCCACCTATGCATCCTACATGGCACCATGACATCTTGCCATGTGGGCAGCACACTTGGCATGCAAGGACGCCCAATGGGGAGGACCACTTCACTTGGTTCTAGCCTTTTCCCCCTCCCCCTATCAAGCTCATTGCCATGCAAGGGTGGTCGGCCAAGTGGAAGTCAATGGAGTTGAAGTGGGGAATTCAAATCCCTTGCTTCAAGCCCTCCAATCAAGTCTTCTTCCCAAATTGCTTCAACCTCTTTGGAAGGGAGAGACAAGATCCTTAGGCGCCTCCACCTAACACTCCCATGTCAAGCCTTATACCAAGAAAGGGTGTGCAACAAAGGAAGGAAGAAGAACATAAGCCATGCTACAAGCCCCTCTCATGTCTTTTTTCAAAACAATGAAGATTCTTTCCAACTTCAAGGCGCCATGATCCCTCCTCCTAGCCTTGCTTCATGCCACGCCCATTCAAGGCTAGCACTTGGTCGGCCAAAGGGAGAAGAAAGTCAAGGTTTGGGTGCCTATTCAAGAAAAAAAAAAAGAAATTTTGTATTCTTGCATTTGAATTTCAAAATGAGCCTTGGGTGCCTATTTAAAGGACCCAACCCCTCCATTCTAAAGGAATTGAATGATTGAATGAAAAAGAGTTTGAGTTTTGTTTATCCTCCAACCATTGTCTCCTAGACTAGGTTTGAGTGAAGTTTCCTTCGTCCCCAGGGACGTCGAGTGGTGTGAGGCCACCTTTTCGTCGCCCCAGGGCATTGCAAGTCCTTCATCCTCCTGGACGTCGAGTGGTGTGAGGCCACAATCCTTCGTCCTCCGGGACGTCGTGGGGTGCGAGGCCCCAAGTTATCTCCTTCTTCGACTTCGAAATCCAGCCGAACCCCGGGCTCGAAGCACCTTCTCAACCTTATCTTAGTCCATTACAATACATCTCTCCATTTCGCTAATCCCTACTTTGATTGCCTACAGGTCCTCCCTGGTATCTCGGGCACTGGAGATAGTCTGCTTTGCCATCGCGACCATCCGACCGAAAGCCAGGGCATCCGCGGGTTCGACTGCTCGGGCATCCAGGCCGTATTCACCGATTGAGCGATCTCTGCATTAGGTGCTTCAGACGTGTGAGGTTTGCCCTTATCTCTTAAGTAGGTATTATTTTTCGAGCTTAGTCCTACCGGGATTTCTTATCCCGGGTCCTGTTCTCGTTTTCACTATTTAGAGACTTGAATTGCTAGTGTAAGCTTTTGTTATTCAACTTCTCTTATTTCTAGTCTTTGCTTGTGATCGGGAATCAAAACCCTAAGAAAAACATCTAAAGCTCATCACAACAAAAAAATTCCTTTGCATCATAAGCATCCATACTAGCATCTCTAGCCCTATTCTACATCATTATTGGTATCAAAGCTTTATTCTACATTATTATTGGTATCAGAGCTTTATTCTACATCATTTCAAGGCTCACCAACACCATCCTTGGTTTTACGGGATAACCAAGAACCTAAATAACTTGTTTTGGGCTTCGGGCTCACAAGTAAAATTCTAGTTGGTTTCAAGGCTCACCATAACCACTTTGATTTTCAAGACTTACCAAAAACCTCTTTGGTTTTTCTAGGCTCACCAAAAATCTTAAGTAAAACAATATAAGAGCAAGTATAAATGAATATAATAAAAGCTTTTTAAAATAAAGAGAATATCTTTTTGAAGCCTTGAATGTTGATGAAGATCTTGTCTTCAAGTTGATGAAGCCTTTGGTTGATGCTTGTGGATGTAGACTTTGATTGCTCTCTTTGAAACTTGGAAGTTTGAAGGCTTGAATTACTCAACTCTTGAATCCTTTAAGAATATTCAAGAACTCACCAAATGATTACATCTCCATTTGATTCTTGATGTTTATATAGCCTCTTATACTTAAATGACCATTTATAGCCATTAGGAGAAAAATATTACAGTTTGAAGCAAAGTTGGAGAAGTCTGCAGCTTTAGAAAACTAGCCGTTATTGTTCAAGTGTCGACACTTGAACAGTGCAAGTATCGACACTTGCTACAGTAGGTCACACTAGAACACTATTCATAGCCAATTCTGATTTTTCATATTTCTGTATTTTTTCTTGTCTTAGGCCTTGAGTCGATACTTCACTCTTCAAGTGTCGACACTTGATCCTTGGGTGTCGACACTTCATTTCCTGGTGTCGACACTTGCCTGTGCCATGCTGAAACTTTGTTGATACTTCTTCAATTGAAACTTTAACCTCTTCAAGTTCTTCCATATCAATTCCAAAGTCCATATACTTTATTTTTTATTAATTTAAGAACTTTTTCAACTGAAATACAAGCATTTCTTCATTCAACATGGATGAGTACTAAGATCTAAAAAACACACTTAAAATATAATTAGTACTCATATATACTTAACCATTTTGTCAATCATCAAAATCAAGACTAGAGTCAACAATCTTTCCCTTTTTGATGATGACAAAACCTTTAAGTATAAGAATAGGGTAAGCTTAAAAAGATTAACAATAGTATAAACATGAAAGCTCAAAATCAATAAGCACCAAGCTCCCCCTCAATATATGATCCACAAAATTTTCAAGAAAAATTTTCAAAACATTTTTCAAAATATGCAAATTTTTTTAAGACAATCTCCTCCTTTCTAATTCTTTTCTTAAGATTAAAAATTTTGCTTTCTTCTCCCCCTTTTGCACTTTCTTTCATTTCTAAAAAAGATTTTTCATGTTTATCCAATCTTTTCCTTTTCATATTTAACATTTTTCTCCTCCTTTTTGACATCATGAAAAAGGGTGAAAGGCAATACAAAGTGAGAATGAAGTCAGAAAGAATAGTAAGTAGGTCATCAAAATCAATGCATGAAATCAAATAATTATGATACAAATTGAACATGATACCATAATGATAAGCACATGCAAGAAATGATTTGATATATGTTATCTATTCACCTTACTTATTCATGGGATAAGGTTACACGGCACCCCTTCACGTCATAATCGACCCCATTGAATGGGAAGAGAGGGTCTTTAAGCCCTACTTATCTCCTATGACCGGATGGCCATGGTGACTAACCCAATCAGAA
Organism: Areca catechu; assembly: GCA_021397845.1. Lineage (NCBI taxonomy): Eukaryota > Viridiplantae > Streptophyta > Magnoliopsida > Arecales > Arecaceae > Areca > Areca catechu. The sequence goes on from CM038041.1 coordinate 54,656,553, forward strand.
GCGGTTACTAGGAATCTTTTTTAAAAGTAATTTTGATACCAATAGAATATGATACCATTTGAATGTATCTCCTTTCAAAAAATTAGATTTGAAAACAAGGAGAAGGAGTATCAGAGCAATATAAGTAAATCATGATATCAAGCAAAATATTCAAAGCATCAAATATATGATAACAAATCTTTAGATGCTCCCCCTGAATGTTATTCCTCCTAAAAAATATGCATTCATTTGAGGAATAAAACATGAAAGCACATGCATCATAATTTCAGACAATTTTAGATGGAATATAAATTCTAAGTCTGAAACCAAGGATTTGAAATTTTCAAGATATTCATGATTTTCAAAATACAAAGCATTTATACACTTAAAAACTTTCAGCATGATTTCAAATTCATTAAAATGATTTGATATCCATACAAATGCTAGAAGTAATATGATATCAAGTCTAGCTACTAGAGCAAGGGTTTATCAATATGCATACATTCTTCTTAAAAGTAACCCTTAACTACTAGTTCTATACTTGATCCAAATCATTTCTAGATTATACATAGATGCCAAAAATGAAAACATATAAATCATAATATTTCACTTGAAATAATTTAGAAACTATATTATCAAAATCAAGTGAAGATCTAATAATCACAAGTTTGACCATGAGAGCTTGAAATCCATCAACATAAAAATAGTCATGATCACACAAATGATTATTAGTCAAAGCTTGATTCTAATCAATCACTTAAATTATTTTTCAAAGCAATATGCATCTTTAAAAGTATTTTTCATGAAATACATAATCAAATCAAGTAAGGTCTCACAATCACAAGTTTAATCATGATAGCATGAAATTCATAAACATCAAGAAGTCCATGATCATAACCAATGATTATAAGTCTAAACTTGAATCTAATTAATCATTAAAATAATTTTTAAAGTAATTGATGTAATAATTAAAAAAAAAATTTAACTATTTTTAATTATGGAAGGAGATGTTAGAATTTATCAATATACATAATCCTTCCTTTTACCATTTAGTCCAAAATGTAGCTTGTCCATATCTTCAAATTATCTTGTACAGCCATTTTTAAAAACTTCTATTCTTCAAGTTGGCTGCTAGACATTCTTGCAAAATAAACTAAGTGGACATTTTTGGTACCCAAACTTTCTTGGGTCCTTATGATTAGTAATTATGGTTCCTTTTGGAACCCAAGCTTTTCTTAATCTAGAAGGATAAGCATTAAAATCACATTTATAAGATAAATTGAAAGAAGCAGGAATAGAGAAATTCTTCAAAGTTTTTGCTTCTTTTCCTTAACCAAAATATTTTTCTTATTCAAACTTTATCACATAATCTTTCAAAACAATATTTTTTTTCTAAAAATTCTTTTTCTTTAGAAAAATTATTCTTTTTATTTTTCAAAATATCAATCTTGGTATTTAAATCATTATTTTTATTGGCAAGATTGGTATTATCAAGAGAAATGAATCTACATGCCTATTTAATTCTTGTGCTTTAGCAATTTATATTCATGCACAAGATCATTAGATGCATCATGTAATTCGTCAAAGATAAAATTATAATCATTTTCAGCACATACCTTTTCCTCATTTGCCATGAAGCAAAGATGGGCAACTTCATCATCCGAACTTGAATTTTCGCTATCGCTCCAAGTTGCCATCATTGCCTTGAATTTCTTTTTGGCCTTGAGGGCTATTGCCTTCTTATTTACATCAGCTTCCACTATCCTTTGCCATAAGTTCAACTCATAGGTCATGAGTGAACCGATAAGCTCCAAAGGTAAGGTTTTTGCATCTTTAGCTTCTTAGATCGCCGTCATCTTTGGATCCTTTTGTTGGTTGGAGTCCCTGGATCGGCCGGTCGGAGCCGCTGCATCGCAGGACCGCTCCCTGGTTCACCTGCAAAATATGTCCCTTGTCGGGGTTGTTTCAGTGGAGGACACTCCGATGCCTAGGTCAGTGGCGGATTCCAGCCATAGAATGGGGAAGATGTCAAGAGTGGAAGAGAAAAAGTATTCTTGGAGATTAGAAATGTGTATGTACGAGATTATTCACGCGTACCTTTCGAGCAATCTTTTCTTACCCATATTTAAAAGATGGCCTCCAGTCTATGGCCCGCTCTTTTTCGGAGATCATGGGGAGCCATTCACTCCCATGATAGTCGATCGTGGGTTATCAATGAGCGGTTCTGGCCAGATCGGAGGCGTGGCTGCAGGAATTGTGCACCATGATCTTGGCATGATGAGTGTCGATTATAATCATTGGTTACAGTTTTCTTTTGGAACAGATTAGGTTCAAGCTTCGGGTTTTCCCTTGCATTGGCTAAAGGATTGATATTTTCCTGAGGCCAGAGATCATGTCCATGGCAGGGACCGAATTTCGTATCTTCGGAAGTCGATGAATAGTTCAGACTTCGGCCAGGGTCGAAGGTGCTACCCGAAGGACTGGCCTTCGAGTAAGAAGCCTTGAGTTGCTTACAGTTGGCCTTTGCTTAGTCCGAAGTCCGTATTCTAGAGAACCAGGGCTTTGATAAGTCGAACCGGAGCCTGGTTCGTAGTTGAACCAGGATATCCCAATAGTTGCCCCCCTACTCTCAGTTATCGAAGCGAAGATCTGCCTCGAGAAGTGAAAGTATTATTGCCTTATCGCTTTCTTCCTAAGAGACGGCGCAGTAAATGATTACGGGATCTCTATTAAGCTGTCCATCATGATCTAAGAATCAGATGGTGGACAGGTGCCATTCCCTAATTGGGGAAGAGTTGGTGGCCCTGAGGCTATCTCCTCATCCCATTGCACAGTGGTTGAGGCAATCTTTTGGTTGGGATTTGGATAGTTATGGTGGCTATTCTCCGTCCATTGGATGAAGGATAGATCTTATCCTGGCGGTCAGTCATAAGTAAGTTACCTCCCAGGATAACCTTGAGTCAAATTAACCCTCTGCGAGGATCTAGAGACCCTTACTTTTTTTTTGGAGAAGAGTGAAGGTCTGGGTAAGGAAGCTTCTTCAACCTCGTCTCATTCTCCGTCCAAACCATTCGGGAGTACTAGTCTACTCTTCAGGTAGAATCCTCTTTCCACCCCTTTGCTTCATTCCATTGTCATGGAAGAGACCGTAGAGAGTCAGGGGAAGCAGGTTGGGCCCTCGGGGGGCGGAGATATAGTAGGTCCAGAGTCGGTCCCCAGCTCGGTTTCTCAGAGCAAGGCAACCCTTCTCTGGGAATGCTACCACATTCCTGAGAAATTTTCCTTCGTCCTCCCTGTGCCCGAGGAGCGAGCAAACGAAGCTCCCCCTGGGTGCCTAGCTATATACGAAGATCACCTGAAGGCTGGTCTTCAGTTTCCCCTGCACCCATTCTTTGTTAAGATTTTTCGCTTGTGCCAAGTGGTGCCAGCGCAGTTAACCTCAAACAGCATTGGAACATCTGCGGGTTCCTGGTCATGTGCAGCATCGCCAATTTAGAGCCTAGGACCAACTTGTTCTTGACCCTTTTCATCCTCAAGAGGGACTTCCAAAGCAACGGATGGTGGATGATCGGTCCCAGATCGGGCCACATGGTGATTAAGGATATACCCAGCGCCGTCCACGGGTGGAAACCTGTCTTTGTATTTGTGTTGTCCTTCGACCCATGGGGCTTCGACACTAAGTGGAAGAAGCCTCGCCTGACCACCAATGATGGAAAGAAAGTCTTGGCAACCAATCAATAGGATTATGATCTTCTGACCAACTCGGAAGTTGCTCCTATCCGGGAGTTGTTGGAGGAAAGGAACCTCCATCGAGCGGGAATCAGTAAATTCCCCTCACCAGGTATAGCAGTGGAAATTTCTACTCTTCTTCTTTAGGTTTCATTGTAGCTCATTTAACTGAGGTGATCCCCTTTACCTGCAGGTGGTGGGATGAAGCGTAATTTGAGCTGGCTTCACCAGACTTTGGAGAGGAGGGTGGCACAGGCCCCTTCCACTAGGTCTGCAGCTCGGAAGAAAGCTCGGAGAGATGGTCCCGAAGGGGACCAAAGCACTTCGTCTTCCCGAGGCATCTCGGGAGAAAATGCAGCGACCGCAGAAGAGGTTCCAGCGAGGCCTGCCCAGTCGAGACTCCAGCGGTGATTGCCTCCCCAGTTGGCACAATAGGGGGCCCGCCTCAAGGAGTGGATGTGCCACCGGTTTGTCCCTTTGTTACTGATAGGGACAAGGTGCGGCAAGTCGAAGGAGAGTCCGTCTACGGAGCTTCTTTAGCCAGAGGTTGCCCGACGAACCCTTCGGAGCTCCCACCTGTGGGAGAGCTGCTGGTTCCGGAGGAGGCCAGACATGCATTGAAGGGTACGATACAACCCCGTAACCTGGCAATTCTCCGAAACGGAGCTTTCATAAAGTGTCCAATTCTGGCTTTGCCGCCCTGCAACAGGTATGACTATTACCGCTTCCTTTGCCTTGAGAGTTATTTGATCCTCGATTCTTCTTTTTTGATGTAGTTGGTCTATGACTTCACCTTCATGGAGGAAGGCTTGGGGAACGTAGATAGCCTCATCTACAACCTCAAGGAGGAGCTTCAGACTGCTAGGGCTGCCAGGGAAGTAGCCGAGGAGCTGAAGCAATCCATGGAGGACCGTCTTGTCCGGGTGATTGATGAAGTTCGCAACCTGAAGGGCGAATTGAAAAGCACCCACTCGAGGATAGCGGGATAAGAGGCAGGGTGGAATAGGAGCAGGAGGCAAGTTGAATCCCTGGAGTGGACTGCCAGGGAGAACCAGGAGAGGATGGAGAGCCTGTCCAAGGTGGCAGAGGAGGCTTCTAGGAGGGCCGAAGAGACGATCCTAGAATCCGAAGCTGCCAAGATGGAGGCCGAAGCTGCCAAGAGGGAGGCCGAAGCCGCCAAGAGGGAGTCCGAAGCTTTGAGGAAGCAGATGGACAATGCCGCGGCTGAGTTCAAGATGTCTTCACAATTTCAGATAGAAATTGATGAAGCATAATTGTATGCTTACCAGCACGGCTTCAATGATGGGCTTTCCAAGGTGAAGGAGACCCTCCCTCACCTCGACCTTTCGAAGATCCCTCCTTCAACATAATTGGAGAGGAAGGAGAAGAAGCGGAGGAGGCCGAAGTTGCAAGGGAGGTCGAGGAGTTGCCATGTCTGGCGGAGGAGGTTGCTACCCCAGTCGAAAACCCGGAGGTGATCCTGGCTATGATCTCGGCCCAGGAGGTGACTCAGGCTGGAAGAGTCTAGACTGAAAGTTCTCCTGTCCCGGCCCAGATTGATGAGACCTTCTCCGATCAGTTGATAGGTTGCTCCAGTCTTGTGGTGTGGAGCCCTCTCATGTTGATGTTGAGTGACCTGGATCACTCTGAATGTATTTTCTTCTTTTTTTAACTTGTATTGCCAATGAACTTTGTATTGCAATTTTTCCAAATTTTGGAATGAATTCTCCTTTCTTTGCATATGCATGGTTGTGCCTCATGTGTTCATGTGTAGCCTGAAATGATTATATCGTTTCTCCTTTGGCCTAGTCGAACGATAGCCTTCGAAGGCCTTCCAGTTTGTAGGAGCCAATTTTACCATTCTCTTTTTCGCTTAGTCTAATAGTCGTGGCCGAAGGCTATTCAGTCGGTAAGGACGAACCTTGAACGGACCAGAACTCCGTTCCGTTGCCTTCCTTCGGATGATTAGCTTGTCCGTTAGGGCGGACATGAGTCATCTCCCCGCCAATCTATAATTAGGAGGATTTGATTAGGATCACCATTGTCCATGTGGCACGTCGAAATTTGTACAGTCACGATCTCTTGTGCCTTATGAGCCGTCAGGCCTCTTTTTCCCAAAAGAGACCATTAATGATGCCGTCGCATGACGTGGATTTCTCCAAATTCGAAGCGATGGTGGTTGCGATCCTAGGGATGGCTTCCGAGAGACTTTCTGGTTCTCGAAGCATCAACCAGACACATGGCACCTTCTTAAATGGTCGAGAAGGACGTGGGACGTGCATCCCCGCAGTCGATTGTGGATGCAGGGTTTCTATATATAGGACCCTGTCCCCTTGCTATCGAAGGCCATCATTTCTGTTGGTGTCTTCCTTCTATCAGCCATGAGGTTCAGCACTTCCGAGCTTCGTCATGAGCGAAGAGGAGGGCTATTGACCCCGAGAGGAGAAGAAGTCCGGGGCCATCTGAGCCCATCGGCGAAGAGGAGGAGCCTCTGGTTGACCGTCTCGGGAAGAAGGTCTACCTTTTGGAGGCTTAGTTGAGGGAGGCCCGGGCCTAAGTCACGATGGCGACCACGGTGGTGGAGGAGGTGAAGAAGGAGGTGGCGGAGGCCATCGCAAACTTTAGAACTTCTGTCTCATTCAAGGATGAGGTCGCCGGGGTGGCCCTAGACTCCTTCCACTAGGGGTTTCGGGAGTGTCAGAGGAAAGCCTCCAGGATTTATGACCTGAAGGGCTTGGATAATATCAAACCCTCCATCCCCTTCCCTGGCCACGAATTCGATTATGACTCCGACGAGGGGTCAGACTTGAGTTCGGATGGGAACCCCGGGGCCCTTCGTCGTCCCATCTGGTCTCTCCCCGACGATACAGGAAAAACCCGTCGGGGAGTTAATGCAAATTTCCCAACTTGCTGTTGCTGATGCTGCTGCTTTTTTTTTTTGTATCTCTCTTTTGGAGAGTTTTTCTCTTTTCTTACTCTCTTTATAGGAGAGTTTCTTTCTTTTCTTTTCTTTATGTAAGAAAAATTGAAAGAAATGAAAGATCTTTTCTGTTGCCTCTTCCCGTGTAGTTTCTACGATGTGTTTGCATCACGATTTGTCCATAATATAGACTCCATAAACCACTTGCGATTTGTAGGGAAGAAGTAGGATCCATTGGACCATTCTGAGAGTGTTTGTTTTTGACAGAGAGGACGACAATGGTCCTTTTAGGCACGTTTCGGATTACCGTAGGGTAGGTTACGAAAACCATCCTTGTGCACTTTCTGTCATGATTAAGGTAGACTGTTCAGGCCCGCCTCGGTGCGTGTTCGGATTCACCGTAGGGTAGGTTACGAAAACCATCCCTATGCTTTTGATCTTTTTGGTGGCCTGGTTAGGCCATCCATTGTGCTCGTCAGGCATACCGATAAGGTGAGTGGATCAGACTCTCCTTTGCACGATTGACCGATTTTTCAGATATGGTCATTTGGGCTGTTGTCGTTCAGTCGATGCAACTAGCCGTTTGGAGTTGAGTAGGGTTGAGGAGCTTTGCACAGGAGTTTTTTGGAACTTTTTTATTGATAGTATTTACGAAGGTTTTGTACATTCCATGGCCGAGATAGGGTCTTCCCCTCCAGGGTCTTGAGTCGATATGTCCCTAATCGAATGGCTTCTTCGACTTGATATGGGCCTTCCTAGTTAGGGGAGAGTTTACCCTATTCTATTGGCCTGGACACTTCTGCTCTTTATAATACCATGTCCCCCATGCGAAAAGTTTGCTCCTTCACCCTTGCATTGTAATACTTGGCGACCTTTTGTTGGTATGCCACCATTCTTATCTGGGCCTGTAGCCTGGTGCTTGATAGCAGATCCAGATCGATCCTTCTACAATCGGAATTCTCAAACTCTTCATAGTTGTCAATTCTCAAGGACTGTAGGGAGACTTCGATAGGTAGCACGGCTTTGGTATCGTAGGCTAGGTTGAACGGAGATTCGTCGGTGGCTGTTCTTGGGATAGCTCGGTATGCCCAAAGAACAGATATCAGTTCTTCGGCCCAAAGCCCTTTGGCAGTGTTCAACATTGTCTTTAGACCATGGAGGATGGTCCGGTTAGTGACTTCTGCTTCTCTGTTGGACTATGGATGTGCAACAGATGTCAGTCGATGCTGGATATGGTACCGAGCATAAAAGTCCTTGAACTTTGGATTGTCGAATTGTCTCCCGTTGTCCGTGATGATGATGTGTGGGATACCGAACCTGAAGATGATAGAGTTTTTCACAAAACTCTCCACCTTGCCCTCTGTGATTTGGGCCAATGGTTCGGCTTCCATCCATTTCGTGAAGTAGTCGATGGTCACTAGGAGAAACTTCCTTTGCCCTGATGCTGGTGGGAATGGGCCAAGAATGTCCATCCCCCACTGGGCAAAGGGCCATGGGGCTGCCAACTGAGTCAGGTGACTTGCAGGTTGTCTCTACACATTGGCATACCTCTGGCATTGGTCGCACTTCCGCATGAAATCAGCTGAGTCCTTCAAGATGGAGGGCCAGTAATACCCTTATCGAATAATCTTGTATGCTAGATATCTGCCTCCCAAGTGATCCCCGCATATGCCCTCGTGGACCTCTCTCAATGCATAATCTACATCGATGGCTCCGAGGCATTTCAGCAGTGGTTAGGAGAACGATCTCTTGTAGAGGGTTCCGTCTAAGATGACGTACTGAGATGCCATCCAGCGGATCTTCTTGGCCTCTGCCTTATCTTCGGGCAGTTCTCCTTCATTCAGGAATCTGATGATGGGATCCATCCTGCTTGGCTCAGCATCAATCTGGCGCACCTCTGCAGCCTCTTTGGCAATGCTTGGAGTTTCAAGATGTTCAACAAAGGTGTGCCTGAGAGACTCCGGTGCTGTAGTCGCCAGTCGAGATAGTGCATCCACCCGGGAGTTCTCTGATCGGGGAACATGAATAATTTTAAAATGTTCCAATTGAGAGAATAAGGTCTGAACCTTCTTCAGGTATTGTACCATGGTTGGATCTTCGGCTGCGTACTCCCCATTAACTTAATTCATAACCAGTTGAGAGTCGGAGAAGGCTCGGAGTTGCCGGACTCCCAGATCTTTGGCGATCCGAAGTCCGGCGAGTAGGGCCTCATATTTGGCCTGATTATTAGAGGCGTGGAAGGAGAAACGGAGTGCATACTCTATAATCTGGCCGTCAGGTTCGGCCAACATGAGTCCAGCCCCGCACACGGTAGCATTGGAAGCTCCGTCCACATGAAGCACCCAAACGGACTTCATCTCCTTCGGGGCTTCTTTTTCATTCGAAGAGGCTTCATCTTCGGACTTCCAGGTGCACTCGACCAGCAAATTGGAGAGCACCTGGGCCTTCATAGCCGCTCGGGGCTGGAAGCTAATGTCAAATTCGCTTAGCTTTACAGCCCACTTGGCTATCCTTCTAGAAGTGTCCAGAGATCGGAGAACGGCCTTGAGAGGTTGATCAGTCAGCACCACGATAGCGTGGGCCTGGAAATATAGCCGTAGTCACTTTGCCATAATCAATAAAGAGTAGATCAGCTTCTGCATCATTGCATACCACGTTTTTGCATCATGTAGGATCTTGCTGATGTAGTAGATCGGATTGTGGGACCTGTCTTCCTCTTTCCGGACAAGAATCGAGTTCACCGCTTCATCTGAAGCAGAGAGGTATAGGTAGAGGACCTTGCCTTCTTTTGGCTTGGAGAGCATGGCGGGGTCTCCAAATACTTCTTCAATTCCTCAAAGGCAGCACGACAGTCTTCGGACCATTCGAAGTCCTTTGATTGTTGAAGTACCTTGAAGAATGGAAGACATTTCTTGGCGGACCGAGAGATAAATCTGCTTAGGGAGGCAATGCTCCCTGTCAACTGTTGGAATTCCTTTTTACATGAGGGATGTCGCATATCCTTCAAGGCCTGGATCTTCTCGGGGTTGGCCTCAATCCCTCGTTTGGTAACAAGGAAGCCTAGAAATTTACCCGACGTGACCCCGAAGGCATATTCGTCGGGTTTAACTTCATTTTGTAGCACTGGAGAGCGCTGAATGACTCCTCTAAGTCATGGATGTGGTCTCTCCGGTGGAGACTCTTGACGATCATATCGTCAACATAGGCCTCCATATTCCTTCCCAGTTGCTTTTCAAACACCTTATTGATGAGTCTTTGAAATGTTGCTCCGGCGTTCTTGAGGCTGAACGGTATCATCTTATAGCAGTAGAGACCTTTATCAGTGATGAATGCCTGATGAGGGACAAGTGCGTAGGATTATTGATGAGCCTAGAAGTCACCTAGATTAGGGTACCACTATTTTTTTTTGTATTTTTTAAGGATAAAGGGTGGCGAAGGAATAGTAGGGTTAGAAGACAAGGTTTGGAACTCATGAACTTTGGGACTCATCCTAACAAGAGACCTCTCACCTCTAGGGCATTACATCCTCCTCGATACTTGGAGGTGCTAGGATGAATTTCAAAGGTCACGAGGGGATAAAGAAGATGGAATGGCAAGGGGGATAACTAGGGCATCACGCCCATGCTCGAAGGCGAAGGACATAATCACTCTTCTAAAAAACTCAAATTTTTTCTCCAAAAGCTTTTTTTTTTTTACAAAGGATTGAGGGTGATATTTATTGACTTGTCCAACTCTCATTTGAATTTGAATATAGGATAAAAAGATAGAGATGATTCAAATTCAAACACAAGATAGGATAAGATAAGCCTATCCATATCTAAATCCTAACCAACCAAATCCTTATTTAAATTTCAAACAAAAGATAAAATCCCAACTACTTTATTCTGGATATGCTCCGAGATTCGTGCAGCTTCAGGATTCGTGCTTGCTCCGGGATCCATGCTAGCGATGTCCCCATCAATGCCATCTTCTCCTCATCCTGCAGATCCATTCTGATCTGGTTGTAGCCAGAGAAGGCATCCATAAAGCTCAGCAACTGGTGGCCGGCGGTAGCATTGACCAGTTGATCAATCTTTGGGAGAGGGAAGCTATCTTTTGGGCAAGCCTTGTTGAGGTCTGTATAGTCGATGCAGATCCTCCACTTGCCGCTTGCTTTCTTCACCATTACCATATTGGCCAGCCACTCAGGGTAGCGGGCCTCTCTGATGAACCCTGCTTTGAGGAGCTTGCCAACCTTTTCATCAACAACTTGCTGTCTTTCGGGGGCGAAGCTCCTCTTCTTCTGTCGCACCGGCTTGTACCCATGGGTTACTTTTAGCCGATGAGTAATCACTTCGGCGAGAATCCCGGGCATATCCGAAGCTGACCAGGCGAAGACATCGGCGTTGTCCCTAAGGAAACGGATCAGCTTTGTTCTGGTTTCCTTGTCAAGGGCACTCCCGATTTGCACAACTCTGGAGGGATCTTCCTCTTTTAAAGGTATTGGGATGGTCCTCTCCATGGGTTCACCAAGGTTTGTGGTTGAATCCATCGGATCCAGTTGATCCGGAGTAGTCGAATCTTTGAAATGCCTGTCTTCAATCATTAGACATTGCTGTGCCATCCTCAGTTCCCTCTAACTTCTCCAACACCATTCCTAGTGGGGAAGCATACTAGAGGTAGTGAGAGGAGATCACGGTCCGGAACCTGTTCAAGATGGGCCTCCCCAGAATAATGTTGTATGCAGAGGGGATCTCGACCACCGTGAAGTTGATCGGCAATGTCTTTTGTCGAGGCTCGGAGTCGAGGGTTACAGGCAACACTATCTCCCCTCGGCATAAACTTCCCCAAAATCGGAGAGTGGTATGGGGGATCTCTGTAGTTGATGTCTAGGCAAACACATTTTGGAGAATGTATCGTACATCAAGATATCAGTCGAACTTCCATTATCAATAAGAACTCTCTGTACATCATAATTGGCCACTACGGCCGAAATTACAAGAGGGTCATCGTGTGGGAGCCGGACTCCTGCAAGGTCATCATCGGAGAAGAGGATGGAGTTGTTATCTTTTAGTCGCTTTGAAGCTTCATCTTCATCCCTTCTCTAGTTGGGGGGCCGGTGTATCATCCCCACACCTCCATTGGTGGGCCTTTGGTTTGGCAATTCGGCCTCTTCGGGAGGTGGCTGAAAAATAGTTGCTTCTAACCGGGGCCCCTGGCGATCGATGTACCACCCCAGGTACCCTCTCTTGATGAGATCCTCAATTGCATCCCTCAGTGGATGCATTCTTCTATGTTATGGCCGTGGTCCCGGTGGAATCGGCAGAATTTGTTCCTGTTCCTTGCGGAAGAGGAGGCCTTCATGGGATGGGGCCGTTGGAGATAGTTTTCTTTTTCTATCTCCATGAGGATCTTTTCTTGAGGGAGGTTGAGGGGGGTGTATGAGTCGAATCTTCCTCCCAATGCTCTGGGCTTGGGAGGGCTTCTCCGGCGGTCTGCATGTTTTCCGCCATTGTTATTGGAAGTTTGGGGGCCTTGCCCCCTGTTATTCTTCTTCTTTGAAGGGGGTTTCCCTTCAATCAAACGTAGATTCGTCGCCTGCTCTTCAGCATCGGTGTATTTCTGAGCCCTTGATAGGAGCTCAGCATAGCTTTTGGAAAACTTCTTGTCCATGGAAAAAGTAAGCCTAGAGGTTCAAAGCCCCTTCTTCAGAGCTGACATGGCCACGTGCTCATTGAGATCGGGGATCTCAAGCGTGGCCGCAATGAACCTGGAGATGTAATCTCTCAAGCTCTCTCCTTCGTTCTGGTGAAGGAGGAAAAGTTTGTCTGTATTCCGAGGAGTCTTGTGACAGGTCCTGAAATGCAAGACAAACAATTTTTCTAACTCGAAAAAGGAATCGATGGTACCTGGGCACAAGCTCGAGTACCACATCCGAGTGGACTTCTTCAAGGTAGCCGAGAACGCTAAACAGTACGTCGCATCCGAAGCTTCCTTGAATCATCATATGGGCTTTGAAGCTGCCCAAATGGTCGAAGGAGTCGGTGGTGCCATCGTAGGGTTCCATCTGGGGAACCATGAAGTGCCGAGATTATCCTCAGCCATAATGCAGTCGGTGTAGGGTGGGCGTAGATCACCCACAATCAGGTCCTCGGGATCCCTCTGATCCTGCATTCTCTGCTCTCGCGCCCTTGCCATCTCTGATTCGATGGCTCTGAACCTCTCATCATAATCGGGAGTCTGCTTGGATGCTCTCTCCATCGGAGTGGAGTCTTTGGAGGAGGAGGAGGAAGTTTGCCTAGGCCTTTTTCCTTTTTGTGGAGAATCGGCAAACCTAGGCAGTCTCGAAGTTCGTCCTTCGAGAGAGGGCCGAGAATGGGGGAAGGGATGCGCCGAATCCTTTCGTGGTGCTCTCCTTCTTCGAGATCGAAAGCTATGTCTAGAAATAGCCGGTGGGTTTGCCACCGGGAAGGCTCTGTCTTGAAACTCATGAACCATGGCCGTCAGGTTGGCGACCTGGTTTAAAAGAGCTTCGAACTGTTGTGCTCCCACAGTAACCGTGGGAGGTGGAACATCGTTCACCTCCGGGGGTGCACCCCCCTGAGACAGAGCACGACTCCAGCTTGTAGAAGCATTTTGGGCTTTTCCTCTTGCCATCAAAGAATTCTTTGTTTCTTCCCCTTGTCTGAAGGGAGCTTAACAAATGTTAGTAAAACCGTCCCCTACCTGGTACGCCAATCTGTTGGCATGGAGTCCCTGGATTGGTCGGTCGAGCCGCTGCATCGCAGGACCGCTCCCTGGTTCACCTGCAAAACAAGTCCCTTGCCGAAGTTGTTCCGGCGGAGAACACTCCGATGCCTAAGTCAGTGGCGGATTCCAGCCACAGAATGGGGAAGATGTCGAGAGTGGAAGAGAAAAAGTGTTCTTGGAGATTAGAAATATGTATGTGCGAGATTATTCACGCATACCTCTCGAGCCATCCTTCTTATCCATATTTAAAAGATGGCCTCCGATCTATGGCCCGCTCTTTTCCCGGAGATCGTGAGGAGCCATTCACTCCCATGATAATCGATCGTGGGTTTTCAATGAGCAGTTCCAGCCAAATCGGAGGTGTGGCTGTAGGAATTGCATGCCATGATCATGGCATGATGAGTGTCGATTATAACCATTGGTTACAGTTTCCTTTTTGAAATAGATTGTGGTTCAAGCTTCGGGTTTCCCCTTGTGTGGGCCGAAGGCTTGATATTTCCCCGAGGCCGGAGATCATGTCCACGACGGGGACCGAAGTTCGTGTCTTCAAAGTCGATGAATAGTTCAGACTTTGGCCAGGACCGAAGGTGCTACCCGAAGGACTGGCCTTCGGATGCTATAGTTCGGTGCAAAGCCTTGAGTTGCTTATAGTTGGCCTTTGCTTAGTCTGAAGTCCGTATTCCGGAGAACCGGGGCTTCGATAAGTCAAATCGGAGCCTGGTTCATAGCTGAACCAGGATATCCCAACAGATCCCATGATTTTGGATAGGATCTAAAAATTTTGTTCACCAAATCAATATTAGTGTAGATTTTGCTAAGACTTTTCAATTCATTAATAATAGTCATAAATCTAGTATACATATCAGAAATAGACTCATAATGCATCATTTCAAAAATTTCAAAAGAATGTACAAGCAAATTAATTTTAGTATTCTTCACTTGAAGAGTACCCTTATGAGTAACTTCAAGTGTGTCTCATATTTCCTTTGCCGATGTGCATATAGAAATTCTATTAAATTCATTTAAGTTCAATGCACAATAAAGCAAGTTTGTTGCGTTAGCATTGATTTCAGTTTGTTTAATGTCATATTCATTCCAATCCTCTTTGAGCTTTGGAATGGAAATGCTATTAACCAAAATGGAAGGAATATGAGGACCACTAACAATGATTTTCTAAAGATGATTACTAGTAGATTGAATATGGATGCGCACGCAAGTTTTTCAAAATGTGTCATTTATGCCATTGAAAAACGGTGGTCTAACACAAATACCTACAAGGGTTGTCATGAACTTTAGCTCAAAATTATTAGATTTTCAAATAAAGCACCCGCTTTGATACCAATTGTAGGCTCAGGTAGGCAACCCAAGAGGGAGAGTGAATTAATTTTATAAAACTTTTGTACTATTTAAAATATGAACTAAAGTAAGCATGTGCTAATTCAATTCAAGTGCTTATGTATTTCAAATAAATACAGCAAAAATAAAGAAATAAAAGCACAAGGAGAACAATCACACAAACATAAAGGTTTATAGTAGTTCAGTGCCAACCAAGCACTTACATCCACTCCCCAAGCCACCCTTGAGAATTTCACTAAGTTTGGTTTTATAACATATGCTCATCAACAACATTTACAACTTGTTTTGTCTTCGGGCTCACAAGTCAAACCCTAGTTGGTTTCAAGGCTCACCAACAACCACCCTTGGTTTTATGGGAAAACCAAGAATCTAAACAACTTGTTTTGGCTTCGGACTCATAAGCAAAACCCTAGTTGATTTCAAGGCTCACCAATAACCACTTTGGTTTTCAAAGCTTACCAAAAACCTCTTTGGTTTTTCAAGGCTCACCAAAAATCTTAAGTAAAACAATGTAAGAGCAAGTATAAATGAAAATAATAAAAGCTTTCTAAAATAAAATAAATATCTCTTTGAAGCCCTTGAATGTTGATGAAGATCTTGTCTTCAAGTTGATGAAGCCTTTGATTGATGCCTGTGGATGTAGACTTTGATTGCTCTCTTTGAAACTTGGAAGCTTGAAGGATTGAATCACTCAACTCTTGAATCCTTTAAAAATATTCAAGAAACTCACCAAAGGATTACTTTTCCATTTGATTCTTGATGTTTATATAGCCTTCCAATACTTAAATGACCATTTATAGCCATTAGGGAGGAAAATATAACCGTTTGAAGCAAGTTGGAGAAGTCTGTAGCTTTAGAAAACTAGCCATTACTGTTCAAGTGTCGATACTAGAACAGTAAGTGTCAACACTTGAACAGTGCAAGTGTCGACACTTGCTACAATAGGTCGACACTAGAACACTATTCATAGTCAATTATGATTTTTCATATTTCTGTATTTTTTCTTGTTCTCAGGCCTTGAGTCGATACTTCACTCTTCAAGTGTCAACACCTGTCCTCAGGTATCAATACTTCATTTCCAGGTGTCGCACTTACCTGTGCCATGCTAAAACTTTGCTGATACTTCTTCAAATTGAAACTTTAACCTCTTCAAGTTCTTCCATATCAATTCCAATGTCCATATACTTAATTTTTCATTAATTTAAGGACTTTTTCAACTGAAATACAAGCATTTCTTCATTCAACATGAATGACTACTAAGATCTGAAAAATATACTTAAAATATAATTAGTACTCATATATATTTAAACATTTTGTCAATCATCAAAATCAAGACCAGAGCAACAAGTAGCAAAGCCCTCTTTCAGTGACGAAAGCTATTTTATCTTCATCTTCCTCTACCATCTAGATCTGGTTATATCCTAAGAAAGCATCGATAAAATTAAGTTATTCATGTCAAGATGTGGTAATCACTAGCTGGTCAATCCTTGGTAGAGGGTATCTATCCTTTGGATAGGCTTTATTAAGATCTATGTAGTCAATGTAGATTCTCCATTTGCCATTTACCTTCTAGACCATCACTACATTGACTATCTAATTCGAAAAATGAGTTTCTTGATGAAATATACCTTTAAAAGCTTGTCTACCTCCTCTTCAATGGCTTTTTGCCTTTTGCAAGAAAAACTTCTCTTCTTTTACTTGACAAGAGGATAGTGAAAATCTATGCTTAATTTATGAATAATATAATCAATAAGAATACTTGGCATGTTAATAGCAATCCATGCAAAGACATCAACATTGGCCTGGAGGAAGAGGATCAAGCATTCTCTAACTTTAGGGGCCAAAAGAGAGTTGATCTATACTACCTTATCTAGGTCATCTCCTAGATGCTTATCAATTGCTCAGCAAGCTCTCCTGTGCTCATTTACTAATGGAGTTCTGATTTGTTTGAGAGTCTTAATAGTTGCAAGGAAGCATTGCCTTTCAAGCATATGATGTTCTTTTACTTCTTTGACTCTATATCTGATCAAGAAGCAAACAAGCAAGTGGTAGGTGGAGACTATTGCCCTTAGGGCATTTAGCCTTGGTCATCCAAGAATGGCTTTGTAAGCTGATGGTATTTGGATAACTAGGAAGTTTAGCTAAACCATCTCTTGTATGGATGGTTAGCCTATGGTTACCAGTAAAGGAATTTTTCCTTATGTGATAACTAAGTTTCCAGAGAACCTAGTAAGTGAAGTGCACACCTTCTTCAACTTATCAAGTGGTAATTTTATTTTTTAGAAGGCATCATAGAATAAGATATCGACAGAGCTTCCATTATCTACTATAATTCTTTTTATATCATGCTTGGCTATTATTATAGAGACAACAACCATATCATTGTAGGGGTTTATCCCTTTACATCCTCATCGAAAAAAGTAATAACATTCTAAAAAGTGGTCAGCTACACTTGGTGCCTTGAAGTGGTTGGCTCTGCCTAGTGCCTTTTACTTGGTGGCTCCTCATTCTACCTCCCTGCCCCCCAGTCACGGGAGAGGCCTAAAATCATACCAACTAACCCTCGATTGTCAGGTTGCCAACTCAGCCCTTTGATCGGGACATGGAGGAGGGGTCTCTTTTTTCTTTTGGGCATTGATATATTTGTTGAGGTAGCCCTTGCAGATCAGGTTTTTGATCTCTTACTTTGTCTACTAGCATTTCTCTATGTCATAACCATGGTCTCTATGGTACTAGCAATACTTGTTCTTGTCCTTCTTCTTGAGCAGACATCTTTTGGGAAGTAGTTGGTGGAAGAAGTTTTCGTTCTCAATCTCCATCAAGATTTGAAATTGAGAAGCAATCAAAAAAGTGTAGTTGTCAAACTGATAAGCAAGATGACTTGGCCTTTTGCTCTTCACAGGTCTAACGGCTTCTAACTGAGCATGAGTTTCTTTCTCCATGAGGCTATTTCTTCTTGTTTTCTTTCTTTCCTTCCTTTTAGTGGAAGAATAGTCCTTCTTTAGCTTGAGCATACTTTCCCACATACTAAAGTAGCTTAGTGTAACTCCTTAGAAAGTTCTCATCCATGGAGAAGCTCAGGCAGCAATTTTGGAGTCGTGGCTTTAGGGTTGACATCATGATGGACTCGAAAGGTCTCTGACCTCCAGGATGGCTATATTGAAGCATGCCACATAGCTTTGAATCATCTCTCCTTCTTGTTGTTTGAGAGAGAAGTGACCGCCATTATTCTTGGAAGATGGTTGATGGCTACCAAAATGGGTCACTATTTGATGGCCTAAATTGTTGGAAAAGAGTAAATGGATCTAAGCAACAAAATTAAGAACCATATCCTTGTGGCCTTCTTCAAGGTTACAAGGAAGGCCAAACATAGTAAGTCATCAAATGTACCCTGAAGCATCGTGAGGGCCTTGTATCCCTCTAAGTGGTTAACAGGATCAATGGAGCCATCATAGGGATCAACTGATGGCATC
The DNA here is from genome assembly GCA_021397845.1 of Areca catechu. Classification (NCBI taxonomy): domain Eukaryota; kingdom Viridiplantae; phylum Streptophyta; class Magnoliopsida; order Arecales; family Arecaceae; genus Areca; species Areca catechu. The sequence goes on from CM038041.1 coordinate 54,674,739, forward strand.
TTAAAATGATGGGGGATTGGTTCATTCATGATTACTTTGAATAAAGGAGAGTTGGTGTTGAAGTCATGAGAGTTGTTCTGGTGGCATTCTCATATATAAATCTCCAAGTTTGGCCTTCAACTCCCTAACTTTCTTCTTAAGATCATCACTTGATTTTGAGTGATAGTTTGAGGGGTGTACTAGAGTTGAATCCATTTGTGAATTTTCTAGTGTGCTCACGATGATTTCTTCCTTCTTAGAGAGAACTGATCACCAGATTTTCTCCTCTCTATATGGAGGTCTTTGTGATGATTCGACTGGCAGAGCAAGAGGATAGGCAGTGGATTGTTGGAGATGATTAACAGCACTCACCAATAATTGGAGCTACATAATTAGGGCATCCATTCTTGGACAGTAATGGAAGTGGGTTGAGGATTCCTTACCTCAATTCTATATCACTGTGCACATTTCAAGTAGATCATCTCTGAGTAACATGATTGAGTGGAGGCTCCCTCTATTGCTACACCTTTGTAAGCTGATCAGCAAGATGTGCTGGTTGGATTCGAGCTCTTAAGGGTCTTCAAGTTATTGGTCGATGACTTGTTGATGACTTTGAAAGTTGTCCGACCTCCTCCTCGACCTGCAAATGAAGTCCTCAATATTGGAGAAATGGGTGGAATTTCTTCAATGGGGGACCCTCTGATGCTTAAATCAGCTTTGAGAAGTAGCATAGTAAGAAGAAAATGAAGAGAGAGTGAGTGTTCAAAAAGTTATCCCTAGGAGATCCCCTCGACCCCTATATATAAAAGTAGAAGGCTAAGTTAGTTAGGTGGTTATATTCATATTTGTAAGGTGGTTACATCATTAAAAAAGTTGTTGAGTTGGTTAAGCCATTAAGAGATTAGTTTGAGAATTGTTTTGTTAAGTGGTCTATCACATTTCTTGATAACAACTTTACCAACCTTATCGTAATAGTTCTAACAACTTCAAGACATGTACTTCAAGTTAAATGAAGTTGTGGAGCTTTGTACTTGACCTAAGTAAGTGATCAGAACCTATCTGATGAGTTAAGTAGGTAGTCAGTATCTGTACGATAAGTAGTCAGGCATCATATACCTTAGAAAAATTGTTCATCTCTTAGTTGATGAGTAGTCAAGCACCCTGTGCCTTAGAAAAAAGTGTTTGGCTCTTGGTTGATGAGTACTCGAGCACCCTGTGTCTTAGAAAAAGTATTTGACTCTTAGCCAATGAGTAGCCAGGCACCCTATGCCTTAAAGATAGTGTTTGGCTCCTGGCTGATAAGTAGTTGGGCATCCTATGTCTTGGATAAGTGATTAGCACATGGTTGTATGTGGCACCTTATGCTCTAAATAGGCGATTGACCCCTAGTTGAGCATTATCTACATATCGGTTATTGCTTTAACATGTCATCCATCCTATAACAATTACAACCAACAAAAATAATAATATTTCAATGCAATAGAAATGTAGTTCTTGCCCATGAAATTTATTTTATGCTTAATCTACTAGTTTAAAGTTTACTTGTATGGAGTATATATAATATTAATTTAAAATATGCAAGGATGTTATTCATCATCAAATTTAAATGCTTAGATTAATATCTATATGTCAAGTTATAAACAAAAAATAAATTCACCTATATGATTGAATACTAGGAAAGAGGTACTTACCATTCCTGCTCTAGAATTTTTCAACATTTATCAATCAGGGAATTAATCCAAAATCCTAAAATAATTAAACATCTTAGTAGATTCCCCTAGATATCATATAACATGAAATATCTCTTAGCAAGGTCCAATCTAGACTACCAAGTCTAGCCTAATGTCTAGGGGTCTTGACCACCCCTTGAATCTAATAATCAATATAGTTTCATAATAAGATGGATTTTGTGGTTTCGTGAATGTAGAGAAATTGATCTCGATCATGCCTCCTCTCTATCATGAGGGGGAGAGTGCTTATGGAGGTGGCAAATATAGTAGAGCTTAGCTAGAGGTGGCAACTTCTAGTAAGGTCAAAACAAAGGAGAATAGAGAAAGGAGGCATTTTGTTCTAAACAAGATGGAGGTGCTCGAGCTTGGTGGCATATGTCTATTGGAGACAAGGGAGAAGAGAAAGGTAGAGGAGAGGGAAAGGAAGAGTGGGGTGTCAATGGTTTAGTAGAATCACAATAGGAGAATAAAAGATTAATAGATTTTGAGGTGTCATTATTGCCTACATGTGGAGGAGAATGGAAGGAAAGGTGAGATCTAGACCTACTTGGCTACTTAGGTAAACAAGGAAAGGAAGAAATTCATTCCCCATTAGCTATACAAGAAAAGGAAAGTAAATAGGAAATCTTTAAGACAAATTTGTCTGGATTCAAATGCCTCCGAACCAAGTTGGAAGGTGTTTATAACTCCCAAAGTAAAATGGATCCTAGCTGATGGATCAATCAAAAAAGTCCCTACCAAGAATGGTAGATTGTCCAAGATCATCGATCTCTAGAATCTTCCTTGTTGGGTGCCAAGGATGGAAGGCTAGGTGGGAAAAAAAGAAATGGAAAAAGAGGAGGAAAGTTAGCCCTCCTCTCTTCCATATAATGCATTGATGGCAATCCATCATTTAATTAACCCGCATGTATCACACCAATTTACACTATTCATTTTAATGCTCTATTGCCATATAATGGGTACCTTTACCACCGACTCTCCCTATTTTGGCAATATGCAATTTATTTGAGCAATATATTTAACAAAATCTAAGATAATTTGCCCATAATAGCATTGTATAGGTTAAAGTGCAAATTAACTTTGGGATACCAATAGTGATCCATCCATTAGATGGTTGGATACCTACATCGTCTAAATCCTAATATTTCATCATTTGTTTAAAGATGCTGGCTTGTTTAAGTTATTAGACTCGTAGGAACATGTTAACTTCTCACTTTGAGCTATATGTACTCTCTAAAATAGTGTTCTTTCACTATCTATTGCTGGCCTTCATTGCCATGTCTTGTCCATTGATTGCATTTCCTTGTGCTAGTAAGCTCCCTCTTCTCGTCTCTCCATAGAGATCTCAAGTACTAGTTAAAAATTCAAGGACTTCAATGTTTGGATCTGATAATAGGTTTCTTTCTCTTCCTATCAATGTAAGATTTATTTGAGATTTCTACAATATTGAGTTGATTTTTTTTATTTCCTTTTTATGATCTATATTTAAACATTAAAGTTGCTATAGCTAAAATCTGATATCATACTTTGATGATTAATATTCAAATTTGCAACTATTTCAATATTGAAATGTTATTTTTTATCTATTTACTCCGTATTAGTGTTGTATATCTTTTGTATCATAATTTTACTTGATTTAGGGAAAGATCAAGATTCTTAACATACATGGAATAAATTTCATGATGGCTAGATTCATATTATCTACTTAGCAAACTCTTTTTGCATCATTTGCCATGATTTTACTGTCTATGCAAGCACCTATTGGGTGAAAATGGCATTTTTATGGTATTCATGTGGGTACAGGGGTGGACCACACCAACTTTTCTTAGGGAGGCCAAAAAAATATAAAAATAAAAAATATTAATAAATAATTAAAATTAATTTAAATATTTTTTTATAAATATTATTTAAATTATATTTATCTTGTTTCATAAGATTAAATTTATTAATAATTGAATATACCATAAAATCTTCAACTATCTCCTTATCGATATAAGTGACTAAATAATCAATAAAAAATTATCTTCTATTTGTTGCATAATCCGGTCTTGACAATCTTCATTTTTGAAAATATTTTCTCTATAGTAGTAGTTGAAACCGGAAGAGTAATAAGCATCACGGACTCGTAGAGGATGTGCACACCGGCCATAATAGTGGCAACATCATGCCAAGTACCGTTGGCTCTGCACAAGATGATGGTGCCAAAGATGATGGGGTGTGAGTGCAGTAGCATTGGTAGGAGCCTGGAGCATGACGGGCGCCCACCCGCCGGTGCCCTTCAAGATCCAATTATGCTACACGATGGATCCGTCGCTAAGACGGTGCGTGGCTTCACTGTACGCAATGTTCGTCAGTGCAGCAAGGCTAACGAAGGTCACCGAGATGGCAGTAATAGGCTAGTGCATCGATGGTATCTGGTATTGTATATGCGCAACCGCCTGGTCTTGTCATGGGAGCATTCTGTTGATTGCATCACATGATAAGTTCGGCCGTCATTTTATCCATCGATGTGGTGAATGGAATGGTGCTGACTGCGTGTAGTGGCTTCGACCATGATGAATTCTGGAGACGGATGCTGGTTGAATAATAAAAAGAAAATTCTCTCCTAAAAAATTATGAAAAAAATTTAATAAAAATCATAAATAAAATTGGTAGTGATCCAACTTTCAAGTAGAAAAAGTTGATTTATAGTATTTGTTTCATTTTAATTTTTTTTTTAATTCTTCAAATTATATTTAATATCCTCAAATTTAGAAGGGCCAAATATATAAATAAATAAATATATATATTTAAAAGTTTACATAAAATCTTAATTTATAAAAAAAATTAAAAAATTTGGGGGGCCGAGGGGTCTCCTTGCCCTCTCGACGGTCCATTTTTTTACATATTTAAAAATTTATAAAAAAAATTGAACTTATAAAAAAAAAATTTAAAAAAATTAGGGGGTGCCAAGGCTCCCCCTTGCCCCCCTGGCGGTCCGCCCCTGTGTGGGTAGGTTGGTACCCAGGTGATCTTTATATACTTCTAATACCACTTGGTTGTTTTAGCTTTTTAGATTTAGAAAAAAAAAGTTGCATGGGATGATGCATTTGATCTCTCCTTCTCTTGATTTTTACTATTTAGAAATTCTTAAAGGCTGTTTAGAAATATGTGTTGCTATTTGTTGTTCTTAAGCAATATAATGAGGAAGGGAGCAATCCTCAATTGGGGGGCAAAAAGGCTTAGATCAGCAAATGCATTAGTTAGAGAGTAAGAGATCTAGAGCATAAAGTGCCTTATCTTTTCACTAGAAATAGGGCAAAAAGTGGTGTGATATAAGGAGAGAAACGAGAATGGAAGAGGATGGATGGAAAAGATCTTGGATCCCATGTAAATTGATTTTTTTGTTTCTATAATCAAGTTAGTTTTTTAGATTCACATACTATCTCATAAGTATGAAGTGGCAAAAGAAGCAACCAACATGATTTGAATTTAGAGAGAGTTCACTACTAGATGTTGGATTTCTAAATGTTATGCATGAATTTAGTGTTCCTTCTTAATGTTTGAAGGCATATCAACAAAACAAGAGTCAAAAGATGATGTCATGATGATTCTGAGACTAATTATAATCATAACTATTAGACTTGATTCATCTATATAGGATTAGCCTTATGGAAGATAACTAACCAGACATTGTTTTTAATAAGAACAACTAGATATACTGCAAGATTTTCAAATCCTATCTAGCTACCTAAATTGTTTTTTGCCTCAAGTTCTAACATTCGAGGTCCTTTGACTTAAATTTGAGAAACTCTCCTGAGCAGGGCTTCCATGCATTTTGCTACACATGCCTCCATAATTGAAAGGCTATCATTTTGCAACATTAGTGTGTGTGTGCCTATATATATATACTCAAAATGATCAATACATCTAGATAATAAATAAAATTTTCAATTATTGTATTCAATTGTTTACACTCTCCCTTAATATTTCCAAGTAGTCATGATCAGCTAGAGGCAAGTCCTAAAAGAATCTAGATCTTGACTATAATATACCATCCTATTGGACTAGGCTAGCTCACACGCCTTGGGATTCGGTGCTCCAGGTTTCTAGGGTTTGGGGTTTGTGAAATGTGGGTGGCCAACTGGGTGAGTGACTCAGGGTCAGCATCTTCACGGAGCCAACTCGGTGAGGCCGAAAGCAGCCGCTGTCGTTGCTTGGGTCGACCCTGCACTCCTCGATCACTGTGCTGCCAATTTAAGAGAGTTAAACCTGCCTCTTATAATAAGAACATTCCTTTTGTAAAGATGGTTAGGGACGATGATCGAACAACTAGTATCAGAGCCAGAGGTCATGGGTTCGAGTATCTAGAGACGCGGTGCCTCAAGGCATTTCGCTGGGGGGGATTGTTGGACTGGGCCAGCTCATGCCTTGGGATCTGGTGCTCCAGGTTTCCAGGGTCTGGGGTCCGCGAAATGCAGGTCACTAGTTGGGTGAGTGACTCAGGGTCACATCCTCATGAAGCCGGCTCGGTGAGGCCGAGTGCGGTCGGTACCGTTGCTCGGGTCGACCCGTGCACCCCTCAGTCGCTGCACTACCGGTTTAAGAGAGTTAAACCTACCTCTTATAACAGGGACATTCCTTTTGTAAAGATGGTTAGGGACGACAATCCAACACATCCATTTGCATGTGCCAGTGATTACTCCATTGAAAGCCAAAAAAAACTAGTTTTGAAATCAAATAAAAAATATGCTCGTGGTAGTATGTACTAGTGATCACCCCACAGGTATAGGCCAAAAGTAAACAAGCTTTTGAGTACAACATGCTATCAACTTGTATGCACCGGTGATCACCCCATTGGAAGCCCAAAAGGACATTAGATCTTAAACCACATGATCATAATCAAAATAGAGAGTAAACATTACAACCAATAAAACCAAAAATATTTCAATGCAATAGAAATGCAGTTCATGCCCATGAAATTTATTTTATGCTTAATCTAGTAGTTCAAAGTTTATTCATATAGAGTATATATAATATCAATTTAAAATATGCATGGATGTTATTCATCATCAAATTTCAATACTTAGATTAATATCCATATGTCAAGTTATCCATAATAAATAAATTTGCCTATATGATCAAATACTAGGATAGAGGAACTTACTATTCCCGCTCTAGAATTTTTCAAAATTCACCAATCAAGAAATTAATCCAAAAATGTAAAATAATTAAACATCTTATTAGACTTCCCCAAGATATCTAACATAAAATATCTAATAGCAAGGTCCAATCTAGATTGCCAAGTCTAGCCTAATGTCTTGGGGTCTTGACTACCCCTTGAATCTGATAATTAATACCATCGAACACTAAAACAATAGTTTCATGATGAGATGGATTTCATGGATTTTTGAATGTAGAGAAATTGATCTTGATCATTCCTCCTCGCTACCATAAGGGTGAGAATGCTTACAAAGGTGGCAGATATAGCAAAGCTTAGCCAGAGGTGGCATCTTCTGGGTAGGTTGAAATAAAGGAGAATAGAGAAAGGAGGTATTTTGATCTAAACAAGATGGTGGTGCTTGAGCTCAGTGTCCTATGGCTATCAAAGATGAGGGAGAAGAGAAAGGTAGAGGAGAGGGAGAGGAAGGGTTGGGTGGTAATGGTTTAGTAGAATCATAATAGGAGAAGAAATGATAAACATATTTTGGGGTGTCATGCTTGCCTGCATGTGGAGTAGGACAAAGGAAAGGGTGAGATCTGGCCCTACTTTGTTAGCTATGTGTACCATAGAAGATAATTTGGTTTGTATATTATATCTTATCTAGGGTATTGTATCTATACTTAATCATATTTTCATCAAGAAATTGGATATTTTTTTAACCATTCTTATTAATGTGTCCAAGAATCATCCTAGAAGTTAATGATTAATGATACATATTCTCATAAGTTAAGAATTTAAGACATGTATAATCATAGGTTAATTCCTAAATTATTCTCAATCGTTAGATCATCATGAAAATGGTGAATGATCCATCAAGATCGGTGCATAGCTCTCTCTTATTTAGATAGATGGATCTTGAGTCTATAGTATAGAGACATTAGAGTGAGAGTGCAGGTAGTTGTTAGAGAATAATAATACTGAGCATGACCATACAACAAGTCACTTGGATGTCTACTTACTTGTTGGTAACGTTCTCGATACTATGGTTGTGTGCATGGTTCTTTGACTTATAACACCTCGACTGCTCATAATAGGATTGCTATAGTTTGACAGTATATAAACTTGGTTCTTGGCCATTCGGGTCCTAGTGGTTTTCATTAGCTATAGTAGGTTCATTATAGGAGTAGATGCACATCTAGATGGGATCTATTGACCTTGATAGAAGAGACATAGTTCTATATAATTTAAGAAGTTAAGTCCAAAAATTGATGGCCATAGTAGGTGAAGGATGGAAAAGAGTTTCCATAAGTTTCACAATGAACTTAGGCTATTAAATTTGGCATATGATAGACAAAGGGATTTACCGAGTTTTTTATGACCTCCATCTTATCAAAATTCATGATCAAAGAATTGAATTACTACCTAGGGGTTTTACTTATTCTATTCTATTGGGTGGCCACTACATACTGCTAGGCATCACTGGTGGATTGTGAGGACTCAATTAGATATTTTTTAGATCAAAAGATTTATGATAAGATGAGTTGGAATCATTCTAGTCCATCGAAAGGAGTTTCGATGATACTATAATAGAGATCATGGTTCTTGTTGCCGCTAAGATCGCCGTGGCTTGTAGCTTCTGGGAGTGTCGGACCGCCTACCCTCTTCCCGGGAGCTCCTCGTGTCTTCGAAACCAGCAGAAAACAACGTTAGAGATGCGGGCCGGGGATTTTGGCAGGGGCACTCCGACGGTCAAGTTAGTGACGATCCAGGGGAACATGTCCTCCTGGTTGAGCCCCTCTCAATGGACTCCATGCTAGGAGGAATGAGTGCGGTGTGAGTGGAGGTGAGGGTGAGCTGGGAGAGTTTGTGGCCGAGGTGGAGCAGTCCTCCTGTGCGGCCTCCCCTCTCCTCTCATTATGTGTGAGTGATCTTGTATTTTTTAGCTTACCCTCAGTGGTTTCTTTTTAACTGACCCTGCTTCGGGACACCCCCCCCCCCCCCGCTGCAGCGTGCGATGGGGTACCATGCCATGGATGGGATGTCTCTTCTGACATTCGGCGGGGAAAGCATCCGTGCATTCTGACATTCTCTCCGGTCACCGCATTCCTAGAAACATGGCAGTGCCTCGGTCAGGGGGGGCCGCCGCCCTGAGATTGTGCCTTCTGACTAGCCCCTCTCTTCTGATCGCACGGATAGTTGGTGGAGGGCATGGTGCCTTGGTCAGGGAGCTTTCATTTCTTCTGGCGCAAGTGACAGCTACGGGGAGTTATTGCGGTATGGGGGCCACGGCCTCGTGGTCCTTGGGAGGCCCGCCATCGTCCTTGGAGGGAAGATGCTGCTTCCTTGGTGGTTGGCATGGTGTGGACACCAAAGGCACCAGAATAAGGCAGAGGCTTCTCAACCCTCTGTGGATCACTTAATTGACATTCAAGTCCACTGTAATAAAGCTTAGTCTAGCTGAGTTGAGTCCTGTATTAGTTAGCTCATGTTGAGCTAGTTCAGTCCAGTATTAGTCAGCTCATGTCGAGCTATTTTTATTTTTTTGAGTCCTGTCCAAGCATATCGAAGACTCAAAACCACATCATACAAGTGAAGACCAAGTCCAACCTGATTGAAGACATGGAAGTTGAGCCCAAGTCCAACCCAGATTGAAGACTTGAAGATCCCAGGAGGAGAAAATTAAAACAAGCACAAACCTGAAGCCCTGAACCAGCTAGAAGGAAATTAGGCCAGCCTAGGCCCGGGAAGGAATTAGGGTGCCATCTCTTATGGTGACCCTCCACTTGGTGGGCCACTTATGGTCACCCCCTTGGCCGACCAAGACAAGGAGAGGGAGAGCAATTTGTGTGGGATTTCTACCTAGGTTGCCTTGTATTCCTAGTTAGGATTTGAAAGGGAGAAGGAGTCCTATGTAAAGTCTAAAGTACCCTTACTTGGGGCCCAAGGTTAAGGGTCTATTTAAGGGACCCTAGCCTCTTGTATGAAACTTGATTTTGGTATATGAAATAAACCTTGAGTTCTTCTATTGCTTTGAGTAATTATCCTACTGTGTGCATAAAGGGGTTTGAGAGTTCTTCTTTCCGGTGTTTGCAACCATCTTCCTGCCGCCAACCATCCTTCCAGCCCCCTCCAAAACTTTCTTTCCGTTGCTATTTTCCTTTGTTTTTTTGATTTTCTCTGAGTTTTCTAACCCCTGATAGGTCGTTTGCAGGTCCCCGAGTTCTTACGAATCCAACGACTCTAGCCAAGCCTCAATCGGACCACCGAGCAGAAAGCCGGGTATCCGTAGGTCTTTGGCTCGGTTTTCCAGGCCGCATCCATCGAGGAACGAGAGATCCCTTTACTGTGATCTTCACCGGGCACTTCAGACATTGTCAGGTACATCCCCTCTACCTCCAATCTTTATATTGTAGGAGAACTTGTCCTAACCGAGGCTTCTCAGCCCCGGCGATCCTTCTTTAGTACTTTTCTAGGTTCTAATCTGCATGCTTGGCTTCAAAAATTTATACATAATTCCCTATAACTAATTTTGATCTGAAATTTGGGAATTAATCACCTAACCCCACCTATAAAACATACAAAAAGAATTGCATGCATATTAGTCCCGCATCATTTTGTATCAGAGCTTAGATTAGGGCTTGTTTTCTGCAATTTTTTAGTCCGTATATGCTCTGTTATTTAAATTATTTCTCCCTGATCAAAACTTCAAAATATTTTAAAATTTGTTTTTTTGGGTTCATAATAATTCACATTGATTTTCAGAATTTCTTCAGATTTTATTTCAGCTTGTGAATTTTCTTCAAGCCAAAATACATCCTGCAAATTTTTGGCTCTGTTTTTTTTCAGCAAGACAAGTTTGGAAGTTTTAGGGTTTTGTTTAGCATCTTTTGCATATCTTTTAATTTTAGTATATTTTCTGCATATTAGGCCATAATTTGCAAGTTTTCTTATATTTAAGAAAATACCAAAATATTAAAAAAAAATTATATATTATCCAAATACACCAAAAAAACATCTATAACCTAATTTGCATCCTCATCTGCCTGCCATCATTGCATAATCTACCTTTAAGGGCACTCTTGCTATATCAGATAAGGGGAGGAGTTGATAACCTCTCCTTATCCCAAAACCATATCCCTTGTATTTGGTTCCAAGCCTTAACCTAAAATTAACTAGACTTAATTTGTCCTAGTGGGCTAGGGACACCAACTGGTCGGGTCTGGGCTAGTGTTAGATCACCATGTCAAGTTAACTTGTGTGTGCCTTGTGCTCAGTGTCTAGAACGATGGTTTAGGGATTCAATCCTGAAGGGCTTGTGTGCTGGTCCGCCTACCTGGCCAATCTCTGATTGGTGTCTAGGATTGGCAATCAGGGACCTAACACTCCCCTTACACCTGCCTGACTAAGTACAGGGTTACTATAGGCTAGTTTGCCACCCTGATTGAGCCCTTAGTTTTGGGACTCTAGGTCTAGTTAGCTGTAGTCAGTTTGATCGAGTCTTGCATGAGCACTAGATCAGGGGTTTCATATCATCCACCATCTCCACTTTTGTCTGAATCCATGGATAAGCTAGAAGCCCAGATGAAAGCCTTTGCTGTGTAGCTAACCCAATCCATGGCCCAGATGACTACCCAGTTAACTACCCAGATGACTCAATTGAATCAGTCTACTACCCGAACTAATAATAGACTTGAACACTTAGCCAATAAGTTTGACCAGACGGAGAATAGGATAGGGACCCTAGAGAAAATCCATAATACCCCAAACCCTGATCCCTACTGCGAGGAACCTAGGAGAGCCCATCATCATGACCCATACTATGATACTGAACCTAGGAGGGCCCCAAATCTTGATCCCTACCATGAGGTTGAACCTAGGAGAGCCCATCGTCATGACCCAATCCCTAAGGTTAGTCCTAGAAGGACCAATCAAAATTTTGTAGACCAGGAAGATAGATCCTATTTACCCACGTCCTATAAGCCTAGTATACCCACAACCTATAGATCTTATGACTCCAAATCCTATGAACCTAGAACCTATGAATCCAAAACCTATGAACATAGATCCTATCCATCCACTCCCTATAAACCTAGTATACCCATAGCCTATAGATCTTATGACTCCAAATCCTATGACTCTAGAACCTATGAGCCCATATCCCATGAGCCTAGTAGACGCAACACCCAATATTCTGACCCATATAGGGAGTCCAACCCTAGGAGAACCCAATATTCTGACCCATATAGGGAGTCCTACCCTAGGAGAACCCAATATTCTGATCCATATAGGGAGTCCAATCCTAGGAGAACCCAATATCCTAACCCATATAGGGAGCCCAACCTTAGGAGGACCCTATACCATGATCCATCCTTAGAACTTGACCATAGAGAGCTGACCCAAAATCCTATGACCCCAGATCCTATAATCCCATGACCCATAGATCTGCACCCTTGTCCTATCAGCCCAGAGAAACCATAACCCCTAAGTATCAGCCTAGTACTAGTCAGGTTTCCCGTAGTCAACTTGAACCCCATAGGATTTGTATCCCTAAATATGAGTCCAGTAGTGAGCCACTACCCCTTAGGCAACCTGAACCTACTAGGATTAGTGTCCATAATCAGAAACCAGGACCTAGCCAATTTTCTCCTAGCTGACCTTCTCCAACCATTCTTGAGATTGACAAGGCTTACATTATTGCAGAAGTGTATGAAGCTGATGCGAGCCTAGTGGATGAGTATGAAGGAGAAGAGGAGATACCTTTAATAGACTTAGAATTAGCTGACCCAGTAGATATCCAGGTAGAAACCAACCCAGAGCTAGTTGACCTTGACCACATCCAACCTAAAGCTATAGTGGAAGAACAATTAGAGGAAGAGAACTCTGATACTAGGATTTTACTTGAGGAAACACTAGAAAAGGATCTAATTGTAGAACCTATTCCTAAATTCCATGAACAAGAAGACTCTATCGAGGATTTGGCTTACTTAACCCATTGCCCTCAGGATGAATCCCTTCCTACCATTTCTATTGAAGATCTCTTCCCATAAATTGTTGACCCATCCTTCCATAGCATGGACCTTTTCTTGCCCATAGATATATCGCAACCCCGTAAGGTTAGCCTCATTAGTCTAGGATTAGTCCCTGACATGCCTTTTTTATCCTACTATATCCAACTAACCCGGAACCTTTTTCTCTACCCTGCCAAACTAATTCTAAACCCACTTCCTATTTTCTGCCCTTTCCAGACATCTCCAGCATTTCTAGGATCATTAGATTACATTTAGTTGAGATTAGCGTACTGCATGCATTCATTGTGCATGTTAGGTTTGCATTATACTTATGGCATACCCTTTGGCATTTGCTTGGAGTCCATTATAAATACTCTTGTGCACACCACACTAGGGTCAGACCTAGAGAGACTATAGTCTCTTAGGTTTAGGCCCATAAAAGTCTAATAAATTTCCTTCAATAGGAATGCAAAGTCGAGTCTATTAGGTGTTAGTTTGAGTCCTTTGCATCATCTTGTTAGGAGTCTGCATGTGCCTAGCATGTTCACCACCTACACTAATCTTAAAACAACTAGCTAATTCCCAAAGATGGACCAAAGAATTTGATGTAGTGAATTCTATCTTGGTTAGGCTTAGGCCAAAAAGAAGCTTCATACTCGTAGAGCCGGACCTTTTAAAGTGATAGAAAAGGTTAGATCAAATGCCTAGGTGTTAGACTTGCCTTTGGATTTGGGCATGAGTTCTACCTTTAATATTATAGACCTGGTTAAGTACAGGAAACCGGCAGCGATACCTAGTAAGGCTTTTGGACCTATCCCCTCCTGTTGTGAGTGACCCTAACCTAGAGTATCCACTAACAAATTTGGCTTGAGAGAGGAAAACGGATCGAGCATATCCTGGACGATCAAGCCATTACAACCCGAGGCCGCGGTTATCAACGCTTCCTGGTCCGATGGCAAGGCCGGCCAGAGTCGGATGATTCATGGATTTCTCGAGAGGAATTGCAATGCCTTAACCCAGACCTTCTCGAGAGATATGTGAGCCAGTCTGATCTTCACTCGACAAGATCGAGTTCCTCCCACCCCGGGAGAATTGGTGCGGACACCAAAGGCACCAGAATAAGGCAGAGGCTTCTCAACCCTCTGTGGATCACTTAATTGACATTCAAGTCCACTGTAATAAAGCTTAGTCTAGCTGAGTTGAATCCTGTATTAGTCAGCTCATGTTGAGCTAGTTCAGTCCAGTATTAGTCAGCTCATGTCGAGCTATTTTTTTTTTTTGAGTCATGTCCAAGCATATCGAAGACTCAAGACCACATCATACAAGTGAAGACCAAGTCCAACCTGATTGAAGACAAGGAAGTTGAGCCCAAGTCCAACCTAGCTTGAAGACTTGAAGATCCCAGGAGAAGAAAATTAAAACAAGCACAAACCTTCCGCTTGGTCGGCCACTTATGGTCACCCCCTTGGCCGACCAAGAAAAGGAGAGGGAGAGCAATTTGTGTGGGATTTCTACCTAGGTTGCCTTATATTCCTAGTTAGGGTTTGATAGGGAGAAGGAGTCCTATGTAAAGTCTAAAGTAAACTTACTTGGGGCCCAAGGTTAAGGGTCTATTTAAGAGATCCTAGCCTCTTGTATGAAACTTGACTTTGATATATGAAACAAATCTTGAGTTGTTCTATTGCTTTGAGTGATTATCCTACTATGTGCATAAAGGGGTTTGAGAGTTCTTCTTCCCGGTGTTTGCAACCATCTTCCTGCCGCCAACCATCCTTCTAGCCCCCTCCAAAACTTTCTTCCCTTTGATGTTTTCCTTTGTTTTTTTAATTTTTTCTAAGTTTTCTAACCCCTGATAGGTCGTTTGCAGGTCCCCGAGTTCCTACGAATCCAACGACTCCAGCCAAGCCTCAATCGGACCACCGAGCATAAAACCGGGTATTCGAGGGTCTTTGGCTTGGTTTTCCAGGCAGCATCCATTGAGGAACGAGAGATCCCTTCACTGCAATCTTCACCGGGCGCTTCAGATGTTGTCAGGTACACCCCCTCTACCTCCAGTCTTTATATTGTAGGAGAACTTGCCCTAACCAAGGCTTCTCAACCCCGGTGATCCTTCTTTAGTACTTTTCTAGGTTCTAATCTGCATGCTTGGCTTCAAAAACTCATACATAATTTCCTACAACTAATTTTGATCTGAAATTCAGGAATTAATCACCTAACCCCACATATAAAATATACAAAAAGAATTGCATGCATATTAGTCCCGCATCATGGCGCCCTGGTCGAGGTGGTCACCGAGCTGGACTGCAGGACTTGGCTCCGCCGGGCTCGACTTCGATCAACAAGACTCGATGTCAAGAGGCCTGGCTTGGTTGAAGTTGACGGCACATGACCCCAGGTTGGAGGGCTTGACCATGGAGGTGCCCCATGTGTCGGAGGGCTAAGTTCGACTCCGGATCGTGGAGCTCGACTTTGAGGGGGGTCGACCTGCGAGATCGCTTGGCCCAGGACTGGGCGGTCCGATCTCCTAGGATCCGACCTGCGGAGGGCGGTGCCCGATCTCGGTAGATGGTCTCGGCTACCTGAGGGAGCTCAGCCCGGTGAATGAGCCTGGCCCGGGAGGCGGGCCCGGGAGGTAGTGTCCACCGTGGTGACATACTCTGACATGGTAACTGACAAATATTCCACGTCAGCGATCCTGCCACATCATTTGCTCCCCACTCTCGAGGCTAGCTAGCATGTGGTGTTCGGGGCGAAGGGAGTAATTGCAGTGCTGACATGGAAAGGTGAGGATCCGATGCAATAATGCCCATGATCGGCGGTGCTTCGAGAGGCGGTTCTCAGAGCTAGTGTGGAGGTGCCACTCGGCCACGTCCGAGGAGTAGTTATTGCAAGCGCGGAATCTCGAGCGGTCGTAGCCAAAATCAGGCACCTGCCACGTTGATTGATGACACGTGGCGGGCATCTTACGGTGGGGGACCCGTAACGGTACGGTCGGGCGCCTGTCACTTCGAAGAGAAAGGTAGCCTTTCCAAAACTTACCTTCTTTCAAATCTCTCATGCTCGCAGCCATGTCGAAGCTTTCCTTCCATCTTCTCCCTCCGACGGTTTCTGTTTCCCCCAGTTCCTTAGCAGGTTAGTCTCCTTTCTCCTCCTATTGGTCGAGTAGGGATCCTCCTAGGTCTCCCCCCACCTTCTTCCCTTTCCTTCACCATGTCTTGTTTTGGTCCAGATTTTCGTCCTTCTTTCCAAGCCGAGGCCGGGCCTTCCAAGACAAAAACTCCTTCTTCCTCTGATGAGGAAAGGGAGGTGACACGGTATGAGTTCAGCTGGAGGCATCCTGTTCTAGGTCCCGTAGCAATTAGGGAACCCTGGTCCGTTCCTCCACCTCTCTTGTCTCTCCCCCCTGCTTTTATTCCTGAACGCTCTCGGTTGTCGGGTCCCGGGGTGATTGCCTCAGTGATCACTGCCATGGAGCTCGCAACCATCTAGGATGATTACGGCATCCCGGACTCCATCCGACTGTCGGTCCCTCATCCGAGGGAACAAGTCACCTCTAGCAGCCGCAGTAGGATAGCTTTCTATGAGGAGACCTTTGCTGGGGGTCTCCGATTCCCTTTCCTCCCATTTTTCTTTTCTGTCTTGACAAACTATCACCTTGTTCCTACCCAGCTTGTCCCAACTACCATCAGGACGATTTTCTGCTTCATCATCATGTGTCACTTCCATGGGATTGTTGCCCATTTTTTTTTGTTCAGGGCCTTCTTCACCCTGAAGCGCCACCCTACTATGGATGGGTGGTGGTCTCTATCCTCCCGTCTGAGGGGTATGAAGTTCGAGCTACCCTCTTCCATCAAGGGGTGGAAGAGCAGGTACATTTTTGCCTCAGTTGAGGGGGTCGACTGGGTTTGGAGCAACCCGACTGATCTCCTAATCGGAATTCCTTGGTCGAGGCAGCCGACCTCGAGCTATACGAGCAGCTTCGCTCTGCCGAAATCCCTTTGCTTGAGGTATTGCTGTCGGAGCAGAATCTCCACGAGGCCGGGGTCGGCTCGACACGGGAGTCAGGTGAGTTCAGGTCAACCTCCCTTTTTCTCTCTCTTCTCTTTCTTCTTCTTCTTCTTCTTCTTCTTCTTCTTCTTTTGAGGTCGGTGGCTGACAATGTCTTATCTGGTGCAGACATGAAGTTTTCGATGGATGAGCTGCTTTCCTTTACCGAGGAATGTAGCCAAGCGACGGAGGCTGGTGAGCTCGCACCAAAGAGGGCCCGCATGGATGACGGTGCAAGGTCGGTGCCGAGCGAGCCAACGGTGCCAGTTGCCGAATGGAGGTAGAAGAGGGCCGCGGAGGCCATTATGGAGCCTTCGAGGTGGCGTGATCTGGTTCCGGCTCCTGAGCCTGAGGTGGTGGCCCGGGCCAAGTCAGCCGCTGCCACGGCTATGGCGACAACCCTTCCAAAGGTCATCGAGGTCGAGGAGGATGAGGTGCCGGGAGGTGCGAGGCTGGTAGAAGCGACACAGTCCGAGGTGGCACCGAGCCCACAGCCCGACCCGGGAGCTTCCCTTGTCGAGGATGAGTCTGCGTTGGCTGTGGGGAAGAAAGACAGGGACTACCGCCAGGTTCCTTTCAAATTTGGGCCCAATGTTTTGCTGATGAAGGACCCACCCCTCGCTGAGCGGATGATGGACTTCTCCATCCAGTCCTGCGATCGACGGGAGGGGAGAGGTAGGCTCATCAGTGATGTTATCAGTGCATCCTTCTCCAACCTGTACTCCTATGTCTTCCTTCACTCTGTTCCACTCTCTCTTTTACATCTCTAACCAGCGTGGCTAACGTGTCTTCCATCGCAGCAAGGTAGGGAGCTCATCCTTATCCAGGATTTCTTCAGCAACTGGGCCAGGAGGGACAGAGAGCGGAAGACGGAGTTCAAGTCTCAGACAGCCGAGCTCAGGTGGAATAACGACGAGGCCTCGGAGGCCAATATAAAGGTAAAGAGCCTCATGGGCGAGGTCGCCAATGCCAAGCGAGCCAGGAGGGAGCTCCAGGATGAGCTCGATTTGAAAATGACTCGGTTAAAGGAGCTCAGAGCTGAGTCAAGGGCAGCCGGGGAGCGGGCTGCATCCATCGAGAGGAAGATCGCGGCCATTGAGCAGGGGACCATAGATACAGAGGGGAAGGCTTTCATCACGATGAGCTCTGCCGAGGAAGTTGAGAGGGGTACTGCCGAGGCATCCCGCCGAGCGGAGGTCGCGAGAAAGGAGGCAGCCGAGGCCACCCGACGGGCCGTGGATGCGGAGCAGAGGGCCTTCGAGGCAACTCACAGAGTCGAAGTCCTCGAGAAGGGTGTGGCTGATGCGGTAGCTGCATTTAAGGCCTCCCCGAAGTACCTGCACGACTTCAAGGAGGCGGCGACAGACTCCTTCTACAAGGGGTTCACGTATTGCCGCACCCAACTACGTGGCATCCTTTCGAAGGAGCGGTTGGCCACCCTCCAACTTCCAGGCTCCAAGAGTTCCAAGGTTTCGACTCTGGCATCGACGGCGGTGAAGGAGAAGGCTGTTGTCGGGGAGCTGGTCATGCAAGCGATGCCAGCTAGGCCGACCCCATCGGTCACGGCGGTCGGGCCAGCCCAGCAGGTGGTAGCTATCGAGATGGCTCCATCGGTGGTGGCATCCAAATTGACTCCGTCCGCGGCGACGACCGTGGAGCAGGCCCCGGGCACAGAGGCGAAGGAGAGCAGGGCGCCAGCTGGTCATCGTCACGGGAAGGCACCGATGGAGTAGGGTAGGAGTTATATATATATATATGTATTTTTTTGTTATTATCGACTCGGGCCACCTGGCATGTCATGGACTCGAGGACACTTGTACATGAACATACCTTTTTAAATGAAATGGAATGGAGTTCTTTATTTACCAATACTTGAGTGTTCTTCTCCTCCCCCTCTTCTTCTCTTTCTATTTTTTCCTTCTTTTCTACTTTTTGCATGTAGAGGAGTTAGAGAGGGAGGACTTCTTCCCGCTTGAGAATCGGGCTTCAAGCTCGAGTATGGAAGTCTTTGTGGGTTTGAAGACCTTGGTCACCGAAGGACTTGGCTCCGAGCTTGATGGCCTGAGAGCTTGGCTCAGGGCTTTAACATCTTGGAGCTGGGCTCGGAGACCTGGTGGTCGGAGGACTTGACTCCGGGATTGATGGCCTGAGATCTCAGCTTAGGGCTTTGACATCTTGGAGCTGGGCTCAAAGACCTGGTGGCTGGAGGACTTGGCTCCGAGCTTGACGGCCTGAGAGCTTGGCTCAAGGCTTGGATGTCTTGGAGTCGGGCTCGAAGACCTGGTGGCCGGAGGACTTGGCACCAGGCTTGATGGCCTGAGAGCTTGGTTCAGGACTTGGATGTCTTGGAGCTAGGCTCGAAGACCTGGTGGCCAGAGGACTTGGCTCCGGGCTTGGCGGCCTGAGGGCTTGGCTTAGGGCTTGGATGTCTTGGAGCTAGGCTCGAAGACCTGGTGGCTGGAGGACTTGGCTCTGGGCTTGATGGCCTGATAGCTTGGCTCAGGTCTTGGATATCTTGGAGCTGGGCTCGAAGACCTGGTGGCCGGAGAACTTGGCTCCGGGCTTGATGGCCTAAGAGCTTGGCTCAGGGCTTGGATATCTTGGAGCTGGGCTCGAAGACCTGGTGGCCGGAGGAATTGGCTCCGGGCTTGATGGCCTCAGAGCTTGGCTCAGGGCTTGGATGTCTTGGAGCTGGGCTCGAAGATCTAGTGGCCGGAGGACTTGGCTCCGGGCTTGATGGCCTGAGAGCTTGGCTCAGGGCTTGGATGTCTTGGAGCTGGGCTCGAAGACTTGATGGCCGGAGAACTTGGCTCCGAGCTTGATGGCCTGAGAGCTTGGCTCAGGGTTTTGATGTCTTGGAGCTGGGCTCGAAGAGTCATTTGCATGGAAGAAAGTCTTTATTACTCTTGCAAAGGGGTCTTACATCATTGGTAGTATCTCCTTAGGTTACAGGCATTCCACGTTCGAGGGAATCTGGCACCATCTGAGTACTGGAGGTAGTAGGCACCATGCGAGAGGGCCTTAGCCACCTTGTAGGGACCCTCCCAATTCGGTGAGAGTTTACCGCACTCTCAGGGTTGAGATGCCTTGGCTCGGCGTAGCACCAGGTCACCAGGTCGGAAGTTCTTTGGCCTCACCCGCACGTTGTAGTACTAGGCCACTCGCTACCGATATGCCACCATTCGGAGTCGGGCTTTGTCCCTCGTCTCTTCTAAAAGGTCTAAATTGAGTAAAAGATGTGTCAAGTTTTGTGTCTCGTCGCACTGCTGCACCAGCAATGTGGGATGTCGAGCTCGACCGGGATGACCGCTTCGATGCCGAAGACGAGGTTGAAAGGTGTTTCGCCCATCACCATTCTGGGCATTGTATGGTAGGCCCATAGGACACTTGGAAGCTCCTTTGCCCATCTGCCTTTGGCCTGGTCCAACCTGGTATGGAGCCCCTGAAGGATGGTCTAGTTGGTCACTTCAGCCTTCCCATTCATTTGGGGGTGAGCCACTAGGTGAACCGATGCTGGATGCCATGCTTGGCATAGAACCCTTCGAATTCCCGATTGTCAAACTACCGTCCATTGTTGGTGATGATGCAATTGGGGAGCCCGAAGCGGCAGATGACTAACTTCTAGAAGAACTGGCGAACGTTGGCCTCTGTGATTTGGGCCAGCAACTTGGCTTCGACTCACTTGGTGAAGTAGTCGATTGCCACCAGCAGGAATTTCCGCTGTCCTGGTGCGGTGGGGAATGGTTTCAGGATGTCCATCCCCCACCGGGCAAAAGGCCAGGAGGACGAAAGCTGAGAGATCGGCACCACCGGTTGAAATTGAATGTGGGAATGGCGTTAGCATTTGTCACACTTCTTGACGAAGGTGGCCGTGTCCCTCCTTCATAGTCTCCCAGAAGTAGCCCTGACGAAGGGCTTTGTATGCTAGAGTCCTTCCCCCCACGTGATTCCCACAAAGGCCTTCGTGTATCTTCTGGAGCACAAAGGCTATAAAGGCTTGAGACACTTTAGAAGTGGGTACGAGTGAGATCGGTGGTAGAGCTGGCCTTCCATTAGAACGGAGGCCTTCTTCTTCACGAGGCCGGCCTCCCTGCGGTCTCCGGTAAGGTTCCATCCATGATGAACTTGATGTATTTGTTCATCCAGCTCGGCTCGAAGGTTACTTGCTGCACCTCCTCTAGGTTTTCATAGCTAGGATTTTCGAGGTACTCGATGTAGGCGTATCCTAGCGACAAGTCTAGCAGGGTCGCGAGCCTCGATAGTGCATCTGCACGAGCGTTCTCTCCACGGGAGATGTGGAAGATATGGAAGCGAAGGAAGCCTGCGGTACTTGAGCAGACCTTATCCAGGTACCTCATCATCTAGGGATCTCTGGCCTCATATATTCTCTTGAGACTTGCCTGGCAACCAGCTAAGAGTCGATAAAGACCTTCAGGCTCTGTATGCCCAACTCGCGGGATACCCTTAGGCCCGCGAGGTGCGCCTCATACTCTGCCTGATTGTTTGTTGCGGTGAACTTGAACCGGAGGGCACACTCTGTCACAACCCCGTCAGAATTGGTGAGGATAATGCCCGCTCCGCTCCCACCAGAATTGGAGGCCCCATTCGCATGGAGGATCCAGGGGTCCTTCCATGGTCTGGGCTTGATTTGACCTTCTGGAGTCGTCTGCTTCGGCTCCTCGGCGGGCCCTGTGCATTCAACCACGAAGTCGGCTAGGACTTGGTCCTTTTGCGACGACCTCGATCAATAAGTGATATCGAACTTGCTCAGCATCAGTGACCATTTGGCTAGCCTTCCAAAAGTCTCGGGGTGACTCAGTATGGTCCTCAGCAACTGATCAGTCACAACCGCAATAGGGTGCGCTTGGAAATAGGGCTTGAGGCGCTTAGCATACATCATTAGTGCAAAAATACATTTCTCAGAGCGAGTAGGCCTGATCTCCACATCATGGAGGATTTTGCTGGTGTAGTACACTGGCTTTTGGGATCCGTCCGCATCTGTGCAGATGATGACTGAGCTGACAGCTCGAGGGGTGATCGCCAGATAGAGCAGGAGTTCATCCCCTCATTCCAGTCGGGAGAGTAGAGGGGAAGAAGCCAGGAATTTCATCAGCTCTTTGAAGGCTGCCTTGCACTCCTCCATCCAGGTGAAGTCGTGCATCTTGCGTAGCACCTTCAAGAAGGGGAGACATCGATCGGCCAACCTCGAGATGAACCGGCTCAAGGCTGTAATTCGCCGTGTCAGGTGCTGGACCTGCTTTTTAGATGTAGGGTACTCCATGTCGATGATCGCCTGGACCTTCTCCAGGTTAGCTTCGATTCCTCTCTGTGTGACCATAAAGCCGAGGAACCTCCTGGCCGCCACCCCAAAGGCGCACTTCGCCGGGTTGAGCTTCATCAGGTGCTTTTGGAGGTTACGAAATGCTTCGACGAGGTTGGCAACATGGTCCGAGCCCAGCCAGATCATGACCAGCATGTCGTCCATATACACTTCATGTTTCTGCCAATTTGGTCTTTAAAGACCCTGTTGACCAGATGCTAGTATGTGGCCCCAGCATTCTTTAGACCGAAGGGCATCATTCTGTAGCAGTACGTCCCTTGGTTGGTGATGAAGGTGGTGTGTTCCTCATCCTCTCGGTGCATCCGTATTTGGTTGTATCCAGAAAATGCATCCATGAATGAGAGCAGGCGATGCCCCAAGGTGGCATCCACCAGCTGGTCAATTTTCGGCAGGGGGAAGCTATCCTTCGGGCATGCCTTGTTGAGGTCAGTGTAGTCAACACATACCCTCCACTTGCCGTTGCTTTTCTTGATCATCACCACGTTCACCAGCCAGCTTGGATACTGCACCTCACGAATGAAACCGGTGGCGAGGAGCTTATCTACCTCCTCGTTGATGGGCGCCTGCCTCTTCGAGGCAAAACACCTTCTTTTCTGCCGAACTGGCTGGTATTTCGAATCAATGCTCGATTTGTGGGTGATGATGTCGGGGAGATGCCTAGCATATCCACCACCGTCTAGGCAAACACATCCGTGTTTGCCCGTAGGAACTCCAGCAGGTGGGCCCTCTCCTCGTCGGGCAGTTGGGTCCCGATCTGCACCGTCCTTGTCTGGTCGGCCCTAAGGGGGAAGACAACAGGCATTCAACCGGACCACCCCTGGGATCCTGAGCCCTTTGGTCGAGGTCACCCACCCTGGGGTCATCCTCGGGGACCCTGGTCCCTGGAATGGCTTGGAAGCAGTGCTGCACTAGATGGTCGCCCCTCTCATCTCCCCGACACCATAGGGAGTTGGGAATTGCTCAAGTAGCCTTCGAGTGGAGACAACAGTGTCGAGTGGGTTGAGCTCGGGCCATCCAAGGATAATGTTGTAGGCCAAGGGGAGCTTGACAACAGTAAAGGTTATCATCACGGTGCTTTGCCGGGGCGGAGTTCCAGTAGTGACGGGGAGAGTGATCTCCCCTTCGACCCTTATAGAATCGCTCGTGAATCCAACAAGAGGGGTGTAGAAAGGTTGGATTTGCGCAGAGGAGATATTCATCTTGGAGAAGGCATCGTAGAAAAGCACATCGGTGGAACTCTCACTATCAACCATGATGCATTTTATAGGATGCTTCATGATCATCATCTCGTCGACTATGGCATCGTTATTTACATTTTTTCCCTCATCATCCCCCTCCCTCATAAAGGGGAGTACATTTTCAGAACATTCTGTCCCCCGGGCCTTCTTGGGTGCGCGCTCAGTTCCCCAGCATATCATCCCCATCGGCTTCTCAGTGGGTCGGTTGTCAACTACCGGCACTGGTGGGAGAGCGACGAGCACCTGAGGTTCCACTTGGGGTTTGCCCCCCATGAACCTGACGAGATAGCCCCTCTTGATGAGTTTCTCAATTTCCTTCTTGAGGTTGCGGCATTCCTCAGTGTCGTGGCCATGGTCACGATGATAGCGGCAATATTTGGATCTGTCACGGCCAGTAGAATGCCTCATCAGAGATGGGCACTTCAGGCAGGGCTCGCCCTCGATCTTCATGAGGATCTTCGTTCTTGGGGCGAGGAGAGGTTGTGTAGCTCTCGTCAGGGATGGGGGTGCTCCTTGGTCTCGGCCCCTGCCGAAAGTTTTGAGCTGGAGGTGCTAGTTTTCATGCCCCATATGTCTCGGCGGGGGCTAGCTTCTTCGGTGGCCGCCCATCGAGCCCCGTCTCGTACGATCCATCTCCTCGACATGGATGTACTTATGAGCTCAGAAAAGGAGCTCAGCATAAGTCTTGGGGGGATTTTTATCAAGGGAGTTGGTCAGGTGGGAGGTCCTGAGCCCTTTCTTCAGTGCCAGCATGGCGACTCGCTCATCAAGGCTATAAATCTCCAGTGTGGCAGCCTTGAAGCAGGCCACGTAGTCCCGCAAGGGCTCGCGATCCTGCTGCCTGATGGAGAAAAGGCTATCTGCCTCTCTAGGTACCTTCCGGCAGGCATCAAAGTGGGCCACGAACCTCTGCTCCAACTAAGCAAAGCTTTCGATGCTCTCTAGCTCGAGGCGGGTGAACCACACTCGGGTAGCCTTTCGGAGAGTAGCCAAAAATGCAACGCAGAGGAGGGTGTTGGTTGCCCCTTGGACCCTCATTAGGGCTTTGTAGCTCTCGAGGTGATCCAGGGGATCGGTGGTCCCATTGTAGGGGTCCACCTGTGGCATGCAGAACCGGTCCGGAATCAGATCCTCTTGGACTTCTCGGGGAAATGGGGGGCGGGAATCATAGCCTGCCGGCTCACGCGGCTTTGCATGTTGGCAAACCGGTGAGAGAATTCTGCCAACTTGTGCTCGTGCTCCTCCAAGTGCCTCTCTGCCTTGTGCCTGATAGCTTCATCAGTAGACCCCTCCACCAAAGGGACAGAGGGCATGACATGAGTGTACGGTGTCCATGATGGGGGGTCTTAATTTTTCTGCCTTGGTGGGGTTTAGAGGCCCCCTGCTCAAGGTTTAGCGAGCGGCTCTCCCTGTCGGTGGACCCAACTCGTTGTCTCTTTGTCGGGGTTGGGTTTGATAGCTACCTCGGTGATCAGTGGTGGCCCGCGACTGCGACGGCCTTCCTTGAAAGGAGTGCAGACTATCGTGGGGTGCTATGGCGTGTGCCGCGAGAGTCCCTGGCTGTTGGTGAGTAGCCAAGGACTGTTGCTGGTGCTGGAGCTGGCGCACTGCCGTAGCGAGAACTTCCATTTGCTGGGCAAGCACGGCCAGCTGGGCTTCCACTGGAGGTGGTTGGATTAGAGCGGGCGGTGCTATATCCAGATCGTGTGGGTCCCCTCAGAAGGGGGAATCCCTTGCGTGACTGGTGGAGGCTTCTCTTGCTCGTGTGGTCACTCACCATTCTCCGAATAGGCTTGTTCACGGTGGGGTCGACCCTTCGAAGCAAGGGGATCCTTCTAACGGTTAGTCCTTCGGGTCAGATCCCCCTACCTGTCATGCCAATCTGTTGTTGCCAAGATCGTCGTGGCCCGTAGCTTCTGGGAGTGCCAGACAGCCTATCCTTTTCCCGGGAGCTCCTCATGTCTTCGGAACTTGCAGGAAACAATGTTAGAGACCCGGGCTAGGGATTTCGGTGGGGGCACTCCGACGGTCAAGTCAGTAACGATCCAGGGGAATAGGTCCTCCTGGTCGAGCCCCTCTCAATGGACTCCACGCTAGGTGGAATGAGTGTGGTGTGAGTGGAGGTGAGGGCGAGCTGGGAGAGTTTGTGGCCAAGGTGGAGTAGTCCTCCTGTGCGGCCTCCCCTCTCCTCTCATTATGTGTGATGATCTTGTGTTTTTTGGCTTACCCTCAGTGGTTTCTTTTTAATTGAACCTGCTTCGGGACACCCCCCTTGCTGGAGCATGTGGTGGGGTACCGTGCCATGGACGGGACGTCTCTTCTGACATTCGGTGGGGAAAGCCTCCATGCGTTCTGACATTCTCTTCGGTCACCCTATTCCTGGAAACTTGGCAGTGCCTCAGTCGGGGCGGGGCCATCGCCCCCGGGATTTATGCCTTCTAACTGGCCCCTCTCTTCTGACTGCACAGACGATTGGTGGAGGGCATGGCGCCTTGGTCAAGGAGCTTTCTTTTCTTCCGGTGCAAGTGGAAGCGGCAGGGAGTTATCGCGGTATGGGTGGCATGCCTCGTGGTCCTCGGGAGGCCCGCCGTCATCCTTGGAGGGGAGATGCTGCTTCCTTGGTGGTTGGCACCCTGGCCGAGTTGGTCGCCGAGCTGGACTGCAGGACTTGGCTCCGCCGGGCTCGACTTCGATCCACGAGACTCGATGTCGGGAGGCTTGGCTTGGTCGAAGTGGATGGCACGCGACCCCAGGCTAGAGGGCTTGATCTCGGAGGCGCCTCACATGTCGGAGGGCTGAGTTTGACTCCAGATCATGGAGCTCGACTTCGAGGGGTGTCACCTGGGAGATCGCTCAGCCCAGGCCTGGGCGGTCCAATCTCCTAGGATCCGACCTGCGGAGGGTGGTGCCCGATCTCGACGGACGGTCTTGGATACCCGAGGGAGTTTAGCCCGGCGAATGAGCCTGGCCCGGGAGGTGGGCCCGGGAGGCAGTGTCCACCGTGGTGGCATACTCTGACATGGTAACTGACAGTTGTTTCATGTCAACGATCCTACCACATCAGTTCTCACTAGTGGACATAATGGAACCTACAAAGTTACACATAAACGAAGTTTGATATGATCAAAAAGTTGGATCTCGATCAAAATATCAATTGGATTGATATTTTGATCAAATTATAGAGTTGAATATTTGAAAACTACTAAATATGTAATGATTATGTATTTAGAAACTGCAATTATGTAAGTATTATATATTTAGCAGCTACTAATTATATAAGGGTTATATATTTAATAACTGCTAATTATTTGCAAGGAAGACTTTATTATTAGAGTTACAATTTAGTTTGGTCTAATTAATAATTAATTTGATGATTTGATCAGTTTATTATGATTAAGCTCGATACGAATTGAATTGGATTTAATTTGGTTGAGTTTCAATGATGCCCTATTCCAATTAGTGTTTGGACTGACCTAATTGCAAGCATTGCAAGCCAGATTAGTTTGATCTAATTAGTTTCTTAATCTTGATGAATTAAATCTAATTTAATTCAATTAGACTTGATCTATTTAAATTGGGTTTAATGGTCCTAATTGGATTATTCCTAATTAGTTATGGATCTAGACCTAAATCTAATAGGATTAGAAGTTAGTTTAGTAGAGTCCTAATTTAGTTAGGATTAGGAATTAGTTAGTTGAACCAATTCCTAAATCTATATTTTTCTCCCTCCTTGCACCCCACCTTGTTTAGAGTGTAAGAAAGAAGGGCTATTCCACTTCTTCATGAGAAAGAAGAAAATAAAAACAGCAAGGAGCATGTGAGGCATGTAAAGTGTTTGGCAACCCTAGGGATTCTCTCTCTGTCCTTATCTATCTAGGATCAGGATTTTGAATTTGATTTAAAGTTTTTATCCTAATCCTAGATAAGTTAGGACTCTACGGAGAAAAGGGTTCTCTTATGGCATGGGAATTAGAAAAAAATGAAGAAATGGGGCATGATGTGGTGAGCCACTGACTTGTTACCCACGAGGGGTGTGACATGGCAAGATGCTGACATGGCACCTGCATAAGCTTCCTTGAGGTTGAGCTCCCAACCGAAGGTCGAGCTCCCGTCCTCAGGTCGAGCTCCTATCCAAAGATGGAGCTCCTTTCTTAAGGTTGAGCTCCCATCATGAGGTCGACTCCTGTCCTAAGGTCGAGCTCCCATCCTAAGGTCGAGCTCCCAGCTAAGGTCGAGCTCCCATCTTAAGGTGAAGCACTTGTCTTGAGGTCGAGCTACTGTCCAAAGGTCGAGCTCCCAGTTTTGGTCGAGCTCCCATCTGAAGGTTGAGCTCTTGTCCAAAGGTCGAGCTCCCATTCAAAGGTCGAGCTCCCATTCAAAGGTTGAGCTCCTATCCTGAGGTTGAGCTCCCAGCCAAGGTCGAGCTCCCATCTGGAGAAGGTCCCCGAAGACAGGGAGGTGCATCCCCAACCGGAACCAAAGAAGTGGCCAGAAGCAAGGTGTGGCTCTCAAAAGATAGAGATGAAGGAGATTTGAACCATAGCATGAAGGCACCACGGCATCTTTCCCAGGCTATTCATAACTCTTGTGAAGGTGACCCATGCCTTGCTAGGGGCTTCGGGCCTTACAGCATGCCACCTGTGCAATTTGCATAGTGCATGCTCTACAGGTCCAAATCTTATAGCATGCTGCTCGTACCTCTACAGGGCACATGTCCCACCAAAGCTCTAGTTCTTATAGATGCCACTTGTGTCTCCTATAAGAAGAGTATCCTGTCAAGGCCCCAAGCCTTATGGCATGCCAATGGTTTCCCCCGAAAGTGGAAGCACTCGACCATGGCTTAGGGCTCCATGACTTCAGCAGCAGAACTGTGAGTCCCTTCGGGATTATGTATCCCAATTCAAAGTGGCTACCCTAGAGATCTACAACCTTGACGAGCCTATCACCATGTTAGGACTCAAAAGGGGGCTTGGAACCTCTCATTTCACCTACTGTCTCGATAAGAGGCCCCTGAGGTCCTATTTGGAACTCCTCCAAGCTCATAAGTATATTCGTGTAGAGGAGGCTTACCACACTAGGAGGGAGCTAGACGGGAGGCCCCTAAAGAGGCAAGCCGGGGGGGAAGAGGCCGACCCGTCAGCGACCAAGGCCATATCGACCCCTCGGGCGGGACCCAAGCCTAGGGATGGCCTTGCCAAGGAAGAATGTTCCACCATGATCATGGCCACAACATCGAGGAATGCTGCCACCTGAAGAGAGAGATCGAGGACCTGATCAAGCGAGGCTACCTTGGGAAGTTCATGGAAGGAAGAGCTCACGTGGGGACCTGGAGTGAGGAGGCCCTGTTGGGTTTCTAGGATTTCAATGGCACAGCGGAACAATGGATTTCAAAAAAATTCATTCTTGAAAAACCCTAACAACTAGAAACCCTAAGCCCAAGTCCCTTATTCACTATAATCAATAAGTCACTAAATTATGGTTGTGAAGAATACCTAGAATGCTAATTCCTTTTCTTTATACTAGGCTCATAAATGCAAGCCCTCCAGAGGTGACCCACATAGGAATCAAACTAGGAAGCTCTCTTTAGTAGGTTGCTTGATCAACTGGGACTTTTTTGATGGACTTTCTTCCTTCAACAGCCTTTCTTTCCTTGCTTAGATCCTTGCCCTCCAATAGAGCACTCTGAGCCCTTTCCAAAACACTCTTCACTTTCACTTTCACTTCCTAAAATACTTGTCTTAAAATGGAGTATTTGTCTTAAGACAAGACAAGGGAGGAAGAGATAAAAGAGAGTGTGTTAGAGTGTGAGTGTAGGAATGCAGGAAAGAAATGAGTTTTGTGATACCCTTTAGCCTAATCACCGAAGCCTATTTATAGGAGAATGGGAGGTACCAAATAAGCCTTCTCATCAGCCCATGATAAGCCTTTCAATTTATTAAATAAGACTCTTCATATAGGAAGAGTCTTATTAATGAAGCATCAAGACCTTTTTATGTGCCAACTACCTCATTCAAGTCCCTTCAAGTTTTCATCCAACTTCTCCATTTGCCACTTAACATTTTCTAGTTATAATGAAGCTAAGGGACATGGCTTTTGAGTAAGAAGAGTCAGAGATTCAAAACACTTTAAAGCAGAATGACTCTGCTTCTCAGAATTGCGCCAAACATGAAGAGTCGCAACTCTTCATGTGCCAACTCCTTCCATCGAACTTCTTTTCTCATTTTGACCGGTCATAAGCCATTCAAATGGTGTGGATATGAGGCTAAGGGGTGCCTTACTTCATCTAGAAACAATGTCCCAAAATAGAAGGACTTTTTGTCCTTTTTGCATGCCAATTGTGAAGAGTCGTTACTCTTCACTTGTCGGTCAACTTTTTCCATGCCATATGCCACCTTTGACCTAGTCAAAGTATATGTAATATGGGTATCATTTGAAAGGGCATTAAATCTACTTTCTTACCATATAATTTGTTTTCAGGTGGGAGGTCTATTTGTCCTTCTATGTCCTTTTGAATGCTGAGGTATCACTTAGCCACCAAGAGTCCCATGCCATTGGGACTCTTCATATATAGCGCATAAAATATCCAAAAAATATTAGATAAAATCTGATAAATTTGTTCCACTTAGGATACAACCCAATTTAGGTATTCCATTAATTGGTTAGTCCATTTAGCAACTTTTTAGACCTAATTCAATTGGGTTAAAAGATTAGGTCAGCCTACACATACTAGTGTGCAATCTAGCTAACCAATTAGGATCCCATGACCCTAATTAAATGTCAATTGACTTCCTAGGTCAATTCCCGAATGAGTGTGACCCTTTGGGTTCCACATCTAGCTAGCAGTAGGTCTTGGTCTTAGTCGATTCGATCCAATCGAACCTAATTGACCTAATTAGGTCAAATTAAGCTGACATAAGTTGACAATTCAAACCAGCTTTCGAATTGACTCATGAATTCAATCCAATTGATTCATAATAACCCACAAGACATGATTGACGTCTAGCAACATGTCATGCCTACTTGAAAGATAAAGAATTTGATGGAAAATATCAAAATATCCTTCAGTAGAAAGTTACCATGCAATTCAATCTTTCGATCTCTCTTTATCCCGAATAAGTGATGGGTATGGATAATTATCAAACCCTAGCACTTAGTCATTTCGAATCTTTATTCGATAATGAAGACTCTGCTGATGACTAATTGGAAACCACTTCTACTTTCATCCTGCTTTGATCAAAGACTCCCTAAGTCATCAATCGAAAAGATTACATGGGACAATAATTCCTCTTACGAGGAATGATCGATTCCTTGCTGGTCCAATCACATCCTTCATACACCTTCCACCATATCCAAGAACACCTCATACATGACTCAATGTCATGCATGAATGAGTATGAACCAAAACATGACTTAGTGTGCATAAGGAACCATGGTGACCTCAAGTCTAAAGATCACTTGCACAACTCCCACTAAGAGAACTATCTTTTGACAAGTAGTAAGACTTCCATAAGATAGTCTAGGTGAGGATCAGTTTAGTGAACTCATACCCTAATGAGCTCTGTTATCCTTGTATTAGTTTCTCTACATAAGTGACTGTGAGACCAACCACCCTCTCCATCGAGTATACATAGGATAAGCTAGTCTTTTCGAAAGCATCGATCCCCGAATTGATGATCCAATGACTAAGATCAATTTAGATTAGGATTTATAGGAACCAAGGTCTCACCGTTATGATCTCCTTCATAACCCTAATTCCATTGCCCTAACCTATGGGGTTCATCATAATCTTTAAATAAGATACATTAGTATGATGAAGTAAAATACCTTTATTAATATAACAATGTCATACAAAAGTTGGAAGATTACAAAAATACCCTTATGAAGATTGGCTTTTAGGATACTTTTTTTTCAATCTCCCACTTGCACTAAAGCCAATCACCCTTGTACTTTACACCCATACAATCTAAGTGGCGATCAAACTACTGTTGAGGTAGTGTTTTAGTGTACGGGTCTACTATATTGTTCTTTGTTTCAACTTGTTCGATGATAACATCTTGTCCTTGAATGAGATGGAAGCATCTTAGGATGTGCTTGGGCTTATTACAAGACCTTGGTTTTTAAGCTTGCACAACAACTCTAGTGTTACCATAATAAAGTGACACCGGTTGTTCTATAGTAGGAACCATGCCAAATTTCGTGATGAATTTCTTCATTCACATAGCTTCTCTTATGACTTCACTTGTAATGATGTATTCTGCCTACTCACTGCACCCCCATATAGGATGAGGACATACCCTAATATGGATTTGCTATCATCTAGATCTGATTGAAAACTATAATCAGTATATCCTTCTAGTTTCAACTCTGATCCACCATATATAAGAAAAATCTCTTAGTCCTTCTCAAGTACTTAAGAATATTTTTCACAGCTTTCCAATGATCCGCTCCTGGATTTGCCTGGACTTGCTTACTATGCCTAAGGCATAAGCAACATTAGGTCGGTACATAACATGGTATACATAATTGATCCTATAGTCGAAGCATAAGGAATCATGCCATCCTATGTCTTTCTTTTGATGTCTTAGGAGACATCTTCTTAGAGAGATGTATGCCTTGACTCATAGATAAGTAACCCCTCTTACTTCCGTCCATGTTGAGTCTCTTCAACACTAAGTCAATGTATCTAGATTGGGATAAGCCTAGCACCCTCTTAGATCTATATCTATAGATCTTTATACCTAATATATAGGATGCCTCTTCCAAATCATTCATGGAAAACTTTGATGATAGCCAAGTTTTGATCGATTGTAACATTGGGATATCATTCTAGTGATTAGTATGTCATCAACATACAAGACCAAGAAAACAAGTGCACTCCCACTTGTTTTCTTGTACACACATGGTTCATCCGCATTCTTGATAAAACCAAACTCCTTGATTGTTTCATCAAAGCGGATGTTCCAACTCCTTAATGCTTGCTTTAGTCCATAAATAGACTTCTTTAGCTTGCATACTTGGTTTGGTCTCCCACTTAAGACAAAACCCTCTGGCTGTGTCATATAGACTTCTTCCTTAAGATTTCCATTAAGGAAAGCAGTCTTTACATCCATCTGCCAGATTTCATAATCATGGTATGCTACTATAGCATACAATATCTGAATGGACTTGAGCATGGCTACTGGTGAAAAGGTTTCATCATAGTCAATGCCATGTTTTTACCTTGCCACCAGCCTAGTCTTGTAGGTCTCTACTTGACCATTTGCTCCTATCTTTTTCTTGAAGACTCATTTACACCCTATTGGGTTAATTCCTTCAGGTGGATCTATGAAGGTCCATACCTTATTGGAATACATGGAGTCCATTTCAGACTTCATGGTATCTAGCCATTTGTCAGAGTCTTTACTCTCGACAGCTTTCTAATAGGTCACAAGATCATCATCCTGAATGATACTGGCCTCATTGTCATTCCCGATGAAAAAAACCATATTTGAGAGGTGCTCCCCGCACCCTCTCGGACCTTCAGAGAGGAGGTATGTGTTGTGGCTGTTCCTGATCAACAAGAACCTCTAGTCGCTATTCAAAAACTTTTCAGGAATTGGTTATTTGTTTTAAACTTCACTTAGTTCAAGTGTTATATCACTACTTCTTTCTTGGATAAAGTCTTCCTCCAAGAATGTAACATGTTTACTAACAAATACTGGTGGGGGAACCAAGATCCGACACAGATTACTAGGCCCTATCTGGTTTACTGATTAGGATTTTGGACCCTTGCCCATGTGTTAAATTTTGTAATTAAGTAAGATTGAGTCCTGTAATAAGTTGAGGCAAGATGCCTAAGGTGGTTTGTCTCAATCCTAGTCCAGTTCAATTGAGTCCCATTGAGCCTGTACATTTGTATTAGTCCAGTATCATTCCAGTTTTGTATAAGAGAAGAGGATGCCAAATTTTGGAGTTCTACCAGGCTTCATCTAGGAGTTAGAGGTTCTCACATCAGCCTTAATGGGCCTTTGTGATGTGGGCATCAGGGTTTGACTTGAGCCCTTCAAACTTTGGGGGATCTCTGATTAGGGTTCTGTGTTTATCGAGTCCTGTAATAAGGCTATCAGCCTCTAGTTTATTTGCTTAAATGGAGTCTGTACCTCGACCCATCGGGTCGAGCTGAGTCTTGTAATAAGTCGGGCTGAGTCTAAGCTCATGAAGTCTTTAGTGGTTCAAAAGTTAAGTCTCTTTTATGCCTAACAAAGACAAGGAGACATGTCAGCTCAGGGCCCACCTTATCTGTTTATGTGGCGCACTGAGGTGATGACATGTGGTTTGTTTTGGGCACCCAAGAAAGGGGACCACTCACATGATCCATGCCCCCTTCCCCTCCCCTCTTCAAGCTCTCTTCCAATCTAGGATGGGCGGTCATGGAAAGAAGTTTCAAATCCCTAGATGAATGCCTCCACTCAAGACTCCTTCCATAAAGAAGTCAAGCAAGAAAGGCATCCTCCATTCTCCAAGTGGAAAGAAGTTTCAAATCCCTTGATGCATGCCTCCACTCAAGCCTTCTTCCATAAAGAAGTTAAGCAAGAAAGGCATGATCCCTTGATGAAGTTAAGCAAGAAAGGCATGGTGAAGACATCAAGCCTCAGTCCAAGCCTTCTACCAAAATAAGCCGTGCAAGGAAGGAAGGTCAAAGACCAATCCCCCTCTCCAAGGCTTCAATCATGCCACACCTAGGATTATTCCCATTTGGTCGGCCTTGAATCAAGCCAAGAAAAGTCAAAGTGGGACAAATTCTTCCAAGCTAGCCTCACTTCATGTTTTCTACCAAAACCAAACAAGCAAAGAAGGAAGTCCAAGGAGCAACTCCTCCACTCCAAGCCAAGCATCATGCCATACCAAGCTGGTTGGCCAAGAAGAAAGCTCTCTAAAGCTTGGGCGCCACTTTCAAATTGAGTTGTATTTTTGGTTCAAATTTTGAATGGGTTTTCTTTTAAATTTTGAATGTATCTTTGGGTACCTATTTAAAGGACCCAAACCCCTCTTTGTAACAGTTAGTGAATGAATACAAAAAAAAAAAATTTTGAGTGTTTTCTTCTCCAATCCTCTGTCTCCCTAGACTAGGTTGTGAGTGAGTGAAACTCTTCCTTCATCCCCAGGGATGTCGAGTAGTGTGAGGCCACGTTCCTTCGCCTGAGGGCATCGAGTGGTGTGAGGCCACGTTCCTTCACCTGAGAGCGTCGAGTGGTGGGAGGCCACAATTCCTTCGTCCTTCGGGACGTCGCAGGGTGCGAGGCCCTAAGTTATCAACTTCGATTTCGGACTCCAGTCGGATACCGGGCTTGAAGCCCTGTTTCTCTACCCTAACCCTATTTCAACTTCAACACTTCTCATCTCTTTGCTAACCGTTCTTTCTCTTGCTGGCTACAGGTCTTCCTCGGTGCTACGGACATCAGAGATGGGTCGTCTTGCCATCACGGCCACATGATCGGGAACCGGCGCATCCACGGGCGTGATTGCTCGAACATCCAGGCCACATCCGTCGAGTGGAGCGATCTCTACACCAGGCGCTTCAGAATTTAAAAGGTTTGCATCCCCATCTCCTAGGTAGGTATTGGGTTTATCGAGCTAGTCCTAATCCCGGGGTTCCTTAATCTCGGTGTCCTGGTCTATCATTTCTTAGGGATTGATCTGCTAGCATAGACCTCTTTTCTTTCAGTTTTCCTAGGTTCTCTTTGCTTGCAATTGGGAACCAAAGATAAAACCCTAAAAGAAAACAAGATATAACCACCTTTACATCATTCGTGCTAGCATCATCATCTTCATCCTTTTTTCTGCATCATTCTTGGTTTCAGAGCCTAGGTTAGGACTAGTGCTCTTGCATTTAGGTCTCTGCATTCTATCCAGCCCATATATAGTCCACTATTTTAATTTTTTCTCTTTGTAGGAATCTCTGTTTTATTTGATTTTTCTTTTTCTGGATCTGTTGCATTTAGAGGATCCTTCTACTCTTTTCTCAGATTTTATTTCAGCCTGTAAAAATTCTACAAGCTGAAATACCACCTGAGAAAATCTCAGGCCTGCAGTTTCAGCAAGCATCTCTTTCTTGTCTCATTTAGTTAGTTCATGCAATTAGTTCATATTTAGACTTCTTTTGCACTTTGCTTATCATCCATATATCCAAATATATATATATATATATATATATATATATATATATATATATATTAAATCTTTTTCTTAGACATTTCTGTGTCTACATTGTTCATAAAATACTTAAGGGTGGCAATTTGACATAGGGTCAGGAGTTCATCACCTGTCCCAAGCCCATAAACCACTAACCTGCATCCCGAACCCAAACCCTAACTAAAATCAATTAGACACCTCATTTCTCTAGAGAGCTTAGGGACACCCATTCGGTCGAGTCGAGACCAAGTGTCTAATCTTGGTGACAGCCCAATCTATTTGTACTGAGTTCTTGGTGTCTAGGCTTGGTGAATCAGGGCTTGTTGGTTGGTTCGCTTACCTGGCCAATTGCAAAATTGGTGTCTAAGGCAAGCAGAGAGGAACCTCCACTCCCCTCCACCTACCTGGCCAAGGACAAGGCTACTACAGACTGGTTTGCCACTCTGACCTAGGCAACTAGTTGAGATTCTAGGTCTATTAGATCTTAGACATTCGTTGTGTGTTGCATGACTAGTCTAGAATTAGGAGTCCTTTAGCCTAACTGCCCTTTAGCTAGTCAGTATTTTCATGGAATCTAACCCTAGAGTCTATCCTCAATTTTGTCCTTTTCGAGGAAGTCATGATCGTCAGGTTTATATTGATTGGGAGGACGATATGGATGAATATTTTAAGTGGAGCGATCTGTGTGAGGATAGTAAGGTCAGGTTTGCCCAAATGCATCTTCGGGGTTCAGCCGAATGTTATTGGTTTGATGTTAGAGGAAGAATGAAGTATGAGAGACAAGAGTCTAAGGTAACTTGGAAAGACAAGAGAAGTAAGTTGAGAGCAGGGTACCTAGGTGAATCCTATGAGCAAAGACTTCTAGGCCGGTGGTACCAATTGAGACAAGGTAATAGGCCAGTGTCTGAGTATATCGAGGACTTCCAGTGGTATGCCATGAAATGTAATACCATTGAGACCGAGGTTCAGATCACATTGAGGTTTAAGGCTTGGCTACACCCAGACATCTATAGAAAATTAGGCTTTGAAAAGACCAATAAGTTAGAGCAAGCCTACCAAGAAGCCCAAGACTGTGAGTGGTCTTTAAGATATACTCGATCTAATACTTTGGACTTAAAGCCGACCTCTGCCAACTTGAATCAAATCCCGATTGATCCAACATCTGTAGTGAACCAGACTTTTGTTTATCAATCCCCACCCGTGTCACCTCTTGACCAGAAAGAAAACACTGAGAAGGAGTTAGGTATGGCCATCCCAAAAGTAGTTGACCCAACCATAGTCGTGCCTATAGAGGAACCAAAGGAGAAAGGATTAGAACCCTTCAGTGAGTTTGAAGAGGTCATATATGAGCTTGACATAAGCTTGATTAATGAATATGAAGAAGAAGAAGAATGTGAGGAGGTATCGCCTAATAATTTAATTGATCAGCTCCCACCTGATGGAATCATTAAGGATACTCCAGAACTTAGCAAGGACCCAAATGATAATGATCCTGAGTCCACTATAGACCTTGTAGTAGAACTGACCAAGCCAGGATCAAACGAAATAGATGAAGGTATAGATTCTCAAGATGAATGTTCCAAAGACCTTCCCGAAAGCCCTCCACTATCTAGGAGCATCCCGCCTACCCGAGGACTTGCACCTATCGATCCTCCTAGTACTGACCATGAGGTTAAGATGAGCACACCTTTAGACCTTCATTCATACATTAAGGTCAGCTGCCTAAACTTCGAACCAGTCCCTGAGTCTCCTTTTTATTCCCTGCCTTTTCTTAAGCCATCTCATATCCCTAGAGCCAGGAGGTTACTTTTTATAGAGCATAGACCTCTTTTCTTTTAGTTTTCCTAGGTTCTCTTTGCTTGCAATCGGGAACCAAAGATAAAATCCTAAAAAAAAGAAAACAAGATATGGTTAACCACCTTTGCATCATCCGTGCTAGCATCATCATCTCCATCATCCTTTTTTCCGCATCATTCTTGGTATCAGAGCTTTAGTTCTGCATCAATTTAGTTGGGGTGTATAAGGAGGAGTCCATTCAAGGATTATGCCTTTATCCTTAAGATGGTTTAGAAACTCACTAGACAAGTATTCATCTCCTCGATCGGAACGAAGAGTTTTAATACTATGTCCAGTTTGTTTTTCAACCATGCTTTGATACTCTTTAAATTTATCAAAGGTTTCGGACTTATATTTCATTAGATACACATGACCATGCCTAGATAAGTCATCGATAAAGATGATGAAATAAGAGTATTCACCTCTGGCCTGAGTTATCATAGGTCCACATACATTAGTATGCACAAGACCTAATAACTCAGTTACTTTGTCTCCATGCCCAGTGAATGGAGACTTGGTCATTTTATGTATGAGGCAAGACTCATAAGTTCCTAATGATTGAAAATCATAAGGGTCAAAGTAATTATCTTTGACTAACTTGTTTATCCTTGACTCACTTATATGACCTAACCGGCAATGCCAGAGAAATGTGACATTGATATTATCTCTCTTTCTCTTCTTGTTATCAACAAGTAATATTTCATTATCGAGTTCTAAAGTTAGAAGACTATTAATAAAATAACCATGTCCAAATATTTTATTGGAATAAAGAATAGGTGGCCACTGCTCTTTACATTTATTTCAAATCCTTGTTGTAATAACAAGGATGTTGAAATAATGTTTCTTACAATATTTGGAACATAGTAACAGTCTTCCAACTTTAATACATTACCCGA
Source organism: Areca catechu (assembly GCA_021397845.1). Classification (NCBI taxonomy): domain Eukaryota; kingdom Viridiplantae; phylum Streptophyta; class Magnoliopsida; order Arecales; family Arecaceae; genus Areca; species Areca catechu. The sequence continues at coordinate 54,713,128 of CM038041.1, forward strand.
AGGTGATAATAGAAGATAGGTGCCCACAGCTTCAATGCACATGGGTTCACCACTTGTGCCATATAGTTCAAAGTCACCTTTCTTCAAGCTTTTAATTATGTGGAGTCCCTGCAATGACTTGCAGATATGAGACCCACATACGGTATCCAATACCCATGAATTAGAAATAGAAGCACTCAATGATAAATTAGTTTGTATCATTTACAAACCTTTAGATGCTGCCCCAGCATCTTGCTTCACACTTGCAAGATATGTCTTGCAATTTTTCTTCCAATGCCTTTGCTTGCCGTAATGGAAACAAGCTCCATCATTGACAGCCTTCTTGGCTTTCTTCTTCTTCTGGATGCTCTTTTTAGGGTTGAACTTCCATTTCATACCCTTTTTCATTGTCTATTTTTTCTTCCCATCTATGAGAAGAAGATGAGCCTTATCTCCTTTTGAATGGCTCTTTGCTGTCTTTAGCATGTTTAGCAGTTCAGGCAAAAAAATATTCAGTTTGTTCATATGATAATTTAGAACAAACTGAGAGAAGGAATCCGGGAGTGATTGCGGGATCAAGTCCTGGTTAAGTTCAACATCCATTACAAATCCTAATTGACCTAACTGGGTGATTAAGTCAATCATTTTCAAAATGTGAGTTTGTATAGATTAACCCTCACTCATTCGTGCAAGGAAAAACTGCTTCGATATCTCGTATCGAGCAGCCTTACTTTGCTCTCCATAGAGCCTCTTTAAATTGAGAGCAATATGGATTGAGGTTCCATCCCTTCATGTTGCCTCTGAAGCTCATTGCTCATCAAGGCTAACATGATGCACCTGACAGTTGTGCTGTCATTTTGCCACATTTTATGTGCGGCCCTTTCCTCCTCAGAAGTATCCTCTTCGATCGGCTCTAGATCCGGAGAATCAAGAATATAAGAAAGCTTCTACAGAGTCAATACTATCCTCAAGTTCCTCAACCAGTCCACATAATTGGGACCGGTCAACTTATTGGCATCTAAGATGCCCCGCAGTGATAAATTTGATGCCATATTAAATCCTACAATTAATTAAGAACAATGTAAGCAAAACCTGTTGACCCCATAAGTGATTTTGATGATAACAAAATATTGGAGCATGCATTTATTTTTTTAACAACTCTTCAAGTATTTTACAAGTTTTTGTAGGATATATTCATTGCTCAATTTCAACTCCTACATTTTTATTTCTTATTTTGAATTGTATTGTAATTGAATATTGTAAAGAATAACCCAAAGAAAAAAGTTAAGAAAGATCATAAAATTGGGTTACTTCTAAATGTGTTTCAAGCTTTTAATTTCTTAGAAATATGTTGAGTTTGAAGACATCTTGAAGCTTGAAGACATGCTGGATGAATTCTGGAGATAGACTGAAAAAATCATTGAAACATTCATCCGAGCCGACTCGAAGAGAAAAGAGCCGACTCTGGCAAATGGCACACATGAGGATTTTGGCATGCAGATATCCGAGCTGACTCTAAAGGCCCGAGCCGACTCGTCTAAAGTACTACTTCCTGAATCAGACAGGCTAGCCAACCCAAGGGAAGTCCGAGCTGACTCTATCATATTGTTAGACATCCAAGCCGACTCTTCAGTAAATCAAGCTGACTCCTCCAAAGTCCAGAAAATGCATTATGAGAACCACAGCCAATCGAGTCGACTAGAATGGAAGTTAGCCAACTCATCCAGACTGAAATTCCGAAGGCCTGAGGATCTGAGTTAACTAGAATCAAGGTGAGCTGACTCTTACAAAGTGATCAGGACACTGTGCAAGCAAGCCAAATAGATTGAAGAGAGTGGACTCAACTAGAACTACTCTGAGGATCCGAGCCGACTCGAATGGCAGTTACAAGCATATAATGGCTAGTTCTATAACTTAGATTTTGAATCCAAAAAGTGCTCCAACGGTCAAATGTCACATCCCAACGGTCTACAATGACTTAAACTGCCTTAGAATGATGGAAGATCATATATTTGAGAGATTTGAACTTTTTTGAAGTAAGTTTTAGAGAGTTTTTGAAAAAGGAAACAAGAGTAAATGCTTTATTGAATATCCAACAAAGTCAACAAGCAAGAGAGCATTGAGAGCATTCAAGATAGCTTTCCAGCCTTCACCAACTCTCATCTGAAGTTTGAAACACTTAGTAAAGAAGCTATAGAAGCCATTAAAGTGCATTGAAGTGCATTCAAGTGGGCTTCTCTCGAGCTACATTGGTAACCATTCGACAAAAAATTTGTTTATCATTCTATTGCTTTTCTTTTCAATTCATTTTGAATTGTTGGGTTATTGGTGAACCCGGTTGAAAAACCAAATAGGTTCTTGGTTACCTTTTATTAAAACCAATTGTTGGGTTCTTGGTAATCCTGGTAAAATCAAGTTGGGTTTCTTTGGTGAGCCCGGCTGTAAAAACCAAAGTATAGAGATTTGGATTGTGAGCCTGTAAAAACAATCTAACTATATTCTGGTGGGGGATATAGTGAAAATCCTAAATGGTAATCTTGGATAGTAGATGTAGGAGCTGGGTTGCTCCGAACCACTATAATTGTTATGTGTTTGTGTTGTGCTTTTTTGATCTGATTTTGCTTCTGCATTTAAATACTTTATCATAGCACTAAACACCTTAAAAGGGATTTCAAAAAGCATATTATTGCTTAAATTTTTTAATTCCCAATTCACTCCATCTTGGGAAAGCCACCTGGGCAACAACTGGTATTAGAGTAGTGTCTCTAATATGTTTAGAGTAAAGATTGATGGCTCATTCCATGAGTACATCCTTGGCTGAAGGCCATTCTACTAATAGACCTCCACTTTTCAGTGGCACAAATTATTCCTATTGGAAAGCTACAATGAAAATATATATACAAGCAATAGATTTTCAATTATGGAAGATCATTCTAAAAGGGCCACACATTTCCATGATTAAAATTAATGGCGTGGATGTCCCTAAGCCTGAAGAGGACTGGGATGAACATGACATGAAGATGGGTGAATAAAATTCCAAAGCAATGAACTTATTATACCGTGCTTTGGATGTCAACGAGTTTAATAAAATTTTCACTTGCTCTTTAGCAAAGAAAATTTGGGGTAAACTCGAAGTGACCCACGAAGGAACTTTCCAAGTGAAGACTTCAAAAATAAATTTTCTTGTACAAAGTTACGAATTATTTAAAATGGAATCTACTGAAACTATCTCTACCATGTTTACTCGATTTATAGATATTATTAATGGTTGGAAAGTCTTGGCAGGGTTTACTCGAATGCTAACTTAGCATAGAAATCTTAAGATCACTTCTAGACAAATGGGACCCCAAAGTGACTGCCATTCAGGAAGCGAAAGATCTAAAACCTTATCTCTAGATGAATTAATGGGTTCACTCATCATACATGAATTGGCCATGCAGTATAGAACTGATGATGATCAAAAGAAGAAGAAGACAATTGCCTTCAAAGCTGTATTGGACTCAAAGAAAGATGAGGAATCGGAAGATGATTGCACATCCTCCAAAGATGATTCTAGAAGATGAAGATATCACAATGGTCGTGAGGAGATTTAGGAGGTTTATGGGAAAAAAGAAAGGAAGATACAATGAAAAATTTCATAAACGAGGAGAGCACTCAAGGACAAGAACAAGAATAAAGAAAAGAAAAAAGATCAAGTGCCCAAATGCTATGAATATAAGAAATCGGGGCACATTCATCCATATTATCCACTATCAAAGAAATTTTTCAAGAAAAAGAAGGCAATGGTTGCCACATGGAGCGATAGCGAGGAGTCTACCTCAATTGAAGAAGAAGAGACCACGAAAAATAGCTAATTTATGTCTAATAGATCTCGAAGGTGAGGTAACATCTTTCGATGCACAAATAGAATTTACATTTGATGAATTAAATTCTGCTTTTCATGATTTATCATCTAAATTTAAAAAGGCTAAAGTAAAAGATTAGACCCTTAAAGAATACAAATGATTTTTTACTTAAGAAAAAAGAAACAATTTCAGAAATGAATAACTTATTGCAAAAAGAATGACATGTCTTTTCTGAAAAGTATAAAGATTTGAAAACTAAGAATAGTGCATCTCTAGGACAAAAACAAAGCTTTGATGAATGAAAACATAAATTTGAAAATGGAGGTTGAAAAACTCAAGCCACTTGTTGAAAAACTTACATTATCTTCTAACAGGCTTGAGTTGATATTAAAAGAACAAAGAACTTCTAGAAATAAAGTTGGAATAGGTTTTGACTCTTCAAATTCAAATGAAATTTCAGCCAGTACTTTTGTGATCCAAAAGGTTTTGCACTGAATGCTTCTACTTCTGCTTCTACTTCTAAAGCTATAGTGTATGTTCCTAAGAGCTTAAATAGAAAACCATTTATATCTGCATCTCATGCATCAACATCTAGAACTTCAAAATTTGCATCCTTTTAGAATTCTAGAGTTGAATGTTTTGCATGCAAAGGGTTAGGACATAAAGCTTTTGAATGCAATATCTTTAGAAATGTCAAAAGCAAAGCAAGAAAGATTTGGATTCCCAAAGGAACCACCTCTACTAACCTGCAAAGACCCAAGTTAGCTTGGATACTTAAAAGAACTTCTTGATTGTCTTGCAGGAATTGCAGCCCAAAAATTGAAAAAAAGATGGTATCTCGAAAGTGGCTGTTCAAGGCATATGATGGGTGATAAGGATCAATTTTTCATCCTAAAGATGAAAGAAGGAGGTATAGTTACTTTTGGAGATAATGGCAAGGAGAAAATAATCAGAATCGGTAAGATCAAGATAACCCCCTATACTTTTATTGAAAATGTATTGCTAGTAGATAAATTGAAGCATAATTTGCTAAGTATCAGTCAATTGTGTGATAAAGGCTTCAAGGTTATTTTTGAATCACCTATGTATATTATAAGAAACTCTCTTGATTATAACAGTAAGTTCATTGGACATAGACTTGGAAACATTTATGTGATAGACCTTAATGATCTTGCCATGTCAAGTAGTTCCAGTATGGTTGCAATGAATGCTAAGACCAAGGAGTTTTGTCTACTTTTGCATAGATGATTAGGTTATGCTAGCATGCATACAATTGCCAAGTTAATTTCCAAAAACCTAGTTAGAGGCATGCCAAAGTTTAAAGTAGATTTTGATCATGTTTGTGATGTATGCCAAATGGTAAACAAACTAGGGGGAGTTTTAAATCCAAAAATATAATTTCAACTTCTAGACCTCTTGAGCTACTTCACATGGACTTATTTGGACCAACTAGGACAACAAGCCTAGGAGGTATGAAATATGTCCTTGTGATTGTAGATGATTTCTCTAGATTTACATGGATTTTGTATATTGCTCATAAAGATGAAACCTTTAAAGTATTTCAAAAATTTCATAAAAAGGTTTTGAATCAAAAAAATCTTTCAATAATTTTAATTAGGAGTGATCACGGTACTGAATTTGGAAATCAGTTTTTCGATGATTATTGCATAGAAAATGGCATTGATTACAACTTCTCCACTCCTAGAACACCATAACAAAATGATGTTATAGAGAGGAAAAATAGGACTTTGGAAGAGATGGCCCGAAGAATGTTATGTGAAGGCAATCTTCCAAGGTACTTTTGGGCAAAAGTAGTGACAATGCTTGTTACATTTTGAACCGTGTTTTGATCCATCCTATTTTGAAGAAAACCCCCTATGAGCTTTGGAATGAAAACTAACCCAACATTAATTATTTTCATGTATTTGGTTGTAAATGCTTTGTGCATAATAATGGTAAAGATTATCTAGGAAAATTTGATACTAAATCTGATGAATCAATTTTCCTTGATTATTCATTATATAGCAAAGCATATAGAGTATTTAATAAAAGAACTCTTACTGTAGAAGAATCCATGCATATTATTTTTGATGAAACTAACCCTTCACCTTCTAAGAAAGAAGAGTGCATAGACAATGATGGAGGTATAATGCAAAAAGAAATGGAAGATATAAGTATACAAGAAAGACTAATCGAAGAAGGAGAAGAAATGATAAGTAAGGATCATGCTGATCTACCAAGCGAATGGAGGTGCGTAACTTCTCATCCAAAAGAATTAATTATTGGTGACCTTCACAAGATATTAAGACTAGGTCATCATATAAAGATGCATAGATTACCTAGCCTTTGTACACAAATAGAACCTCATACCTTAGAATAAGCTGAAAATGACCGAAACTGGATGATGGCCATGCATGAAGAAATAAACCAGTTTGAAAGAAATAAGGTATGGACATTAGTTGATAGACCTTCAGACCATCCAATCATAGGAACCAAATAGGTCTATAGGAATAAATAGATGAGCAAGGAAATGTAGTAAAAAACAAAGCTAGATTAATGGCTAAAAGATATAACAAAGAAGAAGGAATCAATTTTGATGAAACATATGCAACTGTAGCAAGACTAGAAGCCATTAGATTACTTTTTGCATTTGCTTGTTACATGAATTTTAAACATTTTCAAATGGATGTTAAAAGTGCATTTTTAAATGATTTCATTTCTGAACAAGTTTTTATAGAACAACCACCAGGTTTCGAAGATCATGTTTTTCCAAATCATGTGTTTAAATTGAATAAAGCATTATATGGTTTGAAACAAGCTCCTAGAGCCTGGTATGATAGACTTAGCACCTTCTTAATTGAAAATGATTTTATAAGAGAAAATATTGATAAAACTCTTTTTATTAAGAAAAAAATAATGATATATTAGTTGTACAGATTTATGTTGATGATATTATATTTGGTGCAACTAATGAAACTCTTTGTAGAGAATTTGCTAAGTTAATACAGGAAGAATTTGAAATGAGCCTAATGGGTGAACTTAACTACTTCCTTGGACTTCAAGTAAAACAAACAAAAGAAGGAATCTTCATCAACCAAGCCAAGTACATCAAAAAAATAATCAAAAAGTTTGGTATGGAGTCGAGCAAACAAATGAACACACCCATGAGCCCATCTTGCAGATTGGATAAAGATAAAAATGGATCCAACATTGACCAAAAGCTCTATAGAGGTATGATCGGATCCTTATTATATTTAACTGCAAGTAGACCTGATATATTATATAGCATATGTGTATGTTCTAGATTCCAATCTAATCCTAAAGAATCACATATGCTTGCTATTAATTATCAAATATTTGAAAGGTACAAGTAATCTAGGTCTATGGTTTTCAAAACATTCTTCATTAAATTTAATTGAATTTTCAGATGCTGATTATGCTGGTTGTAGAATTGATAGAAAAAGTACTAGCAGCACATGTCAATTTCTACGGTTGAATTTAATCTCATGGCATTGTAAAAATGAAACTCGATAGCACTATCTACTGGTGTGGTAGAGTATGTTGCTGCAGGGAGTTGTTGTGTACTAGTATTATGGATTAAATAATAACTAGAAGATTTGGTGTTTCACAATCTAAAATCTCAATCAAATATGATAACACAAGTACTATAAATTTGACAAAAAATCCAATTTAGCATTCTAGAACTAAGCATATAGAGATTAGATACCATTTTATTATAGATCATGATTTGAATGGTGACATTGAATTAGAATTTATCCCAACTGAAAACCAATTAGCTGACATTTTTACTAAGCCACTCAATTAGGATAGATTTGAAATGATTAGAGAAGAATTAGGTCTTTATGATCATTTCTAGATTTTCCTAACCTAATTCCTTCAAAATTAAGGAAAAATTATCTAGAAAACCCCTACATCAATTCAAGATCTTTGAACAACTTTCCTTGAGATTTTATTGAATTAATTTCAATTTTTGAATCATTTCAACTTTTGTGGAATGTTCCTGTTTGAATCAACTCGGGCAATTTTACTCAAGTCGAGCTGGCTTGAATCTCTGATATTTTAGCTCTTACTCTGGGTGAACCGACTAGGTCAATTTAGGGTTTGCCTAGCCAACTCAAATCTTTATTTCTTTTGAGTTCACTCTGGTCGAGCCGACTCGGATGATTTTAGGGCAAACCTAGCTAACTCGGATGTCGGGCAAATGATTTTTTAATAAAGCCGAGTGACTTTTTCCAATTTCTTGTGCTCTTCATTTTTACTCCAAACCCTAACATTCCAATCAAAATAATCTCCAATCATTCAAAGTCTTTTTCCCAAAGCTTCAATTCCTTCATTTTTGCCAAAATTGTTGCAATGGCTTCTAAGACAGCTGTGGAAAAAAGATCAAAAAGGATGGCACCCTCTACAGAAACTAAAAAAAGGTCAAAGCATCGGCAGGAAGAGCCGACTTGAACAGTGGAAGAACAAGAGGAAGAAAGAGATCCAAGAGCCGCTGGTCCATCTCCAAGATAGGTAGTTTCTATGTTAAACCAACCAGTTACTAGCGGTAGATGCATCATTTTCAATTTTCTGGAAGAAATTGGATTAAAAATCGCAGATTTAATTGAAGCACAAGGTTGGACTTACTTCTGTTCATTAAATATTTCTACTTATCCAACACTTGCAAGAGCCTTTTATGAAAACCTCGGACTAGAACCCCATCATATTGAATCGACTGTCAAGGGTAAAAGGGTTATAGTCACAGAAAAAAGGCTCAGCTCTATCTTGGAAATGGTTACAGAAGGAGTTAAACATTTGGTTTTAAAGGACAGAGAAAGGGCCTTACTGGCAATTTTGGGCAGAACAAATGTTGATGGAATAGGGACAGTAATGGCTAACACTCTTTCCCTTAAAATGAGACTAATTCACAATTTTATTACCAGGATATTTCTTCCAAGATCAGGAAGAATTGATTGGGTTAGTGAGCGTGACTTAAGCTTCATGGAGCACATTATTCAAGGGGAGTCACTAAACCTACCATACATAGTGATAATGCAGATGAAAGAAGCAGCTAGAAAGGTAAAGGCTTGTTTATCATATGGTATGGTCTTAACCCTATTATTTCAAGCCTCCAGAGTTAGCTTGGAAGGAGAAGTTGGTAAGCCTTTCTGTCATACTGACACCTACACTGCTAAATCACTCCTCAAAATGTGTTATATATGTAGTGAGGGAGTATGGAGGAAGAAGGGCACCGGTGAAAGAGCAATTGCAGTCTCCTCCAGTAGCAACAGTAGTTCTGAAGATGACAGTGAAGACCTTTCGAGGGAGATCTCACTATAGGACCATCAGCTCCAAAGGACACTGTTCCCACTTCAGAGCATATATTTGATATACATATTACTAAGTTTGGCACCTCTACCGAGCCTGCTTCATAGCTAGCTGCACCTGAGTTTACTACAATGGAGATTGAGCACATTGATCTACCAGCATCTCCATCATTACCTGATTCCCTTATGTTCCTTCGGCACCATCAATTCAGGATCCATCTACTCACTTTGCTAGTCCTTAGTGATCCAAGATTTCATGTCTCAGTAGATGAGATCTTTGACTGAGACACTGACCTGCACATTATCTAGTATGTTTGGCAAATTTCGCCAGTCAATGGATGCCAGGCTAGACCAATTTGGTGGTGAGATCAAAGATCTGCGTAGCAGGATTGACACACTTGAGACCTCAAGATCTGTATCACAGCCTGATCTATAGCCCATCCTTGATATGGTTTCATCTGGTTCTGAATCAATTAAGAAGACAGTTCATCAAACTTTAGAAGCATTCATAGCAAAATTGAATGAAATAAAGTTCATAATGGGTTCATTAGAAGAAGGAAAAAGGATGGAGGAAGACTATACTAAGGGTATTGGAATCTTAAGAGCAAAGTTTGGATGATTAAGAGGATCAGCTGAGGCATTTGTCAATGCATAGGCCACTGAACTAGTTCAACTGCACAAGGATATAAAGAAATTAGATGAAGAGATTGACTTAGTGCAGTTCAAGCTTGAGCAGCTGTCCACCACTATCATTGTAGCATTTGCTACTCCACAGCCTAGACCTGCTTCCATTCCTACTCCTAGGCCACAGTCCACTCCCTTTGCTGGTCATTCTACTCATCCCAGACAGCTAGCTCCTCACCTTAGGCCTCAGGGTTCACATTCTACTCCACCTTCTGATATACTAGATGTAGATCCTATTGCTGCCATACCTCCTGGAATTAAGATACCTGGCTCATCCACTAGCACTAGATTAGACTTAGACGTGATTGGTTGTACTTCCTTTAATGCTTTGGAACTTGTATTGAACATCTTAAATGAAATGAAAGTTATTTTGGTATCTACTAGCACTGTCTTGAAATGATTTGAGCTTATGCAATGTTTACAATACTAATCTAATGAATTTTAATTAGAATATCAAAGTGAAATTGAGAAAGTGAAATTATCTTAAACAAATATTAAAAACTTTCTCATTCTATTTCAAAAATTGAGCTTTATTTCAATACCGTTTTGATTATTGATAAAAAGGGGGAGAACTTTGAGCTGACATGAAAAATTTGAGCTGATAAGAGAACTTTTGAGCTTACTTGAAAAATATCTACAAATGGTATCAAGCATTGGAGAATATACAAAAAGGGGAGAATGTTCACAAATGCATGAAAAGAATGAAAAAGGGGGAGAGTATAAATGATTGTGTTTAAATGAGCTAAAATGTTTCACAATTTAAGAACCTATAGAAAGAGGGAGAAATTTATTGAAAACAAATGGCTTTAGCTCAAAACCTATATTTTGCTATGATTGCTCTAAATTTTAGCTCTGCAATTTGATCTAATTTTTTCAACTTTGAGCTCTGATACTTCATGTTTGTGTTATTTCTGATACTTTGAAGCATATAAATTTTAATACTCTGATACACACAAAAGCACTAACATTGATACTGTATTATTTCTTCACAAGAGCTCTGATACTTGCAAATATGATTAGCTCTGATACATGTCCGTACTTACTCTCAAATACAATCATACATGTAATTGTAAAGAATTTTTCATGCCCGGTGTTTTGTCATCATCAAAAAGAGGAAGATTATTGACCCCATAAGTGATTTTGATGATAACAAAACATTAGAGCATGCATTTATTTTTCTATCAACTTTTCAAGTGTTTTACAAGTTTTTGTAGGATGTATCAGACTGAAAAAATCACTGAAACATTCATCTGGCCGACTCGAAGAGAAAAGAGCCGACTCTAGCACATGGCACATATGAGGATTCTGGCATGCATCCGAGCCGACTCTAAGGGACCCGAGCTGACTCGTTTAGAGTACTACTTCCTAAATCAAACAAGCGAGCTGACCCAAGGGGAGTCCGAGCTAACTCTATCATATTGTCAGACATCCGAGCTGACTCTTCAATAAATCGAGCTGACTCCTCCAGAGTCCAAAAAATGCATTCTGAGAACCACAGCCAATTGAGTCGACTAGAATGGAAGTTAGCCGACTTGTCCAGACTGAAATTCTGAAGGTCTGAGGATCCAAGTCGACTAGAATCAAGGCAAGCCAACTCTTACAGAGTGAGGAATCAGGACATTATGCAAGCGAGCCTACTAGATTGAAGAGAGTTGACTCAATAGGAACTACTCTAAGGATCCGAGCTGACTCGAGTAATCTGAGCCAACTTGAATGGCAGTTACAAGCATATAATGGCTAGTTCCAGAACTTAGATTTTGAATCCAAAAAGTGCTCCAACGGTCAAATGTCACATCCTAATGGTCTACAATGACTTAAATTGCCTTGGAATGATGGAAGACCATATATTTGAGGGATTTGAACTTCTTTGAAGTTTCAAAGAGTTTTTGAAAAAGGAAACAAGAGTAAATGCTTTATTGAATATCCAACAAAGTCAACAAGCAGGAGAGCACTAAGAGCATTCAAGATAGCCTTCAAGCCTTCACCAACTCTTATCTGAAGCTTGAAGCACTTAGTAAAGAAGCTATAGAAGCCATTAAAGTGCATTGAAGTGCATTCGAGTGGGCTTCTCTCGAGCTGCATTGGCAACCATTCGATGAAAAATTTGTTTATCATTCTGTTACTTTTCTTTTCAATTCATTTTGAATTGTTGGGTTATTGGTGAGCCCGGTTGAAAAACCAAATAAGTTCTTGGTTATCGTTTGTTAAAATCAAGTATTGGGTTCTTGGTGATCCTGGTAAAACCAAGTTGGGTTTCTTTTGTGAGCCCGGTTGTAAAAACCAAAGTGTAGAATTTTGGATTGTGAGCCTATGAAAACAATCCGACTATATTCTAGTGGGGAATATAGTGAAAATCCTAAGTGATAATCTTAGGTAGTGGATATAGGAGTTGGGTTGCTCCGAACCACTATAATTGTTGTGTGTTTGTGTTGTGTTTTTCTGATCTGATTTTGCTTCTGCATTTAAATAATTCATCCTAGCACTGAACACCTTAAAAGGGATTTCGAAAAGCACATTATTGCTTAAATTTTTTAATTTCCAATTCACCTCCCTCTTGGCAAAACCACCTGGGCAACAAGACCACTCAAGATGACATTCATAACTAGATAAGGACTTTATATTGAATTATGTCTCTCACTATTTTATTTGAATACCATAACCCTCATCTATAGTAAATGAGAAACCTTACCAGGTTTTTTTAGTGGGGTTGAGATCCCAATTCCTCACCACAACAAATACTCATGAGTTCAAAGGTAGGACTTCCTTTCCAATTGCAACCCATGCAATTCTCAACAAATGAACTACCTTTAAGATACCTATAGTCTGTGCTATACAACAAACTATAATGTCTTTGTTTGGTCAGACCCTTCATTTTTATATAGCCATGATTGAATAATGTTGCCCTTGTGTTATACAACAAAGCAACAATTCCAATCATGCTATAAAGCACTAAGTGCACCAAGACAAATTTTATATCAAACCCTAGAGCAGGCCTTGTGTTACACAACAAATCTACTATAGTTTTGATATTAATTTGGCTTAGCATGAAGGAAGGCAAATTGTAGTATGCTTAATCAATTAGCATTTCAAATTTAAGGTCTAGATATGACCAAATTGGCCAGGTAAGTGAAAGGGGTGAGGGGGTCCCCCCGTTGCTTTCCTTAGATACCAATTGAATTGGCCAGGTCAGACAACGGAACTAATTAAAACCTTATTCACTTTACCTTCTCAGAACCACTTGCCTAGACACTAATTTGCTAATCAAACCCTAATCGATTATGCATCATGATTAACTTTACACTATGACTAAATATGATTTTAATGAGGGCTTTTAGTGGTCTCAAAACACATCCTACTAATCATGACAGCATGATAATAAAACTATCAACCAAGCATATTAGCCCTAATATGCATACATAACATGATTATTTCAATCATTTGTTCACATCACTTGTTCATAGGATATGGCCACAGCAGCACCCCTACATGCCATAGAAGATCTCATTGAATGGGAAGAGATGGCCTTTAAACCCTACTTTGCTTTTATGACTGGATGGCTATGGTGACTAACCCAATCTGAGGATGTTACTAAGATATAACATATCATATATATGTCCTTAAACTAAATCATGAATCAAAAATATGATAACATAGCATATGATCATACTTTCCTATTATCACATAGCATGCCATTAATTCAAATGACCATTGATTAAATGAAATAAGGGGGCTCTGATACCACTGTTGGGTTTCTAAGGTTTCAATGGCACAGCAAAACAATAGATTTCAAAAAATTTCATTCTTGAAAAACCCTAACAACTAGAAACCCTAAGCCAAGATCCCTTATTCATTACAATCAACAAGTCACAAAATTAGAGTTATGAAGAATACCTAGAATGCTATTCCTTTTTTTTTCCACTAGGCTCACAAATGCAGGCTATCTAGAGATGATCCACACAGGAATCAAACTAGAAAGCTCTCCTTAGTAGGTTACTTGATCAACTGGGGGTTCCTTGCTTCATCTAGAAACAAAGTCCCAAAATAGGACTTTAGGTCCTTTTCTATGTGTCAATTGTGAAGAGTCGCTAATCTTTACTTGTCGGTCAACATTTTCCATACCATATGCCACCTTTGACCTAGTCAAAGTATATGCAATATGGGTGTCATTTGAAAGGGCATTAAATCTACTATCTAACCATATAACTTGTTTTTAGGAAGGAGGTCTATTGGTCCTTCTGCGTTCTTTTGAATGCTGAGGTATCACTTAAGTGCCAAGAGTCCCATGCCATTGGGACTCTTCATATATGGCACATAAAATATCCAAAAAATATCATATAAAATATGATAAATTTTTCCCACTTAGGACACAACCCAATTTAGGTCTCCCATAAATTGGTTAGTCCATTTAGCAACCTTTTAGACCCAATTGAATTGGGTTAGGTGATTAGGTCAGCCTACACATGCTAGTATGCAATCTAGCTAACCAATTAGGATCCCATGATCCTAATTAAATGTCAATTGATTTCTAGGTCAATTCCTGAATGTGTATGACCCTTTGGGTTCCACATCTAGCCAGCAATAGGTCTAGGCCTGAGTCGATTCGATCCAATCAAACTCGATTGACTTAATTAGGTCAAATTGAGTTGACCTAAGTTACCAATTCAAACCAGCTTTCGAATTGACTCATGAATCCAAACCAATTGATTCATGATAATCCACATATCATGCCTACATGAAAGATAAAAAATTTGGTGAAAAGTACCAAAATACCTTTCAGTCGAAAGTTACCGTGCAATTCAATCTTTTGATCTCTCTTTATCCCGAATAAGTAATGGACATGGATAATTGTCAAATCCTAGTACTTAGTCATTTTGAATCTCTATTCGATAATGAAGACTCTGCTGATGATTAATTAGAAACCACTTCTAATCTTGTCCTGCTTTGATCAAAGACTCCCTGAGTCATTAATCGAAGAGATTACTTGGGATAACAATTCCCCTAACTAGGAATGATTGATTTCTTGTTGGTCCACTCACATCCTTCATACACCTTCCACCATATCTGAGAACACCCTGTACATGACTCAATGTCATGAATGAGTATGAACCAAAACATGGCTTAGTGTCATAAGGAACCATGGTGACCTCAGGTCTAAAGATTGTTGCCCAGTAAGCAACCTAAGAGAGGGGATGAATTGGGTTTCTAAAAATTATTTGATGGAATGCAAGAGTGTGTGATACAATCCAATAATTAAACTAAGTACTATGAATGCAAATGAAGTGCTCTTAAGTAAGTGTGCAGCAAAAATATAAAATAATAAAGGTAAGAGCAAATGGAAGAGACAAACAATCACAAACATAAAGAAGTATAGTGGTTCGGTGCTATCCAATGCACCTACATCCACTCCCCAAGATCTTCTTGGGAATTCACTATAATCTCAACCGATTATAGCTGATTAGTTTTTCGGGCTCACTAATCAAAACTCGACTTGTTTTCATAAGGCTCACAAGTCAAAACCTCACTTGGTTTTACGGGCTAACCAAAAACCTAAATAGTTTTAAGGCTCACCACCAACCTTCCTTGGTTTTGTGGGATAACCAAGAATCTAATTGGTTTTCAAAGGCTCATCAATAACCTTCCTTGATTTTTCAGTAGGCTAACCAAGAACCCTTACAACAAAAATAGTTTGAAGTAAAGAAATAATGAAAGCTTTCTAATAAAAAGCAAGTATCTCTTTGAAGCTCATTGTTGTGATGCTTTCAACATGATGAAGCCTCTTTAATTGCTTAAGAATGATTGATCTTGAATCCTCTTGAAGGCTCTTGAATGCTTGAAGGCTTCTTTTTTCTTGAAGATGGTTGAACTCAATGAATAGGAGTGAATGCTCTCTTTTCTTTCTTTTTGGTTCTTCCTTTTTCAATCTCTTGTATTTTGATTTGACTTGAATCATATAAATACCTTTCTAAGGCCTCTAATTTGGTTTATAGCCATTAGACATGAAAAACTAGCCATTGGGAATCAAGAAGGACAAGTTCTACATTTGAAAAACTAGCAATTACTATTTCCAGAACTTCATGTGTCGACACACTGCTGAGTCGATACTTTAGGTCGACACTTGCACTCCTTGAGTTGACACCTAGTTCAAATATCTTTAATGTAGCTTTCTAAAAATCTCAGATGTGTCGACACTTCTTCAGGTGAGTCGACACTTGGTATTCATGTGTCAACACTTCACCCAGATCTTCAACTTCAGCAAGTTTTGTAACAAAAAAACCTCAGGCAATGAGCTGATCCATGTGTCGACACTTTGAGTCGACACTTCGGATCCATGTGTTGGCACTTCAGCCATGCCATCTGAAACTTTCTTTGCATATCGGCTTGAATGGACAATACACTATCATGTGTCGACACTTGGTGTCATGTGTCGACACTTTGAGTCCACACTTCATTGAGATTTTCACATAAATAGCTAAACTTGTGCTGAATCAAGTCTGTGTTGAACTCAAGTATCCATTCAAGCAATTTTCCACTATCGAAGTCTTCTTTGAGCAAATCTTTCATCTAAATTTGGACTTCTTCAATCAAACAACATTTATCAAATTAATGAGCACCTTTTTTTATAAAATATACTTCAAAGAAATCATTAGTACTCAACTTATACTTAAGCATTTTGTTTATCATCAAAATCAATAATGGAGTCAACAATCTCCCCATTTTTGATGATGAAAAAATCTTTAAGTATAAATTGCATAAAAAGATTTCAAAAGAACTTTTCAAGGTGCAAAGAGCTAATTGCAATAGATATTGAGATATTGAAAAGGATGTACCAGAGCAAGAGTATTATAATGGCTAAGAGTATTAGAGCTTGGAATATATAAGCGATAAATTTATGTATCGTGATACTCTAAAAGAAACATGCTCAGGAGAGATAAATTCAGCAAAAGACTAAACTCCCCTTGAATAGATGATTCATAAAAAAATTGTAAATATCTTTTTAAACATCTAAAAGAAAGATTTAACATGAAATTCAATTCAAAGTTGATTTTTACTACAAAGGAGGTATTACTCCCCCTTACTCAATGAATTTGTAAAGAATTTTTAATTCAAGCTCAAAGAATTCTCAAAGAATTTTCAACCACAAAAGAATTGTCAAACATGAATTTTCAAGAACATTTATACTTTAGTCATACTTTTAATCTTATTACTCTCCCTTTTTGTTATCATTAAAAAGGAAGGAAGGAAGAATAAGTAAGTCAATCAAGATAAAACATTGAAGTACAATATAATAATTCATTCAATCATTCATAAATGAAGACAATGAAGTACTGAAGGAAATTAATGCATTTCATTCATTTGAGGTCATAATATGAAGTACAACATAAGACTTCATTCAAAGTCAGAATTTTGTATATAAGGAGAATATCAAAACATATAAAAAGTGCAGAAAAGCAAACTAACTAAACATAAAAAGTATCCTAATCATCATCCTCCAAAGATCCGATATCTATCGGTCCAGTGTCAGTGAAAGCACGAGCTCGGGGCCACATCAATCTGAGATCACGAATATGGGTCCTGGTCGATCGTGAAGGAGTACGGTAACCACGTCCTTTACGTTGAACATAAGTCCTGCCTCTAGTTGAAGCAGAAGAGGTGGAGGCTATGTCATCAGTAGGAATAGAGCAGATTGGAGCAACAATCTCTACAACTGTCGGATGTGGTGTACGATCGAATGAAGGACTGGAATCAAGATAATAAAAACTAGGTGTGTAAAAACCTAGCTCCCGAATAAGAGAGGATGTTTGAACTATAGGTGTATCAACTACAGGAGAATCAAAAATTGATGTATCAGCTGAAAAAATGATAGGCATATCAGTTGAAGAAACAAAAGGTATATCAGTAATCGGTGAGTCAACAATGGGAGTATCAATGATGGGGGTATCAATGATAGGTGAATCAATAACAGGTGAAAGGATAGGTATAGCAGTATGATCATCAGATCTAGATGATGGAGTAGATAGAATAGGAGTCTGAATGAGTGAACTGGAAGGACCTCGAATGGGACTCCTAGGTAAGTCTACTGTCGTCTCTGCCACTGGCTCTGACATCAAGTTTGGAAAGTCAAAACTGTCAAAGTCAGTCTCCTCATCATCATCATCAATATCATCCATGATTGGTGCTGGAGCGGGTGGAGCTGGAGCAGAATCTGGAACACTCCCAGAAGAGGGTTTGGACAGCGCAGTCAAGATAGCGGAGATGCCATCACTTAAACCTTTGTGACTCTCTCTGGTCTCCACAATGAAACTATCAAGTTGCTGCCTAATAATCATAACCTCTGTCTCCACATGAGCGACTCTATCCACAAGACTCCCTGAAGCTCTTGAAGCATCTGACTGAATTGGCTAAGGCTGAGGTGTAGGCTCAGACTAAGAAGCAGACTCTGGCTGTGTTGCTGGCTCAGGCTGAATCTCTAGAAGTGGTGCCTCTAAAGGTCCTACTGAAGGTGACAAAGCACCTACACCAAGCATACAATATACAGAAAATAGGACAGAAGGAATGCATTTTAAAATAATTTTAAAGCATGCACAGCGGAAGGCTCGGTAGATAGATCTAAATGATCTACCGATCTGCCTGCAACAAGATTTAGCATAATGACCTAGCATGCAACAAAACATCAAAGCAAGAGAGGAACACAAATATAAAAGTACCATACCTTTATATTGAGAGAAGTTGTGGAAGGAGGAGGGTGCTCGAGCCACACAAATGTCTGGCCTCTACAGGTAATTTACACCTGGGCTCGACTCTGATCAACTCCCTCGGAGTGCTAGCTCTTCGAGATCCTTGGGCCGATATTCTTCTTCCGGGAAGACTAGGAGGAGAGCTGGAACCCTTTTCCAAGAGAACTCTCTTTCCAAGACCTAGCTAGAATGCTAGGATTCGCACACCGAATCCCTAGACCTCTCACAACCCTTCTCTATCTTCCTCTCTCAAAGCTTTTCTCAAAAATCTGTCACAATCACAGAAATGACGTTCATTTGTAGGGGCAGCAGGGAGAGGGAGAAAGTGGAAGGAGGAGAGATGAGGGGAGAGAATGGGGGAGAAGATCAAGGTCATACCAAATTGGTCCAAACTAAGAAGGTAAGTATGACTATCATAACAAAAAACCTTGGAGCAAAATCTGGTTTGAATTCAACATTCAAACTAGGTCAAAACTTACCCCAAAATCCTCCCAAAAAATCTTTCCAGAATTTTGCTCGTCACAGGAAGTGTCAACTCACAAAAATTGCCAAGTGTCGACACCTACAAAATTTCAAGTGTCCACACTTGGAACAAAGTCAATCATATTGACTTCCGATGATGGCAAACGACTCTCAATCATCGATTAGCCTTAAAATCATATAGAAATCCACTATGGTGTGTGACCCCATAGGTTGGAACACTAAGCTGGTAGCACTGGAACATTTCCAATTCCAGTCAAAGTCCTCATCTAGCAATGATACCCGACGTCCAGATAGGTCGAAGATGCAGAACACCTCACAAGAACCTCTGGCATATGGTTACCGCATAATTTATCCCATTGACCTCATAATGCTCAAGATGACCTAGGGTTCGATTGCCAACCCTAATTTGATTTATCCAAATCATGTCTCAACCTTACAAGTTCTGTGACTCCTCACAAGAACTACCCTGGCCAAGGTTTTGCTAAATTGAGACGTAGTGAGTCATTCGCTCCAAACTATTTGGAGGAGTCAATTCCATCTTGATCCACTATTGCTCCACAAGTACTTGACTGCACCTAGAAACCTTTCATCACTAGATTAAAAATCCAGGTAGTCCGGTACCAAAATATAGTGAGTTGCTTGCAAGCTGCCATGGTGACCTCAGGTCTAAGAAACACATATACCCATATCCATTCGTGAGCAATCCTTTGGCAGAAGGGAGCTCCGTAAATGGTCACATTCAGTAAAATGTCATACATTTCACTTGCATGTCACACCAGTGTCCTCACACTCCTTGGTTAAGAGGACAACTAACAAATGTGACATACAACAACCTAAACTTGATACATTGTCATTCTATAATAATGTATCCTTTGGTTGTGAAACTTTAAGATCCTCTCTATATCAAACAATGTAGTTCTAAGGACTCCATCATACAAGAGTTCATTTCAGGAAAATGTATGGTGTGGGCACCAGACCTCTGGTTAGGGTTTCAATTTTTGGGTCTTGTAATAAGGCTTCAAGCCTAAACCTTGTAATTTTTTTTAGCTTTGAATTGAGTCTCAAGTGTTTATGTCTAGTCCTGTATTTTGACCAAGTTGGTCAAGTCGAGTCCTGTACTGAGTCCAGTCCTGTAATGAGTCCAGTCCGAGTCTATTTGAAGTATGGGTCCTATGTGGCGCCATGTCAACTAGCCAAGTGGGCAGTAAATTTGATGCGGGACAGGGATTGGACTGGATCGCTGGTGAGCATGAAAGTCACCAGGGATTAGGATTTGCAAAGGAGAAAAGAAGAGGGTGTAGGGTTAAGAAAAAAAATACTGGGGTTCACATAGATTCCCCAAGAAGAACAAGCACATAGCAAAGGGGCTCACATAGATGCCCTGGGCTCACACAGATGCCCAAAAATCAGGGATCACATAGAAACCCTGGGAAGATGGAGAAGGGATCATACAGATACCCTAGGGGCACACAGATCCTTCACACAGAATAATAGAAATTTTATTCATCCATCCTCCTATTACAAAAGGCTGAGGGTGGTATTTATAGATTTTCCAACCCTCATTTGAATTTGAATACAAGATAAAAAGATAAGAACGAATCAAATTTAAATATAAGATAGGATAAGATAAGCCTATCCATATCTCAATCATAACCAACAAAATCCTAATTTAAATTTCAAATAAAAGATAGGATAAGATAAGCCTATCCATATCTCAATCATAACCAACAAAATCCTAATTTAAATTTCAAATAAAAGATAAATCCTAAATTTATTTTTTTCAAATTTATTTGCTGCTTCGAGATTCATGCTGCTCCGAGATTCGTGCAGGATGATGTCCCCATCATTCTCCTGCGGTGGGGTGAACTCGACTCCGTCGAATCAGGGGGCACAGATATATCAACAGTTGGCCTCAACTCTGCACAGACTTCGATAGCACCATGAACGGGATCAGACAAGAAGTTGCTGAGTAGGTCCTGATTGATAGGATAATCCTTGTCCACAGCTACTAATGCTTGCTGGGTGAGGATATAATCAAAACGGGGAGCCCACTTTCTTGATCCCAAGCGTGCGGTCGTGGAACAGTTGTCCACCATGAATGACACCCCACGAGCATGCATGAAAGGGTTTAGGGAATCCACCGACTCGATCACACTCTCATTAATGATCTCTGAATAAGAATGTCCCTTCTTCCTTAGGACCTCAATCTGAGCCATCATTAGAGCCACATAAACCCCAGCAGTGAAGGGGTGCAAGGGACCCAAGTCACCCTCAGACCGAGCTGCACGGACTTGCTCACCAACTTTCCACATTCGTGTCTGATCAATTTTACCCATTGGGAAAGCAGGAAGCCCTTCCTTTTCATAAAAGCGTCGTCCAGCCAAAACAACACTGCGAATTTCACTGCCACAGGCAACATCCTCATAACACTCATACAAGATATCCATGCAAGGATAGTATGATGCACTATATGCAGCATTAAATTCCTTTTTCCCTTCTTCGGTCAGAGAGTTGTATACAGAGAGCATACTCTTTGTTGAAATGGTCTTTGACATGATTCCTGTGATGCACTCAACTGTGTTTTTATAAGCAATTTCTTCACTCATTCCATTCTCGGTGTACCTTCTAAACAAGGCCTCCACAATTCCATGCACAGCACCCAGCAAAATACCACGCTCCCCAAAAATGTCACTCTTGTACTCCTGCTCTAAAGTAGTGGCAAATGTAAAAGGAGATCCTAGAGCAACCGACCAGCCCAGAGCAACATCTGTAGCCCTGCCATCAACATCCTGATGTACAGCAAAACTTGAATTGATTCCCGCACCATTTATCTCTTTTCCCTGTACATACAACCTTCTCACTGATGGACCCATCCCCTTAGGACACACAGCAATCACACTGATGTTTTGGGGGAAATCAAGGCCAAGGGATTGCAAATGCCCGAGAAGAAAACCATGCGACAGCCCCAGAATGCTGTTTGGTTTCATGTGAGAGAATACTTTCTCATAGTTGTCTGCCTGTGCAGAATCCGAAATCAGCAACAATACAAGGTCACTCCCAGAAATGGTCTCCCAGATATCACCCAAGGTTCCATTTTCTTCAGTAAACCCAGCAGCACGTGCTTCCTCAAAGGAACGAGAACCTTTTCTCAGACCAATCTTGATCATGATGTCTGATTGTGCCTCTGCAAGTGAATCCCTCAAGTTCTGTGCTTGGGCAGGACCCTGGGATCCCCAACCAATCACGCCTATTTGCTTGATCCCCTTGAAGGCATCTGGCAACAAATGGAACAAATCCCTCCCACCTCTGACAATATACTCGTCCTGGCCGGCGAGGGTGATCTTCTCCTTCTTAAAGACGGAGGTCTCGAAGTCAAGAGAGGGGGCGGGCTTGCTGATGGATGGTACAGAGACCATTCGAGCTCCGGCGGCGGCGCCAACGCCCGGCCCGGCCGCGGCCGCATTCTTGTGGATCCGAGAGAGGAGAAGCCTCAGGGATCTGCAGGACGACGACGAGAATCCCAACCCAAAAGCTAGAGTTTTGGGGGCCGGCTTTAGGGCTTTAGCTGGGGAAGGGCCGGCGATGGTAGAATGCTTGAAGGATGTCGCCGCCGCCATGGATGAACGGGTGCTGGGGTTGAGGATGGCTGGGGGGAGAATGATCCGACGTCGATGTTGGGAAAGGATCCGTGGACGAGATTTGAAATAGGGAAGAAAGAGAATAGTGGGCCGGTGATGAAGCAGAAAAATCCTAATCCTTTAGCTCTGATACCAAAATTTCAGATTTTGGATGCCCAAAGGGGGGACACAACACTTGACACACTCCCTCTTTCCCTCCCCTATATCAAGCTATTTTCCAAATATGGGTGGCCGGCCAAGAGAAGGTCAAAGGGAGCTAGAGTTTGGAAAATTTAAATCCCTTGCTTCAAGCCCTCCTATCAAGCCATTTTCCCAAACTACTTGAACAACTAAGGAAGGAATAGCAAGATCCATGGGCACCTCCATCTCCCACTCCCCCATATCATGTCTTGTACCAAAGGTGGATGCACAACCAAGGAAAGGAGGAGGACACAAGCCTCGCTACAAGCCCCACTTCAAGTCTTCTTCCAAATTGAGAGACCAACCTTCCAAGTCCAAGAGAGCAAGATCCTTCTTCAAAGCCTCAAGTCAAGCCGTGCCCAATCACTCTCCAATTTTTTGGTCAGCCAAGGAGAAGGAATTCTGAATTTTTTTGGCACCCCACCAAAGAGAAGACATGTACTTTCATTTGAATTTTAAATTGTATCCTAAGGTGCCTATTTAAATGACCTTACCCCTCCTTTGTAATGGTAATTGATGATGAATGAAAATCTAAGTTTTTTTGAGAGCCAATTCTCTTTAGTTGCCTTCGTCCACTAGGAACGTCGATCTCCATGAGGGAGCGCCTTCGCCTTCGGGCATCGAGAGGTGTGAGGCCTCGTGTTACTATCTCTTCCCCAACTCCATCCTCCAACTTCGAGTCAGAGTCCATTGGGAGCATCCAACCGGGCGCCTAGCAAGAAGAACTCCACCATCATCACATCAACTCTCTTTCCTTCATCCCTTGCTTTCTTTGTTGAATCCTAACTTCCATCTTGAATGCCCGTAGGTCCTCTAGGTGCCACGAACACGGAGTCGGTTGCTCTTGCCATCGAGACCTTCGGACAGAAAGTCGGCACATCCACGGGGTTGAGTGCTCGATTATCCAGGCCGCATCCGCAAGAGTGAGTGAACTCGGCATCGGGCGCTTCGGATCTTTGAGGTTTGCCACCCTGACTCCTAAGTAGGTATTGATCTGAGAGCTAAGTCCTGTAGGGTTTCTCAATCCCGGAGTCCTTTTTTTATCCTTGCTTAGGGACTTGCTTGCCTGAAGTTCTTGTTTGTATATAACCTTATTCTTATCATTGTCGAATCCCTAGATCTACTTTTGTTTATCTTTGAGAATCCATAACTTATAAAAAATCTTAAAAAATCATAAAGAAACAAATCACCTACTTCATTTCATCATCTTGCATTTAGTTAGCCCCCCATCAATGTAAATATGATGAACAACTAAAATAAATAACTTTTATTTATTAAAATAATTTATATACAAAATACAAGGTAGCACAACTGTCTATAGCCTATATGATTGGCTTTAAGACATAATTCCCAACACCTGCCTCGCCTGAAAATATGCACTCCTCCTCTACAGCATCATCATCTCTATCATCGGCCTGTCCTGATACTCCATTTCCATTGGCCTTTGACCAACTGATATCCCATTCAGTGTAGTGACATGATGTCATAGACATTAGTATGTAGAAGCATCTGAAAGGGCTCATCATCAAATGTCACACCGTACTCTCTGAATAGTAGTGTCAACCCCATCCCGTAGGGTAAGCAAAGTCTCTGACTCATCGATGCCTTCATCATTTGATGTATCATGAGTACCGGAAGGCAAACTGGAGTGCGTTGAACTAAGGAGACCATCATGAGCAACTCTCTCTCTATGATGTAATTAAAATGTCCGGTCTTTGGTAGAAGAATCCAAGCGATAATGTGATGTAGTAGTCTCATCTCGACAGAAAGATGGGATGCAGGAACAGTGGCTCCCTCAGGTAAAATATCCGACTCGAATATGCACTGGAGTCCACTAAATCTGTCCACCAGACTATCTACAACTGATCTGGTCAAGGGTATATCCCATACTCTACTCAAAATCTCTGCAATCACGGGGATATCCCTGCCTCAGTCCTAAGCCAACCAACCATCACTGCCACAAGCTAAAAATCTGTATAACTCTCGAATAAGGCACGGGTAGTATCTCTCACTCAATGAGTAGAAAGATGTCAGACCAGCATCTCTAATCCACTGACCAATCCTGAAATACTACTAGTCGGCAAATCCAAAATCTATATGGCATCCTCCGATAATCATTTTCGAACTCATGCAACTGGAAGCAATGAAGAGTGGTCGAACAGGTGGATCTGGAGCTATGGCTTCATGTCTTGCTTTAGTTCTTCTCTCTTCTTCCTGATTGGATGGCCGAGGGCGATGGACGACTTGTTTCCTAGGTCCCATTGCATTGAAGAATGGTTTGAACAAGAATGGAGAAAAAACCTAGGGTTTCCAGGGTTTAAAATAGAAATGGGAGAGGGAATGTCGCATAATCTAAACCAAAAACCATCCAAAATGAAGAATCGAGGAGGTTTGAGCTGAGATTTGGAGGGAAGGAATAGTTAGGAAGGAGTTAGGGTAGGTGTTGGCTCGAGTGGGGTGGAAAAATGGGAAAAAAATGCTTCATTTTCACCTTTAACCTCGGTCTATAGCCGTTCATATGTCAACTCACGAAACAGTCCCATGTGTCGACACATCCAGGTGTTGACACATACATGTGTCGACACATTGACTTAAAACCAAAAATCCGTAAAATGAATCACAGATCAAAATCATGAGAAATACAATGAAATTCAATAAGATTAATGTCAAATGTGATCTATTTTAAGTCAAAGAATGGAAAAATTTAATCAAAAGGATTAATGATCCTGAGTTCTCTTGTAATCATACTGAACCGATCTTCTTAGAGAGGCTTAGTTAAAATATCAGCTAATTGCAATTCAGTACAAATAAATTCAAGCACAACATCATTATTTTCAACATGATCTCCAATAAAATGATACCTAATTTCAATGTGTTTACTTTCAGAATATTGAATAAGATTTTAGTCAAGCAAATAGCACTGGTATTATCACATTTTATAGGTGTACTAATTAACTTGATTTTAAAATCTTCAAGTTGTTGCTTAATCCATAAGATTTGAGCACAACAACTTCTAGCTGCAATATACTCAGCTTCAGCTGTGGATAGTGCAACTAAAGTCTATTTCTTGCTAAACCAGGAGATTAAGTTTAACTCTAAGAAATTGGTAAGTTCCACTAGTACTTTTTCTATCTAATTTACATCCAACAAAATCAGCATTAGAATATCCAATTAATTTAGCAGATGAATCTCTAGAATACCATAAGCTAGTATCAATTATACCAGATAGATATCTAATAATGCGCTTAACAGCCAACAGATGTGATTCCTTAGGTTCAAATTGATATCTAGCACACATGCATACACTGAACATTATATCTGGTCTACTAGCAGTTAAGTACAATAAAGAGCCAATCATACCTCTGTATAATTTTTGATCTACAGATTTACCATACTCATCTTCATCAAGTTTAGAGGAGGGGCTCATAGGTGTACCTATTGACTTAGTAGTATCCATCCCAAACTTCTTTAAAACTTTTCTTATATACTTATCTTGGTTGATGAAGATTCCATCTTTAGTTTGCTTGATTTGGAGTCCGAGAAAGAAATTGAGTTCTTCCATCATGCTCATCTCGAACTCATCCTGCATTAGCTTAGCAAACTCTTAACAAAAAATTTCATTAGTAGCACCGAAAATAATATCATCAACATAGATTTGCACTACTAATAAATCATTATTTTTCCTCTTTAGAAGCAAAGTTTTATCAACATGGCCTCTAGAAAATTCATTTTTAATTAGAAATTTGCTGAGTCTTTCATACCATGCTCGGGATGCTTGCTTTAAACCATAAAGTACCTTGTACAATTTAAAAACATAATCAGGATGTGCATAATTTTCAAATCCAGGTGATCGTTCAACAAAAACTTCTTCTACTATAAAACCATTTAGAAAAGCACTTTTAACATTCATTTGAAAGAGTTTGAAATTCATGAAACAAGAAAATGCTAATAGTAGTCTAATTGCCTCAAGTCTAGCAACAGGAGCAAAAGTTTCATCAAAATCAATTCCTTTCTCCTGATTATATAGCCTTTGGCAACTAGTCTAGCTTTATTTCTAACAATAATTTCATTTTCATCTAACTTATTCCTAAACACCCATTTAGTGCCAATAATAGAAACATTACATGGTCTTTCTATTAATGTCCAAACATTATTTCTATCAAACTAAATTAATTTATCTTGCATAGCATTTATCCAATTAGGATCTTTTTCAGCATCTTCAAAATATTTAGGCTCTACTTGAGAAACTAATGCTATATAATCACATTCATTTCTAATTGAGGCTCGAGTTCTTATCCCTTTAGATGGATCACCCAGGATTAATTTCTTAGGATATCCATGAGCATACCTCCACTCCTTAGGTAGATCTTGATGCTTTGGAGTGTCTTTACCTTTTTCATCTTTATCTTGATTTTCTTTGCTTTGCTGAGAGGGTTGATCATTCAATATCAACTTTTGAAGCTTATCAGCACTTGCATATGCATAAGAAGTATCCTCTTTTCTAGAGGATTTGTTACTAGACTCTTCAAAAACAACATGTACAGACTCCTCTACAACTAGGGTTCTTTTGTTAAAAACATATATGCCCTGCTTGATGTAGAGTATCTTAAAAGGATACCTTCATCGGACTTGGTATCAAATTTTCTAAGATTGTCTTTGCCATTATTTAAGATAAAACATTGACAACCAAAAACTCGAAAATATTTTAAAGTTGGTTTTCTTTGATTCCAAAGTTCATAAGAAGTTTTCTTTAAAATTGGACGGATTAAAACTCGATTCAAAATATAACATACAATATAAATAGATTTAGCCCAAAAATATCTTGGTAAATCATTTTTACAAAGCATAGTGCGTGCCATTTCTTCTAAAGTACAATTTTTTCTTTCTACTACCCCATTCTGCTAAGGTGCCCTAGGTGTAGAAAAATTGTGTTCAATACCTTTTTCATTACAAAAACTTTTAAAATCTTGATTTTCAAATTCAGAACCATGATCACTACATATGCAAATAACCAAAACATCTTTTTCATTTGAAACTTTTCGGTAAAACTTTACAAATACAGAGAATGATTCATCTTTATGAGTAAGAAAGAAAACCCAAGTAAATCTTGAAAAATCATCCACTATAACCAATCCGTATCTCTTGCCTCTTAGACTGGATGTTCTAGTTGGTCCAAAGAGATCCATATGAAGTAGTTCTAGTGGCCTACTAGTAGTAACAAAACCTTTAGATTTGAAAGAAATTTTAACTTGTTTTCCAAATTGACATGCTTGGCAAACTCTATCTTTTTCAAAACTAAGTTCTGGCAAATCTCTTACTAAATTTCTTTTACAAAATTTTGAAAGTAAATATATACTAGCATGACCTAGTCTTCTATGCCAAAGCCAACTAGTCTCATCTTTAGTAGAATTCATTACAATTAGGCATTCTCCATTAGGCAAAGATAGATCATCTAAATCTACCAAATAAATATTACCATGCATTTTTTCAATGAATTGTACTCCATTTTTATCCGGACTAGCAATCATGTAATAAGAAGATTTGAAAACAACTTGAAAACCTTTATCGCAAAACTAACTAATACTTAAAAGATTATGCTTCAAACCTTCAACTAAAAGTACATTGCTAATACAAGTAGGAGTAATGTGAACCTTACCAATACCAATGATTTTTTGTTTACCATTATCCCTGAAGGTCACACTCTCTCCATTCATTGCTCATAAGAGGTGAATTGCTTCACATCTCTCGTCATGTGCCTTGAGCAACCACTATCAAGATACCATAGTCTTTTGTTTTTCTTGGTTGTATGATACACCTGCAATACAAATTAAGCTTTGTTTTTAGGTACCCAAGCCAACTTGTGTCCTTTAGGGTTAGCACTTAAATTGGTTCCTTTTGGAACTCAAACTTTTCTATAAGTATTAATTTTTCTCATATTACATTGAAAAGATTTATGACCTTATTTTTTGCATGAAAAACATGTTATGCTAGATGATGCGGGTACAAAAAAGTTTTTGAAATACTTTTGTTATCTTTGGGGTCTATAACCTAATCCTGCTTTGTTAAAAACTGCTCTTTGGCTGTTTAAAAGAAGATTTAGTTTTTATGAACTATAGGTAAACTTTTCAACAAAAGGTTTCATTTTGTCAAGCTCATTTTTGTACTTTTAATTTTTTAATTCTAAATCCTTATTTTTCTTCAAAAGATCATCATTTGAAATGATAGTTTTTGATCTTTTTAAAACATCATTTTCCATTGTTAGAGCATTGTTATTCTTTTCTAAAATATCTAGTTTAGTTTTCAAATCACTAATTTCATTTAATAAAGAATTGTTTTCATAAGAAAAACTATTTGCATGCTTTTTTAGTTTTCTATTTTCAGATAAAATTAATTTATAATCATGCATTAGTTCATCAAAAGAATTTCTTAATTCATCAAGAGTAAAATCTATTTCTATATCAAAATTTACCTCTTCTTGCTCTCGATGTGCCATGAGACATAGGTTTGCAATTTCAGCATGTTCTTCTTCTGAACTGGAATCCTCACTATCACTCGAGGTGGCCATCATTGCCTTCTTCCTTAGCTTCTTCCTTGACTTCTTTAGGAGAGGGCAGTCGAATTTATAGTGTCCCGACTTCTTACACTCGAAGCATGTAGGTATCTCCTTCTCCTTTTCCTTTTCTTTTTCTTTTTCTTTTTCTTTTCCCTTCTCTTTAGTTGATTAGAATTTTTTCTTGTAAGGGAACTTTCTTTTCTTCATGAACCTTCTAAATTCTCTTGCAAGAAGTGCTTCTTCACTTTCATCTTTTTCTTCTTCTTCAGATTCATCAATTGAGGATTCTTCTTGTATGATAGATTTGAATACAATCCCCTTTTTCTTCTTATCCATATCTATAGATTTTTGCTTCAAATTTAGCTCATAAGTCATGAGCGATCCTACCAGTTGCTCCAATGGTAGCTTGTCAACATCTTTAGCTTCTTGGATGGCGGTCACCTTCGGATCTCATGATGTTGAAAGTGACCCGAGGGTTTTGTTGACATGATCAACATTAGACATTATTTTTCCTAAACTTCTCATTTCATTTACAATATTTGTAAATCTAGTGTACATATCTGTGATACACTCATTAGGTTCCATTCGGAACATTTCATATGTATGCACTAAATGTTCACTTTAATGTTCTTCACTTGATTGGTACTCTCATGGGTAACTTCAAGTGTATCCCATATTTTCTTGATGAGCATCTTTTTCTATAAAAACATACTTCAAAGAAATCATTAGTACTCAACTTATACTTAAGCATTTTTCTTATCATCAAAGTCAATAATGGAGTCAACAAAGATCACTTGCACAACTCCCACTATGAGAACTATCTTTTGACAAGTAGTAAGACTTCCATAAGATAGTCTCGATGTAGATCAGTTTAGTGAACTCATACAAAATGAGCACCCTTATCCTTATATTAGTATCTCTACACAAGTGGCTGTGAGACCAACCACCATCTCTATCGAGCATACATAGATAAGCTAGTCTTTCCGAAAGCATCGATCCCCGAATCGATGATCCAATGACTAGGAACATTTTATATTAGGGTTTATAGGAACTTAGGTCTCACCGTTATGATCTCCATCATAACCCTAATTCCGTTGCCCTAACTTGTGGGGTTCATCATAATCTTTAAATAAGATACAACAGTATAATGAAATAAAATGTCATTATTAATATAACAATGTCATACAAGAGTTGGAAGATTACAAAAATTCTCTTATAAAGATTGGCTTTTAGGGCACTTTTCTTTCAGGCTCGGCACCTTGCCATCGATAATCAACCCACAGAAAAGCTAGTGGGAATGATCTCTTGCGGGGCAAGGAGAGAAGGATGGCCTTCAGTGCCTAGTTTACTACACCAACAAGCTACTCCATGATGCAAAAACTAGGTACACCCAATCTGAAAAGATTATCTTTTCACTTATCATGCCTACATAGCATCTTAGGCCCTATTTCCAAGCTCACCCAATCACGATCCTCACCGACCAACCTTTGAGGGCCGTCTTAAGCCACCTAAATATGTTGGGGTGCCTGGCTAAGTGGGTAATGAAGCTCAACAAGTTTGACATTGCTTATCGCCCAAGGCTGACTCCAAGTCTAGCGAAAAAGCTAGGAACTTTCGAAGCCCCACACTCAAACGTCCAACTCCAAGTCTGGTAAAGAAAGCCAGGAAACTCCCAAAGCACTGCACTCATCCACCCAACTCCAAGTCTAGCGAAGAAAGTCGAGAAACTTCTGAAGCCCCGCACCCGTCCGCTCGACTCCATGTTTGGCGAAGAAAGCTAAAAAACATTCGAAGCCCCACACTCATCCGCCCGACTCCAATTTTGGCAAAGAAAGTCAAGAAACTTTTGATGCCCTGCACCCATCCGCTCGACTCTAAGTTTGGGGAAGAAAGCTAGGAAACTTTCAAAGTCCCGTACTCATTTCCTGACTCCAAGTCTGGCGAAGAAAGTCAAGAAACATTCGAAGCCCTGCACCAATCTGCTCGACTCCAAGTCTGGCGAAGAAAGCTAGGAAACTTTCAAAGCCCCGCACCCATCCACCCTACTCCAAGCTTGGCAAAGCAAGCCTGGAAACTTTCAAAGCTCTGTACTCATTTGCTAGACTCCAAGTCCGGTGAAGAAAATCGGGAAACTTTCAAAGCCCCGCACTCATCTACCAGATTCCAAGTCTAGCGAAGAAAGCTAGGAAACTTTTGAAGCCCCGTACTCATCCACCAGACTCCAAGTTGGCAAAAAAAGCTGAGAAATTTCTGAAACCTCGTACTCATCCACTCGACTCTAAGTCTAGCGAAGAAAGCTGGAAAACTTCTGAATCCCCGCACCCATTCACCCGACTCCAAGTTTGGTGAAGCAAATCAGGAAACTTCTGAACTCATCCATCCGACTACAAGTCTGGTGAAGAAAGTCAGAAAAATTTTGAAGCCCTGCACCCATCGCCCGACTCCAAGTCTGGTGAAGAAAGTCAAGAAACATCCGAAGCCCCACACCCATTCGCCTAGCTCCAAGTTTGATGAAGAAAGCTGGGAAACTTCCGAAGCTCCTCACTCAAGCCAGGAGTCTTAGCACTCTGCACTCAAGCCGAGAGTCCCAGCACCCCACACTCAAGCCAAGAGCTTAAGTACCCTGCACTTACTGATGCCATATGCCTTCCTACCAGTGAAAGAGGCCAAAGGTCCCACTACCATTTGCTAAGGCCCAGGAAGAATGTAACCATATCCTCTTGGGCCTCGATGTTTCTAGTGATTCACCAAACTCCTATGACACTCAATTGACAAGCTAGAAGACGAGCATATGTGTAAAGTGGAAGAAGAAATACATATAAAGAGATAAGAAAGAAAGGGAGTCCAAAGCTGAAAAGTTAACATATTTCATTTCATCCAAAAAATGAGAGGAACTCCCCGACAGGCCAGGGGTTTGGCAAAATTCTCCCCTCCACATCAGTGACGTCATTACTCCCTTCACCCTGAACCCCATGGGGCCATCATGGATCCTAGGGCTCGAGAGTAGGGGGCATTTGATGTGGCCAGCCGCTGACATGGCACCCACGAGGGGTATGATATGGCAAAATGCTGAGATGGCACCTGCATAAGCTCCCATCCTAAGGTCAAGCTCCTATCTGAAGGTCGAGCTCCCATCCTGAGGTCGAGCTCCTGTCCTGAGATCGAGCTCCCATCTAAAGGTCGAGCTCCCATCTTAAGGTCGAGCTCTCATCTTGAGGTCGAGCTCCCATCTTGAGGTCAACTCCCATCTTGAGGTCAAGCTCCCAGATGAGGTCGAGCTCCCGTCTGAAGGTCGAGCTCCCGTCTTAAGGTCGAGCTCCCATCTTGAGGTCGAGCTCCCATCTTGAGGTTAAGCTTCCATTGAGGTCGAGCTCCCATCCAAAGGTTGAGCTCCCATTCTGAGGTTGAGCTCCGGTTCAAAGGTCAAGCTTTCCATATTGGGGTTAAGCTCCCATCTTGAGGTCGAGCTCCCATCCGAAGAAGGTCCCCGAAGATGGGGAGGTGCATCCCCGACCATGACCAAAGAAGCGACCGGAAGCAAGGGGCAGCTCTTAGAAGATAGAGGTGGAGGAGATTCAAACCACCGCACAAAGGCACCACTGCATCTCTCCCAGGCTGTTCATAACTCTTGTGAAGGTGACACATGCCCTTCTAGGGGCTTCGGGCCCTACAGCATGCCACCCATGCACTTTGCACAGTGCGTGCTCTATAGGTTCCAAATCCTATAGCACGTCGCTCGCACCCTCTATAGGGTGTGTTCCCATCGGAGCTCCAGTTCTCGTGGCACGTCGCCTGTGTCTCCTATGAGAAAAGTATCTTCTCAAGGCCCCAGGCTCTGCGGCATGCCAAGGTTTCCCTTGAAAGTGGAAGTGCTCGACCATGGCTTAGGGCTCCATGGCACAGTGCTCATGCCCTCCATGGAAGACCGCTCCACCAAGGGGACAGGCTCTGTAGCACGTCGATGAATGCTCCCAATGGGAGGACCTCCATTCGAGGACTGGTCTAGGGAAGGGTTTTGGTAGACAAAAACCTCTCCCATAAGGGACACTGGGAAAGGGACATCCCAACGAGGCTCCAAACCCAGTCTGGCCTGGCTACTTCTTATCTAACGATAAGAGGGACCTCCGACAAAGGAGAGGCCGAGAAAAAAGAGAGAAGGGAGAAAAAGAGAAGAACACCACAGGAAGAAGCAAAGCATTGAACAATATTCAACCCCACAAACTCTAGGTTTATGATTCTTTTTGAGTTCTATTTTCCTTTACACAATGGCATCCTAAGCCTCTACCACAGAGGATCTATTTTTCTTGACCGTCCTACTGACTTGACCATTGGAGTATCCCTACTGAGATCCTTGGCCTGAGTCTCCTCTTTTTTATAGGACTAACTAGCTGCAAGAATAGTGAAGATGAAGGACTCGACATCGTTGGGGAGACCAACTCACCCGCTCTACATCGGAGCTGCAGGCCACGGTGATCTAGGTGGCAATAGGGCACAAATTTTGTGTGTGTGTGTTTTGTGTTTAACATGAGATTGGATCTCACAGTCCTACCTCATATCCTTTTCTTGTTTCTCCATGGTACATAGAAAAAAAAATCCATCTCCCTTCCTCCCCTCTCTTCTATCTTGCATGAAATGTTCATGTGAGAAAGAAGATTTTTCTCCCTTGATCTCTTGTGAAGAGGAAAAATATTCTCCCTTGATCTTTAATGTAGAGAAAAAGAAAAGAACAAGAAAGGAAGGATTATATCCGACCCGAAGAGAGAGAGAGATCTGCAAGATGTTAGCACATGGGTGATCTCTTGACTCCTGATTGGCCATCTCCTGTGGACATCTATAGAAGCCAGATACATGAATGGCTTTAACAGAACTCGAGACATCCATCATATTTGAATCCAGGAAGAAGCAAATTTAAAGAACGAAGAAGGAACAAGCGTAACAGGTAGGTGATCTGATCACCAGTTCTAAATTAAGTTATAGATCTAAATTTTAGATTTTTCATATCTAATTATTTGCATCAAATGAAATAGATCTAGATGTTTTTAAATATGTTAGATCTATTTATATGTACATTAAAATAAATTTAATCTTGCTTCCACTATTGTTTTCAAAATTATTTTGAAATTTCTGCATGCAACGACTGTAGAGATCACCAAATCCTGATAGTGGTATCAGAGCTAGGTTATGGATTTCATATGATTAAATAAGTTTAGATTTGACTTTTAGATCTTAAACATTAATGAAGGTGTTTCATTCTATTTTAGATCTGATTTTTTATGTGCATACATGATATGTAGTGTAATTTTTATTGACCTTGTTGCTTAGTACTTCTCAAGATCCATGATAAAGTCTATCCTACCATAGAGGATTGTGGTGGAAGGGGTTCCTCATTCATGAATCAAGTGAAAAATCCATGAAAAGTGAGAACTTATTTTTGTGCAAAACCCTAGATCTAAAATGTTTAGGATCTGATTTTTATGTATGCATGAAAATAGGTTATCGTGTATTAGATACATGGCTTCATATTAGATCTAAAATTAAGATGAATAAATTAATGAAAAATATTTTCAAAAATATATTTTTTTATTATGATCTCATTTTGTTAGTTTTAGATCTGAATTTTCATATTAGTGATATTGATGTTTAATTTTTAGATGTAAAACAATCATGTATGTGATACATCATTTTAGGTTTATAGGTCTCTACCTTCCCATCTGCGCCCCTTTTCCTCTTGAAGATCAATTTACACCCGATGGGTTTTATTCCTTCAGGCGGATCAACCAATGTCCAAATATTGTTGATTTTCATGGACTCCATTTCGGATCGCATGGCTCCAAGCCATGCCTCAGAGTCAGATCTCTGAAGTGCATCCATATAGGTGATCGGATTCTCATTGTTCTCATCGAGCTCAATGGGATCGCCATCCCGGACCAAGAAACCATAGTATCTATCCGGGTGACGCGATATTCTACCGGATCTCCTAATGGGTTCTGGGTGTGATTCAATCACAGCCGGTTCTACGATGTCCTTAGAGTGTGTAGGTTCGTCTATTGGCTGAACTTCATCAAGTTCAATCTTAGAAGCTATAGTTCCTTCTCCAAGGAATTCCTTTTCCAAAAAGATAGCTCTAAGAGCAACGAACACCTTTTGTTCATTCTCCAAATAGAAGAAATACCCTTTGGTTTCCTTAGGATAACCAATGAATAAACACCTGTCAGACTTAGGACCAAGTTTGTCTGAGCCTAAACGTTTTACGTAAGCCGGACAACCCCAGACCCGAAGGTGTGAGATTGAGGGTTTACGCCCATTCCACATCTCATACGAAGTGGAGACAACAGACTTACTTGGAACATTATTTAATAAGTAACAGGCTGTCATAAGCGCATATCCCCAAAAGGATAGTGGCAGAGTTGCAAAGCCCATCATGGATCGAACCATGTCCAACAAGGTTCGATTCCTCCTTTCGGACACACCATTCCACTGTGGTGTTCCTAGAGGAGTCCACTGAGAGAGAATCCGTTCTCCTCAAGATATGTCAAAAATTCACCAGATAAGTATCCACCACCTCGATCAGATCGAAGGGTTTTAATACTTTTCTAGTTTGCTTTTCTACTTCATTACGGTATCGTTTGAACATTTCAAACGATTCAGACTTATGTCTCATTAAAAAGACAACCGAATCTTGAAAAGTCGTCTGTAAAAGTAATGAAATATTTGTATCCTTCTCTGGCACTAACTGACATCGGTCCAAATACATCAGTATGTATTAGACTTAGAAGTTCTGTAGCTCGTTCATATTTTCCAGTAAAAGGTGACTTGGTCATTTTACCAAGTAAATAGGATTCACAAGTGGGCAGTGATTCAGAATCAATGACCTCGAGAAGTCCATCTCCTCGCATCTTGTTTATCCTATTTTGGTTAATATGACCTAGCCTACAGTGCCAATGGTACAAATTATTGACATTATCTAACCTTGGGCGTTTGCTAAAGTGTACATTATACTAACAGGCCTTGATAGTACGTATATGCCATTATTTAATCTAGCTTTCATTATAACAGAGTTATTCAAAATAACATTGCAAAAATCTCCTTTTATTGATAGTTCAAAACCATAATTGGCCAAAAGGCCTACAGAGATTATGCTCATAATGAAACTAGGACAATAGTGACAGTCGACTAGTTCGACAGTACAAGACTCAAAGACAAGACGCAGGACTTCGATCGCCAGTACTGGAACACGATTTCCATTCCCGACGCTCAGAAACTGTTCTCTATCTTCAAATCTTCTGCTAACTTGAAGTCCTTGTAACGAATTACAAACATGAATTGGACTACCAGTATCCAATACCCAGTTAGCAGTATCAACAATTGGGTAATTACAAGGTTTTATCATATAAATATCTTATTCAGCAGACTTGTGCTTCCTCGGCCTGTTCGGATCAAGGGACGCAATATAAAGAGGACAGTTCCTCTTCCAGTGTCCCTTCTTCTTGCAGTAGAAGCATTCTGCAGAAGATTGATCAGCCTTATACTTCCTGGTCTGACTAGGGCCAGGAACATTCTGCACCTTCTTTCCCTTCTTATTTATTTTCTTCTTCCCTTTCTTAAAGGGACGACGACCTCTACTTCCTCCCACTAAATTCACCACCCCCTTATTCAGTTGGTGGACTTTCTCAAAAGTCTACAGCAACCCCAAAAGACCATGGTAGTTGACTGCAAGCTTGTTCATTCTGTAATGATCAAGAAAGTCAAGATAGGAGGAGGGAAGAGAATTCAGGATCGCATCCTTGCCGAGCTGCTCGTGCAAGGGGCATCCGAGTTTGCCCAACTTTTCAATCAACTCGATCATGTACAATAAATGATCAGTGACTGAACCACCATTCGGCATCTTGGAGTTGTAGATGGCACAAGACACTTTGTACCATTCTACATCATCCGGGGTGCCGAAGGATTCCTTCAATTTTTGAAGGATTTCATCAGGTTGGGCCTCCTCGAATTTGTGACTGAACTCGTCGTTCATCGCCGCTAACATAATGCACCGGACAGTAGTACAATCAGAGACCCACTTCAGATAAGCATCTCTGACCGCACTCCGTGCATTAGCGGGAGGGATTTCAGGTGTCGGATCCGTTATCACATATAGGATCCGTTCATGCTCCAGAACAATTCTTAATCTTCGATACCAACTATCGAAGTTATGACCCTTTAACTTCTCGTTATCGAGAAGTGACCGGAGCGATAAATTTGAAGACATCTGAAAAGAAAACAAGACCAAATTAGTATATTCAATTAATAATTTAACCAAAAGACTTGGACATTAGTCTAAAGGTTTCTTCCACTAATTTTTCAGATTGGTAGCCTCTAATTCCAATCCGTGAAAATACTTTTTCTCAAGTGGGTACTGAAATCCAATAGGCCTCGTAAGAGCCCGACTATGGCCGGCTCATCCATACGAGCCTAAAGGTAGGTTCGTAAATCAATTGTTTCCCTAAACAATTTTAGTATTTTATTTTGCCCCAGAGAGCACCCCAATCGGCCTAAGGGCCTCCTATTGCGGGTCTCTGGTTAGGTCTAACCATTAAAATGATGAATCCAATGCTTCCAGTTAACTAAAGACCCAGCCCGACTATGACCGGCCCACCTGGTCCCGTTAAGGAGGTTGCACTGAACCTTCATCGATCAGATAGAAATTCCAGTCGCCGGATGTACACCCGTTCTATGGAACTGCCGATGCACACCAAGCTAGTGGACACATTTCTATCTAACTTAATGGGAGGCAAAGACACTATCAACTCCTTGACTTAGTCTTTCAAAAGACCTAATAATTTTAGAGAATTTTTAATTGTGACAGAAGAAAGAGATAAGAACATGGATCATCCTCCCACTGAATCAATCAGATTCCAGGAGGGTTGAAATAAATCAACAAATGATCCATGGGCACCTATAGATCAGTCAGACCGATAAACCTGGGTGACATGGGTTAACTCGAGTCATTGAGCTTTTCTAATCAGTTCTGGTCGACTCGACTAGCCAGGTAGGTGAGATCATGGGTGAGTATCTGCCATTAACCATCTTTCCTAGACACCAACCAAGTTGGCCTGGAAAGAGGTAGCCTCATACAACTATGATCACAATGCCAAACCTACCTCGACACCAGTCGGTTTACCAGACTCGATCAGATTAGTCTAAAGACTCGGACATCCACTGAGCCACTAATTGGATCCATTTTAGATGAACGGATCAATTATTCTAACTATTAGATAGTTCTAAAGAATGACCTTAAACAACTTTTGTTTAATCTTCTTCTTATTATCCGGCTCAACTAAACTTAGGTCTAACCCAGTATTGGACCCAACTAGTAAGCTAACCCAATTAACCCAAAAATGGCTTATGCAAGTGTTTTAGATTTCATAAACCTAAAAGATCTACTAATAAACCAAACACTTCATTAAAATAATTTTTAATAAAGTCTCTATGTAAAACAATTTTACATACCAAATCATGCATCAAAACATTTTATAAAAACATGCCTAATCCATGTATCTCTAAATTAAAACAATTTTTAATTTTTTAATATTCTTTAAGGATCCTTCTGAAGAGGCCAACACAGACGATCCGCATCGTGTCAAAGATACACGGTCATGGTGAAGGTCTCAACTAGGTTCCAAAAAGAAATCTGGATACATTTATAAGATTAAACAATTTTTAATCTAAGAACATGCAAACTAGATTAGATTACAAATTCAACCTGGCTCTGATACCAATGAAAGTAGACAGATGCAGGTGGTTTGACAAGATCCTACACTAGGTATGCAAACATCTGCGAGAGCAGATTTGATTTTAAAATAATTTTTAAAATTCACGCAGCGGGGATCTACTCCGCGAGGAATTAATCTAAATCTTGTTGCATTTAGGCATGCATGATCATATAAAATATTTATAAAATATTAAACAATTTAATCTATCCATGCATGATTAAAAAATTAATTTTCCATACCTTTATTCCACCTGGAATAACCTTGGAATAAACCTGGAATAGACTGGAATAACTGGAATAAAGTTATTCCAGTCGTCTTCCTCGGGCTGAAAAAGCTCTGTTTTTGGCTTTCAAAATGGCGCCAGAACACCACCTCCGGACCTCCGTTTGCTCCCAAATTTGAGCAGCGGCTCCTTTGACAAGATTTCTTTGATTTGCCACCAAAAACTGCAACCAAAACAAGCTAAAAAAAATACAAAAATTGTCAAAGTCTGCTACTAAAAATTTCTGCAGAACAGGACAGCAGCACTTGTCTTCACATTTTGAGCTGCAGCGGGTGATTCGGCTCGCATGGCTTGCTCCCAGGAGTAGAAGAGTACTCTTTCTAGAGAGGAGACATGCCGGGGGCCCTCCGATCCGCCTTCACATGCGGTGCTAGCCACTAGAAGGAGCAACACGGTCACAATAAAATTCAGCAACAGGGCTTTGCTGAAATGGGAATTGGAGCACTTGAAACAATGGGAAAACTCTCCCTCACACCCTCCTAAACCCAGACTATAAGAGGAGAGTCTAAGCTCTCAATTTGGGATCTCTCAACCTCTCTCAAAAAAACAAATAGCAGGTAAAGTTTCAGGTTCTTCATGGCTGAAACTCTCTTATTGAAACTCTATTCCCAATTTTTTTAAAAACAGGGGATGGGTGATGTATCTTATAAGCTGCTGGGAGGAGCAAGGGAGGTGGAGTGGCAGGGACAGCAGTTGGTAGCAATAAACCCAATTAACCTGCTATTAACAGGGGATTAAAGCCATTAAACCAAATGGTGGAGGGAGAAGAGGAAGAGACGCGAGCTTTTGAGTCGTTTGGCCTTCTTCCAACGCTAGAAAAAAATTCCCAGCATAACAACGTGTAAACGGTTACAAGGAGAGAAAAACCATGGAGCCAAAACCGGTCCATGGTAAATTTGGTTCAAACCATTTAAACCAACCCATTTTGGTTCAATCCTATTGAACCGAATGGTTCATTCCAATTGAACCTGGTTCAGGAAAAAAAATTGGTTCACAACCAATTGGAGGCCGAAACGAACTCCGAATCAGTTCAAAACTGATTCAAAAAAATCCTGGCGTAGAGATGGTCAACCAGGAACATTTTCTGGTCGACATAGACAAGGGCAAGATATGGAAAAGAGTGCTCAAAAATACTGTGACCATAAAATCGAGACGATTCCCAATCGTAATCGGTATCCGGATCAGAGAGTTATCCTCTATGGCGTGTGACCTCATAGGTTCGAACCTAAATGGTAGCACTAGAACAATTTTTAGTACCAGCACAGGAAACCATCTAGCAATGGATCCCGGCATCCGGATAGGTTGAAGATGCAGGAGCAAACAATCGAACCTCTGGCATATGGTTACTGTATAATTATCCTTTTGACCTCTAATGCTCATGATGACTGAGATTGGGCTGCCAACCCAGACTGTGTCAGTCGACAACGTGTCTCAACCTCGCAATCCCAGTGACTCTTCACTAGGACTACCCCGGCCGAGGATTTGCTAAATTGAGATACTGCGAGACATTCAATCCAAACTGTTTGGACAGGTCAATTCCATCTTGGTCCATCACTGCTCCATAAATACTTGCCTGTACCCAGAAACCTTCCATCACCGGATTAAAAATCCGGGTAGTCCAGCACCAAAGCACAGGGAGTTGCTTACAAGCTACCATGATGACCTCAGGTCAGAGGGACACATATACCCATATCCAATCGTGAGTATTCCTTTGGCAGAAAGGGGCTGCACGGAGTCACGTTCAATAAGATATCACATATCCCACTGGCATATCACATCAGTGTCATCACACTCATTTGGTCAAGAGGACAACCAAACGATATAAACTACAACAACCTATACTAGATATATTGCCATCCAGTACAATATATCCTTTGGTTGTGAACAGGATTTAAGGACCACTCGATACATCCTCTCTGTATCGAAGTCAGTGTAGTCCTAAGGACTTCATCACATAGAAAGAGTTCATTTCAGGGAAATTTAAAATGTGATGAGCTGCCAAAAAGTATTTTATTAATTCATAAAATGAGTACAATACTAAGCACAACCACCTACAACCCAGGCGATTGGCTTTGGGACACAATTCCCAACAACTCCCACTTGAACTAAAGCCAATCAGAAGAGTATCTAATACCCATTTCCCATTTACAATAGTCGAACTCTTTTATTCCGAGGGCTTTAATGAAGGGGTCGGCCAGATTTTCTTTTCCATCGATCTTTAGAAGATTGATGTCGCCTCGTTCCATGATCTCTCGTACAAGGTGGTAGCACCGCAGAATGTGCTTGGTGCAGTGATGAGCTTTCGGTTCCTTAGCTTGAGCAATGGCTCCAGTGCTATCACAGTACACCGGAACATGACCATCTAGGGAAGGTGCCATCCCTAGCTCTCCAAGGAACTTCCATAACCACACAGCTTTCTTTGCCGCATCTGATGCTGCAATGTATTCTACTTCGCATACCGAGTCTGCAACAGTTGCCTACTTAGAACTTTTCCAGCAGATCGCTCCTCCATTCAGGGTAAAAACAAACCCTGACACACTCTTGCTATCATCTCTATCTGACTGGAAACTGGAGTCAGAGTATCCCACAAGTTTCAAGTCAGGTTCTCCATAAATCAGCCATTGATCTTTAGTATTATTAAATACTTAAGGATGGACTTAACCACCTTCCAATGCGCCTCACCTGGGTCAGACTGGTATCTGCTCACTACTCCTAGTGAGTATGCCACGTCTGGTTTAGTACAAGTCATAGTATACATGTAGAGCCAACTGCAGAAGCATAAGGTACTCTACTCATGCGCTCTCTTTCCTCAGAGTTGTCGCACAATCCTTCTTGGAAAGAGGAATTCTAGAACCTATCGGAAGATAGCCTTTCTTGGAATTCTCCATGCTGAACCGTTTCAACACAGTGTCAATGTACGTAGACTGGAACAGTCCCAAAAGCTTCTTAGATCTATCTCTATAGATTTTCATACCTAGTATGTAAGAAGCTTCACCCAAATCCTTCATGGAGAATTGAGATGATAACCAGACCTTTATTCCTTGTAATGCTGTGACATCATTCCCGATTAAGAGAATATCGTCAACATACAGTACTAGGAATACGATCACAGAACCATTAACCCATTTATAGATGCACGGTTCTTCTCCGTTCTTAACGAAGCCATATGATTTGATACACCTATCAAACCGTAAGTTCCAACTTCGAGACGCATGCTTGAGTCCATAGATGGACCTTTGCAACTTGCATACTTTTGATTCATCTGTGGATGTGAACCCTTCAGGCTGTATCATATACCTTTCTTCTTCCAGCTCCCCATTCAGGAAAGCGGTACGAACATCCATCTGCCAGATCTCGTAATCAAAATATGCCGCCAAAGCAAGCATGATCCGAATGGACTTGAGCATTGCCACAGGGAAGAAAGTCTCATCATAATTGATACCATATCGCTGACGATACCCCTTGGCAACCAGACGGGCTTTATAGATCTCTACCTTCCCATCTGTGCCCCTTTTCCTTTGAAGATCCATTTACACCCGATGAGTTTTATTCCTTCAGGCGGATCAACCAATGTCCAAACATTGTTGATTTCCATGGACTCCATTTCGGATCGCATGGCTCCAAGACATGCCTCAGAGTCAGATCTCTGAAGTGCATCCATATAGGTGATCGAATCATCATTGTTCTCATCGAGCTCAATGGGATCGCCGTCCCGGACCAAGAAACCGTAGTATCTATCCGGGTGACGCGGTATTCTACCGGATCTCTTAATGGGTTCTGGGTGTGATTCAATCATAGCCGGTTCTACGATGTCCTTAGAGTGTGTAGGTTCGTCTATTGGCTGAACTTCATCAAGTTCAATCTTAGAAGCTATAGTTCCTTCTCCAAGGAATTCCTTTTCCAAAAAGATAGCTCTAAGGGCAACGAACACCTTTTGTTCATTCTCCAAATAGAAGAAATATCCTTTGGTTTCCTTAGGATAACCAAGAAATAAACACCTGTCAGACTTAGGACCAAGTTTGTCTAAGTCTAAACATTTTATGTAAGCCGGACAACCCCAGACCCGAAGGTGTGAGATTGAGGGTTTACACCCATCCACATCTCATACGGAGTGGAGATAACAGACTTACTTGGAACATTATTTAATAAGTAACAGGCTGTCAGAAGCGCATATCCCCAAAAGGATAGTGGCAGAGTTGCAAAGCCCATCATGGATCGAACCATGTCCAACAAGGTTCGATTCCTTCTTTCGGACACACCATTCCACTGTGCTGTTCCTGGAGGAGTCCACTGAGAGAGAATTCCATTATCCTCAAGATATGTCAAAAATTCACCAGATAAGTATTCACCACCTCGATCAGATCGAAGGGTTTTAATACTTTTTCTAGTTTGCTTTTCTACTTCATTATGGTATCGTTTGAACATTTCAAACGATTCAGACTTATGTCTCATTAAAAAGACATAACCGAATCTTGAAAAGTCATCTATAAAAGTAATGAAATATTTGTATCCTTCTCTGGCACTAACTGACATCGGTCCACATACATCAGTATGTATTAGACTTAGAAGTTCTGTAGCTCGTTTACATTTTCCAGTAAAAGGTGACTTGGTCATTTTACCAAGTAAACAGGATTCACAAGTGGGCAGTGATTCAGAATCACTGACCTCGAGAAGTCCATCTCCTCGCATCTTGTTTATCCTATTTTGGTTAATATGACCTAGCCTACAGTGCCAAAGGTACAAATTATTGACATTATCTAACCTTGGGCATTTGCTAGAAGTGTACATTACACTAATAAGCCTTGATAGTACACATATGCCATTATTTAATCTAGCTTTCATTATAACAGAGTTATTCAAAATAACATTGCAAAAATCTCCTTTTATTGATAGTTCAAAACCACAATTGGCCAAAAGGCCTACAGAGATTATGCTCATAATAAACTAGGACAATAGTGACAGTCGACTAGTTCGACAGTACAAGACTCAAAGACAAGACACAGGACTCTGATCGCCAGTACTGGAACACGATTTCCATTCCCGACGCTCAGAAATTGTTCTCCATCTTCAAATCT
Source organism: Areca catechu (assembly GCA_021397845.1). Classification (NCBI taxonomy): domain Eukaryota; kingdom Viridiplantae; phylum Streptophyta; class Magnoliopsida; order Arecales; family Arecaceae; genus Areca; species Areca catechu. The sequence goes on from CM038041.1 coordinate 54,757,665, forward strand.
TCTACTAACTTGAAGTTCCTGTAACGAATTACAAACATGAATTAGACTACCAGTATCCAATACCCAGTTAGCAGTACCAACAATTGAGTAATTACAAGGTTTTATCATATAAATACCTTGTTTAGCAGACTTGTGCTTCCTCGGCCTGTTCGGATCAAGGGACGCATATAAAGAGGACAGTTCCTCTTCCAGTGTCCCTTTTTCTTGCAGTAGAAGCATTCTGCAGAAGATTGATCAGGCTTATACTTCCTGGTCTGACTAGGGCCAGGAACATTCTGCACCTTCTTTCCCTTCTTATTTATTTTCTTCTTCCCTTTCTTAAAGGGACGATGACCTCTACTTCCTCCCACTAAATTCACCACCCCCTTATTCAGTTGGTGGTCTTTCTCGAAAGTCTGCAGCAACCCCAAAAGACCATGGTAGTTGACTGGAGGCTTGTTCATTCTGTAATGATCAAGAAAGTCAAGATAGGAGGAGGGAAGAGAATTCAGGATCGCATCCTTGCCGAGCTGCTCGTGCAAGGGGCATCCGAGTTTGCCCAACTTTCAATCAACTCGATCATGTACAATACATGATCAGTGACTGAACCACCATTCGGCATCGTGGAGTTGTAGATGGCACAAGACACTTTGTACCGTTCTACATCATCCGGGGTGCCGAAGGATTCCTTCAATTTTTGAAGGATTTCATCAGGTTGGGCCTCCTCGAATTTGCGACTGAACTCATCGTTCATCGCCGCTAACATAATGCACCGGACAGTAGTGCGATCAAAGACCCACTTCAGATAAGCGTCTCTGACCGCACTCCGTGCATTAGCAGGTGGGATTTCAGGTGCCAGATCCGTTATCACATATAGGATCCGTTCATGCTCCAGAACAATTCTTAATCTTCGATACCAACTATCGAAGTTATGACCCTTTAACTTCTCGTTATCGAGAAGTGACCAGAGCGATAAATTTGAAGACATCTGAAAAGAAAACAAGACCAAATTAGTGTATTGAATTAATAATTTAACCAAAAGACTTGGACTTTAGTCTAAAGGTTTCTCCCACTAATTTTTCAGATTGGTAGCCTCTAACTCCAATCCGTGAAAATACTTTTTCTCAAGTGGGTACTGAAATCCAATAGGCCTCGCATGAGCCCGACTATGGCCGGCTCACCCATACGAGCCTAAAGGTAGGTTCGTAAACCAATTGTTTCTCTAAACAATTTTCAGTATTTTATTTTGCCCTAGAGAGCACCCCAATCGGCCTAGGGGCCTCCTATTGCGGGTCTCTGGTTAGGTCTAACCATTAAAATGACGAATCCAATGCTTCCAGTTAACTAAAGACCAAGCCCGACTATGGCCAGCCAACCTGGTCCCGTTAAGGAGGTTGCACTGAACCATCATCGATCAGATAGAAATTCCAGTCACCGGATGTATACCCGTTCTATGGAATTGCCGATGCACACCAAGCTCGTGGACACATTTCTATCTAACTTAATGGGAGGCAAAGACACTATCAACTCCTTGACTTAGTCTTTTAAAGGACCTAATAAGTTTAGAGGATTTTTAATTGTGACAGAAGAAAGAGATAAGAACATGGATCATCCTCCCACTGAATCAATCAGATTCCAGGAGGGTTGAAATAAATCAACAAATGATCCATGGGCACCTATAGATCAGTCAGACCGATCAACCTGGGTGACATGGGTTAACTCGAGTCATTGAGCTTTTTCAATCAGTTCTGGTCGACTCGACTAGCCAGGTAGGTGAGATCATGGGTGAGTATCCGCCATTAACCATCTTTCCTAGACACCAACCAAGTTGGCCAGGAAAGAGGTAGCCTCATACAACCATGATCATAATGTCAAACTTACCTCGACACCAGTCGGTTTACCAGACTCGATCAGATTAGCCTAAAGACTCGGACGTCCACTGAGCCACTAATTGGATCCATTTTAGATGAACGGATCAACTATTCTAACTATTAGATAGTTCTAAAGAATGACCTTAAACAACTTTTGTTTAATCTTCTTCTTATTATCCGGTTCAACTAAACTTAGGTCTAACCCAGTATTGGACCCAACTAGTAAGCTAACCCAATTAACCCAAAAATGGCTTATGCAAGTGTTTTAGATTTCATAAACCTAAAAGATTTTCTAATAAACCAAACACTTCATTAAAACAATTTTTAATAAAGTCTCTATGTAAAACAATTTTACATACCAAATCATGCATCAAAACATTTTATAAAAACATGCCTAATCCATGTATCTCTAAATTAAAATAATTTTTAATTTTTTTAATATTCTTTAAGGATCCTTCTGAAGAGGCCAACACAGACGATCCGCATCGTGTCAAAGATACACGATCATGGTGAAGGTCTCAACTAGGTTCCAAAAAGAAATCTGGATACATTTATAAGATTAAACAATTTTTAATCTAAGAACATGCAAACTAGATTAGATTACAAATTCAACCTGGCTCTGATACCAATGAAGCAGATCCCCGCTGCATGAATTTTAAAAATTATTTTCAAATCTGCGCAGTGTTTGCATACCTAGTGTAGGATCAGCCAGGTTGAATCTAAATCTAGTTGTATTTAGGCATGCATGATCATATAAAATATTTATAAAATATTAAACAATTTAATCTATCCATGCATGATTAAAAAATTAATTTTCCATACCTTTATTCCACCTGGAATAACCTTGGAATAAACCTGGAATAGACTGGAATAACTTGAATAAAGTTATTCCAGTCGTCTTCCTCGTTGGGCTGAAAAAGCTCTGTTTTTGGCTTTCAAAATGGCACCGGAACACCACCTTTCGGACCTCCGTTTACTCCTAAATTTGAGCAGCCGCTCCTTTGACAAGTCTTCTTCGATTTGCCACCAAAAACTGCAACCAAAACAAGCTAAAAAAAATACAAAAATCACCAAAGACTGCTGCTGAAAATTTCTGCAGAACAGGATAGCAGCACTTGTCTTCGCGTTTTGAGCTGCAGCGGGTGATCCGGCTCGCGTGGCTTGCTCCCAGGAGTAGATGAGTACTCCCTCTAGAGTGGAGACACGCCGGGGGCCCTCCGATCCGCCTTCACATGTGGTGCTAGCAGCTGGAAGGAGCAACACGATCACAAGAAAATTCAGCAACAGGGCTTTGCTGAAATGGGAATTGGAGCACTTGAAACAATGGGAAAACTCTCCCTCACACCCTCCTAAACCCAGACTATAAGAGGAGAGTCTAAGCTCTCAATTTGGGATCTCTCAACCTCTCTCAAAAAAACAAATAGCAGGTAAAGTTCCAGGCTGAAACTCTCTTGTTGAAACTCTATTCCCAATTTTTTTAAAAACAGGGGATGGGTGATGTATCTTATAAGCTGCTGGGAGGAGCAAGGGAGGTGGAGTGGCAGGGACAGCAGTTGGTAGCAATAAACCCAATTAACCTGCTATTAACAGGGGATTAAAGCCATTAAACCAAATGGTGGAGGGAGAAGAGGAAGAGACGCGAGCTTTTGAGTCGTTTGGCCTTCTTCCAACGCTAGAAAAAAATTCCCAGCATAACAACGTGTAAACGGTTACAAGGAGAGAAAAACCATGGAGCCAAAACCGGTCCATGGTAAATTTGGTTCAAACCATTTAAACCAACCCATTTTGGTTCAATCCTATTGAACCAAATGGTTCAATCCAATTGAACCTGGTTCAGGAAAAAAAATTGGTTCACAACCAATTGGAGGCCGAAACGAACTCCGAATCAGTTCAAAACTGATTCAAAAAATCCTGGCGTAGAGATGGTCAACCAGGAACATTTTCTGGTCGACACAGACAAGGGCAAGATATGGAAAAGAGTGCTCAAAAATACTGTGACCATAAAACCGAGACGATTCCCAATCGTAATCGGTATCCGGATCAGAGAGTTATCCTCTATGGCGTGTGACCTCATAGGTTCGAACCTAAATGGTAGCACTAGAATAATTTTTAGTACCAGCACAGGAAACCATCTAGCAATGGATCCCGGCATCCGGATAGGTTGAAGATGCAGGAGCAAACAATCGAACCTATGGCATATGGTTACTGTATAATTCATCCTTTTGACCTCTAATGCTCATGATGACTGAGATTGGGCTGCCAACCCAGACTGTGTCAGTCGACAACGTGTCTCAACCTCGCAATCCCAGTGACTCTTCACTAGGACTACCCCGGCCGAGGATTTGCTAAATTGAGATACTGCGAGACATTCAATCCAAACTGTTTGGACAGGTCAATTCCATCTTGGTCCATCACTGCTCCATAAATACTTGCCTGTACCCAGAAACCTTCCATCACCGGATTAAAAATCCGGGTAGTCCAGCACCAAAGCACAGGGAGTTGCTTACAAGCTACCGTGATGACCTCAGGTCAGAGGGACACATATACCTATATCCAATCGTGAGTATCCCTTTGGCAGAAAGGGGCTGCACGGAGTCACGTTCAATAAGATATCACATATCCCACTGGCATATCACATCAGTGTCATCACACTCATTTGGTCAAGAGGACAACCAAACGATATAAACTACAACAACCTATACTTGATATATTGCCGTCCAGTACAATATATCCTTTGGTTGTTAACAGGATTTAAGGACCACTCGATACATCCTCTCTGTATCGAAGTCAGTGTAGTCCTAAGGACTTCATCACATAGAAAGAGTTCATTTCAGGGAAATTTAAAATGTGATGAGCTGCCAAAAAGTATTTTATTAATTCATAAAATGAGTACAATACTAAGCACAACCACCTACAACCCAGGCGATTGGCTTTGGGACACAATTCCCAACAACTCCCACTTGAACTAAAGCCAATCAGAAGAGTATCTAATACCCATTTTCCATTTACAATAGTCGAACTCTTTTATTCCGAGGGCTTTAATGAAGGGGTCGGCCAGATTTTCTTTTCCATCGATCTTTAGAAGATTGATGTCACCTCGTTCCATGATCTCTCGTACAAGGTGGTAGCACCGCAGAATGTGCTTGGTGCAGTGATGAGCTTTCGGTTCCTTAGCTTGAGCAATGGCTCCAGTGCTATCACAGTACACCGGAACATGACCATCTAGGGAAGGTGCCATCCCTAGCTCTCCAAGGAACTTCCGTAACCACACAGCTTTCTTTGCCGCATCTGATGCTGCAATGTATTCTTCTTCGCATACCGAGTCTGCAACAGTTGCCTACTTAGAACTTTTCCAGCAGATCGCTCCTCCATTCAGGGTAAAAACAAACCCTGACACACTCTTGCTATCATCTCTATCTGACTGGAAACTGGAGTCAGAGTATCCCACAAGTTTCAAGTCAGGTTCTCCATAAATCAGCCATTGATCTTTAGTATTTCTTAAATACTTAAGGATGGACTTAACCACCTTCCAATGCGCCTCACCTGGGTCAGACTGGTATCTGCTCACTACTCCTAGTGAGTATGCCACGTCTGGTTTAGTACAAGTCATAGTATACATGATAGAGCCAACTGCAGAAGCATAAGGTACTCTACTCATGCGCTCTCTTTCCTCAAGAGTTGTCGCACAATCCTTCTTGGAAAGAGGAATTCTAGAACCTATCGGAAGATAGCCTTTCTTGGAATTCTCCATGCTGAACCGTTTCAACACAGTGTCAATGTACGTAGACTGGAACAGTCCCAAAAGCTTCTTAGATCTATCTCTATAGATTTTCATACCTAGTATGTAAGAAGCTTCACCCAAATCCTTCATGGAGAATTGAGATGATAACCAGACCTTTATTCCTTGTAATGCTGTGACATCATTCCCGATTAAGAGAATATCGTCAACATACAGTACTAGGAATACGATCACAGAACCATTAACCCATTTATAGATGCACGGTTCTTCTCCGTTCTTAACGAAGCCATACGATTTGATACACCTATCAAACCGTAAGTTCCAACTTCGAGACGCATGCTTGAGTCCATAGATGGACCTTTGCAACTTGCATACTTTTGATTCATCTGTGGATGTGAACCCTTCAGGCTGTATCATATACCTTTCTTCTTCCAGCTCCCCATTCAGGAAAGCGGTACGAACATCCATCTGCCAGATCTCGTAATCAAAATATGCCGCCAAAGCAAGCATGATCCGAATGGACTTGAGCATTGCCACAGGGAAGAAAGTCTCATCATAATTGATACCATATCACTGACGATACCCCTTGGCAACCAGACGGGCTTTATAGATCTCTACCTTCCCATCTGCGCCCCTTTTCCTCTTGAAGATCCATTTACACCCGATGAGTTTTATTCCTTCAGGCGGATCAACCAATGTCCAAACATTGTTGATTTCCATGGACTCCATTTCGGATCGCATGGCTCCAAGACATGCCTCAGAGTCAGATCTCTGAAGTGCATCCATATAGGTGATCGAATCATCATTGTTCTCATCGAGCTCAATGGGATCGCCGTCCCGGACCAAGAAACCGTAGTATCTATCCGGGTGACGCGGTATTCTACCGGATCTCTTAATGGGTTATGGGTGTGATTCAATCATAGCCGGTTCTACGATGTCCTTAGAGTGTGTAGGTTCGTCTATTGGCTGAACTTCATCAAGTTCAATCTTAGAAGCTATAGTTCCTTCTCCAAGGAATTCCTTTTCCAAAAAGATAGCTCTAAGGGCAACGAACACCTTTTGTTCATTCTCCAAATAGAAGAAATATCCTTTGGTTTCCTTAGGATAACCAAGAAATAAACACCTGTCAGACTTAGGACCAAGTTTGTCTAAGTCTAAACGTTTTATGTAAGCCGGACAACCCCAGACCCGAAGGTGTGAGATTGAGGGTTTACACCCATCCACATCTCATACGGAGTGGAGATAACAGACTTACTTGGAACATTATTTAATAAGTAACAGGCTGTCAGAAGCGCATATCCCCAAAAGGATAGTGGCAGAGTTACAAAGCCCATCATGGATCGAACCATGTCCAACAAGGTTCGATTCCTTCTTTCGGACACACCATTCCACTGTGCTGTTCCTGGAGGAGTCCACTGAGAGAGAATTCCATTCTCCTCAAGATATGTCAAAAATTCACCAGATAAGTATTCACCACCTCGATCAGATCGAAGGGTTTTAATACTTTTTCTAGTTTGCTTTTCTACTTCATTACGGTATCGTTTGAACATTTCAAACGATTCAGACTTATGTCTCATTAAAAAGACATAACCGAATCTTGAAAAGTCATCTATAAAAGTAATGAAATATTTGTATCCTTCTCTGGCACTAACTGACATCGGTCCACATACATCAGTATGTATTAGACTTAGAAGTTCTGTAGCTCGTTTACATTTTCCAGTAAAAGGTGACTTGGTCATTTTACCAAGTAAACAGGATTCACAAGTGGGCAGTGATTCAGAATCACTGACCTCGAGAAGTCCATCTCCTCGCATCTTGTTTATCCTATTTTGGTTAATATGACCTAGCCTACAGTGCCAAAGGTACAAATTATTGACATTATCTAACCTTGGGCATTTGCTAGAAGTGTACATTACACTAACAAGCCTTGATAGTACACATATGCCATTATTTAATCTAGCTTTCATTATAACAGAGTTATTCAAAATAACATTGCAAAAATCTCCTTTTATTGATAGTTCAAAACCACAATTGGCCAAAAGGCCTACAGAGATTATGCTCATAATGAAACTAGGACAATAGTGACAGTCGACTAGTTCGACAGTACAAGACTCAAAGACAAGACACAGGACTCTGATCGCCAGTACTGGAACACGATTTCCATTCCCGACGCTCAGAAATTGTTCTCCATCTTCAAATCTTCTACTAACTTGAAGTTCCTGTAACGAATTACAAACATGAATTAGACTACCAGTATCCAATACCCAGTTAGCAGTACAACAATTGAGTAATTACAAGGTTTTATCATATAAATACCTTGTTTAGCAGACTTGTGCTTCCTCGGCCTGTTCGGATCAAGGGACGCATATAAAGAGGACAGTTCCTCTTCCAGTGTCCCTTTTTCTTGCAGTAGAAGCATTCTGTCGAAGATTGATCAGCCTTATACTTCCTGGTCTGACTAGGGCCAGGAACATTCTGCACCTTCTTTCCCTTCTTATTTATTTTCTTCTTCCCTTTCTTAAAGGGACGACGACCTCTACTTCCTCCCACTAAATTCACCACCCCCTTATTCAGTTGGTGGTCTTTCTCGAAAGTCTGCAGCAACCCCAAAAGACCATGGTAGTTGACTGGAGGCTTGTTCATTCTGTAATGATCAAGAAAGTCAAGATAGGAGGAGGGAAGAGAATTCAGGATCGCATCCTTGCCGAGCTGCTCGTGCAAGGGGCATCCGAGTTTGCCCAACTATTCAATCAACTCGATCATGTACAATACATGATCAGTGACTGAACCACCATTCGGCATCGTGGAGTTGTAGATGGCACAAGACACTTTGTACCGTTCTACATCATCCGGGGTGCCGAAGGATTCCTTCAATTTTTGAAGGATTTCATCAGGTTGGGCCTCCTCGAATTTGCGACTAAACTCGTCGTTCATCGCTGCTAACATAATGCACCGGACAGTAATGCGATCAAAGACCCACTTCAGATAAGCATCTCTGACCGCACTCCGTGCATTAGCGGGAGGGATTTCAGGTGCCAGATCCGTTATCACATATAGGATCCGTTCATGCTCCAGAACAATTCTTAATCTTCGATACCAACTATCGAAGTTATGACCCTTTAACTTCTCGTTATCGAGAAGTGACCGGAGCGATAAATTTGAAGACATCTGAAAAGAAAACAAGACCAAATTAGTGTATTGAATTAATAATTTAACCAAAAGACTTGGACTTTAGTCTAAAGGTTTCTCCCACTAATTTTTCAGATTGGTAGTCTCTAACTCCAATCCGTGAAAATACTTTTTCTCAAGTGGGTACTGAAATCCAATAGGCCTCGCATGAGCCCGACTATGGCCGGCTCACCCATACGAGCCTAAAGGTAGGTTCGTAAACCAATTGTTTCCCTAAACAATTTTTAGTATTTTATTTTGCCCCAGAGAGCACCCCAATCGGCCTAGGGGCCTCCTATTGCGGGTCTCTGGTTAGGTCTAACCATTAAAATGACGAATCCAATGCTTCCAGTTAACTAAAGACCAAGCCCGACTATGGCCAGCCAACCTGGTCCCGTTAAGGAGGTTGCACTGAACCATCATCGATCAGATAGAAATTCCAGTCACCGGATGTATACCCGTTTTATGGAATTGCCGATGCACACCAAGCTCATGGACACATTTCTATCTAACTTAATGGGAGGCAAAGACACTATCAATTCCTTGACTTAGTCTTTTAAAGGACCTAATAAGTTTAGAGGATTTTTAATTGTGACAGAAGAAAGAGATAAGAACATGGATCATCCTCCCACTGAATCAATTAGATTCCAGGAGGGTTGAAATAAATCAACAAATGATCCATGGGCACCTATAGATCAGTCAGACCGATCAACCTGGGTGACATGGGTTAACTCGAGTCATTGAGCTTTTTCAATCAGTTCTGGTCGACTCGACTAGCCAGGTAGGTGAGATCATGGGTGAGTATCCGCCATTAACCATCTTTCCTAGACACCAACCAAGTTGGCCAGGAAAGAGGTAGCCTCATACAACCATGATCACAATGTCAAACTTACCTCGACACCAGTCGGTTTACCAGACTCGATCAGATTAGCCTAAAGACTCGGACGTCCACTGAGCCACTAATTGGATCCATTTTAGATGAACGGATCAACTATTCTAACTATTAGATAGTTCTAAAGAATGACCTTAAATAACTTTTGTTTAATCTTCTTCTTATTATCCGGTTCAACTAAACTTAGGTCTAACCCAGTATTGGACCCAACTAGTAAGCTAACCTAATTAACCCAAAAATGGCTTATGCAAGTGTTTTAGATTTCATAAACCTAAAAGATTTTCTAATAAACCAAACACTTCATTAAAACAATTTTTAATAAAGTCTCTATGTAAAACAATTTTACATACCAAATCATGCATCAAAACATTTTATAAAAACATGCCTAATCCATGTATCTCTAAATTAAAATAATTTTTAATTTTTTTAATATTCTTTAAGGATCCTTCTGAAGAGGCCAACACAGACGATCCGCATCGTGTCAAAGATACACGATCATGGTGAAGGTCTCAACTAGGTTCCAAAAAGAAATCTGGATACATTTATAAGATTAAACAATTTTTAATCTAAGAACATGCAAACTAGATTAGATTACAAATTCAACCTGGCTCTGATACCAATGAAAGTAGACAGATGCAGGTGGTTTGACAAGATCCTACACTAGGTATGCAAACATCTGCGGGAGCAGATTTGATTTTAAAATAATTTTTAAAATTCATGCAGCGGGGATCTGCTCCGCCAGGAATTAATCTAAATCTAGTTGTATTTAGGCATGCATGATCATATAAAATATTTATAAAATATTAAACAATTTAATCTATCCATGCATGATTAAAAAATTAATTTTCCATACCTTTATTCCACCTGGAATAACCTTGGAATAAACCTGGAATAGACTGGAATAACTTGAATAAAGTTATTCCAGTCGTCTTCCTCGTTGGGCTGAAAAAGCTCTGTTTTTGGCTTTCAAAATGGCACCGGAACACCACCTTTCGGACCTCCGTTTACTCCTAAATTTGAGCAGCCGCTCCTTTGACAAGTCTTCTTCGATTTGCCACCAAAAACTGCAACCAAAACAAGCTAAAAAAAAATACAAAAATCACCAAAGACTGCTGCTGAAAATTTCTGCAGAACAGGATAGCAGCACTTGTCTTCGTGTTTTGAGCTGCAGCGGGTGATCCGGCTCGCGTGGCTTGCTCCCAGGAGTAGATGAGTACTCCCTCTAGAGTGGAGACACGCCGGGGGCCCTCCGATCCGCCTTCACATGTGGTGCTAGCTGCTGGAAGGAGCAACACGGTCACAAGAAAATTCAGCAACAGGGCTTTGCTGAAATGGGAATTGGAGCACTTGAAACAATGGGAAAACTCTCCCTCACACCCTCCTAAACCCAGACTATAAGAGGAGAGTCTAAGCTCTCAATTTGGGATCTCTTAACCTCTCTCAAAAAAACAAATAGCAGGTAAAGTTTCAGGTTCTTCACGGCTGAAACTCTCTTGTTGAAACTCTATTCCCAATTTTTTTTAAAACAGGGGACGGGTGATGCATCTTATAAGCTGCTGGGAGGAGCAAGGGAGGTGGATCGGCAGGGACAGTAGTTGGTAGCAATAAACCCAATTAACCTGCTATTAACAGGGGATTAAAGCCATTAAACCAAATGGTGGAGGGAGAAGAGGAAGAGACGCTAGCGTTTGAGTCGTTTGGCCTTCTTCCAATGCTAGAAAAAAATTCCCAGCATAACAACGTGTAAACGGTTACAAGGAGAGAAAAACCATGGAGCCAAAACCGGTCCATGGTAAATTTGGTTCAAACCATTTAAACCAACCCATTTTGGTTCAATCCCATTGAACCAAACGGTTCAATCTAATTGAACCTGGTTCAGGGAAAAAAATTGGTTCACAACCAATTGGAGGCCGAAACGAACTCCGAATCAGTTCAAAACTGATTCAGAAAAATCCTGGCGTAGAGCTTGTCAACCCGGAACATTTTTCGGTCGACACAGACAAAGGCAAGATGGGGAAAAGAGTACTCAAAAATACTGTGACCATAAAATCGAGACGATTCCCAATCGTAATTGATATCCGCATCAGAGAGTTATCCTCTGTGGCGTGTAACCTCCCTCATAGGTTCGAACCTAAACGGTAGCACTAGAATAATTTTTAGTACCAGCACAGGAAACCATCTAGCAATGGATCCCGGTGTCCGGATAGGTTGAAGATGCGGGAGCAAACAATCGAATCTCTGGCATATGGTTACCGTATAATTCATCCTTTTGACCTCTAATGCTCATGACGACTGAGATTGGGCTGCCAACCCAGACTGTGTCAGTCGACAACGTGTCTCAACCTCGCAAGCCCAGTGACTCTTCACTAGGACTACCCCGGTCGAGGATTTGCTAAATTGATATACTACGAGACATTCAATCCAAACTGTTTGGACAGGTCAATTCCATCTTGGTCCATCACTGCTCCACAAGTACTTGCCTGTACCTAGAAACCTTCCATCACCAGATTAAAAATCCAGGTAGTCCGGCACCAAAGCATAGGGAGTTGCTTGCAAGTTACCGTGATGACCTCAGGTCAGAGGGACACATATACCCATATCCAATCGTGAGTATCCCTTTGGCAGAAAGGGGCTACACGGAGTCACGTTCAATAAGATATCACATATCCCACTGGCAGATCACATCAGTGTCATCACACTCATTTGGTCAAGAGGACAACCAAACGATGTGAACTACAACAACCTATACTTGATATATTGCCGTCCAGTACAATATATCCTTTGGTTGTGAACAGGATTTATGGACCACTCGATACATCCTCTCTGTATCAAAGTCAGTGTAGTCCTAAGGACTTCATCACATGGAAAGAGTTCATTTCAGGGAAATTTAAAATGTGATGAGCTGCCAAAAAATATTTTATTAATTCATAAAATGAGTACAATACTAAGCACAACCGCCTACAACCCAGGCGATTGATTTTGGGACATAATTCCCAACAAACTGGACTAGTAAGATATGAGATGTGCTGACCTAAACCAGGTTAGCCAGACATAAGTTGTGTTGACCTAAACCAGATTAGTAAAACATGAGATGTGCTAACTGATTAAGATATGGCCTAAACCCAAACCTCTTCATAAATATTAAATCTAGTAATCCTCCACTATTGTACGAGTGAGGGCATCCTACTAGTATTGATTGTTCTCAGCTAGTTATAGTGGTTCAGTTGCATCAAGAAGATGCAACCACCCTATTAGAATGAGATGTTGCTTCGTATTGATGGGGTTGGGCCCAATAACTAGGTGTAGTGAGGGACCCAATGATGGCTTTATCTATGCATGAATGGTAGGTTTGGCTTAACTAAGGATGGGCCAATAGCCAGGCATGGTGATGGTTCATGACCATTCATCGATATAGCATGTTACCAATAATGGGATACGGTGAGGTGTTGCAAGTCGGTAGAACCATAGTATCCACTAGGAACCCTAATTGCATAATGGTTTCTGCATCTCTATGGAGAAGTATGAGAGATCCAAGAAAATAGTGTGAGCTTTTATTTGTCTCTTAAAGTTCTTAGAACAAATAGTGATTAAGTACAAATATCTAATCAAAATCATTGATGCGGGATGACTCTAAGAATGCTAAATATACAGTAAAAGTAGTAAACTAATTTTTTTGGGATTTTTAGATTTAGGTTTAATGGCTAATGTCTCAAAGCAAAGTAATGAACTAGTACGTATTCAGCAATTCTAATAAATCATCATATCGCAGGCTAAATCATGCAATATAAAAAAAAGACAGGACCCAAAAATTAAGGAATTCTTAGCTTAGGATAGTTAACTTCAAGCAAATCAGATAATAAAAGAAGGGAAGGTTTCATACCAATCAGAGATTGAAATTCAGAAGCAGCAAGAATCGCTCATAACTCTGATCGGAGCCTGGAAGAAGAAGCCTTGTTTCCCTTGAATATGATGGCTGATCTGGGTGGTCCGGGCAGCAAAGAAGGCCTCCTCAGGGGAGGGGAAGCATCTCGGGGATCCTGCAAGCATCAAAGGTTAATCAAAATAGAAAACAAAAATTAGAAAAGGAGCTAGGTTTGAAGGGATTCAGGATTAGTGCTAAAAGCTGGCAGTCCGGGAAGAAGCTCTTGGGCTTGGATGGCAGCAAGGAATCTTGTTCCTTAGGCATGGCTGATCTCTAGGGATGCCATGGGATGCTAGGGCAGCAGGGTTTCAATCCAAGAACACAAGGAGAGCACTCAAAGAGAGAACCAAAACTCAAACTCAAGATAATTTAACAAAATTTCAACAAAGGTTTATTCATAAGAAAAAGATGATTACAAGAGGGGGAGGGATGGGGTATTTATAAAGTTCCCATGCCTTTACTAACCATGGTCACACTTGGGTTACAAGTCCTCTTCCAAATTGGAATACAAGTATTTTCCTAGCTAGGTTAGAAAAACAAATCCCCATCAGGTTAGGAATTGACCTAGTCTTCTCCTTTTTCTTTCATGCTTTGACTATTCCACTCAAGGACACCTCTTTGACTTGGTCAACACTTCAAGGATGCCTAGTAGGACGTGTTGGGCTTCTAGGGGCAGCAAAGGGCCGGCCCAAAGAGGCTTGGGTGCATGGGTTTGGGCCTCTGGAAGCTGGGGTGGCCTGGTAGCCATGTAGCAGGAATATTCCATGGAATCTTGCTTTTTTAGGGCTTGGGCTTGGCACTTGGACTTGATTTCTTTGGGCTAGGATGTAGAGGGACCTCTGGAATTATGGATGCCCTAGTTTGGGAATATGCTCTGGCATCTGGACTGGAATCTGGCATCTGGAGGGCATCTAGAAGGAATCAGGGTTTCTAGAAGCATCTTGGATCCTGGGTTGACACACAAAATCCACTAGGCTATTGTAATGGCCTCTGACTCCTGGATATGGCCTGGTGGAACTCCAAAATAGGGTAACCTCCTCTATTGTACAAAAATTGAGCTCATACTAGACTCATAACTGATGTACAGGACTCAAAATAATGACTAGTTTGAGGGTTTAGACAAATCAACTAACCTCAACTTATTACAGACTCAATCTTAATTGATTATAAAATTTGACACATGGCTAGGTAAACCAAATAGGGCCCAGTAATCTGTGTTTGATCTTGGTGTCCCCACCAATCATCTTCTCTTTTCAGTTCATAACTCAGCTTCAAACCAAATAGTCCAAATTCTAGGGTTCAACTAATTAAATAGGATGAACTACAAAGGACTAGCTTAGGAACTTTAGAATGGTTTTGAGCTTAGAAAAGGTTAGGGTATGTACTAGACCAGCATTTCTCGATGTTACCAAACTGTCCAATCATTGAAATGTTCAGTACTTGATAAATGGATGGATGACAGCAATTAGGTATGGTGTTATATCTTGGCCTCGATGCTAGCATTAGGACATCAAGAATTTAGGGCTATGATAACTCACCTACAAGAGTTTCATGGTAAGTAGAGTTGGACTATGCCATAGGTAGTCCATCCTTGATCATAGTTTGATAATGATTAAGGAGCTGAAAGAGCTTGAGAAGCTCAAGATGACCATGCATAAGGAACTCAAAGTGGATTTGATCTAGCAGTCCCTTAATGGTTCATTTGGTCAGTTTATAGTAAACTACCATATGGACAAGAATGATAGCACATTGCTGAAATTGCTGAACATATTAGTGATCACCTAAGGGACCTTGAAAAGTTCAAGGGGTATATTCTTTCTATGGAAAGTGGTGTGGGCACCAGAATCCGACAGAGGCTCCTCAACCCTCTATGGATGTCCAATTAGGGTTCCAATTTTTTGCGTCTTGTAATAAGGCTTCAAGCCTAGCTCAACCATGTAATTTTCTTTTACTTTGAATTAAGTCTCATGTCTAGTATGTACTTTGACCAATTGGGTCAATTTGTGTCATGTGTTGAGTCCAGTCATAAATCGAGTCCAGTCTGAGTCTATTGGAAGTTTGGGCCTAAGCTAGATTGGTCTTAAAACCAAGTCACTTTTGGGCCAAGACATGATGGATGCCAAATCAACCCCGGGATGCCACATCATCATCCTATGTGGCTCCACTTCACTTGGCCATGTGGACGACACAAAATCTAAATTTTGGAGGCTTAAAGGAAGACAACATCACTTGACACTAGCCCTCTTTCCCTCCCCCTATCAAGTTCTTTTCCAAGTAAGGGTGGTCAGCCAAAGGGAAGGTCAAAGGGGAGTTGAAGTTAGGAATTCAAATCCCTTGATTCAAGCCCTCCAATCAAGTCTTCTTCCCAAATTGTTTGAACCTCTTTGAAAGGAAGGGACAAGATCCATGGGCACCTCCACTTCCCACTCCCCATGTCATGCTTTGTACCAAAAAGGGATGCACAATCAAGAAAGGAAGAAGAACACATGCCTTGCTCCAAGCCTCACTTCATGCTTTCTTCCAAAACAAAGGAGCTACTTTCCAAGTTCAAGGTGCCAAGATCTCTCCTCCAAGCCTTGCATCATGCCACGCCCATTCAAAGTCCAGCTCTTGGTCGGCCAAGGAAAGAAGAAAGTCAAAAGTTTTAGGCACCCATTCAAGAAATCTTGTAATTTTTCATTTGATTTCAAAAGGATCCTAAGGTGCCTATTTAAAGGACCTAACCCCTCCTTTGTAAGGTTAATCTTTGATGAATAAAAAATCAAGTTTCTTGAGATCTAATTTCTCTTTAGTTGCCTTCGTTCACTAGGAATGTCGATCTTCATGAGGGAGCGCCTTCACCTTCAGGCATCGAGAGGTGTGAGGCCTCAAGTTACCATCACTTCCGCAACTCCATCCTCCAACTTCGAGTCAAGAAGAACTCCGCCATCTACATAACAACTCTCTTTCCTTCTTCTATTGCTTTCTTCCGATTGAAACCTAACCCTTCTTTGAATGCTTGCAGGTCCTCCAGGTGACACGAGTATAGAGTCGATTGCCCTTGCCATCGAGATCTTCGGAAAGCAAGCTGGCGCATCCACAGGGTTGACGGTTCGATCATCCAGGTCGCATCCACTAGAGTGAGTGACCTCGGCATCGGGTGCTTCGGATCTTTGAGGTTTGCCCCCTGCCTCCTAGTAGGTATTGATCTAAGAGCTATGTCCTATGGGGTTTCTCAATTCTGAGATCCTCTATTTATCATTGCTAAGGGACTACTTGCTTGCTTGATAGTTCTTATTATTATTGAATCCCTAGAATTACTCTCTCTTGTCTTCGAGAATCCTCAACCTAATTTAAAACCCTAAAAATCACCTGCATCATCCTAGCATATAGTTAGTCCCCCATCAGAAAGGCATCTAGTTCCAAGAGAAGGTCTGTTGGAACAAAGAAGTCTACAAATGTGAGAATGAGCCAAGGAAGGATCTTCTTAAGGAGAAGGCATCATGCAATCAAAAGTATTTCCACTATGACACTGACAGCCACTTAAAAAAAAATTATACTTCTACGTGGATAACCTAAAGAAAATGGGTGACACATCTTGTGAAGGTATGTCAAATCTACTCTTTGCATATTGATGTATTCGAGTAGATAATGAGTGTTCATAAGATCTTAGAGATCTAGGGATGAGATATAGCTAGTGAGTCCGTAGGATCTAAGAGATCTAGAGATGAGATAAACCCATGTATTTGAGGTACCTCAAGTAAGATTATTTTGAAAAGGACAAGATGTTGGGAATTATGTCCCAAAGCCAATCATCTATTCTTTAGACGGTTGTGCCATTTTTTAATTATATATAAATTTTTAATGAATAAAAGTTAGTCTTTTGGTTCATCATATTTATATTTTCTTGAAATGAACTTTTGTATGATGGTGTCCTTAAAACTACATTATTTGATATAGAGAGGATATATTAAGTAGTTCTTAAATTGGTTCACAACCAAATGATACATTGTTATAGGACGACAATGTATCAAGTGTAGGTTGTTGTATGTAATATTTGGTGGTTGTCCTCTTAACCAAGGAGTGTGGAGACATTGGTATAACATGCAAGTGAAATTGTGATATCTCACTGAACGTGACCATCTGCGGAGCTCCCTTCTGTCAAAGGGTTGCTTGCGAAGGGATATGGGTATATGTGTCTCTCAAACCTAAGGTCACCATGGAAACTTGCAAGCAATTCATTGTACTTTGGTACCGGACCACCTAGATTTCTAATCTAGTGATGGAAGGTTTCTATGTAGTCAAGTACTTGTGGAGCGGTGGTGGATCAAGATGGAATTGACCCCTCCAAATAGTTTAGAATTAATGACTCATTATGTCTCAATTTAGCAAATCCTAGGCCAGGATAGTTCTTGCGAGGAGTCACAGAACTTGTAAAGTTGAGACATGATCTGGATAAACTAAATTAGGGTTGGCAGTCGAACCCTAGGTCATCTTGAACATTATGAGATCAAAGAGATGAATATGCGATAACCATATGCCAGAGGTTCTAGAGAGGTGCTCTGTATCTTTGACCTATCCAGATGTCAGATATCATTGCTAGATGAGGACTTTGACTGGTATTGGAAGTGTTCCAGTGCTACCGGCTTAGTGTTCGAACCATGGGGTCACACACCATAGGGGTTTCTATCGATCATAAGGCTGATTAACGATTAAGAATCGTTTGCCATCACCGGAGGTCAATATGATTGACCATGTTCCAAGTGTCGACACTTGCTTGTTTTGACACTTGGAAAGTATTAACACTTGGCGATTTTGCATGAGTCGACACTTGCTGTGATGAGCAAAATTCTGGAAGAATTCTGGGAAGGTTTTGACTTTGAATTTCGAGTTTGAAATTCGAAATCTGACCAATTTTGGCTCCAAGCTATTATAGTATGATGGTCATACTTGCCTTTTGTGCTTGGAACCTTTTTGGAATGCCTCCCCATCTTCTCTCCTGATCTATCCTCCTTCCTCTTTCTTCCTCCCATGGTTGCCTTTTTAAATAAGAGTTATTTCTGGGCTGCTGGTTGATGGAAATTGGTTCTTGGTATCTGAATCTCCTTGCTACTGAGATTCTGAGAGGGAAGAAAGGGGCTTGTGAGGATTTAGGCATTGCGTGTAAGCTACCTAGCACTTAAGCTTGGTCTTGGGAAGAGAGCTAGTTAGGAAGGGTCCACCTCTTCTCCTTGTCTTCCAGGAAGAAGCAGATCAGCCTCAAGGATCCCAAAGAGCTAGCACTATGAGGGAGTTGATCAGAGTCGAGCCCCGGTGTGAACTATCTGTAGAGGCCAGACACATGTGTAGCTCAAGAGCAACATCCTTGGAGCACCACCACTGCATCCATCAAAGGTATAACGGTAATGTATCTTATATCTTTGAGTTCTATCTTATTTTTGATATTTATTGCATGCTATATCATTATACTGGATCTTGTTGCAGGTAGATTGGTAGATCATTTGATCGATCTACCAAGTCTTCCACTGTGCTTATTTAAAATAGTTTTAAAATACATGTTTCTGCCTTGTTGTTGCATATTAGTATGCTTCCCCTTCTTAGCCTTCAATGGTATCAGAGCCATGTTCACATAGTATAATAATGTTAGCATGCTTTAACATCATGTTTTTTTTTAAAGTACTTGGAATGAGTGCTTCACCATGGCCATCTGGTAATAGGAGAGAAGTAGGGCTGCATGACCCTCTCTTCTGATTTAATGGGGGTCTCCTATGGTATGTAGGGATATCGCTTGTGATTGACTCATGAAGAGGAAAGATAAAAAAAATGTAGATTAAAATTATTTTAATCCTGTATTATGATCTTAAAATAAATTTAGATAAGATCTAAGAGTTTTGTTTTGATCGAATTTGATTGCAAGCTTGGTGAAACTTTGGATTTGAAATCACTGTTATAGCCCTGTGTCAGGCCTTGAGTCGACCTCTTGAGTCGACTCATGAAGGTTGAAGTGTCGACACTTGACCAGGAAGTGTCGACACTTGGGCTTGTCAGTCGACACTTGGGCTTGTCAGTCGACACTTTGCCTTAAAGGTGTTGACTCATGAGCACTTCCTAGAAAACATAGTGTTCTATTTTCTTTCTGTCTCAGGCCTTGAGTCGACCCAAGTGTTGATACCTAGTGTCGACACTTGCCCATAGTTAGTTGACACTTGATATGAAAAGTTTCAAAAATAGTGAATTCAAATTTCTTATTATTGTAAAATTATTTTACATTTAAAATTAAAATTAATTTAATTTATTAAGGCTATTGAACTTAATTAAGATTAAGTCACTTTGAATGACAAGAACTCTAGGAATATGATTCAAAGATTTTAAGTCATTTCAATAAGCCTTAAGGGTCATGGGTTAGCTTCTATTAGGTCCTTAATTGGGTTAGACCTAAGTTTTAGATGCATTAGACTATGTAGAAAATCATTCTAATCAAATGTTGAGTTAGGACTTTTTCTCTATAGATCTTTCTAATAGTTAGATTGATAAGTCCATAGATCTAAATGGATCTTATTTATGGCTCAGTGGACAGCCCGAGTCTTTAGGCTAGTCTAATCGAGTCTGATGAACCAATTAGTATCTGAGGTAAGTTTGGCATTTTGATCATGGTTTTTTGGGGCTACCTCATACCTGGCCAACTCGGTTGGTGTCTAAAGCAAGAGGGTTTATGGTGCAACCCAACCCATGATCTCACTTGCCTGGCCAATGTGGTTGATCAGAATAGATAACTCATTGACTCGTGTTAACCAATGTCACCCAAGGATAATCAATCTTGATTGATTTTAGGTGCCCATGGATCATTAGCTATGTGTAACCCTTTTTGTTAACTGATGTTGTCAATGGGAGGTTGATCCATGTCTTCTTATCTCTTCTTCTATCATAATAAGATAAAACCATATAAATTATTAGGTCCATAAAAAGATGAAGTTTTGGGGATAACCGAGTCTTAGCCTCCTATTAAGTAGGATGATAATGGATCCAATAGTTGGGTGTTCATCGGTAGATCCAAAGATCGGGTGTTCATCAGGCTATTGGAATTACTATTCCTAATATGATGGCTCAGTGCGGCTCTCTTCATGGTGGTTAGGTTGGCCGACCAAAGTTGGGCTTGACTATTCGTTAGTTAGAAGCATTGAATTTTGTCATGTTAATGGTTGGACTTAACTGGGACCTTCAATGCTCAAAGGCCGATTGAAGTGCACCTTGGGGCAAAACCTAAATATTAGAGGTTACTTGGAGAAGTAATCGGTTGAAGAACCTACCTTTAGATGCGCATGGGTGGGCCAGCCAAAGTCGGGCTCATGTGTTGTCTATTGGACTATAGTGTTGGTTTTCTCCCAGGAATAGGAAATTGTAATAGAAACTGAGGGTTTTGGTTTTTCTATATAAGGCCCCCTCTCCCCCTGTAATAATCAGATGATTTGATATAAATTTTTGGTTCTCCATTGGTTCTGGTTCTAGTTCTGGGCTGAGGCCTGTTTGCCTTCGTTCCCTGCTGTGTGCATTATGGGTTCGATGAGGGGTGTGAGGCGTTCCCTGCTGTGTGCATTATGGGTTCGGTAAGCACCCTAGTTATCCCCTATCTCGTCTTCTTTATTCCCTCATATCCTTTGAGAGTCATCCTAGCGCATCTATGTGAGAGCCCTGCTATGTGCATTATGGGTTCGATGAGAGCTCAGGGTAGTTGGTGGTGTGATCCCTCGGGATGGTAGCTGTATGCTGAGATCCCTCGGAAGGGTAGCTTTATGCTTTGCCCCTGGACTTTCTGTGTGCATCTCACTATTAGAGTGAGTCCTAGGGCCATGAGTTCCCATTCCCAGTCCCCCATCTCCATCCTTCCTTCATCACCTCCACCAAGAAAATTGAAAACAAAAGAGATCAGCTATTTTAGGATTTTAGTGTCAGTGTCACCCTGTCCCGGGAGGTTTCTTAGCCCTCCCACGGTCCTAGTTTACTTAGGTTGTTTCCCTTTCCCAAATAACCCAGGGTTACATCAATTTTCATCCAGCATCATTGAAGACCTCATAAAGAGGGCTACCACGAAAGGTTCGTGGGGGGCAGTCCCCCAACAGAACCTCAAGTGCTTGTCGCTCTCCCTCCAGTCCCTACAGTCGACAACCGCTCTACCGAGAAGCCGATAGGGATGATATGTTGGGGAATCGAGCGCGCTTCCAAGAAGGCCCAGGGGGAAGAAAGTTCTGAAAATGTACTACCCTTTGTGAGGGAGAGGGGAGTTGAAAATAAAAATGTAAACAATGATGCTGTGGTCGTCGAGATGATGATCGCAAAGCATCCTGTAAAATGGATTATGGTCGATAGTGGAAGCTCAGCTGATGTCCTTTTCTATGATGCTTTCTCTAGGATGAATCTGTCCTCTGCTCAGCTTAGACTTGTGTACACACCCCTCGTCGATTTCATAGGGGGCTCCATAGGAGTCGAAGAGAAAATCACTCTCCCTGTTACTACCGGGATGCCTCCTAGGCAAAGCACTGTTATGATGACCTTCATGGTTGTTAGGCTTCCCTCAGCCTACAACGTGATTCTTAGCCAACCGTTATGATTATTGGTGCAGTTTCCAACCCCCTACGGTGTCGGGGAGATGAGGGGGCACCTTAGCCGATCCAGCATTGTCTCCAAACCATTCTAGGGCCAAGGTCTCCGAGGATGATCCCAGCACAAACGACCTTGACCAAAGGGTGTTGGACCCTAGGGGTGGCCCGGTCGAGCGCCTGCTATCATATATTCTCGGAACCGACCCGATGAAGACGGTGCAGGTTGTGGCGCAGCTACAAGATGATGAGCGAGCCCACCTATTGGAGTTTCTTCAGGCAAAAATGGATGTGTTCACTTGGACGGTGGCCGACATGCCTGGGATCCCACCTCAAATAATCACCCATAAGCTCATCAACTCGAAGTACCACCCTGTCTGACAGAAGAAAAGAAGTTTCACATCGAAAAGGCAACGGGCGATCAATGAGGAGGTAGATAAACTCCTCGCGGTCGGCTTTGAGCGAGAAGTGCAATATCTGAGATGGCTAGTGAATGTGATTATGGTTAAGAAGAACAATGAAAAGTGGATGATTTGTGTGGACTACACCGACCTCAACCGAGCCTATCCAAAGGATAGCTTTCCTCTACCGAAGATCGACCAGTTAGTGGACACCACCTCGGGGCACCGCTTGCTCTCCTTCATGGATGCATTCTCCAGATACAACAAATACGGATGCACTTGAAGGACGAGGAGAACACAGCATTCATCACCGATCGAGGGACATATTGCTACTGGATGATGCCATTCAGCTTGAAGAATGCTGGCGCCACATACCAGCAGTTGGTCAATCGGGCCTTCAAAGACCAGATTGGTAGGAACATGTAAGTGTATATGGATGACATGCTCGTTATGAGCAAGCCGAGGACAGACCACGTCGCTGACCTCACGGAAGCCTTCCACAATCTCCGAGAGCACAAGATGAAGCTGGACCTGGTGAAGTGCGCTTTCGGACTAGTAGCAGGAAAATTCCTTGGCTTCATGGTGACCCAGAGAGGAATCGAGATGAACCTGGAGAAGGTCCAGGCGATCATTGACATGGAGCATCAGACCTCGAAGAAGTAGGTCAAGCGCCTGATGGGTCGGATTGTTGCATTGAGCTGGTTCATCTCGAGGTCGGTGGATCACTGTCTTCCCTTCTTCAAGGAGCTATGCAAGATGTACAACTTCACCTGGATAAAAGAATGCAAGGCAGCCTTCGAGGAGCTTAAAGACTTCTTGGCATCACCACCACTACTCTCCAGGCCGGAAGAGGGAGAAGAGCTCCTACTATACCTGGCGGTCACCCCGGTATCCGTCAGCTCAGTTCTTATCCGGATGGATTAGGATAGAACCCAGAAGCCGATGTATTTGCCAGCAAAATCCTCTGAGATGCGAAGATCAGGTACACTCGATCCGAAAAGCTAATATTTGTTCTTATCATGTTTGCCCAACATCTCAGGTCATATATCCAAGCACATCCGATCGTTGTCTTGATGGACCAGCCCTTGAGGGCTGTGCTTAGTCACCCCGACACATCCGGATGTTTGGCCAAGTGGGCACTGAAGCTCAGTGAGTTCGATATTGCATACCGACCGAGGTCATCTCAGAAGGCCCAGGTGCTGGTTGACTTTCTAGTTGAGTGCGTGGGGCTTGCCGAAGGCCAGAGCAGACAAACCCGGAGCACCAAATGGAGCCTGGAGTAGAGGAGAAGTCTTGGATCCTCTATGTCGACGACATGTCCAATGCGGGTGGAAGTGGAGCAGATCTCATCCTCTTTAACAGCGATGGAGTTGTATCTGAATGTGCACATCACTTCAAGTTCACCACCACAAATAACTAGGCAGAGTACGAGGCACTCCTCACGGGCCTAAGGGTCTCCCGCGAGATGGGTGTACAAAGCCTGAAGGTCTTCACCGACTCCTAGCTAGTAGCCGGACAGGTCTCTGGAGAGTATGAAGCCAGAGATCCTAGATGATAAAGTACTTGGAGCGAGTTTGCTCAAGCACGACAAATTTCTGATGCTTCAACATCTCTCACATCCCCCGAGTGGAGAACGCTCATGCTGATATGCTTTCAAGACTTGCGACCTTGCCGAACTCGTCACTAGGGCGCGTCCACATGGAGTACCTCAAAAATCCAAGTAACGAAGCTCCTGCATAGGTGTAGCAAGTCATCCCGGAGCCGAGTTAGATGGACAGGTGCATCAGATACATCATCGATGGCACTCTGCTAGAGGACTGTGCAGAGGCTGGCCTTGTCAAGAAGAAGGCCTCACGGTTCATCCTGATGGAAGGGCAACTCTATCGCTGATCTTACTCCTATCTGCTCTTGAAGTGCCTGAGACCCATAGAGGCAGCCTTCGTGTTCCAAGAGATACATGAAGGTCTTTGTAGGAATGACGTCAGAGAAGGATGCTCGTGTACAAGGCCTTCTGCCAGGGGTACTACTGGAAGACGATGAGGGATGATGTCGCCGACTTCGTAAAGAAGTGCGATCGGTGCCATCACCATGCCCACATACAACATCAACCAGCAGCACCGCTCTCCTAGCTCTTTGCCCCTTGGATATTCACCCAGTGGACAATGGACATCCTAGGTCCATTTCCCCCTGCAACAGGACAACGAAAATTTTTGCTAGTGGCTATTGCACTTTACCAAGTGGGTAGAAGCAGAGCCACTAGCACGGATCATGGAAGCCAAGGTCCGACAGTCGTCTGGAAGTCGATCATTTGCCGCTTTGGGCTCCCTCACAGTATCATCACCGACAACGGGTGACAGTTCGACAACCAGGAGTTCAAAGAATTCTGTGCCAAGCTCGCATTCAACATCGCTTCACCTTGGTGGCTCAACCCTAGACCAACGGGGAGGTCGAGATGACCAACCAGACTATCCTCCAAGCACTCAGAACCAGGCTAGACCAGGTCAACCGTTGGTGGGTAGAAGAACTCCCTAACATTCTTTGGGCCTACAATACAACACCCTGCATGGCCATGGATGAGATGCCTTTCAGCCTCGTCTTCGGTGCAGAAGCCATTGTTCCAGTCGAACTTGATGTGCCCACACTATGGGTCTAGCAGTATGATGAAGCAGAGAATCCGGTATGCGTTCTTCTCAACATGGTCCTCCTCAAGAAAATCAGAGACAAGGCTCGACTCCGGATGGTGGCTTACCGATGCGAGTAACCCGGTACTATAATGCGAGGGGGAAGCCAAAGGTCTTCCACCCAGGTGACCTAGTGCTACACCGAGCTGAAGCCTTTCAACCCCAGGAATGCGAAAAGCTTTCATCGAACTAGGAGGGCCCCTATAAGATGGTCGAAGCTCTTCTTCAAGGAGCCTACTACCTAGTAGACTTGGAGGATGCCAGATTCACGTGGACATGGAATGCATGCAACCTGAGAATGTACTATCAGTAATATAAGGCCTTTCCCCAATAATAATAAAGATCCCCTTTATGCAAATCACTTTTGCCTTGCAGGGACATCGCTGCCCAGCCCTAGGTCTAGCACGTTCAAGCCCAGAGTCCAGCCCTCCAGCATCGAAGCCCGGAGTCCATGATGGGGGACCAATATGCATGCCATTTTTTTTTATGTTTTACATGTTGAGTTAGGTGATTAATTCCCAAATTTCAGATCAAAATTATTTGTAAGGAATTTTGTATGAATTTTTGAAGATCAGCATGCAGATTAGGACCTAGAAAAATAACAAAGAAGGACCGCCGGGGCTAAGAAGCCTCGGTTAAGGCAAGTTCTCCTGCAATAAAACTACTGGAGGTAGAGGGATGTACCTGACAACATCTATGAAGATCGCAGCGAAGGGGTCTCTCGTTCCTCGATGGATGCGGCCTGGAAAACCGAGCCAAAGACCCGCGGATACCCGGCTTTCTGCTCGGTGATCCGATTGAGGCTTGGCTGGAGTTGTTGGATTCGTAGGAACTCGGGGACCTACAAACGACCTGTCAGGGGTTAGAAAACTCATAAAAGGAACAAGAAAACAAAGGAAAACAGCAAGGGAAGGCTTCTTTTGGAGTGGGCATCCAGGGATCTGAGATGCTTGTTGGCAGCAGGAAGATGATTGCAGCACTGGGAAGAAGAACTCTCGCAAACCCCTTTATGCACACAGCAGGTATCACACAACTCAATAGAAGAACTCAAGGTTTTCATTCATCAAAATTCTCCTCATACAAGAGGCTAGGGTCCCTTAAATAGACCCTTAACCTTGGGCTCCAAGTAAGGTTACATAAGTCTTTACATAAGAATCCTTTTCCCTCTCAAACCCTAGCTAGAAAATAAGAAAATATTAGGTAGAAAAATCCCTAAAAACTTTCTTGACTTGGTCAAGACTCCAAGGATGCCTAGGGAGCGTGTTGGGCTTCTAGGAGCAGCAAAAGGCCGGCCCAAAGGGGCTCGGGTGCATGGGTTTGGGCCTCTGGAAGCTGGGGTGGCCTGGTAGCTAGGTAGCAGGAATATTTCCTGGTATCTTGCTTCTTAGGGTCTTGGGCTTGGCACCCGGGCTTGATTTCTTTGGGCTAGGATGTAGATGGACCTCTGGAATCATGGATGCCCTTATCTATGAATATACTTTGGTATCTGGAAGGGAATCTGGGCATCTGGAGGGCATCTGCAAGAAATCAGGGTTTTTTGAATTTTCCTCCTGGGGTCTTCAAATCTTCAAGCTGGGTTGGACTTGTGCTATACTTCCATGTCTTCAATCTAGTTGGACTTGGTCTTCACTTGTATGATATAGTCTTGAGTCTTCAGTTTGCTTGGACAAGACTCAAAAAAATAAAATAAGCTCAACATGAGCTGACTAGCACTGGACTAAACTAGCTCAACATAAGCTGACTAGTACAGAACTGAAATAACAACTCAAAAGACTCAAACAATAACTAAAAAAAGGACTCAGATGGGCTAAGCCCTTATTACAGATGGACTCATAAATTATTGATCAATTCATAGAGGGTTGAGAAGCCTCTGCCTTATTCTGGTGCCTTTGGTGTCCGCACCAGTCCAGCCCTCCGGCATCGAAGTCCGGAGTCTAGCTCTCCGACATCGAAGCTCGGAGCCCAATTCTCCAGCATCGAAGCTCGGACTCCACCAGCCTGGCACCAAAGATCGGAGACCTAAGAAGCCCGGCACTCAAGCCCAGACTCCGATCCGGCACCAAAACCAAAGATCGGAGACTTAAGAAGCCCGGCACTCAAGCCCGGACTCTGGTCTGGCACCAAAGACCGGAGACTTAAGAAGCCTGGCACTCAAGCCTGGACTCTGATCCAACACCAAAGACTGAAGACTTAAGAAGCCTGGCACTCAAGCCCGAAAACTCTTGAAGCTTGGCACTCAAGCCCGGAAACTCCTGGAGCCCGGCACCTGCTCACAGTCTAAAGATGCCAGTGGAACCCCAAGAAATCCGCCATCTACCACTTGACTCACAGTAAGGCACCCACAAGCCTAGAAATTTCTGAAGCCCAGCACCTCACAATCACCTGGCATTTCCAACGAGTGCAACCTCCGAGCTCGGCCTCGCAGTGCACACTTGGGGATGGTCCCGGTTGAGACCGAATAGACTTCATCAAGCAAGGCACTCGGAACCACTCAACCACTTCACCCGTGAGGTGGAAATGACTCAGTAAGTTGGGAACTCCTTCCTAACTCCCTCACATGTTCGGGACTCAATAGAGAAGAATGAAGGGGAAATTGAAAAAGTACCAAAAAAAAGGGGAGATGCAAGCCAGAGTGACTGGAAAAATGTTTTCATTGATACCAAGCAATTTAGTACAATTGCCCCTAGGCCCCGACATGCCGGATGGCCTATGTCAAAAGTAAAAAGAGAAAAGAAAATTACAAGGGCCCCTATCCTATTCGGCCAACTCCTTCCCAAGATGGCATATGGGTGGGGCACCATCTTTTGGAGCCTCTAGCTGTGGGGCTTCGACCTCAGCAACCACCGCCGGTAAAGGTGGACCAAAGGCAGCAGCCAGCTCCTTCGTCTCTTCCAAGTCTGGGGTCGGCCTTGTGCCTGGAGCTCTAGGGTATCTGAGCAAGATGTGGTTCTTGTCCGAGATGATGCTTTCAACCTTGGACTGGAGGTACATGAACCTGGGAAGAATGAGTCTGCCGCCATTTCATGGAACTCAGCGACAAAATTTGCAGAGGCTTTGTACCTCGTCATGACCTCTGCGGCCCCCTTCTTGGCGACCTCGGCCTGGCCGACCACCTCGGTAACCTCCTTCTTTATCACCTATGCCAACTCGACTGTTGTAATGGCCTTCTTCTCTACAGTGATGGCCCTCTCCTCGGCGACGGTAGCCCTCTCTCTCGCCGCCTCCAATTCAACTTGAAGAGATCGGGCTCGCTCTTTTCCTAGGCAACCTCGATATTGAGCTCCTTCAGCCTGGCCTCCTTGGCCTTGAGCTCCTCGCCCAGATCTTGGACCGGCTCCTCTCCCAGTCCAAGCTCTCCTGGAGCTCCTTTATATGCCTTTCGGCACTCGTGAGCTCCCCCCAAGCTCCTTATTCTTCTAGCTTGCCACCCAGGCATCGTCATTTTTCTGCTTCAGCTCGACGATCAAGGACTCGAGCTACGCTGCACGCTGCTTGTCCTTCTTGCACCAGTTTTTGCAGTAGTTCCTGATCAGCAGAAGTTTGGCACCGAGCTACAACAAGGAAGATGTCAGCCACAGGAACAAAGAGAAAAGGATGGAGAGAGATGAAGAAAGGTGCTTACCGAGAAGAGCTGGGGGAAGGTGCTGCTGATTGCATCCCCCAGGAGTTTCCCAGCCTTCTCCTGTCGATCGCATGACTGGACTGCGAAGTCGATCATGCGCTCGACTAGATCCTGGTCCTGGACCAGAGAAACATTCGATGCCAGTCTGAAGGCCACCCGGCGGTAGTCCCTCTCCTTCTTGGTCACCCTCAACGCGAAGTCGCCTGCTCCTCTGGCTAAAGAAGCATCAGAGGTGCGGTGGGAGCTTGGCATCACCCCGGCCGGTGTCGCCGATGCCATCTCCACCCTCTCCAGATCTCCCTCCTCCTCGACATCGACGATCTCCGGAGGAGGAGACACTATAGCGGTAGTAGTAGTGGCGGCTCTGGCCTGGATGACCACTTCGGGCTCCTGAGCCGTGACTGGTTTGCATCGCCTCGGCTGCTCGGAGATAGGCTCAGCGGCCCCCCTGATTGGCTCGGGGGCGGGCTCGATCACCCTCCTTCCCTGTGCAGAGGTAGGTTTGGCCCTTCTCCCGCTCGACTCAATCGGCATGGCAGGTGCAGTCCCCGCACTGCTCTCTTCGCGAGCCCTCTTCGAGAGGGACTCACCGACTGCCATCGGTGGACCCTCTTCTTAGTGATTGCGAGGAGGTCATCCAGAGAGAACTTCATGCCTGCAAAAAGAAGAATAGCGCTAGCTTCGAGCTCGGAAACACAAAGAAAAATGCATAAGGACAAAGAGTTCAAGCCGAACTCACCCAACTCTCTCATTCGGCTGACCCCAGCCTCGAAGAGGTTCTGCTCTGATAGGAGAACTTCGAAGGAAGGAACCTGCATGGTACGGAGCTGCTTGAAGACCTCTCAATTAGTCGCTTCGATCGTTGAATTTCGGTTAGGGGACCGATTTGGGTCACTGCAAATCCAGTCGACCCCCTCAACTGAGGCAAAGAAATATAAGCTCTTTCATCCTTTGATGGAAGAGAAGTTCAAATTTAATGCCCTTTAGGTGGGAAGAGATGGACCACCACCCCTCGTTAGAAGGGTGGCGTTTCAGGATAAAGAAGACCCTGAACAAAGAAAAAAGGGCTACGATCTCGAGAAAATGATAGAGGACTATGAAGCAGAAGATGGTCTTCACAGCATTGGGGACGAGCTGAGCAAGAACAAGACAGTAATTGCTCAGCATAGACAGGAAGAAAGGATGGAAGGAAAATTGAAGGCCCCCCATGAGGGTTTCCTCGTAGAGGGCGATCCGGCACTGGCCACTAAAGATGACCCATTCCCCTGGTCGAGAGATCGAGAGCCGGACAGATTTTGGGACACCGTAAGTCTCTTGGATGGTCGCACGTTCCTTAGCACAGATTATCAAAATAACCCTGCCAGGACCTGTCGACCGAGAAGGTTCGGGGGCGGGTTCAGGTGGAGGAGGAGGAGGGGGGCTGGCCCTAGGCTCCCTAATGACAATCCCAGTGGGGGTGGGCCTCCTGCTGAACTCGAAGCATGTCTCTTCTTCCTCCTCATCGAGGGAAGAAGGTGGCCTTAGCCGAGAAGGCTCCTCCTCATTCTGATCGGTCAAGGGACAGAAGTTGGGGCCAAAGCGAGACATTTAGAAGATGAAGGAGACAAAAGCTAGAAGAGAAGAAAAAGAAGACGGACAACGTCCAAGAAGACCCTAGCCTTAGGGGGAAGTTCTGCCCTACTGGAAGATGGGAAAAGAGGACGATCTTGGCTAACTGTGAGAGTCTAGGATAGCCGGGGGAGAGGAGAAAGCTTTGGTACGATGGCAAGCACGTGAGATTTAAAAGAAGAAGCATTTTGAAAAAACTTCCTCTCTTTTCGAAGTGACCAGATGCCTAATTGTACCGTTATAGCATCTCCAACGATAGATCCATGCCACGTGTCAGCAATCGATGAATTAGATGCCTCGCTTCGATCGCAGTTGCTTTAAATTCTGTGCCAGCAATAGGTGCTCGTCAGACATGTCCACGTGGCTCCTCCGCACTGGCTTGAAGAATAGCCTCATGAAGCACCAACAATCATGGCCATTATTGCACTGGATTTCTGCCTTTCCATGTCAGCACCGCAGTTACTCCCTTCGCCCCGAGCACCGCGCACCAACGGGACTCGAGAGTGGGGGGCAAATGATGTGGTGGGATCGCTGACATGGAACCTATGTCAGACCCTGTAAGATGCCATGTCAGACGAAGCTACCACGTGGGATGCCTCTGCCCGGACTCCTTTGCCCAGCCGTGCTCCCTTCGGGTCGAGACACCATGGCTGAAGTCGAGCTCCGCCTCTCTTTCGCCTAGCAACGCTCCCTCTAGGTCGAGACACTATGGCCGAAGTCGAGCTCTGCCCCTCCTTCTCCTGGATATGCTCCTTCGGGTCGAGACACTGTGGTGGAAGTTGAGCTCTGCCTCTCCTTCGCCAGGCTGCGCTCTCTCCAGGTTGAGATGCCATGGCCGAAGTCGAGCTCCGTCCCTCCATCGCTGATTGCGCTCCCTCCGGGTTGAGACACCGCAGCCAAAGTCGAGCTCCACCCCTCCTTTGCCTGGCTACGCTCCCTCCAGGTCAAGACACCATGGTCGAAGTCGAGCTCCACCTCTCCAGATCGGCCTTGTCTCGGACGAAGAAGATCTACAGCCGAAGGACGTCACCACCCTCCTAGGATGGTAGCCCACCACCCAAGGACCATGAAGAGATGCCTACCAGGCGGCGGTGATGGTCCCAGCTACCACTTACACCAAAATGGAAAGAATCCTCCAATCGAGGCTTTGTGCTCTCCACAAACCGTCTGCACCTTCCAAAAGAGGAAGTCAACCAGTAGATCCAGATCCAGGAGGCGGTGGCCCTTCGATCGAGGCCTTGCTAAGTTACCCGAAAGGGAGCGACCAGAAGGAATGTCAGAGCAAACGGTAGGTTCCAAGCCACAAATAAGGAAAGACATCCTATCCATGGCACGAAACATCGCCGCATGCACCCGTAAACAAGGGGAGGATCCCGAGGTAAGCAGTGTGCCAGCCCTAGCTAAAAGGGCTCTCCAAAGGTTCAAACGAGGTAAGCGAAGCCAAGTGAATTCAACCAAACTCTAGTGAGGCTAGCAATGGGCAAAAAGAGGGCAGCGCATAGGAGGACCACCGCTC
Source organism: Areca catechu (assembly GCA_021397845.1). Lineage (NCBI taxonomy): Eukaryota > Viridiplantae > Streptophyta > Magnoliopsida > Arecales > Arecaceae > Areca > Areca catechu. The sequence continues at coordinate 54,789,637 of CM038041.1, forward strand.
TAGGCTACCGCATACCCCTAGGAGGGGTCTTGACGGACACAGCCACTCAGCTTGAGCTCTCCTCTATTGCCACTCCCACACTCTGCTCTTGACCCACTCGCATTCTCTGATTTCCTAAGTTCTCCTCCTAGCGTGGAGTCCACCCTTGGGGCTCGACAGGGAGGATCTGTTCTCCTGGATCGCCACTGACTTGACCATCGGAGAGTACCTCCACAAGGATCACCGGCAGGGGTCTCTAACTCTGTTTTATAGGTTCGGGCATCCAAGCAGGATCCTGAGTGACAGGAGCGCGTTCTGAGTTCGACCTTAGCTACATGCGACATTGACCGGGCGGCAAGGTGGAATGGCTTGATTTGGGGAGTGAAGAGGGGAGGTTGTCTTCAAGAATCAAGGGATGTTCATTTGATTTTAAGATCCTTCCTTGGCCGGCCATGATTCTTTGGAGAAAGGCTTGATATGGGGAGTGGAGAAGGGATGTTGTTGGCTTGGATCAAGGGGAGATGTGATGGGGTGTCCAACATGGCATTGCCTTGAAAACTTCCATCTTGTCTTGGTCACCAAGTGACTTGGTGATGGGGACATCAAAACCCATCCGGATTTTTCCTTTTTTTATCCCAGATTCTATTTTTTATTTTTATAATTTTCTTATTCCACCTATACCAGTTATCCCCACTATTCCCACTTTATCCCTCTTTTATTTTTGACTTATTCCTCCTTATCCCCGTCATCTTCAACATCAAGACCATGTTACCAGAACTCCCAATTTTTCGCCACCGATCCCGGATTCGCCATGCCCAACCATTGATGATTCCCAATGGCCGTCCACCTCCCCCCGACGATGATCTTCTCGTGGGAATGCTAGTGAATCCCACCAGAACCACCCACGGTCGTCCGCCCCTGCTGCTCCACCCGTGCCATGCCGTGCCCCTCTCCCCCATGCCGCCGTCTGCCCATGCCACCGAACCACCGGCCTTCATCTCCCATGTTCCACCATTCAGTCCGAGAGAGGAAGGAGCGCACGATCGTGAATGCATATTCCCCTCTCTATTACCGACTTCAGTGTTGCACTGATCTCAAAGCCCAGAGAGTTTGCACAGATCTCAGAGTAAAAATAATTTGATATAGATTTCAAAGCGATCTCAATCCTTCTGCATATATTTTAGAGCAGGCACTGATCTTGGTCAATTCAGAGTATGCCTAATTTATTTATTTTAAATCTGGATGTATGGACTAGTTAGGAAATTATTTAAATTAGTTTTAGATTAGGATTAGTTTGATTTTCCACCATATCGGAAGGATTGTGTTTAGTTTTCTACCATGTTTTAGGCTACAAACAAAGCAGGTTTGGGGTGTCACCTTTTATGAGCTCATGCCTTGTATTCTTTACTTAGACCCCAAGTTTTGTAAGCCTATATAAAGGCAGCTCCTCTCTTGAATAACATATGAAGAATTATGAATTTCTGAGAAAAGTGTAATCTTAGTTCAGCCTCTGTTAGGAGTGGGCATGAGGCCCGTCTTTCTTTCACCTGTAGGTGTCGAGGGGTGTGAGACCCCACTGCCTTTGCTTTCGAGCATCGAGGGGCATGAGGCCCTAGTTATCTTCTTCCTCGCTGAGTCCCCTCTATGATCTTGGTGCTTCTCCTTCACCCCTAGGTAGCGATTTGGGTGGGATATCCTAGTCTCCGCATGTAGTGAGATAGGTAGGATGCCCTAGGCTACATGTAGTGGGATGGGTGAGATGCCCTAGAGGTGAGAGGTCTCTCCATGAAGGTAAGTCCCAAGTCCATAGAGTATCCATCTTTCTTTCCCTTACATTTTTTTTCCGCCTTCTTGACCCTAATCACAGGAGACTTCTCAGCTCCCCAACGATCCGCCTAGCCCCCCCCTTTTGTTCTGCATCATGTGGTGATGTGGCGCTTCCTCATGCCATGTGGCACAGATAAAGTGGCACTCCATGAGCTGAAGTGGTGCTCCTACTTGGTGTGGAGAGATGGCTTGATCCGTCAACAATTGGGCTTGACTTGAATGCCCACATATGGACCCATCTTCAAACAAGCTTGAGCCCATCTTCAAGTTGACTTGGGCTTGGGAACCAATTCAGCTAATTATAGGATCCACTGACCCTAACTTGACCAAATTGATCAAGATACATGACTAAACAAAAAAAAAATGAAACCAATTACATGACTCAAAAGTAACTTACTCAGGCTTGAAGTCTTATTACAGGACCTAATAGATTAAAACCCTGATGCGGGACTAACTAGATGCAAAGATGAAGAATGATGCAAGTGATTTTTCTTTGGTGATTTTTAGGATTTTAATGAAGTTAAGGATTCCCGAAGATGAGAGAGAATAGATCTAGGGTTCTATACTAACAAGAACTTCAGGCAAGCAAGTAAGTCTTTAAGCAAGGATAAAAAGAGGACCCCGAGATTGAGAAACCCCATAAGACTTATCTCTCAGATCAATACCTACTTAGGAGTAAGGGTGGCAAACCTCAAAGATCCGAAATGCCCGATACTGAGTTTACTCGCTCTCGTGGATGCGGCCTGGATGATCGAGCATTCAACCCCATGGATGCGTTGGCTTTTGTCTGAAGGTCACGATGGCAAGGGCAACCAACTCCATGTTCGTGGTACCTGGAGGACCTGCGAGCATCAAGAGAAGAGTTAGGATTCGATCAAAGAAAGCAATAGATGAAAGGATGAGACTTGATGTGGTGATGGGTGGAGTTCTTCTTGCTAGGCGCCCGGTTGGATGATCCCAATGGACTCTGATTTGAAGTTGGAGGATGGAGTTGTTAAAGAGATAGTAACTCGAGGCCTCACACCTCTCAACGCCCGAAGGCGAAGGCGCTCCCTCACAGAGATTGACGTTCTTAAGGAACGAAGGCAACTAAAGAGGATTGGCTCTCAAAACTTGTATTTTTTTCATTCATCAATAGCATTACAAAGGAGGGGTAAGGTCCTTTTTATAGGCACCTTAGGACCCAATTTGAATTTCAAATGAAAATACAAGTCTTCTCTTGATGGGGCACCGAAAAATTCAGAAATTTCTCCTCCTTGGCCAACCAGACTTTGAATTTGATTGGGCGTGGCTTGACTTGAGGCTTGGAAGAGGGATCTTGGCACCCTTGGACTTGGAAGGTTGATCTCTCATTTTGGAAGAAGACATGAAGTGGGGCTTGTAGCAAGGCTTGTGTTCTCCTCCTTTCCTTGGTTGTGCATCTACCTTTTGTACAAGACATGATATGGGGTGTGGGAGATGGAGGCACCCATGGATTCTTGCCCTTCCTTCCATAGTTGGCCACATACTTTGGGAAGAAAGCTTGATATGAGATCTTGAAGCAAGGAACTCATTTCAAACCTCCTTTGACCTTCCATTGGCCGGCCATCCATACTTGGAAAAGAGCATAATACGAGGGAGGGAAAGAGGGAATGTATCAAGTGTTGTGTCCCCCCTTTAGGCATCCAAAAATCTGAATTATGCCGTCCACTTGGCAAGTTGACATGGCACCACATAGGATGAAGAGGTGGCGCCCTTGAGCTGAGTTGGCTTCCTTCATAGCTTGGCTTAAAAGTGACTAGACTTCAAGACCAATCTTGCTTGGACCCATACTTCAAACAGACTCGGACTGGACTCAATACAGGATACAACTTGACCAAATTGGTCAAAGTACAGGACTAGACACAAACACTTGAGACTCAATTCATAACTAAAATATTATGAAGTTTAGGCTTGAAGCGTTATTTACAGGACCCAAAAATTAAAGCCCTAAATCAGAGGTCTGGTGCCCACATCAATTCTCCAGGGATGGGAGAACTCGACCCCGTCGAGTAAGGGTTGATTTGGCTTTAATATTTTTTCAGAAGGTCGGGTCGAGGTGCTGCAAGTCCTCTCGGGTATCCTACGAATCATCAAATTGTGGTCAACCTTACAATCAAACTAAGTAATGCTGAAAGCCTTTACCTCGGGTGGTCATAGCTCGATCATCCTGGACACGCTCGATCCGCTCTCCTCTCTCAAGTAAAATTGGAGGTGGACACTCTGGGCCAGGTTTGCTCTCAAATAAAAAGTTAGGCCCAAATGGCTCGCTGGGTATGTTTCCTGGTTTCCTATACTCGACTAAGTCCGAGATATTGAAAGTCGAGCTAATGCCATAATCCGAGGAAGCTCAAGCACATAGGCATTAGGGCCAACTCTCTTTATCACTCTAAAGGGCTAGCTTAACGAGCATGAAGTTTCTTAACAGTCTCGGTGAAAACCGTTCAGTCCTAAGCCTAATCATTACAAAATCCCTTTGATCAAACTCTTTAGTTCTCTTTTGGAAATCAGCCAGATTATTTTAAAATTAGTATTTAATGCAGAATCCTAACATGATGCAAAATATAGACTCAAATAAGCATTCCTATAGAGCAGAATTTTATTGGACTCTCTAGGGCCTAAACCTAACAGATTATTGACTCTCTAGGTTTGACCCTGGTCTGGTATGCACAAGAAAAATTACTATGAATCCCTAGCAAATGCCATAAGGTATACCAGAAGTAGATGGCAAAAGGGATGGGCTCTAAGGAGTCCTGCATTCTGGTAATCTCAACAAAAAGTAACCCCATGGCTCTAGTAATGTGAGAAGGCTCAAGGAAAGGTAGGAAATAGGAAGGAGACTCAGAGACTGATTCAAAGTTAAAGAGACTGACCTTAATGTGTGAATGTTGGTCTATGGGTGTGCTTGTCCTAACCTCATGACAGTACTAGGAGGATCTATAGGTGCAAGTTCTAGGGTAAGCTAGGTGCTCCTAGAAGGTGGAAGCTCATCAGGAAGGTCTTTGGAAAGTTTATCTTGAAAATGCTCTAAACTAATATCTACTTCTTGTTCTTGGACCTTCTCTATGGGCAATACTTGAGAACCTTCACATTCATCTACTTTGTTTGATCCTGACTTTGTCATTTCTTCTTCAAATTTTGTAGTGGGTTTAGGATCATTATCCTTTAATTCCTTAATGATTTCCATCTTGGGCCCATCTTTATCACACTTCTCCACTAAACTTGATTCATGGATGTCTTCTTGGAATTTCTCAATAGGCTCAGTGGTTTCTTCACTTACATTCTTAATGGACTCAATCTTTTTTTCCTGAAATTTGTCAGAAGGTTCTTCTCTCTGGGTTGGTTTATGAGTCTCTTTTATGGCAGGGGTTTCCTCAGTCATCACATTCTCTAATTCTTTGGCCATGATCAGGTTAACTTCTGGCTTCTTTTCCTTTAGGCTAGTCGATTCTTTCTTAACCTGGTCCTTAGGCTGAATTGGATTGATTGTAAATTTCTTCCCATGGTGGTTGAAGGAACAGCTATTGGTCCGACCATACAGGGTGGCATTGTGATCGTAAAGCCAGGGTTGACCTAAGATAATACTATTGACGCCCATGGGAAGGACATCAAACCAAATCGTTTCTTCATATGATTGCAGCTTGATCAAGACTTAGCGCCTAGACTTTATGGGTATGGAGGTTGAATCAATCCACGAGACCTTATAAGGTTTGGGGTGAGGAACTGGGGTCAATCCTAGGGATTTGGCAGTACTTTAAGAAATGGCATTGACACAGCTCCCGCTATCAACTATGATCTTACATACCTTATCCCCTAGTACTGACAAAGGTTTGTAGGATGTTGGTCCTATGCCAATCTTCTTGCACTATGCCCTGGGTAAGGATGCACCTAATTACTCCTAACAGGTCTTCAGATTCAAACTGTTCTTCCTCTCCCTCATACTCTTCTAGCAATTGATCTTCTGGCTCAACCTCTAAGAAAGGATCACGCTGAGGGTATTCCCTAGGGTGGGGAGGTGACTCAGAATCAGGCTCAATAGATAGTCTAATGTCCTTTTCTAAGGCTCCAATTCTATCTTCAAACTCATCAAGCCTTTTGTTTATCCTAGCTAACTGATCAGTGATGACCCCTAACTGATCAGTGATGACCCTTAACTGATCCTCATGGGTGTTTTCCATGGGTTCACTTTGACTGGGAATGATGGGGGTGATAGGGGACTACTGATTTAGTTGACATGCAACACACAACGAAAGATGTTATGGGTTTGCTAGACCTAAGAGATCAAACCAAATGTTAGGTCAAGAAGACAATCTTGGTGGTAGTAACTTGGCACCTGGCCAGTAAGTGTAAGGTTGGAGGAGGTTCCTTTTTGCTTGCCTTAGACACCAATTTGAAATTGGCCAGGTAAGTGAACCAACCCACCTTCCTTCGGGCTCTTGTCCCTGAACCACTTGTCTAGACACCAGCTACTCAAGCACACACAATCAAGTTGTCTAACTTGGCTTGACACTTGGTTCAACCCGACTTCGTGGATGTCCCTAGCTCACTAGAGCAAGTTAAGTGTCTATTCAATTATAATTAGAGGTTGGGTTCGATATGCTGGGTGATGATTTTTGGGCTAGGGACAGGTAATGAAATCCTGACCCTAAGTCAAATTACTACCCTTAAGATGATTTATGAAAATGATGGCATACAAATGATCTAATGAAATGTCTCTAAGTTATATTTTTTTGGATTTTGATGTATGGTAACAGAAATAAAATGATGGAAATAAAAAGATATGACCCTAAATGCAAAATTAAACTATATGAAAGATGAAGATGAGATAAGATGTACTTACTGAATTTTCAGAGCAAAATTTTTCTTAGATGATAATCAACTGTGTAGAAATTCTACAGACTAAAATAAAATTTGAACAAATTTTGAAAAATACTTCTAATTATGCAAAGTCCAAAAAAATAAAAATTAAAAATCTGACATTCCTATAGGCAGAAATAATCAAAATAGCAGACTATGTATGGGAATGCTGAATTTCTAAAAGGTTGAAATTAAAGATGCAAAACGTTTTTTTTTAATAGATCTAAACCTATCTCCTTGTGTTCCCCTTCATAGGTCAATCACAGTGGCACCCCTACATGCCTTAGGAGATCCTCGTGGAATGGGAGGAGAGGGTCTTGAAACCCTACTTTTCTTATAAGATCGGATGGCCTAGTGAAGCACCTAATCCAAGTACTTAAGAAGTGCTAAGTCCTAACCATGCTCTGATACCAAACATGATGTAGGACTAACTAGATGCTAAGATGAAGAATGATGCAAGTGATTTTTCTTTGGTGATTTTTAGGGTTTTAATGAAGTTAAGGATTCCCGAAGATGAGAGAGAATAGATCTAGGGTCTATACTAACAAGAACTTCAGGCAAGCAAGTAAGTCCCTAAGCAAGGACAAAAAGAGGACCCCATGATTGAGAAACCCTGTAGGACTTAGCTCTCAGATCAATACATACTTAGGAGTCAGGGTGGAAAACCTCAAAGATCCGAAGCGCCCGATGCCGAGTTCACTTGCTCTTGTGAATGCAGCCTGGATGATCGAGCATTCAACCCCGCGGATGCACCGGCTTTATGTCGGAAGGTCATGAAAGTAAGGGCAACTGACTTCGTGTTCATGGCACTTGGAGGACCTGCAGGCATTCAAGAGAAGAGTTAGGATTCGATCAAAAGAAAGCAATAGATGAAAGGATGAGAGGTGATGTGGTGATGGGTAGAGTTCTTCTTGCTAGGCACCTGGTTGGATGATCCCAATGGACTCTGATTCGAAGTTGGAGGATGGAGTTGTTGAAGAGATAGTAACTCGAGGCCTCACACCTCTCGATGCCCGAAGGCGAAGGCGCTCCCTCATGGAGATCGACGTTCTTAAGGAACGAAGGCAACTAAAAAGAATTGGCTCTCAAAACTTGTATTTTTTTCATTCATCAATAGCATTACAAAGGGGGAGTAAGGTCCTTTTTATAGGCACCTTAGGACCCAATTTGAATTTCAAATGAAAATACAAGTCTTCTCTTAATGGGGCACCCAAAAATTTAGAAATTTCTCCTCCTTGGCCGACCAAGACTTTGAATTTGATTGGGTGTGGCTTGACTTGAGGCTTGGAAGAGGGATCTTGGTGCCCTTGGCCTTGGAAGGTTAATCTCTCATTTTGGATGAAGACATGAAGTGGGGCTTGTAGCAAGGCTTGTGTCCTCCTCCTTTCCTTGGTTGTGCCTCCACCTTTGGTACAAGACATGATATGGGGAGTGGGAGATGGAGGCGCCCATGGATTCTTGCCCTTCCTTCCATAGTTGGCCACATATTTTAGGAAGAAAGCTTGATATGAGGGCTTGAAGCAAGGAACTCATTTCAACCCTCCTTTGACCTTCCATTGGCTGGTCACCCATACTTGGAAAAAAGCATGATAGGGGGGAGGGAAAGAGGGAATGTATCAAGTGTTGTGTCCCCCCTTTGGGCATCCAAAAATCTGAATTATGCCACCCACTTGGCAAGTTGACATGGCACCACATAGGATGAAGAGGTGGCACGCCTGAGCTGAGTTGGCTTCCTCATGGCTTGGCTCAAAAGTGACTAGACTTCAAGACCAATCTTGCTTGGACCCATACTTCAAACAGACTCGGACTGGACTTAATATAGGATTGGGCTCAGTACAGGACACAACTTGACCAAATTGGTCAAAGTACAGGACTAGACACAAACACTTGAGACTCAATTTATAACTAAAATATTATAAAGTTTAGGCTTGAAGCCTTATTACAGGACCCAAAAATTAAAACCTAATCAGAGGTCTGGTGCCCACACCAAATCCTAATTAGAGATCCATAGAGGGTTGAGGAGCCTCTGTCTAATCCTGGTGCTCGCATTATCGGATTTCTAATCCGGTGATGGAAGGTTGCTGGGTACAGTCAAGTACTTGTGTAGTGGTAGTAGGATCAAAATTGGATTGATCTCTCCAAATGGTTTGGATTGAATGGTTAATATGCCTCAATTGAGAAAGACCTTGGCTAGGGCATTCCTTGTAAGGAGTTACAAGGATTCTTTATTTGAGACATATTGAGATGGACTGATTAGGGTTAGGGCAGTTTAACCCTATGCCATTCGGAGCATTAGGAGATCAAAGGAATAAGTTTAGTGATATTCCATGTTCAACCGGTTTCTGTTGCTCTACAACCTTCAACCTATCTGGATGCTAGGTGTCATTGTTAGATGGCGACTTTGACTAGTACTAGAAATGTTCCTATGCTACTGGTTTAGTGTTTGAACCTGCGGGGTCACATACCATGGGGTTTCTTCTTGATTTATTGGCAAGCGAACGATTAGGAATCATTCTAGACTCATTTGACAAGGTGTTGTCAAACCTGTGTTTGAGCCGACTCATCTGAATGAGTAGACTTGTAGTGAGTTGACTCGAATGGTCGAGTTGACTCGCCTGATGGACTCTGCTTAAATCCGAGAACCCTCCATTAAATGTTGTAATGGTTATGGGGTTTAATGCTAGGCATTTTGAGGTTTTAATGGTTGCATTACTGAATTCCAAAGGTTTTCATAACCTACTTGGAATCCCTAGAGACTCAAAACTCCCCACTAATCTCTCATTATACCCTCTTAGTGATTTTGGGGCTGCTATTTTAAAGGCAGGGCTAAAGAAGGTGAATGGTTAATGTTCCTCACATTCCACACTCCAGATTTGGACCAAATTCGAGATGCTACCAATTTCCTAGGATAGAGATCTTGCTTGATCCTTGAGAGATTGAGAGATCTGATCTCTAGAGTGGGGTTTGAGTTTTGGGAGGGATTCTTGTGTGCTACCTTTTATTGAAGGTTTTGGGATAGAGAGATCTGGGAAGGGTTCTTGGGTCATTATTACAGCACTCTTTCAGCAACAGATTCTTCAAGGAGTTGAAGACGGAGTCCACAGTTCTTCAAGGAGTTGAAGAAGGTGTCCCACTACCACACTATTTCTAGAGAGGCTAGCACCTCAAAGGAAGGAGGAGAATCCCTTACCCTAGTGTGAACCACCTCTAAAGGCAGTACACATGTGCTGCTTCCAGAGCCGTTCTTCTTCCTTCCAGTTGCAGGTCTTCCTAGTGATTGTCACTGAGATATGTTTTTATATTATATGTGTGACATATTTTTCAGCTGCATCATTGTGTGATTCCATGAATAGTTCTATGTCTCATACTTTAGATACATGAATTCATATTTACATTACTCTAGACCTATCAAGATCTATGTAGGCATACTGTTAATTAGATTAACATGTTTAGATATTGTTTATCTACTTCTGCTGTGGCATGTCATTTAGAAAAAGTTTTTAAATTACATGCATCGAGCCATGACTCTCAAGTTTTGGTTCACCAACAGCCGGGTCACTAGAAGCAGAACTGTTTTGCTTACCTTGCTACTCTGGACCCGAACAGGCAAAAGAAGGGAAAACAATAACCTATTGCTGGCAAGGTATTTATATGATAAATCCTTGCAGTTTCTCTATTTGTGATACTACTAGCTAGGTATTGGATACGGGAAGTCCTTACCATATTCGCAATTCTTTGCAGAGACTTCAAGTTAGTAGAAGATTCGAGAGTGGTGAAAGCTTTCTGAATGTTGGGAATGGAAGTCAAGCTCCTGTTTTGGCATTGGAAACTATTTCTTTGTATTTTGAATCTTACACTGCCATTCTTAATGATTGTCATTTTTGTCATTTCTTTTTAGTAAATATCATTTCTGTAGGCTTGATGGCCAAAGATGGTTATGAATTATCTATAAAGAATGATATTTGCAATATCTTGTTGAATGGTTCTAATGTGATGTTTGGACAAGTGAAGAATGGTGTATATGTACTATCCCAGCCTGTTACTACATTATACATTGCTAATAATGCCCTAAGTTAGATGAAGTCAATGATACTTATCTCTGGCACTGTAGCCTAGGTCATATAAACAAGGACATGATAAATAAGTTGGTGGGAGACGATCTCCTATATATCACTGAGAGTGAATCTTTACCAACTTGTGAATCTTGTTTTCTTGGAAAAATGACCAAGTTACCTTTTATAGGAAAAGGTGAAAGAGCTAGTGATATATAAACAAGAACATGATAAATAAGTTGGTGGGAGACGGTCTCCTATATATCACTGAGAGTGAATCTTTACCAACTTGTGAATCTTGTTTTCTTGGAAAAATGACCAAGTTACCTTTTATAGGAAAAGGTGAAAGAGCTAGTGATATTCTAAGTCTAGTGCATATTGAAGTATGTGGACCTATGAATATCATGCAAGAGGCAGGTATAATTGTTTCATTATGTTTACAGACGATCTTTCGAGATATGATTATGTGCACCTGATGAGACATAAATCTGATTCATTTGAAATGTTCAAATGTTATCGTAATGAAGTTGAAAAATAAACTGGGAAGTTTATTAAAACCCTTCGATCAGATTGAAGTGGTGAATATCTTTCCAGCGAGTTTCTGAGTTATTTTGAGGAGCTTGGGAGTCTCTTTTAGTGGACTCCTCCAGGGATACTCAGTTAAATGGTGTGTCTGAAAGAAGGAATCAAACTTTGTTAGACATGGTTTGATCCATGATGGGCTTAGCTAGTTTGCCTAAATCCTTTTGGGGATATGCTCTTGAGTCAGCATCCTACCTTTTGAATAGAGTTCCAAGTAAATCTATTGATAAAACACCATATGAGATATGGACTAGACGTAAGCCAACTCTCTATCACCTTCGAGTTTGGGGGTGTCTAGCTTATGTCAGATGTTTGGAGATGGATAAGCTAGGACCTAAGTCTGATAAGTGTCTTTTTGTTTGGTATCCGAAAGAATCCAAAGGGTATTATTTCTATCTACTTGAGGAACAAAAGTTGTTCGTTAGTCTTAGGGCAACCTTTTTAGAAAGGGAGTACCTTGGCGAAGGCACTCAAGTTGCTAAGGTTGAACTTGGGGAAGTTCAATAGATAGAAAAACATTCTCACTCTAAGGCCACTATAGAACCATATTTGATTAGAATAGATCTAGAGCCCATGGTGCAACCATTAAGGAGATCTGGTAGAGTACCAATCAACCAGACAGATACTACATTTCTTGGTCCAAGACGGTGATCCTATTGAGCTCAATAAGAATAATGAGGATCCGATCACCTACATGGATGTAATTTCAAGGTTTGATTCTGAGTCATGGCTGAGAGCTATGAAATTTGAAATGGAGTCCATAGAAATTAACAATGTATGGACATTGGTTGATCCACCTGAAGGGATAAAATCCTTGGGTGAAAGTGGATCTTCAAGTGAAAGTGGGGTGCAGATTGGCAGGTGGAGACCTATAAAGCCCGTTTGGTTGCCAAGGGGTATCATCAGCATTATGCTATTGACTATGACGAGACATTCTCCCCTGTGGCAATGCTCAAGTCCATTAGGATTATGCTTGCTATAGCTGCACATTTAGATTATGAAATTTGGTAAATGGATGTCCAAATAAATTTCCTAAATGGTGAGCTAGAAGAGGAGGTGCATATGATGTAGCTTGAAGGGTTCACATCCATAGATGAGTCTAAAGTGTACAAGCTTTGGAGGTCCATTTATGGACTGAAGTAGGCTTCTCGGAGTTGGAACATGCATTTTGATAAATGTATCAAGATGTATGGCTTTGTTAGGAATGAAGAAGAGCCTTGTATATACAAATGGGCAAATGGTTCTGTAGTTGTATTTCTTGTTTTGTATGTGGATAACATTCTCCTAATCAGGAATGAAATTTCAGCATTATAAGGAATAAAGGTCTGGCTTTCATCTCAATTCTTTATGAAAGACTTGGGTGAAGCCTCATACATACTGGGCATGAAGATCTATAGAGATAGATCTAAGAGACTTCTAGGATTGTCCCAATCTATATACATAGATACTATGCTGAAGTGGTTCAGAATGGAAAATTTCAAAAGAGGCTATCTTCCGATAGGTCATGGAATTATTCTTTCTAAGAAGGATAGTGCGATAACTCTTAAGGAAAGAGAGCGTATGAGTAGGATTCTATTTGCTTCGATAGTGGACTCTATTATGTATGCTATGTAATATACTAGACCAGAGGTAGCATACTCATTAGGGGTATTGAGCAGATACTAGTCTGACATAGGTGAAGCTCATTGGAAAGTTGTTAAGAACATCCTTAAGTATTTGAGAAATACTAAGGACCAATGGCTTATTTATGGAGATCTAACTTAAAACTTATGGGGTATACTGACTCCAGTTTTCAGTTAGATAGAGATGATAGTAAGAGTGTGTCTGGTTTTGTGTTTACCCTTATGGTGGAGCTATCTGTTAGAAAAGTTTCAAGCAGCATACAGTGGCTGATTTTGTTTGCGAGGCAGAGTATATTGCAACATCGGATGCAGCAAAGGAGGCTATGTGGTTGCAAAAGTTTCTAGGCAAGCTGGGAGTGGCACCTTCCTTGGATTGCCCTATTCAAGTGTATTGTGACAGCACTGGAGCCATAGCTCAAGCCAAAAAGCCAAAATCACACTAGCGAACCAAGCATATTCTACATCGTTATCACCTTGTCTGGGAGATAATAGAATGAGATGACATCAAGCTTTTGAAGATCGATGGTAAGGAGAACTTGGCCAACCCCTTCACTAAAGCTATTGGAATGCAAGACTTCGATGACTGTAAATAGAAGATGGGAATCAGATTTTGTTTTGATTGGCTTTAGTCCAGGTGGGAGTTGTTGGAAAATATGTGTCCCAAAGCCAATCATCTAGGTTGTAGATGGTTGTGCAACCCATGTATTGTATGTGAATTATTGAATTGATTAAAAAGTTAATTCTGGTTGTTCATCACATGTCATCTTCCTAATTAAACTCTTATATGATGATATCCTTTGAGCTACCTTGCATGTGAAATAGAGAGGATGCATCGGGTAGTTCATAAACTAGTTCATGACCAAAGGATACGTTGTTTCAGATGATGATGTATCGAGAGTAGGTTGATGTCATATTTGTTGGTTGTCCTCTTAACCAAGTAATATGGAGATGCTGGTATGATATCAGGTGTAGTGTTTGACACTTCCTTGAATGTGACTCTCATACGAGATTCTCTTTTTGTTAAAGAAAAGTTTTGCATTAGAATGTGGACATGAATTATTCCTCTAACTTGAGATCACTATGGCAGCTTGCAAACAACTCGCTATGCTTAAGTGCCGAACTACCCAGATTTCTAAGCCAGTGATGGAAGGTTGCTGGGTATAGTCCAGTACTTGTGTAGCAGTAGTAGGATCAAGATAGGATTGATCTCTCCAAATGGTTTGGATTGAATGCTTAATATGCCTTAATTGAGAAAGACCTTGGCCAGGGCATTCATTGTAAGGAGTTACAAGGATTCTTTATTTGAGACATATTGTGATCGACTGATTAGGGTTAGGCAGTTTAACCCTAAGCCATCTGGAGCATTAGGAGATTAAAGGAATAAGTTCAGTGGTATTCCATATTCAACAGGTTCTTATTGCTCTACAACCTTCAACCTATCTAGATGCTGGGTGTCATTGTTAGATGGTGACTTTGGCTGGCACTGAAAATGTTTCCGTGCTACCGGTTTAATGTTTGAACCTACGGGGTCACATACCGTGGGGTTTCTTCTTGATTTGTTGGCTTGGAAATGATTGGGAATCATTCCAGACTCTTTTGACAAAATTATCAAACCAGTCAATGATGCGGGATGGTTACGATGAGGTGTAGGATGATTCAATTTTAGCCTCGATGATTTAGAGAGCAATGATCATTGTAAAGCAACTAACACAATAGATTGAAGAGAGTAAAGAAGGTAATTAACCACTTACCCGCAATCCGCTCCGCAAGCTATGAAAAATAAGGACCCGAAGGCTAGGAAACCATCTTAGATCAGGCTATTCCATGCTTCAATTACCAAATCTAACGAGAAAAGGATTTGTTACTTATCCTAATGGAGATTCACTTTGAATTGAGATGGATCTGCTGCTCGGTCGCTCAGATTTCGTAGTAGGATGAAGATCAGGACTCCAAATTTTAGATCCACCATCAGATCTTGGTTTGAAAGCAAAGGATCCATCCTTTAAGGTCCTTAAACACCTGGAATCTTCAAAGAAGGTAGCAAACAAAACTTAAGATTGACGTAATTCTTATTCGAAATGGAAAAACAAAAGTTTGGATGCGAAGAGATAGAAGAAGATTGGTAGCAATTGTTGAATCCGACAAAACCTCCACTCAAGGACCTCACCGCCTTGAGCTCTCAAGGACCTCCCTTCCTTGAGCTCTTAAGGACCTCCCCGCCTTGGAGAAAATCACTAAGCCTACCTAGCTTTGTAGAAAAAGATAGTATTTCATTTCATAATTCAATAATCAATAATTACAAAGGATATGGGGTCCTATTTATAGAGTTCTTCACACATGAAAATATCATAGAACTCTTTTAAATTTAAATTACATTTAAATTCAAACACTCCTTGAATTTGAAATTTGAATTGACTTGGGCGACAACTTGAGAAAATGTGCGAAAAAATGGCACGCTAATCCTTCCTTGATGCTAATCCTTCTTCATTTGGTGCTAATTTTCTTCTTATTCTCAATTGGCGTCTCATCTCCTTGATCGGAAACATGGGAAAAGAAACATTTGAATTTGAACCCTCCACTTGAATTTGAAAAAGGTTTGCTTAATCCTCCCTTGATACTTGGATAAGGCTCCATTTAAAATTTAGATGTAGTAGATAACTCCATTTATCTTGGACTTCCATTTGAAATTTAGATGTAGTAGATAACTTCACTTATCTTGGACTCTTTCTTCCATTTAATTTTTGAATAGATCATAGGTGGACATCATCTGGAGTGGGCGACAAAAATGAGGGGGGGCGCCAGATAAGAAGCTATCCTTCTGCTTTACTCCTCTCAATTTAGCGCCTCCTTGAAATCTCAAATGGGCGATGAAAAATGGGATGGGGCACATCTTTTGGATAACGATGGATTTTGAATGTTGTCCCAATGTCTGGATGTCTGGATGTCTGAGTATATGGATGTCTGAATGTCTAAATTCTGAATATCTGAATGAAAATTTGGACAACCCATTTTTTACCTAGATTTGATCTACCAAGGTAATGACGACTTGGGTCTTGGGTACCTATGACACCCCTTAACTTATTCAAATACTAATTACAGGACTCAAACTAGATAATTCATCAAACAAAAAAAATTAATGCTATTTACAAGACTCTTAAACCAATTGATGGACTCAATGGACTCAATTGGTAACCCAACAATCCTAATTGACCAAATTACACTCAATTTGATCAAATTACAACTCAATTTGACCTAGTTACAACTCAAAATAACTAGGACTCGAGTGTTCTTTGTGAAAAACACATGGACTTACTCATTGGTGATCCAAATTGAATTGGAAAAGGTTTGCTTCCTCTTCCTAGCTCTTGTGTCCTCACCAATTCTTCCAAGATGGGAGGAACTCGACCCCGTCTAGTATGGGTCAATTCGGCTCTGGTAATGTTCTAGCAAGTCAGGGTTCAACTTTTGAAGATCCTCTCTAGTGATCCAAGAATCCTCAGACTCGGGTCTCCCTTGCCAACGAACCAGATATCTTTGGTAGTTCTTATTTCTAGTAGTTATGATCTTATCATCCATGATCTGCTCAATCTTTTCTCTCCTCTCTTGCAATTTGGCTGGTGGACATTCTGGGATAGGGTCACTCTCAAAGGTGGGATCAGGCTCAAATGGCTCACTAGGTATCACCATTGGTTCCTTAAACTCGACTAGATCAGATATATTGAAGGTCGGACTAATACCTAACTCAGATGGTAATTCTAGCATATAAGCATTAAGTCCAATCTTCTTTATAATCCTAAACGGACTAGCACTACGGACATGTAGTTTCTTCATGGTTCTAACTGGAAACTGCTCAGGTCGTAACCTGATCATGATGAAGTCTCTTTCATTAAACTCTTTAAATCTCTTATGTAAGTTAGCCTCGTGCTTATATGATTCATTGCTCTTTTTAATTTATTACTAATTTCTTCATGCAATGCTTTGACAATTGTGCAAATGACTCGGCTAATTCGGAAATTCGGGCATGCATGGGTATGGAATCAAATCTAAAGGCTTTCATGGCTTGTACCCATGTACAATTTCAAAAGGACTCTTACCAGTTGACCTATTGACTGTTATAAGCAAACTTAGCTCTAGACAGTAATAGGTCCCAATTGCAGTATTCTCTCCTACCAGACATCTTAATAAGTTTCCTAGACTTTGGTTCACTACCTCGGTCTAGCAATCAGTTTGAGGGTGATAAATTGTAGAAAACTTTAGCTTAGTCCCTAAGGGTTTTCCAGAAATAACTTGTGAACCATACATCCCTATCAGACATAATTGTCTTGGGTAAACCATGTAATCGACGACCTCATCTAGGAAAAGTTTGGTGACTCTAGAGGCATCGAATGTTTGTGAATAAGAAATGAAATGCACCATTTTGGAAAATCTGTCTACCATGACAAAGATGGAATTGTGTGGCCTCATGGTTTTTGGTAAACCTAGAACAAAGTCCATACTTAGATCTTGCCAAGGATAGTTGGGCACAGGTAATGGGGTATAGAGGCTAGTGTTCTATCTTTGCTGCTTTGCAACAGCACAAGTTCTACACCTAGCCACTATTTGTGCTACATTTCTCTTAAGACTTGGCTAGAAGAATTGGTCCTCCATTGCCAGAATAGTCTTATTTCTCCTAAAATGTCCTGCTAAGCCTCCAGCATGGATCATACAAATCAGAAATTCCCTAAGGGATGTTCTAGGTATGCAAAACTTATTTCCCTTAAAAAGATAACCATCTCACAAAGTATAATTACTATCCAAACTAGATGGTCCTTGCTTGATTTTCTCATAGATTTTTCTAAAATCTGGACAAGACTCATACTGGTCCTTGAGCTTGTCAAACCCAACAACCTCAGTATTGACACAATTCAACAACATTGATCGGCGACTAAGGGTATCTGCAACCTTATTTTCTAAACCAGCTCGATGCTTCAACACAAAAATATAAGACTGGAGATACTCTACCCACTTAGCATGTCTTGGATTTAATTTCTTCTAAGAGTTTAGAAACCTAAGTGCCTTATGGTCATAGTACAAAACAAATTCCTGTGGTGGTAAATAATGTCTCCAATATTTCAATTCTTGTACTACCGCATAAAACTCTTTATCGTAGGTTGAGTACTTGGATTTAGCCTCATTTATTTTTTTACTAAAAAAGGCTACAAGATGACTCTCTTGACTAAGTACTCCTATGCCAACACCCGAAGCATCACAAGCAACTTCAAATACTTTAGAAAAATCAGGAAGTCTCAAGATCGGGGCTTGTGTCATCTTCTCTTTTATCTCTAGGAAGGTTACATCAGCATTCTTGGTCCACTTAAAGGCTCCCTTCTGAATGCAATCTGTAATCGGTGCCACAATGGTACTAAATCCTTTGATAAATCTTCTATAGAAGGTGGCTAATCCATGAAAACTATGGACATCGTGGATATTCCTAGGTATAGGCCACTCAACTATTGATTTGATCTTCTCAGGATCAGCTGACACTCCCTCTAGGGTTCTACAAAACCTAGAAAAAGTATCCTAGTGGTCATTAAGCTACACTTCTTAAGATTGGCATACATGTTTTCTTTCCTAAGGGTCAAACACACTAGATAAAGATGGTCTAAGTGATCCTTCCTTGTTTTACTGTATATTAGGATATCATCAAAGTATACAACCACAAATTTTTCTATAAAGGCTCTTAATACTTGGATCATTATCCTCATAAAAGTGCTAGGAGCATGGACAAACCAAAAGGCATTACCAACCATTCATAGAAACCATCCTTAGTCTTAAAGGTTGTTTTCCATTCATCCCCAATTCTGATCCTAACTTGATGATAGCCACTTTTAAGGTCAATCTTCAAGAAAATAGTTGATCCAGCCATCATATCTAACATATCATCTAAACGAGGAATTGGAAACCTATATTTAACAGTGATTTTGTTGATGGCTCTACTGTCGATACACATCCTCCAAGTACCATCTTTCTTGGGGGTTAACAAGGCTGGAATGCACAAGGACTAAGGCTCTCTCTAATGAATCCTTTCTGAAAAAGCTCCCCTACTTGTCTTTGCATCTCTAAGTGTTCTGTAGGGTTCATCCTATAATGTAGGAGGTTTGGCAAACGTATCTCCTGGGACTAGGTATATGGCATGTTGGATGTCCCTTAATGGTGGCAGTTCATTTGGCAAGTCTTTAGGAAATACATCCTGAAAGTCTTTCAAAAGCTCTACAACTTCCTTAGGGTGTTCAAGTTTAGGTTGTTCATGAATCTCTTTAACCACTAAAACTCCAATGGGTGCACCTCCAATGATTTCTCTTTCTAGTTCCTTAGTAGTAATTAGATTCAATCCTGGCTTCTCTTGTTTCAAATTACTAGAGTCCCTCTTAATGTGATCCTTGGATGGGGTTGAATTTATGACTATCCTCTTACCCTGATAATTAAAGGAACAAGAATTTGATCTTCCAAATAGGGTAACATCATGGTCATATATCTAGGGTCTTCCCAAAATTATGCTACTGACTCCCATTGGTAACACATCACACCAGACCTTCTCTTGGTATGACTGGAAATGAATTATGACCTGACAAATTGACTTAATGGGAATTGAGGTTGCATCAATCCATGAAACCTTAGAGGAGTTGGGATGGGGTGCTGTAGGTAAACTTAGACTTTTGACTGCATTGGTAGAAATAGCATTGATATAGCTCCCATTGTCTACAATGATCTTACACACTTTGTCCCCTAATTTGATGCAGGTTTGCAGGATGTTGATCCTACGCCAATCCTCGTTCTTCCTGGTATGAGCTAGAATTCACCTAACAAATCCTACAAGGTCAAGCGACTCTATTTCCTCCTCATTACCTTCATACTCCTCTACTAAATCAAGCTCAGCTTCATATATTTCTTCTCCACACTCTTCAGCTGCTTCAAGTTCCTCTTCTTCTCCTATCTCTCCTATGTGTAGGTCTGTACAGGGCATTTGTTAGCAAAATGGCCAACCTGATGACTCCTATAACACTCTACATTCTGACTTCCTTCTCCACGTACTATAGGTGCTCTTCCTCTGTCATTCATACAACCCTTTGGTGCCTTTCCTCGATCATCCTCTCGACCATTTGGTGCCTTCCTCGATACTCAACCTACTGGTGTGGGTTGACTAGGCCGACTAATAGGAACTTGGCTTGATCTATTTCTAGGGTTACTAAACCTATTGAGTTTAGGTCGATAGATAGGTTATCTTCTTTGAAATCGTTCACATTCTCTAGTAACCTGGTAAGCATGTTCCAAATCATGTACTTTCCTTAGAAATAGTTCCCTTCTAATATCTTCATTCAAGCCTTTTCTAAACCTAGATAGTGTCACAGATTCTGACTCGACTACACCACATCGCATAACAAACTCATCGAACTTGGCAATGTACTCGGTCACGGTCTTACTACCTTGGGTCAAGTCCTACCATTAATCCAATAGCCTTTGTTGATATGTTAATGGCACATACTTCTCTCTCAACTTGTCCTTCATATCCCTCCATGTAACTATGGGCATGTGTCCTCTCTGAAGGGTCAATCTCTTAATATTATCCCAATACAATCATGCTTGTCAGACTAACTTGAACTTTGCAAATTTTACCTTCGCTCTTCCGACATTTCATACCATTCAAAATATTGATCCATGTCGCTCTCCCAATCCGTATTGACCTTAGGATCTAAGTTCCCATCGAACGTTGGTGCATCAAATTTAACACTCCTAAAGGCTCTATCTTCTTTAGTTTCATCCTGAATTGGTCATCTAGGATTTGGATTAGGAACATGATCAGGATGGTAAGCTCTAGGAATATGAACTAGAGTGGGTCTAGGACGTGTAAAGTCTAGTTGAGACACATGAGATTCCTCAAGGGTTCCCATTCTATGCTTAATTTGGTCTAGCCTACCACTCAACTGCCTAAACTATTCAGTCAAAGTATGCCTACACTGTTCAGTCAAAGTACGCATTAGGCTTTCTAGACTGAAATCCATAGATGCAGATGTATTGGCTTGAGTATGTTGATCTTGGTATGGGGTACCTGCCCTAGTGGTCATGCAGTGCAAACAATATAAATCAACCTAAGTCTAGGGTTCCTAGATCTAAGGGCCAATATAGTGCTTAGTTAAGGTAATAACCAAGACTGTAGTAACTCCTCGATTGACCAGGTAAGAGATGGGATGGTGGGAGGCTCCCCTCACTTTTGTGAGGTCCTAATTAAAGAACCACTAGTCTGCTTAGGGCATTTGTCTCTGGACCTCTAGCCTTAGACACCAATTCTCAGAAGCACACATAGAAGTGATTACTACAATGGGTTAACATGTATATAAAACCCAACCTATTGCTGTCCCTAGCTTTAAGTGCTACTCAATTTTAATTAAGGCTTAGGACTATGCAGATGGGGTTGGTTGTTTTGGGCTAAGGAAAGGGTCTCAATCCTTCTTTTATGTTATATTGCTTGCCCTTAGAATTGGTTTAAAATATGAATGCACAATCAATTCTAGTTATCAAGATAAGATATGATAACACTAGCAACTCAAAATTTAAACTTTGAATTTCAAATTTTAAATTTAGATTTCAGATTCGAGTTTTAAATTTTAAATTTTAGATTTAAATTATAGGAATTAAATTTTAGTGGAATCTAAATAGATCGAATGTGCCAAAGAAACCCCAATTCGTGCTTAAAAAAATTAATCAAGCAATCTTAAACACACAAATCACAAAAAAAATCCCAGCAAGCAAGCATACACTTGAGTACAAAACAAACTTCAATCTCAGTTATCACATCCGGTCGTAGCTCATTACTCCCATGGGTCACAAATATACTTTCGTATATTTGCTCAAGAGGCATGATTTCCTTCCACCAAAGTACTCTAAAATAATTAAAAAAATATTTATTTATTTATTTTTTAAACCCTCAGATCTGAAATCTATAAGGAAGATTTAGATCTGAGTTTTTTTTGGCTTAGATTAATGAAAAAAATCAAATGAACTAAGTTTTGGATAACTATGATGAAAGCTATCGAAACTAGGTAAAAAAAATTGTAGCAAATCTAAACTATGCAGCAAAGATTAAAAAAAATGCAGAAAACTTTTTTATTTTTTTTAATAAAATTTAAGATGCTAATTACTAACTTACTAGGGATTAATAGAAAATTAATTTTAGATGAAAATAACTAATCTAATATGGTGTTCTATGCAGATCAAGTTCAGGTATGTGAAGAATTCAGCAAGCATGAAACCCTAATCTAACCTAAGGCTCTGATACCAATAAAGATAATGCGGGATGGTTACGATGAGGTGTAGGATGATTCAATTTTAGCCTAGATGATTTAGAGAGCAATGATCATAGTAAAGCAACTAACACAATAGATTGAAGAGAGTAAAGGAGGCAATTAACCACTTACCTGCAATCCGCTCCACAAGCTATGAAGAATAAGGACCTGACGGCTAGGAAACCATCTTAGATCAGGCTATTCCATGCTTCAATTACCAAATCTAATGAGAAAAGGATTGGTTACTTACCCCAATGGAGATTCACTTTAAATCGAGATGGATCTGCTGCTCGGTCGCTCATATTTCATAATAGGATGAAGATCAGGACTCCAGATTTCAGATCCATTGTTAGATCTTGTTTTGAAAGCAAAGGATCCATCTCTAAGGTCCTTGAACACCTGGAATTTGCAAAGGAGGCAGCAAACAAAACTTAAGATTGACGTAATTCAGATTCGAAATGGAAAAATAAAAGGTTGGATGCAAAGAGATAGAAGAAGATTGGTAGCAATTATTGAATCCAGCAGAACCTCCACTCAAGGACCTCACTGCCTTGATCTCTCAAGGACCTCCCCACCTTGAGCTCTTAAGAACCTCCCCACCCTTAGAGAAAATCACTAAGCCTACCTAGCTTTGTGGAAAAAGATAGCATTTCATTTCATAATTCAATAATCAATAATTACAAAGGGTATGGGATCCTATTTATATAGTTCTTCACACATGAAGATATCATAGGACTCTTTTAAATTTAAATTACATTTAAATTCAAACACTCCTTGAATTTGAATTTTGAATTGACTTGGGTGATAACTTGATAAAATGTGCAAAAAAATGGCACACTAATCCTTACTTGATGCTAATCCTTCTTCATTTGGCACTAATTTTCTTCTTATTCTCAATTGGCGTCTCTTCTCCTTGATTGGAACATGGGAAAAGAAACATTTGAATTTGAACCCTCCACTTGAATATGAAAAAGGTTTGCTTAATTCTCCCTTGATACTTGGATAAGACTCCATTTGAAATTTAGATGTAGTAGATAACTCCACTTATCTTGGACTTCCATTTGAAATTTAGATGTAGTAGATAACTTCACTTATCTTGGACTCTTCCTTCCATTTAATTTTTGAATAGATCATAGGTGGACGTCATTTGGAGTGGGTGACAAAAATGAGGGGGGCGCACCAGATAAGAAGCAGAGTCCTGCTTTACTCCTCTCAATTTAGCACCTCCTTGAAATCTCAAATGGGCGATGAAAATTGGGATGGGGTGCCTCTTTTGGATAAAGATGGATTTTGAATGTTGTCCCAATGTCTAGATGTCCGGATGTCTGAGTATCTAGATGTCTGAATGTCTAAATGTCTGAATGAAAATTTGGACAACCCTTTTTTTACCTAGAATTAATGCAAATTACACTTAATTTGATCCAATTACAACTCAATTTGACCTAATTACAACTCAAAATAACTGGGACTCGAGTGTTCTTTGTGAAGAACACATGGACTTACTCATTGGTGATCCAAATTGAATTGGAAAAGGTTTGCTTCCTCTTCCTAGCTCTTGTGTCCTCACCAGTCAATTGAGTCACCCAAGGTGAGTAGACCCAAGGTGAGTCGACCCAAGGTGAGTTGACCCGACTGATGGGATGCTGAAAAATTCAAGAATGCTTCATTCATTGCTGTAAGTGTTATAGAATTGAATGATTGGCATTTCAGGGTTTTAATCCCACCTGTTGCTGAAGTCCAAAGGTCATGTAACCTACATGAATCCCAAGAGACTCTAAACCTCCAATTAATCTCTCTTTATCTTCTCATTATGGTTTCATTATGAGAATATTTTTGAGGGCTGATAAAAAGAAGGAAAAAGGTGAATGGTTACATTCCACACTCCAGATTTGGATCAAGGTCGAGACTCTACCAATTTCCTAAGATAGAGATCTTGCTTGATCCTTGAGAGATTGAGAGATCTGA
The DNA here is from genome assembly GCA_021397845.1 of Areca catechu. Lineage (NCBI taxonomy): Eukaryota > Viridiplantae > Streptophyta > Magnoliopsida > Arecales > Arecaceae > Areca > Areca catechu. Next base: position 54,813,859 of record CM038041.1, read on the forward strand.
TCTCTAGAGTAGGGTATGTGTTTTGGGAGGGATTGTTGTATGCTACCTTCTATTGAAGGTTTGGGATAGAGAGATCTGGGAAGGGTTCTTGGGTCTTTGTTCCAGCACTATTTCAGCAACATTCTTCAAGGAGTTGATGACGAAGTTTGTAGTTCTTGAAGGAGTTGAAGAAGGTGCCCCATAACCACACTATTTCTAGAGAGGCTAGCACCTCAAAGTATGAAGGAGAAATCCCTTACCCCAGTTTGAACAACCTGTAAAGGCAGTACACGTGTGTGCTCACAGAGCCATTCTTCTTCCTTTTAGTTACAGCACATCCTGGTGATTGTCACTGAGGTTTGTTTTATATTATATGTGTGACATATTTTTCTACTGCATCATTGTGTGATTCCATGAATAGTTCTATGTTTCAAACTATAGATGCATGATTTCATATTTACATTACTCTAGTGCATCATGATTTGTGTAGGCCCACTGTTAATCAGATTAACATGCTTAAATAAATTGTTTATCTACTTCCACTGTGCCATGTAATATAGAAAAAGTTTTAAAATTACATTCAATGAGCCAAGCCACTCAGGTTTTGGTTCCCTTACAATGATATGCGGTAATTAAAGGGGTGCAGAAGGACCAAGAGTCCTTCCACTTGTTAATCACTGTTGCCACCAAGATCGTCGTGGCCTGTAGCTCAGTCGCATTGGGGCATTCCTCCCCCATCGAGGTAGCACGCCCTCCCCTCCTTCCTTCTTTCTTGTAAGACAGGGGAGACTCGGGCCAGGAATTCTGGCAAGGACACTTCGATGATCAAGTCAGTGGGATAATTGAGGGGAACAGACAACACCTCCATGGCATAGGGCTCAGGGGACCCGTCCGCCCGGAGGGTGCGACTCTATGCAGAAATGTAAAGGAAATGGAAAGAGTCGGAATGGAGTGCAGGGACAGGGACTTACCTCTCCCTCGCCTTCCCTCACATTCTTACCTTTCTTACCTTCTTCCCCCTCTCTGAAGGGAAGGGAAGAGCTCCCTTTTCCAAGGGAAAAAGAAAGATCCCCCTTCCTTTGCTCCCCCCCTTTTATAGGACGGGTGCTTTTATTTTGGGAGAGATCGCTCAAGCGTTGCAGGTCCTGGGGTTTTGGCTGGATTCCTCTCTTAGAGAGGCTCCGGGTTTCGTGCCATGGTGGTGGGCGACCATTGGCCATATAGCCATGGGCGTGGTAGCATGCCCTAGGCTCGGGGCTTGGGGGTGCCCGTATTATACCTCTAGAGGGGCTGGCACTGCCTATGGAAGGCTATGGGTGGCTAGGCTTTTGGTGTAGCATGATTCGAACATCTGCTTTCTGGCGAGAACTCCATACCTGGGAGCCACATTGGGACACGAGCATGGCCCCGGCCAAGAGTTGACCTTGGATAGGGGCATGCCTCATGAGCCCAGCTTCAGTTGAGAGCTTGACCTCAGTAGGGAGGCTGACCTCAGATGGGGGGGCTCGCCCAATGAGCCCAAGCTTGGCTAGGAGCTTGACCTCAGACGGGGGGGCTCACCCAATGAGCCCGGCCTCAGCTAGGAGCTTGACCTCGACAGGGAGGCTGATCTCAGATGGGGAGCTCACCCAAAGAGCCTGGCTTTGGCCCCTCACCGGATCGCCATACCCGGATGGCAGGTCTCCTATCACCGTGGCCGCCTGCATGCTCCACATCCGTGGATGTCGCCACTCAATGCCCCCCATTCTCGAGCCCAGAGGATGAGGTAGCACTCAAGATGAAGGGAGTAATAGTCTCGTTGATGTGGGTGGATACGCCTGTTGTGTCATTAATGCCTCAGGATTTCATGGCCCGAGAATTATGCCCCTGGTGCGAACAAGGTGATGCTCGGTGTTCCAACAAAGGACCATGAATGCTCCATTTGGATCGAATTGATGGTTGGCAAGTTTGGCATATCTAGGGCATCTAACTGGGCCATATGGTAGTCTTCGGTTGGCCAAAAGATTGAGAGGGCACGTGCCTTGCATCGGGACGAGGTGATGGTGGGTGGCAACCTTTACTACAAAGGGTCTGCCTCCTCCCTATTTAAGGAGTCCTTGAGCACTGGCCAATAGTATTCTATCATGCGCTCCTTCTTCTCCCTCTAGTTCCTCTCCCGCTAGAGTGTTGAGAGCTCCTGATAGGCTGGATCCTTTCTTCCATGCTTTCTTCTTTTACTCCTTCTCCTTTGGGCCATGTCGAGAGAAGGCTCTTGGTGGACTTTAGGTCCTCTGCCAAGGAATCGGGGAGCTTAGTGAAGATTCTCCAGGAGGAATTGATCGATCATCAAGGCGATGACATCTGGCTTGAAGAAGAAATCTATCGAGCTCAAAAACTCTCCCCTAGGAGGACAAGGGGGAGAGCCTCCGATCGCACAGCTAGGGAAGAACAGAAGAAGGAGAAAGAGACCACTCATGCCTCCCCTTAGTTTACTAAACTGGAGGTCCTTGACGGGGAGGTGGTGGCTGGGGCGTGGTCATTATGGAACAAACACGACTTCTTTAATGCTGTCAGAGATGGCATAATGAGGGGCTACTGTAGCTACCCTTGGAATCACGAGATCGATTAAATCAAGGGGTAGAAGGCGGACCTGATGATGAACTCTAAAGGTCCAGCGAACACCTGAAGCAAGGCCCCTATGGACTCGGCCTACCCTGTTAGTGCCTTCTATGCCAATCACGAAGGTTAAGATCAGGAACAAGGCCGGAGCTGACCAAGCTTCTTTCCTTTCGTGCTTGTAATCTGGCATTTGAGAGGTTCTTAGGCCTGTTGGGGACCTCCCATGATGTAAGAGACTTTTCATCAATGAAGGCATCTTTTTTCATTATCTGATGCATCTCCATCTCCTATTCCTCTTCTTTGGGCTTTGGAGTAGGGAGGTGTACTTCCGGGGCCATCTCAAGTCTATTCTGGACTTTCGACTCCCGCAGGATGATGCTGGAGCCTTAGGGCCCATGCGAAGGCCTTTGGCTTTTGAAGCTCCTGAGGTCCCTCAGCTTGACCTGCTGAGCGAGACCTCAGACTCTTTCAGTTCTTGTCTTCGAACTACGATTAAGCCCAGTTACTGGAGCCGAGATGGTGGGGACACCAGAGGTACTCTAACAAGACACAGGCTTCTCAACCCTCTATGGATTACTTAGTAGTATTTGAGTCCAATTTGTAATAAGGGATTAACTAATTTGAGTTGTCATTTTCATTATTTGAGTCCTGTACTAGTCAGCTCATGTTGAGCTAGTTTTTTTCTGAGTCCTGTAATGTAGTCCAAGTCCAATGAAGACTCAAGACTAAGCCAGTATAAGTGAAGACCAACCCAACTGAAAGCTCTGAAGACCATGGAAGGCCCAGCAGAAGAAACTCAAAGTCCTGGAACCCTGGAGAGCAGTTTGAAGCCCTAGACCATAGCTGGAAGCAATTTCGGCTAGCAAAGGCCCATGAGAGGAACCAAGGGGCACCATTTCTTATGCTTACCCCCCTTGGTCAGCCACTAGAGTCACCACCTTTGGCTGACCAAGGAATGAAGAGAGGAGAAATTTGAGGGCAATCAAATCCTAGACCTACCATGTATTCTAGCTAGGGTTTGGGTGGGATTCAAATTCCTAGAAAAAGTCTATAGTATCCTTACTTGGGGGCCAAGTTAATGAGTTTATTTAAGAGACTCTATTCTCTTGTATGAAGATACTTTTTTGAATGAATACAACTGGTTTTCCATCTACTGTGTGCTAAGGGGATTCTATGTGAGCCCCTCCTCTTCTTCCTTGTGTCCTGCACCCAATCTCTAGCCGCCATCCACCTCTCAAAACCCTGGCCACCCAACCTCAAACTCTTCTTCCCCTTGCTGTTTTAACTTTGTTCTTTTATCCTTGGTTAGTTTCCTAACCCTTGATAAGCTGTTTGTAGGTCCCTCACCTTCTACGAATCCAACGACCCCAGCCAGGCAGTGATCGGATCACTTGGTTGAAAGTCGAGAATCCGCGGGTCTCCGGCTTGATCATCCAGGCCGCATTCGGGAGCGAAAGTGATCCCTTCATCCACAATCATCATCGAGTGCATCAACCATTTCAGGTACACCCCCTCTGCTTGTCAGTAGCATTATTGAAGGGGAACTAGCCCAATCGAGACTTCTCAGCCTCGATGGTCCTCTTTCTTATTGCTTTTTTTAGGTTCTACTTTGCATGCTGTAGTTTCTTACTTGCATAAAGTTCTCTACTTAGGTTCTTGGTTTGTTCTTCAAGAATTAAAACATCACTTAATCTTTAAAAATTATAAAAAATAATTATGCATGCATTTTAGTTCCGCATCATTTTGTATCAGAGCCTGTTTGGGCTCAGTTCTCTTTGCATATTCGGATCGGGTGCTTCACCATGGCCATCCGGTCATAGGAGACAAGTAGAGCTATAAGACCCTCTCTTTCCAATCTACGGGATCTCCTATGGCATGTAGGGGTGCCACTGTGATTTGACCCCTGAAGAAGAAAACAAAGAGTTCATTAAGGTCTTTTTGCATTTCGGCCTTTTCAGTATATAGCCTACTGATTCAATTGTTTCTACCAGTATAGAACTTAAAAAAATCTGAATTTTTTTTTTTTGAATTCATCATAAATGAGATTAATTTTCAGAATTTTCTCAAGAATTATTTCGGTCTGTGGATTTTTTCCAGCCAAAATACTGCCTGAGAACAGTTCTGCCTGTTTTTGGTAGCAATGTAAATTTCAGCAAGTTTAGGGTTGTTTTAGTATAGTTTTTTTATCTTATAATTTTGGAATGTTTCCTGCATATTAGGTCATTATATGCAAATTATCTTTCTATTTAAAAAATATCAAAAAAAAAATTATATATATTCATAAAACCCATTGCATAATTAACTTAAGGGCATCAATATCCAAGATAAGGGAAGGAGGACATTATCTTTTCTTAGCCTAGAAACCACCACCCTTGCATCTGAACCTAACCCTAATTAAAATCGAGTAGACTTAATTTTCCCTAGAGGTCTAGGGACATTAATAGGTCGGGTTCAACCATTGTGGGATGACTAGTACACCCAATTCATTTCCATTACTGGATGCTGGTGTCTAGGCTAGAGGTACAGTGTCAAACGATCTAAGTGGATGAGTGGTACCTTAATTGGGTCCTTGAGAGAGCAGGGGGCCTCCCACCATCCCACCTCTTACCTGGCCAATCGAAAGACTAGGAGTTGAGTTGTGTGTTTAGTCTTGCATGTGCATTAGATCAGGAGTCCCTTTTCATCCACCATCTCCATAATTGGCTGAATCCATGGATAATCTTGAAGACTAGATTAGAAGCCTGTATGGCCCATACTAAATGTAGATCATCTAGGCCCAACTCCCTTGATCCAAGAACCTATTATCATGATCTTGCCCATGAGTCTAACCCTAGAAGCCCATACGCATACTTGCTGGACCCAGAGGAAAGATCTGTTAGACACACCCAACCCTATGCACCCACTTTTGATGGAAGCCTAGATCCAGAGGTGTATATTGATTGGGAAGAAAGAATGGATTAATATTTTGAGTACACTCAGATGACGGAGTTAGGAAAAGTTAGATTGGCCACATATAAGCTAATTCGACATGCTAGGCGATACTGGGAAGACATTGAGGATAAATGTTATCAAAGAAGAGATGAAATTCGTACCTAGAAAGCCATGAGAAGTAAATTAGAGAGTACCTAGGTAGATCTTATGAGTACCAACTTTTAGACCAATGGTACAAATTGAAACAAGGGAACATGACTGTGTTTGAGTACATTGACCAATTTAACGAGTTTAGTAGGAGATGTAACACAATCGAACCTGAGTTTAAGATCATGGCTAGATTTCAAGATGGCCTGCATAGGGATATCTAGTGGGAGCTATTTCATTAGCAAATTCAGGACCTAGAGGAAGCCTATCACCTAGCTAGGGAATTCGAGTTATATTAGAGAGAACTCATGATCAGTCAATCTAAGTCCAACAAGGTTAATTCCCTTGAACCTAAGTCTAAACCAAGCCGACTTCCTTTAGACCAGCCACTACTCCTATCCCATTAGTTTGCAAGGAAAAGACCCCAGAACCCATTAATGAGCCTGAGGTAGAAGTGTTTGAGGCTGATCCTAGTTTAGTAGACGAATACGAATGAGAAGACTTTGAAGAGGATGAACCTCTTGAGAATTTAGAGAAAGAAACTCCTGAGCCCACTGAGAAATCTAAAGAGGCTACTTATGAGTTAGGTCTAGTAGAGGAACCTATAGTGGAAAACAAATAGAGGAGGAGAACTTAGATATTGCTGCTAAAACCTTACCTGAGGAAACCATGGAGGAGAACCAAATTATAGAGTCTAGTCCTAAAATACAAGCAGAATAATTTATTAAGGACTTGATCTCTTTGAATCAGTACCCCCAGGATGAGCCCCCTCCATAGTTTCTATTGAGGACCTCTTCCCAGAAATTGTTGACCCATCCTTCCATAGCATGGACCTTTTCTTGCCTAGAGAAAAAACCCAATGCTCATACATTAAGGTCAGTCTCTTTAGTCCAGAACCAGTTCCTGAATCTCCTTCCTATTTCCTACCCTTCCCTAAGTCGTCTCATGTGTCTAGAACCATTAGGTTCCATTTTATTGGGATTACCAAGTTACATGAATCCTTAGAGCCCATCCCATTTGCCACCTACTTTTGGAAGACCCTCTGGCATCTATTAGGAGTTCCTGGCAAATTTTCTTCTACATGTCATCCATCAACCATGACTCATGCCCCATGCCCAAGTTGTAGTTAAGACCTAATAAACCTCTTTCGATAGGCATACATAGTTGAGTCCATTAGGTGTTAGCAAGAGTCCTTTACATCACCTGTTAGGAGTCTGCATGTACCCAGCATGTTCACCACCTGTACTAATTTTGAAACAAACTGGCTAATTCCCGGAAAAGGGCCAAGAAATATAATGTAGTGGATTCTATCATGATTAGGCTTAGGCCTGAGCAGTTCCCACCTAGGACCGTTAAGGAGCTTCATGCTCACGGAGCCGGACCTTTTAAAGTGATAGAGAAGGTTGGACCAAATGCCTATGTGTTAGATTTGCCTCTGGATTTTGGAATTAGTTCTACCTTCAATACATAGACCTGGATGAGTATAGGGAACCGACAGCAATACCCAGTGAGGCCTTTGGACCTACTCCTTCCATTGTGAGTGACCCTAGCCTAGAGTATCCACCAATTAATTGGCCTGAAAGAGGAGAACGGATCGAGCATATCTTGGACGATCAAGCCATCACGACCTAGGGCTGTGGCTATCAATGCTACCTAGTCCGATGGCAAGGCCGGCCAGAATTGAATAATTCATGGATTTCTCAGAGGACTTATAGCGCCTCGACCCAGACCTTCTCGAGAGGTATGTGAGCCAGTGTAACCCTTACTTGACAGGGTCGAGTTCCTCCTAGCCCGGGAGAATTGGTGGGGACATCAGAGGCACAAGAATAAGATAAAGGCTTCTCAACAGTCTATGGATTACTTAGTACTGTTTGAGTCCAATTTGTAATAAGGGCTTAACCAATTTGAGTTATCATTTTCATTATTCGAGTCCTGTACCAGTCAAGCTCATGTTGAGCTAGTTTTTTTTTTGAGTCCTGTAAATGTTGTCCAAGTCCAATGAAGACTCAAGACCAAGCCAGTACAAGTGAACACCAACCCAACTGGAAGCTATGAAGACCATGGAAGGCCCAGCAGAAGAAACTCAAATTCTTGGAACCCTAGAGAGCAATTTGAAGCCCCGGACCATAGTTGGAAGCAATTTGGGCCAGCCAAGGCCCATGAGAGGAACCAAGGGGCGCCATTTCTTAAGTTTACCCCCTTGGTTAGCCACTAGAGTCACCACCTTTGGCCGACCAAGGCATGAAGAAAGGAGAAATTTGAGGGCAATCAAATCCTAGACCTACCATGTATTATAGCTAGGGTTTGGGCGGGATTCAAATTCCTAGGAAAAGTCTATTGTATCCTTACTTGGGGGCCAAGTTAGTGAGTCCATTTAAGAGACTCTATTCTCTTATACGAAGACACTTTTTTTGAACCAATACAACTGAGTTTTCCATCTGGTGTGTTCTATCTGCTATGTGCTAAGGGGATTCTGTGTGAACCCCTCCTCTTCTTCCTTGTGTCCTGCGCCCAATCTCCAGCCGCCATCCACCTCTCCAAACCCTGGCCGCCCAACCTCAAACTCTTCTTCCCCTTACTATTTTAACTTTGTTCTTTCATTTTTGCTTAGTTTCATAACCCTTGATAGGCTGTGTGCAGGTCCCTCAACTTCTACGAATCCAATGACCCCAGTCGCGCAGCGATCGAATCACCGGGTTGAAAGCCAAGAATCCGTGGGTCTCCGGCTTGATCATCTAGGCTGCACCGGGAGCGAGAGCAATCCCTTCATCACGATCTTCATCGGGTGCATCAACCATTATCAGGTACACCCTCTTTACTTGCCAGTAGCATTATTGAAGGGAAACTAGCCCAACTAAGACTTCTCATTCTTGACAGTCCTCTTTCTTATTGCTTTTTTTAGGTTCTACTTTGCATGCTGTAGTTTCTTACTTGCATAGAATTCTCTACTTAGGTTCTTGGTCTATTCTTTGGGAATTAAGTACATCACTTAATCTTTAAAAATTATAAAAAATAATTATGCATGCATTTTAGTTCCTCATCATGAGAGGCTTAATGGAAGGGGACCTGGAGGCCTGATGAAGGAGGCCAGATGAAGGAGGCTGGGGGGGCTTGATGTAGGAGGTCGAGGGTCCTTATGAAGGAGGAGGCCAAGAGGCTTGATGCGCCAAGCTGTGAGTTAGGCGACAGATGGCCAGGACTTCTGGAGTTTCATGACGGACATCTCTGGACTGTAAGCAAGGTGGCCGGAGCCGAGAGGCTAGATGAATGAGGCTGGGAGGCTTGGTGAAAGCGGAGGCCGGGAGGCTTGATGAAGGAGGTCGAGGGGCCTGATTCAGGAGGAGGCCGAGGGGCCTGATGAAGGAGGAGGCTGAGAGGCCTGATGAAGGAGGAGGCTGAGAGGCCTGATGCACCAAGCTGTAAGTCAGGTGGTAGATGGCCAAGACTTCTGGAGTTTCCTAGTGGACATTTCTGGACTGTGAGCAAGGCAGCCAGAGCCAAGAGGCTGGATGATGGAGGCCAGGAGGCCTAGTGAAAAAGGAGGCCGGGTGGCCTGGTGAAAGAGAAGGCCAGGATGCCTGATGAAGGAGGTCGAGAGGCTAGATGTGCCAAGCTATGAGTCAAGAGGTAGATGGCCAGGACTTCTAGAGTTTCCTGGTGGACATCTCCAAACTGAGCAAGGTGGCCAAAGCCGAGAGGCTAAACGAAAGAGGCTGGGAGGTCTGATGGAGGTCAGGGGCCTGATGAAGGGGAGTGAAAGGCCTGACGAAGGAGGTTGAGAGGCCTGATGAAGGATGTTGAGGGGCCTGATGGAGGAAGCCGAGAGGCCTGATACACCAAGCTATAAGTAAGGTGGCAGATGGCCGAGACTTCTGGAGTTTCCTGGTGGACATCTCTGGACTATGAGCAAGGCGGCTGGAGCCGAGAGGTTGGATGAAGGAGGCCGGGAGGTCTGATGAAGGAGGCCAAGAGGCCAAATGCGCCAAGCTGTGAGTCAGGCGGTAGATGAATGAGACTTCTAGAGTTTTCCGGTGGACATCTTCGGACAGTAAGCAAGGTGGCCGGAGCCGAGAGGCTAGATGAAGGAGGCCGGGTGATGCGGGACAATAATAAAAGTAAATTACTATTAAGAAGTCCTAATTATCAAAGAAAAATAGAGATTAATTTTCTTATATTTTTTTCAGATTTTTAAGAAGACTCAAATGTAACAATAAAGTAAACTAGTTCTAGTTAATTACCTGCAAGTAAACCTATCAAGTAAGCAAGAAAATCAAGATTTGGTGGCTGAGAAATCATCATAAACTAGGGTCTACTTTCAATTATTTAGAGATCAAAGAGAAGGAAAGAGGTTTTAAGTGTTACCAACGAAGAACCGTCTCTTTGATACGATCTGACTGGACTATCAAGATTCTATGGCAGGGCTTCAAAATCTTGATCCTCGGGCTACGATCTCCCACGATGCTAGTTCGGAGGCAAGAACACCTGACTTTGATTCCAGATCACCTGCAAACACTCAGCAAAGAAAACTCAAGTTAGGAAGCAGCAAGGGAAGGAAAAAGAAAGGAAGGGAAAGGTTAGAAGCGGTGGCTAGGATTTCTTAATGGCTGGATAGGTAGGGCCTCACACCCCGCGAGGTTCCGTAGAACAAAGGAAAGGGCCTCACACCCCGCGATGCACACAGCAAAGGAATTGGATAGAATAACTTCTTTATTGATGAATAAATTATAATAGTAATACAAAGGGGAGTTGATGGGGTATTTATAGACCCTCAACCAGTGGTATAAGGGACACAAAAACCAGACTTGTTTTTCTTAAACTACAACTCCTAGAATCCTTGCTCTGGGCATCCTGGACTCTTATCTCTGGGCTAATATAGACCTCTCTCCAAGGTGGGCAAAATCATGGGGCTCTCATCTCATTTGGATGCCAAGATGAGATAAGGTGAGTTGTCATGATGTAGGGTCAAGATGGCTCCATCGCTTGGCCTTGATTGCTGGACTCTGGAGTCTAGATGATGTGGGCTCTTGCAAGCAAGTGGACTCTCCAGTCTGGATAGAAGAAGACTCAAGAGTTTTGATGAGATTCTTGAGTTCCTGGATCATGAGTAGCTTGGAACCTATTTGATTGAAATTCTTGTAGTAGAAACCCTTGGACTTCCAACTCTTTGAATGAATAATTTTGGCTTGAAACTCTTTGGAAGATGGCATCAAGGAAGAGGCTAGAAAGCTTGGTCGACACTTGGTTTTTGGCATGAACTTCCTTGAAGGGAATGGTGCTAATTAAGAAGAGTCCTTCTTAGTTACTTATCTTAAAACCAAGTGGTGTGAAATCTCTTCTCATGTGGGTGCTAATTGATTCTATCATGGGCCGGTCAATAAGGTGACATGGCATGTGATGTTGTCCCGAAATGAAATGGCATGACATGTCCAAACATGACATGTGTTGATGTCCCCTGATGATGTAGCAGGTAATGCCCAAAATCTTGAAAAGGTGGTGCCAAGAATGGGATGCCATTTGGCACCAAGAAGAAGCTGACTTGGTTGGCACATGGGGTCACATGGGCCTTAACTTGAGTACACACGGGATGTTGACTTGAGTCCCCTCTTGTATTACAGGACTCAATTAAGCACATGACTTAACTAATTACATGGACTCAATAACTAATCACATGGTTTAACCAACTAAATAACCAACCATACTTAATTAGGCTTGCAAATAAAAATCCAATTAAAGTTGGTAAAAAGGGCTAATCAAAACTGGACCATTAAAATCACAATTGGATAAATAGGATTTGACTCAGTTGGTGTTTTAACTCAATATGGTAAAAAGGGTTTAGCCTAAAAGGCTAAATAAACAAAACCCTAATTATAGTTGGTAAAAAGGGCTAACCCTAACTAAGCCAAAATGATAGAATTTAAGATAGAATATTTACATGATAAAAAGGGGTTTGGGTTCAGGGCTTTATTCATAGGTGATCCACAGGGATGTGGGTTCAACCTATCGATTTCTTCTAGCCCTGGTGTCCACACCAATTCTCCTCGGGTAGGAGGAACTCGACCTTGTCGAGTATGGGTAACTCCGCTATGATAGCACTCTAGTAAATATGGGTCAATTCTCTGCAAGTCCTCTCTGGTGATCCAAGAATCATCAGTTTCAGGTCATCCTTGCCAACGAATCAGATATTGCTGGTAATCTTTGTTCCAGGTAGCAATGATCTTGTCATCCAAGATCCGCTCGATCTTGTCTCTCTAGGCTGGTGGTATGGCAGGTGGACACACTTGGGTTGGTTCACTCTTAAGGATTGGATTAGGCCCAAATGGCTCACTAGGAATCAATGTTGGCTCCCTATACTCCATATGGTCTAAAACGTTGAAAGTTTGACTAATACCTAGTTCAGGTGGTAACTCAAGCACATAGGCATTAGATCTGATTTTTCTAATTACTTTGTATGGTCCACTACTACGGGCATATAACTTCATGGAACCGTTCAGGTCGTAGTTTAACCATGACAAAGTCTCCTTTATTGTATTCTTTGAGTCTTTTTTTTTTGTTTATTTAAGTCCTTAATTTCAATTCTATGCTTGACCCTTGGTCGATGGATGACATGTTGATGAAAATTTGACATACACTCCTAATAGATGCCATAAGGTTCTTCAGAAATATATGGCAAATCTAACAAGGCTAAGAGATTGATGAAACATACTAACTTCAACAAAATGTAATCTAATGGTTAAAGAAACATAGGAAGCTTAAGGAAAAGGAAGAAAATAAGAAGTAGATTCGGGGGTGACTTGGTAGGGTAGTAAATAAGAAAAGGGTTTGGAGATTTGTTCTAGACTAATGGGGTTGATCTTAAGGGTTAGACATTGATTCACACCTATAGGGAATAAAGGGTCAGCTTGAAGAAAGGATGAGTCAAGAGTTTCAGGAAAAAGTTCTTCAATTGGGACCATAAGGATGAAGTCTTCCTGAGGGTACTGGACTAAATAAGACAAGTCCTCACCAATTTCTTCGGATTCTTGAATCTTAGGACTAGGCTCTAGGTGATGGGGAACAAGTATTGAATGATACATTAGAGAGATTAAATGATGATGAAGCAAATATGCACGCAGCTATTTTACATAAAAGAAATAGAATTATATGAAAGGAACACAAGGGAAAAAACAAGACTAGAAAAGAATCTTTCAAAACAATTAAGAAATGACCTTCGTGGTTAAGAAACCACACAGGTTAGGGCTAGCTTACTATAATATTTCGAATCTGAAAGAAGGTTTAAAGATGGTTACCCGGCCATTAATATTCTGAAATTAGAAAAGGAACACTCAAGAAGAAGTACTAAGATGGCAAGGAATTACTCTAGGTCTAAAGGCACCTTGTATCTGATTCCTTAGCACAGTAGACCTTCACCTTGGAAACCAGGAGACCCGGGGATCCTGCACAGATGATCGAAAGATTAGAAGGTTTAGATGGAAGATTGGAGGAATGGAAGAAGAGGCTTAGGCTTGGATTGAAGTGGATCTCCTTTGGCGCCCATAGCTTGAACCTCCTTCACTTGATGGCGTGGAGAACTCCCTTGTGGATGACATCCTTTGGAAGAGGGGTGGACAAACTTGGATTGGCTTGGAGAGTCTTCAAGGTTGGCCGAATGGGGTTGGAAGAAGAGTTAGATACTTGATTGGCTAAGTCACCTAGGTCTCACACCTATCTTCTCTCAAGGGTCTTTGGCTAGCAAAGGAAGAAACTTTCAAGAAAAGAGTTCATTTCATTCATATGATCATCAACATTACAAGAAGACTTAGGAGCTTTTATAAACCTTAAGCTCCTTTTCAAATTCAAAATACAACACCTTTCATGGAGAAAATCAAGGGGTGTCCCAAAGAAAGTGGAATGGCCCTTTCACAATTTCAAACTCCTAATTTCAAGGTGGCGTCCCATGAAGAGTGGAGCTTCCTTCAATTTGAATTTGACTTGGGCGAAAATTCATGGGTGAGGTGTCTTGTGATGTGGCATGATTTGTCCTCCAAGAGTTGGCATGACTTGTCCTCCAAGATGGCAAGGTGCATTGATGATGTGGCGTTCCAAGTTTGTTGGTGAAGCTGGTTGCACTTAATCTGGTTTAATTGAAACCCACTCAAGTAGCTCTTCAACCTGACTTAATAAAAAGTCAATTTAACTCTAATTGGACTTTAGAATCCTAAAATTGAAATAAAACAGGACTCAATTATTCAAATAAAAACAAGTACAGGACTCATAGACTTATTACTGGACTTTAAATTCCTAATTTTCTACCATAAAGAACTTGGCATTGGTTGAAGCCTCATCTTGAGCCTGGTGCCTGCACCAATTCTCCTCGGATGGGAGGAACTCGACCTTGTTGAGTAAGGATCGGTTTGACTGTGTTATTTTTCTAATAGATCTGGATCAATTTGTTGTAGATCCTCTCGGGTGATCCAGGAGTCTTCAGATTCTGGTCGGCCATGCCAATGAACCAGATAACGCTGATAACCCTTATTTCTAGTAGTAATCACTTGGTCATCCAAGATATATTCAATCTTGTCTCTCCGGTCTAGTGGAATTGCTGGTGGACACTCAGGTAGGGTTTCGCTCTTAAAGGCAAGGTGAAGTCCAAAAGGCTCAGTAGGAATTAATGCCGGTTCTTTAAATTCTTTCAGATCAGAAATATTAAATATGGAGCTAATGCCATAATCAGGTGGTAACTCTAACACATATGTATTAGATCCAATTTTCTTAATTATTTTGAAAGGTCCAGCTCCCTGGGCATGCAATTTCTTCATAGTTCCTGGTGGAAACCTTTCTGGTCTAAGAGTTTTATCATGACAGAGTCCCCTTCATTAAATTCTTTTATTCATTTACGTGAATCAGCCATATGCTTATAAACTTCATTATTCATTTGAATCTTTTTACTAATTTTTTTATGTAAATTAAGATGCTGTGCATATGACTTGGCAGACTCAGACATTCGTGCATATGTGGGTAATGGAATGAGGTCGATAGGTCTCCTAGGTCTGTAACCATGGACAATCTCAAAGAGACTTTTACCAATAGACCTATTGACTGAGCTATTGTAGGTGAATTCAGCACGAAGTAGAAGCAAATCCCAGTTTCCCAGACTCTCTCCAACAAGGCACCTCAATAAGTTTTGTAGACTTCTATTTACAACTTCGATTTGTCCATCAGTCTGAGGGTGGTAAGCAGTTGAGAATTTTAGTTTTGTTCCTAGTAAGTGCCAAAGGGTTTTCCAAAAATAGCTTGTGAAACGGACATCCCTATCAGAAACAATGGTCTTAGGTAACCCATATAACTTGACTACTTGATCGATAAAAAGCTTGGATACCCTGGAGGCATCAAAAGTTTTGGAACAGGGTATAAAATGGGCCATTTTTGAAAATCTGTCGACCACTACAAAGATTGAATCGTGTTTTCTGAGGGCCTTGGGCAGTCCTAAAATGAAGTCCATGCTAAGATCCTACCATGGACAATCCGGCATGGGTAAAGGAGTGTATAACCCAGTGTCTTGTCATTGATGTTTGGCAACTGCACATGTCCTACATCATGCAACAATATTGGCTACCTATCTCTTAAGGCCTGGCCAGTAAAATTTTCCTCAATTATCAATATGGTATTGTTTCTTCCAAAATGGCCAGCCAAACCTCCAGCATGGGTTTCCCAAATTAGAAAGTCTCTCAGAGAAGTCTTTGGAACACAAAGCTTGTTTTCTTTAAATAGATAACCATCTAAAAGGGTGTACTCACTGTGGTCACTAGATGGTCCTAATTTCAAAGCTTGGTAAACTTCACTAAAGTCTGGACATGTATCATTCTCATCCGTAAGTCTTTCAAATCCAATGACTTCAGTGCTAATCGAGTTCAGAAGCAGGGCTCTATGACTCAATGCATCGGCTACCTTATTCTTAGTTCCGGTATGGTGTTTCAAGATAAATGTGTTGGCTTGGATGTATTCTACCCACTTGACGTGCCTAGGTGGTGTGGGCACCAGAATCCGACAGAGGCTCCTCAACCCTTTGTGGATGTCCAATTAGGGTTCTATTTTTTTTCAGGTCTTGAAATAAGGCTTCAAGCCTAAAACTTGTAATTTCTTTAGTTTTGAATTGAGTCTCTTATGTCTGTGTCTAGTCCTGTACTTTGACCAATTGGATCGAATTGTGTCCTGTACTGAGTCCAGTCCAATAGTGAGTCAATTGTGTCCTGTACTGATTCTAGTCAGAGTCAGTTTGAAGTATGGGTCCAAGCAAGAATTGGTCTTAAAATTTAGTCTCTTTAGAGCCAAGTTAGGAAGGAATCCAACTTGGCTCAGGGTCCACCTTTACATCCTATATGGTGCCATGACAACTTGCCATGTGGGCGGCACACATTTCTTCTTGGACGCCCGAAGGGGGGACACAATACATGATACACTCCCTCTTTCTCTCCCCCACATCAAACTAGTTTCTACATATGGGTGTCCGGCCAAGGGAAAGTCAAATGGGAGTTAAGGTTTGGAATTCAAATCCCTTGCTTCAAGCACTCCAATCAAGCTTTCTTCCCAAACTACATGAACAACTATGGAAGGAAGGCAATAATCCATGGGCGCCTCCACCTCCCACTCCCCACATCTTGCCTTGTTCCAAAGATGGATGCACAACCAAGGAAAGAAGGAGAACACTTGCCTTGCTACAAGCCCTACTTCAAGTATTCTTCCAAAATAAGAACTCCACCTATCAAGTCAAGGGTGCCAAGATCCCTCCTCCAAGCCTCAAGTCAAGCCCAATCAAATCCAAAGTCAAGGTCGGCCAAAGGGAGAGAAATCTGAATTTTTTTTGGGCGCCTCTTCAAAGAGGACTTGTATTTTCATTTGAATTTCAAATGGGGTCCTAATGTGCCTATAAAAAGGACCTTACCCCTCCTTTGTAATTTTTAATCTTTGATGAATGAAAAGCCAAGTTTCTTGAGATCCAATTTCTCTTTAGTTGCCTTCGTTCACTAGGAACATCGATCTCCGTGAGAGAGTGCCTTCGCCTTCGAGCGTCGAGAGGTGTGAGGCCTATCATCACTTCCGCAACTCCATCCTCCAACTTCGAGTCAAGAAGAACTCCGCCATCACCACAACAACTCTCTTTCCTTCTTCTATTGCTTTCTTTCGATTGAAACCTAACCCTTCTTTGAATGCTCGCAGGTCCTCCAAGTGACATGAGTACAAAGTCGGTTGCCCTTGCCATCGAGATCTTCGGACAGCCAGCCGGCGCATCCGTAGGGTTGACGGCTCGATCATCCTGGCTGCATCCGCCAGAGTGAGTGACCTCGGCATTGGGCGCTTCAGATCTTTGAGGTTTGCCATCTGACTCCTAAGTAGGTATTGATCTGAGAGCTAAGTCCTACGGGGTTTCTCAGTCCCTGGGTCCTCTCTTTATCATTTCTTAGGGACTACTTGCTTGCTTGATAGTTCTTCTTATTATTGAATCCCTAGAATTACTCTCTCTTATCTTCGGGAATCCTCAACCTAATCTAAAACCCTAAAAACCACCTGCATCATCCTAGCATCTAGTTAGTCCCCCATCATTTCTAGTATCAAAGCATGGTTAGGATTTTAGCTCTTCTTAAGTACCTAGATTAGGTGCTTCACCAGGCCGTCCGGTCTTAGAAGAAAAGTAGGGTTTCAAGACCCTCTCCTTCCATTCCACGGGGATCTCCTAAGGCGTGTAGGGGTGCCATTGTGATAGGCCTTTGAAGGAGAATACAAGAAGAATAGTTTAAAAGAACAAAAAGATTTTGCATCTTAGATTTTCATCTTTGAATTTCTGCAGTTTTTCTTTCTGTACATAGTCTGTTTTTTTAGGTGGTACTACCTGTAGGAATCTTCAAATCTCATGATTTTTATTTTGTTAGATCACATATAATTCAATTTATTTTTGATAATTTTCTCAGATTTTATTGCATATTATATAGTTTCTAGAAGCCAGAATCTACTTGAGAAGAAGTTCTGTTCTGAGAATTTCAGCAATTGCATTTTCTTATGTTTACATTTCTTAGATAGTTTAATTTGTATTTAGCTTCATTTCTTATCATTTCCTTCATCTCATCTCTGCTTTCATCCTTCAAAAAAATCCAAAAAATATAATTAGAGACATCTCATTAGAGCATTTGCTTGCAATCATTTTCATAAATCGTTTTAAGGGCAGCAATTTAACATAGGGTCAGGATTTCATTACCTATCCCTAGCCCAAAAATCACTAACCTGCATCACGAACCCAAGCTCTAATTAAAGTTGACTAGATACAATTTTGCTCTAGAGAGCTTAGGGACACCAACTAGTCGAGTCAAGACTAAGTGTCTATTCTTGGCGTTAGCCCATTCTGTGTGTACAGCTCTTGGTGTCTAGGCTTGGTGATTCAAGGCTTGTGAGTTTGGTCCGCCTACCTAGCCAATCCCAGATTGGTGTCTAAAGTTGGTGTTCAGGGATCTCCACTCGCCTACACCTACCTGGCCAAGCAGAGTTACTACAGACTGTTTGCCACCCTGACTTAGGTAACTGGTTGAGATTCTAGGTCTAGTAGATCATAGATGATTTTGCGTGCTTGATTCATGTCGACTACATCAGGAGTCCCTTATCATCCCCACCATTCCCAATCAAGTGAACCTATGGAGAATGAAAGAGAAGATCAACTCAAGGTTATTCTTAAGCAATTGGCTAAGTGAACAGTAAGCTTGATAAGCTTGATGAAAGAGTTGGATCCTTAGAAAAGAATAGTCTTAGACCATCTGTTGAACCTGAGTCTCAGTCGCCCTTTCTCCCAAGGGATTACCCTCATCATGAACTATCCATAAAGACTGAGCCCAGGAGAGTTCCCTATTTTAACCCAGCCCAGGAGTTTGAACCAAGGAGACCCAATCTAGAGATCGTGGACCAAGAAGAATAGTTTGAATCTGAAGACCTTCTAGGAGTAGTCAGATGCATTCTTATCCAAAACCTAGTACAAGAAGATTGGCATAGGACAAACATCCTACAAACCTTTGTCAAACTAGGGGATAGGGTGTGCAAAATCATAGTTGATAGTGGGAGCTGTGTCAATGCTATCTCTTCAAGTACTGTCAAAGCCTTAGGATTGACCCCAGTCCCTCATCCCAACCCTTACAAGGTCTCTTGGATCGATTCAACTTCCATACTCATAAAGTCTAGGTGCCAAGTCTTGATCAAGTTGCAGTCTTATGAAGAGAAGATTTGGTGTGATGTCCTTCCCATGGATGTCAGTAGTATTATCTTAGGATGACCTTGGCTTTACTATCACGATGCTACTCTTTGTGGTCGGACCAACAGCTATACCTTTAACCACCATGGGAAGAAATTTACTATTAATCCAGTTCAGCCTAAGGACTAGGTTAAAAGAGAATCGAGTAGCCTTAAGGAAAAGAAACCTGAAGTCAACCTGATTAGTGACAAGGAGTTAGAGAAGGGGAATACTGAGGAAACCCCTACCACTAGTGAAATTCATGAGTCGACCCAGAGAGAACCCCCTAGAGAGGTAGTTGAAGCCCTGAAAGTGAAAGAATTTGATGACATATTTCTCGATGAGTTAACTAATCAACTTCCACCTGATGAGACTATTGAAGGAACCCCTACTACTAAAGAGACTCATGAACCAACCCAGAGAGAGGAACCTTTTGAAGAATTTCAAGGAGAAAAGATCGAGCCCACTGAGAATCTAAGTGAAGAAATCCCTGAGCCTACCGAGGAATCCAAAGAAGACATCTCGGAATCAAGTCTAGTGGTGAAGTGTGATGTAGATGGACCCAAGGCTGAAATCACTAAGGAACTCATAGAAAAAGATCTTGAACCCACTATAAAATTTGAAGGAGTAACTAAGCCAAGATCAAACATAGTAGAGGAAGTTGAAGGTTCTCGAGTATTGCCCATAGAGAAGGTCCAGGAACAAGAAGTAGACATTAGTTTAGAGGACTTTCAAAATAAACTTTCCAAAGACCGTCCTGATGACCTTCCACCTTCTAGAAGCACCCAGCCTGCCTTAGAACTTGCACCTATAGGTCCATCTAGTACTAATCATGAGGCTGGGACCAGCACACCCATAGACCAACATTCACACATTAAGGTCAGTCTCTTTAGCTTTGAACCAGTCCCTGAGTCTCCTTCCTATTTCCAACCCTTCTCTGAACGTTCTCACATTGCTATTTCCTATCCTTCCCAGACTCTTCTCACATTTCTAGAGCCATGGGAACTTTTTGTTGAGATTACCAGAATGCATGACTCTGTAGAGCCCATCCCTTTTGCCATCTTCTTCTAGTATACCTTATGGCATTTGCTAGGGATCCATGATAATTTTTCTTGTGCATACCAGACCAGGGTCAAACCTAGAGAGTCAGTAATCTATTAGGTTTAGGCCTTAGAGGGTCCAATAAAATTCTGCTATATAGGAATGCTTAGTTAAGTCTGCATTTTGCATCATGTTAGAATTATGCATTAAATACAATTTTTTTAAAATAATTTGGCTGATTCCAGTAAACGAGCCAAGAGTTTGAAATTAGGGATTTTATAATGGTTAGGCTTAGGCCTGAACGGTTTCCACCAGGAACCGTTAAGAAACTTCATGCTCGTAGAGCTGGCCTCTTTAGAGTGATAAAGAGAGTTGGCCCTAATGCCTATGTGCTTGAGCTACCCTCGAATTATGGCATTAGCTTGACTTTCAATATCCCAGACTTAGTTGAGTATAGAGAACCAGCAAACATACCTAGTGAGCCATTTGGGCCTAACCTTTCATTTGAGAGCGAACCCAACCCAGAGTGTCCACCTCCAATTATACCTGAGAGAGGAGAGCGGATCAGCATGTCCTGGATGACCAAGCTATCACTACCCAAGGCAAAGATTATCAACATTTCTTAGTCCGATGGCAAGGTCGACCTGAGTCCGATGACTCGTGGATTACATGGGAGGATTTGCAGTGCCTCGATCCCGACCTTCTGGAGGAGTACCTAAGCCAACTCAACTCTTACTCAACAGGGTCGAGTTCCTCCCACCCCAGGAGAACTGGTGTGGGCACCAGAATCAGACAGAGGCTCCTCAACCCTCTGTGGATGTCCAATTAGGGTTCATTTTTTTTCAAGTCTTGAAATAAGGCTTCAAGCCTAAAACTTGTAATTTCTTTAGTTTTGAATTGAGTCTCTTATATCTGTGTCTAGTCCTGTACTTTGACTAATTGGATCGAATTGTGTCCTGTACTGAGTCTAGTCCTGTAGTGAGTCAATTATGTCCTGTACTGAGTCAAGTCAGAGTCAGTTTGAAGTATGGGTCCAAGCAAGAATTGGTCTTAAAATTTAGTCTCTTTAGAGCCAAGTTAGGAAGGAATCCAACTTGGCTCAGGGTCCACCTTTACATCCTATATGGTGCCATGACAACTTGCCATGTGGGCGGCACACATTTCTTCTTGGACGCCCAAGGGGGGACACAATACATGATACACTCCCTCTTTCCCTCCCCCACATCAAGCTAGTTTCTACATATGGGTGGCTGGCCAAGGGAAAGTCAAATGGGAGTTAAGGTTTGGAATTCAAATCCCTTGCTTCAAGCCCTCCAATCAAGCTTTCTTCCCAAACTACATGAACAACTATGGAAGGAAGGCAAGAATCCATGGGCACCTCCACCTCCCACTCCCCACATCTTGCCTTGTTTCAAAGATGGATGCACAACCAAGGAAAGAAGGAGAACACTTGCCTTGCTACAAGCCCTACTTCAAGTCTTCTTCCAAAATAAGAACTCCACCTACCATGTCAAGGGTGCCAAGATCCCTCTTCCAAGCCTCAAGTCAAGCCCAATCAAATCCAAAGTCAAGGTCGGCCAAAGGGAGAGAAATCTAATTTTTTTTTTGGGTGCCTCTTCAAAGAGGACTTGTATTTTCATTTGAATTTCAAATGGGGTCTTAAGGTGCCTATAAAAACGACCTTACCCCTCCTTTGTAATTTTTAATCTTTGATGAATGAAAAACCAAGTTTCTTGAGATCCAATTTCTCTTTAGTTGCCTTCGTTCACTAGGAACGTCGATCTCCGTGAGGGAGTGCCTTCGCCTTTGGGCGTCGAGAGGTGTGAGGCCTCAAGTTATCATCACTTCCGCAACTCCATCCTCCAACTTCGAGTCAAGAAGAACTCCGCCATCACCACAACAACTCTTTTCCTTCTTCTATTGCTTTCTTCCGATTGAAACCTAACCCTTCTTTGAATGCTAGCAGGTCCTCCAGGTGACACGAGTACGGAGTCGGTTGCCCTTGCCATCAAGATCTTCGGACAGCCAGCTGGTGCATCCGCAGGGTTGATGGCTCGATCATCCAGGTCGCATCCACCATAGTGAGTGACTCGGCATCGGGCGCTTCAGATCTTTGAGGTTTGCCCCCTGACTCCTAAGTAGGTATTAATCTGAAAGCTAAGTCCTACGGGATTTCTCAATCCCGGGGTCCTCTCTTTATCATTGCTTAGGGACTACTTGCTTGTTTGATAGTTCTTATATTATTGAATCCCTAGAATTACTCTCTCTTGTCTTCGGGAATCCTCAACCTAATTTAAAACCGTAAAAATCACCTGCATCATCCTAGCATCTAGTTAGTCCCCCATCACTAGGATTCAGCTTTTTCTGGGAACTAAGGAATCTAAGGGCCTCATGATCAAAAACCAGGACAAATTCATGAGGTAGTAGATAGTGCCTCCAATACCTTAAAGCTTGCACTACCGCATAGAGCTCTTTATCATAGGTGAAATATTTAAGCTTAGCCTCATTTAACTTTTCACTAAAGAAAGCTATGGGGTAGCTCTCCTGGCTTAAAACTCCTCCTATTCCGACTTTAGATGCATCGCAAGTGACCTCGAATACTTTGAAAAAATTGGGCAACCTCAAAACTGGCGCTTGGGTCATCTTATCTTTTATCTCTAGGAAGGCTCTACTAGCTGCTTTGGTCCAATCAAAACTACCCTTCCTAATATAATCAGTCATTGGTGCTACAATGGAGCTAAAGCCTCGAATGAATCTCCTATAGAAGGTGGCTAAACCATGAAAGCTACGAACATCATGAACAATTTTTGGAACAGGCCACTCAACTATGGATTTGATCTTTTCGGGGTCAACAGAAACTTTGTCAGGTGTAACAACAAAACCTAGAAAATGACTCTATGGGTGACAAAATCACATTTTTTAAAGTTTGCGAAGAGACTATTTTCCCTAAGTGCTAAACAGACTTGATTCAAGTGATCCAAATGATCCTCCTGGGTCCTGCTATATATAAGAATGTCGTTGAAGTAAACTATGACAAACTTTCCTATAAATAACCATAGGACTTGATTCATAATTCGCATAAATGTACTAGGAGCATTGGATAGTCCAAAAGGCATTACTACCCACTCAAATAGACCCTCCTTGGTCTTGAATGCATCTTCCGCTCATCTCCAGGTCTAATCCTAACCTGATGATAGCCACTCTTAAGGTCAATTTTTGAATATATTGTTGCTCCGGCCATCACATGTCATCCAAACGGGGTATGCGAAGCCTATATTTTATTGTGATCTTATTAATGGCACAACTGTCAATGCACATCTTCCAAGTGCCATCCTTTTTTGGGGTCAGTAATGTGGGTACTGCACAAGGACTCAAACTATCTCTAATAAATCCTTTCCTAAGGAGATCCCCTACTTGTCTTTGTAACTCTAAGTGTTCGGCAGGGTTCATCCTATAATGTGGAAGGTTGGGTAGGGTGGCTCCTGGGACTAAATGAATGGCGTGCTGGATGTCCCTAAGCGGTGGAAGTTGGTTAGGTAGGTCATCTGGAAACATATCCTTAAAGTTTTCTAACACTTTGGCCACTTCCTGAGGGCATTCTTTCTGGGAAGGCTCCTGAATTTCCTTAGTGGCTAAAATCCAAATATGTGTACCCTCAGTGAGCTCTTTCTCAATTTTCTTATCAGTTATCAAATTGACTCCCATTTTCTTTTCCTTTAGGTGGCTCGATCCTCTCTTAACAGTGTCCTTAGGTGGTGTTGGGTTGATCACAAACTTCTTTCCTAGGTGCATGAATGAGCAGGAATTTGATCGGCCGTATGGATCACGTCATGGTCAAATAACCAGGGTCGACCTAGGATGATACTGCTCACTCCCATTGGTAAGACATCACACCATACTTTCTCCTGATAGGACTGTAATTGGATTTGGACTAGGCACCAATGTTTGATAGGAATTGAAGTGGAGTCTATCCAAAAAACCTTATAGGGATTTGGATGGGAACTGTGGACAAGCCTAAAGTTTTGACAGCACTAGTGGATATGGCATTTACACAACTCCTACTATCTATGATTATTTTACATACCTTATCCCCTAACTTGACAAATGTTTGTAGGATGTTAATCCTACACCAATCTTCTTGTGTCATGGTGTGGGTAAGGATGCATCTAACTACTCCCAACAGATCAGGCTCTATTTGTTCCTCGTCACCTTCATACTCTTCAGCCAAATTTTCCTGAGCCTAATATACCTCCTCAACATTATCACCTAGGGGCTCTATGGGTTCAGGCTCATTCTTTTATGATTCTATGTGTAAGGCCCTAGTTGGATAATTGCTAGCATAATGGCCTAACTTATGACATCTGAAACATGCAACATTAGGGTTTGGAGTCCTCTGAACTTCTGGTGCTTTACCCCTATCATCTCTATGGGTCAGAGGGGTGCTAGGGTTGGGTTGGCTGGTTTGCATCTGATTCAGTCTGGCTGCTGACTAGGTGCACTAGTTCTAGGGAGTTCGGGTGTGCGATAAAGTGGTCCCCTATGGAATCTCTCGGTATCTCATGTTACCTGATAAGCTAGCTCTAAGTCATGGACCTCCCTCAAGAATAACTCCTTCTGGATCTCTTCTCTCAATCTTGCCCTAAACCTAGATAAGGTAACTGATTCGGATTCATCTACATTGCATCTCATTACAAACTCATCAAATTTTGCAATATATTCGGCTACACTCTTGGTTCCCTGGGTCAACCTCTACCACTGGTCTAGAAGTCTCTGTTGGCAAGACATAGGAAGGTATTTCTCTCTAAGCCTAAGTTTCATTGCCCTCCAGGTTACTATGGGAACATCACCCTTTGTCTAATGAACCTCTCAACGTTTCCCTAGTAAAGCCTAACTTGACGAATTAACCTAAGCTTCACGAACTTGCATTTTCTCTCCTTTGTCATGTCATACCAATCGAAGTACTGATCTATCTCTCGCTCCCAATCTATGTAAACTTTAGGATCCAGATTTCCATCAAATGTTGGTGCTTCCAACCTAATACTCCTAAGGGTTCGCTTGTCACGATCTGTCTGATCCTGATTGTGTCTCCTAGGGTTTGGCTCATAGATTAGATCATGGTGTGCTATCCTATGATTCGGGTTATGGACTTGATCAGGATTGGGCCTCCTAGGATTTGGCTTAAAGAAATGGTCTTGATGAAGAGCCCTTCTAGGGTTGATGGGTGTCTCAAACTCAGGTTCAGGCTCCAACTCATTCTGGACTTCATGAGTTCCTCCAAGGGTATGAGCTTCTAATTGATCAAGCCTAGCAGTGATGAGGGTTATCTGATCAGTCATGTTTTGGTTAGTCTGGGTCAATTGATCAGTCAGGTTTTGGTTCAGCCGGGTCATTTGGTCATTCAAAGATTTCATCAAGTTCTCAAAGTTTTATTCCATGGTTACACTAGATTGGGCTTGGATTTGCTGGTAGGGTGCTCCTGATCTAGTTGCCATGCACACACAGACTCAAACTCGGACTAGGGGTTTGCTAGACCTAGAGCCCAAACCAAATGTTAGGTCAAGTTGACAATTTGAGTTGTAGTAACTTGGCACCTGGCCAGGTAAGTGTAAGGTTGGTGGAAGTTCCTCTTTGCTTGCCTTAGACACCAATTTGAAATTGGCCAGGTAAGCGAACCAACCCACCTTACTTCGGGCCCTTGTCCCTGAACCACTTGCCTAACACCAGATACAAGCACACACAAATAGGTTATCGAAGTTTGCTTGACACTTGATTCGACCCAACCTTGTGGGTGTCCATAGCTCGCTAGAGCAATTAAATGTTTACTCCGTTTTAATTAAGGTTGGGTTCGCTATGCAGGTTGGTGATTTTTGGGCGAGAGACAGGTAATGAAATCTTGTCCTATGTCAAATTGATGCCCTTAGAGTGATTTAACATGAGATGATGCAAAACATGCATATGAACCCTAATCTCATCAACAAAAATTTTGTGTGTTGCAGTTCAAAGTGGGGTTGAGAAGTACTATGTAACAGTTTCAAAAAAATTTGAAAAATTCACAAAGACTGCTAACTTCTAGATGATATGCCACATAAGAAGAAATTTAAAGATAAAATCTAAGCTATGCTGAGCAGATACTAAAAATTAGATAATGTAAAAGAATAGAACATAACATACAGGAATTTCAGCAACATGATGGAGTGCGGAAATTTTTATTTTCTTTGTGATTTTTTTCTGAGAATGAAATTTTATGTGCTGATAACTAACTTAATATGGAGTAGGAAAAAAATTATCTAATAAGAAATTAACTACTTTAATTCATAATTTTATGCGAATCATAGTCAGCCTACTCAAAAATACAGCAAGCAGAATTTAAACAAACGAAGGTATTTTCATACCAAACTTCAACCTAAGGATTCATGTCTAGCCAGGGGCTCATTATTCCCATGGGTCATGACAGTGTACTCAGGAGGCGTAAATCTTAGATTTGGATTGGATTTAAAAGATAACTATGTAGCAAGTATAAGTGCTATGCATGCAGAAAATTTCAGCAACCTACCTAAATGCAGAAATTCAAAATTAACTATAACCTACCATGCTCTGATACCATGATGATGGGGAACAAGTATTGAATGATGCATTAGAGAGATTAAATGATGATGAAGCAAATATACACGCAGCTACTTTATATAAAAGAAATAGAATTATATGAAAGGAACATAAGGGAAAAACAAGATTAGAAAAGAATCTTTCAAAATAATTAAGAAGGGACCTTCATGGTTAAGAAACCACATAGGTTAGGGCTAGCTTACTATACTATTTTGGATCTGAAAGAAGGTTTAAAGATGGTTACCTGGCCATTAATATTCTGAAATTAGAAAAGGAACACTCAAGAAGAATTACTAAGATGGCAAGGAATTACTCTAGGTCCAAAGGCACCTTGTATCTGATTCCTTAGCACAGTAGACCTTCACCTTGGAAACCAGGAGAGCCGGGGATCCTGCACAGATAGATGGAAAGATTAGAAGGTTTAGATGGAAGGTTGGAGGAATGGAAGAGGAATGTTAGGAATGGAAGAAGAGGCTTAGGCTTGGATTGAAGTGGATCTCCTTTGGCACCGATAGCTTGAACCTCCTTCACTTGATAGCGTGGAGAACTCCCTTGTGGATGACATCCTTTGGAAGAGGGGTGGACGAACTTGGATTGGCTTGGAGAGGAGTCTTCAAGGTTGGCCGAATGGGGTTGGAAGAAGAGTGAGATACTTGATTGGCTAAGTCACCTAGGTCTCACACCTACCTTCTCTTAAGGGTCTTTGGCTAGCAAAGGAAGAAACTTTCAAGAAAAGAGTTCATTTCATTCATATGATCATCAACATTACAAGAGGATTTAGGAGCTTTTATAAACCTTAAGCTCCTTTTCAAATTCAAAATACAACACCTTTCATGGAGAAAATTAAGGGGCGTCCCAAAGAAAGTGGAATGGTCCTATTAAAATTTCAAACTCCTAATTTCAAGGTGGCATCCCACAAGAGTGGAGCTTCCTTCAATTTGAATTTAACTTGGGCGAAAATTCATGGGTGAGGTGTCTTGTGATGTGGCATGATTTGTCCTTCAAGTTGGCATGACTTGTCCTCCAAGATGGCAAGGTGCATTGATAATGTGGCATTCCAAGTTTGTTGGTGAAGCTAGTTGCACTTAATTTGGTTTAATTGAAACCCACTCAAGTAGCTCTTGAACCCGACTCAATACAAAGTCAATTTAACTCTAATTGGACTTTAAAATCTTAAAACTGAAATAAAACAGGACTCAATTATTCAAATAAAAACAAGTACAGGACTCATAGACTTATTCTGGACTTTAAATTCCTAATCTTCTATCCATAAAGAACTTGGCATTGGTTGAAGCCTCTTCCTGAGCCTGGTGCCCGCACCACTAGGGTTTGACTCTCTTCTAATGTTTCCTCATGTAAGGTCCTAACAATAGGGTTGGACTCCTCATGGGTCTCTTTTTCTAAGGGTACTACCAGTACAGTTTCAATCAGGGTACAGTCATGGTCAACTAACTCTGGGCTGGCTTCAGTCTAGGTGCCTACTGGGTCAACTAATTCTCGGTCAGCTATATATATTTTCTCTTCTCCCTCATACTCATCCACTAAGTTCACCTCAGCTTCATACACTTCCACTTCAATGTTATCTTTATGAACCATGGGGTAGTAGGAATGGGTCGATTAAGGAGAAACTAACTAGGATCTAGGTTAGTTGGGGTGGGTCGGCTCGATTATAGTTGAGTCAGCTCGGGTGAGAATTGGGTCGACTCATCTGAGGAATGGGTCGACTCGGGTGGATTTGGCTAAATCCTAAATTTTGATAAGGGGCACTAATCCTAATGGATTTTGGCTGACTAAGGAAAACCTAACTAGCACTAGGTTATACCTAGGGGTTATGGGTTCTTTAGGTTCATAGGGTATGGGCTCAGATATATAGATCATGGATCTGGGTTCGTAAGACAGGGGTATGTGCTCAGATACAGGCTTGGGTCCATAATTGGGTCTTTGCCATTGTTCAAGAGGTCTCTTCGAACTAAGATCCCAGATTGGGTCATGGCGAGGGGCTATCCTATGGTTGGGAGGTGTGGGTAAGGGTGTCTCAAGTTTAGGTTCAGGACGGGTCTTACGGGTTTTCTCTAGGTTACCTAATCGATCATCTATTCGGTCAAACTTATATTCACTAGGGCAAATTATTCAGTCATGAACCTCAATAAGGTTTCAGGGTTGTAATCCATTGTTAGACTAGGTTGGGTTTGGGTGAGACTACTGGTATTGGGCTCCTAATCTAGTAGCCATGCAATGCAAATACACAAATCAAACTAGGATTTCCTAGACCTAGAGCTTAAGTAGAATGGGTCAGCTCAAATTACAACCAATTCAGTAATTACCCTGTCCACTGGCTAGGTAAGAGGTGGGGTCGTGGGAGGCTCCCCTTGCTCTCGCAGTGTCCGAATTAAGAACCACGAGACTGCTTAGGGCATTTGCCTCTGGATCTTTAGCCTTAGACACCATATTCAAGTGATAATCAAAGGACTGGGTGCATTAGCTTTCACACAATACTTGGAACCCGACTATTGGTGTCCCTAGCTCATTAAAGCAAATTAAGTCTAATTAATTTTAATTAGGTTAGGCTCCAATGAAGGAAGGTTGTTGTGGGCCTAGGATGGTGGGGACACCAGAGGCACCATAATAAGACAAAGGCTTCTCAACCCTCTGGGATTAATTAGTAGTATTTGAGTCCATCTGTAATAAGGGCTTAGTCCAGTCGAGTTGTTAATTTTTCACTTGAGTCTTGTACTAGTTAGCTCATGTTGAGCTAGTCTTCCTAAGTCCTGTACATGTCAGCCCAAGTACAAGAGAAGACCAAGCCAGTCCAGGTGAAGACCAACCCAACTGAAGACATAAAGACCAACACAACTAAAGACATGGAGACCAACCCAATTAGAAGCTATGACCATGAAATCAGAAGCTTGGAAGACAAATCCGAAGCCCTGAAGCCCTAGATCGTAGCCTGAAGCAAATTGGGCCAACCAGGGCCCAAGAGGAGAACCAAGGGGTGCCAAGGTTATGGTCACCTTCTCCTTGGTCAGCCACTTAGAGTCACCCCTCTTGGCCGACCAAGGCAAGTGAGAGAGGGAGAGTTTGAGTGAAAGAGGGAGAGTGGGTTTCCATGTATCCTAGCTAGGGTTTGGGTGGGACTCAAATTCCTATGTAAAGTCTTTTTTAACCTTACTTGGGGGCCGAGTCTAAGAGTCTATTTAAGAGATTCTACTCTCTTGTATCAAGGTATCTTTTCATGAAATAATATTGAGTTTACAACTTTGCTGTGTGCTACCTACTTGTGCTAAAAAGGGATTCTGTGTGAGCCCTTCTTCTTCCCGGTGTCCTGCGCCTGCCTCCAGTCTCCATTTGCCTCTCCAAACCCTGGCCACCCAACCTCAAATCCTTCTTCCCTTGCTATTTTTCCTCTTCTATCTTCATCCTTGCTTTGCTTTCTCACCCCTGAAAGGTTGTTTGCAGGTCCCTCGGCTTCTATGAATCCAACGACTCCAGCCGGGCCGCAATCGAATCATCCAGCAGAAAGTCGAGAATCCGCGGGTCTCCGGCTTGATTTTCTAGGTCGCATCCAGGAGTGAGAGCGACCCCTTCACATATGATCAGCATCGGGTTCATCAACCATTATCAGGTACACCCCCTCTGCCTGCCAGATGCTTTGTTGAAGATGAACTAGCCTAACCGAGACTTCTCAGCCTCAGCGGTCCTCTTTCTTCTTGCTTTTAGGTTCTACTTTGCTTGCTTTAACTTCTTATTTTGCATAGCTTTCTCAACTTAGATTCATGGCTTATTCATCAAGAATTAGATTCATAACTTAACCTAAAAAAATACAAAAACATATCTGCATGCAATTTTAGTTCTGCATCATTTGGTATCAGAGCCTGTTTGGGCTCAGTTCTCTTTGCATATTCAGATCGGGTGCTTCACCATGGACGTCCAGTCATAAGAGACTAGTTGAGCTATAAGACCCTCTCTTCCTAATCTACAGGATCTTATATGGCGGTAGGGGTGCCACTGTGAATTGACCCCTGAAGAAGAACACAAAGAGTTCCATTAGGGTTTTTGCATTTAAAGATTTTCTTAGTATATCTTCTGTTATTTTAATTGTTTTTACCTACGTAGAACTCAAAAAATTTTAAGATTTATTTTTCGGATTCCTCATAATTCAAATTAATTTCTAGAATTTTTTCAAGAATTATTTCAGTCTGTGGATTTTCTCCCAGTTGAAAAACTACTGAGAATAGTTCTACTCTATTTTGGCAACAAAGCCGATTTTGGAAGTTCAGGGTTTTTTTAGTATAATCTTTTTATATCTTTAATTTTAGCATGTTCCCTGCATATTAGGTCATAATCTGCAAGTTTTCTTTCTCTTTAAGAAAATACCAAAACACAAAAAAATTTACATATACTCAAAAAACTCCAAAAACACCTAAACCCTAATTTAAATTTTCATCTGCCTGCCATCACTGCATAAAATACCTTAAGAGCACTTTCTATATATCAGATAAGGGGTGGAGTTGATAACCTCTCCTTAGCCCAAAACCACATCCCTTGCATTCGGTCCCAAGCCTAATCTAAAATTAACCAGACTTAATTCGCCCTAGTGGGCTAGGGACACCTATTGGTCGGGTTCAACTTTGTGGGATGACTAGTGCACCCAATTCATTTCCTATTACTAGATATTGGTGTCTAGGCAAGAGGTACAGTGTCAAACAACCTAAGCGGATGGTGGTTCCTTAATTGGGTCCCTACGAGAGCAGGGGGGCCTCCCACCATCCCACATCTTACTTGTCCAGATTGAAGGACTAGGATTTGAGTTGTGTGTAAGTTGAATCAACCCATTCTGATTGTAGGTCTAGGCAACTGTAGTCGAGTTAGTGTTGAGTCTTGCATGTGCACTAGATCAGGAGTCCCATTTCATCCACCATCTCCCTGAACCCATGGATAAGCTGGAAACCAAGATTCAAGCCCTTGTAGACCAAATAGCCCATATGAATACCTAGATGACCCAGTCTGATACCCGAACTCATGATAGACTTGACCACTTAGCCAATAGGTTTGATCAGGTAGAGAAAACTCGTAGGACCCATACTAGATCCAAACTTGAGCCACCTTTATCCATACTACCCAAATTATATGAACCTAGAACCTATGTACCCAAAACCTATGAACATAGATCCTATGCACCCACTCCTTATAAGCCTAGTATACCCACAACCTATAGATCTTATGACTCCAAATCCTATGACTCTAGAACCTATGAGCCCATATCCCATGAGCCAAGTAGTAAGCCACTACCCTTAGGCAACCTGAACCTACTAGGAGTAGTGCCCATAATCAGAAACCAGGACCTAGCCAATTTTTTCTTAGCTAACCTTCCCCTACCATCCCTTTGATTCACAAGGCTTACATTAAAGCAAAAGTGTATGAAACTGATGCGAACTTAGTGGATGAGTATGAGAGAGAAGAGGAGACACCTCTAGAAGACCTAGAATTAGTTGACCATGTAGGTACCCAGGTAGAAGCCAATCTAGGTTAGTTGACCCAGGCTATACCTAGCCTGAAGCTATAGTGGATGAACAATGAGGAAGAGAACCTATAGACTGCTGCTAGAACCTTACTTGAGGAAACCATAGAGGAGAGCCAAATTACAGAGTCTAGTCCTAAAATACATGAACCATAAAAATTTATTAAGGACCTGATCTCTTTGAATCAGTACCCTCAGGATGAGCCCCTCCTATAGTTTCCATTAAGGAACTCTTTCCTGAGATTAGGAACCCATCCTTCCATTATGCAAATCTTGTAGATATACCTCAACCTAGTAAGGTTAGCCTCATTAGTCTAGGATTAGTCCCTGATGCCCCATCTTATATCCTAGTTTATCCAACTAACGCTAAACCTTATTCCCTACCCTACCAGACTAATCCTGAACCCACCCCTTATTTTAAACACCTCCAGCATTTCTATGATCATTAGATTGTATTTAGTTGAGATTAGCATACTGCATGCATTCATCACGCATGTTAGGTTTGTATTTTACTTCTGGCATACCCTATGAAATTTGCTAGGAGCCCATTGTAAGTTTTCATGTGCATGTCAAGCTAGGATCAAACCTAGAGAACCTATAATCTGTTAGGTCTAGGTCCAAAGAGTTCAATAAAATTTCCTTCAATAGGAATGCATAGTCGAGTCTGTTGGGTATTGGTTAGGAGTCTGCATGTGCCCAGCATGTTCTCTACCTGCACTAATTTTGAAAGAAACTGGCTAATTCTCAAAGAAGGGCCAAGGAATTTGATGTAGGAAATTCTATCTTGGTTAGGCTTGGGCTTAAAAATAGCTTCATACTCAGAGCCGGACCTTTTAAAGTGATAGAGAGGTCCCCTCAAGGGGCCCACAGCCTGGAGAGGGAGCTTCCAGCTCCCCCTCCTCTTCCACCATAACCAACCTCGGCGGATGGGCCCCTCGTAGCCGTCATCCAACAGCTGCAGACCTTGACCTCGGTGGTCCGGCAGCTTCAACATCAGCAGCGCTCCCTGGCCATGCAGCCGCAGCCAGGGACCCCCGCAGCTCGGGCCGCGTGGGAGCCTGCGCTCCATTCAGGGCAGGCCATCCCACCTGAGGGCAGTCTCCAACCCCCGTGGGAGCCACCAAACTCCCGCAAAAAGAAACTAATTCGGTTCGGCGATCACGAGAGTTGATCCCCGACCGATGAAGCTGAGACGGTGCATCGCAGCAAGCGACACCGAGGCGTGACTCTGCACCGAGACCGATCGGCGCCCCCTTCACCAGCAGCCTCGGTGGAAGATTCCACCACGAGGCCATCAGGCGCCAGGCCGAGAGGCGCCTGGAGGAGCACGAGCACAAGTTGGCGGAGTTCGCCCGCCGATTTGCCGACCTGCAGAACTCATCCGCGGACCCGTCGGGCTACAACTCCCGTCTCCCCTTCTCTGAAGAAATCCAGGCGGAGCCGATCCCGAACCGGTTCCGCATGCCGCAGGTGGATCCCTACGACGGGACCACCGATCCTCTGGACCATCTGGAGAGCTACAAGGCTCTCATGAGGGTCCAGGGGGCCACCGACGCCCTTTTGTGCATCGCCTTCCCCGCTACCCTCCGGAAGGCCGCTCGAGTCTGGTTCACCCGCCTCGAGCCCGGATCTATTTGCTCCTTCCACCAGCTGGAAGGAAAGTTTGTGGTGCACTTCAACGCTTGTCGGAAGGTACCAAGAGAGGTGGATAGCCTCTTCTCCATCTGCCAGCAGGACCAGGAGCTGCTCCGGGACTACATCACCCGGTCCAAGACCGCAGCCTTGGAAATCTATAGCCTGGACGAGCCCGTCGCCATGCTGGCTTTGAAGCGTAGGCTCAAGATGTCCTGCTTGACCTACTCCCTGGATAAAAAGCCTCTCAGGATGTACTCCGAGCTCCTCCTCCGTGCCCACAAGTACATCCAAGCGGAGGAGGCCGACCGAACCCGTCGAGAGCTAGATGGGAAGACCCTGAAGAGGCCGTCCCCAAGGGATATTCTAGGAGCTAGGAAGCCCGGGCCATCTGCCGACCCTCGCCCGAATCCGAGGTCAAAGGGTGAGGTCATTCCGGAGCGGAGGTTCACCCCTCTCCTCGTCCCCCAAACAAAGATCCTCATGGAAATTGAGGGCGAGCAGTACCTCCGCCGACCTCCTCCTCAGAACCCAAGAGGTACCCGGGACAAAACAAAGTACTGCTAGTTCCACCGCGAGCACGGCCACGACACAGAGGAGTGTCGCAACCTGAAGCGGGAGATCGAGGAGCTGATCAAGAGGGGCTACCTCAGGAAGTTCGTCAGGAATGAGGTCCCGGTGGAGGGACGGTCGCTCGTGGCCTTACCCCCAGTTCCTGTAATCGACAACCGCCCGACGGAGAAACCAGTGGGCATGATCTCGCTTGGGGTCGGGCGGGCGGCGAAGAGAGCCCGGGAGTTCGGGAACCCAGAGAATGTACCCCCTCCTGAGAAGGGGAAGGAAAACGAGAATGTAAACAATGATGCCGTGGTAGTCGAGATGACCATCGCGAAGCATCCTGTACACCAAATTATGGTAGATAGCGGAAGCTCGACTGACGTGCTTTTTTACGATGCTTTCTCTCGAATGAATTTGTCCCATGATCAGCTGAGACCAGTGCATACCCCCTGGTAGGCTTTACCGGGGACTCGGTGGGGTCGAAGGGGAGATCACTCTTCCAATCACCGCCGGATCCCCACCTCGGCAGACGACCGTCCTGATGACGTTTACCGTCGTCAAGCTCCTTCGCCTTACAACGCGATTCTCGGGCATCCCGGGCTCAACCAACTGGACGCCATGATTTCTACGAAGAGGTTGTTGGTGCAGTTCCCCACGTCTTCCAGGCTCGGGGTGATGAAGGGGACGACCCAGCCGGTCCCGCATTGCCTCCAGATGGTCCCGGGCGCCCGGGGCATGGAGCTCGCCCCGATGTTGACGACCTCACCTAAGGTAGAAGGAACCCAGGGGAGGCCCCGTAGAATGCCTGTTGACTTATCCCCTTGGTTCGGACCCGCTGAAGACGGTGCAGGTCGGGGCGCAACTCCCAGAAGAAGAACGGACCCGCCTGCTGGAGTTCCTCCTTGCGAACGCAGACGTGTTCGCCTGGTCAGCGACCGACATGCCGGGCATTCCCCCCGAGGTCATTACGCATAGGCTGAACGTGGATCCGAGCTACCGCCCGGTTCGCCAGAAGAAGAGGAGCTTCGCGATGGAGAGACAGAGGGCCATCAACGAGGAGGTGGAGAAACTTCTCGCCGTCGGCTTTGTGCGGGAAGTCCAATATCCAGCTGGCTGGCGAACGTGGTCATGGTAAGGAAAAGCAGTGGTAAGTGGAGGATCTGTGTAGACTACACCGACCTCAATCGAGCTTGCCCGAAGGACAGCTTTCCCCTTCCAAAGATTGACCAGCTGGTCGACACTACCTCGGGGCATCGCCTCCTGTCCTTCATGGATGCCTTCTCCGGATACAACCAGATCCGAATGAACCCGGAGGACGAGGAGCACACCGCCTTCATCACCGATCGCGGAACTTTTTGCTACAGGATGATGCCATTTGGCCTCAAGAACGCCGGGGCCATGTACCAGCGTCTGGTCAACAGAATCTTCAAAGACCAGATCGGTCGCAACATGTAGGTGTACGTGGACGATATGCTGGTGATGAGCAAGCCCGATCGGACGACATGGCTGACCTGGCAGAGACATTCGGCAACCTCCGACGTCATCAGATGAAGCTGAACCCGGCGAAGTGCGCCTTCGACGTCTCCGCCAGGAAGTTCCTAGGATTCATGGTGACCTAGAGAGGAATTGAAGCCAACCCGGAGAAGGTCCAGGCCATCCTGGACATGGAGCAGCCCGCCTCCAAGAAGCAAGTGCAGCAACCCACCGGCCAGGTTGCGGCCCTCAGCCGTTTTATCTCCAGGTCGGCGATCGCTGCCGACCCTTTTTCAAGATGCTGAGGAAGATGAACGACTTCGCCTGGACTGAGGAGTGCTAGGAGGCCTTTGAAAAGCTGAAGAAGATGCTCGCATCGCCGCCACTGCTTTCCCGGCCCGAAGAGGGGGAGGAGCTCATCCTCTACCTGGCGGTCACCCCGGAGGCCATCAGTTCGGTCCTGGTTCAGACCGACGACCAAGGAGCCCAGCAGCCCGTGTACTATACTAGCAAAATTCTCCGCGATGCGGAGCTCAGGTACTCTCGACCCGAGAAGCTCATTTTTGCGTTAATAGTGTCTGCTCAGCATCTCAGGCCCTATTTCCAAGCGCATCCCATCGCCGTCCTGACGGATCAGCCGCTGAAAGCGGTGCTCAGCCGACCCGACACATCGGGGCGATTGGCGAAGTGGGTACTGAAGCTCAGCGAGTTCGACATCGCATACAAGCCAAGGTCGGCCATGAAAGCGCAGGTGCTAGCCGACTTCTTGGTCGAGTGCGCGGGCTTAGGCAAGGAGCCCGAGGAGGACCCCTTGCACCGGCAACTGAAAGCGGGCCCCGAAGAGCCCGGAGAGGATGCGTGGATCCTCCACGTAGATGGAGCCTCGAACTCTGGCGGGAGCGGAGCTGGACTCATTCTCGCCAACGGCGATGGGGTCATCGCCGAATGCACGCTCCGTTTCCAGTTCGCCGTGACAAACAATCAGGCGGAGTATGAGGCGCTCCTCGCTGGGCTGAGGGTCTCTCACGAGCTGGGCGTGGCTAACCTCAAAGCCTTCACTGACTCCCAGCTCGTGGCGGGACAAGTCTCCAGAGAATATGCCGCGCACGACCCCCAAATGGCGAAGTACTTGGAGCTCGTCAAGGCGGGCATGACCGGTTTCCAGCGCTTCAACATCTTCCACATCCCCCATAGGGAGAACGCCCGTGCGGACACTCTTTCCCGGCTAGCGACCCTACCAGACTCGATGCTGGGCCGCGCTCATGTGGAGCGCCTCAAGGCCCCAAGCTACGAGACCCCAGTGGAGGTCCATCAGGTCAGCAGTGAGCCCAGCTGATGGACAAGTACGCCGAATACATAACCAACGGCACCCTGCCGGAGGACCGCGTAGCAGCCCGCCTCATCAGAAAGAAGGCCGCGCGGTTCGTCCTGATGGATGGGCAACTATATCGGAGATCCTACTCCTACCCCCTCCTTAAATGCTTGGGACCCGCGGAAGCCAGACTCGTGCTCCAGGAGATCCACAGGGCATCTGTGGGAACCACGTGGGGGGCAGGGCGTTAGCCTACAAAGCCCTCCGTCAGGGCTACTTTTGGGAGACGATGAAGGAGGATGCCGCTGAGTTCGTGAAGAAGTGCGATCGGTGCCAGCAGCACGCCGTGGTACAGCGGCAGCCCTCCAATCCAATCTCCCAGCTCTCAGCTCCGTGGCCGTTCATCCAATGGGGAATGGACCTTCTAGGCCCATTCCCACCGGTCTGGACAGTGGAAATTTCTGATCGTGGCCATCGACTACTTCACGAAGTGGGTCGAGGCCGAACCCTTGGCACGGATCACCGAAGCAAACGTCGCCAAGTTCTTCTGGAAGTCAATCATTTGCCGCTTCGACCTCCCCCACACCGTGATCACTGATAACGGGCCAGTTCGACTGCCGGGAGTTTGAAGAGTTCTGCGGCGACCTCGGCATCAGGCATCGCTTCACCTCGATGGTGCATCCTCAGACCAATGCAGAAGCCGAGGTCACGAACAGGACCATTTTGCAGGGCCTTCGCACGCGGCTGGACCAGGCCAAGGGCAGGTGGGCGAGGAGCTCCCCAACATCCTTTGGGCATACCATACCACCCCGAGGACGGCGATCGACGAGACCCCATTCAACCTCATCTTCGGAGCCAAGCGGTCATCCCGATTGAGCTCAACCTATCCACACTGCGTGTGGAGCAATATGACGAGATGGAGAACCCCGCCAGAATGATGCTCAACCTTGACCTTCTTGAAGAGACGAGGGACAAGGCCCGGGTTCGGATGGCGGCATATAGGCAGCGAGTGGCCAGGTATTACAACTCCCGAGTGTGGCCAAAGTCCTTTTGTCCCGGAGATCTGGTCCTCCGGCGTGCTGACACTTCTCAGCCACGAGAGTGCGGGAAGCTCTCACCGAACTGGGAAGGCCCATACCGGGTAGCAAAAGCCCTCCCCCATGATGCCTACTACTTGGAGGAATTGGGAGGGGCCAGGTTCCCTCGGACGTGGAACACCTCGAATCTAAGGATGTATTATCAGTAATGTAAGGTTCTCCACTCCTGCAATAAAGTTTCTTTGCTTCAAACGCTCTTTCTCACCTCGTAGGGAAACCGGCGCATGGCCCTGAGTTCGGCACGCCCGACCGTGGTCGAAGGCCAGAGGAAGCGAGAAGTCCCGGACTTCGGTCTGGAAGGTGGGGCAGAACCCAGTTCGCCCATGCGAAGCACGGAGAATAGCTCGACAAGCCGCGCAAGGCTTGAGAAAGCCTGTGGCCCCGGGGTTCAGTCCAGAAGTCCCGGACTTCGATCTTGAAGGCGGGGCAAAACCCAGTTCACCCACGCGAAGCACGGAGAATAGCTCAGCAAGCCGCGCAAGGCTTGAGAAAGCCTGCGGCCCTAGGGTTCAGTCTGGAAGTCCCGGACTTCGGTCTGGAAGGCGGGGCAGAACCCAGTTCGCCCACGCGAAGCACGGAGAACAGCTCGGCAAGCCGCGCAAGGCTTGAGAAAGCCTGCGGCCCCGGGGTTCAGTCCGGAAGTCCCGTACTTCGGTCTGGAAGGCGGGGCAGAACCCAGTTCGCCCATGCGAAGCACGGAGAACAGCTCGGCAAGCCGTGCAAGACTTGAGAAAGCCTGCAGCCCCGGGGTTCAGTCCGGAAGTCCCGGACTTCGATCTGGAAGGTGGGGCAGAACCCAGTTCACCCATGCGAGCACGAAGGCAAGCCTAAAGAAGGGCCCGCACAAGGCCTACTCTGAAGCCACCCAGTCCAGAATGCCCTGAACTTTGATCTGAACGCCGGATGGGACCAGGTCCACCCTCGTCTCGGCACTCCACATCAACATCTCAAAAAAAAAAAGAGAGAGAAGAAGAAAAGATAAAAAAGAAGGCGAGTTCGAGACATGGCCAAAATAGATTTTCATTGATTCAAGAAAGAAAGGTACAAACTGGGAGTCCCGACAGGCCGAGAGTCCCCAAAAAAAAAGAAACGGCAATAAAAAAGAAGAAGATACACGATTCAGTTTGGCGCGGTGGCGGGGCCCTCAGCCTGGGTCGCGCGCTCCGCATCCTCGCCGTCGACGGTTGCTGGCTAAGGGGGTTGCTCCGGAGCCACGACCGTGTTGCTCGCCGGGGCCGCGGCTATGACGTCGGTCGCACTGGAAGCCCTGCTGTCGGGTCCCTACCTCCTACCTCCGAGCACCACCCCACTGAGGTCGAGCTCGGGGTAGAAGGACCCCACCTTCTCCCGGCACACTCGGAACCCCTTCAGGAAGGAGTCAACGGCGGCCTCCCGGACCTCCGAGGTGTACTCATCGGAGGCCCGGAACTTCGGGATGGCTTCCTGTGCCTCTCGCTTCGCGGCTTCCAGGAGCCCGTTGACGTAGGCGCTCCGCTCCTTCGCCGCACTCGCCTCATGTCTGGCCTCTTCCAGCTGGCGTTCCAACCACCGAGAATGGGCTTGGAGGCGAGCCTTCTCGGCCGCGTCCTCCTCCGCGCGGCGTTGGTGGGAGGTCCTCTCCTCGGACAGAGAGGACTCCAGGTCCTTGCCGCGCTCCTCGGTGCGCGCCAGGTCTGCCGGGAGGGTCTGGTTGTTCGCTCGCAGCTCGACCCCCTTCTCCATGAGGTCCTTGACGTCGCCCGCGAGCTTGCCGAGCTTCTCTTCCTTCTCGGCATCCTTCTTCGCGTACCCTACGAGGAAGTTCCTCAGTAGGAGCACGTCGTTCCCAATCTGCACAGCGAAAAGACTGGGTTAGAGGGAAGGCTGACCGAAGTCACAAAATACAGAAGAGTCTGAGTTCGGACTTACCGTGAAGAGCTACAGAAGGATCCCGAGCAGGGCATCGACGTAGTCCCTGCCGCCTCGAGAACAGCGATCTCGTGCGATGGAGGCGTACTCCATCACCTTCTCCGCGAGCCCCTTGTCGTGGATTACTGAGCACCGGTTGGTGATCACCGGTGGTGGAGCCGTCAGGTCGGCTGCGACGGCGACTGCCCCTCCAGCAAGAAACACCGTTGACGGGGCGGCTGAGGTCATGGGCGGCGCCGACGGTGCCACAGCGATGATGGGGCCGGCGCTGGGCGGAACTGCTGATGGTGGAGCCCCCTCGTCGGCAGCACCTCCGGGTCTGACAGCTGGAGCATCGATGGCCCCGCCCCGAGGCAGCCTGGGCGGGGGAGCAGCAGCCACCGGGCAGGGTACGGTCACCGGCACGACCTCCTGGCTCACCTCGGTGCGAGCCCTCTTCACCGCAGGTTCATCCACCTCGACGACGTCCCTCTGGGCCGTGCCCTCCAGGAGGTTCTCCAGCAAGAATTTCATGCCTGCAACATAGAGGAAAAGAGGTCAGTCAGCTCGACTAAAAAAGAGGAAGAAACAGAGGTCAGGGCAAGACTGAGTCTCACCCGGCTCGTGGATGGGACTGATCCCAGCCTCGAACAAGTTCTGCTCCGAGAGCAGAACCTCGAGCGCCGGGACCACATCGCTCAGAAGCTGGGAGTAGGCCTCTTGGTCCGCCGACTCGACCTGGGAGTTTCGGTTCGGAGACCGATCCGGTTCGCTCCAGGCCCAGTCAACATCCTCGACCGAGGCAAAAAGAACCGGTTCTTCTAGCCCTTGATGGAAGAAGGGAGGTCGAACCGGAGACACCTAGGCCGAGGCGAGATGTATCACCAGCCATCATTAGTGGAGTACCTCTTCAGGGTAAACAGAGCTCTGAAGAGGGAGAAATGGGCAACAAACCCGTGGAAGTGACAGAAAATAATAAAAGAAAAGATGACCCGGATGGCATTGGGAGCCAACTGGGCCGAGACGAGACGGAAGTGGCTAAGGAAGGAAAGGAATAAGGGATGCAGAGGAAACCGAAGACCCCCGAGAAGGAAGTCTTCGTAGAAGGCAATGCAGCCGGGGCCACTCAAGGTGACGCGATCCCCGGGCTGCGGGACGAGCAGACGGATTGACCCCTGGATGCCATAGACCTCCCGGAGCAAAGAAAGGTCACCTTCGGTCATGGTGGAAGCATGACCGGAGGGACCGGCAGAAAGAAGAATTGGAGGAGGAAGGGAAGAAAGTGGAAGAGCAAGAGCGACGAGAGGAGACCTGACACCCCTGGGGATGCCAATGGTGATACCCCCAGGTTGCAGTCGCCTGCGGGTCTCCTCCGGGATCATTTCCTCCTCCGAGGAGGAAGAAGACGGAGTCCTCGGCCGGGATGGACCTGCCTCGTCCGGATTAGAGGAAACATGGCGATGGCATGCCATGACAAAGAAGAAAGCAAGGAGGATTCACTGGAGAAGAAGAGGGGAACAAGGAAGAAAATGAGGGCACTCATCGAAAATGCACTGTGCAAGCACGGGGCAGTGGAAATTAGCCTGCAGCAAACCGCCCATGGAGCAAGGGAAAAGGCCTCATTCTAGAAAGTCCCCTCCTTTTCAAACTCAATCGACAGCCACCGTACCCGTCATTCCGCTCCGGGCCATCGGATGATCGCCGCGTGGACGCACGCCCGACACTGGTGCCTCGTTAGCAGGGAAACGGCCCCTGCTTCGAAGCGACGCATTTATTGCGGACGAACAGGCGATGCGTGGCGGCCTCCTATAGGGCTTCGGATGCACCGAGAAATGGTGACGAAGATCGTGGCAATTATGATGCGAGATCTTCGCCTCCCCATGTCATATCCGCATTTAATCCCAACGTTCCGTCCCACGATGCCCCAACGGAATGTTGGATTGGGGGGCAACTGTTACGGCCGTAATGATGACGTGGTCGGTCTTAGATCCTGTCGGGCATGATTCGAGCCATGTGGAGGTTTTCGGTCGAGTCAGCTGCGGCTCCCGCACATCCGAAGTCGAGCTCGACCCGGGCTCCCCCGCTCCCTCGCCAGGTGGCACCCTGAGACGGTCCCACCTCGCCGAGGTCAAGCCGGGCTCCTTCGCTCCTTCGCCAGGTGGCCCCCAGAAACGGGACCACCTCGGTCGAAGCCTCGCGTCCCTCTGCCGCCCCGCCAGGTGTCCACCCAGGAGTCCACCTCGGCCAAGGTCGGCTGCTCCCCTGCTCCCTCGCCAGGTGGCACCCTGAGACGGTCCCACCTCAACCGAGGTCGAGCCGGGCTCCTTCGCTCCTTCGCTAGGTGGCCCCCAGAGACGGGACCACCTTGGCCGAAGCCGAGCATCCTTCTGCCGCCCCGCTAGGTGTCCACCCAGGAGGGGTCCACCTCGGCCAAGGTCGGCTGCTCCCCCACTCCCTCGCCAGGTGGCAGCACCCTGAGACGGTCCCACCTCGGCCGAGGTAGAGCCGGGCTCCTTCGCTCCTTCGCCAGGTGGCCCTCAGAGATGGGACCACCTCGACCGAAGCCGAACGTCCTTCTGCCGCCCCGCCAGGTGTCCACCCAGGAGGGGTCCACCTCGGCCAAGGTCGGCCGCTCCCCCGCTCCCTCGTCAGGTGGCACCCAGAGACGGTCCCACCTCACCGAGGTCGAGCCGGGCTCCTTCGCTCCTTCGCCAGGTGGCCCCCAGAGACGGGACCACCTCGATCAAAGCCGAGCGTCCTTCTGTCGCCCCGCCAGGTGTCCACCCAGGAGGGGTCCACCTCAGCCAAGGTCAGCCGCTCCCCCGCTCCCTCGCCAGGTGGCACCCTGAGACGGTCCCACCTCGCCGAGGTCGAGCCGGGCTCCTTCGCTCCTTCGCCAGGTGGCCCCCTGAGACAGGACCACCTCGGCCGAAGCTGAGCGTTCTTCTGCCGCCCCGCCAGGTGTCCACCCAAGAGGGGTCCACCTCGGCCGAGGTCAGGCAGCTCATACAGAGAAGGTCCCAAAGAGCAGA
The DNA here is from genome assembly GCA_021397845.1 of Areca catechu. Classification (NCBI taxonomy): domain Eukaryota; kingdom Viridiplantae; phylum Streptophyta; class Magnoliopsida; order Arecales; family Arecaceae; genus Areca; species Areca catechu. Next base: position 54,856,910 of record CM038041.1, read on the forward strand.
GGCGCGGGTTTCGAGGTTGGCCCTCGAGCCGTGTGCACCGTACCCCGAAGAAGGCATCCCGTATGGATGGCGGTGGCACGCGAAACATCACTTACGTCAGCCCGACAAGTTCTGCAGTCAAGAGACGCGGTTCTGGCAGAACAGGGCCCGTTAACGGACAGCGTCGGCACCTGGGAAGAAGAGCACCCACGCTCGGCCCTAGGTCTGGCGAGCCGCCCTGCCAGCACCCCCCTCCTTTACCTTTTCCCCGCTAGGCTCGGCAAACAAGGCCGGAAAGCCATCTGGCCCTCAGAACCAGAAGGGAAAAGAGAAAAGGATGGAAAGAGGGCGACGAGAGCGACGAGGGGAGCCTCCCGAGAGCGAAAAACGAGCAGGCAGTGGGAGGAGATAAAAGGAAGGAGAAAAGAGACGACCAGGTAAGCGAAGACAAGTAAGAAACAGAGGCTGGAAGCTCCACTCCTAGAGCAAGATCCAAGGTCCCGAGAGGGGATCGCTTGGCATGAGCTCGGCAAAGGAATCCAGCCGGGTTTCTGGTCTCTCTGGCATCTTTCTTGCTAGTAAATTCTCTGAGTCTGGGATTCCTTCGGGGGCCCGTCCCAGAGAGTCTGTTCCCTCTCGCCGTCTACTAACTTGATCGTCGGAGCTCCCTCGCTGGGATCCCCGACCAGGGTCTTCTGACCTTGCCTTGCAGGTTCGGTCCAGCCAGGAGGCCCCAGGAGCAAGACGGTCTAGTAGAATCGGCGGTTCCGAGGCACGGGCGCAGCGGCGAGATCGGCAACACTTAAAATTAGAATCATATCCTAAATCTTAAAAGTTTCAAAAATACAACTTAATTCTCAATAAGTGTAGCATGCTAATTGAAACATTTTCAATTATTCTGAATCTTGAAATAATTTCAAAAGTAAGTAAAACAATTTCATAAAAATATCATGAATCTTGATTTACTGTTTTCAGGTTTTCTAGTCAAGTCGGCTCATGCAGAACACGAGTCAGCTCGTCCAGAAGACTTTACTTTGTTCTCAGATCTGAGTCAACTCCTATAGGGATGAGTCAGCTCAGACAGAACAATCTTCCTTGTTCTGTAGAGATGAGTCAACTCGAAAAGAAATGAGTCGGCTCGTCAGCCTGGGTAGAAAATAGTAACTCTAAAATTCAGAACTTTTTCAATTGAACTCTTCAAATTGTTAGATCATACATCTTTTAGATCTCATCTAAACATAGTAATGATCTAAAAACATAGATTAAAATAATTTAAATCTATCAAATCCTCACTTTCTTCTTCATAAGGTCATGACACAGCGGCACCCCTACATGCCAAAGGAGAACCCCATTGAATGGAAAGAAATGGCCTTTAAACCATGCTTTTCTCCTATGACCAGACAGCCATGGTGAATCCACCTTAATCCATGTACTACGTGAAGGATATCAAGCCAGTTTCATACAAAAGTATTAAACTCCATGTATTGGCCCACCACCCGAGATCTGGGTTTGAAGATATGTTCTTCGATGCCCTTTTATGTGATTCATAGAATGGTACCATAAGTTGCATAATTTGCATACTTGACTTCATACATGTATTACTCTATATGCATAAAGATCTGTGTAGGGCCAGTGTTGATCAGATTAACATATTGGATAAAATTGTTTTATCGCCTTCCACTACATTATGTAGTTTAGAAAAGTTTTAAACTGCATGTATCGGCCCACCACCCAGGATCCTTCTCCAATAGTGGTATCAGAGCCAGGTTTCGATCCTGGGATAGGAGTACAAACCTTTTGTGAGGTGACGATCATCGTGAGGGGAGTACTCCAAAGAAGAGTACCAGCTCTGCGAGCAGCACAGACATCCTACCTCTACAGGTGGTTCACACTGGAGTAAGGGGATTCTCCTCCTTCCTTTGAGGTGCTAGCCTCTCCGAAAATGATGTGGCTATGGTGGATTCCTTTTTCAACACCTTAAAGATCCAGTTGCTGAATTGAAATGGGACAAAATACCTAAGAACTCTTCTTGGAACACTCTATCCCAAACCTTCAACAAAAGATAAGCACATAGGAATCCTGAAACCCAAACCTCACACTATCTTTCCAGGAATTAGATCTAATCTCACAATCTCTCGGAGGTCAAGGATGAGTTCTGACTAATAAAAGTGGCAAAATCTCAACCTTGAAAAAGGTGAACAATTCTTCCTCGTTCAGCTCATCCAAAATTGTCCTTTTTATTATAACCATAAAGGGGAGGTAATGAGCGATTAATGGTGAGTTTTGGAGTCTCTTGGAATTCCTGCAGGTTCTAGAAGACCTTTGGAATTCAGCAACTGGTGTGATTAAAACCCTGTAACGTGAAGCATTAATTCCCATAACAATTACAGGGATTAATGAAGCATTTTTAGTTTTCAACAGAGTCCGTCAGACGAGTCGACTCGCCTCGGGTCGACTCACCTCGGGTCGACTCGCCTCGGGTCGACTCCCTCGGGTCAACTCATCTCGAGTCGGCTCACCTTGGATTGACTCAATTGACAGTTTGACAACTCCTTGTCAAAAAGGTCTGGAATTATTCCAAATCATTCCCAAGCCAACAAATCAAGAAGAAACCCCATGGTGTGTGACCCCGTAGGTTCAAACACTAAACTGGTAGCACAGGAACATTTCTAGTATCAGCCAAAGTTGCCATCTATCAATGATACCCGGTGCCGGATAGGTTGAAGGTTGCAGAGCAACAAGAACCTGTCAAACATGGAATACCATTGAACTTATTCTTTTGATCTCCAAATGCTCTAGATGGCTTAGGGTTAAACTGTCCAACCCTAATCAATCCATCTTAATATGTCACAAACAAAGAATCCCTGTAACTCCGCCCTGGCCAAGGTCTTTCTCAATTGAAGCATATTAAGCATTCAATCCAAACTATTTGGAGAGATCAATCCTATCTTGATCTTACTACCGCTACACAAGTACTTGACTATACCCAACAACCTTCCATCATCGGATTAAAAATCTGGGTAGTCCGATACCTAGCATAGTGAGTTGCTTGCAAGCTGCCATAGTGATCTCAAGTCAGAGGAATAATTTATATCCATGTTCTAATGCAAAACTTCTCTTTGGCAGAAAGAGAATCTCGCTTGAGGGTCATGCTCAGTGAAGTGTCAAACACAACACCTGATGTCATGCCAGTATCTCAATGCTACTTGGTTAAGAGGACAACAAACAGACATGACATCAACGATCTACTCTCGATACACCATCATCCTGAAACAACATATCCTTTGGTCACGAATGAGTTTATGAACTACACGATGCATCCTCTCTACATCGCATACAAGGTAGCTTAAAGGACATTATCACACAAGAGTTCAATTTGAAAGATGTCATGTGATGAACAACCAGAATAAACTTTTTTTTCAATTCAATAATTCATATACATGTACATGAGTTGCACAACCATCTACAACCTAGACGATTGGCTTTTGTGACATATATTTTCCAATAGCAGTATGAGCACAGCCCCGACCGAGAGCTGGCCTCAGATGGAGGGCTCACTATATGAGCATGACCTTGGCTAGGAGCTAACCTTGGTAGGAGAGCTCACCTTGGCAGCATGAGCATGACCCTGATCGGGAGCTGGCCTCAGACGGAGGGCTCACCCTATGAGCACGACACCGGCTAGGAGCTGACCTCAATAGGAGGGCTCGCCATGATAGCATAGCGTGATCCCAATTGGGAGCTGGCCTCAGACAGAGGGCCCGCCATATGAGCACAACCCCGGTTAGGAGCTGACATCGGTAGGGATGGCTTGACTTGGCAACATAAGCACGATTCCGACCGGGAGCTAGCCTCAGACAGAGGGCTCGTCCTATGAGAACAACCCCGGCTGGGAGCTGACCTCGGCAGGAGGGCTCGCCTTGACTCCTTGTTTGGCCACCATGTCTAGGTGGTGAGTCTTTTGCCAGCATGATCGCCAGCAGGGGCTCCACGTCAGTGGATGTGCCACATCAGGGTCCATGGCTATAAGTGGGAGGACTGACATAAAAGGAAAGCTAAAGGCCTCTAACCTAGGATGGTAAGCTTTTAAATCTTCTGGAGCAAATGGAAAAAAGCCAATATCACATTCAATTCTTTCTCAATCTAATAATGATGATTCAAATAATGAAATATTAGGAACTATTTTTAATATTCATACTTTGATCAAAGTTTTCCTGAATCACCATTTGATCGAAATCAGCTGGATGCGATCTCCTCTTACTAGGATTGATCGATTCCTTGTTCGACCTACTCACAACCTCCATATACAATTCAGCATATCCAGTATCACCCTGTACATAACTCAATGTCATGAATAAGTGTGAACCAAAACATGGGTTCATGCATACAAGGCACTATGGTAGTCTCAGGTCAAAGGATTAAATGCACTACTCCCTCTATGAAACCATCTATTGACAAGTAGATAAGACTTCCATTAGATGTTTTTCAAGTCGGATCAAATTCAGTGAACTCATTCTCTAATGAGAACCCATGTCCTTGTATTAGTATCCTACACAAGTAATTGTAAGATCAATTACCCTCATTAATGAGCATACAAAGGATATGCTAGTCTTTCCGAAAATATTGATCCCCTACTCAATATCCCTTTGACTAGGAATACTTAATATTAGGATTTTTAGGTTTTAAGTCTTACTGGTATGATCTCATCTTAACCCTTAAAACCATAGCCCTAGTCTATGGGGTTCATCATATCATAAATCTAAGACACAGTGAATGATGAAAAAGATGCCTTTTAATATATATAATTGTCAATACAAAAGTTTGGAAGTTTTCAGGATATTCCAATAAAATTACAAGTTTTAATTGGCTTGCAGGGTATAATCCTTTCAATCTCCCACTTGCACTAAAGCCAATCACCCTTATATCTAATCCCCATACTATCGAGGTGGCGATCAAACTCCCGCTATGGTAGAGCCTTAGTGAACAGGTCTGCTATATTGTTCTTTGTCTCTACTTGCTTGATGCAGACTTCTTGTCTTTCGACAATCTCTCGAACGAGATAGAAGCATGTCAAAATGTGCTTTGACTTATGATGAGCTCTTGGTTCCTTAGCTTGAGCAACAGCTCCAGTATTGTCACAATAAAGTGGTACTGGATTCTCAATCTCAGGAACCACGCCCAACTCAGTGATGAACTTCTTCATCCAGACTGCTTCCTTGGCGGCTTCACTAACAGCTATGTATTCATTCTGCCACTGTTGTTGAGTCAGCTACAGTCTGCATTTAGTACTCTTCTAGCTTACTATCCCACCATTTAGGGTAAAGACATATCCTAAAATGGATTTGCTATCATCTGGATCTGTTTGAAAACTAGAATCAGAGTACGCTTCTAGTTTAAGATCAGAATCTCCGTATATTAGAAAAATATCCTTGGTCCTTCTCAAGTACTTTAGAATATTTTTCATAGCTTTCCAATGATCCTCTCCTGGATCAACTTGAAACCTACTGACTATGCCTAAGGCATATGCTACATCAGGCCTGGTACATAACATGGCATACATTATTGAGCCTACTACCGAAGCATAAGGTATAGAACTCATTCTATTTCTCTCTTCAGATATCTTTGGAGACATCCTTTTAGAGAGGTGTATGCCTTGACTCATGGGTAAGTAACCTCGTTTACTCCCATCCATGCTGAACCTTTTCAGCACTAAGTCAATGTACCTAGACTAGGATAAGCCTAGCATCCTCTTGGATCTATCTCTATAGATTTTAATACCAAGTATGTAGGATGCTTCTCCCAAGTCTTTCATGGAAAACTTACTAGATAGCCAAATTTTGACTGATTATAACATTAGGATATCATTCCCAATGAGAAGTATGTCATCTACATACAGAACCATGAAGACTATGGTACTCCCACTAGTCTTTTTATATACACAAGGCTCATCCACATTTTTGATGAAACCAAACTCTTTGATTGTTACATCAAAACGGATGTTCCAACTCCTTGAAGCTTGCTTCAATCCATAAATGAATTTCTTAAGCTTACACACATGATTAGGTTTGTCTCTTAAGACAAAACCTTCTCGCTGTGATATGTAAACTTCCTCATCAAGGAAACCATTGATGAAGGCGATTTTTACATCCATCTGCCAAATCTCATAATCATGGTATGCTGCTATAGCAAGCATGATCTGAATAGATTTGAGCATGGCAATAGGGGAGAATGTTTCATCATAATCAATACCCTATTTTTATCTGAAACCTTTAGCCACTAATCTGGCTTTATAGGTTTTGACTTGGCCATCTGCTCCAATCTTTTTCTTATAGACCCATTTGCACCCAATAGGGTTAACACCCTTCGGTGCATCAACCAAAGTCCATACTTGGTTGACATACATGGAGTCCATTTCGAAATTCATGGCATCTTGCCATCTGTCTGAGTCCCTACTCTTGACAGCTTTCGTATAAGTCAGAGGTTCATCATTTTGAATGATTTGGGCTTCATTATTCTCAATAATGAACCCATACCTCTCAGGTGCTTGTCACACTCTATTAGACTTACGGAGAGGAGTTGTGTGTTCTGTTTCTACCCTAACTATTTGTTCTATTGGTTGAGATGTGTCTATTTATTTATTTTGAACTTCTTCAAGTTCAATATTTCTCCCACTGCCCTTTTGTAGGATAAATTCTTTCTCCATAAAAGTGGCGTGCCTATTGACAAATACCTTTTGTTCAGCAAGGTGGTAGAATAGATATCCTATACTATCTCAAGGATATCCAAAAAATAGACACTTATCTGCTCTAGCATCCAGCTTATGTCCAAAATTTTTTTTGACATATGCTGGACATCCCCATATCTTAAGATACTTAAGATTGGGTTTCTTTCCTCTCCATATTTCATAAGGAGTGCTAGAGACAGACTTAGATGGTACTCTGTTCAAAATGTAAGCTGGGTTTCCAGGGCATAACCCCAAAAGGAAATAAGTAGATTTGTGAAACACATCATGGATCATACCATATCCAATAGAGTACGATTCCTCCTTTCAGCTACACCATTTAATTGAGGTGTATAAGGAGGAATCCATTCAGAGAGAATCCCTTTATCTTTAAGATAGTCAAGAAATTCCTTGGAGAAGTATTCACCCCCTCAATCTGATCGAAGAATTTTAATACTTTTTTCTATTTGTTTCTCAACCATACTTTGATACTCTTTGAATTTATCAAAGGCTTCGGATTTATGTTTCATAAGATACACATATCCGAACCTTGATAAATCATCAGTGAATGTTATAAAATAAGAGTATCCTCTTTTAGCATGAGTTGTCATAGGACCACATACATCTGATGTACTAGTCCCAGCAACTCATTTGTCCTTTCTCCATGTCCACTAAATGAAGTCTTGGTCATTTTTCCATAAGACATGATTCATAAGTTACTAATGATTCATAATCATAAGGATCAAAGAATTTTTTCTTTGTATAACTTGTTAATTCTTGTCTCACTAATATGACCAAGTCGACAATGCCAAAGAAAAGTATGATTTATTTCATCTCTTTTTCATTTCTTATCAATGTGAAGAATTTTGTCATTCTGAGATAGAGTCAATAAACCATTATTGAAAATGCCAAAACAAATAATTTCATTAGAAAAAAGAATCGAGCAACCATTGCTCGTTACATTTAGTACATACCCTTGTTTTAATAATAAGGGTATAGATACAATGTTTCTAATGATCTTAGGCATATAATAACAGTCTTTTAGCTCTAAGATCTTCCCAGAAGGTAGCTTCAATATATAAGTCCCTACAGCTTCTGCTTGGATGGAATCTCCTCCAGCACCGTAGAGCTCGAGGTCTCCTTCCTTCAAAACTCTAATGTTCTGCAGCCCCTGTAATGATTTGCAGATATGGTGACCATAAGCGGTATCCAATACCCAAGAGTTTGAATTAGAAGAATCTAATGACAAAATTGCATGTATCTCATACATACCTTTTGGTGCATCACTAGCACCAGTCTTCACACTTGCAAGGTAAGCCTTGCAATTCCTTTTCCAATGACCTGCTTTGCCACAGTGAAAACAGGTTGATTGTTTAGAGGCTTTCTTTCCCTTCTTCTTATTGATGCCTCCTTTAGGGTTCAGCCTCCTTTTTGAACCCTTTTTGCCTGCCTTCTTCTTTGAGATCCTATCTAGAAGAAAAAGAGGAGCCTTATTCTTCTTGATATGGCTCTCTACTGTCTTGAGCATATTCAGCAGCTCAGGCAGTGATACATTCAATTTGTTCATATGATAATTTAGAACAAACTGAGAAAATGACTTTGGGAGTGACTGCAGGATCATATCCTGGTTCAACTCCTCATCCATCAAAAAACCTAATTGACCTAATCGAGTGATCAGGTCAATAACCATTAGCACATGGTCTTGTACGGATGTTCCTTCTGTCATCCTGGCATGGAACAACTGCTTAGATATCTCATATCTAGCAGTCCTACTATGTTTCCATAAAGCTCTTTTAAGTTGAGCAATATGGATTGAGTGTCCATGCCATCATGTTGTCTCTGAAGTTCATTACTCATTGAGGTGAGCATGATGCATTTAACAGTAAGGGAGTCATTTTTCCACATATTAAATGTGGACTTTTCTTCCTCAGTAGCATCTTCCCCTAATGGCTCTAAACTAGGGGTGTCAAGAATGTAGGATAGTTTCTCTTGACTGAGTACAATTTTTAAGTTCCTCAACCAGTCCACATAATTGGGACCAGTCAATTTATTGGTATCAAGTATACAACGTAATGATAGTGAAGAAGCCATTTATATCTACATAAACAAAGAACATTACATAAGCAAACAACCAATGTTTGACAAAACATAATTAAATTAGGACTTTAATTTAATTATGCCTCCCACTATTTTATCGAACATCATAGCCCTCCCCTATGATAATCGAGAAACCCTAATTGGTTTTCTTAGTGGGATTGAGGCCCTAATTCCTTTTAAAAGATCTTGTGTTTACACAACAAACCTTTTACAAGTTCAAAGGTAGAAAAACTCTTTCCAATTGCATCTTATGCAATTCTCAACAAAAACTGGCCTCTAAAACATTAATAATCTTGTGTTAGCATAATAAACCATAATGCTTTAGTTAAGTTAGACCTTTCATTATCATACAGTCATATTTGTATATATATGCCTTGTGTTAGCACAACAAAGCATTATATCAAATATCTTGTAAGCATCTAGATGCACTAAACCATAACTATGTTAGTCCCCATAATAGGTCTTGTGTTAGCACAAACAAACCTAAAATGGATCATGACACAATTATGACTTAGCATGAAGGAAGGCCTAATGTAATGAACATTACACTAAGCATATCAATCAAGAATTAAGTTAATAAAATTGGCCAGGTAAGTGGGAGAGTAGTGGGAGTCCCCCTGTTGCTTTCCTAGTCACCAATAAATTAGCCAGGTCAGACAACGGAACCAATTAAAAACCACATCCTCTTTACCAATCATGAACCACCTATCCTAGACACCGAATGATCAACTAATCATTGATTTTTGCTTTTGGTATATGACACTACAACTTAATATTATTTTATTAGAGGGCAATTCAAATAGAAGCACATTCTAATATTACCATTCAATCAACCATGCATCATATATCATTTTATAATGTGCCAAGTGTGTCATCATACTAGGATAACCATCTACCACATAATGGATCCACCATTATGCCAGGGCAACCTTATTTCAGTATGATGACTAGAAAGCTAAATATATCTCTATATCGGTTAAGGTTTAAGTGAAAACCCTAACAGTGACATACATATGCATAAACATATCAATCATATGTAACTTTAAACTTTTGTAGAGTCCTACAAAATTGGACAACTTAAAATTTTGTAGAGTCATACAAAAATAGGCAACCTCAAGAGTCCTACAAAATTGGGCAACTTCAATTTTGTAGAGTCCTACCAAAATGGGCAACCTCAAGAGTCCTATAAAATTGGGCAACTTCAATTTTGTAGAGTCCTACCAAAATGGGCAACCTCAAATTTTGTATGATTTAGCCCTAATAAGGTGGCTCTGATACCACTGATGGGTTCGGTTACTAGGGCGGAAGCATGGATTTCAAAATATTATGAAATCATAACCTAACCCTTAATCCCAAGAACACCTTATTAAGAACATAAATCATAAAAAATATAAATTAGGATTTAAACACCAACCTCGATCGCAAAAATCCAATTCGATGTAAAACCTTAATCTAGTCTTTCTGATCTGCTCACCAGGTGCCCAAGTGTTTGCCCTCCAACGGTGATCCACACAGGGCTTTGATCAAGACAAATGCACCGCTTCAAAACCGGTTCCTTCAATTAGACCTCTAAGGCCTAATTTAATTCAGGTAGAAACTCTTCTTATTTGGACTGATATTCCTCCTATCAACCTTTCTTTCCTCCTCTTTCTTCCTCTTTCCAATGGCTGTAAGATCACTCAAACAGGACTCTCCTAACCAAAGTTAAGGGCTTGTCTTAATTTGACTAGAGATCTTTTAGGACAAAGAAAGAGAATGCAGGAAAGAAATGTTTTTCAGAATAAAAACTCCAAACACCATTCCCCGGGCACCCATCTCCTTAAATAGCAATCTGAGGGATGCTTTAAGACATCCCTTCCATGCCATAAGACATGTCCTTTCCAATAGAATGTGTCCCTTATCCAGACAACACTTCTCTTCATTCAAAACTTAAGAGAATTAAAACAGAATGACTCTTCGTATAAAAAAAAACTTTACGAAGAGTCGCTTCCTTTTATTTATGTTGCATGAATATCCTTGCATCATGGCCATCCATTAGCCATCAAATGGCCACCTTTATCCATGCCAAATGCCATATGGCGTGAAACACCAAGGGGCATGAAGGAAGAGTCCACGCCCCTTGTCTTTCTTGCTTTGACGGGTCATAGGAAATGGCGCATGAAAAATATCAAAGACTATCTGCAAGGGGCAGTAAGGATGATGGTTTATTTGGTCCTCTACTATGTTTCAACAGTAGAAGGACTCTTCTAATAATATGGTGCCTCTTCATAAATTTTTTTAACGTAACTATTACGTAGAAATAGTTTGACCCAGTCAAACCTTTAGGCGCTTAATTTAGGATAGAGTCCAGTCTGAATTAAACCAGCCATGTGGCTGATTTAAAAGTCCAATCCCTTGGTTAACTAGCCAAGGGTTAGCCTAACACATGAGCCTAAATTAATTTAGCCTTAATTAGACCAAATCAGCCCAAATCGGAACCCGATTCGAACCTAATTCGAATCAAGGTGCAATGGTTTGCAACATGTGCTTGCATGTTCATCTTGCAAACATAGTTTAATCCAATTAAACCCTTAATCAATTTTCTTTGTGTGTGATCCATTGGGTTCCACATCTAGCCAACAGTGGGTTGGGTGCGATTTGACCTAATTTGATTTAGGCTTTAACCTAGCCGATTTAGGTCAAATTGAGCTAACCCAATTGATAATTAGAATTCTTTCTAATTCTTGATCTAATTAAACTCTTTAATTAAATCAAAAACTCATAAGGCAAGATTGACGTCTAGCAATGTATCATGCCTACCTAGAAGGTGTGGAATTTTAGTGAAAATACCAAAAATACCTTTCAGTGAAAGTTATCGTGCAATTTAATCCTTCGATCAGCTTGCACCCTGAATATAACTTTGGATATGGAACCATGTCAAATCCAATATCACATTCAATTCTTTCTCAATCTAATAATGATGATTCAAATAATGAAATATTAGAAACTATTTCTAATATTCATACTTTGATCAAAGTTTCCCTGAATCACCATTTGATCGAAATCAGCTGGATGCGATCTCCTCTTACTAGGGTTGATCGATTCCTTGTTCGACCTACTCACAACCTCCATATACAATTCACCATATCCAGTATCACCCTGTACATGATTCAATGTCATGAATAAGTGTGAACCAAAACATGGGTTCATGCTTACAAGGCACTATGGTAGTCTCAGGTCAAAGGATTACATGCACTACTCCCTTTATGAAAACCATCTATTGACAAGTAGATAAGACTCCATTAGATGTTTTTCAAGTCGGATCAAATTCAGTGAACTCATTCTCTAATGAGCATCCATGTCCTTGTATTAGTGTCCTACACAAGTAATTGTAAGATCAATTACCCTCATTAATGAGCATACAAAGGATATGCTAGTCTTTCCGAAAACATTGATCCCCTACTCAATGTCCCTTTGACTAGGAATACTTAAGATTAGGATTTTTACGTTTTAAGTCTTACTGGTATGATCTCATCTTAACCCTTAAAACCATAGCCCTAGTCTATGGGGTTCATCATATCATAAATCTAAGACATGGCGTATGATGAAAAAGATGCCTTTTAATATATATAATTGTCAATACAAAAGTTTGAAAGTTTTCATGATATTCCAATAAAATTACAAGTTTTAATTGGCTTGCAGGGCATAATCCTTTCATATGGATCCCCACAAGACATTATCCCATAATGCTCACGAGACTTACCTATGTGGGTAGGCCAAACCCTTGCCAGATTGGTCCTCTATTACCTCTACACTCTACAACAGAGATCAAGAATACATAGAGTAGCCTGGATAATTCCTTGAGGATAAATGATAAATCTATTAATTACCCAATTAAACCATTAAAATAAAGATTAATTAATTAATATTTATTAAAAGTTTAAGCTTTTATTAGAATTTTATAGAAAAGGAGTCCATGGATAGAAAGAGCTTGATTTTTGGAGTCCAACGATATTAATAGAACTCAAATCAGAGTTCAAATAGGTCCAATATCAAAGAAAAACCAATTTAACTAAAATTTGTATGATTATTAAGGTAGCCGGTCCACCATGGATCGATTGCCCAGTTCACAAACATGGCTACCGGTCCACATCAGCCATTGTTGTCGATCCTCGAAGCCTATTCATGGACCAACTTTTTCCCGAGCAGTCATCATACTTGCCCGTCGCCGTCGATCACTGGAGGAGTTGCCAAGAAGCTATAGGATCACCGAAATAGCCATGCCACCCCTTAAAACTGTTGGTTTCTCCACTTGATCAGTGTCTTCTTCCCATTTTTTTGACCAACACTAATGCCACCACTCCTCCATTTCACCGGCTACCAACACAACCGAGAGCCCCTCGTTGCTGGCCATCATCTTCTCCTTTGTGTGCTGGTATCCATCCACCACTAATTCTCCTTGTGGCTAGCCACCTTCCAAGATATGCTCTGTTGTTCATCCATCCACCATTACTCCACCCTACACCACTACTCACTGCCATCGCCAGTTGCCGTCCATCTATTATCGCTGGAAAAGGAAGGAGTGCAATCCAAATCAAAATGGGAGTCAGGGATCCAGGATGCGGCAGGAGTCCAGATCAGACTTGGTTCACCCAAAAAGGAAGGACTTTCCATATTAATTTCAGTGCAATCCAAGGCTTATGATGTAGAATGCATGGCTGAGGAGTTTTCTCATAATATCTGGCCAATCTTGAGCCTGATTAACTCCAAATTTTATCGGAAGGAAGTCCTAGACAAGCTCGATAAAAGGACCCCAGGTAGTAGTCCAGGCATCAATTTCTTTGGCAAATTTTGTACTAGTTTAATTTCTTTTTCTTGTTTAAATTATTATAGTTTAGGCCTAGGAAAAAGAAGAATTATGGAGGGGATGTTGGTGGCAGTGATGCAAGGCTAGACTCCTTCAACATAAGATGAAGATGAAGCTCGTAACCGGGTTCTATCATTCTTTTTGTACTTGATTTCTATACAATGAAACTCATGTTCTTCTTTCCTCTTTCTTTTGAGTTATTTTTCTGATCGATGATTTGATCTAGCATACACAGCCTATACCCTTTATCAACATGCCATGATTTCTGGATATGGTATGTGCCTAAGAAAGGTAGATCATAATATGGTAGATTAAATTCCTAACCTTGCAAATTAATTAGATAGTTTATACTCTAGCGAACGTGTCATGATCTTCGGATATGGCCCGTGCCCAATAAGAATAAATTATTCTAATCCCAAATTTGCAAGAATTATTGATATTGCAATATAAAGAAAAGAATATAAAACCTGATTGCTTGGTGGATTCGGGTTCATAGGTTACTTCTTCTACTGACTTGGTTCAATTAATTAATCAATTGTTATCTTTTAATAACAACTCTCACATTAATCTTTACAAATAATTTTCTTTCTTTTCTTTCCTGTGAAATAATTATTCTTGATCCTCGAGGATACGATCTTGACTCACCACTAGCTATAGTAGTAAATTGGTTTTATTTTTGACCACCTATGATAGTGATTAATAAACCTCTCAAAAATCCCCTTCTCATAAAATATGGCCAGCTTGCCCAACTAGCATTGCCCTGAATGCCTCCACACAAGAGCATCCAGGCATGACACCACCTTGCCTCATAACCATGCCATAGTGGATCGTACCCTACATCCCTAGAGGTGTCGAGAATATAGCTAAAGCTCTACATCCCTTCTTAAAGTCAAGAGAATTCCTTGAATCTCAACATATGTCTTGGAGATCCACCACCTACCAAATATTAAGCTTCCTGAGCCCCTCCAATATCCTGCCATGACTATGCCACTCCATGGCTGACCATTACTCCCCCACTATCCCATTGAATCATCCATATAAACTCTATCCCAAGGGTTCCAAGGTATTGAGGAGCATTGCAAATTCTGGGCCATGCCAAACCCTTCGCAGCATTGTGCCATGCCCATGCCAGCACCCCCTACGATAAGCCTATGGCTAAGTCCTAAATAATTCTCCCCCACTCAAGCTATCGACACCCTCGTCGACATCCAAACCACTACTTGGAATATCAATCGCCACAACCAAAGTCTTATGCAGCCACTACAACCATGGTTCCTCAATCCAAAGCCCCATGGCCTTGGTGTCCTTGATACTTTTTTCCACCACTAAGGACCCATCATCCATACCACACTAATTCTTTCATGAAACCCATAACCTGATGTCACCCTTTACCCTTAACATTCCCCTACAATCCTCTGTCCTTCCAACTTCATGGCACTCCTCGGACTCTTTCAAAGCTTGACTCTTGATTGCCCCAATCCGAGAGTGGCCAATGCATTCTTTAAGCTTTTTGCAATCCTCTAACCCTCCACTTTAGCTAAAAATCTATGAGGCACTCCTTAGACTCTTCCAAGGCTTGACTCTCGATTATCCCAATCTGAGAGTAACCACTGCTTCTACCAAAGCATCTTCCTTAAATTCACTATTAGTAATACAAAATGGCACTCCTTGGACTATATCCAAGTCTTAACTCTTGCCCAACTAGATTTACGAATGGCCCTTTGCGTGAGTCCCCACTAGAAACTCATCCCTAAATGCCTAGTCTTGCTATGTACCCACCTTGCAGTCCTGTGATAATTCTAACCTTTTTGACCAACACTATGCCTTTGGACCCTACCACATTATACTAATGCCAAGTACTAACAAGTCACCTCCATTTTTGTGCACCGTCCCATCCCAATGTAGATATCAGCTACTACCAAGCGGGACCCTAATAGTCGATCAAGGCTACTTTCCCATTGCTTGACTCCCTCGGCATAGTAGTCTTCACTCCGAGTACCAAATATCTACCTTTGTAGAACCACTGTTCATGCTATTTGATCATTATTATAGGCAATCAAAAATAATTTACCAACTCAAATGATATAGCTAACGTGAGTCAAGATCGTGTATTTAAAAATCAGTTAGGGTTATATTCGGTTTTAATTAATATTTTTAGTTAGAGTTCTAATTAGATTATAAAAGTTAGAAATAGAAAATAGTTGGCATATAATTGAAATTGAAGATTAAAAGCAAATAAAAATTCTAATTAAATTAAAGTAGTAACTAACAAGCAAGAAACTAAATAATATAAAATAAATATCTTAAGCTTTTGATTTATTTTTTAATAACATATAGATTAGTTCTTTATGATGTAAGTAGCAAAAGTATGATTGCTTCCTGAGTATAACCTATCTTGCTGGTATAGATATGCCCCTACATGGTCATAGGCTATTCAAAGATTGACTCTCGAGCATAACCAAACTTGTTAGGTATAAATCTATCCCTACATTGTTATAGGTAATTCAAAGACTCATATCATAAAATTAATTAAAATATTCTATAATCTAGATTTTGAGCATGAATCATATTTTTAGATCGTGACTTATCTCTACATAGTTTAAACTATTCAAAAATCAAATTTATAGTCCAAATAATAAGAATAATACTTGAAATAATGAAAAAGAGATTTTATTAATGAAGAACAAAATCATTACAATCAAGTTCTAATTACATAAAAAGAAACTAAAATATAAATATTAAAGAACCTCCTCTACTCCTTTAAAAATTTAGAAATTAGTCGTGCGTGGTGTCTGCAAGCATCATCTTAAATGGGAAAAAGATGAAGAAGAAGAAGCACCCTGCCAACCTCTCTCCCATTGAAGCTTGTTACATTGCTAAAATAAAAAGAAAAATAAAAGAATAGTGGCTACCTTTGCTTGATTCTCCCTTGATGTTCCTTAAGGTAGCCCTTAAATAAAAGAAGAAATAGGCCTCCTACTCAAAATAGGAGAAGAATCCTTATAGAATAGGCCATGGACCACATAGATTTGTTTTAGCCATTAGATCAACATCAAACCACCCAAAACCAGTGCCTAGAATACCCTTAAAGTCCTTCATCAAGTCAGGAGAAGTGTGAACCATTGGATCAGTGCCTCAATGGTTTTCTAGCCATCGGTTGGCACAATTCGGGCTTATTTTGCTCATAGGACTCCATCAAGTTAGCTTATTTCTCCACCATTGGATCATTTCATGGAATACTTGAGAACCACCCGATTACACAGGAATTCCACTCCAAATTCCTTCATTTGATTGGCAAACATTATGGCCATTAGATCAAAGGCTAAGTGCCTTGTTAACCATAGGATGGTGCACAATCATAACCAAAAAACAATGCCTCTCTATATGCTACGTAAAGACTGATCTCCACTATTCCATAGACTATGCATAGAGCATTGGTGGACCAAGCAACCAGTCCATGGTGGACTAGTCAGTTTAAAAGTGATATTAGGCTAATTTTTTTAGTGGCTTTCAGGTCCATCTTGAGCTTGTTTTCACTTAGATTTGGACCTACCTTTGGATCTTCATTTAGGGATCATTTAAAGTCTAATTTGCTTTCAATTTGAGTCCTTTTAACCTATAAATTGAGCTCTTTGCATTGATGATCATCATTCCTACAAAAGATAAATAAAAGCATCAGTTCTTAAAGAATAAAGATAAATTAGTCCTAAATTGATACTTTTACTGATATGTTTATAGAACTTATCACACCTCTCAATTTGAACTTTGCTCGTCTTTGAGTAAAGAAAGAATTTAGAGTCAGATACCTTTTAGCTTAAAGTTTTAAGTTTAACAAGCAATTTTCTTCAAAAGGTTATTGATGTTCAGTAAAGTGAGAATATGGTATGTCATTGGAGTATTAATACTTATCCAATATGAGAATTAAGTAAAGAATATTAATTTTTTTTGAACTTTTTTCTAAATTGCCCCTACCTTTATCTACAAATTGTTAACCTTTACATAAGACAATGTATTATTACTTCCATCCTTCATTTATTAATTAAACATCTTCACATTGCCCACTTTTTAACATGAATAATAATACCTACTTAGGTGAAGGGGCTCAGTTACTCAATAAAAGACCAATGTTTAAATCTTGCTTCTCTTTTTTTAATATTATATTGCTATTAGGTGTCTTAATCTATTAAGCTTTTTGTTTGACCCATGTAGCAGTTTTCAACCAATGACTTCAAAATCATATGACTTTAGGGCACTAGGTATAAAACACCCCTCGAGCTTACTTGTTCGGGTCAAACAAGCTACAAGTTAAGACTAACCTTAAAATGAGCTTCTTTGTCCTCCTTATCTTTTGACTTGAACTTCAATGCTTGCTTAGGCAAAGAAACTTAGTTACTCAGTGAGAAGTACTTAAAAAATATTTTTTTATGAAAAAATGTATAGTTACCCTATGCTAGTCCATAAGAACTTAAGAAGTAAACTCTTCTTTGATGCTAGTAGGAGGACTTAGAAGTATTCAAAGAAAAATGTTTATATTCTAGACTTAACTTTCTATCAAATTTTCTTAATAACTGATCCATCAATATTTCACAAACCTCTAATTGAGCATTAATGTACTTTAAAAAATTGCTTAGTTTTAGCTTGATTGTTAAGCATAATCGGGTGTCTAAATGTTAAATACTCACTTATTCGAGGACTTTAAAATTTTAAATTTTATTTATTCTGTCTCCTAATTTAATTGACATTGTATTTAATAAAAAGAAAAATAAAGAAAGTGGGTGGAAAGGAGAGATGTCACATGGGTCAGGTTGCTTTGGAGTTAAAAATGATCTAGGGCGAAGGTGGCTTAAAAATGTTATTCAATGTCTTCAAGGTAGAGTAGCTTTATCCAAAAGACCTGACTAGGTGTGTTCATATAATGCCAAGGGCTTCTATAAGGAGTGGTCCATTATTCCTACAATAATAAAATCACTAGTATAAAAGTTAATTAAAAAGATTGGGTTGCCTTCCAACAAGCTTAACGTCATTAGTCAAATGTTATAACGGCGTCGCACGTATAATCAATTTTAGCATGCCCCTAAAGATTTTAAAAGAATAGGGCTAATCAGGAGAACTTATCACCATAGCAAAAAAAATGTTCATAGAGTGTTCCATGATGATCATCCCGAGCCAAAAGAGTATACTAGGCAAGCATGCTATATCAATATTTTAAAATATTATTATAGTTTTCCAGATGATCATGATATTTCTTCAACTATAGAATGATCTACCCTAATCTTTTTTTTGGGTATGATGTGACTTGACATCATCCCTTCTTGATCAAAAGCCTAGTACTTTTTTTTAAATTAATAGTAAACCTATCTCCAAACATCATTTTAGTATGATAGATAAATTTTGGAGGTAGTTCTCGAAAATAATGCCAAAAATAAAGAAATCAATCATAAATTAAAATTATGATCCCTCATATCAACAATATTCCACCAAATAGCTTCTTTATGCATTTTTAAAACATGAGCAAGTTGGGATTCCTGGTTTAGGATCATCGGTAGGGTGTCAGTGGGTGAGATAGGAAGTGGTTTCAATTCTAGAGTAGGTGGTGATTCTAATAAGAGAGCTATTGGAGGGCTTGGTGATGACTCATCATTTTCTATCCATAACAAGGATATTTTGAAGTAAGGTGTTTCTACTAAGTTGTTTACTTCTATGGTATACCCATCTACATTAAAATCATCCATCCCAAACTAAGCCAAATAGGGATCTAATGAATCTTGGGGATGAATTATGGGGTGGCTTCTCTTATCATATTTTCATCCATGATTCTCGGAAAGTCTCAACTAATTCCATCATTTCATTTATTTATCCTCCTTTCCTATAAAAAGGTATAGATGATTCTAGAGTACTTGGAACTGGGACCATAGATAAGTAGGATAATGATAGAATTGATTCATCCCACCAGTCTAATTTTTCTCTATATATTTTTATCTTAATCAAATTATCTATATTGGTCTTGGTGGTTATGCAGGGTTACTCTATGACTAGTTTATTCCTGAGAGTTATAGTTGATTATTTAGAAAAAATCAAAGGGTCATTAAAACTTTGAGCTCGTATTGTTCCTCTAGGTAACTATCAAGCTGACTAGGAAACTCTCCTTCCTCTTCCCTAAAGCATGCGATTACTAGTTGATCAGTTTGATTTACTAATTTAGTTAGGCATTAGGATTAAGCAATCTTATTGGTGCATTCTATCATGTCTAGTGCTTGCATAACCTTCTCTTCAAATAATAGGCTATAAGAACTTGAGAAGGTTGCCAGATCATAAGAGGGTGCATCTATGAACAGAGGTCCTTGTATTACCAGGATAACTAACCACTAGGTATGGTTTCTATGAAAAATCTGGTTAAGCCCCTTAGCCTAAATTGTAAGCATTAGAGTGTGGGTCATTTTCTGGTCTGTAGGACATTTGAGTTTGATTTTAATAAACTTGGTCATATATAAACTCAAGAAATTGGTACGTGGTTAGGCATTTACTTACAAAGTGAGTGGAGCTCGAACAATTTGAGCAAATTCATTATGCAGGTAAAAAAGATGGAGAGGTAGAGTGTCTAAATCTAGGCAAGCAAATTTATTATATAGGTGATCTAATTTATCAGATAGCTTATACAATCTACTATTGATATCCATATTCCTAACACTACTCATTTTATTGGATTGTTCTGATTACTTTAGATCTACAATCAAGGGTCTTAGATCAAAGCAATCATATTCTAAATTTTTTTTAATATATATATATATTAAGAGAAGAAGGGAAACAAAGAAAGAAGAAAGAAAGAAGAGTTCTAAAGAGAAGGGTCAAAGGAGTCCTAAAGCTAAAAGGGATAGAGAAGAATTAGTTAGGGTGTAGTATTGATTGCAATCAAATTAGCATAAATTGGACTCTCTATCCTAGGGTTAACCTAGATCTAGATAGTTGTTAACTGCCAAGGTTGTCTTTGAGCCCTCGAAGTCGGAGGCTAACCAACCAACTAGCTAAGTAAGTATAAGGTCGATGGGGGTCCCTCATTGCTTTTCTTAAATACCAAATAAATTGAACAAGTCAATCAATGGAATAATTAAGTAACCACCTTTTTTCAAGATCTTATCTCTAAACCACTTTTCTAGATACCAGTCAACTAATCAACCCTATCTCGGTCTAACTTTAGGATCCTTATCCTAGTGAGCTCAAAAATCCTTAAGGATCAATATCTAATTAATTTTAAATTAAAGGCTTAGGTTAATATAATATATAGTGTGGTAATTTGTGGGCCAAGAAAGGATGATAATATTTTCACATTATGTTGTTTAGGATTTAGTGCTCTTAAAATAGTTTATGCAGATGTAATGTAAATACAAACAAATGTTCAAACAAATTAGTTTGATATGTTAAGCCTTTAAAATAATCCAAATAAATTATAAAAAATATTTTTTATTTTTTAATAATGAATTATTTTTTTATGAATTAACCATGCCAATGATCGTAGCAATAGTGCCAAAATTTAATTGCTATCATAGGTGGTCAAAAATAATTCATTAACTCAAACTATATAGCTAGAGTGAGTAGGGATCGTATCCTCAGGGATCAGTTGAGGTTATGTTAACTTTTAATTAAGATTTTTAGTTAGAGTTCTAATTAAATTATATAGATAGAAATAGAACTAAGTTAAAATAAAATTAAAATTGAAGATTAAAAGGAAATAGAAATTTTAATTGAATTAAAGTAATAACTAATAAGCAAGAAATTAAATAATATAAGATAGATGTCTCGAGCTTTTGATTTGGTTTTAATAAAATATATTAGTTCTTTATGATATAATTAGCAAAAGTATAATTGATTGCCGAGCATAACTTTATCTCACTAAGTATCTATATGCCCCAACATTATCATCACCATTCAAAGGTAAACTCTTGAGCATAACCTATGTCATAAGTTATTCAAAAATTCATATCATAAAAATAATTAAAATATCTTATAATCTAGATTTTGAGCATAATCTATCTCGTCAAGCATGAATTATATCCTAGATCACAACTCATCTATACATAGCCATAGACTATTCAAAAATCTAAATTATAATCTAAATGATAAGAACATACTTAAAATAATGAAAAATAAATTTTATTCATAAAAAAATAAAATCATTACAATCAAGCTCTAATTACATAAAAAGAAACTAAAATATAAATATTAAAAAACCTTCTCTACTCCTATGGAGACTTGGAGATTAGTCGTGCATGGTACTGCAAGAATCATCTTCAATGGGAGGAAGATGAAAAAAAAGCACCCTACCAACTTCTCTCCCATTGAAGCCTGTTACATTACTAAAATAAAAAGAAAAATAAAAGAATAGTGGCTACCTCTACTTGATTCTCCCTCGATGTTCCCCATGGTTGCCCCTTAAATAAAGGAGGAAATACTCAAAATCCTACTCAAAATAGAAGAATCCTTGTAGAATAGGCCCTCGACCATGTGGATTTATTTTGGCCATTATAGATCATCATCAAACTGCCTAAAACCAGCACCTAGATCACCCCTAAAGTCCTTCATCAAGTCAGGAGGAGTGTGGACCATTGGATTAGTGCCTTGGTGGTTTTCTGGCCATCGATCGATGTAGATTCAGGCTTATTTTGTGTAAAGGACTCCATCAAGTTACCTTATTTCTCCACCATCGGATCATTTCGTGGAATACTTGAGAACAACCTGATTGTCTAGGAATTCCTCTCCAAAGTCCATTTGATTGGCAAACATTGTGGCCATTAGATCAAAGGCTAAGTGCCTTGTCAGCCATAAGGTGGCCCATAACCAAAACCAAAAAATAGCGCCTCTCTATATGCCATGTAAAGACTAATCTCCACTATTCCATAAACCATGCACAATGCATTGGTTGACCGAGCGACTGGTCCATAGTAGATCGGATAGTTTAAAAGTGATATTGGGCCAATTTTTTTAGTAGATTTTGGGTCCTTGAACCTATTTTCACTTGGATTTAGCCCTACCTTTGGATCTTCATTTAGGATTTATTTGAAGTCCGATTTGCTTCCAATTTGAATCTTTTTAACCTACAAATTGAGTTCTTTGCATTGATGATCATTTTCCTACAACAGATAAATAAAAGCATCAATTTTTAAAGAATAAAGATGAATTATTTTATAAATTGATGCTTTTATTTGACATGTATATAGAACTCGCACTATTTCTTGAGATACTCAGCCTATCCTGACTGCCTCGTGTATCTTCACCCCAAGTCCAAAGTACCAATGCAAGGCTACCCCACTGGCCTACCTCACTCTTCTGACTCCAATACCTCAACACCCCCTTGTATCTAATATCTGAGCCTGATAATGCCTCATAACATGACCAATACAAGTGCCTCTGCACACCACGGCCACCTTGGCCAACAATTGCACAGTCCTCATGCTTCACCTCCAGCAACCTAACATCACATGCCCTTGTAGCGAGCAAGTATCCTTGGCCACATATCTACCTCTAGTACCTTGGTTTTCTAGCACCTTCACCCTTAAAGCAATTTCATGAAATTAAATTCAAACTTTGCCGTTTATGTGCTTACATGCCACAATCGCCCACACAAGAGATGGCTCTTTCCAATGTCCCATAAAATGCACCTGGGTCCATCGACTCTCCAAGCCTTCACCTTTGCTTTCTCTTTAAAATTTGAATGTTACATCCTCTATTACACTACAGACACACCCTAATACCTTAGTCCATTTTCTCAAGTCTATCTCTCTAGAAATTATAGTCCCTTGAGATGCTCTGCCCTACAACTTCACATATAACTAAGTACTTTAAGCATTCATGAGCACTCTTCACCCTGAATTCCTTTTGCAGCCACAAACTGGTAGACTTTCACACACATGGGCTCTCATCCACACATGCAATCGATGAGCAACCTTGATCACTTAGCACTGAGCACATCGCCTCCACAATAAGTTCCCCCACTTTGAGTTGTTGACACCCATAATAGACTCAGACATCCAGCTCTTTTGACACTGGACTTCTAGCTCTCTAGATCTTTCACTACTTTGGATATCCCTGTATCAACAGCTTACAACAAGCACCATGCCAACCATCAACTAAGCAACCTTTGTTTTGATACCAATTATCACAGGGTCAATGTTTTCTAACTCCAACACCCATGCGGTGCCCTGGCATGCCATACACCAAGGCTAGCCCTCCTAAGTCCTTTCCTCGAACATACAAATAAACATGCAGTAGTCTAACCATATAGCCAAGCATGCACCTTCATGCCCCTGCCTAGCAACACTGTTGAACTGAATATAAGCAACACCCTTAAGTGCCATAAGCAACCCGACCCTCAGGTCAACTGCAATGCTCATGCACACCTTATGCCATAACATCATACTCTTGCTAAGAGTGCTCCACAGCTTGGCACCTCTATGCCAACCTGATGGCTTTGCCCCTCAAGTCAAGTACTACTCATCCAGGCTATCTTCAATCTCCGAGTACTTCCATTCCATGATATAATCACTGTGCAACTAATCCATAAGCCACCATGCTATCCTTCAAGAATACATAGACTAAACACACATGACATGACCATGCAATGCCACCACTCTGCATGAGGCTCAAGCAAACCATCTCCAATGTTACCTAGCCAACTTGCCAAGCTGACACACCCCATAGCCCCTCAAAGGTATGATTGATTAGGCACATCCAAAGCCCTCCTAGGTTTCACTATCCAAGCTCCCGCACAAGCTCTTATGCTATAATCCTAATCTTACATCCTCAGCATGCCTTCTTATCAATGGCTATATGCTTGACAATGTTTATGGATTGCTCACACATCATAGCATACTACTACAATCCTAAAAGTCCATGGCCATATAGCCCAACACTTTATTTGATGATTGCTTGTATCATATGCACTGCCATGATATTGGCATCTAAGTCTACCCATCAAGTAAATATCTTCAACCAACTGATCCTTGCATCCCATTATTCTCTCCTCAGCATGACCCTCTTGGTCATCCTAAATCCTTAGCCCAGCTCCAACGTATACACCCCGATTGAATTTTCATAAGCCATGCTTGAACTCTATGGCTGACTGGCTTCCATGGATCTCTATGAGACATCATCCTGTAATGCTCATGAGACTTACCTGCTTGGATAGGCCAAACCCTTATCCAACTAGTCCTTTATCACCTCTACACTCCACCATAAAGATCAAGAATGCATAGAATAGCCTAGAAAATTTCTTGAGGATAAATCTCTTGGAATCTATAGCCAACATAATGTGGCAAGCTCGTTTAACTAGCATTATCCTGAATGCCTCCACACGAGACCATTCAGGCATGACACTATCTTGCCCCATAATTATTCCATGACGGACCATACCCTATGGGCCTAGGAGAGTCCGGAATATGGCCAAAGCTCTGTATCCCTCCTGAAAAGGAAGAAGATTTCTTAAGTCTCAACACATGTCATGGTGATCCACCGCCATGCCAAATATCAAGCTTCCCAAGCCCCTCGATATCATGCCATAATATGCCACTCATGGCTAACTGATAGATCGTAATGTTGTCATTAAGATATCATGATTATCAGTTTAAAATCTATCTTCTAATTTATTAAACTTGCATAGAAAGTAGTGAATCGGGTCAAATCCATAGAAAGGTAGTGCATAAAATAAATTAAAATCTTTGATTTTCAAAAAAAAGAAAAATATTTTGAAGTCAGAAAATATAAATTAAAAATGCAAAGAACAGAAATTAAAACTCCAGTATGTTCAATTTGTTAATTAGATCTTAGCATCTACTTGCAAAAAAGTAAATGATATAAATTTTAATTACATGAAAATAAACTTTGCATAAATTAAAACTAAAATCTAATTATAAAGAATTTAAAATAATAACTAAATAATCTAAGAAAGTAGTAACAAAGCATCCGAAGTTGATTAGTGCAGCCTTATCGGGAAGTTGGTTGATGTACTTCACATTCTTCCATCATACTTCATGAAGTGAATTGGGCTTCCTCTTTTTCTTTTTCTTTTTCTTTGGTATTGATCTTGAAGATGGAATGATCTTGAAGATGGAATAGGCTTGAAGATAGTATAGAAATAGAACTCTTCTCTAAGAAACCTCACACTCTTAGAGGTCAATCCACAACTCAAGCCATGCCCTCTATCCTGTACTATATTCTCTCTTCAAGATACTGTTCTCTTAGGCCTGAGGTCCTTTAAATAGAGCTTGGAGAAGGTTGAATTAGTGTAGAACTAGGATTAGACACCCAATAGAACTCTTAAAATTATTCTGGGTTATCAGATTACATGAAATCCATTGATCATCACTTAAATTGATTGAGCTCAATGAGGGCTATCAGATTGGCTTGAATCATGCTCGAATCTAGCTCAAATCCCACACATCATAATTGATTATTCTCTACCCTCAAATCACACTCAATGGAAACATCATCGTTATGGACCATGCTAAGAAGATCATGGACCAAGTGGGGATGAGGAAGGAAATAGAGGAGACAAGGCGCAATCAAGCTAGACCAGGAAGAGAAAACAACACTGGAAACATGAGGAGGGAGATGAACATGGCAGATCTCAGCTAATGGACAGTAGCTCAGGCTAAGAGAAGGGGGTGATGTCTCGAGTAGAGGGTAGCGATGATGACTTGGTGGTTAGGCGGTGACTGGAGGGCAACTACATGTAGATTGGGCCAGAAAGGAGTGGCTGATGGCGACACGACTACACCTATGGGGAGGAAATGATGGTGGAAAGGATAGTGATCGGACGGTGGTGATATTTAGGGAAGACGATGAGGTCTCGGGCAGAGATAAGCGAGCGGAGGGATGTCGACATGCGATGGCTAGCAGGGTGTGGCTCGAGCAGCAACGGGATGTCACGCGATGGTTGAAATCCTTCCACAGTCCATGGCTCTGAGTCATGGATTGAAAATAATGGCTTCCAGTGGACCACTTAAGCTTCCGTAGATCAAGTGACCAGTCCATGGTGGATCGACTATTTTAAGATTTATGCATAATTTGATTGTTTTTGTTTTTTCTTAATCTTGGATCCATTTGAACTTCAATTTGAGTGTCATTTGATTCATTGGATTCTACAACTCAAGCTCTTCATGGTGGCAAGTTTTTTAATAAGTAATCCAACTAAATTTCTTAGGTTCTAGAGTTTTAAAAATTTCTGTCAATCTTAATGTACCTACCAAAGATGAAGAAACATAAATTAAACTTTACATTAAATATTTTAAAAGATATAAAATTATTTTGGTACTTAGATTGATATACAGCTTGATATCTACTTATCATAAATGCACTCTAATTTCATATTTTTAAAAAATAATTTTTTAAAATAATTAGTTTTGCAAGAAAGTCTAGTTTTATTATGAAATCATGTTTTTTAGATGTTATCACCAATAATTACTTAAAATACTTAAAATAAGTATATAAAATAGGATTTATCACACTCCCTAACATACTCATTACTAGTTCCTTAGCAATGCGATAGACATATAAGTATTAAATTATAACCATGTATCATTAAGAGATTTCTTTACAAAAATAGACTAGGATTGAAAATAAAAAGATCTAGAAAGTATTACTAACTACGTGTTAAGTTTTCAAAGTAAATTTTGTAGTCAGTATAATTAAAAAAAAATTTAAATATTATCTAAAGATCTATAGTACTTGTGTTCATGATGACTAACTTAGCATTTTAATGCTAGGTTGCAAAGGACAAATATTTCTTCGCTTATCACTTATTTTGGTTAATTTTCTATATACCCCCAAATCAAGCTCATAAATTATAAGGTAGCTTTCACACTACCTGAATTTTTTTTTAGTGCTAAGCATTATGGCTTTTCCTTTACTGTTTGAAGCGAACCTTCATACTTGACTTAGATGTAAAGACCCAGTTACAAAGCTTAAGGTATTTCACATATACATTTATATTTTATACTTTTATTTTAGGTAGATAGAACTTTCCTCGAACCTGAGATAGCTTTCATACTACCCTTTTTTTTAGGTAGGTAGCTTTTTTCTTAAATTCAAGTTTCTTTAATTAGGGTGTATATCAATTACCAGTTTTTAGTGATAATTAGATCATCAATTGACCTTACAACCAACACCATTTTGCCTCGTCAGTATGCATGTGCAATTGAAAGTGCTAATAACCTTTAGGTGATCTAAGTAGATCACTAAAAGTTTGACTAATTAATCTACTCCTTAACTCGCTATAGTCATTAGCAAATACCTTCTAACTCTATTACTTTTTTTAGTCTATTTTATTTAAGATTTTCTTTTTTAATACATGTTTATTCAAGATAATTTTTTTGTTTTCAAAATTTTTAAAAGATTTTTCAATAATTTTCAAAAATTCCCAAAGATTTTCAAAATTTTTAAAAGTTTGTCCCTACCCCCTAACTTAAATACTATTGTCCCAATGATATAAACAAGTTAAAGAAATAAATTCAAACCATAAGGATAAAAATATATATATAGGGATAGAGGTTACCTAAGAAAGGAGCTTATCAACAAGACAAAGGCTGCAACAATCAATTTGAATTATTTTTTTATTTTTTATTTTATTTTTAAGAGCACAAAAATAAATATTGGGTTGCTTCCCGATAAATGCTAAATTTAACATCTTTAGCTAGATGTTATGAGGGAGTTTAATGGATAATTACTTTAATATATCCCTCACGATATCAAAAGGACGGGACCAATCAAGAGGCTTTATCATCATGGAAAAAAATATTCATAGAGTACTCTACGATGATTAGCCTGAATCAACAAAGTATACTAGGCTAGCATGTTATTCCAGGATTTAAAAATATTATTATAGTTTTATGATAATTAGGAAGGGATTGTATTTATTGGGCCAAGATTGGATGTGGTAGTTTAAGAATTTTTAATTATGGGTTGATCTACCCTACTCCCCTTCTCAGGTATGATGTATTTGGTCAGTATTCCTTTTCATTTTAAAGCTAGGCACTTTTTTCAAATTAATATTAAACCTATCTCTATGCATCGTTTTAACATCGTGGAAAGATTTTGGAGATAGTCCTTAAGATTAATGTCGAATATGGAGAAAGCAATTATAAAATTTTTAAAATCTTGATCCCTCATTTTAGAGATATCCCATCCAATATCTTCTTTATGTGCATTTAGAACACCACTAAGTTTGACTTCCTGGTTAAGGATCACTGAAAATGTTTCGGGTGCATCAGGAAGTTGTTCAATTCTAGATCAGGTGGTGATTCTAACAAGGAAGCTTTTGGAGGGCTAGGTGATGGCTCTTGTTGTCCATCTATCCAAAGTGGGATAGTTTCTAAGTAGATGTTTGTATTAAGTTATGAAATTCTATTATATACCCATATGCATCAGAACATCTACCCCAAAATGAGCCAAACAGGGATCTATTGAATCCTAGGAGAGAATTATGAAGGTGGCTTCTTCAATTATGTTATTCATTTGTAGTTCTTGGAAAGGCTTAACTAATTCCATCATTGCATCTATTTGTTATCCCATTCCATTAAAAGGCATAGAAGATTTTAGAGCACTAGAGAATGGGGCTATAGGTAAGTGGGATAATGATGGAATTGGTTCATCCCACTAGTTCAATGTCTCCATATATTTTTCTGCCTTAGCCAAATTGTCTATATTAGTTATTATGGTTATGTAGAGTTGCTTTAAAACTAATTCATTCTCAGGAATTAGAATTGATTATTTAGAAAAAAATAGAGGGTCGTTAAAATTTTGAGATAGGTATGGTCTATCTTGGTTATCTTGGATTGACTAGGCAATTCACCTCCCTCCTCTCTATTAAGTTTGATTAATTGTTGATCAGTTTAATCCATTAGCTTATTGATGGATTGCTATTAGGCTACAATCATTTGTTAAAAGTGATTAAATTACTAAATGCTTGCATAACCTTCTCTTCAAATGATGAGCTATAGTTAGTTAGAGAAGGTTGATATTATGGATAGGGCTGATCATAATAGGTTATATCTACAAACATGGATCCTTAGGTTACCAGGGTAACCACTGGGTGTGGTTACTATAAAAAATCTGGTTGAGCCCCCCAGCCAAAATTATAGGTATTAAAGTATAGATTATTTACTAGTCTATATGTCATTTAGGTTTGATCATGATAAACTTGATCATATATAGATTTAGAAAGTTGGTACGTGGTTAAGCATTCACTCACAAAGTGAGGGGAGCTCGAATAAACTTGATGTGCCAGAAGAAAGGGTACTCTACTATAATGATTCATGCTCTTGGTACTAATTTAGTTTGTTAAAATGTTCTGACTATTCAGATATGCAATCAGAGTTTTAGATTAGAGTAATTCTTATTTATTTATATATTTATATATTTTTATTTTTTTAAGAGGAGTGGTAAGATGAAGAATGAAGAAGATAGAAAAGAGTTCTGAAGATAAGAGCCTAAGGAATCCTAAAGCTAAGAAAGAGAAAAGAATTAGTTGATGTTATTTATAAGCAAGTTAGCGTAACATAGACTCTCTATCCTAGGATTATCCTAAATCTAGATAGCTTTTAATTGCCAAAGCCACTTTTAGAATCTTCCAAGTCAAAAACTAACCAATCAACTGGTCAGGTAAGGATAAGATCGGTGGGGGTCCCCCGTTGCTTTTCTTAATAATCAATTAGATTAGCTAGATCAGTTAATGGAACAATTAAAAATCACCTTTCTTCAAAGCTACATCATCCTTAAATCTCTTTCTTAGACACCAATCAATTAGCCAATCCTGACTCGATCCAACTCTTTCGAGTATCTTGTCCTATTAAGCTCGAGTTCCTTAAGGGCTGATGTCTAGTTAACTTTAATTAAAAGACTTGGATTAATGCAAAATGTAGGGTGGTAGTTTGTGGGCTAAGGAAAGGTGATCAAATCTCCAACTTATGTTATTTATGGATTAATGCCGTTAAGATATTTTAGGAAAACATGGAATGTAAAAAAAAGATATCCAAAAAAGGTAATATTTTTTTAAAGTTTTAATTAGTTGTTCTATTTTAGTTAAGTATTATGTGATATTTTTGTTTTATTTTTATGTTATACTAATTTAAATAAAAAGAATAAAAGGTAGGTTTTAAATTTGGTTAGTTAGATATGAGAGAAATAACACTAAATTAGGCTAGGAATATAAAGTAGCTAGATATCTTAAATAAAAGTAGAAAATCAAATCTGGTATTTAAGGCAATTAATTAATAGGTTAAGTGGTTTTTTTTTTCTTTTTAGGTTAATCTAAAAAAGAAGAAATTTTTTTTTTCTTTTTAGGTTAGTTTGAAAAGAAAGAAACTAATTAAAAGTAATTAAAAATATTCTTTTAGGTTAATTTGAAAAGGATGAAACAAAAAAGAATTTTTTTTTAGGTTAGTTCAAAAAGAAAGAAACTAATTAAAAGTTACTAAAAATATTTTTTTCTTTTTATGTTAATTTAAAAAAGAGAAAACTAATTAAAAAAAGAAAATAAATCTAGGGTTATGGTTGATCTCACCAAAATTATGGAACTTTCTTTCTCTCTCATTTTTTTACAAGAAAAATAAAAAAGTTAGTAAACTATATTAAAAGAAAACAAAGAAATCAAAAATAATAGCTTTCGTGCTATCCCCCTAGTGGTACCAAAAACTCAATAAATCATAATGTTGTCATTAAAACACCATGATTATCAATTTAAAATCTGACTTCTAATTAATTAAGCTTGCATAAAAAGCAATAAGTCGGGTCGAACCATAGAGAAGGCGGTGCATAAAATAAATTGAAATCTTAGATTTTAAAAGGAAAAGAAAAATATTTCAAAGCCAAGAAATACAAATTGGAAGTACAAAGAATAGAAACTAAAACTCCAAACATTTGATTTATTAATCAGATCTTAGCATCTACTTGCAAAAAAAGTAAATGATATAAATTTAAATTATATGAAAATAATCTTTGTATAAATTAAAACTAGAATATAATTATAAAGAATTAAAAATAATAACTAAATAATCTAAGAAAGTAGTAACAAAGTATCCAAAGTTGATTGGCACAACCTTATCGAGAAGTTGGTTGATGTCATTTCGTCTTCTTCCATCATACTTCATAGAGCAATTTGGGCTTCCTTTTTTCTTCCTCTTTGGATCATGATCTTGTAAATGGAATAGGCTTGAAGATGGTGTAGAGATAAAACTCTCCTTTAAGAAATCTCACTCTTAGAAGCTAACCCACAATGCAAGCCATGCTCTCTATCCTGTGCCATACCCTCTCTTCAGAATGCTCTTCTCTTATGGCCTGGGATCCTTTAAGTAGAGCTTGGAGAAGGCTAAATTGGTGTAGAAGTGGGATTAGACTCCTAATAGAACTCTTGAAATTATTCTGGGCCATCAGATTACATCAAATCCCTTAATCATCACTTAAATTAATTAAGCTCGGTGAGGGTTGTCAGATTGGCTTGAATCATGCTCGGATTCAGCTCAAATCCCATGCATCAGAATTGATTGTTCTCTACCTTAGATGGCACTTGATGGGAACATCATCATTATGGATTGTGCCAAGAAGATTATGGACCAGGTTGGGACAAGGAAGGAAATAGAGGAGACAAGGCAGCATCGAGCTAAATCTCAAGAAGAGAAATAGTAGTGGAAAAATGAGGAGGGAGACAGACATGGAAGATCTCAGCTGATGGACGGTAGCTCAGGCTAAGAGAAGAGGATGACATCTTAGGCAGAGGGCAGTGGCGATGACTTGGTGGTTAGGTGGCGACTGGATGGTGACTATGAGCAGACCGAGCCAGGGAGGAGCGGCCGATGGTGACACGGCTATAGCTATGAGAAGGAAATGGCGATAGAGTCATAGTGACCGGATGGTGATAATGTTTGGGGAAGATGACAAGGTCTCAAGTGGAGAAGAGCAAATAGAGGGATGGCGACACGATGGTGGCCGACAGGGCAGTAGCTCAGGTGGTGGCAAGATGACATGCGACTGCTGAAATCCTTCCACGATCCATGGCTCTGAACCATGGACCTAAAACATTGGCTACTGGTGGACCACTTAAGCTTCCGTAGACCAAGCAATCGGTCCATGATGGACCGGCTGCTTTAAAATATATGCATTATTTGATTGTTTTGATTTTTTTCATTATTTTGGGCTCATTTGAACTTTGATTTGAGTGTCGTTTTCTTCATTGGATTCTATAACTCGAGCTCTTCATATTGGCAAGCTTTTTAATCAATAATCTAACCAAATTTTTTAGA
The DNA here is from genome assembly GCA_021397845.1 of Areca catechu. Classification (NCBI taxonomy): domain Eukaryota; kingdom Viridiplantae; phylum Streptophyta; class Magnoliopsida; order Arecales; family Arecaceae; genus Areca; species Areca catechu. The sequence goes on from CM038041.1 coordinate 54,889,836, forward strand.
TTCCAGAGTTTTAAAAATTTCTATCAATCTTAGTATACCTGCTAAAGAGGAATAAACATAAATTAAAGTTTTTATTAAACATTTTAATAGGTATGAAATTATTTTGGTACTTAGATTGATATACGGCTTGACATCTATTTGTCATAAATACACTCTAATTTCATATTTTTCAAAGATAATTTTTTAAAATAATTAATTTTGTAAAAAAGTCTAATTTTATTATGAAATCTAATTTTTTAGAAGATGATAATACCAATAATTACTTAAAATACTTGAAATAAGTGTATAAATATAGGATTTATCACTAACCATTACTCCCCTCACTATCCCAATAAGGCATCCATCCAAACTCTATCCCAAGGGTTCCAATGTATTGAAAAGCATTGCAAATTCTGGA